>CM028129.1:498586666-500078333 GCA_016271365.2 Neoceratodus forsteri | reverse complement strand
CCAACCTCAGTTCTTCCGCCGGAGACTCCAGCATGTAATGAAACTGGAGAACTGAGGTGGTTCCTCTACACTGAGGAAAGAGAGGTTACAGAGATGGAGAAGCAGTCACCAGGGGGATGGAGGGAGGAGAAAGCAGCACCTGCTGAGAGCTCCTCTTGAAGATCTACTGTTATGGTAAGTTCCTGTATAACTGTACTATCTCACTTTTGAGGGGGCTCTTGCAGCAGGTTATACCATAAGGACAGAGTTCCAAGCAGTCAAAGGACTGACCTCGGTCAGCTAGGAGGAGGCATAGGTCAGCATAAGGCCCTGAAGGACTGATAGCTCAAAACCTGCCCTATATCTAGAGGCAATGTCCAGGCTGTAATGCCGAATGAAAGTGGACAGAACTCCAAGTGGCTGCTGCACAAATGTCAGCAATGGACACATTCTGGAAAGAGGCAAAGGAAGCAGCCATGCGCCTGGTAGAATGGCCTTTAACCGGTCCCGGTAAAGGCTTGTCATACTTGCAGTAACAATAAACAATGTAATTGACTAACCATTTGGACAAACATTACTTTGAAACAAAAGCCCTTGTTTTCTAGGGGCAAATGAAAAACAACTAATCACATTTTCTAAAGGCACAAGTGCGATCTAAGTAATACTGAAGCACCTGGTGGGCCATCCAGAGTATGTAGCAAGGCCTCCCTTGATTCGAGTACTCAGAGTAATACACAGGCAGGTGGATGTCTTGATTCAGGATAAACTCTGACACCACCTTAGGAAGAAACTTAGAATTGGTCCTCAAAGACACCCTGTCCTTGTAGAAAACTAGGTAAGGGCCTGAAGCTCAGAAATCCTTCAAGCAGAAGTAATAGCAACTGAAAATAACACTTTCCACGACAGAAAGCATAGCTCGCAGCTTACGGTAGGTTTAAAGGGAGGCAAAATAAGCTTCACTAAAATAAACAAAAGATCCCATGGCAGGAAAGAGTCCCTGATGGGAGGTTTCAGATGCAATATGCCCTGCAAGAAAGTACGGGAGAGGTCCAGCTGGGCAAGAGTCTTGCCTTCAATAGGTGCATGGTATGCAGAGATGGCAGATAAGTGCACCTTAATCGAGGAATAACTCAAGCCTGAGTCCAACAGAGAAAGGAGGTACTCTAGAATGAGATTCGCTGGACAGATGAGATCCAGGTGATGAGAAGTGTCCCATATACAGAACCGCTTCCACTTCATAGCATAAGTGGCTCTAGTGGTAGGTTTCCTGGCAGCCACTAGAACATCCGCCACCCAGGAAAAAAACCCAAATCAGGCAACTGTTAAGTCTGCAGGAGCCATGCATAAAGGTGCAATGACTTCAGGTCCAGATGGACCAGAGTGCCCTGCTCCAAGGAGAGCAGGCTGCAGCGCAGAGGCAGGGGAATCGGATGCTCCGCTGCTAGTTGCTGGAGGAGTGGAAACCATATCTGGCGTGACCAGTAAGAAAAAATTACTCACCGTAGTAATATTGTTTCTTCCAAGGTATCCTTCAGTATGCTTGACAATATGCAGTATGCCAACTGGGTTCAGCTGCTCCAGAGGTGGAGTCAATGTAAATGGACTATAGGAACTGACCAATCAGCTTTCAGCAGGATGGTATGCTTCCTGAAGTGAGCCCATAGGCACCAGAATTATTTCGAAGCATGCAAGGGCAAAAAACTGAGCCCGTAAAAAATGAACTGAAACGACAGGAATAAAAACAACCAGCACAATGTAACAAGCTCTGGCAAAGCCACTACGACTGTGAATAAATTAACTAGATAAGGGTGTTTCAAGGGCTTAAACATACATTTATTTATTTAAAAAATATCAGATTTACAAACCTTTGAGTCAGATACTCATTTACACAGGCACCACATCAAGAAGACCAAAGCAGTTCAAACAATATACAATAGCTAAAGCAAACAGACATCAGGAGTCAAAGACAAGCACAGAGTGTTCACATGAAGGCTGTTGCATACATGAATTTTAAAGCAGTACACCTGCTAAATCTAAGGGCATGGTTACATCACTGTCACATGAGACAGGGGGCATCGTAGGAGAAAGAAAACCAATAGAACTATTTGTTATGGAGATCCCCAGGGGTCGTAAAACTACCATACAGCTAGCAAGCTAATTTAGGAAAAACTCCTAATAGCAGACAGAGGGAAGGACACATTAGGATTTAACATACATATCAAAACACTCTACATATTAAACATATGTTTTTTGCACATTCTGGGTGGACTACTACTTTAACTTTCTGTGGTCTCAATTAACTCCTCAAGCCAGAAGAAAAATAATGCTCTAAAGCTTGCTATATACTACACACAGGCACAGAAACTGGAATAACAGGTTCAAAGGAGTATAAACTCAGCAGGAATGTTAGGGTGATGGCAGCTCTGATAGCTGCTCCAGTCTTTCTTTTCACTGATAGAAACTGAGCCAGGAAAAAAGTAAAATACATTTCATCACAGACTGTTTACACCAAGTACGTGAACCTGCATGATTTATCTGTAAAGACAATTAAAAATGTATTTCTAAATGCATTACTAAAATAAACTATATATATATATATATATATATATATAGAGGCAAAAACTTTGTTTAATGCATCAGTTAGGGTTGTTCCACAGCGACAAGCGAAATTCGATGTTAGAGTTGAAACCCCTTTGCACCCCTCAGCCCACCCCAACTGGAATAGTGCGCATTGGAGTCATCGGCCCTAATGTCACCCATCACATGTGGAAAGAAGCTGAGGAATAGGAGAATGGGGTGACAGTTGGGACCGATGACCCCAATGCACACCCATTCCAGTTGGGGGTGGGCTGGAGGGTAAAAGGGTTTAAACCCTAACATCGAATTTCCTCGCTTTTGTCGCTGTGGAACAACCTAACTGATGCATTAAGCGGAGTTTTTTGCCTCTAATTTCCCTTCTTTTTGAGAATGATAATGAGAAATAGTGACTGTAATGCAGTGGCTGGATCGCGGGGGTGATGTCATGTCACATTGTAACATTGTGCCCTCAAACGCAAATCGTAATGCGCATGGTGACGCAAAGTGAAACAGAAAGAGGAACAGTACTGTAGACAGAAATGTTAAAAACAACGGAAATGCAACCGCAAATGAAAACGCAAAGGGTAACGCACATGGTGGCGTAAACGTGAACGGTAAGTGAAACGGGTACGGAACCGCAAGTGGTAATGGTAAGAGTAATGTAAGCGCACAGGCTGGTTTTCCCCAAAAGCTGTATGGAGAAAGACATTGAGTAGAAAGAATGTATGCAAAATAATGACTCTCAAAATCAGTAGTTGTAATAGTAAATTGCTTATACCTCAGTAACAGTACGACATAGAAAAAAATTTTAAAAGTCATATGTATTATCACTTTCCTGGCTAGTTTTATATGTAGCCCCTATAATTTTTTGACAAAAACTCTGTATCTCGCACCGTTTTCGAGATACGGGCCCTCAAAGGCGCGGCGAACACCGTAATGTTATCCCATGGGAAAAAAACAGAAGTTCGGACTCCCATAACTTTTGAACAGTTTAATATTTTTTCTCGAAGTCTTTGAAAGGCACATCGGGACCCCAGCATGTTACCTGAAGATTTGGGCCAGTCTCAGCAAACCGTGCCACCTGTAGGCGACCCGTAGAATTTCAAAAAGCGTAACGACGCTGATCAGCTTTAATAACTCATTACAGCCGTGGTGTCCGACTAGTACAAACTTGGCAGATCCCAAGGCGTATGGGTCTTGATCGTGTATTCCAAATTTCAGGCAAATCCGTCAAACAGTTGCAAAGTTATTAAGGTGCAAAATTTGGGTTTAACATGTAAATGGCTCCTCAACCCTAACTATGGTAGCACTACCGTGCTACCATAATATATATATATATATATATATATATATATATATATATATATATATATATATACATACATAGATAGATAGACTAAGGTAAACAAATATTGTTAATCCCAAAAGCTGAACTTTGTTTTTAGTATATAAATGTTTAAGAAATACCTGAACGCGGAGTCTTTCCTTTTGAGACACCAGGTGACTCTGATAATCATTTGTTCAAGGGGTTTTTAAGTCAGTTTGAATGCATTAAATATTATCAGTTTTCCTAGTCCTTAACAAAATGCAGGGACTACACAGATTTGTTCTGTTCCTTGGCCAGATACCAAACTAGTGACTCTTCTTTCAGCACGATAGGATCCACCTCATGCCCGTCCCACATGAATAAAAAAAAAGGTGGGCTGGATTTTTAGGAGCTTCTTGGTGGAGGTGGGTTGGATCTTACTTCCCCCAAAAAAACAATGCTGCCTCCCACTACTCAGGTTCCAGTTCTTGTACCACCCATTTAAGAAAGTAAACAGTACCCTGCAACCATTGACTAACATGAAAGAAAAAATTACTCACCTTAGTAATGTTGTTTCTTCTAATAGAGTCTTGCTGTATTCTGACTATTGCAGTTTAAACTCCAACCGTCAGATCTTTACGAGCAATACTCACTAGAAGTTCTGTGTGGAAACTGTAAAACTCACACTAGCCAACTGGCGACTAAATTTATTAAAAAAGGGTTTTTTGGTTTCAAAGCAAAGACTCAAGTCAGGAAACCCAAAAATCAAAACACAAAACACACCCAAAATAAAGGAGGGTGAAAAAGGGGCACCTCTAGGGTGCCAACACTGCTCCTGCCCACCCACATCCCAAAAACCAGGTTCTGAGAGGGAGGGGGGGAGAGTCAGAATACAGCAAGACTACATTAGAAGAAATATAATTACTAACGGCGTCTTGCTGTATTCTGACTACTACGAACTACTAAACAGTACCTCCATGGAGGAGGGACAGAACCTACTTTGGGAATAGGCTCTGAAGTACTGCTGTGCCAAACGAGCACATCACTCCTAGCCTGGATATCCAGAGAGTAATGCTTGGTGAATGTAAGACTGTTTTCCAGATGGCTGCTTGACAAATTTCTAAGATAGGAATATCCCTGGCAGCAGCCAGGGAAGTAGCTGTACCTCTAGTAGAGTGAGCCCTCAGGCCTGAGGGTGGTGTTCTACCCAGTTTTTCATAGCAGAATTGTATACAAGAGACAATCCACTTGGCAATAGATCTTTTAGTGCAGGTTTGCCCTTACCGACCTCTCCATACGTGAGGGACTCAAACTTGTGACCCTTGGTGCGCTCTATGTAGTAGCTGAGGGCCCTTTTAACATCCAAGCTGTGCAGCCTCCTCTCTCCAGAGAAGGAATGGTCAGTGAAGAAAACAGGGAGAGACACAGACTGATTAAGGTGGAAATCTGAAACCACCTTAGGCAAAAACTTCCTGTTAGTTCTTAGGACCACTTTATCTCTTTGGAAAGAGATGAAATCAGGCTCCACTGACAGGGCTTGCAATTCACTGATATGCCTGGCAGAGGTAATGGCTACCAAAAACACAGTTTTCCAAGTCAAGTACTTAAGCTCTGCAGAGGACAAAGGCTCAAATGGTGGTTGCATAAGCTGAGCAATGAAAACATTAAGGTCCCAAGCAGGAGCAGGGTCCCTAAAGGGGGACTGGTGTGCAGCAATCCCTTGAAGAACTTACAAAACACAGGATGGGCTGACAGAGGAGAGGGCTTGCCTACTGACAAGAAGGCAGAAACAGCTGCCAGATGCACTTTAAGTGTAGCTGGCCTAAGTCCCAAGCCATTAAGATGAACCATAGTCCAGGACTGTAGGCAACCCAGCAGATTCTGGAGAAATATGCTTATTAGAGCACCAAATAGTGAACCTTTTCCATTTGGAGTTGTAAGTCTTTCTGTTGGAAGCCTTTCAAGAAGCCTTAAGGATATCCAGAACCCCTTGAGAAAGGTGTAGATCAGCAAACTCTAACTCTTCAAGAGCCATGCCTTGAGATTGAGAGATTTGAGGTTCGGATACCAAATCCTCCCCTGAGAGGATGTCAACAGGTTGTAATTCCTGGGAAGAGAGAGGGGAAGGTGGACTGCTAAGGGCAGCAACAGTAGGTACCAGGGCTGTCTGGCCCAGTCTGGAGCAATCAGAATCACTTTGCATGGTTGAGACCTGATCTTGACTAACACTTTGAACAGGAGAGGGAAGGGGGAAAAGCATACAGGAATTTCCCTTCCCAATTCAGAATCAGAGCATCCAGGGGGACCGAGCCCAAGACTGGGGGTCTGCAACAAATGAGAGGAAGTTGGTGATTGTCTGGGGCTGCAAAAAGATCTATCTGTGGAGTGCCCCATCTCGAGAAAATCACTTTCAAAACTAGGGGATCTAGGGTCCATTAGTGATGGCCCTGGGATATCCAGCTGAGAGCATCTGCTAGGACATTGTCCTTCCCTGGGAGGTGAACTGCTACAAGAGAGGTTTGCAGGGAATAGGCCAGAGACCACAACTTCATTGTTTCTGTGCACAAGTCCGTGGACCGAGTGCCTCCTTGCTTGTTGATGTACCACATTGTGGTGGTATTGTCTGTTCTGATCTGGACCACCTTGTTCTGTACAGATTTGGAAAAGGCTTGCAGTGCCAGAAACACTGCTCTGAGTTCCAAGAGATTGATGTGAAGCAGAGATTCTTGAGGTGACCACAGCCCTTGGGTGGTAAGATCCCCCAAGTGGGCTCCCCAGCCCAGCAGGGAGGCATCTGTGGTGAGTATCACTGAATGAGACTGAGTGACAAAAGGAACTCCCAGTCTCAAACTGTCCTGATCCTGCCACCATTGCAAAGCCTGGATCAGGGTTTGAGTCACTGGGACTAGTTTAGTAAGGGAATCCTTTCTTTGGGACCAGAAGGCTCTTAAGTGGAAGTGAATGTCCCTCATCTGAAATCTTGCCCCCTGGACCACTGCTGTAGAGGCTGACATTTGGCCCAGGAGCTGCAGGAAATGCCTTGCTGGTTGAGACACCTGAAGGGTGAATGAAGAGGCCAGTTCAATAAGGGTCCTTGCCCTGTCCAGGGGAAGGAAGGCTCTTGCCCTTATTGTATCCAGCTCTGCCCCTATAAAGATGAGGAGCTGTACTGGCTCGAGAACTGACTTTGGAAGGTTGAGGAGGAATCCTAAGGAAGTGAGCACTTGCTGAGTTATTTGCAGATGTGACTTGACTTGGTCTGGAGACTGACCCACTATGAGCCAGTCATCCAAGTATGGAAAGATGGAGATCTTTTTTCTCCTTAGGAAAGCAACAACTACTGCCAAGCACTTTGTGAACACCCCTGGGTCTGATGTTAGGCCAAAGGGCATTGCTCTGAATTGATAGTGGCCTAAGGGCAACTCGAACCTGAGGTACTTTCTGTGGGAGCACCTGATGGGAATGTGAAAATAGGCATCTTTGAGGTCCAGGGAGGCTAGCCAGTCCCCTGGACTTAGAGAGGGCAGAATTATTCCCAGAGTCACCATTGTGAACTTTGGTTTTAAAAGGCGCTTGTTCAGATATCTTAGATCCAGGATGGGCCGCCATTCTCATGTTTTTTGGGGGGTTAGGAAGTACCTGGAGTACAATCCTTTGCCCTTGTGTAGGGTAGGAACCCTTTCTATGGCTCTGAGAGCCAGGAGGGAAGAAACCTCTGCCTTTAGGGCAAGGGTCTCTGAAGGATTTGCAGGTGGAAAGGATCTGGTTCTCATCTTGGGAAATTTTTTGAAGATGAGAACCAGTCCCTGGCTTACTACTTCCAGGACCCACTTGTCTGATGTCAGAGACTTCCAGTCCTGGACAAAGTAAGCCAGCCTGCCCCCTACAGGTATTGGAGAATCGGCCCGGGCAGACCCATCAGGGTGTTTGCTTGGCAGGGGTTTTAGGTTGAGAGGTGGAAGCAGGCCTGCTCATCCCCCATCTGCCTCTCCCTCTGAAGAACCCCCTCTGAGCATAAGCAGAAGAGGAAGCCTGTGCTTGGTAAAAAGGCCTTTGAAAGAGCCTGCCCCTGCCCCTGGAATGCTGTCTCTGAGGAGCGGCTTGCCTTTCTTTAGCCTGAACACTCCTGTAGGTGGTCCTGTACTCGTCCATCTTTTTCATGTAATTCTCTGTCTGCTCCCCAAACAGAGAATTACCAATGACAGGGAAATCCATGGCCTTAGCCTGGGTATCCTGTGGTAGGCTAGTACATCTGAGCCAAGCCATCCTCCGAAGGGCCACAGATGTAGCCATGACTCTAGATGAAACATCATTGGAGTCCACAGCAGCATGAAATTGCACCTTGGATGCCTCAGTCCCATCCACAGCCACCTGCTCCAGCTCCTTGGCAAGCTGGTCAGGGGCCTGTTTAGCCAGAGCCAGCACAGTGTCCCACCTGGACTTCTGGTATCTAGCTGTGTAGGCCATATAGTTAGCCTGCCTGAGTCCCAAAGATGCTGCCATGTACTGCTTCTTTGCCATGGCATCAATCCTCCTGGAGTCCTTATCTGGGGGGTGTGATGCCAAGGGAATATTTGCCTTATCACAGGCAGCAGCCTGCACTACCCCAACATGGCTGCATTGCTGAGAAAGGAACTCCGTGTCCCAGCCTGAAAGGGTATACCTCTTGTCCATTCGTCTGTCCACAGGAGGTATGGAGTTAGGAGTCTTCAGAATTTTAAATGTCTGTTTCCCAAAAGATTTAAGGAGGGGAATAGACAATCTCCTGGACTCTGGGATGTCCATCATTTCAACAAAATCAGGCTCCTCCTGATCCTCTACTGCTTCTTCCATTGGAAGCTGGAGGGTTTCAGCCACTTTCTTGTAAAACATAAAGTGGGAAGGGGACTCAGAAAGCCTAGGAGGAGAAACACCTGAAGGTCTGTCTGGGGAGATGTCCGGGTCAATAGGCACATCCAGACTTTCATAATCACCATCATCATCATTATCCTCATACTCTCCCTCCTCCTCCTCCAGTTCATAAAATTCTTCTAAAGTATAATCATGAACCGGGGGAACCGACCGAACCGAGCCCCTGCCAGATGGTGCTGGTTCGGCCAGAACTGAAGTTAGCGATTGAACTATCCTTATCGCTTTGGCTATTTCATCAGCGGCTGGAGAAAGAATTTGTGGATCCGAACCAGATGATTTTCCTTTTCTCTTTCTTTTAACCGGAACCGACTCCTCAGAATCGGCTCTCCTTTTTGCCCGAAGAAGTTTCGCCCTGGTCAGAGGGCACTCCTTCTGGTTCAGTCGGAACCGAACTGGGCTGGCCATCTGGGTCATCGGACTTCTCGGCCTCCCTTTCCCTCAGTCTACCTACTCTTTATCCAGGGTAGCTTTGGAAAACCTTACAAATTTGGCAGTCTGAATCGAGGTGGTCAAACCCCAGACAATAAACACAGGTGGTGTGGGGATCAGCCTTAGCAAAGGCTTCCCCACACACACTACAGTGTTGAAACCCAGTGGGCCCGGTTTTCTTCTTGGGTTTCTCAGACATGGCCAATCCTATCCAAAACTTACCCTTTTTTGCAATCCACCAGGCAAGACACCCCTATCGGTTCCTGACCATGTTATGGGTCTTGGAAAAAAAAAGTAATTAAATCCGTTTTTTAGAACCGTCACGGACGGTTACCACACTCTAATAAATTCAAAACTTTTTAAGACCAATCTGATCGGTTCAAACCGAACCGATCCAAAATTTACAAGTTCCACACAGAAACTAAATGCAAAACCTATCTAGTACTCATGGTACCACAGAGACTTAAACCGACAGGTTCAGTAGCAGAAATTCGGTAGAAACCGAGCGAAAAAACGACACTTTAACCGACTTTTTTGAACCGAGCAAAGGAGAAATCTCTGGAGCGACTGTTCAGTGAGGCGGAGTAAAGAATCTGATGGTTGGAGTTTAAACAACAGCAGACAGGGGCTTCAACTGAGCTTGCGCTGAATGGTCCATGCTGGCCATAGAAAGTTAACTCTTTGTTCTCCGGGGCAGTTGAAAGGCAGGACCTAACTGCAATAGTCAGAATACAGCAAGACTTCATGTTGTTTGAAGTGTATTTATTTAAGGGTGGAAAACATTTCTTGGAGGAGGGTAAGGCAGATGAGACTATTTACACCTTCAGTCAGTTCCATGGACAGAAAACATGACATTACTCCTTTTGTACATGCAATACTCCTGTAGGCTCCGCCCACAGTCGTAAAAACTAGAAAAACCATAGCAACTGTGAAACAGCTATCAAAAACAGATAAAGAACAATTTGGCAAGATAAGAAATGCAGAGCCATCCCCAGTCAGGTTTTGTAGGGGAGAACGGGTGGGAGGTCAAGCATACTGAAGAATACCTTGGAAGAAACAATATTACTACGGTAATTTTTTCTTCTCACTCCCGGGATTCTTCAGTATGCTTGACAATGTGCAGACTACAAAGCAGTACAGTTGGGAGGCAGGTACAGAACCTACTTAGGAAAGAGTCTCTGCAGTGCTGCTGAGCTAAATTTGGCATCTGATCTTTTTTTTTATTTTATTTACAAAATGTTTCACCAGGAAAGACAACATGAGCTGAGGAACAGCTCGTTTCCAGAAGCGCCCTTGGGGGGGGGGTACAAAGGCTGGGAGAGCAATTAAACATAATATAAACTTAATACATTATTACATAACACAATACAGGAAAACTTTTTCATAATAGAATAGTGGACCTAGGTGAGTAACCTCCAGGAGAACTTACATGGTACCACCCAGGGCCGAAGACCAGCGTACGAAAAGACACAGAAGTGCTGAGAGGGATGGAAGCAAGGCTTTAGTAAGTGCTAGTGAAATCTAGTGAAAGAGCAAGGGTGGGGGGAAGGAGGAGGGATGAAAGAAAGCCTGGTCCAGGGAACCCCTTCAGGATGCATGGAAACCCTGCCAGGAGGCAGGATCAGATGGAAAATTGGGAGAGAAAGAAAGAAATAGAGGGGGAAGAGGAAGGAGGGTGACTTGGTGACTAGTAATGAGGAGCATGAAGCTGGAGGGGTTAAAAAGTTAGGTTAGAGGGGTAGAGGGAGAGGGAGTGGTAAATGGAATAGAGAGTGAGGTGTACAGGGAAGGGGTGGATGGGGGGAAAAGTGCAGTGTAGGGGAAACAAAGGAGTGTAGGGCTTGGAAGAGTGAAGAAGGGGAAGGAAAGTCAGAAAAGAGGATATTGATTTTTTTTGGCGTTAGAGAGAGGGGAGGAAGGGGATTAGAAACAGGTGCAATTAGGGGGCAAAGCAATTGCGTAGAACTAGGGAGAGGGGAAAAAAGGAACGAGGAAAGTTGAATAGGTGAAGGAAGTGCATTCCAGAGTTTAGGGAAGCGATAGGAGAAAGCTTCCTGTCTAATGGAAGTGTAGCGACAAGGAATAACTAGAGAGTGAGAGTCTGAGGATCTAAGAGGGCGAGAGTTGGGAGCAGGAGCAGAGAGCAAGGAGGAGAGGTAGGACAGCAGGGACCCAAACCAGAATCTGGAAGTGAACATAGCACAGTGGGAGAGGCGCCTGCACTTGAGGGAAGATAGAGCAAGAGAGTGATACAGGGTGCAGTGGTGAGTGGGGGAAGAGTCGAGAGCAAAATAACAGAAAGCACTGAAGAGCGAATCCAGTCTGGCAAGGGAAGACTTGGGAGCAGCACTGTAGACTATGTCGCCACAGTCAAAGATGGGGAGAATCATTTTCAGTACAACATCATGCCTCACCGGTAGTGGTAATGCACTCTGGTTTCTGGAAAGGGCACAGAGCTTGGGGCACACTTTTTTCAGGATAGTGTCAATATGTTCAGAAAAGTTAAGGTGGTGGTCTAGCCAGACACCTAGGTATTTAAAAGAGATAAAGTCCTCTAATGTAGTCCTGTCAAGGATGTAAAAGGAGGGGAGAGATGGCAGCTGAGAGAGTCTCTGCCTAGTGCCAAAGTTCATGGGGACTGTCTTCTTGGCACTGAGAAAGAGTTGATGAGAGCTTAGCCAGCATTGAACATTGTTTAAGTCAAGCGGTAGACCGGTAGTCACATCAGAGGGAGAGGTGCTGGAGGTGAACAGGACAGTGTCATCTGTATACATATGGATAAGGGACGAGGGGCATGCAGATGGAAGGTCATTTAGGAAAACTGAGACTAGAAGAGGGCCAAGTACAGAGCCTTGAGGCACACTAGCCGAGCTTTGGAGAGGCGGGGACGTAGAGTCAACTATTCTGACAGACCGAGTTCTTCTTACCAGGTAGGAGCTGAACCAATCACAGGCCGGTTGTGACAACCCAGCAGCTGAGAGTGTTTCAAGGAGGAGGGAGTGGGAGATGGTGTCGAAAGCCTCAGCAAGGTTGACAAAGATGGCGGACGTAATGTGGCCTTTATCCATGGCAAAATGAATAGAGTCCATGAGTCTGAGTAAGGAGGTGGTTGTGGAGTGGTTCTTCTGGAAACCAGACTGGAAGGGAGTGAAGGAGTCGTCATCAAGAAAGGAAGAGAGCTGAGAGAGAACACGGTGTTCCTGGGGTTTTGCCAGGGTGGGAAGAAGGGAGATTGGGCAGAAGTTCCCTGGAGAGAAGCGAGGGGGAGGACAGTTGCATGTTTCCAGGCAACATGTATAGTAGCACTGCGGAAAGATAGGTTAAGAAGGTCAGCTAGCAAGAAGGAAATAGCATCAGCAGATAAGTAGAGCAACTTAAAGTCGAGGCCATCGGGGGATACCTCAGTAGGATTGAGAGAGAGAAGCGCCTTAAGGTGTCGCTTGGAGGAATAGGTGAAAAGGTAAAGCTTTTAGTTAAATGGTGGTGGGGGGGGAGACGGATGGGGGGGTGGCAGAAGGAGGGGTTGGGAGGGAGGCTAGCAGGGTGGAAGCACAGGAAGCAAAGTAAGTACTGAATTCTGCAGCTGGGGATGGTCGGCAGTGAGATGGTTGTTAATATTAAGCAAAGGAGGAGGAGGAGGTTTATCTTGGGGTGAAAAAAGTGAGTGTACAACTTTCCAGAACTTTGAAGGATTATTTATGTTCTTTTTAAAGGTGGATCGGAAATACTCTGATTTGGCCTGTCGGATGGCTTTTGTGCAGGTATTTCTGAAAGCGCGATAGAGAGGTTGGCTGGGAGTCTGGTGGATTTGTGTGTTTTCCATGCTAGTCATGTGCTTGCTGAATGGCTAGGAGCTCAGGGGTGATCCAAGGATAGTGGTAACAATGCACCCTGATTTGCTTCAAGGGAGTGTGATTGTTCAAGATAGAAAATAGTCACTGAAGTAGCCAAGAGCAAGATCAATAGTTTTGGCAGAAGCTATAGGGGCCCAATCTACGAGAGTCAGGTCCTGATGTAGAGAGGTAAGGTCAAGGGTTTTGTAGGAGCAAGTGGTTAGGAGTTTGGGAGGGGTCTTAGGTCTATGAACTTTCCTGACCAAGTAGACCAGATGATGATCACTAAGAGCATCAGGCATTAGGCCAGATTGGATTACCCTGTGTGGATGAGAGATAAGGGCCCAGTCTAGGAGACAGTGGTTTGGGGTTTTGTGATTAAGAAGAGTAGGTTCATTGATTAGTTGGGACAAACTGAGGTCAGTCATGTCTGTGCGATCTAGACTGTACGTCCAGGCAGTAATGCTTTGTGAAGGTGTGTACCGTCCTCCATGTGGCTGCTTTGCAGACATCCAGCGAGGGGAATATCCCTTGCAGCTGCCACTGTGGCAGCAGTGCCCCTAGTAGAATGGGTTCTTAGGCCCTGAGGGGACTGTTTGCCAGCTTTGCTGTAGCAGAACTGAATGCAAGAGACAATCCAGCAGGAAATGGTTCTCTTGGTAGCTGGCTTTCCTCTGCCCACCTCACCATGACGAAAAGTCAAGTTTGATTTTCTCTGAGCTGCTTAGTATGTTCCAAGTAGTAGGTCAGAGCCCTTTTAACATCCAATCTATGGAGCTTGTGCGCACCCAGTGTGGATTTTTCTGTGAAAAAGACCAGGAGAGTGATGGACTAATTTAGGTGGAATTCAGAAACCACTTTTAGCAGAAAGTTTCTGTTCATCCTAAGGACTGCTTTGTCCTTGTGGGCAATGGTATAGTTAGGTAGAATTAGGACAATTTTCTATCAAATCCATGGCACTGGAGAGAAAAATGTTATTTATATTAAAACCTTTTCTCTTCCCGGAATTGCAGCTTCCATGCTGTTGCCTTGAGGAAGAGATAGCATACTCAGAGAGGGATTTCTTTTCCTCTTCTATGCTTCTAATTAAAAATGTAAGTTTTCCCTTGAGTCTACGAATTCTTTTAAATGAAATTTACATTAAGTCCTGGGATAAAATTAATGCTCACAACAAGAATTAGGGATACGGCTATAGCAAATAATGTTGCTCGTTTAGCTGAATTAAAGTGCTTTAAATGGTACAAACAGCTCAAATCTATGCATCATATAGAACTGTATTTACTTAAACTGACTAAAGCAGATTCAAGACATTTGATCATAAAATTTAGGATGGAATTATATTAAGCGAATTATATACACTATATACAAAAAAGGATCAGATTGTATTTTACCGTTTTGTAAATGTGGGAAATCCATAGCGGATGACCTCAAACATGTGGTTTTATAATGTCCACTTTACACCAAAAACGGGGATAGATGGCTAGGAGGAATTTTAAGCAATTTGGTACTACCTTCAAATATGATAGTCCAAGAACTTTTTTGCTCTACAGATACTACAATATTTAATTAATCTGGCTGGTTTTCTAAGGACAGTTTATCTTTAATGTTGATTTAACCAAAAGATAGTCTTATGGACAAAAGTTGTAAATGTATCTATACCACATGTAAAACTTGTATATGTATCGTTGATTATCTGTGTAAACTCGAACACTTATGTGATATGCAGAATTTTAATCTTATATTGTATTTCATATGTTGTAATGGTATTTTTAACTAGCAATAAATTAAAATTGAGAATTGAAAAAAAAAATGTGACATAGTTAATTTCAGTACACAGAGCCTGCAGCTCTGAAATCCTTCTAGCTGAGGTGATGGCAATGAGGAAGACAGTCTTTTCAAGTAAAGTACTTCAATTCTGCTGTTGCCATGGTCTCAAAGAGGGGTTCCATGAGCTTGGCTATATAGAGGTTCAAATCCCAGGGAACACAGAAACATAGACTTTGACAGCAGATAAGGACCGCTTGGCCCATCTAGTCTGCCTATTTCCCTACCTTCAGGATAAGCTGCAGATCCTAGTTAACCAATAGCCTATTTCTTCCTATTCTCCACAAGAATTGCCTTATGTCTGTCCCATGTATTCTTGAATTCTCCCACAGTTTTAAACCTCACAACCTCCTCAGGAAGGCTGTTCCATGCATCCACTACTCTCTCTGTGAAAAAATACTTCCTCACATTGCCCCTGAACTGCCCCATCTTTAAATTGTGTCCCCTTGTTCTTGCATGTCTCTTTTTCTGAAAGATGCTACCCTCTTGGACTTTGATGATTCCACTGAGGTACTTAAATGTTTCTATCATGCCCCCTCTCTCCCTCCTTTCCTCAAGGGTATACATATTGAGCTCTTTTAGTCTCTCCTCATGGCTTCTCTTGCAGACCCTGCACCATTCTAGTTGCCCTCCTCTGGACTGTCTCTATCCTGTCTATGTCCTTGCGGAGATGAGGTCTCCAGAACTGGACGCAGTACTCCAGATGGGGTCTCACCAACTGTCTGTACAAAGGGATAACAACTTCCTGTTTTCTGCTGGTAATGCCTCTCCCTATGCATCCCAGTATACCCCCAGCTCTCCCTACTGCCTTCTCACACTGCTTGCTAACCTTAAGGTCATCTGATATGATTACCCCCAGTTCCCTTTCCTTTTTTTTACTACCCCCCCACTGTAAATCTTCCCTTGGGTTTTTGTTTCCCGGGTGCATTATTTTGCACTTCTTTGCACTGAATCCTAGCTGCCATACTTCCGACCATTCCTCCAACCTTCCCAAGTCCCTTCTCATCCTTTCCATGCCTCCTTGTGTATCAACCCTGTTGCAGATCTTTGTGTCATCTGCAAAGAGGCATACTTTTCCATCCAGTCCCTCTGCAATGTCACTTATAAAACACATTAAAAAGGACTGGACCCAGTACTGAACCCTGTGGTACCCCACTAGTAACCCCTCTTCCTTCAGAGTGGACTCAATTTACAATTACCTTCTGTGTCCTATTGTCCAGCCTATGTTTTACCCAGGCTACCACCCTGGGACCTACTCAGAGGCTGGTTAATTTGACTATTAATCTTTTGTGTGGGACTGTGTCAAATGCCTTGCTTAAGTCTAGGTAGGCCATGTCCACAGCCCCTCCCTGGTCTACTACACTGGTCACCCAGTCAAAGAAATCAATTAGATTCATCTGCCATGACCTTCCCGCTATGAACCCATGCTGCCTTGGGTCCTGTGCCCCACTGGCCTTTAGGTACTCAACAATTCTTTCCTTCAGAAGTGATTCCATCACTTTCCCTACCACAGAGATCAAACTGACAGGTCTGTAGTTTCCTGCCTCTGTCTTGGTCCCACTTTTGTGAAGGGGAATCACATCCGCTTTCCTCCAGTCCTCGGGTACCACACCATCCTCCCATGATTTGTTAAAAAGGGTAGTCAGTGGTTTCACTAGTTCTCCCCTTAATTCTTTTGGAAGTCTGAGGTGAATTCCATCAGGCCCCATTGCTTTGTCCACCTTCAGTTTTAGGAGTTCTTTCAGAACCCTTTCTTCTGCGAAAGGACTGGGATCGACCCCCCTATCCAGAGTGCTTCTGTTAATTGGATTAGGCACCTCCCCCTCCTCTTTTGTGAATACTGAGCAGAAATATTCATTCAGTATCCCTGCTTTTTCATTATCCCCCTCTGCCCACCCACCGTTCATTCTATTCAGCCTCACTATCCCTCCCTTTGTCTTTCTACGCTCGCTGATGGACCTATAAAAGGTGTTATCTCCCTTCTTAACCGAGCTGGCTATCCTTTCCTCAGTTTGGGCCTTTGCTATTCTGACTTCCCTCCCTGCTTCCTTCTGCCTTAACTCGTACAACTCTCTGTCCTGCTCCTTCTGTGTTTCCTTATACTTCCTGAATGCTATCTTTTTCTCCATGACTTTCCCCGCCACCTCTTTTGAGAACCATAGTGGCTTTTTCTTTCTTTTTGATTCGTTCATTTGCTTCACACAAAGGCTTGTTGCCTCTGTGATGGCAGTTTTGATGATTCCCTATTGTTGCTCCACCTCTCCTTCTAGCCTGTTTGCTAGTGCTTTTCTGAGGCACTCTCCCATCTTGTCAAAGTCAGCCCTCCTGAAGTCCAGTACCCTCACTTTTGTATGGCTTGACTCTGTAGCTCAGTTTAATGTGAACCACACTGTTTGATGGTCACTTGTTCTCAGATGGCAACCCACTTCTAGATCTGAGATCCTCTCACTGTCCCCATTTGAGAGTACAAGGTCTAAGATTGCTCCCTCATGAGTGGGTTCCGAAACTAGCTGTCTGAGGCATGCCACCTGTAGGGCATCGAGAATGGCCCTGCTCTTGGATGTGGCTGCAGCAAGTGTGCTCCAGTTAACATCTGGCATATTTAGGTCTCCCATCAACAGTATCTCCCCTTTCTCTGCCACCCTAAGAATACCTTCTATCATATCCTTGTCCATTCGCTCCCCCTGACCTGGGGGTCTGTATACAACCCCTGTGCGGATTGTGGTGCCACTTCCAGTCTCCAAGGTGACACACACTGCCTGCTCTCCTCCCTGTTTACTCTTTTGTTCAGTTGCTTTTATCTCTTCCTTTACATAGAGAGCTACTCCCCCCCGTCTCTCCTGTAGGTTATGTACCCTGGTATGTTAACAACCCAGGCTGGTTCTCTGTGTACCATGTTTCTGTGACTGCTACGATATCCAGGCATCCCTCTTCCATCAAGGCCACCAGTTCAGGGAGCTTGTTGCCCAGGCTACGGGCATTGGTACTCATTATCCTCCATTTTCTGATGGCCTTACTCCTTTTTGCCTTTGCCACTTTCTCCATTTACCCCTGCCCTTCTCCCTATCGACATTTCTATGTTGGTGTTCACTGCACTTACTACCATGACTTTTTTTTGGGGGGGGGCTACAATTTCCCCTGCTCCTTTCCAGTGCCCCCCCCCCCTTGGCTAGTTTAAATACTTGCCAATGAAGCATTTAAACCTATCACCTAGGATCCTGGTTCCCTCTCTGGACAGATGCAGCCCATCATGCCAGTATAGGCTTGCATCACTCAAGTGGACCCCTGTCACCAATGAAGCCAAATCCCTGAGCTCTGCACCAGTTTTCAACCACTGATTGAATCCCATGGTGTGGAGCACCCTAGCCTCTCGTACACCATAGACAGGCAGCACCTCCGAGAAGGTTACCATGCGTGCTACTTGTCTAAGGCCCCTCCCAATTCCACAAACTCTTCCTGCACTGCTCTGATCCCTTTCTTAGCCAGGTCATTTGTCCCTAGGTGGACAATGACATCCAACTCCCTCCCTGTGCGGCTGCTCCAGCAATCCTGAGGATTCGCTCCCTGTCCCTCCAAGTCATGGCGCCAGGCAGGCACCTTACCTCCCTCTCCCAGTTCTACCTTCCTAGCAATGGAGTCCCCCACCAGGAGTTGTTTACTTCCCCTGTGGGGTCCTATGCCACCCTCCTGTGGGTCTCGTTTGTGGAGGTTCCCAGCATCCTCCTTGGTCTCCACTGTGGGTGCCTCCATAGCGGAACCACATTTTACCAGAATGGCAAAGGAATTGTGGAGAGGTACAATGGGAGGGATGCGCCTCTGTTCCACCACCCTCACCCTCCCTGAGCCCACTGTGGTACAACCGCTCCTCTTTCTTGGCAACCTCTGAGGCAACGGCAGTGGCCCTGGATGGAAGATGAGGTACCACAAATCCTGGCCAACTCAGCCTGGAGATGAGCAACCTCCCCCTCAGCCCAGAGAGGTGCCTGCAGATGGGACAACACTGCATCCTCCAGAATGTCTCCCGGAAGACTGCTGCTCCACAGCCACTGCATTGCACCACTCCCATCATGTCTTATTTATGTCCCCTTCACTGTTGTTTGGAATCCTTACTCTTTCCTCTGTTCCCCCCCTTCTCTCTCTACTTACTTACTGCCTCTGTGCCCTTTAAGCTCCTGATTGTCCTGTTCTGAGACAAGAAGATCCTATATTTCTCAGTAGACCCCTTACTTGCTTAGAGGCAGAACTCCAGCAGCTAGAGGGGGCCGGAGAGCTACTCTTGCCCTTCTAGGATGGTGCGTCTTTGGTGGCTCTGTGATCACTCACTTCCTGCTCCCAAACAGGAAGTTCCTGCTGTCAGTCAAATCCTGTGCCTATAAAAGTAGAACTAGCTTTGGGTGGGAGGGTGGACAAGAAAAAATTACTCACCTTAGTAATGTTGTTTCTTCTAATGGAGTCTTGCTGTATTCTGACATATGCAGTTAGGTCCTGCCTTTCAACTGCCCCAGAGAACAAAGAGTTAAACTTTCCATGGCCAGCATGGAATGTTCACCACAAGCTCGGTTGAAGCCCCTGCCTGCTGTTGTTTAAACTCCAACAGTCAGATCTTTTCGAGCAATACTCACTAGAAGTTCTGTGTGGAAACTGTAAAACTCAAAACTAGCCAGCTGCCAACTACATCTATATAAAAGGGTGTTTGGTTTCAAAAAGAAGACACATGTCAGGAAACCCAAAAACAAAACACATCCAAAACATAATCATTCACCCAAATTAAAAGAGGGTGAAAAAAAGGACACCCCAGGGTGCCAACACTGCTCCTGCCCACCCACATCCCAAAAGAAAAAATTACTCACCTTAGTAATTGCTTTTCTTCTCATGGAGTCTTGCTATATTATGACAATTAGCAGTTAGCCACAGCACTTGAACTGCCCTGGAGAGGAAGGAGTTAACTCCAGGCTGACTGGAGTTCAAGCGCGAGCGCTTGCTGAAAGCTCTATCTGGCTAGTTTCAAACTGAAACTGTCAGATCTTTAGAGCCAACACTAAGCAAAAGTCTGTGTGGAAAAACCCTACACTAGCCAAATGGCTACCTACTAGTAGAATAACAATAACAGAAACAACAACAACAACAATATCACCCCTAACAAGCACTATTAGGCCCCCCCTTTCCAAAAGACAGAAGTCCAGGAGGGGCCAAACATATAACCAAAAACAGAAATACCTAGTTTTCCTAATCCTAAAGAAAAGGGAAAAGGGAAAAAGAGCTATAACGGCATGACACAGTGCTTGCACTAATTTTCCAACCCCTTACCCAAGTAGAAGTTCTGAGAGGGGCAGGTTGGGGGGGTGGTCATAATATAGCAAGACTCCATGGGAAGAAAAGCAATTACTAAGGTGAGTAATTTTTTCTTCAAACACCATGAAGTCTTGCTATATTATGACAATTAGCAGATTACACAGCAGTACCTCCATGGAGGAAGGCCAGAACCTACTTAGGAAATAGGCTCTGAAGCACGGCTGTGCAAACCGACATCTCTCCTGGACTGGACATCCAGGAGTAATGCTTGGTAAAGGTGTGAACTGTTTTCCAGGTAGCAGCTTGACAGATTTCCAGGATGGAATATCTCTAGCAGCCGCTAGAGATGCAGCTGTACCCTGGTGGAATGAGCCTCAGTCCTGAGGGGTTCTCTACCTAGTTTTGGAAGCAAAATTGGATACAAGAGACAATCCACCTGGCAATTGTCCTCTAGTGGCAGGTTTCCTTGCCAACCTCGCCATAGGTAAGGAAGAGTTGGAGGATTCGAACCTGTGACCCTGGTGTGTTCAAATAGTAGCTAAAGCTCTTTGGCGTCAAACTGTGCAATCTCCTCTCACCCGAGGAAGAATGCTCAGTGAAAAATATTGGAAGGAGATGGATTGGTTATGATGGAAATCTGAAACCACTTTAGGTAAAAACTTTCTGTTAGTCCTGAGGACTACCTTATCTCTGTGAAAAGAAATAAAATCCTTTTCCACTGACAGGCTTGTAACTCACTTATGCATCTGGCAGAAGTAGCTACATAGGAAAACAGTTTTCCAAGTTAGAACTTAAGGTCTGCTGAAGACAGAGGTTCCAAAGGGGTTGCATTAACTGAGCAATGCAAACATTAAGGCCCCAGGCAGGGCTGGGTCCCAAAAGGAGGGTTAGTGTGAAGTAACCCTTAAAAAACTTGGAAAACACAGGGTGAGAAGAAAGGAGGCAGGCTTTCCTGCTGATATAAAAGCAGAGACAGCTGCCAGATGAACCTTAAGGTAGCTGGCCTGAGGCCTAAGGAATTAAGATGGACCAAGTAGTCCAGCAAAATGGGCAAATCAGCAGATTCTGGGACAATTTGTTTCCCAGAACACCAGATGGAGAACCTCTTCCATTTGGAATTATAAGTGGCCCTAGTGGAAGGCTTCCTAGAGGCCTTTAAAATATCAAGGACACCTTGAGAAAGGTGTAAATCAGCAAATTCTAACTCCTCAACAAGCCTTCCAGGTGGGAGGATTTGATGTCCCGGATACCAAACTCTCCCTGGGCATAAGTCAGCAGGTTGTGGACCCTGGGAAGGTCCAGGGAGGGGTGGACTGTCAGGGACAGAAGCAGTGGGTACCAGGGTTGCCTGGCCCAGTCTGGTGCAATCAGAATCACTTTGCAGGGCTGGGATCTGATTTTACTAACACCCTGAAGAGAAGGGGAAGGGGAAGGCATACAGGAACTTCCTTCCCAATCCAACAGAAAGGCGTCCAGGGGACTGAGCCCATTACTGGAGGCCTGCAACAGAACAGAGGAAGTTGGTGGTTGTCTGGGGCTGCAAAAGATCTATCTGAGGAGTGCCCCATCTGGCAAGACTGACCCCAGCACTAGGGATTCAAAGACCATTCGTGATGACCCTGAGAAATCCTGCTGAGGGCATCCGCTGGGATTATTGTCCTTCCCTGGAAGGTGAACTGCTACTAGGAAGGTGTTCAGGGAGTAAGCCAGAGACCACAACTTCATTGCTTCGGTGCACAAGGGTGATGACCGAGTGCCCCCCTGCTTGTTGATGTACCACATTGTTGTGGTATTGTCTGTCCTGACCTGAACTACTTTGTTCTGGACAGATGCTGAGAAAACCTGAAGAGCTAAAAAGACAGCTCTGAGTTCCAATAGGTTGATGTGGAGCAGAGATTCCTGGGGGGACCACACTCCCTGAGTGGAAAGGTCGCCCAAGTGCGCGCCCTGCCCCAGCAAGGAGGCATCCGTGGTGAGGGTGAGGGAATGAGAAATGGGAATGAAGGGGACCCCTTGTCTTAGATTGCTCTGATCCTGCCACCACTGAAGAGCTAGACTCAGAGTTGGGGTCACTGGGACCAATTTGGTAAAGGGGTCCCTCCTTTGGGACCAGTAGGCCCTCAAAGTAAACTGAATGTCTCTCATCTGGAATCTTGCTCCTTGCACTACAGCTGTGGAGGCAGCCATGTGCCCTAGAAGTTGCAGAAAGTGCCTTGCTGGTCGAGAGATCCTGAGGGAAAGAGGATGCCAGGGCAATCAGCTTTTCTACCCTTTCTGAGGGAGAAATGCCTCAACCTTTGTGTCCAATTCCGCACCTATGAAAGTTAGTACCTGAACTGGTTCTAGAACTGACTTTGGTAAATTCAGCAGGAATCCCAGGAAGTGAGAAGCTGCTGGGTGACTTGCAAGTGGGATTTTACCTGATCTGGGGACTGACCCACAATGAGCCAGTCGTCCAGGTAGGGAAACACAGCAACCCCTTGCCTTCTTAAATGAGCCACTACCACAGCTAGACATTTTGTGAATACCCTTGGAGCAGAGGTAAGACGAAGGGCATTGCTCTGAACTGGTAGTGACCTGAGGCAGTTCGAACCTGAGGTATTTTCGGGTCAGAAGGCCTGATCAGGACATGAAAATAGGCATCCTTGAGGTCCAGGGAGGCTAGCCAGTCCCTGGCCTGAGGGAGGGCAAAATCATTACCAGAGTTAACATTTTGAACTTTGGTTTCAAAGATGCTTGTTCAGGTACCTTAAGTCTAGAATGGGCAGCCATTCTCCTGTCTTTTTGGGGTAAGAAAGTATCTGGAGTACAGCCTTGCCCTGGTGACAAGGAGGAACTCCTTCCACTGCTTTCAGTTTGGAGGAAGAGACCTCTGCTTCCAAAGCAAGGGCCTCTACAGGCTTCGGTGGAAAATGTCTGGTTCTCATCTTTGGAAACTGTTTGAAGCTGAGAACCAGACCCTGGCTTACTACCTCCAGAACCCATTTGTCCGAAGTTAGGGACACCCAGTTCTGGCTGAAATAAGCCAACCTGCCTCCAACTGGTACAGGAGAATCAGCCCTGGGCACCCCATCAGGGTGCCTGCTTGGCAGTAGCCTTAGGCTGAGGGGTGGGGGACGGTTTACCTGCGCCCCGCCTACCTCTGCCTCTGAAAAAAACCCTCTGTGCAAAAGCAGAGGAGGCTTGGGATTGATAAAAAGGCCTGTGGAAAGGCCTGCCCCTACCTCTGGGAGTGTGCCTCTGTGGAGTGGCATGCCGCTCCTTGGCCTGGGCACTTTTGTAGGTAGTTCTGTATTCATCCATCTTTTTCATATAATTTTCCGTTTGCTCTCCAAACAGAGAATTTCCCACCACAGGAAAATCCATAGCCTTTGACTGAGTATCCTGTGACAGATTAGTGCACCTGAGCCATGCCAACCTACGAAAGCTACAGAAGTGGCCATGACCCTAGAGGAAACATCATTAACATCTACAGCTGATGAAATTGAACTTTAGAGGCTTCAATGCCATCAGCAGCCACCTGTTCAATTCACTAGCAAGCTGGCCATGGGCCTGCTTGGCTAACTGCAACACTGTATCCCATCTAGATTTCTGATATCTAGCCACATAAGCCATATAATTTGCCTGCCTGAGTCCCAAAGAAGCTGCCATATACTGTTTTTCATGCCATGGCATCAATCTTCCTGGAATCCTTATCAGGAGGATGTGGAGGCGGGGATATTAGCCTTGTCACAGGCTGCAGCTTGTACCACACCTACATGACTACACTGCTCAGTGAGGAAGTCTGTATCAGGGCCTGATAAGTATACCTTCTGTCCATTTTTATCTACAGGAGGGACAGAATGAGGATTTTAAAATTTTGTTGTTTGCTTCCTAAATGACTATGCAAAGGAATAGACAACCTCCTAGACTCTGGGATATCCATCATCTCAACATAATCAGGCTCCCTTGCTCATCCACAGCCTCTTCCAAGGAAGCTGGAGGTTTCTGCAACCTTTGTAAAACATAAAATGAGAAGGGACTCAGACAGCATAGGGGGAGATTCTAATGGTCTGTCTGGAGAAATGTCCGGTTCAATGGGCATGTCCAGACCCTCCCAGCCACATACATAATGATCAAAATCTTCCTCCCCCTCCTGTGGTTCATAAAATTCCTCAACATCATACTCTTGAACCACTGGAACCGAACAAACCAACCTTTTGCCAGCTGTTGGTGGTTCGGCCGGTCCCTGAGACAGTGACTGGACAATCTGTATGGCTTTAGCTATCTCTGCAACAGTTGGAGAGGCAATCTTGCACTCCAGACCTGCTGATTTCTTAGATTTTTTTACTGGGACTGGTTCCTCAGAACCAGCCTTCCTTTGGCCCGAGGAAGTCTCGCCCTGGTCAGAGGGCACTCCCTCTGGTCCAGTGGGTGCTGGACCGGGCTGGCCATCTGGGTCAGCGGACTTTTGGCCTCTCGCTCCCTGAGCCGGCCCAACTCTTTTCTCCAGGGTGGCTGCAGGAAATTCTTACACCTGGCAGTCTGACAGGGGTGGTCAACCCCAGACAATAAACACATGTGGTGTGTGGGTCAGCCTTGGCAAAGGCTTCCCCACAAACATCACAGTGTTGAAACCAAGGGCCCGTTTTCTTTTGGGTTTCTCAGACATAATGCCAGCCTATCCAAAACTTGCCCTTTTATGGCAGTGCCAGGCAAGACACCCTTATCGGTTCCTAACCAGTATCATGGGTATTTGAAAACCCAATTTAAGAGATAGTTTTTTAGAACCGATAAGAACCGGAACCGACTCTAAAAGCCAAGCTATTATTTAAAATTGGTTTTTAGCAAACCGATCGGTTCAAAACCGAACCGATAATTAATTTCCACACAGACTTTAAAATCCTGTACTTACGGTTTACCAGATAGAGCTTTGAACCAAAATGCGGTAAAATAAATCCTTATTGCGGTTAAATGAACCAAAAACACCGCTTGAACCGAGAAATGAACCGAGCTGAAGGAGCAGCTCTCCGGAGCGACTGTTCAGTGAGCGGAGTAAAGAATCTGACAGTTTCAGTTTGAAACTAGCCAGATAGACTTTTCAGCAAAGCGCTCGCGCGGAACTCCAGTCAGCCTGGAGTTAACTCCTTCCTCTCCGGGCAGTTCAAGTGCTGTGGCTAACTGCTAATTGTCATAATATAGAAAGACTTCATGGTGTTTGAAACTAGGTTCTGAGAGGGGAGGCGGGGGGGGGAAGGTCAGAATACAGCAAGACTCCATTAGAATAAACAACATTACTAAGGTGAGTAATTTTTTCTTCAAACAACATGAAGTCTTGCTGTATTCTGACATATGCAGACTACCAAGCAGTACCTCCATGGAGGAGGGACAGAACCTACTTTGGAAACAGGCTCTGAAGTACTGCTGTGCCAAACCGAGCATCACTCCTAGCCTGGATATCCACAGAGTAATGCTTGGTGAATGTATGGACTGTTTTCCAGGTGGCTGCTTGACAAATTTCTAAGAGAGGAATATCCCTGGCAGCAGCTGTACCTCTAGTGGAATGAGCCCTCAGGCCTAAGGGTGGAGTTCTACCCAGTTTTTCATAGCAGAATTGTATACAAGAAACAATCCACTTGGCAACAGATCTCCTAGTGGCAGGTTTGCCCTTACCAACCTCTCCATACGTGCGGAACAATTGGAGGGATTCAAACCTGTGACCCTTGGTGCGCTCTATGTAGTAGCTCAGGGCCCTTTTAACATCTAAGCTGTGTAGCCTCCTCTCCAGAGGAGGAATGGTCAGTGAAGAAAACAGGGAGAGATACAGACTGGTTGAGGTGAAAATCTGAAACCACTTTAGGCAAAAACTTTCTGTTAGTTCTTAGGACCACTTTATCTCTATGGAAAGAGATGAAATCAGGTTCCACTGACAGGGCTTGCAATTCACTGATATGCCTGGCAGAAGTAATGGCTACCAAAAACACAGTTTTCCAAGTCAGGTACTTAAGCTCTGCAGAGGACAAAGGCTCAAAGGGGGGTTGCATAAGCTGAGCAATGCAAACATTAAGGTCCCAAGCAGGAGCAGGAGCAGGATCCCTAAAGGGGGGGATTGGTGTGAAGCAATCCCTTGAAAAACTTACAAAACACAGGATGGGATGATAGAGGGGAAGGCTTGCCTACTGACAAGAAAGCAGAAACAGCTGCCAAATGTACTTTAAGGGTAGCTGGCCTGAGGCCTAGGCCATTAAGATGGACCATATAGTCCAGAACCGTAGGCAACTCATCAGAATCTGGAGAAATATTTTTCTTAGAACACCAAATGCTGAATCTTTTCTATTTGGAGTTGTAAGTCTCTCTGGTGGAAGGCTTTCGAGAAGCCTTAAGGATATCCAGAACCCCCTGGGAAAGATGCAGATCTGCAAACTCTAACTCTTCAAGAGCCAGGCCTTGAGATTGAGAGACCGAAGATTTGGGTACCAACTCCTCCCCTGAGAGGATGTCAACAGGTTGTAATTCCTGGGAAGAGACAGGGGAAGCTGGACTGCTAGGGACAGCAACAGGGGATACCAGGGCTGTCTGGCCCAGTCTGGAGCAATCAGAATGGTTGTGCATTTGCATGGTTGTGACCTTATCTTGACTAACACTTTGAACAGGAGAGGGAAGGGGGGAAAAGCATACAGAAATTTCCCTTCCCAATTCAGAATCAGAGCATCCAGGGGGACTGAGCCCAAGACTGGGGGTCTGCAACAAAAGAGAGGAAGTCAGTCATTGTCTGGGGCTGCAAAAAGATATATCTCTGGAGTGCCCCATCTTGAGAAAATCACTTTCAAAACTAGAGTATGGGATATTCTGCTCAGAGCATCTGCTAGGACATTGTCCTTCCCTGGGAGGTGAACTGCTATCAGAGAGGTTTGTAGGGAATAGGCCAGGGACCACAACTTCATTGCTTCTATGCACAAGGCCGAAGACCAAGTGCCTCCTTGCTTGTTGATGTACCACATGGTGGTAGTGTTGTCTGTTCTGACCTGTACCACCTTGTTCTGCACAGATTTGGAAAAAGCTTGCAGTGCCAGAAACACTGCTCTGAGTTCCAAGAGATTGATGTGAAGCAGAGATTCCTGAGGTGACCACAGTCCTTGGGTGGTAAGATCCCCCAGATGGGATCCCCAGCCCAGCAGGGAAGCATCTGTAGTGAGTATCACTGAATGAGACTGAGTGACAAAAGGAACCCCTTGTCTCAAATTGTCCTGATCCTGCCACCACTGCGAGGCCTGGATCAGGGTTGAGTCACTGGGACTAGTTTGTGTAAGGGAATCCTTTCTTTGGGACAGAAGGCTCTCAAGTGAAGTGAATGTCCCTCATCTGGAATCTTGCTCCTTGGACCACTGCTGTGGAAGCTGCCATGTGGCCCAGAAGCTGAAGGAAATGCCTTGCTGATCGAGACACCTGAAGGGTGAATGAAGAGGCCAGTTCCATGAGGGTCCTTGCCCTTTCCAGGGGAAGGAAGGCTCTTGCCTTTACTGTATCCAGCTCTGCCCCTATGAAGGTGAGGAGCTGTACTGGTTCGAAAACTGACTTTGGAAGGTTGAGAAAGAATCCTAAGGAAGTGAGCACTTGCTGGGTCACTTGCAAATGTGACTTGACTTGGTCTGGAGACTGACCTACTATGAGCCAGTTGTCCAAGTATGGGAAGATGGAGATCTTTTTTTCTCCTTGGGAATGCAACCACTACTGCCAGGCACTTTGTGAAAACCCTTGGGGCTGATGTTAGGCCAAAGGGCACTGCTCTGAATTGATAGTGGCCTGAGGGCAACTCGAATCTGAGGTACTTTCTGTGGGAGCACCTGATGGGAATGTGAAAATAGGCATCTTTGAGGTCCAGGGAGGCTAGCCAGTCCCCTAGCCTTAGAGAGGGAAGGATTATTCCCAGAGTCACCATTTTGAGCTTCGGCTTTAAAAGGTGTTTGTTCAGATATCTTAGGTCCAGGATTGGCCGCCATTCTCCTGTCTTTTTGGGGGTTAGGAAGTACCTGGAGTACAATCCTTTGCCCTTGTGTAGGGTGGGAACCCTCTCTATAGCTCTGAGAGCTAGAAGGGAAGAAACCTCTGCCTCTAAGGCAAGGGTCTCTGATAGATCTGCAGGTGGAAAGGATCTGGTTCTCATCTTGGGAAATTTTTTGAAGCTGAGAACCAGCCCCTGGCTTACTACTTCCAGGACCCACTTGTCTGTTAGAGACTTCTAGTCCTGGACAAAGTAAGCCAGCCTGCCCCCTACTGGTATAGGAGAATCGGCCCGGGGCAGACCCATCAGGGTGTCTGCTTGGCAGGGGCTTTAGGCTGAGGGGTGGATGCAGGCCTGCTCATCCCCTGTCTGCTTCTCCCTCTAAAAAAAACCCTCTGAGAGAAAGAAGAGGAGGCCTGAGCTTGGTAAAAAGGCCTTTGGAAAGGCCTGCCCCTGCCCCTGCCCCTGGACTGCTGCCTTTGAGGAGTTGCTTGCCTTTCTTTGGCCTGAGCACTCCTGTAAGTGGTCCTGTACTCATCCATCTTTTTCATGTAGCTCTCTGTCTGCTCCCCAAACAGAGAATTACCAATAACAGGGAAATCCATGGCCTTAGCCTGGGTATCCTATGAGAGGCTAGTACATCTGAGCCAAGCCATCCTCCGAAGAGCCACAGATGTAGACATGACTCTTGATGAAACATCATTGGAGTACCAGCAGCATGAAATTGTACTTTAGATGCCTCAATCCTATCTGCAGCCACCTGCTCCAGCTCCTTGGCAAGCTGGTCAGGGGCCTGTTTAGCCAGAGCCAGCACAGTGTCCCACCTGGACTTCTGGTATCTAGCTGTGTAGGCCATATAGTTAGCCTGCCTGAGTCCCAAAAATGCTGCCATGTACTGTTTCTTTGCCATGGCATCAATCTTCCTGGAGTCCTTGTCTGGGGGGGTGTGATGCCAAGGGGATATTTGCCTTATCACAGGCAGCAGCCTGCACTACCCCAACATGGCTGCATTGCTGGAAAAGGAACTCTGTGTCTGAGCCTGAAAGAGTATACCTCTTGTCCATTCGTCTGTCCACAGGAGGTATGGATTAGGAGACTTAAGAATTTTATGTGTCTGTTTCCCAAAGGATTTGTGGAGGGGAACAGACAGTCTCCTGGACTCTGGGATGTCCATCAGCTCAACAAAATCAGGCTCCTCCTGATCCTCTACTGCTCCTTCCACAGGAAGCTGGAGGGTCTCAGCCACTTTTTTGTAAAACATATAGTGAGAAGGTGACTCAGAAAGCCTAGGAGGAGAAACACCTGAAGGTCTGTCTGGGGAGATGTCCGGGTCAACAGGCACATCCAGACTTTCATAATCACCATCATCATCCTCATACTCTCCTTCCTCCTCCTCCGGTTCATAAAATTCTTCCAAAGTGTAATCCGGAACCGGGGGAACCGACCGAACCGAACCCCTGCCAGATGGTGCCGGTTCGGTCGGAACCGAAGTAAGCGACTGCACTATCCTTATCGCCTTGGCTATCTCATCGGCAGCCGGAGTATGAATTTCTGGGTCCAAACCGGACGATTTATCTTTTCTTTTCCTTTTTACCGGAACCGACTCCTCAGAATCGGCTCTCCTTTTGCCCGAAGTATCGCCCTGGTCAGAGGGCACTCCTTCTGTTTCGGTCGGAACCGAACCGAGTTGGCCATCCGGGTCAGCGGACTTCTCGGCCT
The DNA here is from genome assembly GCA_016271365.2 of Neoceratodus forsteri. Lineage (NCBI taxonomy): Eukaryota > Metazoa > Chordata > Ceratodontiformes > Ceratodontidae > Neoceratodus > Neoceratodus forsteri. The sequence goes on along the minus strand of CM028129.1, from coordinate 500,048,482 downwards.
CCCTTTCCCTCAATCTACCTAATCTCTTTTCCAGGGTAGATTTGGGAAAATTCTTACAAATTTGGCAGTCTGAATCGTGGTGGTCAAACCCCAGACAATAAACACAGATGGTGTGGGGATCAGCCTTGGCAAAGACTTCCCCACACACACTGCAGTGTTGAAACCCAGTGGGCCCGTTTTTTTTCTTGGGTTTCTCAGACATGGCCAATCCTAACCAAAACTTATCCTTTTTTCGGCAATCTGCCAGGCAAGACTCCCCTATCGGTTCCTGACCATGTCACGGGTCTTGGAAAAAAATGTAATAAAATCCAGTATCAGTTACTACACTCTAAATAAATCACAAACTTTTTTTTACCTGAAACTGATCGGTTCAGCTGAACTGATCCACAATTTACAAGTTCCACACAGAAACTACACAGAAAACCTATCTAGTACTCACGGTACCACAGAGACTTGAACCGACTGAGCGGTAACAGCAATTCGATAGAAACCGAGCGAAAAAACAACACTTCAACTGACTTTTTTGAACCGAGCAAAGGAGAAATCTCTGGAGCGACTGTTCAGTGAGGTGGAGTAAAGAATCTGATGGTTGGAGTTTAAACAACAGCAGACAGGGGCTTCAACCGAGTTTGTGGTGAACATTCCATGCTGGCCATGGAAAGTTTAACTCTTTGTTCTCCGGGGCAGTTGAAAGGCAGGACCTAACTGCATATGTCAGAATACAGCAATACTTCATGTTGTTTGAATATAGTTTTTTTAGAAGAGACAGGCTCCCTCAGTGGGGGTTGAAGATGTAAGAGACCTTTGAAAAACCTTTTGAAAATAGGCTGGGAAATGAAACATTTTTCTTTCACGTTAGAAAGATAAGCCCAGCAACTGCTAAGTGCACCATGAGGGATGAGGCCTTCTTCCTGAAAGTGTACTAAATAGTTTAGAACGGTAGGAGGGTCAGCCTTAAGAGGGTGGATCTCCCGACCCTTACATCACAAGGAAAACCTCTTCCACTTGGAAGCATATGTCTTCCTTGTGTTAGGTTTTCTAGCCATTTGCAGGATTTTCAGAATTTGCTCAGAATACTGAGACTCGGGGTACTCTAACTCCTCAAGAACCAGGCCTTGAGGTGAAGAGACTGTATGTTGGGATATGGCACCCCTGTCTGAGGGAAGAGTCAGGCGACTGTGGGTTGCTGGGAAGTGAGCAGGCTTCCTGACTGACAGGGCAAGGAGGAGAGAGTACCAGGGTTACCTTGCCCAGCCTGGGGCCACGAAAATCATGGTGGCTGACTGATCTCTGAATCTGAGAAGAACTCTGTAGATTAGAGGAAAAGCATACAGGAACTTCCCTGCCCAATCCATTGTTAAAGCATCTACTGGGATGGTCTCCAAAGCCGGGGGCCAGCAGCAGTACTGAGGGAGTTGGTGGTTGAGGCTGGAGGAGAACAGATCAAACTCTGGAACACCTCATCTCCTGAAAACTGTGGCCAAGATCAACTTGTTCAGGGTCCATTTGTGATGACCCTGACTGATGTGGCTTGGGGCATCTGCCAGAGAGTTGTCCTTGCCTGGAAAATGAATGATCATTGGGCTCATGTCCAGGGAGTAGGCCAGAGACCAAATTCTCATCGCATCTGTGCAGAGTTTGGTGGACCTTGTGCCACCGTTTGTTGATGTAGAACATTGCCATTGTGTTGTCTGTTCTGATTTGAACAGAGTGGCCTTTGAGCTGTGGAGCGAAGGCTTTGATAGCCAGATACATGGCTCTGAGTTCTAGTAGGTTGATGTGGCAGGTGGACTCTTTGAGAGATCAAGTGCCGCTTATAGATTGATCCTGCAGGTGGGCTCCCCAACCTAGAAGGGAGGCATCTGTTGTCAGTACTCTGGAAGGTTGCGGCACCTGAAAAGCAACTCCTTCCCTGAGATTTTCTGTTTCTTTCCACCACTCCGCTTGTAGGGAAGTCTTGGTGACGGGAACTAACCTCAAGAAATACAGGTTACTCACCTGTAACAGGAGTTCTAGGAATGGTATATGTTGTTCATCCACACTGTCTGGCAGGTATCCTTGCCGCTTTAAATCTTGCCGGAAGGTCTTCAAGCTGGCTCCTCCCACCCACCCGGGTGGTAAAACTCTCGGCTCCGCCCCATGACGCCAGCTCTGGCCCGCTGGAAGCTCAGGTTGTGCGTCGAGCGGGGGAGGTAGGTGGAGTCGTGTGGATGAAATCAAATATACCATTCCTTTAGAACTCCTGTTACAGGTGAGTAAACTGTATTTCTAGGACATGGATATGCTGTTCATCCACACTGTCTGGCAGACTCCTAGCAGTCTCCGGGAGGAGGAGGCAAGGCGCACCCCTACTTAGGGAATAGAGACTGAGAACCGAGGCCCCAAAACCAGCATCCCGCGTGACTCAAGGTCAATATGGTAATGGGTGATGAAGGTGTGTGCTGACTTCCAGGTAGCAGCCCTGCATATTTCCTGGATAGGGACGTCCCTGGAAGCAGCCACCGATGCAGCAGTATGGCGGGTAGAATGAGCTCTTATCCCTCTGGGAGGCTCCATGCCCGTCAACTTATACCAGAGATCTATGCAGGAGGTGACCCACCTGCCTATCGTCCACTTGGCTGCAGGTCTGCCAGGTGCGGCTTCAGCGTAGGTGACAAACAGCTGGCGAACCTCTCCCCGAATTTGAGCCGTGTGCTCCTTATAGTAAGCGAGCACCCTTCTAGGGTCCAGAGTATGGAGCCTATATTCGGCCTCCGAGGTGTGGGACTGGGTAGAACACCGCAGAGTCAATACTCTTACGTGGAACCCGACACCACCTTCAGAAGGAATTTCGGTGGAAGAGATAACCTTGTCCCTGTGGAAGACCAGGTAAGGAGACCCATGCAGAGTGCCTGGAGCTCTCCCATCCTTCTGGCTGATGTGATAGCCACCAAGAGGCGGTCTTCCACGACAGGTGAGAGGTTCACACCTGTGCATTGGTTGATAATGGCTTGCCCATGAGCTTTGCCAGTACCAGCAGTAGATCCCACGGAGGTGGAGGTTCTCGCACTGGAGGGGAAATGTGATCAAGGCCTTTGAAAAAGCGCCAGACCACCTTCTCCTGCGCCACCGACTGCTTCCCGGCCCATGCCCAGCAAGCAGAGATGGCTGCCAGGTGCACCTTAAGGGTCGTCGACCTAAGCCCTTGCTGAGAAAGGGACCAAAGGTAGTCCAATATGCTCACCAAGGAACAGGAGGAAGGGTCCAGGCCCTTGCCCTGGCACCAAATGGAAAATCTCTTCCATTTGAAGGCGTAGCATTTTCTGGTCGACTTCTTACGAGACGCCTCAACTACGTTGAGGACCTCGTCGGAAAGACCCAAGGGCTGGAACTCTAGCCGCTCAGGAACCAGGCCGTCAGGTGCAGGGATTGAAGGTCTGGATGGAATACCTTCCCCTGATTGACTGAGAGCAGGTCCGGGCGAGCTGGAAGCTGCTTCAGGAGCCTGGAGCTGAGGCAGAGGAGATCTGGGTACCAGTACTGGCGGGGCCAGTCTGGGACTATCAGAATCACCTGCGCCTTGTCCCTCCTTGCTTTGAGAAGCACCTTGTGCATCAAGGGGAATGGGGGAAAGGCGTAGAAGAGGCCCGGGGTCTACGGCCTCGAGAAGGCATCCCCCTGCAGCAATCCCTGCTGAGGGGGGTGGGCATGGAACAGCCTCAGCTTCGCATTCTCCTTGGAGGCAAACAGGTCCACCTGAGGTGTGCCCCAATGGGAGAATAGATCTTGTACTACCTCCGGCAGGAGAGATCACTCGTGGGACGCAGCCCCTATCCGGATTAGGGCATCGGCCAGGGTGTTGGAAGCTCCTGCCACATGAATGGCTAGGAGATCCGCCTCCAGGCTGCGCACGAGTGACCAGATGGAGAGAGCTTCCTTGCATAGAAGCATGGAGCGCATCCCGCCCTGGCGATTTAGATAGTACATGGTCATGGTGTTGTCTGTCTGGACCCGGACCACTTGACCCCGAAGAAACGGAGCAAAGGCGGTGAGAGCTAGGCGGACCGCTCAGAGCTCCAGCAGGTTGATGTGGCATCGGGACTCCCGCAGGGACCAGAGGCCATGCGCTCGGTGTTCCCCCAGATGGGCACCCCAACCCATCAGAGAGGCATCGGTCGATAGAGAGACCATCGGCTCGGGGTGGACAAACGGGATGCCCTCCTGCAGATGAACTGGAACGTTCCACCACTGGAGAGCGTTCCACATCCCCTGGGTCATCATCACTAGCTGGTCCAATGGATCGCAGCGTTGGGACCACTGGCTGGCCAGCCCCCACTGAAGGGGGCGCATATTCCAGCGGGCCCAACGGACCACGCTGGTACAGGCCGCCATGAGACCCAGGAGGCGCAGGAAGTCCCAGGCAGGGCGCAATTGCCCAACCAGAAATGATTGGGCAAAGGAGGAAGAACCTCGACCCTGTCCGCCCGGAGCCGTACTGGCCCGAAGAAATCGAGCTCTGCCCCGATGAAAAGAATCCTACTGGCTCAAGTTCGACTTGGCCTCGTTGATGAGGAGGCCGACCTGAGAGCAAACCTGGAGGGCCAGATCTCTGGACCGCTCCACCTCCTGTCTGGAGGGGGCTGCTATCAGCCAATCGTCCAGGTAAGGGTAAACCCGGACCCCTCGGCGTTGCAGGAATGCTGTCACCACTGCCATGCATTTGGTGAAGACCCTGGGAGCTGGAGATAAGCCGAAGGGCATAGCTTGGAACTCAAAAAGGGATCCCTCCGCTCGAAAGCGAAGGAACCTCTGATGTGATGGACGGATAGGGATGTGAAAGAACACGTTCTGCAGGTCCAGAGAGCAGAACCACACGCCGTGTTCCAAGGATGGTATTATCTGAGCCAGAGTGACCATCCTGAAGGTTCGAGACCTTAGAAACTTGTTTAGGTCGTGTAGGTCGAGAATGGGGCGCCAGCCCCCCATCCGTTTCGGAACCAAGAAGTACCTGGACACGAACCCCAGGTTTGAGGGAGGGTCTGCCACCTCTCTTATCACCTCCTTCTCAAGGAGGAGAGCGATGTCGGATCGGTGAGCCGACAGCGAGGCTTCGGACCCCAAGGCCCCCCGAGGTGCGACGGCTCTGAAGGGTGGGGCCTGCTCGAACTCCAGAGGCAGGCCCTTTCCCACCACCTCCAACACCAATCGGTCTGTGGTGATAACGGACCAGGCGGAAAGAAGTGGGCGGGCCGCCCCGCAGGGGGCACCTGGGAGTGAGGTGGCGGGTTGGGGCGACATCCCTCAACCCGTCACTGGGCAGGCTTGGAGGAAGGACCGGCAGAGGGACCTCCAGAGCCTTTACCTCCCTGCTTCCTGGAGGAGGAAGCGGCAGGCTTGGTTTGGTCGCTAAGCCAGCCTGCCTGGCTCTGACGCTGCTGGGCGGACCTAACAAGGGAAGCAGACGGGACAAAAGGGCTTGGGTTGCGGTCTGTGCCCTTGTCCCTCTAGCGGATGAGACCAAGTCCAAAGTGGCATTGGACTTTTCGATCCTCTGGAGGTGGCCTTCCACTCCAGGGCCGAAGAGGTCGGTCCCCAGGAAGGGGACATCTGCCAATTTGTGCTGGGTATCTGCTGTGAAGGTGGATATCCTCAGCCATGCCCGACGGCGCATAGCCACTGCGGCCGCGACTGACCTGGCGCATGAGTCTCCAATGTCCAGAGCAGTCTGAAGTTGCTTGGCCACAGCCCCTGCCCTAGTCCCGCACCTGCTAACCGTGGTCTGTGGACTATCTCGTCCAGGAGACCCAACAGGGCATGGGAGAAATGTGCCATAAGCACGGCCGAGCTGGCCTGACGAAGGCCAAGGGAGGATGCAGCGCGAGACTTTTCGCCCGGCATAGTCAATTTCTTGGACTCCTTGTCGGGAGGTTGTCCACGTCCTAGCATTTCCGCACGCCGAAAGCGCTGTCGGTAACTAACCCCTCGGCTGAGGATGTTCCGAAGAAACGGACAGGGAACCGGTAGGGACCACATACTTCCTGGCCATCCTGGCCGAGCGCAGGGCAGGAAGCAGAGGCTGCCAGAGCTCAAGGCCGGGCCCACAATGGCCTCGGTCCACAGGAAAGGCCTCCATGGGAATCCCTCGGTCCAATATCTCCGTGAGGGGATACTTGGCCGCTTGGATACGTGGCTCGAGCTGCATCCTGGTGGACTCCGAGATGAGCCTAAGCAAACCCAGGAAGGGCCGAGGGCTGTCATCCAGCGACTGACCTCCAGAGGACTCCAAGTCCACTCGCCTGGAGAAAAGGGAGGAATCGTTGTCGGACTCAGAAGAGTCCGCAAAGAGCTGCCTCAGGCCTGAGCCACCCTCCACCTGCCAAGGGCGATCGGGAGTGAGGGTGACCGACAGCCTATGGGGCAGACCCTGAGCTGACCGAGAGTTCTTGGTCGGAGCCCCAAACAGCGGCTGTGGAGGCGGAGGTTCCACTGGAATTGGTGGAGCAGCTGGTTTTGGCCGAACAACCGGCCTGGGAACAGGCTCCTCGGGTAAGACGAGGGGTTGTTTCGGCCGCTCCGGTGACAGCCACTTAATGGCCGGGGAAGGTGACGGTGTCGGCTTGTTCCCGGTCAGAAGGAGCTGTTGCCACATGAGATCTCGTAGCGTCAGCGTAACCCCGTGAAGCCTCCCTCATCGAGGAGAGAGAGGATGAGCGGCAGTGCGCACCGCAGTGCCGAGACCGAGACCACCTATGGCGGCAGGATCGGCTGGACCGAAAGAAGTCTGGGACCGAGAACCTCGGCCTTTCGAGGGCGGTGTGGGGAGGGACAGGTGGACCGGCTCCCCCCTCGGCTCGGAGGGTTCACCTGAGGGCTCCGGAACCGGAGGCACTGGCAAGCCCACGGGATCCTCAACTCCAACCGGGGGAACCGTTGAGAGAGGATTTTCGGCTTTGCCAGTAGACAACCCGTACAACAGGTCAAGAAAGATCTCGACTGCGTCGACGGGAGTCTCGGTCAACTGACCTGATGGGGACACCGTGAGACCAGTGACCGAAGCCGAACAATCGACCGAAGTCGATGGCCGACAACTCGGGGAGAGGGACCTTTCCTGCTCCCAACAGCGTCGACGGAGGGACTTACCCATGTCTTTCTTCTTGGACCGAGAAGAAGGTCCAGCAGACGTTGGTCCCTCTCCTCTAGTGGAGAGGGACAGACAAAGCTCCTTAAAGGAAGCTGTGTAAGAGGAACCCAGGGAGAGCGGGATAAATGCTGCGGTCGAGGAAGATGCGGCGCCCGGCCTCCTCTTCGAGGCGATCATCTGCTCTAGCTGATCCGCCCGAGCCCGCCGCCTTGAAACCGCCAACCGGGCCTCTTTTGACTTCACGGAGAAAGCGTTTCTCAAGTGCCCCAGTTGTAAGCAGGCAGCACGGTCTTCGAGGGGCGAGGCTGAGGAAGGAAGAAACTGGAATTGCAAGCCTGCGGGTGGGTGCTCAGGAGCCTAAACAGTGAACCAGTAGACACCGCGTGGGCCAGCGGATCCGTCCAGAGACATCTTCTGCCTGCAAGGGCATCTCTGAAAACCGGAGTCGATTTGTCCATGGCCTTGAGGATACAGACCGGGGAAGTCTATAATGCAAAAACTTTTAAATTCGGGAAAACAGAAGAATTAGGAACCAATCTTATCGCAGGCGTTAAGGAGGAACCTGAGCCTGCAGTAAGGAAGATCTGGCGTCATGGGGCGGAGCCGAGAGTTTTACCACCGGGTGGGTGGGAAGAGCCAGCTTGAAGACCTTCCGCAAGATTTAAAGCGGCAGGATACCTGCCAGACAGTGTGGATGAACAACATATCCATGTCCCTAGAAAAACAGGTTACTCACCTGTAACAGTAGTTCTAGGGTGGTATATGTTGTTCATCCACACTCTTTAACATGTCCCTTCTTTAAGATCCACGAATTCTTCAAGCTGGCTCCTCCCACCGGGGATATCTCTCGGTCCTGCCCGCGATACCAGATCTTAGCCCACTGGAAGCCAGGTTGTGTGCGTCCACAGCTGGGGAGGTCGGGTGGGTCCATGTGGATGAACATATACCACTCCTAGAACTACTGTTACAGGTAAGTAACCTGTTTTTCTAGGATAATAGATATGTTGTTCATCCACACACTTTTGCAGACTCCTAGCAGTTCTCCAGGAGGAGGGAGGCAAGGCGCACACCCCCTACTTAGGGAACAGAGATTGGAGAACTGAGGCCCCAAAACCAGCATCCCGGCATAACTCAATGTCGATGATGTAGTGGGTGATGAAGGTGTTTGCTGACTTCTAGGTAGCAGTCCGACAGATTTCCTGGATAGCGATGGTTCTGGAAGCAGCAACCGATGCAGCAGTATGGCAGGTAGAATGAGCTCTTATCTCTCTGGGAGGTTCCTTGCCCACAAACTCATAACACAGACCAATGCATGATGTAATCCATCTTGCAACAGTCCACTTTGCTGCAGGTCTGCCAGAAGCACCTTCAGCGTAGGTGACAAACAGCTGGCGAACCTCACCTTGAATTTCTGCCATCCTCTCCTTATAGTAGGAGAGAGCATGCCTCATTTCCAAAGTATGGAGCCTGTATTCGGCCTCCAAGGTGCAATTAGGGTAGTATACTGGCAGAGTTCAACACCTGGTTAAGGTGAAACTCTGACACCACCTTCTGAAGGAATTTCGGGGGGAGGCGTAGGACAACCTTGTCCCTGTGGAAGAGCAGATAAGGGGAGTCCACCGAAAGCACCTGGAGCTCCCCTGTCCCTCTGACAGATGTGATAGCCAGCAGGAAGGCAGTCTTCCACAAGTGTGACAAGGCACACTTGTGCATTGGTTCGAATGGCTTGCCAATGAGCTTTGTCAGTACCAGCAGAAGATCCCACGGAGGTGGAGGTTCACGCACTGGAGGGGATATGTGATCCAGGCCTTTGAAAAAGCACCTGACCACTGTCTCCTGACCGGCCTGTGCACGGTAAGCAGAGATGGCTGCTAGGTGCACCCTAAGGGTCGATGACCGCAGACCTCCTCTGGAGAGAGATCAAAGGTAGTCCAGAATGTAAGCCGCTGGACAGGACAGAGGGTCCAGGCCCTTGCCCTGACTCCAAACAGAAAACCTTTTCCATTTGAAGGCATAACATTTCCTGGTCGATTCCTTTCTAGATGCTTCCTCCACAGTGTAGACATCTTTGGAAAGAACCAAAGCCTGGAACTCTAGCTGCTCAGGTACCAGGGTGTGAAGTGTAGGGATTGAAGGCTAGGATGGAATACCTTCCCCTGATTGAGAGAGATCAGGTAGGGGCATATGCAAAGCTGCTCCGGGGGCCTGCAGCTGAGGCTGAGGAGATCTGGATACCAGAACTGGCACAGCCAATCTGGGGCTACCAGGATCACCTTCACCTTGTCTTTCCTTATCTTGAGGAGCACCTTGTGGATCAAGGGAAATGGAGGGAAGGCATAGAGGAGGCCTGGGGTCCATGGCCTCGAGAAGGCACCCTCCTGCAGCGAGCCCTGCTGAGGGGGCAGGCATGAAACAGCCTCAGCTTGGTGCTTTCCCTGGAGGCAAACAGGTCCACCATTGGTTTGCCCCAATGGGAGAACAGACAGTACGCTACCTCTAGATGGACAGACCACTCATGGGATGTCTGGCCTAAGCGGCTAAGAGCATCCGCCAGATGGTTTGAGGCTCCTGCCACATGGATGGCAAGCAGATCTGCCTCCAATCGGCTCACAAGGGTCCAGATGCGGAGTGCCTCCTTGCATAGCAGACGGAAGTGCGTGCCGCTCTATTTGTTGAGGTAGTACATGGTTGTGGTATTGTCCGTCTGGACTTGAACCACTTGACCCTGGAGCTGAGGCGCGAAAGCTGACAATGCCAGTCTGACTGCTCTGAGCTCCAACAGGTTGACATGGCATTGGGACTCCTCAGGGGTCCAGATCCTGTGGGCCATTTTGTCCCACATGTGGGCTCCCCAGCCCATGAGAGAGGCACTGGTCATGAGTACGACCGTTGGCTCGGGGCGGACAAATGGGATCCCTTCCTGCAACTGTTCTGGGGCGGTCCACCACTGGAGAGTGTCCCATATCTTCTGGGTGACAGTGATCAGCTGGTCAAAATGACCGTGGTGCTGAGTCCACTGGGCGGCCAGCTCCCACTGGAGAGGTGCATGTACAACTGGGTCCAATGGACCAGTGAGGTGCACACCGCCATGTAACCCAGAAGGCGCAGAAAGCCCTGGGCAGGGCACAAGTGCCCAACCAGAAATGACTGGTCAAAGGAGGAAAGAACCTCTGCCCTGTCCACCAGGAGCTGAGCTCTGGCTTGACAAGAGTCGGCTCTGCCCTGATGAAGCCCATCACCTGAGAAGGCATGAGTTCTGACTTGGCCTTGTTGATCAGGAGGCTGAGTCGAGAGCAGGTCTGTAGGGCCACATCCCTGGACCTCTCCACCTCCTGTTGGGTGGGATCTGTTAGGAGCCAGTCATCAAAATAGGGGTAAATCCTGAACCCCCCCGACACCAAAGATGGGCCGCCACCACTGCAATGCATTTGGTGAAGACCCGTGGGGCCGATGACAGCCCGAACTGCATGGCTCGGAACTCATAGAGGGTCCCTTCGACCCTGAAGCAGAGGAACCGCTGATGGGATGGACGGATTGGGACGTGAAAGAACGCGTCCTGCAGATCCAGTGAACAGAACTACATGTTTCGCTCCAAGGATGGTAAGATCTGGGACAGAGTGACCATCCGAAAGGTGCATAGCCTGAGACACTGATTCAGGTCGTGCAGATCTAGAATGGGGCGCCAGCCCCCCTGCCGTCTGCTTGGGCACCAGGAAATACCTGGAGATAAAGCCTGGGTCTGCTGGAGGATCCACCACCAGAGCTACTGCCTCCTTGAGGAGGAGCTGAGCGATGTCATCTTGGAGAACCGACTGGGTCTGAGTGGATACTCTTTACTCCCGAGGGGCTTGGCTTGGCTTGGAGGGTACCGCTCGAATTCCAGAGGCAGTCCCTGACCGACCACTTCAAGAAACCACCTGTCTGAAGTGACAGCGGATCAGGCGGAAAGGAAGTGGCGGAGCCGTCCCCCCACGGGAGGACCCAGAGCTGAGGTGGCGGAAGAGGGGATGACTGCCCCCATTTTGTCACTGCGCAGGCTTGGAGGAGGAGGAGGTTCCAGGACCGGAACATCGGCCTCCTTTACGGGCATGTTGGGGACCAGGCTTGGGCTGAGGTCGCCAAGCTTGAGCCTGCTGCTGTTGCTGTCCATCTTGAAAGGAGGACTGCTGGGCCGCAGGGGAAGAATGCCGAAAAAGGCCTCTTCTTTTTCCTCTGCTGGTTCTTGCCCAAAAAACTATTGGCAGAGGTAGTGTCCAAGGTGGCACTGGACTGCTCAATGTGCTGAAGGTGACCGGCCACTCCTGGGCCGAACAAGTCGGTCCCTAGGTAGGGCACGTCAGCTAGTTTGTGCTGGGTATCTGCCGGGAAGGAGAAGAGCCTCAGCTAAGCCCTGCGATGAGAGGCAACTGCGGCAGCCATCGAGCGAGCACAAGAATCCTCAATGTCTAGGGCCATCTGGAGCTGCTGTTTGGCAACAGCTCGGCCCTGATCCTGGACCTACTTTACCATGGTCTGCATGTCTGCGGGGAGATGTGGGAGGACATCATCTAGTGACCCCAGATGGACATGAGAGAAGTGTGCCATGATGATGGCCGAACTTGCCCGATGAAGGCCCAAGGAGGAAGCCGCACGGACCTTCCTGGCTGAATGGTCCAAGAGCTTGGACTCTTTATCAGGAGGTCAGTCAGTGTCAGCAGAACTGCCAGTATGCCTGGACACAGAGGCGGTCACCAGGCTCTCGTCCGAAGGGTGCTCTGTGAATCCTGCTAGGGACCCTATGGGCACCACATATTTGCGTGCCATGCAGGCAGACGGAGCTGGACAAGAGGCAGGATGTTGCCAAAGTTCTAGGGCTGGTCCAACAATGGCCTCAGCCACAGGAAAGGCCTACGTTGGGGTATTCCCTCTCTTAAGGATGTCCGTAAGAGAGGGTACTCCACCTTTTTCTGGATTAGCTCAAGGGGCATCCCTGTAGACTCAGAGATGAGGTGAAGGATCCCTGGAAAAGACGAGGGACCTTCCTCCGTCTGTAGGCCAGTGGTCAATTCATCATCACCTGGATGTGAATGTAAACCAGTGACGTCCGAATCCGAGGAATCCGGGTACAACAGCCTACCGCCCAGGTCACCTTCAACTCGCCAGGGGCGATCTGGGGTGACAGTGACTGACAATCGCTGGAGAAGCCCGGTGTCCGGTCTGTCTTCCTTGGAAGGAGCTCCTCCCACAGTCTGTTTGGGCGGTGGTTCCACCAAAATAGGTGGCAAGACCATTTTGGGCTGAACAGGTAGTCTTGCGGCTCCAGAGTCGGCAACAGTGGCCAGCGGCGGGGTGGAAACGTGGAAGCAGGAAGCATGCTGGGGACGAAATCAGCTGCTGCCACATGAGGTCCTCATAGCACTGAAGGAGTCTCTCCTCATCTGAGGAGGACGAGGACGACCGATGGCATCACCTGTTTTTGGAGTGCTTATGGCTCTTCCTCGGCCTGTCGGTCGAGGGGGGCCTAGACCTGGATCGAGATCGGTCGGGAGACACCGCCGGGACCGGTGACTTCCTAGAGTCCGGGACCAGTTCCTCGATGGGGACTTCAACAGGCTTGGTCTCCTCATCAGGGACAACAAGGACCAGAGTCCTCTCCAAGGAGTTGTTGACAAAGGGTCAATAGGATCGATGACGATTTCCAAATCATCGACCAAACTCTTGATCAGCTGGCTTGATGGTAAGTCCGAAAAGCCAGCAGCCGAAGAAGTGATCTCGACCGAAGTCGAGACCGCATGTCTTGGGACCAAGATCTCTCCTGCTCCCAAGACAATCCCCATCAAGATGAAGACACACACAGATCCTTCTCCCACTTACAGGATCGAGAGGAGTGCGAGCCTGCAGGCGCCTCTCCCTTGGTAGGGAGAGGCTGGCACAACTCCCAGAAGGAACCCAAGAAGGTGGAGCCCAGGTTGAGTGGAACATGAAAGCTCCGAGAAGACTCTGCGGCATGAGCCGCCTGCTCCTCGAACGCTTGCATGCATTCCAACTGCTCAGCGGATCCCACGGCTGCGGAAACTGCCCACCGAGCCTCCTTGGATTTAATCGGAGGGTTCCTCTTCTCCGGCCTCCCCAGTTTCAGGTGTGCGAGACAGTCATTGAGGACGTTGGGACGAAAAGCCAAACACAGACTGCAAGTCGAGGTGTCATAGCCGATACCGAAGTAGTAGACGCACGCGGTATGGGGATCGGTACATGACATCTTCTGGCCACACAGCACCGACGAAATCCGAGGGAAGATTTTTCTTCCATGATTGAAGCTGCAAACTTGGGATCGCTAATACAAACAATGCGAAGTTTCGGTCAAACCCCGAAGGTTTGAAATCCAGGGCCTACTAAATGCGAGAGAACGAGGGAGACAACCTGAATCTTCCAGCGGAAAGGAAGATCTGGCATCATGGGGCGGAGCCGAGGTATATACCAACTGGGTGGGTGGGAGGAGCCAGCTTGAAGACTTCCAGTGGATCTTAAAATGGAAGGAGAATGCCAAAGAGTGTGGATGAACAACATATCCATGATCCTAGAAAGAATGTTTCCTCTGGGACCAGTAAGCCCTGAGGTGATACTGAATGTCCATCATTTGAAACCTTGCTCCTGGGACCACTGCTGTCATTGATGCCATGTGGCCTAGGAGTCTGAAGAAATGTCTGGCTGGTCTTGGCTGGCCCAAAAGCAAAAGAATTCACCAGGTTGAGAAAGTTCTGTACCGTCCACAGGCAAGAATGCCTTGCCCTGGATGGTATTTAGTTCTGCACCAATGAAGTCTAGAATCTGAGCAGGCTCGAAATGAGACTTCACTGTGTTGATGAAGAAGTCCAGAGTCTACAGGGTGTTTTTTTTTTGTCTGGGCTAATGATTCCTTGGCCACCTGAGAGGACTTGGCCACAATGAGCTAGTCGTCCAGGTACTGTATGGAAATACAGACACTTGTCTTCTTAAGTGAGCTGCAACCAGCGGTGTAGCCGGAAATTTCCGTTTTGTACACACAGTCTCCAACAGTTGCACCCCCCCAATTAAAAAATGTACACATCCTCTCCAAATGGTACCCCCTTCCAGACAAGTCAGATTGTTGTCAGATGATTCTTCTAATCTCTAAAGAGATTATACATACTGTATATCTGTCTCCTAAACAACAGAAGTTTGAATAGAGACACTCCTCAGTGGCCTAAACTAACCCAAACACTACAGATTAGAGTAAAAATGTTAACAGAAAGGCATATGGTTTGTGACAGGCACGCAACAAAACTACACAAATGTATACAGTGAGTATGCCTGCATACACCCTTGGCTGCAACCACTGCTAAACACTTTGTGAAAACTCTGGGAGCTGAAGTGAGACCAAAAGGTAGGGCTGCAAACTGGTAATGGCCTGATGGCAGTCTGAACCTTAAAAATTTTCTGTGGGATTGCCTTACTTGTATGTAGGCATCCTTGAAGTCTAGCGAGACTTGCCAGTCTCCCTGCTGAAGAGAAACAGTCACCTGAGTTAAGGGGATCATTTTGAGCCAGCCATTAGTGGAGGTAGTGGGAAAGCCTGACCCCCACTGGGTAAGGGGAAGCAACCTGAGAGAGTCAGGAAGATTGCTGTTTAGACTGGTTATTGGGAGCAGGAGTGGAGCTGGCCCTTCTTTGGCCCTTTCTTCCTCTCCCTCTGAAAAAAAACTCTCATCTGGGAAAAATCCATAGGTATTGGCATGGGGTAAAATGTCCTTGGAAAGTATCCCCTGCCTCTTTCCACCTTGTTTTGAGATTTTTGGGAGGAAGAGGCTTTATCCTTTGCAGCATTACTCTGATAGGTGTTTTTTAATTCTTCCACCTTCTTCATGAAAGCTTCTGTTTTGTCCCCAAAAGCAGAATTGTTCTCTCAGGGGA
This sequence comes from Neoceratodus forsteri, assembly GCA_016271365.2. Taxonomy (NCBI): domain Eukaryota; kingdom Metazoa; phylum Chordata; order Ceratodontiformes; family Ceratodontidae; genus Neoceratodus; species Neoceratodus forsteri. The sequence continues at coordinate 500,033,454 of CM028129.1, read as the reverse complement.
AATCTACAGCTTTGGTTCGAGTGTCCTGTGACAAGTTGGTAGTTCTCAACCAAGCTAGCCTTCTGAGGGAGATGGTCTGGGCCATGACCCTGGAGGCAGCGTCATGACTATCTACAGCTATGTGAAACTGATACTTGGTTGCCTCTATGGCTGTTTATACAGTTTCTGTAATGTCTTGAACCATGGTGTTTCTGCCTTGCTGTACTATGGCTAGGACAGAGTTCCAGAGATAGCACTTTGATAATGAGCTGCATATGCCATGTATAAAGGGAGGTGAAGCAGCAAGGAGGCTGCTGCATTCGACTCCTTGCCCACAGAATCTAGTTTTCGAGACTTCTCCTCAGGAGGCTGTGTACAGAGGGCACAGTGGCTTTGTTACAGGCTGCAGCCTGTACTACTCCCTGGTGATCTGGACACAAATAAAGAAAATCAGCATTTGTTTTATCCAGCTGATACTTCTTTTCTATTTTCTTGCCTACTGCAGGCAATGAAAAGGGAGCCTGGAGTAATCTCTTTGTTGCCCATTTAAGTGAATTATGAATGGGCAAGGCAGGTTTTCTAGAGGAAGGGAGATCCATCATTTCCAAATAATCTTCCTCCTCTTCTTGATCAGCAGTCTCCTGGATTACAAGGTCCAAAGTGTCCACCATAAATTGCAGAAATGCGTAATGAGATGAAACATCCTCCTGACCATTAGAGTAGGTACCAAGCTCAGGGTCAGGGGAACCATCTGGATCTAAAGAGTCACCCTGTATGATATTTTCTTCATCCACCTCATAGTAAAACCCCTGGGAATAATCAGGGTTTGTAAAATGAGGCATATTAGGTTTAGAAGTGGCATTAAAAAGATAGCCCATATTCTGTAAAGTCTGATAAATATGCCAAGCCTTTACCATTTCAGCAGCAGAGGGTATGTCTATTTGCCACCGGTGTCTCCCCTTACTTTCCAGCGGGAGGGGCAGTGGTATGTTTCTCTTTTTATGTTCAACATACGCGGAAGCACAGACGAACATGTTGATATAAGAGTTGCTAGAAAGGGGTGTGAGGGGTGCCAGCCCAATGGACAGCAGTGCTGTAGGGGCTGATCTGAGGCAGGCGAATCAGCAGGCAGAGTCCTGGTGACACTGGTTTTGTGAGGGGGCTGGTCTCGGCAAGTTTTTCAAAGGACAGAGCCGATGCTGTAGCAGCTCGGCTCTGTCCTTTGAAGCACAGGCAGACTGATCAGTCAAACAAGCAGACAACTCTCCCATTCCCGCCCACTGTGTATGGTCCTCCCCACTCCCACCCCAGCCCCCGGCAACAAATAAAACCCTTCCCTCCCTCCCATTGTGTGCTGTCCACCCCACACCCTCTAGTATCTGTGCCCCTATATCGGGGTGCCCAATCGCCATGTCGGCATGTCCCCCCCACCACCACCACCACTATTGTGGCACACTGGGAGCCCACTCCAGTGTGCCTAAATGAACTTACATATTCCCCCCCTAAAATAAAGAAAACTGTACCCCGCCGTGTTTTTTTTTAAGACCTGTAAAAAAGAAAAATAGTTATGTAAGAACTTACCATAACAGTAGATCTTCGAGAGAGGTTCCTGCAGTAGGTCTTCACATATAGGAATGCGCCCCCTGGCATCAGGTTCTAATGGAAAACTTGTAGCTAGCAATCATCAGTGGGGACCGCCCCCGACGTCAGGTGACACGACATCAGCCTGACTATAAAAGGGGCGATCCAACACCCGCCCTCCAGTTCTTTTCCACCGGACACCTAAAGAAAGGTAAGCAGAAAGGAAGGAGTAACAACTCCTGGGACCTTGTGTCCAATCTAGACCTATGGGCTAGGTATGATGAAAAAGAAAAATTTCCAGGAGCTGGGGGAAGGTGGGTGGGAAACTAGACCTACTGCAGGAACCTCTCTCGAAGATCTACTGTTACAGTAAATTCTTACGTAACTGCTATATCTTATTTGAGAGGGTTCCTGCAGTAGGTCTTCACATATAGGACTGAATTCCAAGTAGTCTGAGAAGAAGGAGTTGGAGACGCGGTTCCGGGAGGAGGAAGATGTCTGCCAACTAAGGTTCTGCCTTAGGACAGAAGACCTTGCAAAACTGCAAGGCCAAAACCAGCTCTACACCTAGAGGTAATGTCCAGACTGTAGTGTTTATGTCCAGACTGTAGTGTTTAGTGAAGGTGTGGACAGAAGACCAAGTGACCACTGCACAGATCTCTGCAGTGGACAAATTCCTGAAAAAAGCAGTAGAGGTGGCCACGCTTCTGGTGGAGTGGCCTTTAACCACCCCCAGAAGGGTCTTTCCATATTTCTGGTAAGTGTAGTGAATACAGTTAGCCAGCCAGCTAGAGATAGTCTGTTTTGAGTTGGCCCTGCCCTGGCACTGGGGGGCAAAGTCCACAAAGAGTTTGTTCGATTTTCGAATCTCCTTAGTCCAGGAGGTATAGTATCTCAGGATCCGATGCACATCCAAGGTATGCAAAAGATATTCCCCCCTGTTGGAATGCTTAGGAAAATAGACCGGCAGTTCGACACTCTGGTTGAGAGTTGTCTCTGAAACCACTTTCGGAAGAAAGGAAGGATTAGTCCTCAGGACCACCCGGTCCTTGTGGAAAATCAAATAAGGCTCTCTGCAAAGGCCTGTAGCTCTGAAACTCTTTGAGCTGAGGTAACAGCAACTAAAAACAAAGTCTTCCAGGACAGGAAGCGCATATCGCAACTTGCTACTGGTTCAAAAGGGGACAAAGTAAGTTTTTACAACTAAAATTAAGATCCCAGGGAGAACAGGGGTTCCGGACTGGAGGTTTGATGTGAAGGATACCTTCAAGAAAGTTTTGGAAACCTCTAGTTTAGCTAATGTTTTGCCCTCCACCGTGAGGTGGTAGGCCAACACCGTAGAAAGATGGACCTTAATGGAGGAATAACTAAGGCCCAATTCAGAAAGATGTACAAGGTACTCTAACACCTGGGAAGCCGAGCAAGAAAAGGGGTCCAAGCATTTGGCTGTGGCCCAGATAGAAAATCTCTTCCACTTCATGGCATAGGTGGATCTGGTAGAGGGTTTTCTGGCTTCTACCAGGACCCGAGCAACCTGGGATGAAACTCCATAGCGGGAAACCGCTATGTCCACAGGTGCAATGCATGAAGGTGGAGAGACTGAAGACTCAGATGTACCAGGGTGCCCTGCTCCTGAGACAGAATGTCATGAGACAGTGGCAGAAGGACTGGCGGTTATAGAGCTAGTTGTTGTACCAGCGGGAACCAAATCTGCCGAGGCCACAGAGGGGCAATCAGAATCAAGTGGGCCCCTTCTGCCTGAAGTTTCAACATAATCTTCTGAATGAGAGAAAAGGGAGGAAATGCATATAGAAACCTCCCTGTCCAAGAGAGAGACAGTGCGTCTTGCCAAAAAGCACCATGCCCGGGAACAAGTGAGCAAATGCTGGGTAGTTTTGCATTGAATGGGGAGGCGAACAGATCTAGGTCTGGCCGGCCCCATCGAAGAAACAGGTCTTCGACTACTTCCTGCTTTAATTCCCACTCGTGAGTCCTGGCTGCTGATCGGCTGAGACTGTCCGCCAGGATGTTGTGCACGCCTGGGACGTGGACTGCTGTCAGAAACAGACCGTGCTGAATCGCTCAGTACCATACTCTCACTGCTTCCCTGCAAAGAGGGTATGACTGCGTTCCTCCCTGTTTGTTGAGATACCAGACAGTCACCATGTTGTCTGTCTGGACCAGACATGTTCCCGGAAGGAGTAACGACTGGAAGGCCTGGAGAGCATAGAGGACTGCTCTGGTCTCCAGGACGTTGATATGGAGCTGCTGCTCCTGGGGAGTCCATGAACCTTGGGTTTTGTGGTCCCCCCAAATGGGCTCCCCAACCCGTATCAAAGGCATTCAATGTGAGGGTCTGGGTAGGGGCCTGAGAGTGGAAAGGAGCCCCCACTAAGAAGTTGGAGAGATTCTACCACCAGAGAAGATCTTTCTGTAGGCTGTTGGAGATCATGACCAGTTGGTTCATGTCGTCCAACAGTTGATCCCACTAGATTAGGAGACCACTGGGTGACCTTCATGTGCAGTCTGGCCACAGAGACAGCAGGAATGGCCGCTGCCATAAGCCCCAAAAGACAGAGCACAGAGTGTGCTGGAGTCCATCGCGCCTTGGCCACCAAAGTGGCCCGAGAAAGTCTTGGCTCGATCCAATGGTAAGAAGGCCTTGCTCTGGACTGTGTCCAGTACCTCCCCGATAAACTGGAGATGCTGAGAGGGTACTAGCTGGGACTTGGGAAGGTTGCCCGAGATGCCCAGCTTGACAAACAGATCCAGCGTGAAAGAGAGAGATTCTTTCAGACTGTCCAGGAAGGGGGCTGAAAAAAGCCAGTCATCCAGGTACGGAACACATATATGCCCTTGCAGCAAAGAAACACCGCTACTACCACTAGGCACTTGGTGAAGACCCGGGGTGCTGAGGACAGGCCAAAGGAAGTGCCCTGAATTGGAAATGGTTCTCCCAGAAGGAGAACCAGAGGAAGCGGTGATGGGCTGGGAGGAAGGGGATATGAAGGTAGGCATCCTGCATATCCAGGGAGCACAGCCATGTGTTTGACTGGAGCTGGGGTAGGAGTCTCCGAAGAGTCAGCATGTGGAACCTTTTGTATTCCACGAAGAGGTTGAGCATGCGGAGATCCAGGATAGGTCGCAGATCCATCTTCTTTGGTACTAGGAAAAAATGGGAATAGAATCCCCTTCCTAGTTGTTCTGGAGGGACGGGTTTTATGGCTGTTTTTTGCAGCAGGGCCTGGATCTCCTGGTGGACGATGGGGATCTGACCAGACGGGTAAAAGGACCTTACCGGAGGGTGTGGAGGTGGAATCTCCAGGAACTCAATAGAGTGACCTCATTGTATGAGCTGAAGGACCCATACATCTGTGGTGACAGAGTTCCACCCCTCCAGGTGGAGGCCGAACCTCCCTCCTACCGGTTCCTCTGAGGGGAATGGAGGTAGCGTAAGGAGGGGGAGCGAGTCAGAACACCGAGGGGAGTGGAGCTTTGGCTCCTGAGACTGGTTTAGCAAACTTTGCCTGAGGGGGTTGAGCTCCAGAGCCAGTGGCGCGTCTTTTTGCTTTGACGCTTGTTCTGGGTCTTATTCCATCGTCTCTGGCAACAAAAGGGCTGTTTCTTTTGACCTGTCTGATACATCGAGCGTATGTCTTGAAGGGATAGTCCGCTCTTCTGCAGCACTGTTATAATGTCCTTCGCATCGCCACCAGAGGACGGAACCCCTGAAGGGTGCGTCCAAAAGGGATGACTGGACATCCTGTGCCAGACTTGCGATACGGAGCCATGATAGGTGCCGAAGGCAGATCCCCGAGGCTGCAGCACGAGCCACAGAGTCAACGGAATCATACGTGGCTCAGAGTGCGTGATGGCAGGAAGGTTTGTTCATGCGAACCTTGTCCAACAACTTGGCTCTGAGGTTTTCATCAGGGATATACAAACAAGCCAGCAGGAGAAGGCCATTTGGTCTATCAAGTCTGCTCGTATTGCAGGGTCCACAGCTTGAGCTAATGTCTTTGCCCTCCTTCCCCACTCCTCCCATCCCCCTACCCATGATTCTTATCTTCCACCTATGCCTATCCCAGCCTCTCTTAAAGCTGCTGTCTTTATCGAGATGACCTCTTCCGGCAGCGCATTCCAAGTGTCCACCACCCTTTCTGTGACGAAGAGCTTCCTGACATCCCTCCTAAACCTCCCACCCTCCAGCTTAAGACTGTGCCCCCTCGTGATATGATTGCCACTCAGCTTAAAGAGACTTTCCTTATCAACATTATTTATCCCTTTCAAGTACTTGAATGCCCCAATCATGTCCTCTCTCTCTCCTATCTTCCAGGGAGTACATGTTCAGTGCCCTCAACCTCTCCTCATATGCCTCACCCTGCTGACCAGCTATCATCTTTGTAGCCCTCCTCTGTACCTTCTCCAGCAGATTAATGTCCTTTTTGAGGTGTGGGCACCAGTACTGAACTCCATACTCTAGATGCGAGCCTTACCAGTGACATGTACAAGGGCAGTATAACCTCCTCTCGCCTACTACTGATCCCCCTAGCTATGCATCCCAGCATCTTGTTTGCCTTTGCTGCTGCTTTCTTACACTGTGTGGAGTGCTTCAGGTCACTAGTGATCATCACTCCCAGGTCCTTCTCCTCATCTGATGCAGCTACTCGCACTCCACCCAGGTAATACTCTGTCATGGGGTATCTTGGCTTCAATATGCATAACTTTGCATTTCTTGGCATTAAAGCCAAGCTGCCAGATCCTGGACCACCTCCCCCGCTTTTCCAGATCTTCCTGTAGGTCCCATATCCCTTCAGCTGTGTCCACTCTCCCACAGAGCTTGGTGTCATCTGCAAATAGGCACATTTTACCTTTAATGCCATCCCCAATGTCATTGATGATATCCTGAAGGTCCCTCTCCAGCTCTGCGAGGGATACCTTTTGAAAGACCACCATATGGGACACGTAATTTAGTGACCAGATGGCACAAGGATGTGGACGAGTAGCTCTTTCTACTGACTTGGCCAGGTTGCCTTGAGTCCTTGTCTGGTGGGGAGGAACTCAAGTACTTGGGTTGAGCCGAATGGTCATGCGCGGCCGTGATGACCATGGAGTCAGCTTTTGGGTGCACAGTCAAATGAGAAATCCCTTCCGGGGGGAAGTAAGTTCTATCAGCCTTTCTGGAAACAGCCGGGATGGAAGAGGGCTGTTGCCATATGGTAGTGACCAGATCCTCATGAGGGACCATCCAAGGGGGGATGGGTGGAGGGTCTGTAGTTGCTAAATCCAGGTGTTCAGCCAGTCTTTTGTGCTGAGGATCTATCTCCTTGCAAGGCCAGCCCCCTGCTATCTGGATAGTTCGCAATAAATCCCCAAACAAAGGATCCTCTGGGGGGGATTTTGGTGATTCCTTTGGAGGAACTTCGACCGGTGATCGAGGATCAGAGTGGTCGATGTCTGAGTCTACATCCAAGTCTGAGGGCTCAAAGCCACTGGAAAGGGAAGGATCCAACCCAGTGCCACCCACAGGAAGTGAACCCGCAGCTCATCCCAGAGGAACCAGGGGGGCATCTCTGGCAGTGGAATACCTCCCAATGGTTGGGACTGTAAGTTCAGTGATGAGCTGGGTCCTAGCATCCTGCCACCATACCGGGATCAACTCTCGGTCAGGAGGCGGTGGTGGAGGAGGCTGGCACCCTGGATACCCCTGATAAGTTAGGTGGTGCCAGTAAGGGTACTGATACCCCAGCAACCCCGGAGGACAGCCTAAAGGTGGATATCTGGGTGTCAGATACCCAGGCATTGGATATCCCGGCATCGGGTATCTTGGCGTCAGGTACCCCAGCGTCGGCGGCACATTGCCCGGCATCGGATATGAAGGATCCGCTGGAGGGCCACCCGGTGGTGGAATGTGGGGGGCAGGCCCCGGAAAACCACCAGAGGATCCTGCAGGACTGGCCAGAGGTGTGTGTGTGCCGAACAGCCACTGGGTAGTGGCAGGGGATCAGGTGTAGCACCCGAGGGTCCCGAAGGAGGGGGCTCCATGCCTAAAAGATCCCGGTCCAGTGACAGACCCCTAGGAGGAGGGATGTCTGGAGTTGGAGACGCCAGGCGAAGGGAAGAGCTCTGGGAGAGACCCCAATGACAGGTCGGGTAATGATCCCAAGGGAAGAGACAGGTCTGGACTGGGTGGCAGATCCCTGGGAGTACAAACCTGCAGGGATGAAGTGTCTCCTGTGAGCACACTCGTGCCGACGTCAGGGTCCTCAAGGGAGCCCGAAGGGCGAGTAGGTACAGCTGTGCGGTCAGCAGGTGGTCAGTCTTCTGACTTATCAGTAGTGACTGGGCTGGCTGCAGCAGAGGGACCGTGGTCAGGCTGATCGATCTGTGCAGCGCGCCCGGCGCCAGGGCCAGAGGGCAACTTAATGGCAATGCTACGCTATGGAGAACTTATAGACACCTCGAGAGAGGCAACCCCAGCCATCTGCCCACTCACGTCGGCAGTGATGGGAGAAGGCGCCCAGCCTGCAGAAGTGGACAGAGGGCCCAGAAGAGTAGTACTCATGGTCCTGGAGGTAGAAGGCCTTCCCTGTGGTGATGGGCTCCTCTCCCGGCGCTTCTCCTTGTCTTTTTTCTTTCTTGGGGATGGCGACGACGACCTCTCCATAAGCTCCTGAAGCTCCTTTTCCTTAGTGACCAGCTGATGGGTAAGAAGGTGGGCCTCAAGGGTCCGCTTGCTTCGGGTCCGGGTGGCCTGGTTGAAACCCTGGCAGATGGCACACTCAGCCGAGTTGTGCTTGGGCCCCAGGCAAAGGAGGCAGTGGGAGTGGTCGTCCCCGTGCAGGATTTGGGTGCCGCACTTGGTGCACTTCTTTTTTGGACAAGCCAACATACACTAGTTTGCATAAAGTAATGAGGAAATTGAAGAAAATGTCGAATACTAAGCAGGCGACTGATCGTTGTTCTAACACGTCTGCCGAACGAACTGAGGTGATGGCGGGAAAGAACTGGAGGGTGGGCATGGGACCACCCCTTTTATAGTCAGGCTGACGTCGCATCACCTGACGTCAGGGGCAGTCCCCGCTGATGATTGCTAGCTACAAGTTTGCCGTTAGAACCCGATGTCAGGGTGCGCAGTCCTATATGTTAAGACCTAGTACAGGAACCCTCTCGAAGTAAGATCGGTCCTTTGTCGTCTCCCAGTCCCCCCCACGACCCTCCCTCTGCACACCCACTTCCCCTTACCCCATACTTACCTCCAAAGGTCAGTGCTGTCATCTTCTCTGGACTGGGACACACGTCTGCACTCTTCAAAGCCGACCGGAAAACTGAAGAATCAAAGGTAAGCTGTATAATGGGAGTCAACTGGGGGGGCCAGTTTTAGGAATATTGGCACAAAATTTTCAACATGGGGTTTTTGGGACCCCACCTCATTAACACTGACACTGTCGTTTCATTTCTCAGTCCCGAAAGGTGATTTCTTGGTCATTGCGCGGAATCACCTTTTGGGACCAATTAAAGAAACGACAGTGCCACTGTTCATGAGATGGGGTCCTAAAAAGCCCATGTTACAATCTGATGAAAAAATTCTACAAAATGACCTTGTTAGAAGCTACGTTGCAGTTTTCTATGCCTTTCTTAACTCGCCAATTTTAATATTTTCCTCCAGATTTTCAACACTGCCATTTTTTCACACCTCCTCATGAACAGGACAGCTGACATTTTTCACATCCTGCCGGAAATGTGTTTTTGCACCTGTGTCGCAGAATGGCGCGGTCACTGTGCAAAATCTACTTTCGGGACAGATTAACAAAATCACAGTGCCACTGTTCATGACAGGAGGTCCCAAAATGCACTTGTTGAAAATTTGGTGAAAAAATTCCAAAAATGACCACGTTATGGGTGTGTGTTGCGCAGTTTCTATGCACGCTTGCAACTTCACCAATTTTTCAGATATTTCACTCCAGATTTTCAACATTGCAATTTTTTAACACCTCCTCATGAACAGTACAGCTGTCATTTTTCATATCCTATCCAAAATGTGTTTGTGCACCTGTGGCACTGAATGGCGCAGTCACTGTGCAAAATCATCTTTTGGGATTGAGTAACGAAAGGATAGTGACACTGTTCATGAAGTGGGGTCCCAAAATGCCCATGTTGACAATTTCAAGTGAAAATACCAACAAACACCTGGGGCATTAGGGTTTCCAACCGTAACCCCTCCCACCCAGCAGAAACTCACTGGCATCGGGCGTGTGCCTTGGGGTCATTGGCCATAATGCTCACACCATTTCACCTCCACCCTGCAGCCAGTGACAGACATCAGGGTGTGCCTTGGAGTCTTTGGCCCTAACGTTCACACCATTCTCCTATACTGCACCCATCTCAGCTTATTTCATTATGGAATGGGGTGAGCGTTAGGGCCAAAGATGCCAAGGCATACCACAACGCCTGTCAGTGTCTGCAGAGTGTAGGTGGAATGGTGTGAGCGTTGCGGTCAACAACCCAAAGGGACACCCCCAACGCCTGTCAGTCTCTGCAGGGCAGGACATTAAGGAAGTAAATCAGGGAGGGACAGTTGATGTCACCTGTCTTGATTTCAGCAAAACCTTCGACAACGTCCAGCATAGAAGGCTGATTGACAAGATGGGTAGCCTGGCCATGGGGCACAAGCTGATAAACTGTGTTAGAAACTGGCTGATGGACAGGAGGCAGAGAGTGGTGGTAATGGGATCCAATCTGGGGAGAGGGAGATGACCAGCGGGGTACCTCAGGGATCGGTCCTGTTCAATGTTATCATTACACACACTGCGGAAGGGCTAGAAGGAAAGGTCCATCTGCCTGTCTGCAGAAGACACCAACACCTGTAACAGAGTGAATACTCCAGAAGGGGTGGCGAAAATGAGCAGGGACATGGAGAGGCCTGAAAAATGGTCTGAAGAGTGGCAACTGAGGTTCAATGCAAAGAAGCACAAATAATGCACCTGAGAAGAGGGAAAACTGGGGAAAGTTACAGGATTGGGGGGGGGGGTGCTGACGATCACCAAGGAAGAAAGGGACCTAGGAGTTATCAGTTCTGATGACCTAAAGGTGTCAAAGCAGAGCAAAAATGTTCCAAGGATGGCCAGTGGCATGCTGGGGTGCATAGGCAGACGTATCACTAGCAGAAGGCGGGAGGTGGTGATGTCATTGTATAATGCACTAGTGAGGCTCACCAAAAGTACTGTGTGCAATTCTGAAGGCCGCAAATGTGCAAGGACATTGACAGGGTGGAGGAAGTCCACAGAAAGGCAGCCAAGATGGTACATGGCTTGCAACACAGAACATATCAGGAGAGATTAAAAGGACCTTAACATGTACGTACTGGAGGAAAGGAGGGAGTGGGGGAACATGATAAGACACGTTCAAGTACCTCAAAGGCATAAACAAGGTGCAGAGGGGGACATCTTCCAATGCATCAAATGTTCAGCACTGATAAATGCATGTTTCTTACCACTGAAAAAAGAAAACTGTCCATCATTGTCCACTGTGTAGTTCCCCTCCCCCAAACAGTATACAGACACTGGGTGTGCCCAATCTCCCAGTGTCCTAATCTGTCTGTCCATTGCTGTCCACTGTGTAACCCCCCCAAGCAGTATACAGACACTGGGGGTGCCCAATCCCCCCATGTCTTCATTTGTCCGTCCATTGTTGTCCGCTGTGCTAACCACCGGTATACAGACACTGGGGTGCCCAATCCCCAGTGTTCTCATCTGTTCAGTAAACTCCTAAAAAGAAAACTGTCCCTCGCCATTTTTCCCCTGTAAAAAAATAAAATTGTAAATCGTTAGTTGCTGCTTTCTGTTGCGTCGTTACAACCTCCCTGCAGAGCATACAAGATTGCCCACATCTCCAAGGGATTGATGTGGAGATGCTGCTCCAGTAGGGATGGAGTTCCCTGAGTTGATGGTCTGCCCGATGGAAATCCCAGCCCTGGCCAGACACGTCCCTGGTCAGAATCTGTCGTGGCGATTCTGTCTGAAAGTGGACCTCCTTGGAGAGGTTGGAGGGGTTCAACCACCACGTCAAAGTCAGTCGCACTGAGTTGGATACCGACACCAGTTGATCCAAATCATCTGTACGCTGATCCCATTGGGCATGAAGGTTCCACTGGGCTACCCTCATGTGCAAGCGAGCCAGGGGAACTGTTGCAATGGCCGCCGCCATATGTCTGAGTAGCCTTAGAAATGTTCTGGCTGGAACTTGCCAGATGAGGAGATCAGTTGAGCCTGTGCCTCAAGTCGTTCTGCTCTGTCTGAGGAAAGAAAAGCTTTGCTTTGGGTGGTGTCCAAAATTGCCCCAATATACTTAAGTCTCTGACTTGGCCAAGGGGAGGATTTGGGGAGGTCGAGAGTGATCCCCAGATCCTGAAACAGAACGATTAAGTGTCCTCCATGGTTCTGAGCAATTGCTCCTTGGTGGGAGCTGTCAGAATCCAATCGTCTAGGTACAGGAAGACATAATGGCCTTCTCTCCTGAAGGCCGCAGCCACCACTGCGAGGCACTTTGTAAAGACAGTATAGCGCAGTGGTTTAAGGCACTGAGTTGCAAACCTGGAAACCTGGGTGTGAATCCCACCACCTCCACTTGCATACTGTGTGACCCTGAGCAAGTCACATAACTGACTTGTGCTCCCAGGTTGCACCTGTAAACAAGCTTTTAGCTTAGTGCGTCTCCCCTGGTTAAAAAAAAAAAAAAAAGACTTACGGGGCCCAGGACAGGCCAAATGGCAGAGCTTGGAACTGAAAATGGTTCCTGGGAAGCAGAAGTGAAGGAACCTCCTGTGGAGTGGAAACACCAAGATGTGAAGGTTAGCGTCCTGCATGTCTAGTGAACAGATCCAATCCCCTTGATGAAGCAGGGGGAGAAGACCGGGAAGGGTGACCATCCTCAACTGTCTGTATTCTATGAACTGGTTCAGGTGGCTGGGGTCCAGTATGGGACGCAGGTGTCTGTTTTGTCTTTGTGTCTAGGAAGAAATAAGAACAGAATCCCTTCCCTCGCTGTGCCGGTGGGACGGGTTCTGTGGCCTGTTTTTGCAGGAGCACCTGGATCTCCTCTTAGATAAGGGTGACATAGGCCTGAGGGTAATGGGAGAAGACTGGAGGATTGTCTGGGGGAATATCCAGAAACTCTAGAGCTTGTCCCTGTTCCACTAACTGAAGAACCCACTGATCTGAGATTATTCAGCACCAACCCTCTATAGAGAGTGAAACGACCCCCACCACCTCCCCCAGGGATTCTACCAGGGAACGGGGGTCAGGTAAGGAGTTAGGCAAAGGAGCTGGGGAAAGGCAACATGGCCTGGGAAGTTCTGGGAGTTCTGGGGGCTGAACCTCCAGTGGCTCGGGAAGTAGCCTTTCTCTTAAAGGCACTCCTGGGTTGTTGGCCTCTGGATTGTTGTTTGGAAGGGCGACGAAAGGACCGTTTCCGAGATGATCTAGGTTGAGATTGGTATAAGGTTTGTATCGAATGTAAAGCCTTGCCTGATTCCTGTAGGTGGGTGATTATGTTTTGGGAATCCTTGCCAAACGGAACAGGTCCCCTGAAAGGGGCATCTAGGATCTTAGACTGTACATCTGGAGCAAAACTGGAGATTCTGAGCCAGGAGTACAGACAAAGGCAAACTCCAGTAGCCGCAGCTCTGCCTGCGGAGTCTGCAGAGTCATAAGAGGTTCGGAGAACGCGAGTCCCCACGTCAAAGCACAATCTGAGAAGGTGTTAACAGCTCAGCCTTACCAGGAACCTCAGGCTGAGACTGTGCCACTTCCAAGGCTTTCTCCCACAGGGCATTCTGGTATTGGACCATGTGGGCCAGAAAGTTCAGGGAACGGATAGTGCAAGTGGCAGAGGTACAGACCTTCTTAACGTAGTGGTCTATTTGCCTGGAGTCCTTATCGGAAGACTGAGTGCTAAGGTGCCGGAGCCACTTAGAGCAGTCGTGGGCAGTGTTTATGATGACAAAATCAGTCTCTGGGTGCTCCCTGTAAAAAGGTTTCTCCCTCAGAGCATTATACAGGCGATCTGCCTTCTTGGGTGTCGCTGGGGTAGAAGATGGATGCTTCCAGGCAGCTCTGTTGACGTCCTTGAAGGAATCAATCAGGGTGGAACTACCAAGGGCAATGACTCCTTATTACAGAGGAAGACGGCTAGCCGACATCTACTTCCTCCGTGTCCCATCCATATGGGATGTGCCTCATCACATCCATAAAAGTAGGGTCATCTGGAGGAGACCGAGGGGTATCCTTAGGCTCCTCTGGTTCTGATGGCAAGTCAAAGCCTTCCAATTCACCATAAGAGGAAGAAGAATACCTTCCAGACTCGCCAGAATCTCAAGATGGAGAGGGCGAGTGATGATGCCTCCGTCGGTGAGTCCTCGGAGAAGTGCCAGCTCTGTCAGGCTGTGGCACAGGCTCTTTAGGAGGAGGTGTTGGAGCCTTCCTCAGGAGGACCTGCTCCTTTGCCAGATTCGGAGGACGGTCCTTAGGAGTCAGGACTAGGGGCTCCCTCGGGGCCTCCTTATCCTTAAAGTATGCCCACCAGGCTGTAAAAAGGGCATTAAGATCTGTGGGTGGATTCTGAGACATGGCCAGGGGAGCCGGTGTCTGTGGGGTAGGCTGAGAGGGCCCTGGTGTCAGTTTTGTAGGCAGCTGTAGCCTGGGCATCAGTTCCATGGGTGTCGGTCCTTGGGGCAAGGAGCCATCCGGCACCGGTCTGACAGGGGTGGAAAGACCAAGCATCGGATCACTGGGCAACAGCTGAGTGACGGCAGTTTCAGCCAGCGACAGTGGAGGGTTAGGAGACGACGGCTGAAGTGTAGCTGGGGTTGACATCAGAGTGGCCGGTGTTGACTGGACATGTGTGGGCTGATGCTGGTCTGGAAGGAGAAGCCTGTCCTGGGGAGCTAACTCTCAAGTGGGGCAGAGGCGTCACTCTCACGGGGGAGGTGAGTGCATGCCACAGTCATCATTTAGTGGCGTTGGCCCCTGAAGTTGGGACAGACTTAGCAGATGCCTTGACTGGGAGAGCAACAGGCAAAGACTCACCACCCGAGGAGGACCCAGCCGAGCCACGTGGCTGAGAGCCCGCATGATGAAAGGGCCTAAGCATCAGTGACTGAGAGGCAGGGGATGAAGTCCCGAGCACTGAAAAATGAAAATGATGTACCTACTGTAATTCTTGATCTTCTCTTGTATCTTCACCATTCATTATTGCTGGATGTAAGCCGGAGGCGTGCACCTGTATGGGAGCTTTTTTTGGGGGGAGGAGTCGGCGCCAACAGTGCTGCCCACGAGGTTGACGCATTGCATGGTGCACAAGGGTTGGCCATTATGCGCCGCAGACTCCTCCTCCACCTCAGTTCTGTCCTGCTGGAGAGGAGAGAGAAAAAAGGGGGACAGAGAAAACCAAGGTGAGGCAAGAGAGACGAAAGACAGGAAAAGGAAAGGATACAAACTGAAAAAGGAATAAGCTGACCAAAGGACAGGGCGATTGGACTTTTTTCCCTAAGTGGCCATAGGGCCCCAACTCTTGGGCAGCAGCAGAGGAAAAGAAGAGAGAGAGAGAGAGAGAGGGAAAAAGAGACGAGAGAAAGATACAACATATGTAGGGGAAGAAGAGGGAAAGGGGGGCCCCTCTGCCGTGTTGAGCTGGAAGACCACTGGCTTATTTTATAGCCTCAAAAACCTGAAACGTATGAAGACACAGGTGCAAGGATCCAGTCAACTTCAGGGACCACTGGACAGAGGTCCAGAACAAGAGAACTTGAAATGGTCTTGGAGAATATAAAACATGGCGGAGTTAGCCCTCTCTTCCCACCCCTAAATCCACATTTGGAATGAAAGTCCTGGAGCACGGTCCTCCACAGTTTATCACCCGACGGCTTAGTCAAGGGGAAAACCACTTAAACAGGAGAGGACTCTGTCCAGAATGACCTCTAAAGGTAGAGGGGAAGCAAGAAAGGAGAAAGAGGGAGGAAAATCCCTATGGGTTCTCCCACGAAATGCACTTATGCAGTCCCTTCAAGATGAAAACAAATGGAAACATCCATACCAAGTTAATGAGGACACAACAGTGCACCACACTGAGAATCCCAGGAGTTCCTCCGGGGTCAGGGCGAAGACCCTACCCGCCACCCTCCTAGAATGGGTGCTCTGTGACTTTTCAGAGAAGGAAACAGAGGGCCCTGAGGTACCGGGGACTCTGCCCCCAACTGACCTCAAAGAGGGGGGAGGGTGAGCAGGGCAGAGGTGGTGCCCAAGAGCTGAAGCCCAAGAGGGAAAGGTGGGTGGAAATCAGTAATGAATGGTGAAGATACAAGAGAAGATCAAGAATTATGGTACATATATAATTTTCATATCTTCCCTTGTCAATCTTCATTCATTACTGCTGGGTGAGTACCAAGCCCCCCGGAAGGGATCTGGTACTGCCCTGAGAGAACAGATTTCCTCAGCCTCCTGGGGGGAAGACGTAGCAGGGAGAGACCCTTCTGTCATACTAGGTCAACATGGCGTAAGGCTGGTCAGGCCGAGGAAGTGTCCCCCGTGGCCGGGGGGACGGAAGATGCCCCTGAAGATTCCTCCCTGCCTTGTGAAAGAAAAGACAGGTCCCCCAGAAAGGGGAGGAAATCACCCTACGCTGGGCAACGGGTGACAATCTAGACAGGTGAAGCCATGCCATCCATCGGATGCAGATCACTGTCCCTGCTAGTCTGGAAGCCACCTCACTGGCAAGCTCCAGACCCTGTGCAAAGAAGGCAATGGCTTGCCTAGATTCCTCCGAATCAAACAAAGATGCTAAAACCTGCACCAGCATCAACCACAGGTGCCTGTTGTAGGCAGCGTGGTGAGCCTGATGAGAGCTGATGCAGAGTAACACATGAGCTGAGGAGAAAACTCTTCTTCCCCACCAGTCGAACTCTGCAGAATCTAGATCCGGTGGTTGGTTGTGTGCCGGGCGTTGAAGCCCGGAAGGAGTATCTAAAGCCATCAGCCCCAAGGGTGGGTGACGCAGAGAACCAAGAGACACCTGGGAAGCGCAACACCTCCTGTAGTCCACTGGGGCTGGAGATAAGGCGGCTGGAGACTGCCAGGTGTGGATAGACGCTTCCTGGAAGAGAATAGGTCAGGAAGAAACCAATAGGTGGTTGGCACTGAACTTGCTCAGAAAAGAGTGCGTTTCTTGCTCGGTATTGTGTCTTACCAAATGGGAGATGTGGAGCTCCTGAACTAACCTTGAAAGGAATCGCTGATATTTGGTGAAATCAGCATCGGAGGAAAGGTGGACAGAATGTTCTTCTTCCTCAGATGAGGAGGCTGAGGAAGTAGAGGAGTTCAGATGTTCAGAGTCCTCCTGCAGTGGGGGAGACAGGCAAAAGACCTGCTTGTCCATAGCTCTAACATACCAAGGGAAGGCCGCCGCAGTGGCCCTGAACATCTCCCGAGGTTAAAGGTCCCATAGGGCCCACATGGCCTCAGAGAGGGGGAGGTGTCTGCAGAGGATCGGGGAATGGCACCTCACTGAAAGTGCCCAGCTTCTGCCAGGACTTAGAGACCCCACAGTAGATCCTCCCATACGGGGGGATCTGGGGGTTGATCCAGTCAGCGGATGCTGCAAATGTGAAAACAAATTCTGGCCGAGCCCTGAGAAGAATCTCCCCTGTGGTGCGACTGAGGCGGCATGATTCCAGAAGGGCAACCCTCATCGTTGCCCACTAAGGGCGCCCCTGAAGTCTCAGAGGAAGAGAAGCGGGGCTCAGCACTGCGGCTCCTCCCCATCCCCCGCAGGGTAGTTGGAAGAAGACCTCTGCACCTCACTCTGAGGCTGCCCTCTTCCTCGAATCCAGTGCCAAGGGATCCTCCAATCTCGTGTGCCCCCCGAGGGAGGCCTCAGAAGAAAAAATTACTCACCTTAGTAATTATATTTCTTCTAATGGAGTCTTGCTGTATTCTGACAATTGCAGTGATTCCCAACCTTTGAACTGCTCCGGAGAACTAAGGGTTAACTTACCATGCAGGGCATGGAACGCTGAGCTCGAGCTCAGTTGAAGTCTCTGTCTGGAGTGTTTTGAACTCAAACCGTCCGATTCTTACGAGTCCAACTAAACTAAAAATTCTACGTGGAAATAGTAAAAATTCTACTAGCCAACTGGCTGAAAAGTTTTGGATTCCCAAGGAAGACTCAAGTCAGGAAACCCAAAGACTGAACCCAAAAATAACAATAATAAATAAGTACCCAAACAAAAAGGGAGGAGGGTGCCAGCAAATACACCCCTGGGGTGTAACACTGCACCTGCCCACCCACTTCCCAAAAACAGGTTCTGAGAAGGGAGGCAGGGAGGTCAGAATACAGCAAGACTACATTAGAAGAAATATAATTACTAAGGTAATTTTTTCTTCAAACAACATGAAGTCTTGCTGTATTCTGACAATTGCAGACTACCACGCAGTACCTCCAAGGAGGAGGGACAGAACCTACTTTGGAAATAGGCTCTGAAGTACTGCTGTGCCAAACTGAGCATCACTCCTAGCCTGGATATCCAGAGAGTAAAGGTATGGACTGTTTTCCAGGTGGCTGCTTGACAAATTTCTAGGAGAGGGATATCCCTGGCTGCAGCCGGGGAAGCAGCTGTACCTCTTGTGGAATGAGCCCTCAGGCCTGAGGGTGGAGCTTTTCCAAGTTTTTCATCGCAGAATTGTATACAAGACACAATCCACCTGGCAATAGATCTTTTGGTGGCAGGTTTGCCCTTTCCCACTTCTCCATAACTGAGGAACAACTGAAGGGAGTCAAACCTGTGACCCTTGGTATGCTCTATGTAGTAACTAAGGACTCTTTTGACATCTAAACTGTGTAGCCTATTCCCTCCTGAGGAAGAATGATCAGTGAAGAAAACAGGGAGAGAGACTGATTTAAATAGAAGTCTGAAAACACTTTGGGCAGGAACCTTCTATTGGTTCTAAGGACCACTTTATCCCTATGAAAGGAGATAAAATCAGGTTCCACTGACAGGGCTTGCAATTCACTGATACGCCTGGCAAAGGTAATGGCTACCAAGAACACAGTTTTCCAAGTCAAGTACTTAAGCTCTGTTGAAGACATAGGCTCAAAGTGGGGTTGCATAAGCTGAGCAATGCAAACATTCAAATCCCAGGCAGGGACAGGGTCTCTAAAAGGGGGATTGGTGTGAAACAATCCTTTAAAAAATTTACAGAACACAGGATGGGAAGATAGTGCAGAAGGCTTCCCCACAGACAAAAATGCAGAAACAGCTGACAAGTGTACCTTGAGAGTAGCTGGTCTGAGGCCTAGGCCATTAAGATGGACCATATAATCCAGAACCGTAGGCAATTTAGCAGTGTCTGGAGAAATTTTCTTCTTAGAACACCAAATGCTGAATCTTTTCCATTTGGAATTGTAAGTCTTTCTGGTGGAGGGCTTTTGAGAAGCCTTGAGGATGTCCAGAACCCCTTGGGAAAGAAACAGATCTGCAAACTCTAACTCTTCAAGAGCCATGCCTTGAGATTGAGAGACTGAAGATTGGGGTACCAAATCCTCCCCTGAGAGGATGTTAAGAGGTTGTAATTCCTGGGAAGAGACAGGGGAAAATGGACTGCTAGGGACAGCAACAGGGGTACCAGGGTTGTCTGGCCCAATCTGGAGCAACCAGAATCACCTTGCAAGGTTGAGACCTTATTTTGACTAAAACTTTGAACAGGAGTGGGAGGGGGGGGAGGCACAGAAACTTCCTTCAATTCAGAATCAAGGCGTCCGGGGACTGGGGCCCAAGACTGAGGTCTGCAACAAAGAGAGGGAGTTGGTGATTGTCTGGGGCTGCAAAGAGATCTATCTCGGAGTGCCCCACCTGGAAAAACATCACTTTCAACACCTGAGGTCCAGGGACCATTCGTGATGGCCTGAGAAATCCTGCTCAGTGCATCTGCTAGCACATTGTCCTTGCCTGGAAGGTGAACTGCTACAAGAGAGGCTTGCAGGGAATAAGCCAGGGACCACAACTTCATGACTTCTGTGCACAAGGCCATGGACCGAGTGCCTCCCTGCTTGCTGATGTACCACATGGTGGTAGTGTTGTCTGTTCTGACTTGAACCACCTTGTTCTGAACTGACTGTGAGAACGCTTTTAGAGCTAGAAAAACTGCCCTGAGCGCTAGAAGATTGATGTGGAGAAGGGATTCTTGGGGGGACCACAGGCCCTGGGCAATAGCAATAAGGGACCCCAGGTGGGCTCCCCAGCCCAGAAGAGAAGCATCCATGGTAAGGACCACTGAACAAGGCTGAACAACAAAAGGAACATCTTGCCTTAAATTGTCCTCATCCTGTCACTACTGGAGGGCCTGAATCAAGGCCAGAGTCACTGGAATCAGTTTGGTAAGGGAGTCCTTTCTCTGAGACCAGAAAACTCTCAGATGGAACTGAATATCCCACATCTGGAATCTTGCCCCTTGGACCACTGCTGTTGAAGCTGCCATGTGGCCCAAGAGCTGGAGGAAATGCCTTGCTGGTCAAGATACCTGAAGGCTGAAGGAAGAAGCTAGTTCCATAAGAGCCCTTGCCCTTTCAAGAGGAAGAAAGGCTCTTGTTCTGAGTGTGTCCAGTTCTGCCCCTATAAAGGTAAGGAGCTGGACTGGTTTGAGAATTGACTTGGGAAGGTTGAGAAGAAATCCTAGGGAAGTGAGCACTTGCTGGGTCACTTGCAGGTGAGACTTGACTTGGTCTGGAGACTGACCCACTAATAGCCAATCGTCCAGATAAGGAAATATAGAAATCCTTTGCCTTCTTAGAAAGGCAACTACTACTGCCAGGAACTTTGTGAAAACCCTTGGGGCTGAGGTTAGGCCAAAAGGCATTGCTCTGAACTGATAGTGGCCTGAGGGCAACTCGAACCTGAGGTACTTTCTGTGGGAGCACCTGATGGAAATATGAAAGTAGGCACCTTTGAGGTCCAGGGAGGCTAGCCAGTCCCCTGGCCTTAGAGAGGGAAGGATTATTCCAAGAGATATCATCTTGAACTTTGGTTTTAAAATGTGTTTGTTCAGATATCTTAGGTCCAGGATGGGTTGTCACTCCCCTGTCTTTTTGGGGGTCAGGAAGTACCTGGAGTACAGTCCTTTGCCCAGGGTATGGGGTAGGTACTCTCTCTATAGCTCCTAAAGCTAGGAGAGAAGAAACCTCTGCCTCTAGGGCAAGAGTTTCTGAAAGATTTGCAGGTGGAAAAGATCTGCCTCTCATCTTTGGAAATTTTTTGAAGCTGAGAACCAGTCCCTGGCTTACTACTTCCAGGAAACACTTGTCTGATGTAATAGACATCCAGTCCTGGACAAAGTAAGCCAGCCTGCCCCCTACTGGAATAGGAGAGTTGACCCGGGCAGACCCATCAGTGTGTCTGCTTGGCAGGGGCTTTAGGCTGAGGGGAGGATGCAGGCCTGCTCATCCCCCTTCTGCCTCTCCCTCTGAAGAACCCCCCCCTGCAAAAAGGAAGAAGAGTCCTGTGCTTGGTAAGAAAAAATTACTCACCTTAGTAATGTTGTTTCTTCTAATGGAGTCTTGCTGTATTCTGACTATTGCAGTGATCACCAACCTTTGAACTGCCCCGGAGAACAGAGAGTTAACTTTCCATGCAGGGCATGGAACGCTGAGCTCGAGCTCGGTTGAAGCCTCTGTCTGCTGTTGTTTGAACTGCAACTGTCAGATCTTTACAAGCTATACTCACTAGGCGTTGTGTGTGGAAACTGTAAAACTCACACTAGCCAGCTGGCAACTAAATTTGTTAAAAAAGGGTTTTTTGGTTTCAAAACAATGACTCAAGTCAGGAAACCCAAAAAACAAAACACAACACACACCCAAAATAAAGGAGGGTGAGAAAGGGGCACCTCTAGGTGCCAACACTACTCCTGCCCACCCACATCCCAAAAACCAGGTTCTGAGAGGGGAGGCAGTGGGGGAGGTCAGAATACAGCAAGACTCCATTAGAAGAAACAACATTACTAAGGTGAGTAATTTTTTCTTCAAACAACATGAGTCTTGCTGAATTCCTGACTATTACCGAACCTACAAGCAGTACCTCCATGGAGGAGGGACAGAACCTACTGTGAGAAAAGGCTCTAGAAGTACTGCTGTGCCAGAGCCGGAGCATCACTCCTAGCCTGGGTATCCAGAGATAATGCTTGGTGAATGTATGGACTGTTTTCCAGGTGGCTGCTTGACAGATTTCTAAAATAGGAATATCCCTGGCAGCAGCCAGGGAAGCAGCTGTACCTCTAGTAGAGTGAGCCTTCAGGCCTGAGGGTGGGGTTCTGCCCAATTTTTCATAGCAGAATTGTATACAAGAGACAATCCACCTGGCAATAGATCTTTTAGTGGCAGGTTTGCCCTTACTGACCTCTTCATAAGTGAGGAACAACTGGAGGGACTCAAACCTGTGACCCTTGGTGCGCTCTATGTAGTAGCTAAGGGCCCTTCTACGTCAGGCTGTGCAACCTCCTCTCTCCAGAGGAGGAATGGTCGAGTGAAGAAAACAGGGAGCGACATAGACTGATTAAGGTGGAAATCTGAAACCACCTTAGGCAAAAACTTCCTGTTAGTTCTTAGGACCACTTTATCTCTATGGAAAGAGATGAAATCAGGCTCCACTGACAGGGCTTGCAATTCACCGATTCGCCTGGCAGAGGTAATGGCTACCAAAAACACAGTTTTCCAAGTTAAGTACTTAAGCTCTGCAGAGGACAAAGGCTCAAAGGGTGGTTGCATAAGCTGAGCAATGCAAACATTAAGGTCCCAAGCATAGCAGGGTCCCTAAAGGGAGGATTGGTGTGCAGCAATCCCTTGAAGAATTTATAAAATACAGGATGGGCTCATAGAGGAGAGGGCTTGCCTACTGACAAGAAGGCAGAAACAGCTGCCAGATGCACTTTAAGTGTAGCTGGTCTAAGTCCCAAGCCATTAAGATGAACCATATAGTCCAGGACTGTAGGCAACCCAGCAGATTCTGGAGAAAAATGCTTATTAGAGCACCAAATAGTGAACCTTTTCCATTTGGAGTTGTAAGTCTTTCTGGTGGAAGGCTTTTGAGAAGCCTTAAGGATATCCAGAACCCCTTGAGAAAGATGCAGATCAGCAAACTCTAACTCTTCAAAAGCCAGGCCTTGAGATTGAGAGATTTGAGAACGGATACCAAATCCTTCCCTGAGAGGATGTCAACAGGTTGAAATTCTTGGGAAGAGACAGGGGAAGGTGGACTGCTAAGGACAGCAACAGTGGATACCAGGGCTGTCTGGCCCAGTCTGGAGCGATCAGAATCACTCTGCATGGTTGAGACCTTATCTTGACTAGCACCTTGAACAGGAGAGGGAAGGGGAGAAAGGCATACAGGAACTTCCCTTCCCAATTCAGAACCAGAGCATCCAGGGGGACTGAGCCCAAGACTGGGGGTCTGCAACAAAAGAGAGGAAGTTGATGATTGTCTGGGGCTGCAAAAAGATCTATCTGTGGAGTGCCCCATCTGCAGAAAATCACTTTCAAAACTAGGGGATCTAGGGACCATTCGTGGTGGCCCTGAGATATCCTGCTGAGAGCATCTGCTAGGACATTGTCCTTCCCTGGGAGGTGAACTGCTATCAGAGAGGTTTGCAGGGAATAGGCCAGAGACCACAACTTCATTGCTTCTGTGCACAAGGCCGTAGATGGAGTGCCTCCTTGCTTGTTGATGTACCACATTGTGGTGGTATTGTCTGTTCTGATCTGGACCACCTTGTTCTGTACAGCTTGCAGTGCCAGAAACACTGCTCTGAGTTCCAAGAGACTGATGAGAAACAGAGATTCTTGAGGTGACCAGAGCCCTTGGGTGGTAAGATCCCCCAAGTGGGCTCCCCAGCCCAAGAGGGAGGCGTCTGTGGTGAGGATTAGTGAATGAGACTGAGTGACAAAAGGAACTCCCTGTCTTAAATTGTCCTGATCCTGCCACCATTGCAAAGCCTGGATCAGGGTTCGAGTCACTGGGACTAGTTTGGTAAGGGAATCCTTTCTTTGGGACCAGAAGGCTCTTAAGTGGAACTGAATGCCCCTCATCTGGAATCTTGCCCCCTGGACCACTGCTGTAGAGGCTGCCATGTGGCCCAAGAGCTGCAAGAAGTGCCTTGCTGGTTGAGACACCTGAAGGGTGAAAGAAGAGGCCAGTTCTATAAGGGTCCTTGCCCTGTCCAGGGGAAGGAAGGCTTTTGCTCTTATTGTATCCAGCTCTGCCCCTATAAAGGTGAGGAGCTGTACTGGCTCGAGAACTGACTTTGGAAGGTTTAGGAGGAATCCTAAAGAAGTGAGCAGTTGCTGAGTTATCTGAAGATGTGACTTGACTTGGTCTGGAGACTGACCCACTATGAGCCAGTCGTCCAAGTATGGAAAGATGGAGATCTTTTTTCTCCTTAGGAAAGCAACTACTACTGCCAGGCACTTTGTGAACACCTTGGGGCTGATGTTGGGCCGAAGGGCATTGCTCTGAATTGATAGTGGCCTGAGGGCAACTGGAACCTGAGGTACTTTCTGTGGGAGCACCTGATGGGATTGTGAAAATAGGCATCTTTGAGGTCCAGGGAGGCTAGCCAGTCCCCTGGCTTTAGAGAGGGCAGAATTATTCCCAGAGTCACCATTTAGAATTTTGGCTTGAATGGAGGCAGTATGGCGCAGTGGTTTAAGGCTCTGCGCTGCAAATCTGGAGACCTGGGATTGAATCCCACAGCCCCCACTTGCATACTGTGTGACCCTGAGCAAGTCACTTAACATGCTTGTGCTCCCAGGTTGCACCTGCAAACAAGCTTTCAGCTTAGTGTGTCTCACCTGGAAAAATAATTGATTAAAAAAAAATAATAATAATTGGTTAAAAAGGTGCTTGTTTAGATATCTCAGATCCAGGATGGGCCGCCATTCTCCTGTCTTTTTGGGGGTTAGGAAGTACCTGGAGTACAATCCTTTGCCCCTGTGTAGGGTAGGAACCCTTTCTATGGCTCTCTGAGAGCCAAGAGGGAAGAAACCTCTGCCTCTAGGGCAAGGGTATCTGATGGATTTGCAGGTGGAAAGGATCTGGTTCTCATAATGGGAAATTTTTTGAAGCTGAGAACCAGTCCTGACTACTACTTCTAGGACCCACTTGTCTGATGTTAAAGACTTCAGTCCTGGACAAAGTAAGCCAGCCTGCCCCTACAGGTATTGGAGAATCAGCCGGGCAGACCCATCAGGGTGTCTGCTTGGCAGGGGCTTTAGGCTGAGGGGTGGAAGCAGGCCTGCTCATACCCGTCTGCCTCTCCTCTAAGAACCCCTCTGAGCATAAGCAGAGGAGGCCTGGGCTTAGTAAAGGGCCTTTGAAAGGGCCTGCCCTGCCCTGGAATTGCTGCCTCTGAGGGGTGGCTTGCCTTTCTTTGGCCTGAGCACTCCTGTAGGTGGTCCTGTACTCGCCATCATCTTCTTCATGTAGCTGTCTGCTCCCCAAACAGAGAATTACCAATGATAGGAAAATCCATGGCCTTAGCCTGGGTATCCTGTGATAGGCTAGTACATCTGAGCCAAGCCATCCTCCGAAGGGCCACAGATGTAGCCATGACTCTAGATGAAACATCACTGGAGTCCACAGCAGCATGAAATTGCACCTTGGATGCCTCAATCCCATCCGCAGCCACCTGCTCCAGCTCCTTGGCAAGGCTGGTTAGGGGCCTGTTTAGCTAGAGCCACACAGATGTCCCACCTGGACTTCTGGTATCTAGCTGTGTAGGCCATATAGTTAGCCTGCCTGAGTCCCAGATGCTGCCATGTACTATTTCTTTGCCATGGCATCAATCTTCCTGGAGTCCTTGTCTGAGGGGTGTAAGCCAGGGAATATTTGCCTTATCACAGGCAGCAGCCTGCACTACCCAATGGCTGCATTGCTGAGAAAGGAACTCCGTGTCCGAGCTCTGAAGAGGTATACCTCTTGTCCATTCTTCTGTCCACAGGAGGTATGGAATTGGAGTTTTAGAATTTTAAATGTCTGTTTCCCAAAAGATTTATGGAAGGGAATAGACAATCTCCTGGACTCTGGGATGTCCAACATCTCAACAAAATCAGGCTCCTCCTGATCCTCTACTACTTCTTCCATTGGAAGCTGGAGGGTTTCAGCCACTTTCTTGTAAAACATAAAGTGGGAAGGGGACTCAGAAAGCCTAGGAGGAGAAACACCTGAAGGTCTGTCTGGGGAGATGTCCGGGTCAATAGGCGCATCCAGACTTTCATAATCACCATCATCATCATTACCTTCATGCTCTCCCTCCTCCTCCTCCGGGTCATAAAATTCTTCTAAAGTATAATCCGGAACCGGGGGAACCGACTGAACCAGAGCCCCTGACAGATGGTGCCGTTTGGCGGAACGAGTTAGCGATTGAACTATCCTTATTGCTTTGGCTATTTCATCAGCGGTCGGAGAAAAGAACTTGTGGATCGAACTGGATGATTTTCCCTTTTCTTTCTTTAACGGGAACCGACTCCTCAGAATCGGTTCTCCTTTTACCGAAGAAGTTTCTGCCCTGGTCAGAGGCACTCCTTCTGGTTGATCCGAACCGAACCGGGCTAGCTATCGGTCAGCGGACGTTCTCGACCTCCTTTCCTCAGTCTACCTACTCTCTTATCCAGGGTAGCTTTGGGAAAACTTTACAGTTGCAGTCTGAATTGGGGTGGTCAAACCCCAGACAATAAACACAGGTGGTGTGGAGATCAGCCTTAGCAAAGGCTTCACACACGCTACAGTGTTGAAAGAAACCCAGTGGGCCGGTTTTTATCTTGGGTTTCTCAGACATGGCCAATCCTAACCACAACTTACCCTTTTTCGGCAATCCATCAGGCAAGACACCCTATTGGTTCCTGGCCGTGTTACGGGTCTTGGGAAAAAACATAATCAAATCCGTTTTTTAGAACGTCACGGACAGTTACCACACTCTATAATAAAGACAGAAGTTTTTAACACAAACCTGATCGGTTCAGAGCGAACCGATCCAATGTTTACAAGTTCCACACAGAAACTAATACAAAACCTATCTAGTACTTGCAGTACCACAGACAGAGACTTAAACCGATAGGTTCAGTAGCAGAAATTCGATCCGAAATTAGCGAAAAACAACACTTTAACCCGACTTTTGTGAACCGGCGAAGGAAATCTCGGGCGACTGTTCAGTAATGAGTAAAGAAATCTGACGGTTGGAGTTCAAACAACAGCAGACAGAAGCTTCAACGAGCTTGAGCTCAGCGTTCCATGCCCTGCATGGAAAGTTAACTCTGTTCTCGGGGCAGTTCAAGGTTGGTGATCACTGCAATAGTCAGAATACAGCAAGACTTCATGTTGTTTGAAAAGGCCTTTAAAAGGCCTGCCCCTGCCCTAGACTGCTGCCTTTGAGGAGCTGCCTGCCTTCCTTGGCCTGAGCACTCCTGTAGTGGTCCTGTACTCGTCCATTTTCTTCTGTAATTCTCTGTCTACTACAAACAGAGAATTACCACTACAGGAAAATCCATAGCCTTAGCCTGGGTGTCCTCTGAGGCTAGTACATCTGAGCAAGCCATCTCCTTGAAGAGCCACAGATGTAGCCATGACTCTTGATAAGACATCATTAGAGTCCACAGCAGCATGAAACTGAACCTTAGATGCCTCAATCCCATCTGCAGCCACAGCCTCCAGCTCCTTGGCTAGCTGGGGGAGGCCTGTTGACCAGTGCCAGTACAGTGTCCCACCTGGACTTCTGGTGCCTGGCTGTATAAGCCATATGTAATTAGCCTGCCTGAGTTCCAAAGAAGATGCCATGTACTGCTTCTTTGCCATGGCATCAATCTTCCTGGAGTCCTTGTCAGGGGGGTGTGAAGTCAAGGGAATATTTGCCTGGTCACAGGCAGCAGCCTGCACTACCCCAACATGGCTGCATTGCTGATATGAGAACTCCGTGTCTGAGCCTGAGAATGTATACCTCTTGTTCATTCTTCTATTCACAGGAGGTATAGTGTTAGGAGACTATGATTTTTTGTGTCTGTTTCCCAAAAGATTTATGGAGGGGAACAGACAGTCTCCTGGACTCTGGGATATCCATCATCTCTACATAATCAGGCTCTTCTTGATCTTCCACAGCCTCCTCCATAGGAAGCTGGAGGGTTTCAGCCACTTTTCTGTAAAACATAAAGTGGGAAGGGGACTCAGAAGCCTAGGAGGAAACACCTGATGGTCTGTCTGGGAGATGTCCGTTCCACAGGCACACCAGACCTTCACTTACATCATAATCCTCAAATTCCCTTCCTCTTCAAACTCCGGTTCATAAAAATCTTCAGGGTATACTCCTGAACCGGGATCAACCCGAACTGAACCCCTGCCAGAAAAGAGTGATTGGTCGGAACCGGAAGGCGATTCCACAATCTGAAAGCCCTGGCTATCTCTCGTGAGTCGGAACATAAACCTCTGAATCCGAACCAGTCGAATCTTTGTGCTTTCTTTTTGTCGGAACTCGATCCCTCAGAATTGGCTCTCCTTTTGCCCGAAGAAGTATACGCCTGGTCAGAGGCACTCCTTCTGGTTTGGTTGAAACCAACTGGGCTGTCATCTGGGTCCAGCGGACCTCAGCCTCCTTTTCCCTCAGTCTTCCTAATCTCTTCTCAAGGGTAGATTTGGGAGAATTTTTACATATTTGGCAGTCTGAATTGAGTGGTCAAACCCCAGACAATAAACACAGGTGGTGAGGGGATCAGCCTTGGCAAAGACCTCCCCACACTCACTGCAGTGTTGAAACCCAGTGGGCCCGTTTTTTTTCTTGGGTTTCTCAGACATGGCCAACCTAAATACAGGTTACTCACCTGTAACAGGAGTTCTAGGAATGGTATATGTTGTTCATCCACACTGTCTGGCAGGTTCCTTGCTGCTTTAAATCTTGCCGGAATGTTCTCAAGCTGGCTCCTCCCACCCACCCGGGTGGTAAAACTCTCGGCTCCGCCCCATGGCGCCAGATCTAGCCGGCTGGAAGCCAGGTTGTGCGTCAAAGGCGGGAGGCTGGCTGGAGTAGGTGTGGATGAACAACATGCCATTCCTGGAACTCCTGTTGCAGGAAAGTAACCTGTGACCTCTAGGGACATGGATATGTTGTTCATCCACACTGCTGGCAGACTCCTGCAGTTTGGGAGGAGGGAGGCCAAGGCGCACCCCTACTTAGGAATAATGACTGGAGAACCCGAGGCCCCAAAACCAGCATCCGGCGGACTCAAGGTCGATGTGGTAATGGGTAATGAAGGTATGTGCTGACTTCCAGGTAGCAGCCCTGCAGATATCCTGGATAGGGACGTCCCTGGAAGCAGCCACCGATGCAGCGGTTGGCGGGTAGAATGAGCTCTATCCCTCTGGGAGGCTCCATGCCCGCCAACCTGTGAGAGATCTATGCAGGAGGTGACCCACTGCCTATCATCCGCTGGCTGCAGGTCTGCCATGTCGGCTTCAGCGTAGGTGACAAACAGCTGGCGAACCTCTCCTGAACTTCAGCTGTCCGCTCCTTATAATAAGGAACGCTCTTCTAGGGTCAGAGTATGGAGCCCATATTGGCCTCAGAGTGTGACTGGGGTAGAACACCTGCAGAGTCAACACCTGATTAAGGTGAAACTCCGACACCACCTTCGGAAAGAATTTCGGGTGGGGGCGCAGGACAACCTTGTCCCTGTGGAAGACCAGATAAGGAGACTCAAATGAAGTGCCTAGTGCTCTCCCATCCTTCAGGCTGGCGTGACAGCCACCAGAAGGCAGTCTTCCACGACAGGTGAAGATGTCACACCTGTGCCTAGTTGAATAAACGCCCATGAGCTTAGCCAATACCAGCAGTAGATCCCACGGATGAAGGTTCTACGCACTGAAGGGGATATGTGATCAAGGCCTTTGAAAAAGCGCTGACCACACCTTCTCCTCGCCACCGACACTTCCCGGCCCGCCCGTAAGCAGAGATGGCTGCCAGGTGCACCTTAACAGGGTCGTCCGACTCAAGCCCTAGCTGAGAAAGGACCACATGTAGTCCAGAATGCTTGCCAAGGAACAGGAGGAAGGGTCCAGGTCCTTGCCCTGACACCAATTGGAGAATCAAAATTGGAGGCACAGCATTTCCTGGACGACTCCTTACAGGAAGCCTCAACGACGTTGAGGACCTCGTCGGAAAGACCCAAGGCCTGGAACGCTAGCAGCTCAGGAACCAGGCCGTCAGGTGCAGGGATTGAAGGTCTGGATGGAATACCTTCCCCTGATTGACTGAGATCAGGTCCGGGCGGGCTGGGAGCCGCCTCGGGAGCCTGAAGCTGAGGCTGAGGAGATCTCGATACCAGAACTGAGGCCCAGTCTGGGACTACCAGAATCACCTCACGCCTTGTCCCTCCTCGCTTTGAGAAGCATCTTGTGGATCAAGGGAAATGGGGGAAAGGCACAGAAGAGGCCCGGGGTCCATGGCCTCGAGAAGGCATCCCACTGCAGTGAGCCCTGCTGAGGGGGCCGGGCTTGAAACAGCCTCAGCTTCGCATTCTCCCTGGAGGCAAACAGGTCCACCTGAGGCATGCCCCAGTGGGAGAACAGATCTTTTACTACCTCCGGCAGGAGAGACCACTCGTGGGACGCAGCTCCTATCTGGCTTATGGCATCGGCCAGAATGTTGGAGGCTCCTGCCACATGGATGGCAAGGAGATCCGCCTCCAGGCTGCGCATGAGGGACCAAATGCGGAGAGCTTCCCTGCACAGGGGCATGCAGCGTGTCCCACCCTGGTGGTTTAGGTAGTACATGGTCATGGTATTGTCTGTCTGGACCTGGACCACTTGACCCCGTACAAACGGAGCGAAGGCGGTGAGGGGTAGACGAACCGCTCGAAGCTCCAGTAGGTTGATGTGGCATCGGGACTCCCAAGGGGACCAGAGGCTGTGTGCTCTGTGCTCCCTCAGATGGGCACCCCAACCCATCAGAGAGGCGTCGGTCGATGGAGAGACCGTTGGCTCGGGGCGGACAAATGGGATGCCCTCCTGCAGATGAGCTGGAACGATCCACCACTGGAGAACGTTCCACATCTCCTGGGTCACTGTCACATCCAAAGGACCGGAGCGCTGTGACCATTGGCTGGCCAGTCCCCATTGTAGGGGACGCATGTGCCAATGGGCCCAACGGACCACGCTGGTGCAGGCCGCCACGAGGCCCAGGAGGCACAGGAAGTCCTGGGCAGGGCGCAATTGCCCAACCTGAAATGATTGGGCAAAGGAGGAAAGAACCTCGGCCCTGTCTGCCGGGGGCCGTGCTCTGGCTCGCAGAGAGTCGAGCTCTGTCCCAATGAATTGTATCACCTGCTTTGGCAAGAGTTCCGACTTGGCCTCGTTGATAAGGAAGCCAACTTGAGAGCAAACCTGGAGGGCCAGATCCCTGGACCGCTCAACCTCCATTCTGGAGGAGGCCGCAATCAGCCAGTCGTCCAAGTAGGGGTACACCAGGACCCTTTGGCGCCTCAGGAATGCTGTCACCACTGCCATGCATTTGGTGAAGACCTTGGGAGCTAGAGAAAGGCTGAAGGGCATGGCCCGGAACTCGTAGAGGGACCCCTCTGCTCTGAAGAGGAGGAATCGCTGGTGGGACAGGCAGTTGGGGCGTGAAAGAAGCAGCGTCCTGGAGGTCAGAGAACAGAACCACATGCCTCGTTCCAAGGATGGAATGATCTGAGCCAGAGTGACCATCCTGAAGGTTCGAGACCTTAGGAACCTGTTCAGGTCGCGCAGGTCTAGAATGGGGTGCCAGCCCCCCGTCGGTTTCGGGACCAGGAAGTACCTGGACACAAACCCTGCATCTGGTGGAGGATCCGCCACCTTCCTGATCACCTCCTTTTGGAGCAGCAGGGCAATGTCGGCTTGACGGGCTGACAGAGAGGCTGCCGACCCCGTAACCCCCATGGGGCGATGGCTCAGAAGGGCGGGGCCTGCTCGAACTCCAGAGGCAGACCCTTTCCTACCACCTCCAACACCCAACGGTCTGTGGTGATAGCGGACCAGGCGGAAAGAAAGTGGCGGAGCTGTCCCCCAACGGGGGGAACCCAGGGGGAAGAGACGAGGTTGGGGGCGACACCCCTCAACCCGTCACTGGGCAGGCTTGGAGGAAGGACCGGCCGAGGGACCTCCTGAGCCTTTTCCTCCCGGGTTCTTGTTAGAGGAAGCTGCAGGCTTGGCTTTGGAGTGCCAAGTGCGAGCCTGCTGGCCCTGATGCTGGTGTTGCTGGGCCGGACGTGCTGCAGAGGCAGAAGGGCAAAAGGACTTATGTTGCTGTCGACAGCTTTTGTCCTTCTGAGCAGATGTGACCGAGTCCAAGGTGGCATTGGACTTTTCAATTCTCTGGAGGTGGCCTTCCACTCCAGACCCGAACAGGTCGGTACCCAGGAAGGGGACATCTGCCAACTTGTGCTGGGTATCTGCCGTAAAGGTGGATATCCTCAGCCAAGCTCTGCGGCGCATGGCCACTGCGGCCGCTACTGACCGGGCACAGGAGTCTCCACTATCGAGAGCCGTTTGGAGCTGCTGTTTCGCCACTGCCCTTCCCTGATCCCGCACCTACTTGACCGTAGTCTGCAGATCAGCCGGGAGATGAGGGATCACCTCATCCAGGGAGCCCACAAGAGCATGGGAGAAGTGCGCCATCAGTACAGCAGAACTGGCCCGACGGAGGCCGAGGAAGGGCGCAGCATATACTTTGCGCCCAGCATAGTCCAGCTTTTTGGACTCTTTGTCAGGGGGCTTGTCCACATCCCTAGCATTCCCGAGACGCCGGAAAACACTGTTGGTAACCAACCACTCCGCAGAGGGTGTTCCGAGAAACCGCACAAAGAGCCGGTAGGGACCGCATACTTCCTGGCCATCCTGGCTGAAGGAGTAGGACAGGAAGCCGGCTGCTGCCATAGCTCCAAGGCTGGGCCAACAATGGCTTTGGCCACCGGAAAGACCTCCGTGGGAGAATCCCCTCGGTCCAGTATC
Organism: Neoceratodus forsteri; assembly: GCA_016271365.2. NCBI lineage: Eukaryota > Metazoa > Chordata > Ceratodontiformes > Ceratodontidae > Neoceratodus > Neoceratodus forsteri. The sequence continues at coordinate 500,000,831 of CM028129.1, read as the reverse complement.
CGTGAGCGGATACTTGGCCCGATTGGATACGAGCTCGAGCTGCATCCCAGTGGACTCCGAGGTGAGCCAAAGCAGACCCATGAACGATGATGGGCTCTCGTCCCATCGACTGCCCCCGAGGACTCCAGGTCAAGGGGCCTGGAAAACAGGGAGGTATTGTTGTCAGACTCCGGGAGTCTGCGAAGAGCTGCCTAGGGCCTGAGCCACCCTCCACCTGCAGAGGGCGGTTGGGAGTGAGGGTGACCGACAACGGTGGGGCAGTCCCTGACCCGACGAGAATCCTTGGTGGAGCCCCGATTCCGGTTGTGGAGGCGGAGGTTCCACCACAATGGTGGGCAGCTGGTTTTGGTCAACAATCGCCCAGGCTTGGCACTGGACCACCGGCGAGGGGTTGTTTCCCGCCTTCGGGTGACAGCTACTTAATGGTCGGGCAGCACGCGGCCGGCTTGTTCCCAGTCAGAAGGAGCTGTTGCCACATAAGTCCTCGTAGCGTTAGCGCAATTTGCGCCGAAGCCTCTCCTCCTCCTCCGAGGAAGATGAGGACAAGCGGCGCCGTCGCTTTCCTCGGTGCAGAGACCGAGACTGCCGGTGCCGGCGGGATCAGCTGGACCAAGACCGTCAGTGTTTCCGAGGGTGGGTCTGGGAGGGTGAGGGGGAAACCCGCTCCTCCCTCAGCTCGGGAGCCTTGACCGGGGACTCCGGCACAGGAGGCGCAGGCAAGTCCTTGGTTTCCACCGGGGGAAACGGTGATGCAGGGTTGTCAGCTTCACCAGTCGACAGCTCCGTCCGACGGAGTCGAAAAAATCTCAACCACATCAGCGGGTGTCTGGCCCGGCTGTCTGGCAGGGGACACCCGTGAAGCCCGGCGGCCTGCCCGCAACCTCGACAAGTCGAGTGTCGACTGTCCGGGAAGGGACCTCTCCCGCTCCCACAAATGTCGACGGTGGGACTTACCCTTCGAGTCCTTCTTTTTTGACCGAGAAGAGTGTCCCGATGGCCCCTCACCTTTTGTGGAGAGGGATTGGCAAAGTTCCTTAAAAGAAGCTGTGTAGGAAGATCCCAAGGAGAGTGGGATAAATGCCGCGACCGAGGAAGATGAAGATGCGGCCTGGGCCGCCTCCTCCTCGAGGGTGATCATCTGCTCGAGTTGCTCAGCCAGGCCAGCTGCCATGGAAACCGCCCAACGGGCCTCCTTGGACTTCACCGGCGGATAACGTTTCTCGGGACACCCAAGTTGGAGCTGGGCAGCACGGTCTTCGAGGACGTTTGCCGAGAAAGACCTGCACAACTCGCAGGCCTGCGGGTCGTGGTCAAGCCCGAGGCAGTAGACGCACGTGGAGTGCGGATCGGTCCTGGACATCTTCTGCCTGCATGGGCACCGCTAAAAACCGGGAGTCGATTGTCCATCGCAGCCGCAAAGGAAGAAGTAGACCAAAGTCTAGAAAACGTTAAAATTATTTTCGGGTGAACCGAAGAGTTTGGATCCAGTCTAGATGCAGAGCGCTAAGGAGGGAACCTGAGCTTTCAAGCGGTAAGGAAGATCTGGCGTCATGGGGCGGAACCGAGAGTTTTACCACCTGGGTGGATGGGAGGAGCCAGCTTGAAGACCTTCCGGCAAAATTTAAAGCGGCAAGGAACCTGCCAGACAGTGTGGATGAACAACATATCCATGTCCCCAGAACCAAACTTACCCTTTTTTCGGCAAAGGTCAGGCAAGACTCCCTTATCGGTTCCTAACCCTGTCACGGGTATTGGAAAAAACTGGTTAAAACATGTTTTTTTTAGAACCGATAAGAACCGGTAACCACACACTTTAAATATTGCAAAAATTCACAATCAAATGGTCGGTTCAGCCAAACCAACCACACTTTTACAAGTTCCACACAGAAATAAAGAAACAATTCCTGTCTAGTACTCATGGCACCTCAGACAGACTGAACCGACTATGCGGATACTTTTTTTTCGGTTTAAACCGACGAAAAACTGAAAACTTTAACCGACTTCGAACCGAGCTGAAGGAGAAATCTCCAGAGCGACCATTCAGTGAGGCAGAGTAAAGAATCTGATGGTTTGAGTTCAAAACACTCCAGACAGAGACTTCAACCGAGCTCGAGCTCAGCGTTCCATGCCCTGCATGGAAAGTTAACCCTTAGTTCTCCAGGGCAGTTCAAAGGTTGGGAATCACTGCAATTGACAGAATACAGCAAGACTTCATGTTGTTTGAAGAGGAGGTTCCTGTACCCACCAAGGAGGCCATGGCAGTACCAGCAATGGCAGCTGCCCCGGGCCCCTGCGGCCAAGACCACCACACCAGCCCCCCCCAGATATGTATCCACCACAGTGCCCCCAACACCGGAGTCGGCCTGGGGGGGCCACAGACTCTGGGGAGTCCGGGAGGTGAACACTGGGCCACATCCAGGAAGACTCCCCGACTCCAAGGAGTCGGGGTGCCAGACCGGATCAGCCAGAGAGTCATTCGCCTCCGAAGAAGAGGAGACCACACAAACTGCCAGACTAGTGACCCCAGGAGGTCTCCTACCAACAGTGCAGCTGTGGGACACAGCACTGCCTGCAGTGCTGCCTCGATCACTGGCATTGCAAACAGCGCCAGGATCTGAAGTAGCACTGGCAGGAGGCACAGAGGGTCCGCCAGTGCCAGGCCCAGCAGATGTGGGCCTCAACACCAGTGGAGCCTGCACCTCCGAGGAGGTGATTGCCATAGCGGTGCCCTCGACCCAGCTCTGCAGGAAACCAAGATGATCCTCTGGCCATGTAGACCCAGGAAGGGACCCAGAGGCAGGGTCAAGAGATCTTGCATGGCATCTCTAGAACAACGCTGTCCTCCAAAAGTCGGTGGGGCCCTGACGACTTTAAACGTTCAGCTCTCAAGAACGCGGTGGTCCATGGAGAAACAGGCATCACAGTTGTCCATATCGTGGTTGGGACACAGGCAACGCAGACAAACATCATGTTGGTCTGTAAGGGAAAAATGCCAGCCACAGGGGCATCGACACATGGGGGCACAGCCCGCTTTGGATTTTCTCTTAGCCCCCGAACCAGACATGACGCAAAAGAAATTTAACAAAACTTCACAGAAAAAGGACCCGGTGCTGTCGGTAGAAATAAAAGGAATGGGTTTACCATGTTTCCAATGGCGCTGGGTGAATTCAGTACCGGAATGGAGACAGAGCAGGCAGGAAATGGCGTTGAATGGCGAATGCCTAGTAACACAGGAAAACGTCTGGTAACTCATGCAGCGAGTGTGACCTCGATGGCGGGAGAAACAGAACTGGGATGGAGGAATCATCTGCAGCACCTAACGGCCAACCCTCGTGTGCCACGCAATGTGTCAGCCTAGTGGGAGGCGCTGTTGGTGCAGACCCCCCCCAAAAAAGCTCCCATACAGGTGCGCGCCTCTGGCTTACATTCAGCAGTAATGAACGGTGAAGACTGACAAGGGAAGATCCACCACCGCCTAAGATAGTGATGAGGGTGGGTGGTTTCACCACTGGGAGCCCAGAAGGAGAGAGGGCTGCCGGAGTGGAAGGGGCCGACCTCCCGCAGGGACCTGGCGCAGGAAGCTGACCGGGGTTTGTCCCTATGCTTCTCCCACTGTTTGTGCTTTCTGTTGAACTTCTCCATGTGAGAAGGAAGCTGAAGCCCCGGAGGCCGGGGAAGAAGAGGTACTTTTATGGAGCTCCTTCTCCATCACTGAAAGTCTCTGCTGCAGCAGGAAGGCTTCTAGGGTCTTCTGGTGGTGAAGTCTTGTGCACTGGTTAAAATCTTGGCAGTGCTGGCAGGCTTCAGTGTCATGGTCCAGGCCTAGGCACAGTAGACAAGAAGTGTGGCTGTCCATGTGGGGATGCTGCTTGCCACATGCACACTTGGTCCACGACTGCTCCAAAGAGGAGGATGGAGAAGACGTGCAAGAAAATGCTGAAAAGGAAGAATACTGGTAAAATAATAAAGTGCAGGTAAACACAGTCAAAATGGCAGTTGACTATAGCATAAGGCGTCCATGTAGGTCCAACTTTTAAAGGTCGATGGCAGGATAAGACCTGAGGTTGTGCTGCGGGACCACCCCTTTTATACCATAGGCAGAAGTCAGTGGCAGGCTGACGTCAGAGGGCAGTCCCCCGCTGAATACTGCTAGCTAGAAGTTATTCGTAGGGTCCTGGTGCCTGCAGACTTCAGTCTTTATGGTGTAACCTGCTATAAGAGCCCCCTCAAAGTGAGATCCTGCATTTCCACATGAACTGGTTTAGATCCTGCACATCCAGTATGGGGTGCCAGCCCTCCCTGTCTGTTTTGGGACCAGGAAGTACCTGGACACGTAATCCTGACCGATCAGTGTGTCTGGGACATGAGCTACTGCCCCTTTTGCAAGGAGCCAAACAGGGCGGACAGCATGTCCTGTGACACACTGGGCAATCGAGGCACGTGGAGGCAGTAAGGCAGGAAAGCCCTGAAGTTCAGAAGCAATCCTCTGCACACTACGTCCAACAACCACTTGTGTATTGTGACAGCAGGTAGGGACAGAATGGGAGGAGGGATGACGCCCCCCAACCCATCACTGGGTAGCTTTTGCAGGGGTATGGGTGGCTGTTGCCAGAGGGGCACCACTACCCTTGCACCCCACTTTTATGGACCCTGGCCACTGGACTTAGGCTCGGGGTGCTAGGCCTGGAATTGCCCCCACTGGAGCTGCTGTCAAGGAGGCTGTGACTGAACACACTGGTACTGGAAAGCCTGTTTCTTAGGCTTCTTCTTCTTTGCTATGAAGGAAGACAAATGCAACCAGGCTCTGTGAAGCATGGATACAGCCACTGGAGTCGCCACGTCCAAGGCTGTCTGCAGCTGGTGTTTAGCCAGTGGCTGACTCGGTTCTCTGATGAGCAGCACCGCCAACTGTTGTTCAACAGGGAGGTGAGGGAGTACTACATCAAAAAGTCCCATCAGGGAGTAATCGAAGATGACCATCATCATAGTATAGCTAGCCAGTCGGAGACCCAAAGATATTGTAGCATGCATCTTTTTAGCAGTGTGGTCAGTCTTGCAGTACTCCTTGTCCGGAGGCTTCTCCACATCCCCCTGGTGACTAGATTTGCGGAACAGTGAATCTGTGACTAACCCTGCCTCAGAGGGGTGGTCCAAAAACTCCAAAAGGGAACCAGCGGGGACCATAGACTTGAGAACCATCTAGGCAGAGGGTGCCAGGCTGGAAGATGGATGCTGCTGAAAGCTCCAGGGCCAGTCACAAAATGGCCTCAGCCACAGGGAAGGCAACCCCAGGGGATTCATTCAGGTCCAAAATGTCTGTGAGGGATACTTAGTCCTCTTTTGTACTGGCTCAAGAGGGACCAACATGGACTCAGAGATGAGTCAGCTAGAAGCATCCCAAAGGATACCAGGTCTTTCACCTGAGGAGAGGGAGGGACACAAGAGGGCATGGATTGAAATTAGAGGGGGCAAGGTTTAAGAAGGAGATAAGGGGACACTTTTTCACAAAAAGGGTAGTGGACAAGTGGAATACCCTACCGGAATACTTGATGTCCTCTAAGATGGTGAGCAGTTTCAAAAGGGGCTGGGACCGAGTAAGGGGAAGGGATACAGTGATGGGGGGGCAGCTGCAAGATGAAGTGCTAGCTGCACACTCGGCAGACTTGATAGACCATGTGGCCTGTTTCTGCTGCAGATTTTGTATGTTCGTAGGTCAAGCTTGGTGGCAAGTTCCTCAACCCAGCTGTGGTTGAAGAGGGGAGTCCAGAGAAGGCCGCGGGCTCATGATCCGAATCTGGTGACTCTTCAAAAATGCTCCTCAGCCGTTTCTCACCACGGACCTCCCAGGAATCCACTCCCAAGGTGATCCTCACTGACAAACGGTCTGGCAAGCTGGTGGCCAAGCGGCTGACTTCCTTAGTTGGAGCACCCACCACCTTTGGTTGTGGCGGGGGTGGCTCTGCCCAAAGAGGTAGAGAACTAGCTGCAGTGTGCACCTGTGTGGTGTGGACTGGCCGGAGTGCCACTGGCGGCAACCAGGAGACCAAAAGTCTAGTAGCTAGAGTACTATCTTGCCCCACAATGACCCACTGTTGCAACAGGAGCTCCTCGTATCACCAGCATATCTTGCGGTAGGGCCTCTCTTCACATGAGGATGAGGTTATTGAACGTTGATGGCGACACCTCCTGGTTGAGCAGGATCAAGAACGGGAACATTTCGACTGCGATCTCAATTGCAACCTCGACCATCACCTGGCCGATCAATGGTGAGAAGTGCTTTCTGGCAGTTGCTGTAGAACAGGTGCCTGCCCACCTTCAGCAACACAGTCACAGAAGGCTGCTGCCATTGAGGCTCAGATGGGGACACTGACCTACCACATCCTCCTCAGTGAGGACCGGGAGCACTGGGATCTGCAAGACTGACTCCTTGACCTCGTCTGACAGCTGGCCGACAGATAAATACCTCTGTGACCTTCTCGACCAGAGTCGAAGTCAACTGGCTTGACAGGGGAACAAAAGAGCCCTCAACCTGACCCTCAGCTGGGGGGTGCTTGACAGCCGTCCAGTGGTTGGGTAAGTTGAGGGACAGAACAATTAAGCAAGAACTCTAACTGTAACAGTAGATCTTTGAGGGGAATCTCTCATCAGGTCACACCTATGGAAATTAGCCATCAGGCACTAGGATCCCATGGAAGCTTCTTCTGAAGCAGACTATCAGGGTCTGCCTATGCTGAAGTCACCTGCTGACAACACTATGTATACAGGTATAGGCGGCCCCACTCCCTCCTCAGTTCTCCAGCGGAGACTATTCTTGCCCGGCTACTCCTGGGGAACTAAGGAGACAGACAGAGTGCTTAGCCCTAGTCAAGGCTGAAGCATAGACAAACCAGTCTGGAAACAGAAAGTGACTCCACAGGTGGTGGAGGGTGGGACGGTATGACCTGATGAGAGATTCCCTCGAAGATGTACTGTTACGTAAGTTCTTATGTAACTGTTTTATCTTCTTCGGGGATAACTCTTTCATCAGGTCACACCTATTGGTTGAGTCTCAAGCAGTTCTGACAGCAAGATCAAGAGGGTGGCAGAAAGCCCAAAAACCTAAGAAAGGAAACCCTGAAGCACAGACGGACCAAAACCTGCCCTCCTGCGATAGGCAATGTCCAAACTGTAGTGTTTGGTGAAAGTGTGGACAGTACTCTAAGTGGCAGTAGCACAGATGTTCACGGCTGACACATTCCTGAAACAGGCAACAGAAGTGGCCATACCCCTGGTTGAATGGCCCTTACCGTACTTCCTATAACAAAAAGTAGTACAGTTGGCCAACCATTTGGACAAGCACTGTTTAGAAACTGGGGTGCCTTCTTTCCTAGGGGCAAAAAAAAACAAATAATTGTTTGGACTTTCTGCAGTCCCTAGTACAGTGTGTACAGTAATGTAGAATTCTATGCACATCTAGAGTACGAAGCAATGCTTCCCCTGAACTGGCATGCTCTGGGTAATAAACTGAAAGGTGGATAGAATGATTTAAAGTAAAGTCAGACACCACTTTAGGAAGAAAATTAGGATTAGTATGTAGAGAGACCCGGTCTTTAAGAAAAATTAAGTAAGGCTGCTCACACAGGAGAGCCTGCAGCTCTGAAATCCTTTCAGCAGAAGTAACAGCGATTGAAAATAATGCTTTCCATGAAAGAAAGCGCAGCTCTCAAGACGCGGTTGGTTCAAAGGGAGGCAGGGTCAAGTTCTCCAACATAAAAAATTAAGTCCCATGCCGGGACAGGATTACGAATAGGGGGCATCAAGTGAAGAATGCACCGCAGAAAACTATGAGCCATATCTAACTGGGCTACAGTATGGGCACATGGAAGGCTGAAATAGCCAACAGGTACACCCTGATTGAGGAATATCTGAGACCTGAGTCTGAAAGGGACAGAAGATACACTAGGACATGATTCACGGGACAGGTGAGAGGGTCCAAGTGACATCCAGACACCATTAGCAAAACGCTTCTATTTCATTGAATATGTGGCTCTGGTAGAGGGTTTCCTAGTAGCCACCAAGACATCAGCCACTCTCTGAGACACCCCGAAGCAGGCTATGGCTACTGTCCATAGAAGCCAAGCATGCAGCTGAAGGGGTATGAGGTCTGGATGGAGCAGGGTCCTCTGAGCCTGTGTCAGCAAGTCTCTGCAAAGATAGAGAGGAACTGGAGGTTCCACAGCCAGCTGCTGTAGTAACAGAAACCAAACTTTCCAAGGCCAGAATGGGCCACCAGGATGAGAGAGGCCCCCTTCATCTGTAGTCAGAGGAGCACCCTCTGAATCAGAGGGAAGGGAGGAGAGGGATGTGTCTCGCAAGAAAACTCCAGGCCCTGGATCTAGCAAGCAGAAACATGGTAGTTTTGTGTTGAGTGGGGATGCAAAAAGGACCAACTCGGCATGTCCCCATCTTTCGAACAGGTCTTCTGCGACCGAGGACAGTAGTTATGATTCGCGCTTTCTGGACTGCGACTTGCTGAGGCTGTTTGCCAAGACGTTTGGTCTCCTGGAACATGGACGTCCGTCAGGTCCAGACCACAGTCCACAGCCCAGTACCAGACTCTCACCGCTTCCCCGCACAGGGCGTAAGAGTGCGTTCCCCCTTGCTTGTTGATGTAATATACCACACTGAGGTTGTCCGACTGCAACAGCAGAGGACCCTGATACAAGTGATTCTAAGCCTGGAGCACATACTGGACCGCTCTCATTTCTAGCACATTTACGTGGAGGCAAGTCTCCACCAGAGACCAGGACACCCGAGTCTGGAAGGGACCGAGGTGGCCTCCCCACCCCATGCCCGAGGCATCAGTGGTAACGGTCTGCCCTGGAGAGGGAATGAGGAAAGAGACTCCTCACAAAAGGTTGAGTGGGTTCTGCCACTACTGCAGGATCTTGCAAACCGGGGAGAAAACAAGGATCATTTGGTCCAAGCCATCAGAGTGCTGGTCGCACTGAACTCTAAGGTTCCATTGGGGTATGTGCATATGATGTCTGGCTAGGGGTACAGTGGCTATAGCTGCTGCTATGAGGCCCTAGAGTCTGAAACAGGACCTGGCTGTGACATGCCTGTCACTAGGGGAAGTGTGAGTCATCAGGCATTCCGCCCTGTCCTGAGGCAGAAAGCTCTTGTCCTAGGTCGAGTACAGAACCACGCCTATGTACTGCAAGTGTTGGGACAGGAAAAAGACAGACTTGAGCAGAATGACTGCAACGCCTAGGGAATGAAACAACTGCAGAGTCCTGTGCAGTGTAACCAGCAAGTTCCCTGGAATGGGGCCTTTAGTAGCCAGTCGTCCAGACAGGGAAACACATATAGGCCCTTGAATCTGAGGGCTGCCACCATGGCAGCTAAGCACCTGGTAAAGCCCTGCAGCACAGAGGACAAGCCAAAGGGCAAGACTCTGAACTGGTAATCCTCCCCCCTGGAACAGGAATCTGAGATACCACCTGTGAGGAGGGCAAACCAAGATATGCAGATAAGCATCCTGCATGTCCAGGGAACAAAGCTAGTCCCCCTGCTTGAGCAGTGGCAGCAGGCCCAGCAGGGTCACCATATGAAACCGTTGTATTGGATGTACTGGTTTAGTTCTTTGAGATCCAGAATGGGATGCAACTCTCCTGTTCTTTTGGGAGCCAGAAAGAATCTGGCGTAGAACCTCGTGTTCCGCTGACCCCTCAAGACGGGCTCTATTACCTGCTTGTGCAACAGGGAAAGGACTTTATCTCAGAGCAGTGGAATGTGGTCCTGAGGGTCCAAGGTTGGAATAGAAGGAAAGTCTGGGGCTGTTCCAGAAGCTCTAGAGTGTGGCCCCCTCTCTATTATTTGCAGAATCCAAGCACCTGTGGTAATAGCTCTCCACTGCTTGAGATGGATGGGAAAGTGACTCCTTACTGCCACCTCCTGTCTTGGAACTGTGGGGGGGGGGCTGGGCAAGGAGTCAGGCTGAGGTGGCACCAGGGGCAGAGGCAACACCACTGGCTCTGGGGCTTTTGGTTGAGGGACTAGTGCTGGAGGAAGAGGTAGGCAGAAAGGAATTGGCTCTGCATTTCCCTTTAAGACGAGTGCCAGATCTGGGCTTCTGGGAGACCTTACAGAAGGAAGGTTTCGGACTTCTGGGTTGGGTATGATAAAGGGAATGGACTTATCTTATGGCCTTCCCGGAGGCCTGCAGTTCAATTAATGTCTTGCAAGTCAGGGCCAAAGAGTCTGGAGCCCACAAAAAGGGCATCCAGGACTTTCTACTACACATCTGCAGCAAACCCAGAAATGTAGAGCCAGTAGCGTCTCCTTAGGCAAATGCCTGTGGCAGCTGATCTGGCTGTAGTATCTGACATGTCACAGATGGCTTGGAGGATGTGTTTACTGATGTCCTCTACCGCCTTAAGAACCCTGAGAAGTTCCTGCCTCTGAGACCCTTCTGGGAGGTCCTCGGCAGCAGCCCTGCCTTTCTTCCATAGGGTGTTCTGGTACTTAACTACATGAGACAAGTAGTTTGAGATGCCGAGGCCCAAAGTAGCCAATGTAAAGGTCCTCTTACCCCAGAAATCAAGCCTTCTGGACTCCTTATCAGGAGGAAAGGAGCTAAGGTGTTTGGGCACCTTAGATCAGTCATGGGCAGCCTTAATGACCACGGAGTCTGTTTCGGGCTGGGCAGAATAGAAGGGTTTCCCCAGGGGAGTGTGGTACAATCTATTCGCCTTTCTGGGCATGGCAGGGACTGTATCAGGCCTGTGCCAAACAGCCTCATCAGCATCATTCAGAGCTGGAAACAAAGGAGGTATGATCTTGGGGGGTGATTTAGAGATTGTGACAGGGTGGAACAGGATCCTGTCCCAGTTGTTAGGGAGTTCAAATGCAAGGATCTGTTCTGCTCTATTCCTTTCCTGTCTCTTGTCTGTCTGGTTGTGCAACCAAATTTTCCCGTGAGTCCTAGGATTTGATCACCCCGACAGTCTTGCAGTTCTCTGCCTCTCTCTATTTCTCAGGCTTCCCCTGCTGTTTGTCTCTTCCTCCCTTGCATATCTGCTAATATAAAAATATATTCAAATCATTATGTGGAAATGTAACAGATATTGAGATCCCTTTATTTAGAAATTATATAGTGTTAACTTTTTGAAATGTATATAATTATAGTTTGAGATGATTGAAAAAAGCTATTGGAAACTGAAGAGGTTACCTGAGTGCAATTTTTAAGCCTTTTGCAGAAGAGCTGTGGAACAGGGGCCTCAGCTCAGGCACACTGTGTTCCTGCCAGCACCTGCCTGAAACATAAAAGAACACTTTGGAAGATGCTTGTTAAGAATGGGGGGTTGGAAGGACTTATATGACAGAGCTGCAATTGCTTGCAAGATGGATACACAAGAGATTGAAGGAAAACTCTGACAGATCTTCACTATTTTTATTCTGCCTTTGTAAACAGTTGTACAGAACAAGTTTATTTTGTTACTGCTAGTGCAAATAAAACACTTTTTGTGAATTCTACACCTGCTCCTGGTTTTTCCTACGCTGCCTGACCTGTGCTTCAATGACAGATGGTGTCAGACTAAATGGGATTTACGCCGTGCATACTCAAAGCCAGGAGTTTTGTGCGTGGGTATTGAACATAGTACCAGGAAAGCATAGAGGAAGGTATGGATTCTGCAGCAGCAAGTCCATGAGTGGTTACCAGGAGAAGGGCAGCCAAACTAGCAGAGACAGAAGTCCAAGCTGAGATTGTACAACCAGCACAAGTTATGGAAAAAAGAACAGGCAGTGACAGAACCTGAAAGCCTGATGGACTTTTTCAAATTGTGGGCTATACAGCAAAAAGAGACGGGGCAGCAGAGGACAGAAGAGATGCAGCGAGAGGAGCAGCAGATGAGAGAAGAGATGCAATGACAGGAGCAGCAATGGCTGGATGCCTTGCAAGCTATCAAAGGCAGAGGATCTGATACAGATTCAGATGAGCAACAAAACACAAGCAACTTAAAAGCCATTAAACTTACAAAATTGTGTCCCTCGGATGATATTGAGGCTTACCTGACAACTTTTGAAAGAGTTGCCACAGCAGCAATGGACAATCAGACTGGTACCTTATCTGACAGGGAAAGCCCAACTTGGCTACAGCAATAAAGACAATGCACAGTCAGAGAACTATGACCTGGTGAAAAGCAAAATCCTGAAAAGGTACGACATGTCAGGAGAGACCTACAGGCAGAGATTTCGAGCTCTGAAGTACAACTCAGTCGACAATCCTCGAGAAGCCTTCACCCGACTCGGAGAACGCCTGATAAAATGGCTCCAACCACAAGGCAAAACAGTCCCACAGATCATTGACACATTTGCGATGGAGCAATTCATCAACATCCTGCCTACAGATGTGCAGCTTTGGGTAAAGGAATACCAACCAGAAAGTGGAGAAAAGGCTATTTCTTTGGCCGAGGACTACCAAATGGCCAGACAAACGCCACAGCAGCGAGGTAACAGCCAAGCACCGGTAAGACACTCCTTCCCATTTAAACTCCCAAGTCTGATAAGAACTCTGGTGGGGGTAACACATCTGTGCCCAAAGACATTATTTGCTATAACTGTAATAAGCCAGGCCATACTGCAAGAAACTGCCATAGTAAGGAGAGTGGCACTGTAGCAGATTTGTCCTTAGCAAATTGGGGCAAATACTTAACAGTTGTGAAGGTGGGGGATAAGACTGTAAAGGGACTCATTGATTTGGGAAGTAGACAGACCCTAGTGCATGTTGAAATGCTGGGAAAACACTGTGCAAAAGGACCAGGTACTGGTGTCATCTGCATCCACGGGGCCACTCAATACTATTCCACCATCCAAGTAACTCTGACCATTAAAGGGTGCGTCGCAACAAATAAAAGTGGGGGATAGTACCTAAGTTACCTATACCTGTGATTATTGGAAATGACTTTCCAGGATTTTCTGAGTTAATTAAAGGAGGGGTAAATCCTGATGTTTCAGCAGCTGTGGTGATAAGAGCTAAGGCAAAGAAAATTTCAGTAATTCTGATTCGGACTTGTTTGAGCACAGCTCCAAGATCCAGAAATCCAAGAAAGAAAGACGATGCCTGAAGAAACTGTGGCAACAAATTACTGATGGACATAAGGGGTTAACATGAAAATGCTGAAACTAAGCTGATAACTGATTGTGATTTTCTTTCAGAGCAAGCTAATGATATTTCTCGCCAGGGTTATTTTCAGCAGCTGGGGTGAAACCAAAACAGGGTGGACCGATGTTTAAAAAATATAATGGGTTATTGTACAGAGTTTGGGTTAAATCTCAGACACAGGAACAGACAGAACAATTGGTTATACCACAGAAATATAGAACAGAGTTGTTACAGATAGCACATGAGTGTCCTATAGTTGGTCACTCAGGGAGGGATCACACCCTTGCCAGATTGCTGTATAGATTTTGTTGGCCTGGAATTCATGAAGATGCTGCTACCTATTATAATTCTTGTGCCGAGTGTCAGAAAGCAGCCCCAGTCACTAGAAAAGACAAGGTGCCCCTGGTGCCGCTACCCTTGATAGATGCACCTTTTGAGAGTATTGCAATGGATGTGGTTGGTCCTTTAGACAAAAGTAAAAAGGGTAATAGATTTATCCTGGTAGTATGTGACTATGCTACTTGATACCCAGAGGCTGTTCTAATGCGTACTGTTACAGTCCCAAAAGTGGCAGCAGAGCTTGCAAAAATTTTCAGCAGAATGGGCATACCTAAAGAGATTATTACTGATCAGGGTAGTAATTTTGGTGCTGCATTACTTAAGGAGCTGTACAGACTACTAAGTATCACTGCCATAAGAACCTCCCCCTATCTCCATCAGACAGATGGTCTTGAGTGTTTTAACCAAACCCTAAAACGCAGGTTAAAAAGGTTTGTAAAGGCCGGCCTGGTGGCACTGAGGGTTGAGTCGCTGGATGCCACATCTTGCGCTACGCCGGTGACCAGAGTTCGGGACTGAGCTTGGGTGCTGGAGGGTCAGCAGGGGCGGGTTGAGGATGGCGTGCCCTAGTGGTACTCTCCTCCCCAGGAGAACCGGGTTGGGTCCGCTCGGCATGCCAGCAACCCCAGTGAAGACTGGGGGATGTCGCAGCAAGCTGGGCAGTACGAGATCAGCATGGCCGACGCTGGCAGGCTTGCCGTGCGCCACAGCATGCCCACACAGGGGTGGGGGAATCAGCGCAGAACAAGCAAAAGACCAGCTCGTGGGACAGGCGTAGGCACCTGTCCCCCATGCCCTCCGCCAGGTTCTCCTTAGCTGGCCTTCCAGTTTCTCCCTCTGAGGCCCACCTACAGCTGGAGTCTGACTTGCAGGAGAGCCCAAAGAGGCGAGGGTTACCCTCCCCAGGCGGGTGAAACCGGGGGTGCTGGCTGCAGGGGGGAGAGAGGAGGCACAGACCCAGGGATCCACAGGCGGGCAGGATAAAGGACCAGATGCCCGAGAGAAGGTCCCATGAGCGAAATAGAATAAAAAAAAAAAAAAAATAAAAGGTTTGTAAAAGGGGAAAGGAAAGACTGGTACCAATACCTGCCTTACATTGTTTTAACATGGGAACATTGTTTTAACCAGGAGTAGCACACTAAGCAGAAGCTTGTTTCCAATTGCGACCTGGGAAGCACAAGGAAGTTAAGTGACTTGCTCAGAATCGCACAGTACGCACCTAGACGGCTGTGGGATTCAAACCCAGGTCTCCAGATCTGCAGCTCAGAGCCTTAACCCACTGTGCTATACTGCCTCCTCCTAACCTACTTTTTGCTTTCAGAGAAGTGTCACAGGCATCAACAGGGTTTACACCATTTGAAATGCTGTATGGCAGGCAGCCAAGAGGGCCACTGGATGTGATAAAAGAAACGTGGGAAGATAACCCCACTCAGAAACAATCTATAACTTCTTATATGTGTGCCCTAAGAAAGAAGCTGACAAAATATGTTGAAATTGCCCATAGTAATCAGGAAGAGGCACAAAATCAGCAGAAGGTATATTATGACCATGGGGTAAAAGAAAAAGTTTTTGAGCCAGGTGAAAAGGTTTTGCTACTGTTACCCACAACAGAAAATAAACTGTTAATGAAATGGCAAGGGCCTTATAAGGTTCTTAGATGTACTGGCACCGTTAACTACAAGAATGAGACCTCTGACAGGAAAAATTCTACTAAGACATACCGTGCTAACCTCCTCAAGAAATGGGTTGAAAAAATGCCAAAAGCTGATTTACCAGTTTTACCAGAAACCGGTAAGGAAAATATTGATGTAGCTTATGATAGACTGGAACAAACTGTAAATGCTGATGCTGTAAAGATTAATGTTTCCTTAACCACATCTACGCCTGGGGATATAATTAAATATAAAACGGCTTGAAATGAATGTACACGTGCCATAGGGAACATGAAAAGCAAATATTTCAGGGAGGCACTCTCCAACACATGGGTGCATGGGAAAACATTCTGGAGTAACACGAAAGACCCTAAATCTCCACCCACCATTCTAAACATCGACGGAACTCCTATGCTTGACCTTGGTACTATCACCAACACCTTCAACATGTGTTTTCAAACCTGGACAGTGAACTACCATCGGACTTTTGTGACGCCCTTCCCACCAGCACTCACCATGACACTGCTGGTAACGGTTGCTCATTCCCAAAATTCTACTTCAAAGTGCTCCCAGTGCACTTAGCCTGTACATATATTCGCAAAGTCATCCACAGTTCAGGGTACAGCAGTGACTCCTTCGACTTGAAGCTGACTGCACTCGTCCTAGATTAAATCCTTGAACCCCTGACAAAGATCTTCAACCTTTCTCTAAGGCTGGCCCAATTCCCATCTTTCTGGAAACTGGCAACCACTACACCTGTACACAAAAGCGGTGATTGGTCACTGAATACCAACTACAGACCCATCTCCATCCTCTCCCCCTTATCTAAAGCCCTGGAACGAATCGTATCAGACCTGCTAACCGAGTATCTGGTAAAATATTATATCCAGTGCCCTGAACAACATGGATTTAGAAAAGGGCACAGCGCTACCACTGCACTACTGGAATTTACGGGATTCATCCACACCACCCTTGACCAAGGAAACTGTGTAGGTGCAATATACATTGACCTTACGAAGGCATATATACCGTCAATCATCCACTCCTACTGAGGCAACTGTCAACTATCGGGCTCTCCAAGGATACCCCGCTCTGGATAACAAGCTACCTTGAGAGAAAGACCCAGCAAGTTAAGATTGCTGATGTCACCTCTGATAAGAAACCCGTCCTGTCAGGAGTACTGCAGGGTCCATTCTTGGACCCCAACTCTTTAGTCTCTTCCTGAATAGCCTCCCTAGCATCTGCCATCAGAAAATACTTCTCTCCACGGATGACACAGTCCTGTTTTCTAGCCATCGTGACATCAAGCATCTAGAAGGGCAGCTACAGCGTGACTTCAAATGCGCTGAGGAATGGTTCAGCTCGCACAAACTTGTCATGAAGTACAGCAAGACAAATGTTATGACTTTCTGCAACACAAGGAGCAAACATGACTCTCTACCCTTCATCATCACTAACCATTCTGAGGTTACACCGGAGCAGGCTTCTCAGTTCAAATACCTCTGGACTGTTCCCTCTCCTATGCTCAGCACACTGACAATGTTGCAAAGGCCGCTAACATATAGATTGGCCTGCTCCACAGGCACAAACACTGTATGACCACAGAGGCACTTAGACTGGCAATCTACAGTTCTGTCACCTCCATCATAGAGTATGGGTTCATTATCTACGGCTCCGCTTCTCCTACAGCCCTCCGGAGGATATCTGTGGTGCTCAACAAAGCATGCAGACTTCTTACAGGCGCTGCCCACCTAACACATACTCGTGACTTGTACGCCCAGTCTGTGTGGCTCCCTCTCATCAGCAGGATCAAATACCAGACCTGCTTCTTAACCAAAAAGGTTCTCCTTGGGCTCATGCCACCTGGGGTTGAAAAACTTCCAACTGCCCACTGCAGCACCCAACACACCCAAAGTACGCCAAGTTAAACCTTTCATGTCCTCAGATGCCGGACTACTATGGGCCAGAGGTCATTCACCCACAGGGCCCCCCAGTGGTTTAATTCACTCAACAAGGAATCCCTTTCAGCTACTACGCTCGGCCCATTTAAAACACTACTATGTCTTCACTGCTCTACTACCAGCCAATGTGACTGCTTCTCCTAATTGGTCAACCTCTACACTCACGCCTGGCACTGTGTGGCCCTAAACTCCCTCTGGCCAATTATCCTTGTCCTCCACTTTCCTCCTTCTCACCTAACCCCTCCTCCCATTCCTCCGCTACCTCACCCACACCATTCCATCTTTTAGAACTTCAGACTTCTGTCCCCTCTACCTTGCACTTCTCATACCACCCCCCCAGACAATGGCCCTTTAGCCTGCCCACTCCTTCCTGACCCCCACCGACCCTCCCCACCCCTGCTGGTTGCTCATCTGGCCTTACTATCCTTTTGCTGCCTCTCTGCTTGAAATACTGTATTTTGTTTTTTGAGACTCTGTATTAATGTTTACCTTTGTTTGTATGTTAACCTTCCATCCTTTGATGTGGGTTTGTAAACGAGCAGTTCTTAAATAAATAGATAGATAAATAAACCTCAGAACAAACTGCAGAAATTCGTAATGTGCTAAAGACATTTAACAGTACTTTTACCACAGTACCAGGACGAGCAAAAGGGGTTGAGCACGTAATAGTGACAAAGAATGCTCGTCCTATTAGGCAAAGACATACAGGTTACCAGAGCATTTAAGAGCTGACGTGGTTAAGGAAATACAGAAAATGAAAGAATTGGGTATCACAGAAAAGTCGAGGAGTGCTTGGTCATCTCCAATGGTAACTGTAAACAAAAAAGAAGGGGGTGTTAGAATTTGCCTTGATTTTAGGAAACTTAATTGTCAGAATTTGACAGTTATCCTAAGCCTAGAGAAGATGATCTGGTGGACAGACTGGGGAATGCAAAGTATATCCATACCCTCAATCTCACCAAGGGTTACTGGCAAATACCTTTAGCTACAGCATCCAGAGATAAAACTGAATTTGCCACTCCTGTTGGATTCTATCAGTTCACCACCATGCAACTTGGATTACATGCTGCGCCAGCTACATTCAAGCGGTACATGGATGTAATTTTATCACCTCACTCTGGTTATTGTGCTGCATACCTGGATGATATCGTGGTGTACAGTCCAGACTGGAAAAGCCACCTGGAACACCTATAAGCAGATATCCAAGCTATCGAAAACGCAGGTCTGACAATTAATCCTACCAAATGTGCATTAGGCATGCAGAAAACCAGATATTTGGGCTATGTATTGGGAAATTGTATTTTTTATTTTATTTATTTAAGTCTAGGATTACAAAGTACCTTTAATCCAAGGCTCTTTTACAAAGGTTCCACGTCAGTAAGAACAGACAATACAGGATATGAAATTACAGAATAAAACAATAATGACACTAATGATTACAACAGATTGGTTATGGGTACACGTACATGGTACACTAGGAGGTGTATTAAAACATGGAAGGTGGGAGAGGAGAGGAGGGTATGGGACCAAATATAGCAACCTAGATGGCCTTGTCAAGACAGAGTAGTGGTGAGTGCATAACTTGGGCATGGGAAAAAAGTAATGGAGAAGTTAAGCCAGAAATGTCTAAAATAGAAGTTGTAGCTTACAGCCCTGTACCTAAAACAAAGAAACATGTCAGGTCATTTTTAGGGCTGGCTGGTTATTGGAGATTTGCTCCCAACTTTGTTGAGTTAGCTACTCCCCTCACTGAACTCAAGAAAAAACAGTACCCAAACAATGTGAAATGGACCTCAGAGTGTGATAAAGCTTTTCAAGCCATTAAGACTGCATTGTGTTCAGCCCCTGTTTTAAGAAGCCCAGATTTTGAGAAACCATTTTGTTACAAACATATGCATCAGAGGTAGGCCTAGGTGCAGTCCTGAATCAAAATATAGATGGGAAGAAAAAATTACCCACTTTAGTAATTATATTTCTTCTAATGGAGTCTTGCTGTATTCTGACAATTGCAGTGATTCCCAACCTTTGAACTGCCCCGGAGAACTAAGAGTTAACTTTCCATGCAGGGCATGGAACGCTGAGCTCGAGCTCAGTTGAAGTCTCTGCCTGGAGTGTTTTGAACGTAAACCGTCAGATTTTTACGAGCCCAACTAAACTAAAAATTCTATGTGGAAATTGTAAAAATTCTACTAGCCAACCGGCTGAAAAAAGTTTTGGATTCCCAAGGAAGACTCAAGTCAGGAAACCCAAAGTAATAAAAATAACAATAATAAATAAGCACCCAAACAAAAAGGAGGAGGGTGCAAACAAAAAACACCCTTGGGGTGCAACACTGCACCAGCCACCTACTTCCCAAAAACAGGTTCTGAGAGGGGAGGCAGGGAGGGAGGTCAGAATACAGCAAGACTCCGTTAGAAGAAATATAATTACTAAGGTGAGTAATTTTTTCTTCAAACAACATGAAGTCTTGCTGTATTCTGACAACTGCAGACTGCCAAGCAGTACCTCCAAGGAGGAGGGACAGAACCT
The DNA here is from genome assembly GCA_016271365.2 of Neoceratodus forsteri. Classification (NCBI taxonomy): domain Eukaryota; kingdom Metazoa; phylum Chordata; order Ceratodontiformes; family Ceratodontidae; genus Neoceratodus; species Neoceratodus forsteri. Next base: position 499,981,203 of record CM028129.1, on the reverse strand, counting down.
GCTTTGGGAATAGGCTATGAAGTACTGCAGTGCCAAACCGAGCATCACTCCTAGCCTGGATATCCAGAGAGTAATGCTTGATAAACGTATGGACCATTTTCCAGGTGGCTGCTTGACAAATTTCTAAGAGAGGGATATCCCTGGCCGCAGCCAGAGAAGCAGCTGTACCTCTTGTGGAATGAGCCCTCAGGCCTGAGGGTGGCGTTTTTCCCAGTTTCTCATAGCAGAATTGTATACAAGACACACTCCACCTGGCAATAGATCTTTTGGTGGCAAGTTTGCCCTTTCCCAGTTCTCCGCAAGCGAGGAACAACTGGAGGGAGTCAAACCTGTGACCCTTGGTACGCTCTATGTAGTAACTAAGGGCTCTTTTGACATCTAAACTGTGTAGCCTCCTCTCTCCTGAGGAAGAATGATCATTGAAGAAAACAGGGAGAGACAGACTGGTTTAAATGGAAGTCTGAAACCACTTTGGGCAAGAACCTTCTATTGGTTCTAAGGACCACTTTATCCCTGTGAAAAGAGATAAAATCAGGTTCCACTGACAGGGCTTGCAATTCACTGATACGCCTGGCAGAGGTAATGGCTACCAGGAACACAGTTTTCCAAGTCAAGTACTTAAGCTCTGCTGAAGACATAGGCTCAAAGGGGGCTGCATAAGTTGAGCAATGCAAACATTCAAATCCCAGGCAGGTGCAGGGTCTCTAAAAGGAGGATTGGTGTGAAGCAATCCTTTAAAAAATTTACAGAACACAGGATGGGAAGATAGTGAGGAAGGCTTCCCCCATACCTCTCAACTGTACCACATTACGAGGAACGTTCCACATTTTACTTCACAAAAGCTCCCTGTTCCACATTGTGAGGACTTGTTCCACATTCAGTATTAACATTTTAAAGCAAAAATCTATAGTAAATGATGCAAAAAATATATTATTCAATTAATAACAGACATTTTGAACATGAATGCAAACCTTTTAACAGTGTTCTGAGCCTCCTATGTAAAGAGTTGATTAAGTGTTCCACATTTTGCTCATTTGTTCACATTTTGAGAGGCAATGTTCCACATTTGGTGGACAAAAGGTTGAGAGGTATGACTTCCCCACAGACAAAAATGCAGAAACAGCTGACAAGTGTAGCTGGAGAGTAGCTGGTCTGAGGCCTAGGCCATTAAGATGGACCATATAATCCAGAACCGTAGGCAATTCAGCAGTGTCTGGAGAAAAATGCTTCTTAGAACACCAAATGCTGAATCTTTTCCATTTGGAGTTGTAAGTCTTTCTGGTGGAGGGCTTCCGAGAAGCCTTGAGGCTATCCAGAACCCCTTGGGAAAGATGCAGATCTGCAAACTAACTCCTCAAGAGCCATGCTTTGAGATTGAGAGACTGAAGATTGGGGTACCAAATCCTTCCCTGAGAGGATGTTAACAGGCTGTAATTCCTGGGAAGAGACAGGGGAAGATGGACCGCTAGGGACAGCAACAGGTGGTACCAGGGCTGTCTGGCCCAATCTGGAGCAATCAGAATCACCTTGCATGGCTGAGACCTTACTTTTACCAAAAGGAGTGGGAAGGGGGGAAGGGCATACAGAAACTTCCCCTCCCAATTCAGGATCAGGGCGTCCAGAGGGACTGAGCCCAGGACTGGAGGTCTGCAACAAAAGAGAGGGAGTTGGTGATTGTCTGGGGCTGCAAAGAGATCTATTTCTGGAGTGCCCCCCCTTGAAAAAATCACCTTCAAAACCTGGGGGTCCAGGGACCATTCGTGATGGCCCTGAGAAATCCTGCTCAGTGCATCTGCTAGCACATTGTCCTTGCCTGGAAGGTGAACTGTTACAAGAGAGGTTTGCAGGGAATAAGCTAGGGACCACAACGTCATGGTTTCTGTGCACAAGGCCGTGGACCGAGTGCCTCCTTGCTTGTTGATGTACCACATGGTGGTGGTGTTGTCTGTTCTGACTTGAACCATCTTGTTCTGAACTGTGAGAACGCCTTTAGAGCCAGAAAAATTGCACTGAGCTCTAGAAGATTGATGTGGAGAAGGGAATCTTGGGGGGACCACAGGCCCTGGGCAGTGAGGGACCCCAGGTGGGCTCCCCAGCCCAGGAGAGAAGCATCCATGGTAAGGACCACTGAACAAGGCTGAGCAACAAAAGGAACACCTTGCCTTAAATTGTCCTGATCCTGCCACCACTGGAGGGCTTGGATCAAGGTCAGAGTCACTGGAATCAGTTTGGTAAGGGAGTCCTTTCTCTGAGACCAGAAAGCTCTCAGGTGCAACTGAATATCCCTCATCTGGAATCTTGCCCCTTGGACCACTGCTGTTGAAGCTGCCATGTGGCCCAAGAGCTGGAGGAAATGCCTTGCTGGTCGAGATACCTGAAGGCTGAAGGAAGAAGCTAGTTCCATAAGAGACCTTGCCCTTTCTAGAGGAAGAAAGGCTCTTGCTCCGAGTGTGTCCAGTTCTGCCCCTATGAAGGTAAGAAGCTGGACTGGTTTGAGAACTGATTTGGGAAGGCTGAGAAGAAATCCTAGGGAAGTGAGCACTTTCTGGGTCAATTGCAGGTGAGACCTGACTTGGTCTGGAGACTGACCCACTATTAGCCAATCATCCAGATATGGAAAAATCGAAATCTTTTGCCTTCTTAGAAAGGCAACTATTACTGCCAGGCACTTTGTGAAAACTCTTGGGGCTGAGGTTAGGCCAAAGGGCATTGCTCTGAACTGATAATGGCCTGAGGGCAACTCGAATCTAAGGTACTTTCTGTGGGAGCACCTGATGGGAATGTGAAAGTAGGCATCTTTGAGGTCAAGGGAGGCTAGCCAGTCCCCTGGCCTTAGAGAGGGAAGGATTATTCCCAGAGTTATCATCCTGAACTTTGGTTTTAAAAGATGTTTGTTTAGATATCTTAGGTCTAGGATGGGTCACCACTCCCCTGTCTTTTTGGGGGTCAGGAAGTACCCGGCGTACTGTCCTTTGCCCCAGTGTAGGGTGGGTACTCTCTCTATAGCTCTTAAAGCTAGGAGAGAAGAAAATCTGCCTCTAGGGCAAGGGTTTCTGAGAGATTTGCAGGTGGAAAAGATCTGGCTCTCATCTTTGGAAATTTTTTGAAGCTGAGAACCAGTTCCTGGCTTACTACTTCCAGGACCCACTTGTCTGATGTAACAGACATCCAGTCCTGGACAAAGTAAGCAAGCCTGCCCCCCTACTGGAATAGGAGAGTCGACGTGAGCAGGCCCATCAGGGTGTCTGCTTGGCAGGGGGTTTAGGCTGAGGAATGGATGCAGCCCTGCTCATCCCCCTTCTGCCTCTCCCTCTGAAGAACCCTCTCTGAGAAAAGGAAGAGGAGGCCTGTGCTTGGTAAAAGGGCCTTTGAAAAGGCCTGCCCCAGCCCCTAGACTGCAGCCTTTGAGAAGCTGCCTGCCTTTCCTTGGCCTGAGCACTCCTGTAAGTGGTCCTGTACGCATCCATTTTCTTCATTTAATTCTCTGTCTGCTCTCCAAACAGAGAATTACCCACCACAGCGAAATCCATGGCCTTATCCTGCGAGAGGCTAGTACATCTGAGCCAAGCCATCCTTCGAAGAGCCACAGATGTAGCCATGACTCTTGATGACATCACTGGAGTCCACAGCAGCATGAAACTGAACCTTAGATGCCTCGATCCCATCTGCAGCCACTGCCTCCAGCTCCTTGGCTAGCTGGGGGAAGGCCTGTTTAGCCAGTGCCAGTACAGTGTCCCACCTGGACGTCTGGTACCTGGCCATGTAATTCGCCTGTCTGAGTCCAAAAGAAGATGCCATGTACTGCTTCTTTGCCATGGCATCAATCTTCCTGGAGTCCTTGTCAGGGGTGTGTGAAGCCAAGGGAATATTTGCCTTGTCACAGGCAGCAGCATGCACTACCCCAACATGGCTGCATTGTTGATATAAGAACTCCGTGTCTGAGTCTGAAAGTGTATACCTCTTGTCCATTCTTTTATCCACAGGAGGTATAGTGTTAGGAGACTAAGATTTTTAGTGTCTGTTTCCCAAGAGATTTATGGAGGGGAATAGACAGTCTCCTGGACTCTGGGATATCCATCATCTCTACATAGCCAGGCTCCTCTTGGTCTTCCATAGCCTCCTCCATAGGAAGCTGGAGGATTTCAGCCACCTTTCTGTAAAACATAGAGTGAGAAGGGGACTCAGAAAGCCTAGGAGGGGAAACACCTGAAGGTCTGTCTGGGGAGATGTCCAGTTCCACAGGCACATAGAGACCTTCACTTATATCCTACTCCTCAAATTCCCCTTCCTCTTCAAATTCCGGTTTATAAAAATCTTTAAGGGTATACTCTTGAACCGGGGGAACCAAATGAACTGAACCCCTGCCAGAGGGAGCCGGATCAGTTGGAACCGGATGGAGTGATTCCAAAATCTGAATCGCCCTGGCTATCTCTTTGGCGGTTGGAACATGAACCTCTGGATCCGAACAGGTCGATTTATCTTTGCGCTTTCTGTCAGAAACTGATCCCTTGGAATCAGCTCTCCCTTTGCCCGAGGAAGTATCACCCCTGGTTGGAGGGCACTCCTTCTGGTTCGGTCGAAACCAAACCGGGCTGGCCATCCGGGTCAGCGGACTTCTCGGCCTCCTTTTCCCTCAGTCTACCTAATCTCTTCTCAAGGGTAGATTTGGGAAAGTTTTTACATATTTGGCAGTCTGAATGGAGGTGGTCAAACCCCAGACAATAAACACAGGTGGTGTGGGGATCGGCCTTGGCAAAGACCTCCCCACACTCACTGCAGTGTTGAAACCCAGTGGGCCAGTTTTTCTTGAGTTTCTCAGACATGGCCAACCTAACCAAACTTCCCTTTTCCAGCAACCACACCAGGCAAGACTCCCTTATTGGTTCCTAACCGTGTCACAGGTATTGGAAAAAAAACGGTTAAAAACACGTTTTTTTTAGAACCGATAAGAACCGGTAACCACACACTAAGTATACCAACAAAATTCACAATCAAATGGCCGGTTCAGCCGAACCGACCGCACTTTTACAAGTTCCACACAGAAAAACAGAACAATTCCTATCTAGTACTCACGGCACCACAGACAGAGACTGAACCGACTATGCGGATCCTTTTTACGGTTTAAAACCGATGAAAACTGAAAACTTTAACCGACTTTCGAACCGAGCTGAAGGAGAAATCTCCGGAGCGACCGTTCAGTGAGGCAGAGTAAAGAATCTGACAGTTTAAGTTCAAAACACTCCAGACAGAGACTTCGACTGAGCTCGAGCTCAGCGTTCCATGCCCTGCATGGAAAGTTAACTCTTAGTTCTCTGGGGCAGTTCAGAGGTTGGGAATCACTGCAATTGTCAGAATACAGCAAGACTTCATGTTGTTTGAAAGAACATCTTGTTCTGTACACAAGTAGGAAAGTGCATGACAGAGAGAAAAGGTACTTCACTACTGAAAAGGAATGTTTAGCTGCAAAGTGTGCCATGGAGTCCCTTAAATTTTATTTGTTAGGAACTGACTTTGTACTTATAACAGATCACAATCCTCTCTGTTGGCTTAACCAAATGAAAGATAAAAATTCCAGAATCACAAGGTGGTACCTAGCACTACAGCCATTTAAATTCAAGGTGATACACAAATCTGGTAAAGAGAATAGCAATGCTGATTCTCTGTGAAGCTATGGATCAGGAATTGAGAGTTCTGAAGGTTGAAAAACAAATGTATGAGTTTAAACTTTACCGTTTGCTGTACTGATATAGAGAAAGGATACTGCACATGTGCTTAATTTCTGAAAATTAGAAGCTAATATTAGTAGAGAATTAATAGAAAGGTTTGGAAACCTGTTTAATAAAACAGGTTCCCTCTTAAGGATGTGGGTGTATGTGACAGGGTGGAATAGGACCCTGTTCCAGTTGTTAAGGAAAAAGTTTAAATGCAAGGATCTGTTCTATTCCATTCCTTTCCTGTCTCTTGTCTGTCTGGTTGTACAATCAAATTTTCCTTTGAGACCTAGGATTTGATCACCCCAACAGTCTCTCAATTCTCTCTCTCTCTTTCTCTCTCAGTCTTCCCTTGCTGTTTGTCTTTTCCTCCCTTGTATATCTGCTGATATAAAAATATAGTCAAATCATTATGTGGAAATGTAACTGATATTGGGATTCTTTTGTTCAGAAATTAAATAGTGTTAACTTTTGAAATGTATATATAGTTTGAGATGGTTGAAAAAAGCTATTGGAAATTCAAGAGGTTACCTGAGTGCAATTTTTAAGCCTTTTGCGGAAGAGCTGTGGAAAAGGGGCCTCAGCTCAGGCACACCGTGTTCCTGCCAGCACCTGCCTGAAACATACAAGAACACTTTGGAAGATGCTTGTTAAGAATGGGGGGTTGGAAGGACTTATAAGACAGAGCTGCAACTGCTTTACACAGCGATTGAAGGAAACTCTGATGACTCTTCACTATTTTATTCTGCCTTTGTAAATAGTACAGAACAAGTTTATTTTTTTGTTACTGCTAATACTTTTTGTAAATTCTACAACTGCTAGTGGGTTTTTCCTATGCTTCTTGACCTGTGCTTTGACGACAGGGATCTCAAGGAAATCCAGCAGATTTCTCCTGGTGGTGTCATATTTTTCAGTCTGGAATCCCACAGTGGACTGAAGCTGCTTCATGATATTGTAGAAGCTGGGGTCCTCAAGAGGGGATCTAGGGGTATGTTTCTCAGAGTCCTCACTCCTGGAAGAGGCACTGGACCTATCAGAGGACTAAGCCCCAGTGTCTTCCTCTTCCTCCAGGAGGATGAGATCAGGGAGATATTCTGCCTCATCAACCTGTTCTGAGATAGGGACCGACGGAACAGATGCCGCCGATGCTCAGGAGAGCATGGGGAGAAGACCGGATCGGCAATGAAGTGGAAGGAGGCTCTGAAGTAGGCAGAAACAGCGGGGCAGGCACAGGAGTGAACTAGTTCAAAAAGAGCTCAGCACTCTTTGCCTATGTTGAGATAAATTCAGGTCCAATCCAAAAATAATGCAGAAATTGAACATTTATCGTGAACATAAGGACCAACAGGCATGCAAATAAAACAAAACGCTAACTAGCCCCAGCGCTTTGACTCACAAATGAGTCTTCATCAGTGAAGTGAACTGCCTGACCAAGGCCAATGTGATGGAAATTAGAATAAAGTTAAGGTTGACAACTGGGTAAGGGATGGCGATCATGTCTGGGAACGACAGTGAAGGCACGAAGCCCGCCATTAATGGCCCCGTTGGGACAGACGGCAACATGGCTGAGAAAAAAACAGCAGATGAACCAGAAATAGCAGAGAGCAACGGGGCTGAAGCAAGGCAAGCCGCTGATGCTCCACTGTCCACAATGGAAGCAGCGGAGCCCAGCGCCAAGAAGCCTGGTGGAGAGACAAGCAGGGACGATGGGGAAGGGGCCGGAAACTGGAGGTTGACAGCATAGCTTTCTCTGAAGCTGGAGAACGGCCCCCTGCTTGGATCGGCTGGAAGACACAGAGGCCGAGGCAGCAGAGGAAGTCTACCCCAAGAGCACCGACAACAGAGTCCCAGAGGACTGGAGAGATGCCAGTGGGGACTGGGACAGAGGACCCAGGGAGCAGTCTTTTCGACAGTCCTTGTCCCCATGCTTCCCCGTGGATTTTTCCTGGCTGGGCTTTGGACACCTGCGAGCCCGAGGAACATGCCGGAAAGGGGGATGAAGACGCCAAGCCCCCCTGTTCCAAACTGACCAGTTTTTGCTCCATAAAAAAATACCGTAATGGCCCGTTTTTGGTGCAGCAGAGTAGTGAGGTTGAATTTCTGGCAGGTCTCGCAGGCAAGGGTGTTATGAGAAGGCCTGAGACAGCAAAAGCAGATTTCATGCTCGTCCTCCCGGTAAATCATCTTTCCGCAGTGACAGTGATATCAGAGAGAGAGGTCGACTCAACCGTTCTAGACATAAAAGGAAAAAGAACATGAGAAGGTCTTGACGGTTGACTAAACGATGAAGCTTCCTGTGCAACTGCTGCGAGAATGGTCAATGGCGGGAAAAGAATTGAGGAGGGAGTGGGGCCTCCTATGCCTATATATGGAGGGTGACGTCAGCAGGTGACGTCGGTGTAGACGGCCACAGAAAAAGCTTCCATGGCAACCTAGTGCCTGATGGCTAAATTCCATAGGTGTGAGCTGTTGAAAGAGCTATCCTCAAAGATCGGGAGAACCTTGATCGCTCCTGGTCCAATGACCAGTGCTGGTGGCACTTGCTCTTATCAGCACGGTGGGCAGGACTTTCCACTAAGGTCTGGAGGGCCAGACAGATCTCCCATATCTCCCAGAACTCTCCGGTACATGACCCTCCAATGCTGGCTCCAGGGAACAGTGTTAAGACTGAGAAGGTGCCCACTGCCGCAGCTGCTGCTTCTGCCTCAAGGGCCACAACTTGTTCAGCAGACTCAGCCACAACTGAGGCCATCCTGTGGCCCTTAGGATGGTCCTCTGGATCCCATTCCAAAAGCCGACCCAGCTAGAGTCGGAGCTTCTTGTCATTGAGGGACTCGGGAAGCATGCTTAAACACAGTCCAAACCTGGACATGTCGTGTTGCCTGTCCAGGCAGTACATGCACATGTCATGTGGGTTGTTGACCAACATCTTTTGCCAGCTCAACACACAAAATTTAAATCCTGGCTTCCATTGCTCCATCATTGATTATCGATGGGAGTCAAAGAAACCAGTGAATCAACTGGAAGAAGTGTTGAAAACTTCAAAGTTCGCCTATGGTGCACTAAACCTAAGCGGAAGCTGCAAAGGAGGTGACCTTTTCTTCCAGCAGAAAGACAGATCTGATTTTATGGGGCGGAGCTCAGAGATATACCACCCTGGTGGTGGGAGGAGCTTAAAGATGTCTGGCCAATGACACTGTTTTGGCAGAACTCCCACAGTGTGGATAGTGAACCATATCCACACTGCAAGAATGGCCTTCTTCTGCTGGCAAATCTGTATGTTCATAAAATGAGTCTGAGAAAAATAAGCGGATTCAGACTCGGGGAATAAACTGGGCACACAATGCAGAAGAAAGGGAGTTAACTGACAGGAAAAAAATTCTCCTGACTAACCGCAGACACCATGTATGGAATTTGACTTGGGTAATTACCCACTTCTCGTGTGGTTAAGTCACTAGGCTATGCCTCTTGACATACCACATGAAGCATGAGTAAATCCCCCAATAACCCATACCATCACACCTTATTGCTTAAATAACCCAGGAGTTATGATAACTCGGTGACAATGTGAAGTACAGAGTAGGTGAGCGTGTGTAACCCAGCAGTAAATCAATGCCCAGTGACAACGTGGAATGACATAGAAAATACTCTGCATTTTGCATCACCTCCTGCAATCATACGGTAAAGTCCAGGGTCCAACCTTCCCCGACACCGTCCAAACTCCACCTGTCTGTTGTGATGGAGAGTCAGTTTGTGGGAGATTCTGCCTCCCACTGGAAGTCTGAGGGGACCTGGAGGTTAGGAAGCAAATAGTTCTGCTGTCCTCTCAGCTGGTCAGAGGCAGACCAAGTTGTGGCAGCCTGGTACTTGCCACCTCCCTTACCATGGTTGCCAGAGTAGATTCTTGCCTAATGTTGTCTAGAACCCTGGGGACAGAGCTGAATATGAACGGACTGACAACCTTATCCAGCATGGAAGGTAGACAGTTTACAGACAGGGTCAAAGACTTAATAGTCACCTTAACTTTCTGCAGGAATCTCCATATCAAGACCTGAAAGGGTAGTGCCCTCAAATGGCAGATCCCAGACTGCTGCAGTTCCTGGGAGAAGTTAGCAGAAAATTATTTGTAGCGGTATTGGGCCTTGTATAAACAGATGACCATAGTAGGTGATCTGGTACAATTTATTGCACCAAGATTACATTTTCTTCAGGTGATGGCAAGTTTCTACAAAAAAACAAAATATTTTCTTTAACAGCTAGTGCTACCTATTCTAGCAATAAATATATATATACAAGAGGAGATGCAAGACTAAATGACAGGAAAGCAACTGAAAGGGTTATAAGTACTTCTGCAGTGTCTCTCCATCTACGAGGGTTATCAGTGACCTTCAGTGCATCCTGTTGTCGATGCCACACAGCGTCATCGCTAATCAGTACTTACGGGTGTACCTATGGAAACACAGAGGAGGAGCTAAGAGGGAAGGGAATTAATAAATGGTAGGGGAAAAAAGATGATACACAACAAACCACAAAGATACTTTTCTTTTTCTTTATTGAAATCAGTCAAAATTACATCTTAAAATAAAGACTTTGTAATGCTCCACACAAAAATCAGTAATACAAAATAAATTACTCCACACAGGAAAAAACAGACACAATTTTCATCTTTTTCCTCCTTTTTTTAAGGTAAACATCAGCATATTTAGAACATTGCATTGCTAGTTGCACACACGCATGCACCGAACCTTCAGGAGTCATGGGACCCTGCTGTCTCAATCAACAGACTGAAGAGTTCCTGGGCTCATGGGAAGTAACCTTCATACAGCAGATATCAATACAGAGGGGATCCAGTTACCATACAAAGAGAGAGAGAGAGCGAGAGCACAGCTGGAGACACCCAATGACCCAGGTAGGAAGAGATGTGTGTTCCATTTCACTAGTGACCCCAATGGAGGCCAGGGGGCCTGCTCTCCTGTTAGAGCACGAGGCCAACAGTGGCTGTTCAGGTCGCTGCACGATCAACCACAGAAAAAAATGGATCTTCCCTACTGGTGTGACAGCTACCGGTACTCTCTGGCCCCAAGCGGAACCATGCAGGCTGGATCATGTTGGGGGAGTTGTTGTTGGGGCTTTGAGGTAGCCAGAACAACAACCCATGTACTGACTGGGCAGAAAGTGGGATCTGAAAATAAAACTTCCCAATTAACATCAGCAGAACTACATTGAGAGAGAGGGGAAAAACATTCACATAGAGGCCAGAGTCCCCCCAACTTACAGTACATCTACAGCTAGAGCTTATTCTGGAGCTGAAGTCATAATGCCCCACTTGTGACATCATAACCATTTCCACAGCAACAGGCTATGGTATTAAAAAGCGGAGCATAAAAACTTCCATTTTAGAATCTGCAAAAGCTGTAAGTGAACTGTGAGGGGATAAAGATCAAGTTGTTGTGTAGCTGTTACAAATAATAAAAAATACCTCAAATGTAATTTATAAAAATGTTTTGTAATCTGAGTTCTGCTGATGACTACAATATTTGTTTTTGATGGTTACTGGAGCCCCTCATGAAGTTCCACTGGAGCAGCAGCAATCTGCACTGCATGGTCTTATCTGCTTCTGAGGTGATAATTACAATAAATGCAACATAATTCCCAGGTCAGGAATCTTATCTTAACCCTTTAAGACACTGTTTCTAAAATGATTCATCAACTAATCCTAAAATGCCTCCTAGAAATTCTTAATCTAAAACCCATGGTGTCATGGGATACAAATATCACTTTGGAACACTATGAAAGGGTTTAGGTTTTTACTGGGTCTGACAAAGTTTCCAGAGGTACTGAACCAAAGTGGGATGAAACAGGAAAGGTCTTATTTTCTTGACAACACGATTTTATCAAGATACAGCCCCAGAAATTGTGTGAATGAGGATGAATCTCCCTCTTAATTGCCCACACAATGTCTGGTGTTCTCCACATGACTGTTGTTCAAACTTGGCACAGTTATATTGCAGGGAGGTTCTGAGCTATTAACCTCCCTCCACACGCTTTAAATGTTTTACAAATTATGTTTGTGTTAATATATAATTACTAGGTTCCATTTTCTTCAATGGGAAAAACCATGTATTAAATATCGTAATACCGGAGTAGGTATTACGGCATTCATGCGGTTCCTCCCATTCAAATGCGCTTGAGCGTCACATTATCCGTTTTTCTCTCAAAGCACTGTCCATAAACACTCACCTCCTCACTGCCATTCGCTGCATACTAAACCTTCTCGTTTCCCTGGTATTACCTGAGTAAAATTTTAAAAAAAACTAACCAGATTTCAAACCGCGAACTACACACTCAAACCTCAACAGGAAAAAAAAGGCACCCTTCAATTATATAAAACAAAATATGGGGTGCAATGTGTTTTATTCAATTTCAACACACACCCTCGTTGTTGGATGGCAATCATAAACCCCGAGGGTGATCCAACAACTCAGGTGTGTGTTAAATTCTGGTAACACACTGCACCCCATACTTTATCCTATATGTAATTTCCTGCATTCTTCGGGTTGTTTGCACAGTTGCCTTGTAGGGAGAATTGGCAGTATAACTTCAGTATAGGAGGTAGCTCCTTTAACTCTGTAGTAGTGCAGTTAGTAAACTTTAAATTTGATGTGACCAAGTTCAAACAGCCTGGGGAGGATACAGTTATGAATAATAGGGATATCTCCAAAACCCCTCTGTAGTCAGGGTCACCTAGTCATTGAAAGGGGCAGCCTTTCATAGGCTACGAAACAGGTACAGTACCCCTTCTTGAAGAACAAAAGGATATTTTATTTACTGAAATGTTTCACCAGGAAGGCACACTGAACAAGTTGCTCATCTCCCATTGCAACCTGGAGATGTTAGGCCCTTACACCTCACACGAACACTTCTCCCCCGGTGACACAGGGATAGGGTTACTTTATAAAACTGATTATTCCATTAGTAATAACTTTAACGCAATGATTACAAATAAATTCCAGAAACTGTACTTTCAAACTTTAATAAAAGTGGCCCAGAATGGTAAATGGCAGAAAGACCTACTTCCCACCTCAACCCACGTGCCTGCTCCAGGACAGACGTCTGCATACTGCTGTCGCACACTCTTGGCTTTACCTGCTGCACTTAGTTACCAACAAAAAGATCTTGATCAACAATTCAAAGTGAAGTGTCTCACTTTTGAGAAAACTTTAACAACCATAACATTCAGATTCAATTCCATTTTATAGACTGTCTGCATTTCTCTTCCCTTTGTTCTTCATTACTAGGTTAACAATGCTTGGAAACAGGATCCTGGTCCCCTAGAGTTACTCCTCTGTGACAACAGCAAAGGATTAAACAGCAGCAGATCAACTGATGGGCCACAGATCCTGCTAACTGTAAATCAAAACAGCAATGAAGACTGTAAGGAACAGAAACAAGAAACTATCTATATAAGCTGTGTTGCATATACAAATTTTTAAAATTTTCTTCCAACGGACAGACTCACTTTAAAATCAAAATACTGTAAAGCTATGCTTCTTGAACTATAAGGCTCCAGGAAACGGAAGGCTGGATTTAAACCAGTTCTAGATGTTTTATTGTACGCCGTTTGCACAGGGCTACCCTGTACACTGTTTGTACAGGGTTACCCATCCAAGTACCATTTTAACAAGAATACTGGATCACCTGTACTGTTAAGCTGCTCAGACATTGGGATAATGCTCAAATGTTTTTGAAAAATAAAAAAAAAGTTATAATGTTTTGACAGGAGGTTCTACTAACTGGAAACCATGCTTCCAAATCCCTGAAACACTTTAAAATAATTTAAATTCAGCAAACTGAGCTAAAATTAAATGATTAAAGAGCCCCCAACACCTCAGGGAAAACTTATTTTAGCTCATACTTGACATAGTTTCTGTATTTTGCTTTTTCACTGATAACTGTGCACATTATCATGAAAACAGGACCACTGTACCCTAAAAGTAAGCTACTCTGGCTGCTTGTCTACACCAGATGTCACCATCCTCTGCTTAGGACATCATAATCCATTTCTGTGGCACTATAATTCCACAAGCATAGGGTATTATAATGTCAGGTGTAGACCAGCAGCCACAGCAGTTAGTGTATGGGACAGTTATCCATTTTTGTTATTTATAAATCTCTAATGTGATTTCAGCCAATCAACACAAAGAGCCACTGTGCCTCTTATCCTGTGTATAGTGTGCTCTCGTAAGACAGCGCTTGAAGACTCTAAACTTATTGTAAATCACTCTAGCTAAACTTTATCGATTTATAATAGGGCCTTCGAGGGACGTCTCTCTTATGACATAAAACTCCTCTCAAGAGGTTAAGACAGCGAAAAACATTCAGGTTCACTTCGAAATCCTCTTCCCCAAAGCTCACACTAGGGAGTTTATACCATACGAGACATCACTTGGAGGCCCTATTGACTTATACATGCACAGTTATTAATGAAGAGAGAAGCTAAACATAGCGAATATAAATTATGCCCTTCCCCCCCAATGTCAGGAGTTCTTTAAAGAGCCTGCAACGCCACAGGGAACACTTTCAAATACATAATATTTAGATAAGGATTTAATTTCTAATTAGAAGCTTCCTGTACTTACCTTCACCCTGTTCTTTATTACTAAAAGACATTCTAACAGTATTCTGTCACTTGGTCTTCGAATGGTCTTGCCACATGTCTACAAATGACATCCTCTCTCATCACATCAACAGTATAATTTTTACAGCAAGCAGTTGTGATGTCACAGGCAAAGGATTATGACATCAGAAAGACCAAGTGGCAGAGATCCTGCTTTCATAAACATTTCAGAAGTAACAGAGCAAAGTAAGTATATGAAATGTAAGCTAAACTGTGTATATTGAGCTCTGAGATTATTATTTTTGTCCCTGTGTTGTCAGACGTTCTTGTACAAACACTACCTGGATTACCCAAAACAAAAACAAACAAAAAAAAAACACTGCACTAGATGAGGATGAAGAATAACAAAATTAACTGAACTGACTGCAAAATTACAGCCATAGGAGACCACTGACCATTTGCAGAGTCCTAAAATTCAAAGACAATATCTACTGGGAGACCATATGACTGGACTGTTATCCCAAAGCTGTCCACAACACAAATTACATATGAACTAGTATATGACCTTTTTGTCAGTGGTGGTGGCGGGGGCAAGTAGCATTACAGACGACATCACAACCGTTGAGAGATCTTATACGAACATAAGATGAAGCCAGCATATACAGGCCTTTTGGTCTATCAAGTCTGCTAGAGTGTGCAGTTCTCAGTGTTTAGATCTGATGCTGCCCTCCCCCACCCCTCCACCCCTTCTTCTCCTTTATAACCATCTGAGGAATCCTGAACCACCCCCCCTTCCCCATTCTGATTCTGCCCTTGACCCTGACCCTTATGATGTTTCAGGAACTGCTGAAGCCAACTGCTACAGGATGCTCACTGAAAAATGACTGCTGGTTTTTCAAATGATCTCAGGAATAAGAGATGTGTAAGTAAGTGAAAAAAACAAAACAAAAAAAGACAAAGTCAAACCATACTTTACTCAGAAAATAACAGTAATTAAACACTCTGGGATAGGTAAGCACTGGTCAGATAACGACCATGGCTGCATTCAACTCACAATAAACTTTGTTTTGCTCATTATCTAGCAGTAGATGCTTGCTCTAAAAGGGTTTTATTACTCAAGTAAGGACATGCAGCAAAGACCATTTGCATGTAATCTGCGATAAACTTACACAGAGGTAAATAGCTTAGCTGCACTGCCCTAGATATCTAGTCTAGAATTCAAAGTTGACAGTCTGGTGGTTTTGTATGTATTGAAAAAGCGCAAGAGCAAGTTCAGACTACAAAACAATATTCGAGAACCATCCATTTTTGGATTTCTATATCATCAGGAGTGAACTGAACTGCACTACAGCGGACAGATTCGTGCTGTAGATTGGAGTTTACAGTTCAGTACACATCCTGTTGCATTATGAAAATTCTCATGTCACCCATGGGAGTTAGGATGACTATTCTCTAGAATGATTTTAACTACCTTGTCAAGACTGTACATCAGCTGATTTAACTAAATCAGTTAAGCGTGGAATCAATCACTGGACTCACCCCTCAAGGTAGTCTAGAGATTGGGCCTACAAACTGTGATTGTCTGAATGCTATCCAATGTAGCCAATTTCAAACCAGTTTAACTCTGCTTAACTGGTTTTAAAGTGTAAGTCTCGACAGGGCCTAAGTCTGCTGCAGGCTTCCTTTTTCAACCACAAAATGCTGTAGCTTGCACCAACTATCCAGTAGTAAAGACAGCTTCAAGCTTCTGCAGTGCCACCTCAAAGACAGAAGTCTTCCTCTATATAGGCCCAGTATCTTTTGCTAAGGTTACCTTACTTGAAACTAACAAAATGTACACACTGAGGTGTTTGAAGTGCCAAAAGAACACCTACAGATAATGAACAGCTGCCTGCCAAATGCAAGGCTAGATGCCCTGTTGTGAGCAAACTATATCACCATCACAAACACCCACAGGTGCACCCACGCACACACCCTTCAACACTGGGAAAAAAAACTGGCATTTCTGCATCAGACTGTGCTTCAAAAGACTGCAACTACATCCAACCCCAGTTGTGCCTATTTTAACATAATTCAAGCAGCATGAAAAGAAAATAAAGGTGGAAGCCTTAACCGGCCATTATTAAGTGACCAGTAAGATTGGGATAGGGGTGGAGAGTCAATATTAAACAAATAATTTCTTAAGTGGCACAGGTTCTAGTTCAAATACAAAAATTTATGGAATGGGAACAAGCAGACAAATAAATTGCTATCCAGTTGTTTCTTAGTTTGTTTCTTAAAGCACAGCCCAACACATGTGCTGAAAGAAAATGGAAAAAACGAGGCAAAACAAAATTAAATTATGACATTAACAAAATCAAACAATACTATGATTGTTAACTGTGCTCATCTCTGTCTTTTGGAAATATAAGTGCCTACAAGTAAATCTGCTGTAAGTTTTCAACCGTATAGAACCGGCTCCGAAAGGCAGACTGCAGAATATATCTACCAGTACACTAAGGTTGCCATTTCCACTTTCTAATACGGTTGGGCAAAATCTCCGGATACTAGTTCACAGGGCTCCAGATAAGATTTTTGGGGATGAGTACTGTATCCCTCATTTTGAAAGTGAGGTGAGTAAAACCAGATTCAGATGTGTACAAATGTCTGGACAGAGTGGAGTGAGGAGTACATTTTTAGAAACAATGTAGCTTTTAGGTGCCAACAATGCTCCAGATAATGTTGGCAAGTAGGAGTAATTTACTTACCAGTTTTAAAATATAGCGAGTAAAACAAAACTGGGATGCGTATGAGTGCTGTAAATCTAGAAAAAACTGCTCCTTGTGAATGAACAGTTATGTTATGAAGCACTAATCTTTGACGTGTGGAGTATTTACAAATGTTGGGCAAGTACTGCCACTCAAAGAAAATTTTCTGAAGAGTATTTGCTAAAATGAGGTGAGTAAAATAGATTGGTACTCCCCTTATCTGGAGCCCTGCTAGTTCAAAACATACTTGCTGCATTTATTAAAATGGTACTGTTATTCTAAGACTGCTATTATCTAGTTTGTGTACTGCAGTCAAAAACTTTTTATCATCAACATGAAAGCAGGATGTCCATATTACAGGAAACTAAGAAAAATATGATATTTAAAAACAGAAATACAGATGTCTAATATATCTTTTGCATTTTCAAATTCAATAAATGTAATTGTTTAAAAGTAATTTTATTTAAACAAGAGTTTTGTCTATTCCTCACAATCCTCTCTTCCCTTTGCTTAGTTATGCTGTGACATCACAATCCCTGGCTTGCAGTATCACCCTCCTTTCCACTGCACCCGACTGTGGATGTCACAAAATGCAATACAGTGGAGAAGCTGAAGGTTGGAGCAACAGAATATAATTCTGTTTTTAAGATATCGCTCAATAATTACCAATCGTGGAAAGAAAGATACAGGAAAATATGAACAGAGATGATCAAACACCTAGTTTTACATTCACATCCAGAATTGGGGTGTCTTTCAATAAGCATGCTCAATCACGGGAATAGTCATAGTGCTCGACTCCTCCAACCACCTATTTTCTGGCCTTTGGGCTCCTCCTCCATAGCACTCAAATCTGTATGCTGTAACAAGGACTGAAAGCAAGTCTTGACAGTGGAGGTTTTGTGGGTTGTGTGGATGTTAACTGAATACTAGTATTAGAACTATGGTTACATGTAAGTAACCTCCATTTCTAACTATTTCGATGCAGATCACTATCCATACATAGGCAGGCTCCTAGCAATCCTTGAGAATGGGCAAAGTGCCTACCCCAAACTATGCAAACAGACTGCAGACCCAAAAACAGCATCACGATGACTAAGGAACTTGACGCTGTAATGGGGGATGAATGTGTGTGCATATGACCAAGTAGCAGCCTTTCATATTTTAGAAATGGGAATGTACCTGGCAGCAGCAACAGAGGTGGCAGTATGTTTGGTGGGATGAGCCCTTCAACCCCATAGCTGACTCCTCCCCAGCCAACCTGTAAGACAAAGTGATGCAGGAGGTGTTCCATTGGCCCCTTGTCTGTTTCCCTAGGATGGCTTTAGCATATGTTAGAAATAGCTAGCGAGTCTTACCATGGAATTCTGCCATTAGCACCCAAATGAAGAGCAGGGCCCTGCAAACACTGAGCATTTGCTTAACCTTCAAATTCATAACCAGGTTCACCAGGACAGACACCACCGCTGCCAACACTTGCAGCAACATCTCAGTCGCGTCTAATGCCACTGCAACTGTTGCTTGGCCACCTCCAGTCTCAGGTCATGGACTTCCAGTAGATCTGGCTTGCTTTCTCCAGGAAGCAGTTTGGAAAGGATGAATGGCCTTCTCAAAGAGCTCATGACTACACCTAATCATCAAAACCACATAGCTGGCCTAGCAGATGCCAAAAACACTGCTGCATAAACTTTCTGATTAAAGCTGTCCTTCTTTTCTGACACCTTGTCTGGCAGCCAGTCAGACTCACCTTGCACCTTTGGCTTGCAGAACACCACTTTTGTCACCAGCCACTCTGGCACTGGATGTTCCAAGAATCCAGACACTCTGTCTAAGGCGACCGCATATAAATGTGGTCCATATGGTGTTGTGCGGCCTGGCAGGAGGCTGGGTGTTGCCACAGACTGAGTGCTGAACATAGAATAGCAAGGACAACAGGGAAGGCTATCTATGGTGAGGAGTCTTACTTGAGAATGTCCATCAGCAGCACGAGCCAAAGGAAATGGTAAGGTAACGAATCAAAAGACTGAAGCAAAACTTTGGGTAAAAATAAAAACGAACTAGCAGAATTCTTAATCACTTGCTTGAGCTATAAAGGATATGTTTCTTTCAGTGGAAGAAAAGATCAGAGTGCAAAGGAGGTGGAGTTGGAGTGCCACATGGTCGAGTGGTAGGAGGAGTCAAGCTTGAAGACAGTCACAGCAACACAGCATGCACAGAGGAAGACTGCCTAAGTGTGGATCATGAACTGAATCTAGACAGAATCTCTTTTCCATGTTTTTACAGTATGAACAGCTGCTTTGCCTCATGGTTATGAGTGCATTCTCAAGGTTTATGGCTGAGAAGAAGTGAAGTGAAGCTGAGCAGTTCTAGTACACAAAGAACTTGGAGAAGAAACTCATAACCAGAAGAGACACAGCACCTGTCCCTACAAGCATATCAATCGTGATGAAGAATTCTGTTTTTAAGAAAACTGAACTTATTTAAAATCAAAATATTTTTAATTTTCAGAAAATTTGAGAAACTCCTGTGTAAGAAATGGACTAAGCCAACTGAACTTATAACTTTAGAATTTTGGACCTGTTTGCATGAGACACCCTCAAGTGGATATAAGAGTACCAATGTTTAGAATTAGAAATAAACAATCCTGATTAGCTAAAAATGATGTTATGATTTAAAAAGCACATCACAAATTTCTTCAATAATAAGCTTTGATGCCAATTACATTAAAGGCAACTGGGTTTTTGTACAATATTGTGATCCTCTTCCTCTACCAGATACACTCTTTCAGGTTATATGTAATGGGAAACGCTCTTTTCTTACGTAATCATTAAACAAGAGGTTAAAAATGGCCTCCCTCCTCAAGGCTAGGGTGCTCTATAAATGACAAAGAAAAAAAATATATATATATATATATATATAAATATTATATATATATATACAGTGCTATAAAACTACTTAAACACATGAAGTTCATCCTAACAAGTGCTGTTAAGCCAGTGATTTGGTCTTCTGGAGATATTAAAAAACAAAACAATAAAAAAACAGGTAATCTCTGCTGAGCTAGAGTTAGAATACTAAATTGTGCAAAATAAAATAATACATAGAAAAGTGCTCTGACTACTGGGTTATACAAGTACTAAAAAAAGTAACCCTTACGGAACCAAGGACAGAAAAAGGTATAAATGCAAGGTCTGTTCATTCATACTGCCAACTACTCCTGCGTCACTGCTGTAGTTTACAAGTCTCATTGGGTCCAATGATAAAATACACACTCTCCAAAACTTCTTTGGATTGGGGGGTTAGGATAGTTACCTAGCCACGCAGAAGACACATTCATCTGCCCTGGACCAGCAGACCAGTTACTCTGACAGCTGCAAGTCTTTACATTAGTTTATTGGAAAATATATACAGGAAAAGATTGAGTCCAAGAGGAATAATGCAAATGTCAAGCATCAGAATTTGGTAGGACTCATCTGGTGCTACTGGAACAAACTGATTTAAAAAAAAATATATATATATATATATACACAAGCCAGATTTTTATCTCTGGTGGTCCTTTTCATACTTTGGCGCATGTCAGGGTTTTAAATAATTGATTTGCACTTTTTTATTGGGACAATGCCAACTGTACAGAAAGTAATTATATAGGTTTTCTAAAAGTATTATACTTGTTAAACACACTGAGGAAAGTGCTATGCATTTTCACAATGTTTTAGCACTTTTATGAGCAAAACGCTAATCAATTTTTGGAGTTAAATAAAACCCTGCATGGTAACATAAGCCCCTGAGTTTGGCAGTAGACACCAAAAAAAAAAAAAGGGAGGGAGAGCAGAAATGAACTGGAACAAAACCTAGGTCACAGCATGCAATGAGGTCACTGCATTTTATCTGACAGTACTGAGTCTGTATCACTTATGTATAGTTATTCAAAAGATTCTAACAACAGATAAAGCATAATCTTGGGGGCATAATGTCTCCCTTCTGTTATATGTGTATAACCGATTCTCGAAAATTCTAAGATGCTAGATCTGCTACCCAAATTCATCCCTCAAAGAAAATGGCATTCAACAACAAATGAATGGTAACAAGTCTAAGCTTCCACTTGCTGCTGAGCTAAAGTGTGATGAGGTCTGGTTTCTGTTTGGCTTCAGAAAGAATAATATTGCAATGATGACATACAAAAACTTAAAACAGGACTAATATCCTGCCAAGTGTCAAGGAGGTGGCAAACTGTCTGTTCTTTATCATTTTGGGGGGTGGAGTTTCTTGCAGTAGCCTACATATACCTGCAATCAGCACTGTCAGCTCTGGCAGGCTGACATGTCAAGCGCTGTACTTTTGAGTGCAAGTGTTTATCTGGTTAGGAAATTATTTTTCACTATCATCCATCAGGTGTCCCGAAAGTACAGGGACTGCTCTGCAACCTTGTAAGGAGATAAGGTGTGAATACACAGACCTTTCACATTCTATTCTACTGGAAATAAGACAGCAATACTTGCTACACTCCTACTTCTGCAGAACCAACTTTCTGTGGCCCACCCACACTCATAGGACTCAAAACAGCACAACTGGTTATCAGAGACTGACAAATCCAGTTCTTAAAATACGCCTCCCCCCCCGAACCTATTTGGAATCACCCCCAATCTAAAAAAAGTTCAAGTGGGGTTGAAATCCAAATTAGTAATTACCCTATGATTAATATGCATAACTAAGCAAGTCATTAGGCCTTGAAACAAGAATCTTTTTGTGTTCTAATTAGAACCTGTCATAGATTACACAGAAGAGGGAGCCACAAACTGGTCCACTGTCTTCTTCTGTTAGGCACAACTAATCACAGGGCAGAAAGGAGATACTGGGACTATGTTAGGCAACTATCAGCTGGTGAGCCGAACACAGTAATGGATTTCTGTATTTTCTTCCCCAGCAGACAAGTTATCTGCAAAGGTATATCCAAGTATCTGAGATTAACCACTGGCTGATAAGCTATGTCTGTGACAGAGAAATGGACACCCATCTGCTTGATGAAGTGACGCTGATGTGCAGACCCATGCCTAACAAAATTCTACACAGCTACAGAAATCTTTGGCTGTAGATTGGAGCATGTGAAAGCTCAAATGCCATTAACCTTTTCTATCCCTTTGTAACTGAATAAAAGCCCCACTTTAAGGAAACTGAAAGTATATATTCAGCACATCAATGCATTTAATCTTAAAAGTACAGATGTTGTATACAATCTTGCCAGTTGATACACTGACACAAGATACAGTCATCATTTAATCCCCTGCAGGAATTAACCGTGACTGCTCATTTTTTTTTACCCTTTGTACAATTAAAAGGTTTTCTAATGAACTCAACAGTGCATGTTTATCACAGTTTATCATAACAGGCTTTTCGATGGCTCAAGGCAGAAAATACACCCACCGACCCCAAAATAATCTGCTGATATGGTAAAACCTAGAATAAATACACCTTTGCTAGTTCATTATTGCTTTCATAAAGTTATGCTTCTAACCTAGTAAAATGACACAAGACACCAACTCTGGCACACAAGTAAAAAAAAAAAATAATACAAGGTACAAGACTGAAGTACTTTTTTTTTTTTTTTTTTTTGACTACCAGTGGTAGCCAAATCAAGGCAAAAGGAATAAAGTGCTAGTTGATGTGAACAGTGCACGAGTTATGTTAAATGTAAAGGAAACAAGGTTCCTGAAAATGGAATGATATGAAAATGCCTAATGAAGAGAGGAATAAAAGTCTATGGTGATTTGCGCTCGACCACGACATTCAGTAATTCTTAAGGTAGTCTGCCAGGCAGCCTGCTCAAAGTGAAAGAAAGCCGCACTGCAAGACACAGTGAACTAAAATGCACAGGGAATGGCAACAAGGACCCATTGACCTTTGGGTCCCCTGATAGGATTTGCTGGATAATGCATGACAAAGCAGTAAAAACTTGAATGAATAATTATCAAACCGAGTGGCTGGTACTAGTCAACAGCATCAAAAAGTACATGACGCATGGAACAAGGCAAAAAAACTGTTCCATAAAATGCTTCATGTTAAAGAACTCATTTGTCAGCAATGATCAAGGCTCATTAATCCTACTTGGTAACCGTAAAAATCAGACACGGTTACGCCATGGAAAATCTGCAATGTGTCTCACACTTGATTAGTTTTCTGATTGTCTGAAACCCTGGCATGATTCATTGAAAATATAATGGTTGCCTTCCCCCCTACCCGTGGTCAAATGCATGTAAAAGAATCTACAGACAGATGAAATTCCTCAGCAACAGAAGAATGAAGGTCACGCAAGAGAGAGTACTGTGACATATTCTGCAGAGATTATACATATGCACGTGTATATAGTCATCACTCATGGTCAGAGCTTGCCTGCTCTGACTTTGCACACTGCGGCTTGTTTCTTTCCCACTGGCAAATGGCATTGACATATTCCACAATCAGCTTGTCCATCCAGGTTAGAGGTTCTGGAAAAAGCACTGCCCCCTCAAAGAACCCCAAGTGACCTCCGTGTAGTGGCAGAACAAACATGGCATTTCCTTTTTTCTCTGTAAAGCAAGGAGACAAGATAATTTTTGTTAATGCACTAAAACCAGTGTTTAAGCTGCTACCAGCTAAATACTGTAGTACCTTTCAAGCAGCAAAACTGCTAATGCAAGTCCCACTGGCACAGATAAATATTCTATGACATTTATAAGGTTTGGCTAACAGTTTTGTAATTTGGCTAAAAGATTCAGGTGGCTATTAGCCAAAATATTATAGGAGTCCAGAAATCCAGCTTAAGCAATGACTTACCTGAGCACACTGGAAAGATATATTGCTATTTCATGCTGTTTTAGGTGATCTGTGATGTGCACATACATGTTTGTATTGTTTTATCTGTGATCAAATTGTAAAAAAGGCTTAACAATTATAAATATAGCTTTTTATTGTAACATGCAATGTCTTATATAGAAATAAAGATTTTATCATCATCATCACCTTCTAAAAAATGATAGGATGACTGTATGTGATGGGTTAGGAGATGATCTCAAAATAAATCAATGAAGTGAGGGATTTAGCACTGTTCTAAAATGTTTTTGGTCTGGGGAACAGTGCTTCAACTATTTTTTGATATACAAAAATCTAGCACTACAGTGCCCCCCTCGCCAGCACTGCAGTCCACTCTCCTCTGCAGCTCTAACTCTTTCCTTTAATATTTCCAAGACCTTCCATGATAATAGGCTGCATCATTTCATGGTCTTAATTTGAACGACGTGGAACGATTCAACTGATGTCACAAAATGTTCAGGCAGTTTGAAAAAGAGAGCAGCGGATGCTGATGAGGGAAGGATTTAACACTACAACAAAGAATTAGATTACTGGTTCAGTCATGTAACAGGTTAAGAGTTCATGATCCCATTTACCCTTTCTTTATTGTATATTTTGCTGCTGTGAATTTGGTGATGCTTGTCCATTGTAAATAACTTATCATGAATACATAGAACAGTTAAAAAAGTGATTACTAATGTACAAAAAATGTAAAGATATATCAAATAGGCCATATAAGGAACACAGGAGGGCATACAGGTAAAAATGCCATTTCCTATCACCTTCAAAAGGGCACTATCAAACACAAAGTAAAGTTACTCAAGAACTTACCGTAACGGTAGATCTTTGAGAGAAGCTCTTGACACATACAGCCAGCAGGACCCACGGAAAACTTCTATCTAGCAGTCTATGGCGGGGACAGCCCCAGATGTTGGCCCGCCCCAGACGTCACATATGGTATCAACAGTGGGTGGTCCCCGGCGCACCCAAGTTCTCCCGCTGGAGACTCCGGCATCAGGATGGAAGGTGATCAGAACCAGAGAACCAAGGCTAACACCTCACAGAGCAATCAGAATGTTGCCAATGTAAACCAGCTGCAGGAGAGGAAACCTCTAAAGGGAAGGAGGGCAGGGAGCATACCTGCCCCAAGAGCGTCTCTCGAAGATCTACTGTTACAGTAAGTTCTTACGTAACTGTACTATCTTACTTAGAGAATCAGTTCTTGCAGTAGGTAACACATATAGGAATGAGTCCTGAGCAGTACAGGAGACAAGTCTCAAGAGAAGGTAAGAAAAGAGAGAAGAGGCAAATGCCCTCATGAGAGGAGTCCCTGCAGAACTGCAAGGCCAAAGCCTGCTCTGCGTCAAGAGGCAATGTCCAGACTGTAGTGTCTGAAGAATGTGTGGACTGTGTGCCACATGGCTGCTGCACAGAGGGCAGCCACAGACACATTTCTGAGGGCGGCAAAAGAGGCTGCATCTCCCCTCATGGAGTGACCCTTCACCGAGCCCGGCAAGGGTTCATCATACTTCTGGTAACAGAAGGAGATGCAACTGACGAGCCATTTTGAGAGGGTCTGTTTGGCTACAGAAGCCCCCTGAATCCTAGGGGCAAAAGAAACGAAAAGCTGATCAGAACATCTGAAGTCCTTTGTTCTGGATAAGTAAAACTGCAAAATGCGGTAAACATCAAGAGTATGGAGAACAGCCTCCCCCCCCCCCGTTTGAGTGATCAGGGTAATACACTGAGAGATGGATGTCCTGATTTAAAGTCAACTCGGACACCACCTTTGGTAAGAACTTAGGATTAGTCCTCAAGGCCACCCAGTCCTTGTGGATCATTAAATAAGGCTTCTTGCACATCAGGTCCTGAAGCTTGGAAATTCTTCAAGCAGAAGTAACAGCAACTAGAAAAACAGGTTACTCACCTGTAACAGTAGTTCTAGGAGTGGTATATGTTGTTCATCCACACTCGGCATGTCCCTTTCCCCTTTAAATCTTGCCGGAAGTTCTTCAAGCTGGCTCCTCCCACCCACCTGGGTGGTATAACCCACGGCTCCGCCCCATGATGCCAGATCTTAGCCCGCTGGAAGCTAGGTTGTGTGTCACAGCTGTGGAGGTCGGGTGGGTCAGTGTGGATGAGCAACATATACCACTCCTAGAACTACTGTTACCGGTGAATAACCTGTTTTTCTAGGGATGTGGATATGTTGTTCTTATCCACACTTGTTGGCAGACTCCTAGCAGTTCTCCAGGAGGAGGGAGGCAAACCACACACACCCTACTTCGGGAACAGAGACTGAAGAACTGAGGCCCCAAAACCAGCATCCCGATGTGACTCAAGGTCGATGGGATAATGGGTGATGAAGGTGTTTGTTGTCTTCCAGGTAGCAGCCCTGCAGATTTCCTGGATAGGGATGTCCCTGGAAGCAGCCACCGATGCAGCGGTATGGCGGGTAGAATGAGCTCTTATTCCTCTGGGAGGCTCTTTGCCCGCCAACCTATAGCAGAGATCAATGCATGATGCAATCCATCTGCCAATTGTCCGCTTTGCTGCAGGCCTGTCAGGTGCAGCTTCAGCGTAGGTGAAAAACAGCTGGCGAACCTCTCCCGAAATTTCTGCCGTCCTCTCCTTGTAGTAGGAGAGAACACATCTCAGGTCCAGAGTATGGAGCCTATACTCGGCATCCTAGGTATAGTTCGGGTTGAACACAGGCAGGGTCAACACTTGATTAAGGTGAAACTCTGACACCACCTTCAGTAGGAATTTCGGGTGAGGACACAGGACAATCTTGTCCCTGTAGAAGACCGGATAAGGAGACTCCACCGAAGAAAGCGCCTGGAGCTCCCTAGTCCTTCTGGTGGACATGATAGCCACCAGGAAGGCCGTCTTCCATGACAAGTGTGACACTTCACACTTGTGCACTGGTTCGAATGGCTTGTCCATGAGCTTTACCAAAACCAGCAGTAAATCCCACGGAGGTGGAGGTTCACTCACCGGAAGGGATAAGGGGCAAAATTCAGCAGAAGGGCAGACAGCAAGGAGAACCAGGGATAAATGACAACCAAGGAAGGGGGCTGGAGTAGAACAGTGAAGCAGACTAGGGAGGTCAAATCATGGAAAGCCATGTGTGCAAATGCCAGGAGCCTTAGCAACAAGATGGAAGATCTGGAGGCTGTCATGGTACAGTCAGACCTGGACATTGTGGCCATCACTGAAACCTGGTGTAATGATAACCATGACTGGGAGATGGCCATGCCTGGCTACAACATATTCAGAAGAGACAGAGCAGGCAGGAAGGGAGGAGGAGTGGCACTGTATGTGAAAAATGACATAAGGGCCACAGAGATCCAGGAGGAACAAAATAGGGGAGAGATACTGTGGGTTAAGCTAGAAAGGAAAATGGGGCCAGCCATCCGCACAGGTGTGGTCTATAGACCACCAGCCCAGGAGGAAGAAACAGATAGGGAGCTGATGCTAGCCATCCAAAGGATGGCAGACAAGGGTGAGGTAGTACTGGTTGGAGACTTCAATATTCCAGACGTGGACTGGAGCATCCCAGCAGCAGCATCAACTAGGAGCAGATTTATCCTGGACTCCTTCAGGTGCCTTCCTCAAGCAACTGGTCATGGAACCAACTCAGCAGAAGGCAATATTGGACCTTCTGCTCACAAACAGGGACAGTGTGATGGGGGTAACAGTGGGGAGCACCTGGGTAACAGTGACCACCAGTCATTGTGGTTTGAAATCACAGAAGAGCAGAACCAAACCACACAAAACACGATCCTGGATTTTAGGGGCAGACTTTGGGAAAATGGAGAAATACTTGAAAGAGGCATTAAGGGAATGGGACAGGAATCAGGGGTTGAGGAACAGTGGGCAGTATTTAAAATGGGGATTATAAGAACAACAGAATTATGCATTAAGCAGGTTAGCAAGAGGAAAAGGAAGAGGAGACCATTATGGTTTTCCAAAGAGGTAGCAAAGAAAGTGAAAGCCAAAAGATAGTATTCAGGCAATACAAAAAGACACAGGCAGAAGGGGATAGGGAGAAGTACCAGGAGAAACAAAGGGAGGCAGGGAAGTCAGTAAGGAAGCCAAAGCTCAGACAGAAGAACACATTGCAAAATCAGTGGTTAAGGGACAAACCTTTACAGGTACATAAAAGAAAAAGAAAGACAAAGGAGGATAGTGAGACTGAAGGGGAGGATGGAGTCACGTGGAGGATGACAACAGTAAAGCTGACATATTGAACAGGTATTTCTGCTCAGTCTTTACTGAGGAAGAGGGGGGTAATGGGTCTGAAGGGAGTACAAGGGGTGAGAATGGTGCAGAAATGGACACAAGTCCCTTTACACGAGAAAGGGTCCTGAAGGAACTGGAAGTAATAAGAGCTGACAAAGCAATGGGGCCAGATGGGGTGCACCCCAGGGTCCTTAAAGAACTAAGAGAGGTGGTGGCTGAACCTCTGGCTATCCTGTTTAGCCAATCACTGGAAACAGGGGAGGTACCCAAAGACTGGAGGACAGAGATGTAGTCCCTTATACAAAAGCGGGAACAAAGAGGAAGCAGGGAACTACAGACCAGTCAGCCTCACCTCCGGTAGTGGGAAAGATCATGGAAGCACTACTGAAGGAGAGATTGGTGGAACATCTGGTTGTCAATGGACTACAGGACCCAAGGCAGCATGGTTTCACCAGGGGGAGGTCATGTCAGACCAACCTCAATGAATTTTTTGACTGGGTGACTAGGAGGTGAATCAGGGGAGGGCAGTGGACATGGCCTATCTGGACTTCAGCAAGGCCTTTGACACTGTGCCACATAGAAGACTATACACAAACTGGGAAATATGGGTGTGGGCAGGACAGTAGTGTGGTGGGTAGGTAACTGGCTGGGTGGCAGGACACAGAGGGTGGTGGTAAATGGCTGTCACTCCCACAGAGGGAAGAGTGACCAGTGGGGTACCACAGGGATCAGTGCTGGGACCGGTCCTATTCAACATCTTCATCAGTGACATTCGCAGGATCTAGAAGGCAGAATTTCACTGTTCGCTGATGACACAAAGCTCTGTAAAGAGTAGACACACCAGAGGGTGTAGACAGAATGAGAAGGACCTGCAGAAACTTGAAGAATGGTCAAGGGTTTGGCAGTTGAAATTCAATGCAAAGAAGTGCAAGATAATGCATAAGGGGACAAAAACCCTGGCACAATATATCAGTTGGGGGTGAGGATATAGTATGCACCAAGCAGGAAAGGATCTTGGGGTTGTCATCTCTGATGACCTCAAGGTAGGGAAACAGTGTGACAAGGCATCAGGTAAAGCAAATAGGATGCTGGGATGTATAGGCAGGGCACTCACCAGCAGGAAAAGGGAGGTCATAATTCCGCTATACAAGACACTAGTGAGGCCCCACCTGGAGTACAATGTACAGTTCTGGAGACCATACCTACGTAAGGACATAGACAGGGTAGAGAAGGTTCAGAGGAGGGCAACAAAGATGGTGCATGGATTGCATCACAAGTCCTATGAAGACAGGTTGAAGGAACTGAACATGTACTCCTGGAGGAGAGGAGGGAGAGAGGGATATGATAGAGACATACAAGCATTCTTACAGGGAGAAACAGGGTGCAGGAAAACACTATTTTAAGCTAAAAAGATGTTCCAGGACTAAAGGGCATGGGATGAAGTTGGAGGAGGACGATTCAGAGGAAACGGGAGAAAGAATTCTTCACAGAACGGGTGGTGGATAAGTGGAACACCCTGCCAGAGGAAGTGGTGGGGGCTGAAACAATCACAGGATTTAAGAATGCATGGGATAGACATAAAGGAATTCTAGAGGTCAGGGGTAAGGGGAAATAGACTTCTAGGAAAACAAACTGAACTTACAAGCTCAAATGGGCAGACTGGGTGGGCCATAGGCCCTTATCTGCCGACACTGTCTATGTATCTATGGATATGTGATCAAGGCCTTGGAAAAAGCACCAGACCACCCTCTCCTGTGTCACCGTCTGCTGACTGGCCTGCGCCTGGAAAGCAGAGATGGCTGCCAGGTGCACCTTAAGGGTCGAAGACCAAAGACCCCCATTGGACAGAGACCAAAGGTAGTCTAAAATGCTCGCCACAGGACAGGACACGACAGAGGGTCCAGGCCCTTGCCCAAAATGGAAAACCTTTTCCATTTGAAGGTGTAGCACTTTCTGGTCGATTCCTTTCTGGATGCTTCCACTACTGTGAATACATCCTCAGAGAGACCCAAAGCCTAGAACTCTATCCACTCAGGTACCAGGCTGTCAGGTGCAGGGACTGAAGGTCCAGATGGAATACCTTCCCCTGACTGACTGATATCAGGTCCAGGCATGCTGGAAGACACTTCGAGAGCCTGTTGCTGAGGCTGAGGAGATCTGGATACCAGAACTGGTGGGGCCAGTCTGGGGCTATCAGGATCACCTGCACCTTGTCCCTCCTCACCTTGAGAAGCACCCTGTGGATCAAGGGAAATGGAGGGAAGGCGTAGAAGAGGCCTGAAGTCCACAGCCTCGAGAAGGCATCCCCCTGCAGCGATCCCTGCTGAGGGGGGCGGGCGGGAAACATCATCAGCTTGGTGTTTTCCCTGGAGGCAAACAGGTCCACCATTGGTTTGCCCCAGTGGGAAAACAGGCTGTGAGCTACCTCTGGATGGAAAGACCACTCGTGGGATGTCTTGCCTATGTGGCTGAGGGCATTCGCCAGTTGATTTGAGGCTACTGCCACATGGATGACTAGGAGATCTGCCTTGTCGGCTCACGAGGGCCCAGATGCGGAGCACTTCCCTGCACAGCAACCGGGAATGCGTGCCGCCCTGCTTGTTGAGGTAGTGCATGGTCGTGGTATTGTCCGTCTGAACTTGAACCACTTGACCCCGAAGCTGCTGAGCGAATGCTTACAACGCAAGTCTGACTGCTCTGAGCTCCAACAGGTTGATATGGTATTGGGAGTCCTCGGGGGTCCAGACCCCATGGGCCCTGTTGTTCCCTATGTGGGCTCCCCAGCCCGTGAGAGAGGCATCAGTAGTGAGGACGACCGTCGGCTCGGGGCAGACTAACGGGATCCCTTCCTGCAACCGGTCACAGTCCACCACTGGAGAGCATCCCACATCTTCTGGGTCACAGTGATCAGTTGGTCAAAATTACCTAGGCGCTGAGTCCACTGGGAGGCCAGCTCCCATTGAAGGGGGCGCAAATGCCACCGGGCCCAACGGACCATGGTGGTGCAGGCTGCCATGTAACCCAGAAGGTGCAGAAAGTCCTGGGCAGGGCACAAGTGCCCAACCAGAAATGATTGGGCAAAGGAAGAAAAACTCTGCCCTGTACGCTGGGAGCTGGGCTCTGGCTCAGCAAGAGTTGAGCTCTGCACCAATGAAGCATATCACCTGAGAAGGCATGAGCTCCGACTTGGCCTTGTTGATCAGGAGGCCAAGCTGAGAGCAGGTTTGGAGGGCCAGGTCCCTGGACCTCTCCACCTCTTGCTGGGTGGAACCTGCCAAGAGCCAACTGTCGAGGTAGGGGTACACTCTGACCCCTCGACGCCAGAGATGGGCTGCCACCACTGCAATGCATTTGGTGAAGACCCGAGGGGCAGATGACGGGCCGAATGGTACAACTCGGAACTTGTATAGGGTTCCCACTGCTCTGAAGTGGAGGAACCACTGGTGGGACAGATGGATTGGGACATGAAAGAACGCATCCTGGACATCCAGTGAGCAGAACCACATGTTTTGCTCCAGGGATGGTAAGATCAGGGACAGAGTTACCATCCTGAAGGTGCGTGGCCTGAGATACTGATTAAGGTTGTGCAGATCTAGAATGGGGTGCCAGCCCCCCCACGTCCGCTTTGGGACCAGAAGTACCTGGAAACGAACCCTGTGTTGACTGGAGGATCTGCCACCCAAACCACTACCTCCTTGAGGAGGAGCTGGGCTATATCGTCTCTCAGAGCCGACCGAGTGTGGGCTGATACTCTCTCTTCCCATGGGGCGTGGGCTCGGCTGGGAGGGTACTGCTCGAATTCCTGAAGCAGACCCTGGTCGACCACTTCTAAGACCCACCTGTCCGTGGTAACAGCGGACCAAGTGGAAAGTGGCAGAGCCGACCTCCCACGGGAGGACCCAGAGCTGGCGTGATGGGGATGGGGTGGCCACCCCTATCCCGTCACTGGGCAGGCTTGGAGGAAGAGGGTCCAGGACCTGAGCCCCAACTTCCTTGTCTGCGAGCCCGTGGAGGCCCAGACATGGGCCAAGGACGCCAAGTCTGTGCCTGCTGTTGCTGCCCACCATGACAGGAGGGGTGCTGGGCAGCAGGAGCAGCAGGGGTGCTGAAAGGGCTTTTCCTTTTTCTGCTGTTTCTTGGTGCTAGAAGCGCTGTGAGCAGAAGTGGCAGAGTCCAAGGTGGCACTGGACTGCTCGCGTCGCTGAAGGTGATCATCCACACACACCTGGGCTGAAGAGATCGGTGCCCAGGAAAGGAACATCAGTGAGTTTGTGCTGGATATCCGCCGTAAAGGTGGAAAGCCTCAGCCAAGCCCTGCGGTATGAGGCAACCGTGGCTGCCACCGAGTGGGCGCAAGCCTCCCCCAGGTCCAAAGCCATCTGAAGCTGCTGCTTGGCAACGGCACGGCCCTGGTCCTGTACCTGCTCTGACAGAGTATGAAGCACTGCTGCAGCGGGAGAACTTCATCTATGAGCCCAACAGGCATAACAGAAGTGCCATGATGATGGCCGAGCTTGCCTGGTGGAGGCCTAAAGAGGCGGCTGCATAGACCTTCCTGGCAGTGTGGTCCAATTTTTTGGACTCCTTGTCCGGTGGTCTATCAGTGTCAGCAGAGCTGCCTGTGTGTCTGAGCACAGAGGTAGTCACCAACCCCCTTGGCTGAGGGGTGTTCTGTGAAATCTGAAAGGGACCCAATGGGCACAGCATACTTGTGGGCCATCCAGGCAGATGGCGCTGGGCAGGAGGCAGGATGCTGCCAGAGCTCCAAGGCCGGGCCAACAATGGCTTCGGCCACAAGAAAGGCTTCTGTGGGTGTATCCCCTTTCAAGGATATCTGTAAGAGGGTACTCTGCCCTTTTCTGGACAGGCTCCAGGGGCATCCCCATGGATTCAGAGATAAGGTAGAGAATCTCCTGAAATGACAAAGGGCCCTCCTCCGTCGACAGTCTACCGATAGACTCACCATCCCGAGGGTGAGAGTGTAGGTCGGTGTCATCCGAATAATCCAGATAGATCGATCGGACACCAAGGTCTGCTTCAACACGCTTGGGATGATCAGGCGTAAGGGTGACCGATATCCTGCGTAAGAGACCTGGAACCATCCGAAAATCCTTCGTAGAAGCCCCTCCCGAAGGTTGTTTAGATGGCGGCGCCACCACAATCGGTGGAGAGACCGATTTTGGCCAAACCGGGATTGGTTTGGCCGGCTCGGCAGGTGGGGGAACCGATTTGACTGGCTCCATGGGAGTCGGCTTCAGCCTAGGAGGCAAAAGCTAAGTGCTGGCCGGAGTAGAAACCGTGTCCGGCTTCTGACTGGACAGAATAAGCTGCCACATTAGATCCTTGTAGCGTCGATGGAGTTTCCTCAGAAGCCTCTCCTCAGCCGAGGAGGACCGGTGGCATTGCCTCTTTTTGGCGCGCTTATGCACCTTCCTCGGCCTGTCGATCGAGGGGGTCCGAGATCCCGACCTCAATCAGACTGGCCGATTCGGTCGTTCGGGAGACACCGGGGGAACTGGTGATTTACCCGGATCCGGGGCCGGTTCCTCGATGGGATCCCCAGCGAGCTAGGTCTCCTCATCAGGAAGAGATAGGACCGGAGTCCTGGACAAAGAGTCGTTGTCCTCGTCGGGTGCCAGCAGGTCGACGGGATTGAGAGTGATCTCAACCTCGTCGATTGAGACCACGGTCAACTGGCCAGTCAGCAAAGCCGAGAAGCCAGCAGCCGAGGAAGTAATTTAGACTGAAGTTGATACTGCCGGCTCCTGGGACCGAGATCGCTCACGATCCCAAGAGCATCTTCGCCGAGACGAAGAGTGTTTCGGATCAGTTTCCTTCTTACGAGACAGAAAGGAATGTGAACTGGCAGGTTCCTTGCCCTTAGTGGGGAGGGACTGACACAACTCTCAGAAATAACCCGAAAACATGGAGCCCAAGTTGAGAGGAACAAATATCAACCGAGAAGAGCATTCTGTGGCCCGTGCTGCTGCTTCTTCGAATGCCTGCATCTGTTCCAACTGCTTGGCGGACCCCACAGCCAAGGAGACTGCCCACCGGGCCTCTTTTGATTTCACTGTAGGATTCCATTTCTCGGGCCTGCCCAACTTGAGGTGTGTGAGCTGATTGTCGAGGACGTTCAGGTGGAACGCAAGGCACATGTCGCAAGTCTGGGTGTCATGGCAGACACCCAGGCAGTAGACGCATGCGGTATGTGGACTGGTGCGTGACATTTTTTAGCCACATGGACACCAGCGAAATCCAGAGGAAGATTTTTCTTCCATGACCGAGTGACAATAATCACAGTTGCCTGCTCGAACGAGCCAAATTTTCTGAATAACCAAAGGGTTAAAAGCCAGGGCCTACAAAAAGTGAAAGCAAAGAGGAGGCAACCTGAATCTTCCAGCGGAAAGGAAGATCTGGCATCATGGGGTGGAGCTGAGGGTCATATCACCAAGGTAGGGGGGGGAGGAGCCAGCCTGAAGACCTTCCAGCAAGATTTAAAGGGGAAAGGGACATGCCAACAAGTGTGGATAAGAACAACACATCTACATCCATAGAAATAATGCTTTCCATGAAAGAAAGCGATGCTCGCAGTCCATGGCCGGCTCAAACGGAGGTAAGGTCAGCTTTTCCAGTACAAACAATGAGTCCCAAGAAGGGACAGGGTCTCTTATGGGAGGTTTCATGTGTAGTATTCCCCTGAGAAAAGTGCAGGTTACCGTCATCTGTGCCACCGTTCTGCCTTGAACAGGGATATGGGGTAGGCAGAAATGGCTGCTAAATGCACTTTGATGGAGGAACAGCCCAATCCCGAGTCTGACAGTAACAACAGGTACTCTAGGAGTGAGTTCACCAGACAGGCCAAGGGATCAAGACAACGGGGCCATAGCCCAAAGACAAAAGTGCTTCCACTTCTTATGACTTTAATTCACCATGATCAATCGAGTTTTATTAAACAAAGAAATATCTTTGATAATCTACGCCACTAGAATATATTCACACCAGAAGGATCCCATCCACAGTTGTCAGCCTAGATGCTGGCAAAGCTTTTGATAAAGTTGACTGGAAATATTTGTAGGCCACCTTATCTAAATTTTCGTTTCCAAATCCCTTTATTACATGCATTAAAAATATCTATGCGCAGCCGCGTGCCTATATCCAAGTTAATGGTGCCCTGACCCAACCAATCCAAATTCAAAGAGGGCCAAGACAGGGTTGTCCTTTATCCCCTCTATTATTTGTGTTATATATTGAACCATTAGTTGAAATTATAAGGGGTAATATGAAAATAGAGGGAATTCCAGTGGGCCAAAGGGAATACAAGTTAGCACTGTTTACTGATCACATTTTGATAACCGCTCTTTCTCCCGAAACATCTCTTCCAGCCCTATGGCAAACACTGGAAAATTTCGGCAAAATTTTGGGTTTTCAGTTAAATATAGCTAAAACAGATTTACTTCCCTTATTTTTTACTCCATCTCAAATTCTTAACAATAAATATCCAATTAAATGGTATAAAACCAAACTCCGATATCTGGGAGTGATAATCCCTCAAAATCTAGAATTATCAGAATTACTAAACTATGAACCCCTATCTAATCAAATCCAAAGAGATCTGACTATATGGTCTCGGTTACCATTATCACTTTTTCAGAGAATAGAGACTATTTGCATGATTATCCTCCCAAAATTACTGTATTTATTTCAAAATGTCCCCACCTTCCCCTCAAATTTTTATTTTAAATTATGGGATAAGTTAATTTCTAACTTTATATGGAAGGGCCAGAAACCTAGAATCAGAATGTTACTTCTTCAACTTCCTCTCTCTCTGAGGGAGGGGCTAACCTACCGAATTTAAAGTTTTATTCAATGGCTTCTTATTGCAGAGTACTGTCTCTGTGGCTCTCTCCATCCTATCATTCTCCCTGGAAAGATCTAGTATTTGCAATAAATGACCGTTATGATATAATGAGAGTCACATTGGTCTCGGCAGATAGGTCACTTCCTCTCCGAGATTTTACTCCGTTTACGACCCAAATATTAAAAATATAGTATAAACTAAAACAACAAAAAGCTTTTAGAGAATTTTTTTTCACTATACTGTAATCTCGGAAGATGGACGATTTATTCCAGCAAATCTAGACCATACCTTCTCCAGATGGAGACAATGGGGTAACAATTTCTTTCCCCCTCTGGAATTATTCCATTTGATTTACTGCAAACTAAATTTGATCTATCCAACAATGACGTGTTTAGATACAACCAGGTGAGGAACTACCTACTGCGCCAAAGAGACATTAATATCCAATTATTGGAACCATTACCACTGGCCTGGAGATTTTTGGAGGATAACATTAAGGGATGCTTATGGGCACATCAGGTGGGTTACTTTTAGAAAATTTTAAGAGAGGGACTGGGTGATTCTTCGATCACTATCATGAACATCTGGAATAAAGACCTAGAATTGGACATACACGAACAGGATTGGCTACACTCCGCTGTGCATGCATATAAAGTTACGCACGCCACCACATGGCGTGAATTCGCATGGAAGTGTAGGAGCCCATTTTTACGTTCTCCTGCACTATTAACTAAATATCTTCCAATACCACATGGGGCTTGTTGGAGAAAATGTTCTTGCAGGATCGCAGATCTTGGTCACGTTTTTTGGTCCTGTCCTTTACTGATGCCATTTTGGTGTTCTAGATTCATAGAAGTGTGATGGCAGAAAAGGACCGAACTAGGCCCACCAAGTCTGCCCATTTGCCCAGCTATCTGCTTGGACCTGTGCCTCCCCCCTTTAACACTCCCATGTGGTTGTCCCATGCCCTTTTGAATCCCTCCACTGTTTCCTCTCCAACGACTATTTCTGGGAGTCTGTTCCACTTTTCTACAACTCTCTGAGTAACAGTATTTTCTAATATTACCCTTGAACTGTCCTCTCTCCACCTGCAGGCCATGCCACCTCGTCCTCTGACTTCCTTTCATCTTGAAGATGCTACCCCCGGCACCCTGTTTATACCCTTAACATACCTGAAGGTCTCGATCATGTCCCCTCCTCTCCCTCCTCTGCTCCAGGGAGTACATGTTCAAATCTCTCAACCTTTCTTCATAGGCTAGGTGGCTTAACTCTTTTACCATGTTTGTCGCTCTCCTCTGAACCCTCTCTATCCTCCCCACATCCTTCCTGAGGTATGGCCTCCAGAACTGGACTCCATACTCCAAGTGTGGTCTAACCAAATGGGTGTACAAGGGTACTATGACCTGCCTATTCCTACTGGTGATCCCCCTTCCGATGCATCCCAGCATTCCACTCCCCCTGGCCACTGCCCTCCTGCACTGCCCTTCCACCTTCAGGTCCCCGGATATAATGATGCCTAGGTCCCTTTCTTGCTCCATCTCCTCCAGCTCTCTGGCCCCCATAAGGTATCCTGCATTCTGATTTCTGTAGCCCAGATGCATGATTTTACATTTTTCTGCATTGAATTCAAGCTGCCACCTTTTTGACCATGCCTCAAGTCTCCCCAAATCTCTCTGCACTTGTTCCACCCCTTCCTCCGTGTCCACCCTATTGTAGATTTTGATATTGTCCTCAAACATACTCACACCCCCCTAAAGGCCCTCCACAAGGTCTCCTATGAATACATTGAACAGCAGGGGCCCCAGCACTGATCCCTGGGGGATCCCGCTCGTGACCTTGCCTTCCCCAGATGCCACCCCATTTATTTGACCAGCCAACTCCTACGTGCTTCTATTAAACAAGAAATTTCAGACTGTATGGAAGAATCAATTGAACTCACAGCTGAAACTGTGATGCTCTCTATATATCCTAGACAGAACCCACAGTGGCATCAAACTCTTCTACCTATATTTATATTAGCAGCCAAGAAGGCAATAACTCAATGCTGGCATTCCTTGGTTATTCCAGCTGTTTATGAGTGGAGAGGTCTGGTTGCTGACATTTACTATATGGAGTCACTAACAGCTGAAATTCACAATAAACAAAAACAACTTGAACAGTATTGGAGACCTTGGATAATATATTATTCCAAATATGACCCAGATTTTGTTCCTTAACCATGTCCTTAGGCTGTGGGATGGGTTTGAGGGATGAATGGTAGTGAGATTTTACTAAATGAAGGAGAGTGTGGGCCACAGTCCTTAGTATTGATCATGGAATGGGGCATAACATCAACTTCATGAACTCGGGAAGCACTATTAAAGGCATGTAGGAGTTGGCTGGCCATTGTGGGAATAAAAGGGTAGTGCCATCTTTATAATGCACAAAGGAAGATGATTTAAACGTAGCTGTCTGTTTCTAAAAATAGCACACATCAGCTGATGGAAAGGAATGGTGGCAGATCAGAAGGTGAGCCCTATAGGTCTCTAACTATTTGCACTAGTGCTGTAAACTGTAGTGTTTTTATTCTTCCTGAGCACATCTGTGCAATGGTACAGACCAAGCGGTCTCTTTCCAGCAATCAGTACTGTGTCGAGATCAAAATAATCATGACATGATTCACCATTTTATACCATTACATGAAAGTAAGCTACATAAACACTTTGAATGACAGGTAATCAACTCTTGCTTTGGAAAGCAAACAGCCAAGCCTTATAAAATAATGAAATAAAAAAAGCTTTTGACCTTAAATGGCATGAGCCAATATCCAGCTTAGGCTGCATGTTTTTGTCTGAATTGCTACCACACAACTTAAGTAAATGTTTTTCCCCCTCTTTTCTGAAAGAGTTCTTTCAGAGTTCAGCACTTGCCTTCTCTGATGAATTAATGAATGAAATGTTCTTCAATGCAGTAAGAGACGCACAAGCAGTTGGCGTTGGGTAAAGCTGTTAGAAGCAATGTTTCTGCATGAAGCACCTGCAGCTTTGATCAGCCGTTCCAGTACAAGCTGCTATTAATTAAGTTACTGTGATTTCCTGAATAAAAACCAAACAAAAATAAAATGCAACATAAATCCACTTTAGAGGAAGAATGTAGCACTTTGAAGCTGTTAGGGATACATTAAGGGGTTTCTGATGGTCAGAAACTTCATCATGCTAACATTTTCTTTAAGAGCGGAGGGCACCTTTTGAATCTGCAAAAGCATTTAAAAACTAAATTAATCAACAACCTTCCATTTGCCTTTCCAATCAGGGAGACCAGTTCATTTAGGCCCCATACACAATGAGCAGGGATTCCTAAAATGATTTAAAAAACATTTCTGGCGCCGACCCAATGGCGCTGGAGGTTGAGGCGCTGGTCGCTACACCTCGCACCATGCGCGGCGACCTGGGTTTGGGAACGAGCCCGGACGCCGGAGGTTGGCAGGAGGTGAGGGAGGATCGAGAGTCCGGAGGATTGCTCTCCTCTTTCAGGGGGGAGAGAAGTTGGTCTTACATAGAATCTGATGGCAGATAAGGACTGCTTGGCCCACCTAGTCTGCCCATTTCCCTACCTACTGGATAAGCTGCAGATCCTAGTTAACCAACAGCCTACTTCCTCCTACCCCCCACTAGAATTGCCTAATGTCTGTCCCATGCATTCTTGAATTCCCCACTGTTTTTGACTCTACGACCGCCTCAGGAAGGCTGTTCCATGCATCTACAACCCTCTCTGTGAAGAAATACTTCCTCACGTTACCTCTGAGCCGTCCCCCCCTTTGTATCTTCAAATTGTGCCCCCTTGTTCTTGCACATCTCTTTTTCTGAAAGATGCTACCCTCTTGGGCTTTGTTGATTCCCTTGAGGTATTTGAAAGTTTCTATCATGTCCCCCATCTCCCTCCTTTCCTCGAGGCTATACATCTTAAGCTCCTTTAGTATTTCTTCATATGTCTTCTGGTGCAGACCCTGCACCATTTTTGTTGCCCTCCTCTGGACAGCCTCCACCCTGTCTATGTCTTTGCGGAGATAGGGTCTCCAGAACTGTACACAGTACTCCAGATGTGGTCTTACAGAGGGCCAACAACTTCCCGTTTTCTACTGGTGATGCCTCTCCCTGTGCATCCCAGTATCCCCCTGCCCTCCTTACTGCTTTCTCACATTGCTGGCCCACCTTTAGGTCATCTGATATGACTACCACCAGGTCCCTTTCCATTTTTGTTGTTGTCAGTATCTCACCCCAAGATAAGATACCCCATTGTGTACTCTTCCCCCGGGTTTTTGTTTTCCAGGTACATTACTTTGTACTTCTTTCTGTTGACTCTAAGCTGCCATATATTTGACCATTCCTCTAACCTTGCCAAGACCCTTTTCATTCTTTCCACCCCACCTTGTGTATCAACCCTGTTGCAGATCTTTGTGTCATCTGCAAAGAGACAATTTCCCTTCCAGTCCCTCTCCAATGTCACTTATAAAGACATTAAAAAGGACCGGCACCAGTATTGAACCCTGCGGTACCCCACTAGTAACCCTCCATTCTTCACTGTGGACTCCATTTACTATTACCCGCTGTGTCCTGTTGTCCAGCCAGTGTTTTACCCAGGCTACCACCATGGGACCCACTCCCAGGCTGGCTAATTTGTTTTATTAATCTTTTGTGCGGGACTGTGTCAACTTTGCTAAAGTCTAAGTAGGCCATGTCCACAGCCCCTCCCTGGTCTACTACTTTGGTCACCCAGTCAAAGAAATCAAAGAATTTGTCTGGTCTTCCCACTCGCTAACTGCCCTCTGGTGGTGGCTGGACGGCAGTACAGGTTGGGAGGGCATATACCGATGTCTTTGTCAGTAGGGAGGGGGAACGGGAGAAAAACGGAAAAATCGGAGCTGGCAGGCTCCACGATGGCCGCACCAGCGCCCTGACTAGTTCTCATCCCCCCACGTCTGGATTTCACTCTGGGGTGGGAGTAATCCCTGTCACGGGGGTGGACCCGTGGAGGATCTAGGGGTGTCGAGTGGGAAGTGGTGCAGCTGAAGGCTGAGTCCTCAGAGACAGGACCGGAGCTGCATGCGGTCTTGGGGAGCATAAATAACTATATTGGGGGACATTTCTGGCACAGTTTTCAGAGCTTTCACACTGTGCTCTGACACCATGCTTGCCAGAGCGAGTTCTCGGGCATGATTACAGCACTGGCACAAAGCACTGCAGGTGCTGTAATGCATGATAAGATACCCACAATTGGGAACAGCAGCATGAGAAATACACTGATGGATTCAGAAGCTCGCTGGGAGCTCAGCCATGCAAGAGTTGTTTTGTTTAATTACCATGGGGTACAAAAAAGAAACAAAAGAGTTTTGTTTACTAGTGGGTTGCCTTAACCAGAGTTACAGCACTATTCACATTTGCACTGCTGTTAACGCAGATTAAAGCAGCCGTTGTTGTCTAAAATCATGCTAAAGCCTTACTCTGGGCAGAATTTTGGAATACGGATTGTAGCATGGTTTTCACCATGCTACAATCTGAACGCAACTCTCTTAAAATGTTTTAACAGAGTTAGAATATGTTTTAAGGGGGGGGACGTGGCTAGCAACTTAGCAGACAGCAGCTTCCAACATCAGCTCCATACCTTGAGAGCTAACAAAATAATAATTGAGCATTAAGAAGTTATTTAACTCTATCGATTTTCACTGAACAGATACATAAAGCTACCTGATACAGGATTCTGGCTCCAAAATTGGATGGGTTGCACGAAGAATGCTGCAGATGGTGATAACTCTAGACAGAAAGAAATGTGGTCTGGCTCTGAGAGAGATGGAGGCCCGTCAACGGCAGACCCAAATCAGCCCTCGAATGCTGCCCTCTTAAAGGCCATCCAATCCATCGACAAGAAAATGGATGAATTTACATCCAGAATAGCCATCGTGGAAACTAAATTGCAGTCGGTGGAGGAGACAGCTAAAGAAGCGAACAAAGTGACAGAGAAAAGTATGGTGTCTACGGCAGGCCTAATCAAGGAAAACCTGGTGCATCGTCGATGACTGGAAAGCCTGGAGAATGGGGCAAGGGTGTCCCATGTGTTTATACTGGGTCTCCCAGAGGAGGTGGAAGGGGATGACCTGAGCAGTTTTATTCAGCAATGACACCCATAATATGTCTAGGCTAAACTCTCGATCTCTGTGCAGAGGGCCTACAGAATTAATTCCAGAGGGGCTCGTCTGCATACGGAGACAGCATATCCCCAGATTAGAGCAGTTCTGGTTATCCTGGAATTGCTATTTTCCCTGATCTGAGCTATGCCACTTGGTAACAGAGAAAAGGATTCGATGGCATTCGATCGAAA
This sequence comes from Neoceratodus forsteri, assembly GCA_016271365.2. Taxonomy (NCBI): domain Eukaryota; kingdom Metazoa; phylum Chordata; order Ceratodontiformes; family Ceratodontidae; genus Neoceratodus; species Neoceratodus forsteri. The sequence continues at coordinate 499,938,846 of CM028129.1, read as the reverse complement.
CTTCGCCAACTGGGGGTACACCATGTCCTGATTATGCCAGCAACTCTAAAAGTAGTATACGGTAATAAAACCTACCACTTTACTGATCCGGTGGATGCGGGGAAATTGCTCAAGTAAATTGAAGCAGACTGTGCAGCACAAGAACCTGACTCCGAGTCGTACAAAGAAGAAGAGACCTGAGGGGATAGACCTATGTCGGAGAAGCAACAGATCACAACGAAATCCGAAAGTCCGGTCAGTAAAAATGGACATTTCTTTTATGAAAAATCAGGACACTGACCTAATTTAAAACTGATTTTTGATAGCTTAAAATGATTACAAAAATCATTGCTTTGTACCAAGATCCAGCGGAAAGTGGAACTACGCGTCGAGTGGTGTAGTTTTTTTCTTTCCTGTTATTAAATTATTTTTCCAGCTTTCTCTAAACATAAAAAAGACAGCTCGAGTATTTAGTCAATGTTCATAGTTTGTTTACTCAATGGGTTTAAATGTTAGTAACCTATATATTTTAAGCATGGGAACTAAAGAATTTTACAGAAATTTACTGAGACAATAATTCAGAGGTTTGGAGCGAGATGTATGTATGCTCAACACTATATTTTCGTCATGACTTGTGTGTTGGGGATATGTCACCTATTAAAGGGGCGTGTATTTTAGACTTTGTCAAATTTATATGGGGTAATCCTCACTCATGGCTGCAACGGCCTTTGGCTAAACATATTGGGAGGAAATAGACATGCATGTTGATAACCCTCATACGATGCAACAGTAGAGTTGTGCTAAAGATATTGTTCTGCCAAGATACTGAATGTAATTTTGTTCTAAAGCACTGACCTTTGAGCTACGCTTGTATTAGACTGAAATATAAACAATAAAATATGAGTTAAAAAAATGTTTTAAGAGGCATTGTATGTACAGGGCCTGAGTGAGAACCATCCAGGAAGCAGTTTTTAGCCCCTTTATACCTACTGTAAGAGCAACTTTAGTGGTTCACTTTGCACTGGACACTTGAAATGCTTGACTGTTTCCATTCTGCCAGTCACGCAGGTTCAGCATTCAATACCTTGTGAAACAGCACTAGTCACTATGTAACAGGAAAAGCTGCCAGTAACTTTTATGGAATTTGCCACTATGCAGAGGGAAACCACCAGCTGTGAAAACTTCTTGAAACCTGAGACCAACTGATACACCTTTTCCTCCCTTGCATACTGATTACTGGGTTTGCCATCATGACTCTCCTTTCCCAAATGAATGGTATGCTGTTCTCTGCAATGCTATTCTCCATGAGGAACTGATTCAGCTTGAACCTCCCACATGAACTGCTTCCTCTGGAAGCTTTTTCCTCAGGTTTAGCACTCTTTGGGTGAAACCTGGAGAGGCTGTGGGGTCTAAAACAGTGAGGGAATTCAAACATGCATGGGACAGACATAAGGCAATTATAGTGGGGGGTTGCAGGAAGTAGGCTGTTGGTTAACTAGAATCTGCAGCTTATCCAATAGGTAGGGAAATGGGCAGACTGGGTGGGCCAAGTGGTCCTTATCTGCCGTCAAAGTCTATGTTTCTATGTAACAACCACTCAGATAAATGAAATGATGAATATCTATATTCTGAAATTGCAAATCGACTACAGAAATGGAATCTTCTAAGAAAAAACACTGAAGCCGGCCCGGTGATGTGAAGGGTTGAGGCGCTGGACACCTTACCTCACGTGCTATGCTGGCGATCAGGGTTGGGGAATGACCTTGGGTCGATCGAGGTGCCCGCTGGGGAGGGAGAAGCAGGACCGACTAAGTTGGTAGGAAGCCCTCCTCTCCCAGGGTGGGAGTTGCCCCCATGTTTCACTCCCACCCGGGTGGAGGTCCAGTGGAGCGTAGGTGGGAGGGGGCGGCATCGTTACAGGTGGGCGGAAGGGACTGGGCTGGCACCACGGTGTGCGTGTGTGCCTCCACACACACGCATGGCTATGTGTCGGGGCCTTGGGCCAGGAACAGGAGAAAGAAACCTACAAAATACCACAAAAATCTATATAGAATGCTGGCCTGGTGGCACTGAGGGCTGAGGCGCTGGACACCTTATCTCACGCTACACCAGCGACCCAGGTTCGGGAATGACCTTGGGTCATCGGGGGCTCAAGAGGGAGCGGGATTGAGCAGCCTCAGGGTGATTCTCCGCTCCCGGGTGGATGCCCGCACCCTCCGTAGTTCCGCTCCCACTGGATGGAGGTCCGGTGGGAAGCGTAGGTGTGAAGGGTGCAGTGCCAATGGCCAGGGATGGGCCGGAAACTGTACCTGGCATGTGTGTACAGGACAGAGATGGGGGAATGAACTTTCCTTTGATAGCCACTGTGCTAGATAGGCTCCGGCAGCACATGGGACTGATTGCTGGCTGTGGACCTTGTTGAAGCAGCCTGGTTCTGTAGAGTTGAATGAATGCCCTATCCTCCAACTGGGAGGAATAGCTGAGTGAGGGCAGAATTACAATGCTCAAGCAGTGTTTCTGACAGCAGCATACTTGAATGGATCAGCTGTTTGACTGCAGGGAGGCAGAAAGTACAGTTACGTAAGAACTTACTGTAACAGATCTTCAAGAGAGCCTCTTGCAGTGGGTAATTACATATAGGACTGATGCCGGCAGGCGGCAGGACCCCACGGAAAAATTTCTAGCTAGCAGTCCCTGGTGAGGGACCGCCCCCATGTCAGGTGACCGGCGTCAGGAGGAGACGGTATAAAGGGGCGGTCCCGGACGCCTGCCTTCCAGTTCTTTCCCGCCACGGGCCAGAAAAGCTGGACGAGAGAGGAGCGGATATTTCCCTCACTGGAACAGGAGCTGAAAAGCCTAGGGGATGGATAGGAGTTTATCAGGAAGAGCTCTCTCAAAGATCTACTGTTACGGTAAGTTCTTACGAACTGTACTATCTTACTCGAGAGGGCTCTTGCAGTAGGTAATTATATATAGGACTGAGTCCCAAGCAGTCTAGAATAAAGAGAGGCACCGGGAGGAGGAAAAACTACTCCAAAAAGCAGTTCTAGCTGTGCAAGCCTCCCGGCAGCCCGAAGCCTGCTCTACGGCGAGAGGCAACATCCAAACTGTAGTGTTTAGGAAAGGTATGGACGGAAGTCCAGGTGACGGCAGCACAAACGTCTGCCTCAGACACATTTTTGAAACAAGCCGCTGAGGCAGCTACCCCTCTGGTGGAGTGGCCTCTTACTTGACCCGGGAGGGTCTTGTTGTATTTGTCATAACAGAAAGTGATGCAATGAGCCAACCACTTAGACAGGCATTGCTTGGAAACAGCATTGCCTTCCCTTTTATGAGCAAAAGAGACGAACAACTGATCAGCCTTTCTGAGATCCTTCGTCCTGTTGGTGTAGTATCTCAGAATCCGGTGAACATCCACAGTATGGAGTAAATACTCCCCTTGATTAGAGTACTGTGTAAAAAAGGCAGGTAACTCTATGGACTGATTTAGAGTAGACTCAGCTACTACTTTAGGGAGAAACTTAGGATTCGTGTGAAGAGCAACACGTTCTTTGTGAAAAATCAAGTATGGGATTTTACACATCAGGGCCTGGAGCTCGGAAATTTTCCGAGCAGAAGTGATGCCCACCAGGAAGAGAGTCTTCCATGAAAGGAACTTCAAATCCACAGAAACTGCAGGTTCGAAGGGAGGGAGAGCAAGTTTCTCGAGAACAAAGTTCAAGACCCAAGGGGGAGCAGGAGTACGGATGGGGGGGCCTCTGATGAAGGACCCCTCTGAGAAAGGTCTTAGAGACCTCCAGTTGAGCAAAAGCTTTGTCTGCGAAGGGAACATGATAGGCTGACATGGCCGCCATGTGTACCTTCGGAAAAGAATGACTGAGACCCAGGTCAAACAGGTAAAGTAGATACTCCAGCAGAAGCCCCGCTGAACAGGAGAAGGGTTCCACGTTTTTGGAAGCAGCCCAGATAGTGAATCTTTTCCACTTCATGGCATAAGTGGATCTGGTGGAGGGTTTTCTGGCCTCCATCAAAATCTCCACCACTTTGGGAGACACTCCAAAACGGGACTGGGCTAAGTCTGCAGGAGCCATGAATGCAGTTGACGGGATGTGAGGCCTGGATGGACCAGGGTCCCCTGATCCTGGGTCAGTAAACCTCGAGATACAGGAAGAGGATCCTCTGAGTATTGTTGCAGAAGAGAGAACCAAACTTGCCTGGGCCAGAAAGGAGCGATAAGAATCACTCGCGCTCCTTCTGAAGCTAGTTTCTGCAAGACTTGTGGGATAAGTGGAATCGGGGGAAAGGCATAGACAAATCTGTCCCTCCAGTCTAGAGACAGAGCATCGCTCAAAGCGCTTCGCCTGGAATCAGCGAGCAGAAGACGGAAGTTTTGCATTTAGAGGGGATGCGAACAGGTTGACCTGTGGTGTTCTCCAAAGTCGGAAGATATTGTCTAGGACTCCTTGGTCCAGTTCCCATTCGTGAGTCAGAGCAGGAGGGCGACTTAGCTTGTCTGCCAGGGTGTTGTCGACTCCCGGAACGTGAATTGCCATGAGGTGAAGGTCGTGTTGTGTTGCCCAATCCCAAACTCTCATTGCCTCCCTGCAAAGAGGGTAGGACAGAGTCCCTCCCTGTTTGTTGATGTACCACACCACGCACATGTTGTCTGTCTGGACGGCTAGGTGGCCGGGAAGGATGTATTGGTGAAGGGCTTGGAGAGCGTACAACACTGCCCGAAGCTCGAGCACACTGATGTGGAGAACTTGTTCTAGCTTGGACCAGGAGCCCTGGGTCCGATGAGGGCCTAGATGGGCTCCCCAACCTTCGCCCGAGGCATCTGTGGTTAGAGTCTGGGAGGACGAAAGAAAGGAACTCCCTGAAACAGGTTCTCTCGAACCATCCACCAGTGCAAGTCTCGAGGCATCAGCAAGGAGACCATAACTGGGTGATCCAGATCGTCCACTAGCTGATCCCATTGAGAGCGTAGAGTCCACTGAGAAATTCTCATGTGGAGTCGAGCACGAGGAACTGTCGGAATAGCAGCCGCCATGAGCCCGAGAAGGCGAAGGACCGACCTCGCAGTGACTGTCCTGCGGTTGGACAGCAGACTTATTTGAGTCTGGAGGGTGGACACCCTGTCCGGAGGCAGGAAGGCCTTGCCCGTGGTCGTATCGAGAATCGCTCCAATAAATTGTAGTCTCTGGGATGGGACCAGATGAGACTTGGAATGATTGATGGTAATACCCAGGCAGGCAAAAACCTGCTGGGTAAGGGAGAGGCAACACAGGAGCTCCTCCCTGGACGAGGCCACCAGAAGCCAATCGTCCAGGTACGAGAAAACCTGCACTCCCCTGGTACGCAGGTGGGCCGCCACCACTGCCAGGCATTTGGTAAACACTCGGGGGGGCCGAGGATACACCAAACGGGAGCGCCTTGAACTGGTAGTGGCCCCCATGGAACGCAAAACGAAGGTATTTGCGATGAGAGGGGCGTAATGGAATGTGCAGATAAGCATCCTGCATATCCAGAGCACATAGCCATTGACCCAGCCGGAGAGAGGCAGAAGGCTCTGCAAAGAGAGCATCCTGAACCTTTTGTATTCTACGAAAAGATTCAGGGAACAGATGCAAAATCAGTCTGAGATCTCCTGTTTTCTTTGGGACCAGGAAGAAATGGGAATAGTAACGCATCTCTCGCCAGATGAAGGGGGATGGGCTCTATTGCTTGTTTCAGCAGGAGAGCCGAAATTTCCTCCTGGACCAAGAGAAGATGTTCCCGTGAATACGACGACTTCAGAGGGGGGTGGTGGGGTGGTTTCTGAAGAAACTTTATCGAATGTCCTTCTGCTATGAGCTGGAGCACCCAAGAATCTGTGGTTATCCTCTCCCATCACGGAAGGTGGAGGGAAAACCTCCCTCCTACCGGTTCCTCCAGGAAGTCCTGAGAGAGTGAGAGAGGAAAGGAGTCAGGTGGTGTGGGGCAGCGCCACAGCTGAAGCACCTGCTTTTCTGGGCGGGGGGGGGGTCTGGCATTTTGTGGCCCGCCTTCCCAGGGGTTTCACCTTTGGCCGATTTCGTCTGCGAAAGGGATGGCGCTGCTGCTGATAGGGACGGTACATGGAATCAACAGACTTCAGTGCTGTCCCCATCTCTTGCAAATCGGTGATGATGTCCTTGACATCACCCCCGAAAAGCACCGACCCCCGGAAGGGTGCTTCCTAGATAGCAGATTGCACCTCCGGGAACCAACCCTGACACACGGAGCCAAACATGACGCCGTAGGCCTACAGTGAAAGCTGAGCTCCTCCCAGCAGTGTCCACTGTATCGTATGTCGCACGAAGCATGTGTCGACTGGCCAAAACGAGCAGAGTGGACAAGATTAGCCAACTCCTGCTTGACTTGGGAGTCAGGCAAGGAGTCCAGTTTGGCTTCCACCTGAGTCAGAATGGCCTTCTGGTAGTGCCCCATATGGCCGACATAGTTCAGGGCCCTGATCCCCAGTGTGGAGGAAGCGTAAATCTTTCTCCCATACTGGTCCAGAAGGCGTGATTCCTTATTAGGTGGTGATGAGCTAAGATGTTTTGGGTTGGCCGACCAGCTGTGAGCGGCGCTAATCACGATAGAGTCGGCACCAGGGTGAGAATCCAGGAAATCAACACCCTCTGGAGCCTGACATAGCCTGTTCGACTTCCTAGGAAGTGGGGCTAAAGCAGACGGCTGTTTCCATATAGTGGTAACAAGGTCGGCGTGAGGCTCTATCCAGGGTGGCACCAAGGTAGGAGCTGTCACGGGCAGATCCATATGTTCAGCGAGTTTCAGATGCTGAGGATCTGGTTCCAGGGAGTGCCACTGATGACCCTCCTGGATTTTCCTAAGCAACTCCGTAAAAGAAGGATCCTCCGGAGGAGTCCTTGGCCTGGGCTTCGACGGAGAGCATGGCTCGTCGTCTCTCTCAGAGCAACCGTCGGAAGAATCCGAGGAGTCCAAGGGTGAAGAGGAGGATGAAGAGGGTAAAGACTCCCTTTCCCGACCCGGGGGAGAAACGGACCCCTTGGGAAGTCCCTGGGGAAGCGTGTCCTGCCCTTCTCCGGATGCAGATGGAAGAACCCTGGAATCCGTAGGTGGTGAGGGGAGTGTGCCACCAGACGACAGGAACCTGGGACGCACTGCGTTGGAAGGCTGCTCAACCTCTTTGGTGAGCTGAGCCTTGGCCTCAGCCCACCCGGAGGCCAGAGTCTCCTGCAGGTCCACCAGCAGCCACGAGGGCGGTGGAGGAGGAGGGGGATAAGGATACGAGCTATAACCATATGGAGTGTATCCAAAACCCAGCTGCGGGTAGCCCAGAGTTGGGTACTGCGGCGTCGGGAAGCCCGGCGTCGGGTACTGTGGTGCCAGATACTGCGTCCCGGGTACGCCGGAGTCAGATAGATGGACGATACCCGCAGCCGGGGGCTGCTGAGCAGATGGCCCGGCCGGTGGCCTCACGGGCGGGTCCACAGTGGAGGGCCCGGAGGGACCGTCGGGAGCGGGATGTCTCCCGGAGTTGGTAGGGCCGGCGTCAGGCAGATGTCGGAGGCCCTGGCGTTGGAGGTACCAACGTCAGAGGGCCCGGCGTCGGAGCCGGCGTCCGGGGAGCAGAAGTCAGATCCAGTGCACCGGGTGGTGGAAGGACTGATGGAGGAGGAAGATCCCCAGCTTCGCCCGAGGATGGAGGGAGAAATCCCGGGTCGAGTTGGGAGACTCTGGGTCCCCAGATGGCAGCAAGGTTGCGGGGCAGCAGGTCACGGCGGACGTGGTCCGTCGGTTCCTTGTTAGCCGGATGTCGGACGAGCCGACGTGTGGCTTAAGGCGCAGCCGCAGGCTCGGAGCAGCTGCGCTCGACTTATGAGAGCCATCACCGGAGGCAGGTCGAGTAGAAGGATCAGCCTGGTCTGGTGGAGTGGTGGCCGTGCGCCCCCCAGAGGGTCGGGCGTCTTACCGGCCCTCTCCGGGCGGACATCGGAGGAGCCGACACCTGACTTACCGGAGTTTCCCGCAAGCCTGCGGCCGAACCAGGGGTGGAGGCCTCCAGTTGCCCGTAGGCGCCCGCAGGCCCGATACGAGCGCGAGCCAGATGGGCGGCCGACGCCTTGGAATCCTCCGAGGCGGTCATGGCGGGGTCTCTCGAGGGGACGTTATTTGTGTCCCCGCGGACTCTTTAGGGAGACGCGGTAGAGCCTTGTCCCGGTGCTCTCCTTCTTCTTCCGATGGCCTTGAGGGAAGTGGACACCTGCCTCAGTTTTTGAGCCCTTTTCCATTTAACTCATTTTTTCTTCAGAATATGGGCTTCCAGGGATTGCTGCCGCCTTTTCCGGGTAGCAGCGTTGAAGCTGAGGCAGTGCTGGCACTTCTCGACCGGGTGATCGGGGCCTAGGCAGAACAGGCACAGGGAATGGCCGTCCTTGTGCGGTAGTTGGGCGCCACACGAATCGCACTTATTTTTGTGCTCGGAGGGTGTAGGGGACGACATACACCGATGATGGTACTGACGTTAGTCGAAAAAAGCAATTATTTCGGTAAAAAAAACAACGAAAATAGGGCTGACGAAGCACAAACTTTTCTGCGAGGTGCTGCACGAGCTAACGGCGGGAAAGAACTGGAAGGCAGGCATCAGGGACCGCCCCTTTATACCGATGTCTCCTGACGCCAGTCACCTAACGTGGGGGCGGTCCCTCGCCAGGGACTGCTAGCTAGAAATATTTCCGAGGGGTCCTGCCACCTGCCGGCGTCAGTTCTATATGTAATTACCTACTGCAAGAGCCCTCTCAAAGTAAGATAGTACAGTTACGTAGGAACTTACCGTAACAGTAGATCTTCGAGAGATGTTCCTTCAGAAGGTCATCACATATAGACTGGCGTCACCTGGCGTTGGGCTGCATGGCATACTTTTCTAGCAATAACTGACAGGGGAACGCCCGCCCGACATCACGTGATGGACGTCAGCGTGACTGTATATAGTGGGCGGTCCCCACGCCCGCCCTCCAGTTCTCCCGCCGGAGCCAGGAAGAGGCCTGAAGGCAGGAGCGAACAGGATTTGGAGGCCCTGTAAAACATAAAATAAGGGGAAGTAGGGAGGGAAAATATGACCTACTGAAGGAGCCTCTCTTGAAGATCTACTGTTACAGTAAGTTCCTACATAACTGTACTATCTTACTTCAAGAGGGTTCCTTCAGTAGGTCATCACATATAGGACACAGTCCCAAGCAGTCCCTCCAAGGAGAGACCAAGAGAAACTAGGGAGGAGGAAAAAACTAACTCCAATGGAAAAAACTGAAGTCCAGAAAGGACCCAGTCTAGGACAGAAAGCCCTGCAGGACGGGTAGGCCAAAGCCAGCACTCCACCTAGAAGCAATGTCTGGACTATAATGTTTGGTAAAGGTATGGACAGAACTCCAAGTAGCGGCAGCACAAATGTCAGCCATGGAAACGTTCCATAGGAAGGCCTCGGAGGCAGCCGTGCCCCTAGTAGAATAATCTCTGATGGTACCCGGCAGAGGTTTATCGTACTTCTGGTAACGGTACTGAATGCAGCTGCCTAACCATTTGGAACGGCCCTGCTTAGAAACTGGTTTGCCCTTCGATCTCGGGGCGAAGGATAGAAACAACTGGTCACAAGAGCGAAATTCTTTGGTCCAATGGGTGGAGCACCGGAGAACCCGATGGACATCCATCTTATGAAGGAGTGCCTCACCTCTGTTAGAGGGGGACGGATAATACACTGGAAACTCTACTGACTGATTCATTGTGGCTTCTGACACCACCTTGGAAAGAAACCTCGGATGAGTTCTGAGGATCGCCTGGTCCCTATGGAAAATCAAGTATGACTCCTTGCAGACTAGAGCGTGAAGCTCCGAAATCCTTCGGGCTGATGGGATAGCCACTAGAAAAAGCACCTTCCAAGATAGGAAGTGCAAATCACAGCTCATAGCCATCTCAAAAGGAGGAAGGGTGAGCTTTTCCAGCACAAAGTTCAAGTCCCAAGGTGGGGCTGGCCTGCAGATGGGGGGTTTCAGATGGAGAATTCCTTTCAGAAAGGTTTTTGAGACTTCCAACTGAGCCACGGGTTTACCATCCACTAGCTCACGGTACGCTGAGATAGCCGAGATATGGGCCTTTAAGGAAGAGTAGGGCAGACCGGAGTCTGACAAGTGAAGGAGGTATTCCATGACTTGTGCAGCCGAGCAAGAGAAGGGGTTCCAGCCCTTAGCGGTCGCCCAAATGAAAAACCGCTTCCACTTCATGGTGCAAGTGGAATGGGTAGACGGTTTCCTGACCTCAATGAGGACTTGAGCAACCCTGCAGGAAACCCCAAAGCGGGATATTGCTATGTCTGCAGGAACCAGGCATGGAGATGCAGGGTCCTGAGCCCAGGGTGTACCAGTCGACCGTGATCCTGGGTGGTTCACGGGAAAGCTGCTGTAGCAGCAGGAACCAGATCTGTCTTGGCCAGAGAGGAGCGATGATGATCATCTTTGCCCTCTCCGCCTGGAGTTTGAGGAGAACCCTCTGCAGAATGGGAAATGGAGGGAAAGCGTACGAGAATTTCCCTGTCCAGGATAGAGACAACACATTGCTCCAAAAAGCACCTGGCTCTTGAACGAGCCAGCAAAACTTGGGAAGTTTTGCATTGTACTGGGAGCCAAAGAGGTTGATTTCCGGACACCCCCAATTTTGGAAAATGGATTCCACCACTTCCTGATGTAGTTCCCACTCGTGAGCTAGGGTCCGAGACCTGCTGAGATTGTCCGCCAGGATGTTTAGAACGCCTGGAACATGCATGGCCACTAGGACCAAATGATGCTGGACTGCCCAGTTCCACACCAGCGTCGCCTCCCTGCAAAGGGGGTATGACCGGGTTCCTCCTTGTTTGTTGATATACCAAACTACTGACATATTGTCCGTTTGGATTAGCAGTGATCCCTTTGGAAGGAGGGTCTGAAAGGCCTGTAACGCGTACAGGACCGCCTTTCAACTCCAGAACATTGATGTGGAGAGAAGTCTCCAAGCCGGACCACAGTCCCTGTGCTTGGTGTTCCCCAAGATGAGCTCCCCACCCCATATTCAGGGCATCCGTGGTGAGGGTGGCTACTGGTGCAGGGTTCCGAAAGGGATGCCCCAGAGAAAGATTGCGAGAATCCTTTCACCATTGTAAGTCTTTCTGAACTGCTGAGGAGACAAGAACCAGATGGTCCAAGTCGTCCAGGAGCTGATCCCACTGCACCCGCAAGGACCACTGAGTAATCCTCATGTAGAGCCTTGCAAGGGGAACGGTAGTTATGGAGGCCGCCATCGGACCCAGAAGGCGAAGGACTTCCCAGGCAGGGATGGTCCTGAGAGAAGCCACTTTGGAGGCCTGACAGATAATGGTCTCCATTCTGTCTGGAGGAAGGAAGGCTCTGCACTGGACCATATCCAGGACTGCCCCAATAAACTGAAGTCTCTGGACAAGGATAAGGGATGACTTGGGAACACTGACCGTGATCCCTAGTCTGCTGAAAAGGTCCATGGTAAAGGACAGAGCCTACAGCAAAGAATCCCTGGACGGGGCTGAAATCAACCAGTCATCCAGGTAAGGGAAGACTGCAATGCCCCTGCGGCGTAGGAATGCCGCGATCACTGCCAGGCACTTGGTAAAAACCCATGGTGCCGAAGATGGGTCAAAGGGGAGCGCCCGGAGCTGGAAGTGTTCCCCTTGGAAACGAAAATGCAGGAATCGGCAGTGGCTGGGGAAAATAGGAATGTGCAGGTAAGCATCCTGCATATCCAGGGAACAGAGCCAGTGATTCTCCATGAGGAGAGGGAGGAGGATCTCGAACGCAGCATTCAAAATTTTTTGTACTCGACAAACCGATTTAGCTGGCTTAGGTTGAGTATGGGTCTGAAGTCCCCAGTCTTTTTTGGGACCAGGAAAAATTGGGAATAAAATCCCTTTCCCCTTTGCCCAAAGGGGACATGCTCGATTGCTTCTTTGAGCAAGAGCGAATTTACTTCCTGGCGAACGAGGAGAGCCTGGTCCCGAGAATAAGAGGACCTTGTGGGTAGAGTTTCTGGAGAAATCTCCAGAAATTCTATGGTGTGTCCGACAGACACTAGTTGCAGGACCCATTCATCGGAGGTGATCGCCCTCCACTCCTGCACGTGGTGGGCGAACCCCCCCACCAGCTCCCCGTCGCGAGACTGAGGAGGCAGTGGGGCCAGGGAGTCAAGAAGGGGAGGGATGTTCAGGGGAAGGGCCTCCTGAACATTTCTGATTTTTGGAGGCAGGAGGGGTGGCTGTACCCATGGCCTTTCACTTCCCTTGGCGGCGTGCCTGAATGTTCTTTCTCTGCCTCCAGGTCCTTTTGCGAAAGGGCTGCTGTTGCTGCTGTTGTTGAGAGCCCGATCAGTACATAGACCTGACAGACCTAAGTGCAACTCCCTTGTCCTGTAGGTCTGTGATAATATCTTGGTGTCCCCACCAAAAAGGACCGAGCCCCTGAAAGGGGTGTCCTGAATCGTCGACTGGACCTCATTGGCAAGGCCAGAAAGGTGAAGCCAAGAATGCTGTTTGAGGGCAACGGCAGTTGCTGAGGTATGAGCCACTGAGTCGACGCAGTCGTAAGTGGCGCGTAAAGCATGCCTATAAGAAACCTTGGCGAGGTGGAGATCCTTGGCAAGGTCCTCCTTTAAATGTGAGGGATCCATGGACTGGACTCTCGCTTCCAGCCTGGCCAGGGTCACTTTTTGATGGGACACCATGTGGGCCACGTAACTGAGGGACTGGAGGGTGCATGTGGCCGAGGAATATATCTTTTTTCCCCGAACTGGTCAATCTGCCTTGACTCTTTGTCCGGAGAATCAGTGCTCATGTGCTTGGGCGCTGAACAGTGATCATGAGCCGCTGAGATGACCACAGAGTCAGCCTTGGGAATGGCCTTTAAGAAAGGAGCATCCTTCGGCGCCCGGTAGATCCTGTCCCCCTGCTTTTGGACAGTCGGGATAGAATGGGGCATCTGCCAGACAGTAGTGGTGAGGTCTTGATGAGGGGCTATCCAAGGAGGAATGGGGATGGGAGACAGAGACTCTAAGTCTAGGTGTTCCGCGAACCTCTTGTCTCATGAGGTCCTGTTCCTCCGACTCCCAGTCGAAATAGTCCTTCATGACCCTCAAGAGGTCAGAGAAGACAGGATCTTCTGGTGGAGGCTTTGGCGAGACCTTGCCCCTCGTGTCCTCAGGGTCCTCCGAGACCTCCTCAGAGGAATCTTCCCTTCCCTCTGAACTGTCATCATCGTCCGCCTCCTCGATAGGATGGCATCTGGTGTCCAGAAAGGAAACGTCCTGTCGAGTCTTCCCCCGAGATGTGGACAGTGGCTACAGACAAACTGCTCACGGAAGGGGACCTAGGAGACCGCGGTTGTGGGAGCCTAGTCTCCAGGTCCGAACCCAACTACGACCGAGCCCTCTGCCACCAAGACTCAATTAAAGTCTTGAAATCTGGGGTAACTGGGGAGGTGGAGTAGACAGAGGTTGGGGAGGAATAACCGTGGTGGATAGTAGCCCTGGAATCTCGGTATAATGGGAATAGGATTAATCCAGGGTAGAACTGTCCCAGGTGACTCCAGTCCAAAGTGGGACAGTTCGGTCGGTATAAACCTCCGTCGTCAGATCAGGCATCGGGTAACCCATGTCGGACCCGCTGTCGTATATACAGGTTGAGGTCCGGTCGGATAGCCTGTACGCCAGGGAACAGACGTCGGAACCGGCACCACCCGATCCGGCACCGGAAGTGGATCCGGAGTAGGAAGGGCTGACGTCAGAACCGGATGAATGGGCCCTGGCGTCAGGGCTGAATCTGGCGTCGAGGCCAAAGGCAAAGGCCGATAAGCTGGTCCTGGCTGTGGAACTGTCGTCGGGATAACCGGCGTCACAGGATCGGCCGGAAGCCTGCCAGAAGGCGGAGCCTCCTTCTCCTTGACCCCAGCGGGGGAATGCGGAGCAGGGCATCGACAGGGTCGATGGGTTCTCCACTGCCACGATTTCGCCAGTGAACTGGGCGTGGCATGGGCGGCGAGGAGGGAGAGGGCTTTCTCCTCTGGTCCCGCCGGACATTGTGAGCGCTGCTGGGCCCCAACGGGGAACCGACCGCGTCATCAGGACGCCGACTTAGAGGGTGGGTCGGTGGTCAAGGAGGAGCCCTGGCCGACTGCCCCCAGCTGGGGGAGTCGTCTTACCAGCAGCCACGTGGTCCCTGGAGGAGCTGGGAGCCAACTTATCGGCCGAGGCATCATGGTCGTCGGAGGAGCCATGGACGACTCATCCATTGAAGTTTTGTCCTACTTACTGTCCGGTTTTCTGGGCAGCAGCTGGGCCTTGCTCGTCGAGGGCCTGGCATCATCCGCGGAGCGAGCCTACTCCCTAGACTTCTCCTTGTGCTTTTTTGAGGGAGAAGATTTTTCAGATGAATCCTGGAGATGATCCATTTTCTTCTCTACGGAAGCCAAGCGGGCTTTTATTAAGTGGGCCTCCAAAGCCTGCTGTCTCCTCTTTTTTGTGGCCTGGTTAAAGGACTGACACTCAGGGCATGAGGAGACTGGATGGTCCGGGCCTAGACAGAGAATGCACTTGGAGTGACAGTCTTTGTGCGGGGTCTGTGTGCCACAGGACGAGCACTTCTTCTTGGGTGAAGACATAAGGAAGAACACGAATTTGAGGAAAAAACAGCAGCGAGGGATAAACCGACGTGATGAACTTTCTCGTCGATCGCTAACTGGAAGTCTGCAATGCGACTGACATGAGGTGACAGCGGGAAAGAACTGGAGGGCAGTCGTAGGGACTGCCCACTATATACAGTCACGCTGATGTCAGTCATGTGACGTCGGGTGGGCGGTCCCCCGTCAGGTATTGCAAGAAAAGTCTGCCGTGCAGCCCGCCAGATGGCGCCAGTCCTATATGTGATGACCTACTGAAGGAACCCTCTCAAAGTAAGATCAAACTTTCTCTTGGGAGCAACTGGGCCAGTCGGGCTCCAGCAGCATGTGGGACTGATCGCTGGCTGTGAACATTTTTGAAGCTGCCTGCTAAAGGAAGGCTGGTCAGTAACAAATGCCAACTCCTCCTCCACCTCAGTTTGCACTCTGGAGTGAGAAAAAAAAAAGGGGGATTGGGAAAAAGCAAGGGTGGGGCAAGGGAGCCCAAGGGACAGCAAAAAGGAAAAGATATAAACAGAAAAAGAAATAAGCCCAGCCAGAGGACAGAGGAGAAAACCTAGTGGTCTGGGCAATTGGCCACAGTCTCTGGACGTCAAGAGAGAGAGAAAGACAGGATAGAGAAGGTAGGATAGAAGGAAGAGATGGGGAGGGGGGTGAGAGACCCCACCACACTGAACCAGAGGCCCACAGCCTTCCTGGAAACCCGGGAGAGGGAGAGAAACTGCTGCCATAGATAGTTCCTTGCCTGAAAGCTGTTGCTGAATTTACTAGGAGTACCCCACACTCCTTGACTGGAAAGAAAATAGGTCAGTAGGCTAAGCTGGACACCAGTCCAGCAAGGCAGGCTTACGCAGGATTCAGCCCTGAACCTCTTTTCCCAGGGGAGAAGGCGGTGTGGTAAGGGTCTTCTTCCCCACCCCTTAACTTACAGGGTGGTAAAAGAGGGAGAGAACCATCCCTGGACAGAATCCACTTGAATTCCAGCCTCCCTGGTTGAGTCTCAAGGACCAAGTCCTGAGAATAAGAGACCCAGTTTCACAGAGGAAGACCTCGAAGGTCAAAAGGGGATCCTGCCCGAAGAACACCCCCCCCCCACGAGGAACGGGAAGGGGTTTAACCTCACAGAAAAAGGAAAGTGGGAGTCCCCAAGGGCCCTCTGGCCTTGTCATCCTAACAAGGATCCTCCCTGCTAGGGGACTTAGTCGGACAGACCTAGATATGTCCGGACCAAGTCAAGTGGGATGATCCCCATCATGGTGCCGAAAAAAGGGCCCAGAGGAGTCCCAGTGAGGTAAGGGCGAGGAACCCTACTTGCCCTCCCCGACAGGGTGGGCCCTCTGTCACTTCACTGAAGGAGCAGAGGGCCTGGAGGTATCAGAGTCCACAACAGACCTCAATAGGGGGAAGGCAAGCAGTGAAGAGGTATCAACCAGAGACTGAGGCCCAAGAGGGGATGGAGGGCGGGAAGCAATGTTGAATGGTGAAGATACACAGGAAGATCAAGAATTACGATAGGTACGTAATTTTGATATCTTCCCTGTATCACTCTTCACCATTCATCACTAGCGGGGGAGTATCAAGCCCCCTGAAGGGAACCTGGCACCTCCCTGGGGGAAAAAACCTTCCCTCACTCCCCCATGGGGGGAAACACAGGGGGAGGAGACCCATACTGGCCAAGCCAGGCCCGTGACTGGTCAGGGTGAGGCGGGGTCACCCTTTGTCTAGGAAACAGAAGTCACCCCTTAAGTTCGAGCCTCACCATGTGGGAGAAAAGGCCAGTCCCCTGGAAAGGGGGGTGGGGATGGGCAAGCATCCTTCGCCAGGCCATGGGTGTTAACCTAGAAAGACGAAGCCACGCTGTCCACTTGATGCAAATCACAATCCCCACTAGCCTTGACACCACCTCGTTGGCATCGTACAATGCCCTTGCCTGGTGCCTCGCAACCTCTAGACCCCGTGCAGAGAGGGCAATGACTTGTCGGGCTGCCTCCAAATCAGGCAGCTATGCAAGCGCTTGGTCTAGCATCGACTATAGGTGCCTGCTGCAGGCAGCATGATGGGCCCGATGTGAAGCTAAGCACAACATCAAGCGTGCCGATGAGAAAACTCTCCTCCCCCACTGGTCACCCTCTGCAGAGTCCACCTCTGGGGGTTGGTCATGCCTCGGGCTTCTATGCCCGTAAGGGTGTCCAGAATACTCACTCCTGAAGTAGGATGAGGCAAAGCTCCTGGAGACCCCTGGAGGTGCGCAATACCTGCACTGGCAGTCCATCGGGGCCTGAGAAGGAGCAGATGGACACTGCCAGGTGCAGTACAACACTTCCTGGAAAGGAACTGGCCAGGCAGGGACCACAAGGTGGTCAGCACTGAATTCGCTCAGGAAGGAGCACGTCATCCGCTCAGGATTGCATCTTTCTATTCTGGCGAGGTGAAGTTCATTGACCAACCCTGAAAGGAAATGCTGATAGGAGGTTTGATCAGTGTCCGAGGATAGGTAGCTGGAGGAATCCTCTTCCTCGCTGGAGGAAGACAAGGAGGCCAATGAATCAGAGACTGGCTGCTGCTGAGGCGACAGGTGAAAGATCTGCTCGTCCATGGCTCTGACATATCTGGGAAAGGCAGCAGCAGTGGCCCTGAACTATTCCCAGGTAAGAGGTCCTGAAGGAACCAAGTGGGATGAGAAATAAGGGGGAGTGGGAGGCAGAGGTAAGGGGGAGAGACATCTCAGGCACTGAGAATGACCTCTGCTAGGACTAGGAGACCACACCAGCGATCCAAGACCATGGGAGGAATCAAAGGTCTGCGCAGCGACTTACCGCTCAACCAGAACAAAGCGATCAGGACTGAGCCCTAAAGGGGAAACCCCGTGAGGTGACTGGGGCCGCATAGGTCCAGATGGGCAGCCCCTAACTCCACTCAACAAAGTCCCCCTCGAAGGAGATAAGGCAAAGAAGGAAAGCTCTATGCTGTGGCTCCTCCCCAAGCCCTAAAGGACCCCTGGGGAGGGCCGCTGCCCCTGGCCCCCTCACTGACTCCGAAAGTGACCTCTTCCTCATTCCGAACCGTAGAGGCTCTGCCACTGGCCCCTCAATGAGAGCATCAGGAGCCCCCTTCCCAGCTCTGGGGGCCCAAACAGCACCAGAGATGGTGCCAGTCCAGGCCCCAAGGCCAGGAGACTCGATTCCCCCAGACCAAGAATCGCACTCAACAACCAGAGACCCCTGGTGCCTCACGTGGCCCCAGAGGGGCTCCTGACACTGCATACGGTGCCTACTGCAACAGTTGGTCCTGAAGGAAGAGGAGACTGGGAGGGCACAGGGGTACTGGGTACAGGAGAGAGTAATGGGGCTGAGATGGATGGGGTGGAGTTGTTACTTTCTCATACTAAGAACTCAGGAGTTAATTGAAAACCTGCTCTGGTTTGTAGGTCGCAGCCCAAAAACTAACATTTTTCCTCCACCTGGGTGCTGGGGGGTTACGGACTGCTACCAAAGCCCCCAACTGCCACCATAGAATTTCCGCAAAAATAGGAAACTAATACCACAGAAGTTCTGTGGCAGCAGGGGGACTTGCCACGGAATTTAGATTCAAATTGCCACATTAAAATCTGGGCCTTGCTCTTACCTCCAGAAACACTGGCATGCGGGGGAGGCACTGGGGCAGAATGCTTCTCAGTCAGGACCAGAAATGGGAAGGGATCGGGTTGCCAGCTTCTCCAAGTGAGGATTTACGATCCTTTCCTTTTCAAAATATATAAACAGTAACGTTCTAAAAACTACAATAACATTTACCAGAGCCTTCAAAATGTTCTGCTTGTATAGATTCCTATGGGATCTCTGTGTAGCCAACTGGACCACAGTCCTATCCGCCCTCGACCCGGAAGATATTGAGGCACACTTCTCCACAATCTTCCTAGGCATCTATGACAAGCATGCTCCAGTCAAGCGTTCCAGAGTCCAAGGTCACCACCTACCCTGGATAACCCCTGACCTAGTCAAAACTCTTCCAATGAAGAGACGTGGCCTGGGCCAGACACAAATCCAGCAGGCTACTCCAGGACAGGCAAGCCTATGCTGTGCTCCTTGAATCACTGCACCAGTAGAACTCTTTTAACCAAGGCCAACTACTTCCAGCAGTATACTGTCAAATGGGCGACTGTAAATGAGCGACTCAAATATGAGCAACTCTAGCTGCGTGCCCGACGGGACAGCAAGTGGGTTTACATAGCGACTGTAGGGATAGCGACTGTGAGAGGGTTGTAATGGTGAAAGTGAATGCTGGGGGAGCTGTACTGCTTCAGTACAGCAATGAAGCCTGCTACCGCCAAGCTGTCTACCTGGTGTGGCGGGCTGAGTCATGGACTGCTGTATCGATGGTCCCGGGTTCGGGACTGACAGCAGGTAAATTTTTTTCTGAATGGTGTTGGCTGTCAGGATTTTTTTCCCGCGGTGTTCCCCGGAATGACGGTGCCCCGGCAGCAGTACTCCCTCCCCTCCCGTATATCCCCCTTTTCCCCCAGTGTCCACTCCCCCGGAGTCATTATATTAATTTGGGAGGTGCTGGGGGGGGGCATAGCCCCTAGCATTAAATCTTAATTTGAATGTCAGTCTGGTCACTGTACTGGCGGTCAACTATGTGGGTTGGGGCCAATTTTTCTTTTTGGTGAAATGTATTTGTTATTGTGCGAGTCACCGTAGAAAAATCGCCTTTATGACATGGAACCACTTCCAACACAAGCTAGCCACCAATGCCCTCAGCCCTTCTAAATTCTGGAAGACTGTAAATTCCCCAATCAACTCCCCCAGTGGTGTGCAGCTCAAACCCGGTGCCTCCTCAACAGCTGACGCCCTCAAAAGGTACTTCACCGAAGGACCTAGAGCCCTCATCCCAAACCGACCCCTCTCCCCACAATCTAACCAGTACTCAGGCAGCAACTTCCACCTGCAGGTGATTTCAGTTGATGACATCCGCAAAGAATTACTGGCACTAAATGCTGCGTCCAGCTGTGGATCTGACGGCATCTTGCCTAAATTCCTCAAAACAGGCGCTCCAGTAAGCGCTGTCCCTGCCGGTCACATCTTCAAATTGATCCCTCTGCACCGGGTCCTTCCCACCAAGCTGAAAGCATGCATTGGTGGTAACAATCCATAAAGGCGGCCCAGCTGACTCTCCCTCAAACTACTGCCCAATTTCACTCCTACCCACCATCTCCAAAACTCTCAAGAGGTTCGTCACCAGGCAGTTATTCAACTTCTACCTGGATTCAAACTTCCTAACATCCAGGGCTAGAAATAATTTTTTTGAGATGCCTGTCCGAGGTACAGGTGGAATGTAAATGTTGCCTGTCCGGACAAAGTTTTACCTGTCCACATTGTTGTGAGGTGAATTTTAAACTTAAAACATAAAAATGGACTGTAAAGTGGAAATAGAGAAAACTGTTGCTTTTGGGGGGTTATTTTTCAAGGTAAAACACTGATTGAGTCTAGTCTATTTCTGAATCAGAACTTGAATCTAGTCTGCAACCATATGGTCTCACATGAGGTCTTCTCTTTTGTTTTCCAGGTTTGAACCATAGTGTTATGGCATCCTGCAGGTCAAATGCAGCAACACTAGCATCTGACAGCTTGACACACATTAGTTCAGATGTAGTCATAGGAGACAGACAGGACCGCCAGTCAGACTTCACTCTGCCCATCAAGCTGAATCCTCTCTCAACTACTGCAGTTTGGGTTGGGATCAGTAGAGCTATTGTGACTAAGACCAGAATATCAGGGAATCGCTGTTCATGTGCATCATTATGGAGAATTTTTTGCCAGAAATCCAAATAGTGAAATTTCGGAGACAGCTCATTCAGTGATTTTTTCATAAGTGGTTTAAGCTCTAACCATTGCACTTCAATCAAGTTTACATTATGATTGTGTTTCTTGAGTATGTCACTGTAGTGCTCTGTGAGGGTTCTGACTTCCTCATTGCCATAAAGGGCTAGTTGGTGGTCACTATCTGGTAACTGTAATGTGTTAAATATACTGAATGACCGTAGGACTTTGTTTTAAAATTGGAAAATCGTGAGTTAATACTTTCAATTGTTGATTAAAGAAGGCTTGTAACATCACGCAACACTGCCTGTTTGGTTCTATCTATAGAATATCCCCTTTCTAAGTTAAGGAAGACATCAGATCCACGGTACTGAACCTGAGTACTGGCTGAGCCTGTCAGTCGACTTGTGCTAGTGTCACTGTCAGCAAGTCAGGGAGCAAGAGCAATTTGTTACAGACTTTGTCAAGTTTATCCTGCACAGGGTAGTTCTCTAGCCAGAGCACTGTGCTTTCAACCTTACTGACGATTGTTTCTACTGTTGAGCTGTCTCTCTGTAGAGTTAGACTGAAGGCCATCATGACAGAAAGGTATTCAGCCAGAAACTGAGAAAAGAGGACAAATTTCACAGTACTTATTGTTTTCAACAACCCACTGGCCTGATCTTTTGTTTGCCCTGGTGTGGAAGCAATGTGCTCTAAGTGTACAACTAAGGCCTTGTAGCTGGACAGAATAACAGACAGAGCCCTTTCTCTGTGTGCAACCCACCGGGTCCCTGACACATTAACTGGTTTGTGAATGGTGTAGCTCATATTACTGGCCAACTCTTTGAGACCGGCCCAGTTTTTGGGAGACTTACGGTATATTTTATAGATACCCATTAAGATTTCATCTGTTGTTTTCATGTATGGAATAGATGTTGCTAATTGCTTTATAGCAAGCTCTAACTTGTGGGCACTGCACTGAATCCCTAACAAATGAGGTACATCTTTCAAAATCCTGCCAAACACCCCAGTCACTTTACCCAACATGACGGGTGCCCCATGAGATCCAAAAGCAACAATTTTTTCTGTCCAGTCTTTACAGTCCAAGGTGAATTCTAAGGCATCACCTATTGAGTTATAAATGCTTTCACCATTTGGAATAGAGACTAGCTGAAGGGAAACAAATTTGTTAACTGGAAGGAAATTTTCCATTGTCCTAATATAGACTGCCTCCTCTTCTATTACTGAGGCATCAGTGCTCGAGTCACATAAGACAGAGATAAAAGTGTTACTATTAACCAGTTTTGCATCTTTTATCATTATTGATTTTGAAATAAAATGTGTGAACGTTGCTGCCTGTTTGTCACTTCTATAACTGACTCCGACATTTGTACCATTTACATGTTGTAATTCTAAGATGCCAGGGAAATCTGTGAATGGGCGTTCTGAATTAATCAAATAAAGAGTTGTTCTAAACAAATGTTCTACTTGTGTCGCCTCATTTTTTTCCATTTGTATTATTCCTCGTTCTATTGCTAAGTTGGAAGGTTCAGTGTTAGACACAATATTTTTTTCATTGGCTAATTTATGAGGTTTGGAGAGTTCATGAGCACGTATATTTTCAAGTCTCATGCTCTTACAGCCACTCATGAAAGTGTTTGTCTCCCTTAAGTATTTTTTGCAATATGAGCAGGTCATGCCCACATCAGGCTCATATAGTAGCCACTCCCTATTTTTCTTCCCGGTCTCCTGGAACCCCCTTTTTCTTTTTGTCCCACTTTCAACAGTAGTCAAGAGTTGCTGGCATATCAGCACTGGCAGTGGCACTACAAGTTGTCACATCTGTGGCCACAATGGTGGGGTGAGTAGTTGGTGCTACTGAGTCTATCAGTAATGGAGAAGCAGTACACATAGAGGAACCCTAGCTTTCTCCTCCCTCTTGGCTTGAAACTGAAGGCTTTCCCGTAATTTTTTTAAAGCCAAACTTTAACAAAGACATGTTTTCTCCTTTTGGTTTACTTAGCTAAAAATACTTAACTTAGTAGTACGAATTTAGGCCCCGTTCGCACTACAGCACGGTTGGGCAAAACGTTTTTAAAAGTGGATTAACACTTACCGTGCTGTAGCGTTCGTACTGCAACCCCTTTCCTGTGATCCACATTAGGCAATGCATTTTACAGGGTTCACACTGCGGCAGAGATCCGTGCCAACTATAAACCGAATTCAGCAGCATGGAAAAGCTGCTTACCGTGATGCTTTGCGCGCTCTTGCTTGAAGTGCATTAAAAGGAAACGAGCTGGCGCGTTCGCACTCTAGGTAAATCGCTTTACTTTGAAAACGGATTTCTGGAAGCGTGCTCAAGCCCAGGTCTCATCAGGGTTTGAGCACGCTTCCAAAATTCCGATCTAAAAGCGGGTTATGTGCGAACGCGATCCGGGCCAGCACGCTTTTGAAACGGTTCAAGCGCTGAGAACCGTTTCAAATGCCCTAGTGCGAACGGGGCCTTAAAGTACAGTAGGCACTCTGGAAGACAGTGGACACTACAGTGAAGTGATGATCAGAGATATCAGAAGACATGAACCGTCTGTTCAGTTTTCTTTCCCTCCCTGTAAAACCCCGGACAAAGGCGTTTTATATTTATATTTTCCTCCCGCTCAGATTTTACAACTAAAACCGGAGGGCTATCCTGCTGTCAACCTGTTTTATAATTTAATCTCCTCCTCTCCCTTTGACAGTGCCTTGATGTCACTCACTCTGTATTTTTTTTAACCCCCCACCTGCAATCCTTTTTTTTTCCACGCACAAGCAGCCTGCTATGATATTGTTGTTACTTCTTGGGTTTGGTTTAATATTTTTTAATCTGGGTCATGGTGACTCAATTCAACCCCCCTCCTCTTCCTTTCACAGTGCCTTGTTGTCACACTGTATTTTTTATTAGTCCTCCTCTCCACTCCTCCACGTCCACAGAGAGCCTCATCTCTCAAGCAGAAGCACTGCAGGCACTCCTTATACTTGTTTTGATTTAGTATTTCTTTTTTATCCACAAAACAAAACCCCAGAAAAACATTTTTTTTTTTTACTCCTTGTTTACTTTGTCTGAGTCGTTCAATTCATTTTTTAAATTGTTTACTTTTGTTTTTCTGGTTGTCCCCCCCCCCCACCAATATTTTCCTCCTTCCCCTTATACTTTTTTTGCAGATTGCAGTGCACAAAAATACAGTGGAGGTCTTATTTGATGACTGAGTGATCAACAAAAAGCAATCACATGTACTGCAACACAGCACAGAGCTCAGCTGCACAGACCCCTCAAGGCAGAAGTCGCTTTTTTTTTTTCAAAGTTAAACCAGTCCAGAAGCCTTTTTTTAATCCCACCTTGAGACTGGCAGTGGCTTCAAACTAAAGAATCCCCCTCCTCCACGTTTATCTCCCTTCTCCTCCTCCAACTACCACACAAATTGTAAAGAATCCCCCTCCTCTGTCCTCCACAACGTTTATCTCCCTTCCCCTCCAACTCCCACACAGCAGCAGACCCTCAGTGTTTATATGTGCTTAAGCAGGAGTTTCACAATCACACAAGATTCACAAAAGATAGTTTTTTTTCCAAAATCAGCCCCAAAACGAGATAGCCCTGAAAAGGACTGTTTTATATGGCTGGCTGGTTGCGTTGGTGTGATTTTCTGAAAAGAATTTGCTCCAGCTCTCCTCACGACCTCACCAGTCAAGCGCTAGCTAGGAAATGCAGCGAGCAAGTTTGGGCACAGCAACCGCGCATGCTCAGTGACGATGGGCATACGCGCGGTAGCGCTAGTTCACTCGCTGCTGCGCGCAGGTCTGTTCCCGCTCCTGCTTGCCGCCACTTCGGACTACCGAAGGTCAGGTGACATCCACTAGCAGCAGTCACCTGACCAACCCAGCACACAGCCACAAAGGAAATGCGGGCGGAGCAACATAGGACATCTTCCCACTGTGTCCTAGCTCCAGCAAGATACAGACAATGTAAGTCCGAACTGCCTGTCCAAGGGACAGGAAAACTGATTGAAACGGCTGTCCCGTGTGAAAAACGGCTGTCCGGGACAGGAGGACAGCCGGTTATTTCGAGACCTGCTAACACCATACCAATCAGACTTTCACCTCGACTCTACCGCCACCTCCATACTTAGGGTCATCAACCACATACACTCCGAAAAGGGTCTGGGCACAGGAGTCATATTTATAGGCCTGCCTAAGGCCTTCAACACAGTTGACCACCCACATATACTACTCAAGCTTGCAGAGTCTGGTGTCTCCCCCAAAAGTCTTAGCGTGGTTCTGTTCCTAGCTGGACAACCGCATTCAAACCATCAAACTAGCCTGAACACCTCCCCCACCCTACCTATCTCCTCGGGTTCCCCCAAAGGCTTGGTCCTGGGGCCCCTGTTTTTCACCATATTAATCAAAGACCTCACTCTGCCCATCTTACCCAGCAGCATACACATGTATGCAGATGTTACACAGTCTATGCATCAGCTGTCTCCTCCATTGAGGATTCCCTCCAATATGACTTCTCTGCCATCCATAAATGGTTTCTGGACAACTGTCTTGTCATGAATCCAAAGAAGATGGCACCCATGCTGTTTGGCTCCAGGCAATAGATCAACTCCACCTCTATGACCTTATGCTCCCTGGATGGTTCCCGTTTAGACTCAGTTACCACCTATGAGTACCTTGGCCTTCACTTGGACAACCATCTTGATTGCTCCAAGTGTATCTCCCAAGTCATACGCTAAACCTGGTGCCCTTTACAGGTCAAGAACCGTCTCCAACTGAAAATAAGCAAACAGGTTGGGGAACAATCTATCTGTCCTCTTCTGGATTATGGAGACGCAGTCTACTCAGGTGCATATTCCACCTTCCTTGACAAAATAACCACCCTGTTCAATGCTTTGCGCAGATTCACAGTGGGCTGCCCCCCTCCGTACACATCACTGCACTGTGTACAACAACTTGATTGGACCCCCACAAAGACAGACGATAAACACTGCTCTTGTAGGTGCAAACTACTGGTCTGGCAAACTATGTAAACATTTGCTGACCTTTTCGCTCCTTCAGCGAACCCTGCCTACTCACTCAGATTGGAGGCAAGCTGCCATCTCCATATCCATATACATATATATATATATATATATATATATATATATATATTATAGATATGTATACATATTTTTTTTTACTTTTTATTAACGTGGTCTAATCGGGTACAATATATGGATTCTGACTTCGCTCACAATGGGCCTCAATCTATCTTCTGCACTTAGGTTCTGAAGTTTATGCATCCAATTTGTGATGTTTCTTTTACCTTGCTATTACAGCACTTTCCAGCCCATACAAATTAGCTTCTAACAGAAACAGTATATAATGAGGCCCAACTGTTTACATTCTTCTGTATTATATGAATCCCAAAATTGCTTTTATTTGTATGCATTTATTTCTTGTGCTTTTTAATGTACTTATTGTATAAGGTGTTGTACTTGTATGATTCCTTGCATTCCCTTGTCCACAGATCACACCTGGAAACGAGCCTTGGCTCTGTGTGCCTTTGCTGGTTACCAAATGTTTACATAAAAATAAATAAATATGTACAATTGAAAGAGTCAGGATAATAATTTCTCAACAGATTCAACAGTGCACACTTACGAACAAAGTCAGTTCTTTAAAATAGTTGACTGGTACCTTGTATACACATATTTTGACAGAAATTAACCTACTTATATAACTCTAGGAAAACGATATGCAATTAAAGATACTTGTCTGCTCTAAAATATATAAAGCAATTATGAGGTGCCCTTATGACTTAATACATGAGCACACTCTGTTGGAGTCAGGGGAACTTCCTGGCTACAATACATAAAACAGCATTAAGTAAGTAACAAAAAGACATAAAAAAATAACTAAAACATCTGTGAGGTAGTTAAGGATGAGTAAAAGAAATGATTAATTAATAAGTTCATCCCCGAGTGGCAGTCCCTCAGCAAATTAGTACCCACATGCCTGTTGGGACAAGACTGGTCTTCACTCAGGTTCTTCTATGAGAGCCATATATGGCAGCCAAGCTCCCATAAACTCATCTGTTTGTAAGCGGAGGTCCGCTGTAATCCTTTTCATATGATGCACACTTTTAACTATACTGATCCAGTCTTGCGGGAGTAAAGTACAGTTACGTAAGAACTTACTGTAACAGTAGATCTTCGAGAACAGTTCTTGCAGCAGGTTAAACCATTAGGACTGAAGCCGGCAGGTGCCAGAACCCCACAGAAATTTTCTAGCTAGCAGCATTTAGCGGGGACCGCCTTCCAACGTCAGTCCTGCCCACGTCGTCAGGCGTAATACATATGGAAGCGGTCCCCCATAATCCTCAGTTCTCCTGCTGGAGACTCCCGGCCGCTGGATGACATCAGAAGAGGAGACCGAGGATCTACAATCAAATGGCAAACAAAGAGGCTGTAAATGCCTTATCCTAGGAGAAGGATGTTGTGACTGTAACCTACCTCCAGCGGGGATGGTGGGAGGGAAGGTATCTGCTGCAAGAGCTGTTCTCGAAGATCTACTGTTACGGTAAGTTCTTACATACCTGTACTATCTTACTTCGAGAAACAGCTCTTGCAGCAGGTTACACCATTAGAACTGATTCCCAAGCAATACTGGAAATCACACACCATCGGGAAGAGGAAAGGTAAAAATCCTCGAATTACATCGAGCCTAGGACAGAAGTCCCTGAAGGACTGCTAGACCAAACCCTGCTCTTCGCCTTGATGCAATGTCCATGCTGTAATGCCTGATGAAAGTGTGTACGGAGCTCCAAGTAGCTGCAGCACAAATAGCTGAGGTGGACACGTTCTTTAAAGCTGCAAAGGAGGTAGCCACCCCTCTGGTGGAATGACCCTTCACCGCGCCCAGTAAGGATTTGTTGCGCTTCTGGTAACAGAACATAATGCACTGAATGAGCCACCTGGACAGCGACTGTTTTGAAACAGGAGCTCCCATCATCCTGTGGGCAAAGGAGACGAAAAGTTGGTCCGATTTTCGGTGGTGTTTGGTTCTGGTCAGATAGTTATCTGAGACACCTATGCACATCTAAAATGTGCAGAAGGGCTTCTCCTCGATTAGAGTATTTTGGTAGATCGATGTCCTGATTAAGGGTGAGAGCCGAGACCACCTTAGGCAGAAATCTAGGATTAGTCCTTAGGGATACCCTGTCTTGGTGGAAAACCAAATAAGGCTCTTTGCACATAAGTGCGTGTAGTTCAGAAATTCTTCTGGCCAAAGTAACGGCAACTAAAAATAACGTTTTTCAAGAGAGAAAACGTAGCTCGCAATCCGCGGATGGTACAAAGGTGGCAGCATGAGCTGCTCCAAGGC
Source organism: Neoceratodus forsteri (assembly GCA_016271365.2). Lineage (NCBI taxonomy): Eukaryota > Metazoa > Chordata > Ceratodontiformes > Ceratodontidae > Neoceratodus > Neoceratodus forsteri. Next base: position 499,910,948 of record CM028129.1, on the reverse strand, counting down.
GAAGGTAAATCCCATGGTGGGATCGGATCCTTGATCGGGGCCTAAGGTGAGGACACACCCCTCAGGAAGGCAATGCGTGTGTCCAATTGAGCTATAGTGTTAGCCTATAGGACGATAGGCTGAAATGGCACAGAGGTGCACCTAATCGAGGAGTAAGCCAAACCAGAGTGGAAAAGGGACAGCAGGTAATCCAATACCAGCTCTCTGGGCAGTCCAAAGGCGATAAACTGCACGCTTGAACCCATAAGCAAAACCTCGCCACTTCATGGCATAGGTCGCGTGGATAGCCGGTTTCCTGGCGGCAGTGAGAATGTCTGCCACCTCTTGTGAGACCCCGAGTCGCATCATGGCTATGTCTCTAGGAGCCAAGCATGCAGGTTCAGGGAACATAGGTCCGGATGGACCAAAGAACCCGCCTCCTGAGACAGCAAATGGGAGCCGATTGGTAAAAGCACTGGAGGTTCCCAGGATAGCTGATGCAAGATAGGGAACCAGATCTGTCTGGGCCAAAAGGGCGCGATCAGTATAAGCGTCGCTTGCTCCTGCGAAGTTTTAGAAGAACTCTCTGGATCAACGGTAAAGGGGGAAAGGCGTAGAGGAATCTGCCCGCCCAGGAGAAGGACAACGTGTCTCGCCAGAAAACACCAGGCCCTGGATCTAGCAAGCAAAAATTGGGCAGTTTTGCACTGGATGGGGACGCGAAAAGGTCTAGGTCTGGAGTACCCCATCTGCAAAACAGATCCTCTGCCACCTCCTGCAGTAGTTCCCATTCGTGGACTCTGGCCTGAGAGCGGCTCAGGCTGTCTGCGATGATGTTGTCCACTCCCGGAACATGAAAAGCAATAAGGTTTGCGCCGTGTTGTAAGACCCAATCCCACACTCTCATGGCCTCCCTGCAACGCGGGTAGGAATGGGTGCCTCCTTGTTTGTTGAGGTAATACATCACCGCGGAATTGTCTATCTGTAACTGAAGTGTACCCGGTGGAATCTCTGACTGGAAGGCCTGCAGGGCGTAAAGAACTGCCCTCATTTCCAGGATATTTATGTAGAAATGAGACTCTTGGTCCGTCCACAGGCCGTGAGACCGGACACCATCGAGGTGTGCTCCCCAACCAAGCCCCGAGGCGTCTGTGGAGAGTGTCACAGTCGGGGACAGCGCTATGAAGGGGACTCCCGCTGAGAGATTCCTCGAATCTAGCCACCATTGCCAATCTCGAATTACGGTTTTCGTGATGCGGACTGGATGCTGCAGATGGTCTTGCCTTTGGTCCCACTGTACCCGTAACATCCACTGGGTTACCCGCATGTGGAGACGGGCTGGCGGGACTGTCGCAATGGCCGCAGCCATGTGTCTGAGCAGGCGAAGCACCAGTCTGGCAGGAATGGTCTCCTTCGCCGAAAAGTCCCTGATTAGGGATCTTATGTGTTCCGCTCTGTCCGAGGGGAGGAAAGCTTTCCCTTGGACAGTGTCCAGAACTGCACCTATGAATTGCAGAGTCTGGGACGGAACCAGGCTTGACTTCTCGTAATTGATGATAATGCCCAATGTCTCGAACAGAGACCGAGTGCAGTGAATGGCAGACATCAGTGCATCCAGGGAGGGCACCATGGGAAGCCAATCATCCAGGTAGGGGAACACATAGTGGCCCTGTCTCCTCAGAGATGCGGCTACGACCGCCATGCACTTCGTGAACATCCGAGGTGCCGATGACAGCTCAAAGGGGAGAGCTCGGAACTGATAATGGCGACCCAGAAACTCGAAGCGCAGAAACCTCCTGTGCATTTGAGCAATAGGAATATGCAGGTAAGCATCCTGCATGTCTAGGGACGCTAGAAAAGTAGCCTGCTTTAGCATGGGAATCAGACCGGGGAGGGTCACCATGCAGAAGCGTTTGTACAGGACCGAGACGTTGAGGTCGCTGAGGTCCAGTATCGGACGGAGTTCCCCTGTCTTCTTTGAAACCAGAAAGAAGTGAGAATAATATCCTAGTCCCCTCTGGTTCCTTGGTACGTGCTCTATGGCTTCTTTTTCCAGAAGCGTGAGCACCTCCTGCTGCATGAGCAGGGCTTGCTGACCCGAATAACGAGAGAGCAGAGGAGGTCTTGTAGGTGGGTCGTCTAGAAATTCTATGCAATGGCCTTTCTTGACCAACTGAAGAACCCACCTGTCGGTGGTGATCGATTGCCACCCTAAAAAGTAGCGAGCGATGTGACCCCCGGCTTTCCTTGCCCGTTGATCCAGAGGAGGGGCGGGGCCCGGGAAGGAGTCATGCTGTGGCAGCATTAGTCCCTGCGGGCTGGGCCAGCTTCGTGTAACGATTGCCTCTGTCTGGGTACGACTTGGCCTGGGCCTTACGCAAAAAAGTGCCTCTTGGCTGCTGCCTTTGTTGCCGGCCGCGAAAATGGCTCTGGTTCCTACGAAAGGAACTAGGCCCGGATCTATACATGGCCTGTACAGATTGGACTGCCTTCCCTGCGTCCTGGAGCTTGGTGATGGCCTTCTCTGAGGATTCACCAAAGAGTACCTCGCTGTTGTACAGGATGGCTAGAATATTCTTCTGTATGTCCGGGGTGAAGCCGGAGATAAGGAGCCAGGAGTGTCGCCGGAGACAAACGCCTGAAGCTGCAGCTCTGGCAGAAGAGTCCACGGAATCGTATGCGGCTCTAAGTACTTGGGTCCCCACATCTGACCCGGTGCAGAGCAGGTTGAGGAGCTCCGCTTTCTGGTCGCCATCGGGAAGCTTTTCGACCAGGTCCTGGCCCTGTTCCCACAGGGCGTTCTGGAACTGTACCATATGGGTAAGGTAGTTCAGAGACCTGATGGCGCATGTAGCAGCCGCGTATGTGCGCCTCCCCAGGGCATCTAATTGCTTGGATTCCTGGTCCGGTGGCTGAGTGCTCATATGCTGGGGCCTTTGAGACCGGTCATGTGAGGCCATGATGACCAGGGAGTCTGCCAGAGGTTGCTTAGTCAAGTACTGGTCTTCTCTCAGAGCCTTGTACAGGTGGTCAGCCTTCTTCGACACCACGGGAGTGGAGTGCGGACACTTCCACACAGCCTTGGTGACGTCCGCAAAGGTGTCCACCAAGGGTGGCACTACCACAGGCTTTGGGTCTTTCTGCCGAAGGTAGTGGGCAAGGTGTTGTCTTTCGGGGTCAAGGTCTTCAGCATCCCACCTCATGTTGTCCTGGATGTGCCTCATGATCTCAGCGAAACAGGGATCATCCGGTGGAGACCTAGGGAGGTCACGTGGGTCAGGAGAGGAGATGCTGAGCAGAGAAGGGGATCTGGAGTAGTCAGAGGTGTCCGATCTTGAATCCTCCCCTGACGGAGTACACCGGCGTCGTCTGGGTCGTTTGGGGCTGGGAGACCCTGATGGAGATCTGGAGGGAGGCCTTCTCCTGTCTGTAGATCTGCCCCTAGGAGGTGGAGTCTGCCCCTTGGGGGTTGGTGGTCATCCTACTGGCCCCTTAGGTGGAGGAGGGGGCGTAGGAGGTGAAGGGGTAGGAGGAGGAGGAGTAGGAGGTTTGAAGGTGTCCCACCAGAAAGTAAAGAGTTCCTTTACTTCTGTGATATTCATGCCCGACGACGGGCCTGCCGCCGGTGGTCTGTCGCCGGGGTCGGGTGTCGGGTCTCTGGTGGTCTCCCGGTCCGTGGAGAGTTCCCGTGAGAGCCCGGCATCCTCAGTGTCGCCCGCCTGGTCTTCAGGCTGTGAGGTGTCCTCCTCTGTCGATTCCCTATGATCAGCGCCTTTGGATCTGGCTAACGCCTGGCCGGCGTCTGGCGTCTGGCAGGTGTCGTCGGCTCCTGTGAGTGCCTGGCTGATTTGGAATGTTTAGCCGACATCGGGTGTTTAGCAGACGTCGGGTCCGATGCCCTTTTCAAGGACGTCAGGTCCTTGGTCTTTCTGGGTGCAGGATCAGGACCTCTGGGCAGTTGGGAGACCGACCTGGAGTCGGTGTTCCAACGTCAGGTGGAAGAAGAGGACTTATGGTGCTCAGAAGACTTCGAAGAGGCCTTGGATGGGGTGGAGGAAGCCGAGGGCCTCGATGTCTTGATCGGCTGGAGTGAGGAAGAGCCACCTGACGTCTGGACCTCAACCGGGGGGGAGGGAGGGGCTGCGACCGAGCCCTGGAGGGAGAGCGGTCCGATCTGGAGCCGGAGCTGCGGGAGTCCGAGGCCCGAGTTGGGGACCTAGACCTCACCTTCTCCCGGTGCTTGTCCAGGTGTTTATGGGATTTAGAAGAAGATTCTCCCCTGAAGGAAGGTTCTTGGTCCATCCTTTTTAATTTCTCTTCGAGGAGATATGCCTGTAGTGCCTTCTGACGGCGGATCCTGGTGCGGCTATTGAATCCCTGGCAAAAGGTGCAGGCCTTGGTGTTGTGGTCCGGGCTTAGACAACGCACACACGAAGAGTGAGGATCCTTGAAAGGGATCTGTTTTCTGCAGGCACACTTGGAAAGGTGACCCTCAAGTGATGGAGTTGGAGAGGACATCAGCTGTGCATAGAAAAAATTCACCGAAAGTTCTGTAGTCGTCGCACGCTAGATAGAGACAGAGAGGCCGATGCTGGTGAGTCGACGGCGGGAAAAGAACTGAGGATTATGGGGGACCGCCTCCATATGTACCACGCCTGACGTCGGGACCAACGCCTGAGGTGGTCCCTCACTGCCAGTTGTGAGACTGGGGTCCTGGCGCCTGCCAGCTTCAGTCCCATTGGTGTAACCTGCTGCAAGAGCTGTTTCTCAGTAAGATCAGCAGATCTTGGAGCAGAGCTCTTCTGACCCAGGCTAGAACTCAATAGGACTAACGCAACGCCTGGACCCACCGGAAAAATCCTTAGCTAGCAGTACCCAGAAGGGACCACCCCTGACATCGGCTCCACCCCGACATCTGTCACGGTACATAAGGGTGTGGACCCCAGCTCCACCCCAGTTCCCCTGCCAAGACCTGCGAACGGGCCCTAACAAGAGAAAGAAGCGAAGCCTGTAGATGATGTTCCGAACACCTCACTCGGGGGATGGAGGGCGGGAAAGCAGCGCCTGCTGCAAGAGCCCCTCTCGAAGATCTACTGTTATGGTAAGTTCTTACGTAACTGTACTATCTTACTTTGAATGGGAGCTCTTGCTGCAGGCTATAACCATTAGGACTGAATCCCAAGCAGTCTCTCGCTAAGGAGGTGCCTAACCCCAGGAGGAGGAAGGATGGAATAAGGCTGGCAACACAGCAACTCAAGAAAGCAGTCCCTGAAGGACTGCCAAGCCAAAACCGGCATAGCGTCTGGATGCAATGTCCAGGCTATAGTGCTTCACAAATGTGTGCCCAGAATTCCAGGTGGCTGCCACACAGATGTCCCTTATAGAGACATTCTTCAAGGCGGCAAAGAAGCCGAGACTCCCCTGGTGAAGTGACCCCTAACCGGGCCTGGAAGAGGTTTGTTGGCCTCATAGCAAAACACAATACAGTGGACAAGCCACTTATTTATTTATTTATTAGAACATCAGTTTAACAACCTTTGAGCCAGAGGCTCATTTACAAAGGTACCTCATCACAGTGAGGACAAAACAGTGCAAGAAACAAACATCAAGGCAGACAAAAAATTTGAGTACATTTAGGAATCAGCCAAAAAATACAGGCATTTGTCAAACACAGTATACAACAGGCTTACATGTGCGCTTTACAGAGTAGACAATATACAGTAGTTACATGGAGACTGATTCAGTGGGCAGAATAAAGGTAAGGCTGGGTGGAAGACATCAGAAGAGTAGTGTAGGGAAGATAGTAGCAAGTAAAGGTAGAGCTGGACAGAAGGTCAGAGAGCGGCTCAGTGAGCCTTGTCTGGGAGGATAGGAGGAGGCTTAGAGGCAGGTACAGCTGCATGTTGAGAACAGGTGATTTCTAAGACTAGTTTTAAAATAAGGTAACAAGGCGGCATCAGTGACTCCGGCGGGGAGGGCGTTATACCAACAGGGGGCTCTGTAGGGGTAAGCCCTTTGACCTTGCAAGGTTCTTGCCCATGTATAACCAGTGCAGTTTTGCAGGATATGTGGGTATGCACTGTAGGGTTTGCACGGTGGATAGTGGTTGATAGACCTGGTGGGGATAGCCCAAGGAGTGATTTTTTTTTGTTAGGAGGCAGGTTTGGTATTTGAGGCGCTCATCTAGGTTGAGTAGATTAGCCATGGTGTAAAGACGGCAAGTGTGGGTTAGACTAGGAGACCCAGTTATGAGCCTGCAGGCCTTGTTTAAGGTGAGGCGGATCTTGTGCAGGGCAGTCTGTTCTGCTGCACCATACACAGGTAGGCCATAGTCTACCAGAGATAGAACAGAGGATGTGACTGCAAGTCAGAGGGCATCCGTGGGGAGGAAGTTTTTATGATGATAGAAGATACCCAGCCGAGTGTTAGAGGCTAAGGCAAGGGCAGAGATGTGGGCATGAAAAGAGAGGGCAGGGTCAAAGGTTATACCTAGGTATTTATAAGAGTGAACTAGTTCAATAGGGAGTTTAGAGGTGGAGTGGACTGCGAGAGAATAGTTACTGGACTTATTTTGGGGGTGGGCAAAGACCATGGTTTTGGTTTTCTTTAGATTAATTACGAGCCTGTGCTCAGTAAACCAGGCTTCTGCGTCATTGTAGGATTCCTGCAGAGAATCCTGAAGTGAGATGGGATTACGGTCGGAGGCAAAGAGTACAGCATCATCAGCGTAAAGAAGGATTTTACCAATACATACACTGGGCAGGGAGTTGAGAAAAAGGGAAAAGAGCAAGGGCCCAAGAATGGAGCCCTGAGGGACTCCGGAGTGGATAGGGCAGGTGCTGGAAAGTTTCCGTTGATTTTCACACGCTGTGAGCGGGCCGACAAGTAGCTGGAGCACCAGGAAACAGGCCCAGTGGCAAAGCCTAAGTGACTAAGGGTAGTTAGCAGGAGGGTGGAGACAGTATCAAAGGCTTTTGATAAGTCAATGAACACTGCACCTGCTAGGAGCCAGAGTCCAGTGAGGTGTGAAGAATGTTAGAGAACTCCAGGAGGGCAGTATTGGTGCTGTGGCCTGCTCTGAAACCATGTTGTTCTGGGCAGAGGATGCTATATTTATCGAGGTATTCAGAGATTTGGGTGGCCACAATTTTTCTAAGGCCTTAGAGAGAGGAGAGAGGATTGAGATAGGTCGATAATTGCTAGGGAGGGTCCTATCACCACCCTTGTGTATTGGGGTGACAGTAGCTATCTTCCAGGCAGAGGTGAATTGCCCTAGGCAGAGGGATTTGTTAAAGAGGCTGGTGATTGGTGAGATAACCAGATCCAGAACCTGATGGAGAAGACTGGGATCTAGGGAGTCATTGCCAATTGTGTTACTCTTTAAGGCCTTGAGTAGGTAAGGTCTGACTTCCTGGGCAGTGACTCGGCACAGGTAGAACAAGGGGCGTGGGAGAATAGGGACAGACCTGGAGGGAGGGGGAGCAAAGAAATTATCAGGGAGCACCGAGCTAAGGTCTGTGAATGATTTGTTGAGGTGGTTGGCAATAAGGACAGGGTCTGAGGAGACCGAACCATTAATGTTGATAAGCGAAGGTGGGGAGGAACGAGTGCCACCATTCAGCTGCTTAATGTTGTCCCAGAAGGTCCTAGCGTTTCCCCATGAGGAAGTGAGGGAGGCTTGATAGTGCTCAGCCTTCGCTTTGCGGATGGCCCATGTACATTTGTTCCGGGCAGCAGCACAGGCCAGCCTGTCAGCTGGGCGGCCTGTTTCCGTGGAAACTTAGAAATAGTCTGCCTCGACACCAGTTTTGCCCAAGTGTTGTGGCGCGAAGGCCACAAACAGTTGCTCCGATTTACGGTGTGTAGCTGTGCGCTTGAGGTAGTACCTCAGTGCCTTGTGAACGTCCAGTGTGTGAAGGAGAGCTTCTCCCCTACTTGAAGGAGAAGAAAAATAAACTGGAAGGTCAACAGACTGTTTGAGGGTCAACTCAGAGACCACTTTAGGAAGGAACTTAGGATTTGTTCGAAGGGAAACCCTTTCCCTGTAAAAAAACCAAATAAGGCTCTTTACACTTCAGAGCCTGGAGCTCAGAAACTCTTCAAGCTGAGGTAACAGCTACTAAAAAACAAACCTTCCAGGAAAGGTAACGCAGCTCACAACCAGCCGCTGGCTCAAAAAAAAAGGGGGGGGGAGGAAGCTTCTCCAACACAAACAGGAGGTCCCAGGGAGGGATAGGATCACTAATGGGAGGTCTCATATTCAGAATACCCTGTAAAAAGGTGCAGGCCACATCCAGTCGGGCTAAGGTTCTATCCCCCAAGAGTACATGATATGCAGAAATGGGCCACATGCACACCTTTATCGAAGAGTAGCTCAAGCCTTGTTGGTATAAGGAGAAGAGATACTGCAATGCTGAGTTCACCGGACAGGTAAGGGGGTCCTGACAGTGAGATGACACCCATAAGCAGAAACGCTTCCACTTCATAGCATAAGTGGAGTGAGTAGAGGGCTTCCTCACTGAGACGAGGACATCCGCCACCTCCTCGGAGACCCCATACCTGGATTTTGCTATGTCTGCAGGAGCTAAGCATGAAGGTGCAAAGACCTGAGATCTGGACGAATCAGCGTGCCCCTATCCTGGGACAGCAAATGCGAGAATATTGACAGCGGGACTAGAGGTTCCAAAGACAACCGCTGAAGTAGTGGGAACCAAATCTGCTCAGGCCACAATGGGGCAATTAGAATCATCCGAGCCCCCTTGGCCTGTATCTTCAATGAGAGGGAAGGGAGGTAAGGCATAAAGAAACCTCACTGCCCAACAAAGGGACAACGCATCTGGCCAGAAAGCACCAGGCGTTAGCAGAAAATACAGGTTACTCACCTGTAACAGGAGTTCTAGGAATGGTATATGTTGTTCATCCACACTGTCTGGCAGGTTCCTTGCCGCTTTAAATCTTGCCGGAAGGTCTTCAAGCTGGCTCCTCCCACCCGGGTGGTAAAACTCTCGGCTCCGCCCCATGACGCCAGATCTAGCCCGCTGGAAGCCAGGCTGTGCGTCAAAGCCGGGGAGGTCGGTGGGTCGTGTGGATGAACAACATATACCATTCCTAGAACTCCTGTTACAGGTGAGTAACCTGTATTTCTAGGGACATGGATATGTTGTTCATCCACACCATCTGGCAGACTCCTAGCAGTTCTCCGGGAGGAGGGAGGCAAGGCGCACACCCCCTACTTAGGGAATAGAGACTGGAGAACCGAGGCCCCAAAACCAGCATCCCAGCGTGACTCAAGGTCAATGTGGTAGTGGGTAATAAAGGTACGTGCCGACTTCCAGGTAGCAGCCCTGCAGATATCCTGGATAGGGACGTCCCTGGAAGCAGCTACCGATGCAGTGGTATGGCGGGTAGAATGAGCCCTTATCCCTCAAGGAGGCTCCATGCCCGCCAACCTATAGCAGAGATCTTTGCAGGAGGTGACCCACCTGCTTATCGTCCGCTTGGCTGCAGGTCTGCCAGGTGCGGCTTCAGCGTAGGTGACAAACAGCTGGCAAACCTCTCCCCGAACTTCAGCCGTCCGCTCCTTATAATAAGCGAGCGCTCTTCTAGGGTCCAAAGTATGGAGCCTATACTCGGCCTCCGAGTTGTGATTGGGGTAGAACACCGCAGAGTCAACACCTGGTTAAGGTGAAACTCCCACACCACCTTCGAAGGAACTTCAGGTGGGGGCAGGACAACTTGTCCTGTGGAAGACCAGATAAGGAGACTCGATGGAAAGCACCTGGAGCTCTCCCATCCTTCTGGCTGACGTGATAGCCACCAAGAAGGCGGTCTTCCACGACAGGTGGGAGATATTGCACCTGTGCATCGGTTCGAATGGCTTGCCCATGAGCTTGGCCAATACCAGCAGTAGATCCCATGGAGGTGGAGGTTCTCGACTGGAGGGAATGATCAAGGCCTTTGAAAAGCGCCAGATCACCTTTCCTCCGCGCACCGACTGCTTCCCGCCTGTGCCCGTAAGCAGAGATGGCTGCCAGATGCACCTTAAGGGTCGTCGACCGAAGCCCTTGCTGAGAAAGGGACCATAGGTAGTCCAGAATGCTTTGCAAGGGACAGGCGGAAGGGTCCAAGCCCTTCCCCTGACACCAAATGGAGAATCTCTTCCATTTGAAGGCATAGCATTTCTTGATTGACTCCTTACGGGACGCCTCAACGGCATTGAGGACCTCGTCGGAAAGACCCAAGGCCTGGAACTCTAGCCGCTCAGGAACCAGGCCGTCAGGTGCAGGGATTGAAGGTCTGGATGGAATACCTTCCCCTGGTTGACCGAGATCAGGTCCGGGCGGGCTGGAAGCCTCCTCAGGAGCCTGGAGCTGAGACTGAGGAGATCTGGATACCAGAACTGGCGGGGCCAGTCTGGGGCCACCAGAATCACCTGCACCTTGTCCCTCCTCGCCTTGAGAAGCACCTTGTGGATCAAGGGAAATGGGGGAAAGGCGTAGAAGAGGCCTGGGGTCCACGGCCTCGAGAAGGCATCCCCGGAAGCGAACCCTGCTGAAGGGGGCGGGCATGGAACAGTCTCAGCTTCGCATTCTCCCTGGAGGCAAACAGGTCCAACTGAGGCATGCCCCAGTGGGAGAACAGATCTTGTACTACCTCCAGCAGGAGAGACAACTCGTGAGACGCAGCCCCTATCCGGCTTAGGGCATCAGCCAGGGTGTTGGAGGCTTCTGCCACGTGAATGGCTAGGAGATCCACCTCCAGGCTGCGCACGAGGGACCTAATGCGTAACAGCATGGAGCGCGTCCCGCCCTGGCGGTTCAAGTAGTACATGGTCGTGGTATTGTCCGTCTGGACCTGAACCACTTGACCCCGTAGAAACGGAGCGAAGACGGTGACAGCTAGACGGACCGCTCGGAGCTCCAGAGGTTGATATGGCATCGGGACTCCCGAGGGGACCAGAGGCCGTGAGCTCTGTGCTCCCCCAGATGGGCACCCCAACCCATCAGAGATGCATCAGTCGATAGAGAGACCGTCGGCTCGGGGCGGACGAATGGGATGCCCTCCTGCAGATGTGCTGGAATGGTCCACCACTGGAGAGCATTCCACATTTCCTGGGTCACTGTCACGGGCTGGTCCAAGGGATCGCAGCGCTGTGACCACTGACTGGCCAGTCCCCATTGAAGGGGACGATGTATCCAACGGGCCCAACGGACCACGCTGGTGCAGGCCGCATCAGGCCTAGGAGGCGAGTTAGTCCCAGAGGCGCAATTGCCCAACCAGAAATGACTGGGCAAAGGAGGAAAGAACCTCGGCCCTGTCCGCCGGGAGCCGAGCTCTGGCTCAAGAGAGTTGAGCTCTGCCCCAATGAAGAGTATCACCTGCTTTGGCATGAGTTCCGACTTGGCCTCGTTGATGAGGAGGCCAATCTGAGAGCAAACTTGGAGGGCCAGATCTCTGGACCGCTCCACCTCTGCTCTGGAGGGGGCTGCAATCAGCCAGTCGTCCAGGTAGGGGTACACCCGGACCCTTCGGCGCTGCAGGAATGCTGTCACCAGTGCCATGCATTTGGTGAAGACCCTGGGAGCTAGAGAGAGAGGCCGAAGGGCATGGCCTGGAACTCGTAAAGGGATCCTTCCGCTCTGAAGCGGAGGAATCTCTGATGAGACGGACGGATCGGGATGTGAAAGAACGCGTCCTGGAGGTCCAGGGAACAGAACCACACGCCTCGTTCCAAGGATAGAATTATCTGAGCCAGAGTGACCATCCTGAAGGTCTGAGACCTTAGGAACCTGTTCAGGTCGTGCAGGTCGAGGATGGGGCGCCAGGCCCCCGTCCGTTTTGGGACCAGGAAATACCTGGACACAAACCCCGGGTCTGGAGGAGGATCCGCCACCTTCCTGATTACCTCTTTTTCGAGGAGCAGGGCAATATCGGCTCGGCGGGCCGACAGCGAGGCTGCGGACCCCATGGTCCCCCGAGGGGCGACGGCTCGAAAGGGTGGTGTCTGCTTGAACTCCAGAGGCAGGCCCTTTCCTACCACCTCCAACACCCAGCGGTCCATGGTGATAGCAGACCAGGCGGAAAGGAAGTGGCGGAGCCGTCCCCCCCACGGGGGGAACCAAGGGGGGAGTGGCGAGGCTGGGGTGGCACCCCTCAACCGTCACTGGGCAGGCTTGGAAGAGGGACCGGCCGAGGGACCTCCTGGCCTTTACCTCCTTGCTTCCTGTTGGAGGAAGCCGGGCTGGGTTTGGGGCGTGCTGTGAGCCTGCTGGCCCTGTTGCTGGTGCTGTTGGGCCAGTCATGCTGCAGGGGCCGAAGGACGAAAGGACTTATGCTGTTGTTGATGGCGGCCTTTGTCCCTCTGGGCGGAGGTGACCAAGTCCAGAGTGGCACTGGACTTTTCGATCCGCTGGAGGTGTCCCTCCACTCCAAGGCCGAAGAGGTGAGTCCCCAAGAAGGGGATGTCCGCCAACTTGTGCTGGGTATCTGCCATGAAGGTGGATATCCTCAGCCACGCCCTGCAATGCATAGCCACCGTGGTCGCTACTGACCTGGTACACGAATCACCTATGTCCAGAGCAGTCTGAAGCTGTTGCTTCACCACCGCTCTACCCTGGCCCCGCACCTGACAGACCGTGGTCTGCAGGTCGGCTGGGAGATGAGGGACAATCTCATCCAGGGAACCCATGAGGGCGTGAGAGAAGTGTGTCATCAGCACAGCCGAGCTGGCCTGTCGTAGGCCGAGGGAGGACGCAGCGTACACCTTGTGCCTGGCAAAGTCCAGCTTCTTGGACTCTTGGTCGGGGGGCTTATCCACGTCCCGAGCGTTACCGGAACGCCAGAAGACGCTGTCGGTGACTAACCCATCGGCAGAGGGGTGCTCCGAGAAACCGGGCAAAGAGCCGGTAGGGACCGCATACTTCTTGGCCATCCTGGCCGAGGGTGCAGGACAGGAAGCAGGCCGCTGCCAAAGCTCTAAGGCTGGGCCGACAATGGCCTCAGCCACCGGAAAGGCCTCTGTGGGGGAATCCCCTCGGTCCAGTATCTCAGTCAGGGGATACTTGGCCCGTTTGGACACGGGCTCGAGCTGCATCCCGGTGGACTCCGAGAAGAGTCGAAGCAGACCCAAGAAGGACGATGGGCTATCGTCCAATGACTGGCCCCTGGAGAACTCCAGGTCGACCTGCCTGGAGAACAGGGAGTCGTCGTCATCGGACTCCGAAGAGTCTGCGAAGAGCTGCCTCGGCCCTGAGCCACCCTCCACCTGCCGAGGATGGTCGGGAGTGAGGGTGACCGACAACCTGTGGGGCAGGCCGTGACCCGACCGAGAATCCTTGGTCGGTGCCCCAGACTTCGGTTGTGGAGGCGGAGGTTCCACCACAATCGGTGGAGCAGCGGTTCGGCCGAACAACTGGCCCAGGAACGGGCATCTCGACTGGGGCGAGCGGTTGCTTTGGTCGTTCGGGCGACAGCCACTTGATGGCCGGGGGCTGAACCGGAGTCGGTTTAGTCCCAGACAACAGTAACTGCTGCCACATAAGCTCCTCGTAACGTCGACGTAATTTACGTGAGCCTCTCCTCATCTGAGGAAGAGGACGAGGAGGAACGGTGTCGCCGCTTCCTTCGGTACGAAGACCGCCGATGTTGACGGGAACGGCTTGACCGAGACGAAGTCAGAGACAGAGACCCTCGGGGAGACTGAGGGCGGGTCTGGGAAGGGGCGGGGGACACCCGCTCTTCTCTCAGCTCGGGCACTTTATCCGGCGACTGCAGCCCCGAAGGTGCAGGCAGATCCTCGGTTTCCACCAGGGGAACCGGTGAAGGAGGGTTGTCGGCTTCACCAGTCGACAGCCCGTCCAATGGGTCGAGGAAAATCTCGACTGCGTCGATGGGAGTCTCGGCAGGCTGGCCTGATGGGGACACCATGAAGCCAGCGGCCTGAGCCGCAACTTCGACCGAAGTCAACGGTCGGTTGTCCGGGGAAGGAGACATCTCCCGCTCCCATGAACGCCGACGGTGGGACTTACCCTTCGACTCCTTCTTCTTGGGCCAAGAAGAATGTCCCGAAGGCCCCTCTGCCTTCATGGAAAGGGACTGACAAAGCTCCTTGAACGAAACAGTGTATGAGGAACTCAGAGAGAGCGGGATAAATGCCGCGGCCGAGGAGGAGGAAGATGCGGCCTGGGCTGCCTCCTCCTCGAGGGCGATCATATGCTCGAGCTGCTCAGCCGAGCCAGCCGCCGCAGACACCACCCAACGAGCCTCTTTGGATTTTACCAGCGGGTAATGCTTCTCGGGGTGCCCGAGCTTCAATCGGGTAGCACGATCTTCCAGGACGGTGGCTGAAAAGAGCGGCACAACTCGCAGGCCTGCGGGTCGTGGTCTAGGCCTAGGCAGTAGACGCACGTGGAGTGCGGATCCGTCCTGGACATTTTCTGCCTGCAAGGGCACCTCTGAAAGCCGGGAATTGATTTGTCCATCGCAGCCGTGAGGGATGATGAAGACCGAAGTTTATAAAACTTCAAAACTAGTTTCGTTTGGATCCAGTCTAAAACGCAGAGTGCTAAGGAGGGAACCTGAGCTTCCAAGTGGTAAGGAAGATCTGGCGTCATGGGGCGGAGCCGAGAGTTTTATTTATTTTTTATTTATTTATTTGTGAAATCAGTTTACAACCTTTGAGCCAGAGGCTCGTTTCCAAAGGTACCTCATCCCATTAAAGACAAACATAGAGTTTTAGGTTACATAGCATAGGTTTTGCTAAAAATAGGCGTTCATCAGAGGCGCCACGTCACACTGAGGTCAGACAAAATACATTTAGGTTACAGGGTACAAGTAATTGAGAATAGGTGTTACACAAGTTGGTATCAAAATTTAGCAATCTAATAGGCATACAATGAAACAGCTGGCACTGGCCAGGTTAGACATAGGTACAGTGTACCGGGAAGAGGTGGTGGGGAGGGTTAGGTGGAGAGCCACCCGGTGGTTGTTGTCATGAGAAGTCAAGGTGGAGGCTGCCTTCAGAGACAGGAGCAGCTACGAGTGTTGAAGAGTTGGTTTCGAAGGGTGGTTTTGAACTTGGAGATGGTGGTGGCATTGGTGATGGGAGCAGGGAGAGAGTTAAACCAGGATGGGGCTCTGTAGCAGAAGAACCTCTGGCCACGGCTGGTTCTTGATCTGGGGACCATTAGAGTGGTCTTGTTGGATGACCGTGTTGCAATAGTGGGTGGGATCCTGTGGATGGATGCCGTCACCCAGGAGGGAGAGCCGGTAGGGTTTTTGTGAGGAGGCAGGTTTGATATCGAGCCGTTCATCCAGGGTAAGGAGTTTAGCCTCATCATACAGCTGACAGGTGTGTGTGAGCCTGGGGGCACCAGTAATCAATCTGCAGGCTTTATTCAGGGTTAAGTGAATTTTTTTGAGTGCAGTCGTGTCGGCAGCACCATAGACTGGTAGACCATAGTCTACAAAGGACAATACGGAAGACGTAACAGCGAGCCGGAGCGCATTTGGGGGAAGGCAGGTTCTATGGCGGAAGAGGATGCCAAGCCGTGTGTTAGTGGCGGATGTTAGGGCATCAATGTGGTTGTGAAATGTGAGGGCTGAGTCGAAGGTAACCCCAAGGTATTTGTAGGAGCAGACTTGTTTCAGTGGCTGTTTGGTACTAGGAAGGATATAGAGTGGGTGGTTGCTAGCTTTGTTTTGGGGGTGGGAAAAGAGCATAGCTTTGGTTTTTTTAAGATTGATGATGAGTCTGCACTCCTTAAACCAGGCTTCGGCATTACTGAAAGACTGCTGTAGGGTGTCCTGAAGGGAGACAGAATTGCGGTGGGTGGCAAAAAGGACAGCGTCATCTGCATACAGGAGAATTTTGCCAGGGCATGCACTGGGCAGGGTGTTCAGATAGAGTGAGAAGAGAAGGGGCCCAGGATGGAGCCTTGGGGACCCAGAGTGAATGGGATGGGTATCAGAGAGTATCCCATTGATTTTAACACACTGTGATTGAGCTGGAGATAGCTTGTGCACCATGCTAGGGGCCAGCCGAGACCAGTGTGGCAGAAGCATTCAGCAGAAGAGGGTGGGAGGCGTGTCGAAAGCCTTTGAGAGGTCAATGAACACTGCACCAGCTAGGGAGCTGGTATCTAGGGAGGAGTGTAGGAAGTTGGAGGAATTCAATTAGTGCAGTGCTGGTACTGTGACCAGCACGCAGGCCATGTTGCTCTGGGCATAGATGTTATGCTTAGCCAGATAATCAGTGATTTGAATGGCCACCACTTTCTCCAGGGCTTTGGGGGAGATGGAGATTGGCGTAGTTGTTGGCGGCGACCTGTCGCCTCCTTTATGAATGGGTGTGATTATGGCTGTTTTCAAGCCGTGGAAATTGTCCCAGGCAGAGCGATCGGGTTAATTAGGCTGGTGAGTGGGGGAGGACTTCATCTAGCATCAGCCTGAGGATACTGGGGTCCAGTGAGTCACTGCCGGGACTGTTGCTATTCAAAGCTTTGATTAGGATGGGTCTGGCTTCCGGGCAGAAATCTTGCGAGGTGGAAGCTGGGGTGCTGGAGGACAGGGGAGGTTGGTTGGGGGAGGGTCAAAGAAATTACTAGGGAGGACTGAGCTAAGGTCAGTGAAAGTGGTGTTGAGCCAGTTAGCTATGGTGGCAGGCTCGGTGGCAGTAGTGCTATTGCTAGTGAGCTGGGATGGGGCAGGGGAGCGTGATTTTCCATTTAGTTGTTTAATATTATCCCAGAAAGTCCGGGCCGAGCCCCAGGAGGAAGTAAGGGTGGCCTGGTAATGGTCAGCCTTGGCTTTCCGGATGGCCCAAGAGCACTTATTCCGGGCTGCATTGTAAGCCTGCCTATCAGACAGCCGACCCGTTTCAGTGGCAAGGTGCCAGAGGTTATCCCGATTTCTTAGTAATTGTAAAAGGGCAGGGCTAACCCAGGGTGCATTCTGCTTTTTGGATCGGATTTTGGTGAAGGATGCAAAGAGATCACAAGCCATGTTGAAGGTGTGTGTGAAGAAGGCGAGGGCAGTGTCAATGTCGGTTGCACGATGAATGGGGGACCAGTTTATCTGGGTGAGGAATAGTTTAAGTTTTTGCAGCTCACCAGGGCGGAGGCACCTGCGGAGGGTGGTCTGGGGTTTGGGATTGGGGACTGCCCAATGAAATAGGATAGGGGAGTGGTCACTTAGGGAATCTGGTAGGACCTGGATGTTTTGGATTTTTTGGGGTCGGTTGGTGATAATAACATCCAGAAGGATGCTGGTTCCTCTCTTAGGGTTTATTCTAGTGGGCTGGGTGATGAGTTGTGTCAGGTCTTGGGCGGCAAATGAGTCTCTAATCGTGGAAAGAAGGAGTGCTGAGCCAATTTCACGTTAAGGTCCTAACTAGGATTTGTTCCGCTTTATGGTGGAGGGAGGCCAGATAGTCAGTTAAAGATACCAGGCCGGGTGTTGGTTCTTTGGGGAACGAGGCAGTGGTGAGATAGAGAGGGCCCCAGAGGGGTCCAGGTGAGTTTGAGGGTAAGAGCCTGGGCCCCATTTACAAGGGCAGGGGTGGGGAGCGCGTGTCCAAGTATTGTGTCCCTAGTGTAGATTGCACAGCCTCCCCCTCGTTTGCCTACCACCTGGGTGGGTGGGAGGAGCCAGCTTGAAGACCTTCCGGCAAGATTTAAAGCGGCAAGGAATCTGCCAGACAGTGTGGATGAACAACATATCCATGTCCCTAGAAAAGAAGATTCCAGGGCGGGACAGGGTCCCGAAAGGGAGGTTTCAAGTGCAGAATATCCTGCAAAAATGTGGGGGAGAAGTCCAGCTTGACAACAGCCTTTCCCTCTATAGGTGCATGATGTGCAAAGATGGCAGAAAGAAGCACCTTCAACAAAGAGTACCCCAGGCTGGAGTCCAAAAGGGAGAGGAGGGTCTCCAAAATCAGATTCACTGAGCAGGTGCAGGGATCCAAGTGGCAAGCTGTAGCCCACAGGGAGAAGCGCTTCCACTTCATGGTGTAGGTGGATCTCGTGGAAGGTTTCCTGGCAGTCACCAGGATGTCAGCAACCGTGGAAGACACCTCAAAGCAAGCGATAGCTAAGTCTGCAGGAGTCACACATGGAGATGCAGAGACTTGAGGTCTAGAAAGACCAGGGTGCTCTGATCCTGGGAGAGCAAGCCGGTGCACAGGGCCAAGGAAAGTGGAGGTTCCACTGCCAGCTGCTGAAGCAGAGGGAACCAAATCTGACGTGACCAATAAGGAGCTATGAGAATTATCTCCACTCCCTCTGACTGGAGCTTGAGGAGGACCCTCTGCAGGAGTGGGAAGGGAGAGAAGGCATACAGAAACCTCCCTTTCCAGAAGAGGGCCAATGCGTCACGCCAGAAAACTCCAGGCTCTCGATCGAGCGAGCAGAAACTTTGTGTTGTGTGGGTACACAAAAAGGTCCAACTCTGGGTGGCCCCACCTGTTGAAGAGATCTTTGACCACTGTGGACAGGAGTTCCCAACTTGTGTGCCCTTGACCTGGACCAGCTTAGACTGTCAGCCAGGGCATTTTTGACACCTGGAACATGGATGGCTGAAAGTTTTAGGTCATGCTCTATGGCAGAGTACCAAACTCTTATGGCCTCCTGACAAAGGGGGTAAGAGTGAATGCCCCATTTGTTGACGTAGAACACCACAGACATGTCCGTCAGTACCAGAAGCAGGCCTGGAAGAATGTGAGTCTGAACGGCCTGTAGGGCATAAAAAAAAAAAATGAAAATTACGTACCTATTGTAATTCTGATCTTTCTGTTTAACTTCACCATTCATCACCTTTGGGTTCTGACCCGGAGGAGTCCGATGAGGAGCTTTGGGGGATGGTGGGAGTTGACGCACCATCAGCGCCGCCCTCAAGGCAGATGCACTGCGTGAGCGCCTAAGGCTAGGCTGTTAGGTGTTGTCGACTCCGCCCTCTTGCCAGTTCTGAGTCACCGTAGAGTAAGAAAGGGTTAGGAGGGAGGGACAAGGAAGTCCAAGGGATAGACAAAGGAAAAAATATATAAATTAAAATGAGAAATAAACTGAGAGGACAGAATAAGTTTGAAAACTAAGGGGATTGGGTAGGGGCCCCAATCTCTGGAAGTAGAAGAAGGAGGGAGGGAGGAGGGTTAAGGAATTTAGAGATAAGGATGTGACGGGTTGGGGGGAGGGGGGAGAGACACACCCTGGAACCTTGACGTGTCTCCAGATTGTATAGGAACTGTGAAGGAGTAGCCAAAAGACTGCCAGAATTCAAGGCACAGAATCACTGGCAATAACTCCAACATAAGCAGAATTGGCTATTCTGGAAGAAAAGACAGGATACAGGGAAATCCCACCCCCCTCAAAAAGAAATTTTTGGTGTAAGAAACCTAGTTTCTTAAATTAAATCGAGGTCGTGTCCAAAGAACACGGAAATTAAAGCAAGCTGACAGGGAGAAGGGGAGAGGGAACAGAAAAAAGGCAACTGCCAACCCCAACCCCACAGAGGTGGAGCCTAGGCACTAAAGGAGTGCCTTCCATCCTGACCACTCTACCCCTAGAGATAATTATCCCCCATGTGCCCCAAGTCACCCCACTCCTGACTAACAGAAAGGGGGAGGGCACAGAGAGGGAGGCCCAAGGGGGATGGAGGGAGGGACTGTGATGAATGGTGAAGATACACAGAAAGATCAGAATTACAGTAGGTACGTAATTTTCATATCTTATCTGTGTCAGTCTTCACCATTCATCACCTTTGGGTGAGTGCCGAGTCCGCCCCAAAGGGGGCCCTAACCCTAAAGGACTAAGTCCCTTTGCTCTCAGTGGGTGGCACAACAAAAGAGAGAACCTTCACGGGTCTGGAGAGGCTCAGGAGTGGGGAGAGTGAGACGGGGACTCCTTGGAAGGAGTAGGAAGTTGCCCCAACAGATGTCGTCTCACCCTATGGGAGAAAAGATGGGTTCTCTGGTAGGGGGAGGAAATCACCCTACGCTGGGCCAAGGATGACAACTGGGAAAGACACAGCCATGCTGTCTGCCTAGTGCAGATTGCTGTCCCTACGACCCTGGAAGATTTTTTTTTAATTTTTTTATTTTATTTTATTACAACTAGGATTACAAGTACCTTTGAGCCAGGCTCTTTTACAAAGGTTCCACGTCAGAGAACAAATACAAGTTACAGAACTAGGAGCAAAACAATATATAGGTCGGCATATTAGGTTACAATGGTAGATCAATACAATAGCTAGAATAAGTAGAATGTACACATGGGAACACAAAGTAACAGAGGGATAAGTAGGAGGGAGGGTGGAAGATGAAGATAAATGTGAGGAACGAAGTTGGAGAGGGCAGGAATTGCAGCCAAAGGGCATGGTCATCAACTGGGAACAGGCTGAAAGTAGTCAACAAAAAGGGAAAGATCATTGAGGGCTCAGAAGAGGCGGGAGCAGTGAAGGGGGGAGAGTCAGGAGTGGTGCAAAGAAAGAAAAAATAAAGAAGTAACAGAGGAAAGGGAGGGGTTGGAGATGTGGTACGTGAAAGTTGGAGGGAACAAAAACGAGAGAGCTGAGGAGATTATAGGTAGCATTCACAGGAGCTAGAGTTAGTAAGGTGGAGGTGCAATTTATACGTGAATGAGCCAAGGGTGGTAGTGGAGGAGATGTCAGGATTGAGCGCATTTAACCAGCTAGGCGCTCGGAAGGCAAAGGATCTTTGGCCCTGAGAGGTGCGACGGCGGGGAACCAGAACGAGCTGGTATTCAGAGCCCCTGGGGTTACGTGGCCCATGGTTACTTTCTTTGCCATAATGCAGGTTTGGTATTTTATACGATTTGAAAGTTGAAGCCAGCCAGATCGGGCATACAGGTCACATGTATGAGTGTACCTCGTTGGTGTCGTAAGATGCCTCGCTTGGTGCCTTGCTAGCTCCAAGCCACGTGCAAAGAGTGCAATGACTTGTCTGGTTACCTCCATGTCAGGCATAGCGGCTAGGAGTTGACCTAGTCTGGACAACAGGAACCTATCATAGGTAGCATAGTGGGCCTGATGTGCTGAAATAGAGAGCAGCAACCATGCCGAGTAGAACGTCCTCCCCCCCAGAAGTCAAAATCCATAGAATCTTGATCTGGGGGCTGGTCATGGTGAGGGGCGTGAAGCCCATCAGGAGTGTCCAGCTGCGTCAATCCTGATTGAGGATGAGGCATAGAACCTGGAGACTCTGTGGGGGGCATGATACCTCTGGCAGACATCCCTTGGGGCTGGCACTCCGGAAAAAAGGTATCTACCAGAAGCATGACGCCTCCTGAAAGGGAGCAGGCCACGGGAGGCACCACAAGGGTGTCCGCACCGAAATCGCATAGAAAGGCGTGTGGCGAGTGCTCCAGATTGTGCTGCATGGGAGAGGTGATGTGCAGGTCCTCCAACATCCTCACAAGGAATCGCTGATACTCTGCGAGATCAGCAGCTGTGGAGATGTGGACAGATGGCTCCTCTCCTCCAGAAGAGGGGGATGAGGAGTCAGGGGACCTCAAGAGTTCAGAAGCTGGCTTCTCAGGGGGAGGTTGAAAAACCTATCTGTCCATAGCCCTGATATAAGTGGCAAATTGAGCAACCACCGCCCTGAACTGCTCCCAGGAAAGAGGACCGCTAGGACCAAGAATACCTGGGAGCACAGGAGAATGTGGCAGAGGAGAGGGGCAGAGCCAGCAACAGGAATCGACTGTCCTCTGCCTGGGCTAAGGAGTGCACCTGGAGCCCCAAGAGAAGAAAAAGCTCCGGAAAACTCCACAGCCGACAGCTGGTCAACCAAATTGGAACTGCCTAGGCTGCGCCCTGAAGAATCCCTCTTGTGAGGTGACCAGATCAGTTAAAGTCCAAAAGGACGGTCCCCCACCTCCAAAGAACGAGGCCCTCTCGAGAAAACTGAAAGGGAAGGATGGGGATCCCCCGCTACGACTTCTCCCAGAGCCCGGATGGCTTCCAGTAAAAGGTCGCCGCATGGAACCCATACCCCTCGAACCCTCGGAATCCAAAAGTGCCCACCTCCTCAAAAGAGCCAGCCTAGGCAGCTGGCAACCCTGGTCAGCCCCCAAAGGGGCTATCCAGGGAGCAGCACCCTCCCCTCCCCTCCTGTGGGTGCTATGATCGGCCCCAAAGTTGCGCGGTCCAGGCACACCACTCGAGGGGGTACCACCACTGAGGGATCAGAAAACCCTCAAGAGTCCAGGCTGCAGAGCAATGGTGGCTTGCACCACTGCCTGCTGGTCAGCAACCCTGACCTTGGTCCCGGGAGCCAATGTCCACTCCTCAGAGGGGGGGCTGGTTCCGGCCTGTCGAGGACACTACCAAGGTGTCCACGTGAGCAGCCAACTCCAAAGAGTCAGACTGCCTATCTGACTCAGAGTCCGAATCCTCCTCCAAAGAGGTGGAGATCGAAGTTCTGTACCAAACGGTGCGTGGACGCCCGCTGCCATCCAGACTGAAAAGGGCACCAGACCCAGAGACTGTACCAGAGCTGGCGCCGACGTCCCCAGCCGCACCGCGAATGGTGTGGGAAGAAGACACAGCTCCAACAACAGCAGCAGCATCGGGGCCGGAGCCTGTCATGGCGCCGTCCCGACCCACGCCGCAAGCGGCTGAGGCCAGAGATGGCACTGACAATGGCTCGACCATGCCCTCGGCGCTGCGAACGGCACCAAAGTCAGAAACCCCCATGGTGCTGTCCTGACCCACGGCGCTGCTCGCGGTGCCAAGGCCAGAGGCAGTGCCGACGATGGCTCCGTCCGTGCTCTTGGTGCGGTGAACGGTGCCGAGGTCGGAAACCACAATGGCGCCGTGTCCTCGCTCGGAGCCGCAAGCAACTGTAGAGCTGGAAATGGCGCTGTGCTCAACGCTGGGGCGAGACACCATCAAAGGCAGCACCGTAGAGCCTCCCACGGCGCCGTGAGCACCATTGGTGCCGCGAACAGAGCCAACAGCAGCAACGGCGCCAAGCAGCAGACCAGCGCCGATGACAGCGCCATCAGGGCCCACTGCACAGAGGCCCAAGATGGTGCCGACAGACGGCGTTGAGGATGGCGCCGACCGACACCCTCTGAGGTGAGGGTACAATACCAGGGGAGCTTTCACCCCAAATGGGGTGATTGCCAAGACGGTGCCTCCCGCCCGTCCCCTGGAGGGAACAGACTGGACCTCCTGTACCACAGAAGTGGCTTCTGCCATGGTGAGGCTACAAGAAGCAGAAGCCCCCTCCTCCTCAGTCCATATAGAACTGGGAGGGGACCCGGAAGAAAGGCAGAGAGAACGTGGCTTGGCCCAATGAGTGTGTCCCGCTCCCCGTGCTGGCGGAGCTCGGCCCAACTTTTCACGCTACAAGGTTCGACATGACGACGCAATCACAGAGAAGCAGATGTTGCACGTAATCCATGCTGTGTAGCAGGCCAAGACACAAGAGGCAACGGTCATGCTGGTCGGTGACTGAGTACTTGCGTCAGCATTGGCACCGACGCATGGGGCCGTCCCCATCTTCATTGTTTTCTTGCCCCCGCGCAGACATGACCTACGGAAAAACACCACCAAACAAGACTTGACGTCGCAAAATAAAGAAAGGAACAGTCTTACTTTAATCTCAGGCGATGTCGAGTGGAGCGAAACTGAACCAGCAGGAAGAATTCAAGGACGGAGTCGATGGATTTCGTAAAGGAGCCGAAGGCTTCAAGAATGACAACAGGCCTCTCACACAGCAGAGCTGCCCACAAGGTGACCTCGATGGCAGGAGACGAAGAACTGGTGAGAGGCGGAGTTGACAATACCTAACGGCCAACCCAAGAGCCGCCACGTAGTGCATCGGCCTTGAGGGTGGCGCCGATGGCGGTCGACTCCACCCATCCCCCCCCAAAAAAAGCTCCCGTGGGGTCATGACCTCTGGTCAGAACCCAAAGGTGATGAACGGTTAAGACTGACACAGATAAGATCTGCTCGCATCTCCAGCATGTTGATGTGGAAATGTTGTTCTGACTCGGACCAGGACCCCGAGTCTGACGGTCTCCTAGGTGACCACCCTAGCCCAGACCTGAAGAATCTGTAGTGAGACTTTGCTGAGGGGATACCAAGTGGAGAGTAACCCCAATCAGGAGGTCGATGGGGTTCTGTTACCACTCCGAGGTCAATCTCACCGGGTTGGAAACCAGCACCGGCTGTTCCAAGTCATGGGTGTGTTGGTCCCAATGGGCCTGAAGGGTCCACTAGGGAACCCTCATATGCAGGCGGGCGAGGGGAACTGTGGTTATGGCCACTGCCATGTGCCCCAATAGATAAAGAAACGCTCTGGCTGGTACCTGGCAACTGGAAGAGACCAGCCGGGCCTGTGCCATCAAGCATTATGCCCTGTCCTCCGGCAGGAAAGTTCTGCCCTGGGACAAGTCCAAGACCACTCCTATATACAGGAGGCGTTAGCTCTGGGAGAGAAGAGACTTTGGTAGATTGATAGTTATCCCAAAGAGCTGGAAGAGCCGAAAGGTGCCTTCCAGGGTCTGCAGCAAACAATCCCTGGAGGGGGCCATTAGTAGCCAACCATCCAGGAACATATAAAAACCCTGTGTCCACAGTGCCACCAACACCACTGCTGGGCTTTGGTAAAGACCCGAGGTGCCGAGGAAAGGATAACAAGGGAGGGCCCGGAACTGGAAGTGGGCCCCCTGGAAGCAAAAGTGGAGGAAGCTGTTGTGGGCCGGGAAAACCAGGATATGGAGATAAGCATCCTACGTATCCAGGGAACACAGACAGTCCCCCTGGTGAATGAGGGGTAACAGCCCCTGTAGTGTCACCATCCTCAAGTGCCTGTACTCTATGTAGAGGTTCAGATGGCTTAGATCCAGGAACGGCCTCAGATCCCCCGTTTTCTTGGGGACGAGAAAGAAGTGGGAGTAGAATTCCTTTCCTCTTCGAGCTGGGGGTACAAGCTCTATGGCCTTTTTGTCCAGGAGCGCCTTAATCTCTTTCT
Source organism: Neoceratodus forsteri (assembly GCA_016271365.2). NCBI lineage: Eukaryota > Metazoa > Chordata > Ceratodontiformes > Ceratodontidae > Neoceratodus > Neoceratodus forsteri. The sequence goes on along the minus strand of CM028129.1, from coordinate 499,885,975 downwards.
GGATGAGGGAGATGTGGGCCTGTGGGTAATGGGTAAGGGAGGGAGGACTTTTTTTGGTGGGAAGGCCACCAGAAACTCGAGAGTGTGACCCCGTTCGATGATCTGAAGCACCCATGGATCTGAGGTTACAGTGCGCACCCATCTAAGCATAAGAAGAACCAACCCCTGACCGCGTCCCCAAGGCCTCTGCTGTGGGTTGGGGGGTTGGGCAAGGAGTCATGCAGTGGAGCTGGGGGTGGGCAGAGCGGCTGAGGGCGCTCTGGGGGCAGATGCTCCTGAATGCGGGGTAGTTGCCTTATGTTTGAAAGGTCCCTTCTACTGCTGGCCCTTGGAAGGCTGTCAAGAGGACACTGAGAAGATCGTGGTTGGGAGCGGTACATGGAGTGTACCGACCTCAGGGCCTTACCCTACTCCTGGAGGCAGGAGACGATATTTTGGGCATCTCCTCCAAACAAGACTGAGCCCCAGAAAGGGGTATCCATTATCTTGGCCTGAACATTAGGTGCACAACCAAACACCTGGAGCCAAGAATGGCGGCGAATGCAGACCCTGCCACCGCCTCACGGCCAGCAGCATCGACAGTGTCATAGGCTGCCCAAAATACATGAGTGCCACATCACAGCCAGACTTAAGAAGCTGGGCCACCTGAGTTTTGGTGGAATCGTCGGGGAGGGCTACAACAAAATCCCTCACCTGATCCCAGATGGCATTCTGGTACTGCACAATATGGGCCAAGCAGTTCTGGGTCCAGATAGCCAGTGTAGTAAAAGATAAACCCACTTGCCCCACTGGTCTAGCCAGCGGGATTCCTTGTTTGGAGGGAGGGTGCTCAGGTGTTTGGGTTTCTTAGTGCGGTCATGTGCAGCATTCATGACCACCGAATCCACAGTGGGTTGTTCACCATACAAGGGTTTTCCGACTGTTGCGTAGTAAAGATGGTCCGCCTTCTTAGCCAAGGCCAAGGTGGAAGAGGGCTGATTCCATGACACTTTGGTAACATCATCATATGCCTCGATCAGAGGAGGGACCACCAGAGAGAGGGTCCCTGTCTTCCGCAGGTAGAGCGCCAGGCAACAGCACTCCGGGTCAAGCCTGGTGTCCCATCTCATAAAGGACTGGATATGACGCATCACATCTATAAAGGAGGGATCTTCCAGGGGGAGATCTGGGGGTCTCCTTGGGGGGACCCTATCAGAGGAGCCCCTGGAGTCCTCCGATGACTCTGAGGAGGAATCATCACCTGAAGGATCACTACCTGTGACTGGCGTTGGTGGGCGATAGTCAACCGTATGCGTGAGTGAGGCACCTGTGTGACCCCCAGAAGTCCCTGTAGTATGGGAGTTGCTGGGTCCTGCCTGATCCAGGTCCCTAGGAGGGGGGGTCCCGGGGAGGTGTGGCGGGAGGTCTCCTGGGGATGTCCTTGTCCTTCATAAAAGCCCACCAGGCTGTGAAAAAGGCATTGTAATCCACCGGAGGAGGACTGTGCGGTGGATAAGGGTAGTGAGGCGGAGGGTACTGGGTCGTCGGGTAGGTGTTGGCTAGGGATCCCTAGGTGGGCCAGCAGGCAATGGCTGAGGCGCAGGCTGAGGCAGAGATGACGATGGCTGGGGAGTCGTTGGTGAAGCCAGTGCCGGCTTTGAAGGCAAAGGCTGGCACCGGTCTGGGGATGCAGCCGAGGTAAGTCCCAGAGAAGAGGCTGGCACCTGTGAGGGGGAGATCCCCTGAGAAACATAGAATTTGATGGCAGATAAGGACCGCTTGGCCCAACTAGTCTGCCCATTTCCCGACCTAACTCATAAGCTGCAGATCCTAGTTAATCAACAACCTACTTTCTCCTACCCCCGCTAGAATTGCCTTATGTCTGTCACATGCATTCTTGAATTCCCCCACTGTTTTTGACTCTACAACCTCCTCTGGAAGGCTGTTCCATGCATCTACAACCCTCTCTGTGAAGAAATACTTCCTCACATTACATCTGAGCTGTCCCCCCTCTATCTTCAAAGTGTGACCCCTTGTTCTTGCACATCTCTTTTTCTGAAAGATGCTACCCTCTTGGACTTTGTTGATTCCCTTGACGTATTTGAAAATTTCTATCATGTCCCCCCCTCCCTCCTTTCCTTGAGGCTATACATCTTAAGCTCCTTTAGTCTTTCTTCATATGTCTTCTGGTGCAGACTCTGCACCATTTTGGTTGCCCTCCTCTGGACAGCCTCCACCCTGTCTATGTCTTTGCGGAGATGGGGTCTCTAGAACTGTACACAGTACTCCAGATGTGGTCTTAACAACTTTCTGTACAGAGTGCCAACAACTTCCTGTTTTCTACTGGGCGATGCCTCTCCCTATGCATCCCAGTATCCCCCAGCCCTCCTTACTGCCTTCTCACATTGCTGGCCCACCTTTAGGTCATCTGATATGATTACCCCCAGGTCCCTTTCCATTTTCCATTTTTGTTGCTGTCAGTATCTCACCCCCCATTGTGTACTCTTCCCCTGGGTTTTTGTTTCCCAGGTGCATTACTTTGCACTTCTTGAATCTAAGCTGCCATACATTTGACCATTCCTCCAACCTTGCCAAGTCCCTTTTCATCCTTTCCACCCACCTTGCATATCAACCCTGTTGCAAATCTTTGTGTCATCTGCAAAGAGACATAATTTCCCTTCCAGTCCCTCTGCAATGTCACTTATAAAGACATTAAAAAGGACCGGCCCCAGTACTGAACCCTGCGGTACCCCACTAGTAACCCTCCTTTCTTTACTGTGGACTCCATTTATTATTACCCACTGTGTCCTGTTGTCCAGCCAGTGTTTTACCCAAGCTACCACCCTGGGACCCACTCCCAGGCTGGCTAATTGTTTATTAATCTTTTATGCGGGACTGTGTCAAATGCCTTGCTAAAGTCTAGTTGGCCATGTCCACAGCCCTCCTGGTCACCCAGTCAAAAATCAATTAGATTTGTGTGACATGACCTTCCTGCTGTGAATCCATGCTGCCTTGGGTCCTGTGCCCTACTGGCCTCTAGGTACTCAACAATTCTTTCCTTCAGAAGTGATTCCATCATTGTCCCTACCACTGAGGTCAAACTGACAGGTCTGTAGTTTCCTGCCTATCTTGCTCCCACTTTTTTGAAGGGGAATCACATCCACCCTCCTCCAGTCCTCAGGTACCACACCATTCTCCCATGATTTATTAAAAAGGGTAGTTAGTAGTGTTACTAGTTCTCCCCTTAGTTCTTTTAGAATTCTGGGGTGAATCCCATCAGGCCTCATTGCTTTATCCACCTTCAGTTTTAAGAGTTCTTTCAGAACCCTTTCTTATGTGAAAGGACTAATATCAACCCCCCTATCCAGAGTACTTCTACTAACTGGATTAGGTATCTCCCCCTGCTTTTTCATTGTGAATACTGAGCAGAAGTATTCATTCAGTATCCCTGCTTTTTCACTGTCGCTCTCTGCCCAACCACCTTCCTCTTTATTCAGCCTCAGTATCCCTGCCTTAGTCTTTATTTGCTCCCTAATGTACCTATAAAAGGTTTTATCCCACTTCTTAACCGAGTTGGCTATCTTTTCCTCAGTTTGGGCCTTTGCTATTCTGACTGCCTTCCCCGCTTCCTTCTGCTTTAACTGGTACAGTTCTCTGTCCTGCTCCTTCTGTGTTTCCTTATACTTTCTGAATGCTGTCTTTCTTCCTTACCTTCCCTGCCACTTCTTTTGAAAACCATAGTGTTTTTTTTCTTTCATTTTGATTTGTTTATTTGCTTCACACAAAGGCCTCTGTGATGGCGGTTTTGATGTTTCCCCATTGTTGCTCCACTCCACCTTCTTGCCTGTTTGCTAGTGCTTTTCTGAGGCACTCTCCCATTTTGACAAAATCAGCCCTTCTGAAGTCCAGCACCTTCACTTTTGTATGGCTTGACTCTACAGCTATGTTTACCATGAACCACACTGTTTGGTGGTCGCTTGTTCCCAGATGGTTACCTACTTCAAGATCAGAGATCCTTTCTCCGTTCCCATTTAAGAGTACCAGGTCTAAGATTCCTCCTTCCCAAGTGGGTTCCAAAACTAGCTGTCTGAGGCATGCCCCCTGTAGGGTATAGAGAATGGCCCTGCTCTTGGATGTGGCTGTAGCAAAGGTGCTCAAGTTAACATCTGGCATATTCAGGTCCCCCAATCAGCAATATCTCCCCTTTCTCTGCCATCCCAAGGATACCGTCCATAGTTTCCTTGTCTATTTCCTCCCCCTAAGACGGGGGTCTGTATACAACCCGTGTGGACTGTGGAGCCATTTCCAGTCTCCAGGGTGACCCACAGTGCCTCCTCTCCTCCCTGTTTACCCTTTAGTTCTGTTGCTTTGATCCCTTCCCTTACATAGAGAGCTACCCCTCCTCCTCTTCTTCCCTCCCTGTCCCTCCTGTAGATTATGTACCCTGGTATGTTGACATCCCAGTCATGGTTCTCTGTGGACCATGTTTCTGAGACTGGGGCAGAGGCATTGCTAGGGTTAAGGAAGAGGCGAGTGCTTGCTCTGGGCGACGCCTGGGAGGACTAGCGCTGGCCCCAGAGTCGGGGACCGATGAAGGCAATGCCTTGACCAGGGGGCAAAGAGCTAAGGACCACTGCCGCAGGTTCCAACCTATGTCAAGTCACCTGGCTGAGGACCTGTGGGAACTAAGGGCCTGAGCATCAGAGGCTCGGAAGCAGAGGAAGAAGTCCGCTGCCCAGAGGAGCCGCCACACGTAACAGAGGTGAGGGAAGGCGGTAGGGCCACTGGCAACCTGGAGGGAGTAAGGGCTGTGGAGGCTGGAGGAGCCAATCCCCTGTGGGGAGACCTAGAGCAGAAGCTGGTTTATAAGGCGACTGTGGTGAGAGGTGACCAAGGACAATCCCGGTGCCCATGCTTATTAGTTTCTTCTCCTTCTGGAAAGAAGACGACAAAGCCCCAAAGGCCAGGGAGGTGGAAGAACTTTTCGCCTAAAGTTCCTTCTCCATCGCGGCTAATTTCTGTTGAAGCAAGTGGCTCTGGAGGGTCTCCAAGCGGTGTCTCCGTGTGGCCTGGTTGAAGTCCTGGCAATGCTTGCAGGCCTCGGTGTCATGGTTGGGGCCTAAGCAGAACAGGCAGGAAAAGACCGTCTCTGGCAGGAATCTGCTTGCCGCAGGCACACTTCGTAGGCCAGTCAGAAGACGAAGCTGGAAAAGAAGACAAAAACGAAACGGTGAAAAACACTGAAACTTGATGTTACATATACTGAGAAAATAAAATAAATGGGTAAAGCGCAATGAAAACGGGGGTCGATTGAAGCAGATGTCCATGGAGGTCTGACGTGCATGGGTCGATTGGAAAAGAACTGAAGTAGGTCTGGGGGACCATCCCTTTTATAGGACAGACGGACATCAGCGTGCTGACATTGGTGGGGGTGGTCCCTCGTGGTAGACGACTAGCTAGAATTTTTCCATAAGATCCTGGCCCCTTTAGTCCTACCGGTGTTGCCTGTTGCAAGAGCCTCCTTGAAGTAAAGTTACATGACCCAATTCATGGACCAAAATCCCGCTTGTGCTGCGTAATGTATAGCATCCAGCATCTCAATAATACTTCAGACTTTTCCGTGTAATGATGTAATTGTGCTGTAAGCTTTTCCATTTCATATATCCTAATGATAATATCTTTCCAGAGGGAAAGTATGGCCGTATTGCAGGTAAGACAATTTTTTGTAGTAGTTTTTTTGCGCAAGGAGACAACTGTTAAGTAATTTTCTTGTGGGGGTGACTGCAGTGTACCATCATAATGAGAGTACAAAAACAATTCGCAATTAAATGAATCTGAATGCCAAAAATATCTGATAATGCCTCACTTAGGTTGGTAAAGAAGGGGGTTAATACTGGGCAGTCCCCAAAAATATGTCCATGTGTGGGCACGGCAGAGTGACCGCAAGCTCTCCAGCGGGCTGCTCTCTGTCCTGGAAGATATTTACACTGTATAGCTGGGACTCTAAAGTACCGAACAAGAAAATTTCCTCCAGTTATATGAGGCTGTAATAGCGTGGAGACATTTAAGATGGATCATACGCCTTTTCCGCATCAATGGTAATAGCTATTTGTTGTTCCCTAGCCTTCCGACCTACATGGAGAATGTTTAAACACTTCCTCCTGTTATCTCTTATGCCCACAACATGGCCTCAGAAAAGGTCATAGCACCTCTTCTGCATTACTGGAGTTCACAGGAGCACTGCACAGCACATTGGATATGGGTCACTTAACCGGGGCAGTATTTGTAGATCTGACCAAGGCCTTCGACTCAGTCCACCATCGTCTGCTGATCCAACAACTCCAGCATTTAGGACTCTCTCCTGACACTGTCTTATGGTTCAACAGCTATCTGCAAAACAGATCTCAACGAGTCAAAATTGCTGAAACACTCTCGGACCTCAGACCAGTCTGATCTGGAGTCCCTCAGGGATCCATCCTGGGTCCGTTACTCTTCAGCCTTTTTCTGAACACGCTCCTGAAATCTTGCACTGAACAGATTATCCTCTATGCTGATGACGCTGTTATCTTCTCCTCCCACAAGGACCCTGTGCTCCTGCAGACCAATCTTCAGCAAGGCTTTGCCGCAGTGGAAAACTGGTTCATTCATCATAAGCTTGTCCTCAGTCATAAAAAAAACAAAGTAATGCTCTTTAACAGCTTTTAAAACAGGCATAGATCTCACCCCCTAGCTATCTCTACCAGCAGTGGCAACACCCCTGAGCAAGTGCAGTCGTTCAAATACCTAGGGTTATCCCTGGACTCAAATCTCTCCTATGGGGCACACATAGACAATGTTGCCAAATCAGCAAATATGCACCTAGGCCTACTTTACGGACATAGACAACACCTTACTGAAGATTGCCATCCAAAGCTCGGTGGTCTCCGTCATTGATTATGGTCTTATAATCTATGGCTCTTCCACTGCCCTGAGACGAATTTCAACATCATTTAACAAGGCCTGCAGGCTTATCTCTGTTGCTTATCGTCTCACTCATACATGTGACCTGTAAGCCCGATCTGGCTGGCTTCAACTTTCAAATCGCATAAAATACCAAACCTGCATTATGGCAAAGAAAGTAACCATGGGCCTCGCTCCGCCAGGAGTCCAAGCACTGCTTAGTTCTAGACTAAAGCCATGTAACTCCAGGGGCTCTGAATACCAGCTCCTTCTGGTTCCCCGCTGTCGCACCTCTCAGGGCCAAAGATCCTTTGCCTTCAGAACGCCTAGCTGGTTAAATGCGTTCAATCCTGACATCTTCTCCACTACCACCCTTGGCTCATTCAAACATAAACTCCACCTCCACCTTACTAACTCTAGCTTCTGTGAATGCTACCTAGAATCTCCTCAGCTCTGTCATTTTTGTTCCCTCCAACTATCACCTACCACATCTCCACCCCCTCCTTTTCCTCTATGTTACTTTTTTATTTCTTCTTTCTTTTCACCACACCTGACTCTCCCCCCCCTCACCCCCCCAACCTCTTCTGAGCCCTCAATTGTCTTTCCCTTTTTGTTGACTACTTTCAGCCTGCTCCCAGTTGATGACCATGCCCTTTGGCTGCAATTCCTGCCCTCTCCAATTTCGCTCCTCATGTTTATCTTCATCTTCCACCCTCCCTCCTACTTATCCCTCTGTTACTCTGTGTTCCCATGTATACATTCTACTTATTCTAGCTATTGCATTGATCTACCATTGTAACTTAATATGCAAACCTATTTATTGTTTTGTTCCTATTTCTGTAACTTGTATTTGTTCTCTGATGTGGAACCTTTGTAAAAGAGCCTGGCTCAAAGGTACTTGTAATCCTAGTTGTAATAAAATAAAATATATAAAAAATCTGCCAGATGTTGGTCAGGCACAAATCCCAACTGATCCGGGTGTATAAGGTTCCCAAGGATTCTGTTCACCCTATTACTCAAAACTTTAGTAAATATTTTAGAGTCAACGTTCAGTAAGGAAATATGGCAATAAGAGTCACATTTTTCTGATGATTTACCCGACTTGTGGATAACCGTGATAAAGGCTGATCGCTAAGAGTCAGGCAAATCATCTGGGTTCTTGCATGAGTTGAGGACATCTCTGAGTACGGGAGTCAACTGCTGTGTGAAAATTTGATAGAATTCAGTATTAAAGCCATCAGGGCCTGGCGAATTACCTGTGGGCATATTTTGGAAGACCTGGATTATTTTGTCCTGGGTGATGGGGGCATCTAGCAGCTGTTTGTCTATTTCTGTTAATTCAGGGAGCCTTACGCAGTTGAAGAAATCAAAAATTTCCTCAGTGGTTGCCTGTGCTGGTGCATTCTTACTATAGAGAAGCTTACAGTACTTATCAAAAGCTGGTGCTATGTCTGCAGGAGTATAAACTTCCTTTTCATAATCTCTCTCTCATCCAGACCTTTTTAACATACCGGTACGCCTGGGCCTTACGCAGCTGGAATGCTAATAAGCAGCCTGCCTTATTTCCCTGCTCATAATATTTTTGATTTAAATATCTTGGGTAGTCCTCTGTTTTCACATCCAAGAGGCCCTGAAGTTCCTTTCAAACCTGCTGCAACTCTCTGTATATTATAGGGGAAGCTTTTGATTTAAACATCTTATGTAGCCCTCTGTTTTCATGCCTAAGAGGCCCTGAAGTTCCTTTTGGACCTGCTACAACTCTTCGTATATAATAGGGGAAGGCAACGTGACTCTATATATAAACGCAATCTACGCCAAACCTCCATTAGATACAGACTCCCCGATATTTGGAACAACCTACCCTCCAAAATTACTGTCCCTCTCTCCCACCAAGTAAAGCCCCGATCAAGACCTTGATCATCCTGCTCCTGATGTCAGCCCCTCCTTTTCGTGCCTAGAGTCTCCCCACCCTGATACTCCTGAAAGGCCACTCCTGGAGGGGGTCATGAGACACACTCACATCTGCCATGATATTCTTGATCTTTGAAACTGGGTGCATATTGTTTTGCATATTTTATTGCCCCCATCAATTACATACCTAAAGAAAAAATTACTTACCATAGTAATATTGTTTCTTCCAGGGAATCCCTCAGCATGCTTTACTAGTGCAGTATGCCAGCTAGGTTGAGCTGCCCCGGAGGTGGTGACTATGCTAATGATGCCAGAGGAATTAGCCAGTCAGAAGACAGTAAGTGAGAGCTGTGTGTTGCTGCTGCAAACCAGTCAGGTTCATTTCAAAGCATGAGGGGCATGAAAATACAGGTTACTCACCTGTAACAGGAGTTCTAGGAGTGGTATATGTTGTTCATCCACACTGTCTGGCAGGTCCCTTGCCACTTTAAATCTTGCTGGAAGGTCTTCAAGCTGGCTCCTCCCACCTACCCAGGTGATAAAACCCTCGGCTCCGCCCCATGGCGCCAGATCCTAGCCGGCTGGGAGGCGGAGTTGTGGCGTCCCAGAGCTGAGGAGGTCGGTGGGTCGTGTGGATGAACAACATATACCACTCCTAGAACTCCTGTTACAGGTGAGTAACCTGTATTTCTAGGGATGTGGATATGTTGTTCAATCCACACTGTCTGGCAAACTCCTAGCAGTTCTCCGGGAGGAGGAAGGCAAGGCGTGCACCCCCTACTTAGGGAATAAGGACTGGAGAACAGAGGTCCCAAAACCAGCATCCCGGTGTGACTCAAGTTCAATGTGGTAATGGGAAATAAAGGTGTGTGCTGACTTCCAGGTAGCAGCCTTGCAGATTTCCTGGATAGTGACATCCCTAGAAGCAGCCACCGAAGCAGCAGTATGGTGGGTAGAATGAGCTCTTATCCCTTTGGGAGGCTCCATGCCCGCCAACCTATAGCAGAGATCTACGCAGGAGGTGACCCACCTGCTTATCGTCCGCTTGGCTGCAGGTCTGCCAGGTGCGGCTTCAGCGTAGGTGACAAACAGCTGGCGAACCTCTCTCCGAACCTCAGTCGTCCGCTCCTTATAATAAGCGAGCGCTCTTCTAGGGTCCACAGTATGGAGCCTATATTTGGCCTCCGAGGTGTGATTGGGGTAGAACACCGGCAGAGTCAACACGTGGTTAAGGTGAAACTCCGACACCACCTTCGGAAAGAATTTCGGGTGGGGGCGCAGGACATCCTTGTCCCTGTGGAAGACCAGATAAGGAGACTCGATGAAAACCACCTGGAGCTCTCCCATCCTTCTTGCTGACGTTATAACCACCAAGAAGGCGGTCTTCCATGACAGGTGGGAGATATTGCACCTGTGCATCGGTTTGAATGGCTTGCCCATGAGCTTAGCCAATACCAGCAGTAGATCCCATGGAGGTGGAGGTTCTCGCACCGGAGGGGATATGTGATCAAGGCCTTTGAAAAAGTGTCCAACCACCTACTCCTGCGCCACTGACTGCTTGCCGGCCCGTGCCCGGTAAGCAGAGATGGCTGCCAGATGCACCTTAAGGGTCATCGACTGAAGCCCTAGCTGAAAAAGGAAACACAGCTAGTCCAAAATGCTAGCCAATGGACAGGAAGAAAGGTCCAACCCCTTGTCCTGACACCAAATGGAGAATCTCTTCCATTTACAGGCATAGCATTTTCTGGTCGACTCCTTACAAGATGCCTCAACGATGCTGAGGACCTCGTCAGAAAGACCGAAGGCCTGGAACTCTAGCTGCTCAGGAACCAGGCCGTCAGGTGCAGGGATTGAAGGTCCGGATGGAGAACCTTCCCCTTGTTGACTGAGATTAGGTCCGGGTGGCTGGAAGCCGCCTCGGGAGCCTGGAGCTGAGGCTAAGGAGATCTGGGTACCAGAACTGGTGGGGCCAGTCTGGGGCTACCAGAAGCACTTGTGCCTTGTCCCTCTTCGCCTTGAGAAGCACCTTGTGGATCAAGGGAAATGGAGAGAAGGCGTAGAAGAGGCCCGGGGTCCACGGCCTCGAGAAGGCATGCCCCTGCAGCGAGCCCTGCTGAAGGGGGGTGGGCATGAAACAGCCTCAGCTTTGCACTCTCCCTGCAGGAGAGACCACTCGTCAGATGCAGCGCCTATCCGGCTGAGGGCAGCGGCCAGACTGTTGGAGGCTCCTGCCGCATGGATGGCTAGGAGATCTGCCTCCAGGCTGATCACAAGAGACCAAATGCGGAGAGCCTCCTTGCACAGAGGCAAGGAGTGCGTCCCGCCCTGTCGGTTGAGGTAGTACATGGTCGTGGTGTTGTCCATCTGGACCTGAACCACTTGACCCCAAACAAACAGAGCGAAGGCGGTGAGGGCTAGATGCACCTCTCGGAGCTCCAGCAGGTTGATGTGGCATCGAGACTCCTGAGGGGACCAGAGGCAGTGGGCCCTGAGCTCCCCCAGATGGGCACTCCAACCCATCAGAGAGGCATCGGTCGTCAGAGTGACCGTCGGCTCAGGGCAGACAAACGGGATACCCTCCTGCAGATGAGCTGGAACGAGCCACCACTGTAGGCCGTCCCAGATCTCCTGGGTCACCGTCACTGGCTGGTCCAGAGGACCGGAGTGCTGTGACCATTGGTGGGTCAGCCCCCACTGCAGGGGACATATATGCCAGCAGGCCCAACAGACCATGCTGGTGCAGGCCACCATGAGGCCCAGAAGGCGCAGGAAGTCCCAGACAGGGTGCAACTGCCCAACCAGAAATGATTGGGCAAAGGAGGAAAGGACCTCGGCCTTGTCCGCCGGGAGCCGGGCTCTGGCTCGAAGAGAGTCGGGCTCTGCCCCGATGAACTGAATTACCTGCGATGGCACGAGTTCCGACCTGGCCTCGTTGATGAGGAGGCCAATCTGAGAGCAGACCTGGGGGGTGCTGCAATCAGCCAGTTGTCCAGGTAAGGGTACACCCGGACCCCTCGGTGCTGCAGAGATGCTGTCACCACTGTCATGCATTTGGTGAAGACCCTGGGAGCTGGAGAGAGGCCAAAGGGCATGGCCCGGAACTCGTAAAGAGATCCCTCTGCTCGGAAGCGGAGGAATCGCTGATGAGACGGACAGACTGAGACGTGAAAGAACACGTCCTGAAGGTCCAGAGAACAAAACCACACGCCTCGTTCCAAGGATGGAATGATCTGAGCCGGAGTGACCATCATGAAGGTGCATGGCCTTAGAAACCTGTTCAGGTCATGCAGGTCGAGAATTGGGCACCAGACCCTCGTCCGTTTTGGGACCAGGAAGTACCGGGACACAAACTCTGGGTCTGGAGGAGGGTCCGCCACCTCGCTGATCACCTCCTTCTGGAGGAGCAGGGCAATGTGGGCTGGATGAGCCGACAGAGAGGCAGAGGAATCCGTTGTCCCACTTGATAGGAACGGAACTGCTCGAATTCCAGAGGCAGACCCCTGCCAATCACTTCTAGCACCCAGTGGTCCGTGGTGATAGCGGACCAGGTGGAAAAGAAGTGCAGAGCCATCACTCCATGGGGGGGAACCCGGGGAGGATTGACGAGGTTGGGGGCGACACCCCTCAACCCGTCACTGGGCAGGCTTGGAGGAAGGACCCGCTGAGGCACCTCCTGGACGCTTGCCTCCAGGCTTCCTACTGGAGGAAGTGGCAGACTTGGCCTTAGGATGCCAAGTGTGTGCCTGTTGGCCCTGGTGCTGGTGCTGCTGGGCCGGACATGCTGCAGGGGCAGAAGGGCGAAAGGGCTTTCGCTGCTGCTGGCAGCCTTTGTCCTTCTGGGCAGATGTGACCGAGTCCAAGGTGGCACTGGACTTCTCGATCCTCTGGAGATGGCCTTCCACCCCGGCCCGAACAAGTCGGTGCCCAGGAAGGGAACGTCTGCCAGCTTGTGCTGGGTGTCCGCCGTGAAGGTAGAGATCCGCAGCCAAGCTCTGCGGAGCATGGTCACTGTGGCCGCTACTGATCGGACACAAGAATCACCAATGCCCAATGAAGTTTGGAGCTGCTGTTTTGCCACCTCCCTTCCCTGATCCCGCACCTGCTTGACCGTCATCTGAAGGTCAGCCAGGAGATGAGGCATCGCCTTATCCAGGGAACCCATAAGGGTGTGTGAGAAATGTGCTATCAGAACGGCCAAGCTAGCCTGACGAAGACCTAGGGAGGAAGCAGTGTAAATCTTCCGCCCCGCATAATCCAGCTTTTTGGATTCCTTATCGGCCGGTTTGTCCATGTCCCGAGCATTCCTAGCGCGCCGGAAAACGCTATCGGTCACTAACCCCTCCGCAGAGGGGTGCTCCGAGAAACCAGAAAGTGAGCCGGTGGGGACTACGAACTTCCGAGCCATCCTGGCCGAAGGTGCAGGACAAGATGCTGGCTGCTGCCACAACTCCAGGGCTGGGCCAACAATGGCTTCGGCCACCGGAAAGGCCTCCGTAGGGGAATCCCCTCAGTCCAGTATCTCCGTGAGGGGATACTTGGCCCATTTTGAAATGGGTTTGAACTGCATCCTAGTGGACTCCGAGATGAGCCGAAGCAAACCTAAAAATGAGGATGGGCTCTCGTCCACCGACTGGCCCCCTGCAGACTCCAGGTCAAGTGGCCTGGAGAACAGGGAGGAGTCGTCGTCAGACTCCGAGGAGTCTGCAAACAGTTGCTGGGTGAGCCACCCTCCACCTGCCGAGGTCGATCGGGAGTGAGGAGACCACAACCTGTGGGACAAACCTGACCCGACCGAGAACCCTGGTCGGGGCCCCAGTCTCGTTGAGGAGGCAGAGGTTCCACCACAATGGGTGGAGCAGCCAGCTCGCCCGAACAACTGGGGCCGGGTCCGCCTCGACCACTACGAGGGGTTGTTTCACTCCGGTGACAGTCACTTAATGGCCAGAGAAGGCGACGGAGTCGGCTTATTTCCGGACAATAAGAGCTGCTGCCACATTAAATCCTCGTAGCGCTGACACGACTTGCGCCGGAGCCTATCCTCCGAAGAGGATGACGAGGATGAGCGGCGATGCCGCTTTCCATGGTGCTGAGACAGAGACTGTCAACATCGGCGGACCGGCTGGACCTGGAAGAGGACCGAGACCGAGACCCTCGGGGGTTTTGAGGGTGGGTCAGAGAGGGGACGGGGGAACCCGCTCCTCCCTGGTGCAGGGACCCTAACCGGGGATTCTGGCACAGGCAAATGCTCCAACTGTTCCATGCAGCCCGCCGGACACAGCCCAATGGGCCTCCTTAGACTTGACCGGCGGATAACGTTTTTCGGGTTGCCCGAGAAGAAGTCAGGCAACGCGGTCCTTCAAGACCGAAGCTGAAAAGGACTTGCACAATTTGCAAGCCTGCGAGTCGTGGCCAAGTCCCAGGCACTAGATGCACGTGGAGTGCGGATCGGTCCGGGACATCTTCTGCCCACACGGGCACCGACGGAAGCCGGCAGTCGATTTGTCCATCGCAGTCACGAGGGAAGACGAAGACCGAAATCTTGTAAATTTTAAAATAAGTTTTGGAAGTTCTGAACAGTGTGGATCCAGGCCTAAAACGCAGAGCGATAAGGAGGGAATCTGAGCTTCCAAGCGGTAAGGAAAATAGAAACATAGAATTTGACGGCAGATAAGGATCGCTTGGCCCACCTAGTCTGCCTATTTTCCTAGCTAACAGATAAGCTGCAGATCCTAGTTAACCAACAGCTTACTTCCTCCAACCCCCCACTCGGACTGCCTTATGTCTGTCCCATGCATTCTTGAATTCCCCTACTGTTCTTGACTCCACGACCTCCTCAGGGAGGCTGTTCCATGCATCCACAAGCCTCTCTGTGAAAAAATACTTCCTCATCATCATGGTGCACAGTCGAGGGTTTTACCACCCAGGTGGGTGGAAGGAACCAGCTTGAAGACCTTCCTGCAAGATTTAAAGCGGCAAGGAACCTGACAGACAGTGTGGACTGAACAACATATCCACATCCCTAGAAACTATGCTAAACCTTATAGAAAAATAAACAAGAAATAGCCAAAAAATCACCTGCTGGTGAACTATATACACCATGCTTCACTGAGGAACATTAAATCTATCCAAGCTTCATAGCCAGAAATCTGGCCTGAGGCAAGGACTACAGAACTACATTTAGCCAGGTTATGTTAGGGGAGGGTCAAGAATGCTGAGGGATCCCCTGGAAGAAACAATATTACTA
This sequence comes from Neoceratodus forsteri, assembly GCA_016271365.2. Lineage (NCBI taxonomy): Eukaryota > Metazoa > Chordata > Ceratodontiformes > Ceratodontidae > Neoceratodus > Neoceratodus forsteri. The sequence continues at coordinate 499,870,902 of CM028129.1, read as the reverse complement.
TGGTAAGTAATTTTTTCTTCTCGCCCCAGGAATCCCTCAGCATGCTTACCTAGTGCAGACCACAAGGCAGTTCAGTTGGGAAGAGGGAACAGAACCTACTTTGGAAACGGGTTCTGCATGACTGCAGTGCCAAATCTGGCATCAGATTTGGACTGTACATCCAAGCAATAGTGTTTCGTGAAGGTGTGTACAGTCTTCCAGGTAGCTGCTTTGCATATGTCGAGCAAGGGCATGTCCCTTGCTGCAGCCACTGAGGCTGCAGTGCCCCTGGGGAGGCTGCTTGTCAGCCTTACTGTAACAGAACTGGAAACAGGAGACTATCCAACAGGAAACAGTCCTCTTAGAAGCTTGCCTGCCCTTATCCACCTCACCATAGGTGAGGAAGAGTTAGGTATGAGATGATCTGAGCTGCTTGGTGAGCTCCAAGTAGTAGATCAGAGCCCTTTTTACATTCAGGCTGTGAAGCCTGTGTTCTCCAGGAGTGGACTTGTCTGTGAAAATGACAGGCATCATTATAGACTGATTAAGGTGAAACTCCGACACCACCTTGGGAAGGAATTTCCTGTTGGTTCTGAGAATTACTTTGTCCCTGTGGGCAGTAATGTACTTTGTTTCAGTGCATAAAGTTTGCAGCTCTGAAATCCTTCTGGCTCAAGTGATAGCTATTAGGAAAACAGTCTTCCAAGTGACATACTTTAGATCTGCAGCAGCCATTGGCTCGAAAGGTGCCTACATGAGCTTGGCTATACAGAGGTTCAAGTTCCATGGGGGAACAGGTTCCTTGAGGGGGGCTGAAGGCGCAGCAGGCCTTTAAATAATTTCTTGAAGATGGGATGAGAAATTACAGATTTCTCTATCAGTTGAAATGTAAGCCGAAATAGCTGCCAGGTGGACTTTCAGGATGAGGCTTTAAGGCCTGATGCTTGTAAGTGAACTAAGTAGTCCAGCATGGAGGACAGACTAGCATGCAGTGGGCTGAAGTGCTGGTCTTTACAACAAAAAACAAGCCTCTTCCATTTGGAAGCATAAATCTTTTTGGTACTTGGCTTTTTAGCCAACCGAAGGATTCTGAGGACCTGTTCTGAATACTGAGAGTCTGGGAACTCTAACTCCTCAAGTACCAAGCTGTGAGGTGAAGAGACTGTATGCTGGGACATGTTATCCTCATCTGAGGAAGGGTCAGAAGGCTGAGAGTCAGGGACAGATGAACGGGCCATTTGACTGGGAGGGCGAGAAGAAGGGATAACCATGGCTGCCTTGCCCAGTCTGGAGCCACCAGAATCATGTTGCTGGCTGGCTTCTGAGTTTGAGAAGGACCCTGAGAATCAGAGAAAATGGAGGGAAAGCATATAGGAACCTTCTTGTCCAATCCAGAGACAGAGCATACATTGGTACTGAGCTCAGAGCTGGAGGCCTGCAGCAGTACAGTGGAATTTGATGACTGAGGTTGGAGGCAGAGATATCTATGTCTGGGGTGCCCCACCTCCTGAAAATTGTGGCTAGTACTTTGTCTGTTTCGGGTGCTCTTGTGATGGTCCTGACTGATGTGATTCAGGGAGTCTGCCAGCACACTGTCCTTGCCTAGCAGGTGAATAGAGGAGATGCATGTCTAGGAGTATGCCAGAGATCAAATTTTCATGGCCTCTGTGCAGAGCTTCGTGGATCTTTTTTTTTTTAATTATCTCTTTTTGCCCCTACTACTCCCGTCGGACTTATCTGCTCTGGTCACGGACCTCTGCTGCCCCCACCTCCGGATATGACCGCATCCCCTCGGTCATCCCTGGCTAACCCCCCAGAGAGCGGTGCCGTGGCTCCGACCCCCCCTATATCGGGCCGCGGAACTGTATCTAGTGGGGGATCGGCTCCGAGGCTAATCAGGGCGCGCAAGAGGCAGGCGCCATTAAGGCGGCGAGGTTCGGGATTTTAACCCCTTTAAGCAGGATGGGGCGGCAATGGCGGCCCGCGTCCGCCCCATCTGGCGATGCTAACAGCGTCGGCGTCGATGCGGCCACCCAGCCTCCGCTTAGGTGCCACTCACGACGCGAAAGTGCTGCCCTGCCCTCCCCAGAGAAGGAGAGCTGTCCAAGGACGCTCAATCCTTCTCTCCCCAGCCGGCCCTCCGGCGACCCAGGTCCGTTCCCGAACCCGGGTTGCTGGCGTCGCAAACGGAAATCCAACTGCTGCGCCGACAGTCCGACTGCAGAGCTTCATGGATCTTGTGCCACCCTGTTTGTTGATGTAGAACATAGCAGAGGTGTTGTCTGTCCTAATTTGAATAAACTGACCCTTTAGCTGGAAAGCAAAAGCTTTGATAAACAGAAAAATGGCTCTGAGCTCGAGGAGATTTATGTGACAACTGGACTACTTGGGGAACCAGACCCCACTTATGGACTGATCCGCCAAGTGTGCACCCCAACTTAGGAGGGATGCATCTGTAGTGAGCACTATGGAAGGTTCCTTTTGCTTGAAGGGAGTTCCCTTTCTTGAGTTATTTAGTGTTTTAATGTTGCTCCTGGATGCGCCGTGTCAAAAGTGCCGCCGCGCGGGAAGACTGAGTGTGCTCCTGGCATCCTGTCCTGTGCTGGAAGGCTCATAAAAAAGACGAACGAGGCGTATTTACATGGGAGAAAAAGAAACATTGTGGCATGTAGATGTCTGTTAACTGAACCTCTACAACCAATTCCCAGTGAAAACGGAGCACTGTAATGTACTTAAAATCGTTATTAAAGTTGCAGCTCTGAGTTCGCTCATGCGCAGTAGCACCTAGCGCTCAGAGTTCAGGCATTCCTTTAATCAAAAACCTGCTGAGAATGTCTTTTAAGGTTGTGACAGTATGCCAAGAGCACAACCAGAATTGTAAACAATTATTTAAAAGGAAAAAAAAAACAGTTTAAAAGTTTCTGAGTGGCAGAGAAAAAATGCCAGACCAAAAGTAATTGTTTCCAAAGGATCCAGAAAAAAAAAAAAAGAGATGATTTGACACCTTTTATTGGACCAAAAGAAAACAGGTGCTTGAGATTTCGGAATACATAGAATCCTTCATCAGAAAACAATGACAGTTGGTTTGGAAGAATACAACTTTCTTAAAGTCCAGATCATACATAAAAAAAAAACAGATAAGTTGTTAAAAGTCCCACTGACCTAAACTGCTTTTAAAAATCAACATGAGACCATATAAAGACAACAGAGTTCCATCAAAGGAAAGGCATCTCAAGGTCAAATGTCACAAAATAGGTACGCTTCTTTCCTGAGAACAGCCATAAAACATACTAAAACTACATTTGTGCATGCATTAGTAAATGTCTACAATTTTAAACCACAAGATAAAATAAGCTGAAAAAAGATATAGTATATAATGTTAAAAGTCGTATAAATAAAAAATCTGTTAGGCAAAAAAGTGGGTTTAAAGACAACCTGTCCTAGTGTAAATTAAGCATTAGCCAGCTGTTTCCCACATTTATACAGTGTAAGTACTATTCAGATATGTATGTCTTAAACCGGTGTATAATAAGCCAATATTAGTAATAAATAAACTTGTACTGTTTAAATGGGATCTGTCTGCAACTCTGTAACAAGTGACTAGCGTTTCCGTAGTGTAATCCGAAAGCTCAAGCACCTATTTTTTTTGGTAACATCTATGTTGGTCCAATAAAAGGTATCAGATCATCTCTTTTTTCCTGGATCTTTTGTCACAAGGACCAATATGGCAACAAAACTAATTTTCCGTGTTACCAAAGGGAAAATAAAAGAAAAAAAACTAGCCCTAAGTTCTATGGAACTGCAGAAAAAATGGGTCCCTGATTGAGGGAAACACAGAAAATGTGGTAAAAATCACAGATTCTTGTGCAAAATAGGAGCCACAGAAAAAATATTACTTAAAAAATACAAAATGCAATTTTTTTTACCTCAGACACGTTATTCAGAATAAAAGGTGGGAACCGTGGAAAGCTGCGGTAAAAAATGCAGTTCCGCGGGACTAAAGAAATCTTGTAAAATAGTAAACTAAAATAAAAACTGTAAAAAGCAGCACAAAAGAGAAAATAAATTGGTAAAAGGATAGAAAAACATTACTTCAGAAGAAGTTTGAAGAGAGAGACTCCGGGGCAGACTTGTCCAGTCAGCGGAAAAATGAAGCCAACTGGTTTTCAGCAGCAGCACAGAGCTCTCTCTCTCTTACTGTCTACTGATTGGCTATTCCCTCTGGCATCATTAGCATAGTCTCCACCTCTGGGGCAAAGAAACATAGAAGTTGACGGCAGATAAGGAACGCAAGGCCCGTCCAGTCTACCCATTTTTTGTTCTACCTTATGAATGTGCCATAGGCCTTTGATCTGTCAATGGCCTATCTATTCATACTCCTCTGTATTGCTCCCTTATGCCTATCCCATGCCTGTTTGAAGCCATGCACTGTATTCATATCCACCACTTCCTGAGGTAGGCCATTCCATGCATCCACCACCCTTTCTGTGAAAAAGAACTTCCTCACATTACCCCTTAATCGGCCTCCCTCTTAACTCATGTTGTGTCCTCTTGTCCTGCTATTTTTCTTATATTGAAACATGTTAGATTCTTTCACCTTGTTAATGCCCTTAAGGTGTTTAAATGTTTCAATCATATCACCTCTCTCCCTCCTTTGCTCTAGGGTATACATATTGAGTTCAGTTAATCTGTCTTCATATGTTTTCTGATGCAGTCCCTGCACCATTTTGGTTGCCCTTCTCTGGACTGCCTCAACTTGGTTAATGTCCTTGTGAAGATGTGGCCTCCAGTACTACACGTAGTACTCCAGACTGGGCCTAACCAGTGTCTTGTAAAGAGGGATTATTATCTCCCTCTTCCGACTTGTGATACCCCTACTAATACACCCCAACATCCCCCTAGCCTTACCTACTGCTTTAGAGGTCTGCTTGGATGATTTCAGGTCATCGGTGATGACGACGCCCAAGTCTCTTTCTTCCCTTGTGACTGCCAGCAACTCCCCTCCCAGCCTATATGTGGCTTCAGGGTTTCTCTTCCCTATGTGCATGATCTTGCACTTCTTTGCATTAAACCCCAGCTGCCACTCTTCCGACCATTTTGCTAGTTTATCCAGATCGTTTCTCATTCTGCCCACACCATCTGGATCATCTACTCTGTTGCAGATTTTGGTGTCATCTGCAAACAGAAAAACCTTACCCTCCAGTCCATCTGCAATGTCACTGATGAAGATATTGAAGAGGACTGGCTCCAGGACTGATCCCTGAGGTGCCCCACTTGTGAACTGCATCTCTTCTGACTGTATACTGTTTACCACCACTCTCTGTTTTCTGCCCGTCAACCAGTTTGCCACCCAGCTGACCAACGTCTGACCAACCCCGAGCCTACCCAGTTTATTAATCAATCTTCTATGTGGAACAGTATCAAAAGCTTTGCTGAAGTCAAGGCAGGCAACATCAACTGCTCCCCCTTAGTCCACCACTCTGGTTACCCAGTCAAATAAATCTATGAGATTAGTTTGACAGGACCTTCCTTTTGTAAACCCATGCTGTCTTGGATCATGTGCTCCTATGGATTCCAGGTGTTGCACTACCCTTTCCTTAAGGAGTGTCTCCATAATCTTGCCCACTACTGAGGTAAGACTGACTGGTCTGTAGTTCCCTGCCTAATCCCTGCTACCACTCTTCTGGAGCAGGATCACATGAGCCCTTCTCCAGTCTTCTGGGACCTCTCCTGTGCTCAGAGACTCATTAAACAGTTCTGATAATGGCTCTGCTAGTTCCACCCTTAGCTCCTTTAGTACCCTGGGATGTATGCCATCAGGTCCCATTGCCTTGTCCACCCTGAGCTTATCGAGCTCTTGTGGGACCCTTTCTTTTGTGAAGGGACTAGTGCACACCTCCCTCCCGAACGCAGCTGGCATACTACACTAGTCAAGCATGCTGAGGGATTCCTGGGAAAAGAAATGGTATAATATGTTCTGCAATGGCAAATTTCAAACATCTTGTACTACATGAATTGTCTTGCACGTTTATACTGTGAATTATACCCTCCTATTTCCACTCCCCACACAGTCGCAGCTGGAATTGAGCCCTGGACGCTGTGTGCTTACCTGGTAAAATATATTTTAAATAAAACAAATCCAGTGCAGGTAAGCTACCAATGAGGGGCTTCTGAAAGATATTTGAAATGAGCACAGTTGGTGCTCTTTAAGGTATGTCATTGTTTATATCTAGCAAACTTGGGTATGTCACAGTGGAATACTAACAAATCAGAGAGTAGCTTTCACAATACCGATGACAATATAACTAGTGCTGCTCAGATAGTGTTTTTGTGGATCCTACCACCCTACGCCAGATAGTGCTGGTATCCTACACAGGATCCTACCACAAATCCTACCAAAGACTGACGCCGGATCCGGGGTCACATAATGATGGATCCTAGGTCAGATAGGATCTGAGATGGATCTGTTGGTCAGATCCATGGATCTGTTGCTAGGATCCACAAAGTTTGTCAGATCTGTGCACTGGATCCCAGAGAGTCAGATCAATGGTCGGATAGCACTGCTATCCTACCACAGCAGCTATCTGGCCAAATGGGAGGTATCTGTTGGTATCCTAGTTTCAAGGATACTATCTGAGCAACACTAATTATAACAGCCAAGTGCAAGGAGTTGAAATCAATAAGAAAACAGTTAAGACTTCATGCAAACAGAATATATAAAAGCTATAACAAGTAAACTGATTTTGTATAAACTGAATATGCATAGACTGACCCAAATTACACCCCCCCCAAAAAAAAAAAAAAATAATAATTTGTGACAGAGCAGGACTTTTACAACTCACTCATATCTATGCCACTTGTGAGATATAGTTCTGCCCTGTGCTCATGAATATAACGTGCATATTCTGAGTCAGCCTACTATATATCCCCAATAACAGCCCACTGCCATGGAAATTCAGTGTTGAGCCTCCTGTAAGTGTAAAAGATAACATACTATAGATGGTAAAGAATAAAAAAAAGACTAACGGTCAATCGAGTATGCCCTGTTGTTCAGATTAGTTTAACCAGGACCCTTCAGAACTCTCCCCGGCCCCTAACTCCATTTTGTTTCTAACTGAAATGGTCCCATTGGGTTTTGAACCCCAAGATACTTTTGGCATTAATCTGATTACTGGAAGACACTGCCACCTATCCACTTATCTCAGCACAAGTATTTTCTCAAATTCTTCTGTCTCAGTAAACAAGTTATAAGCAGTACCAGTGATGGGTACCCTGGTCCATATAGTGTCGGTGGCTTAGTAGGTAGCACACTCACCTCTGAGGCCAGGAGATCAGAGGGCTGTGGGTTCAGTTCCCACATCTGGTACTTGGGTTATTATCCCAATACTGACACTGTAGTGCAGCATGAGAGGGGTGCTGCACTTCTGAGGTGCGGTCTTTTGGATGAGACCTTAAACCGAGGTCCCATCTGCCTGGATTGGTGGTAGTCCAGGTGGATGTTAAAGATCCCATGGCACTTATCGAAAAAAGAGTAGGGGAATTTCCCCGGTGTCCTGGCCAAATTTCCCTCATTCACTAAAAATACCACCAATAGCTTAATCTGGTTCAAGGTCAGTTGGCATTCATCTGTATCATCCTCCCCTGGGTCGTGCCTGAAAATAGGCAGAATTTGTCTAGTGCACTTACCCGGTCAACAAAAAACTAAATAAATAAATACATTTTCTGACCTCCCTCTTGAATCCCCTCCCCCACCACTACTAGTTTAAGGTTATACCCCCTGGTGGCTGTGTTGTGCCTCAGCAAGCCCACCCTCATATACCCCTTCAGAATTTATTAGTTTTTGTCATGCCTCCATTTCCTCTTTTTTTTTTTTCCAGAGTACTAGAAAGGGGACATACTGTAAATAAGGTTATTCACATTTTGTAATATAACTGTAACTGTGGACATGTGTGTTTTATCACTCAACTGTACTGACTGGGTTGGTTATGAAATAGTCCTATATTTTTCCTTACTTTTGGCCCCATATTAATGCAGCCCTTTTCCTGCCTATATACATTTTTTTAAACAACGTAGCAGTTCCAGAACCCAGTGACATCAGCTGAGAGTTAGTTACATTAAAAAATGTAAACATTGTTTGTGTTTCATTTGAAGATGTTAAGACTATGAAATATTTCCTGACAGGTTCTGCCTTGCAGTCCATGGATCATTGTTATAGTTCTCTGCTTCATAGTCTCCAACCCTCATCTTTTATCAGGTGCATGTTCCAAAACTGCACACGGGTAAGAGATCTAAGCAATGACCTGTGGAGCAGCAGCATCACCTTCTTGTTGCTATTAGTGAAACCCTGCCAGATAGAGCCCAGCATCCCGTTAGCTGTTCCATATACTTTTGCATGCCTCAGACTCCTGCCATTTAATTAGGTGAAAGCGCTCTAGGGTAAAACACAATTTTACACTACCCTTCAACTGTATGATCCAGTAACTGGGAGTTCATCCAACATATGTCTGTCCTATAGTGGCACTTAATTGTTCCCAGAGAAAGGTACCACATAGATGGAAAAACATCCCCAGATAAAGGTACTATATAGATGAAAAAACAATCTATGTCAGTATCCTACTGAAAACAACATGGTGAAACAAACCTGCAAGACTTCGTGGAATTGTCAGTAAGCTGCTATGCACCAGAGGGTCATCAGCTGTATTCACCAATAGCAGTGGGACATCAATCTGCATTAAGAAAACAATGTAAAAAAGGAAATCAATGAAGGAAATATAAATAGCAAAGCATTACACTGAATTACAGTAGCTATTACAATTTCTCAGAACAGCCCTGCTATCGGGGTGTTGGTAGGTAATTTCCTCACATGTTGAATGTAATACCTGGCTGAAAGAACACTTACGTAAAAAAGCTTACCATAACAGTAGACAGGGTATTAAATAAGCTACGAAAATTGATTAGCAATTTTGCACGCGGAAGTGCTAATCAACTGTGCTAATGTGTAGTACTTGCCTCAATTTGATAGCAAAATTAACAATACTAAAATGTATATACACACAACTTTTTAAAACTATTTTAACCTGAATAAAATCCTTTATTAGAAGTAGCTTTGTCTTTGCTTGATCTGTTTCAATAACCCCAACACACACACACACACACCCCCGCCCCAAGACACATGCGTGTACACACACATACGCACACTTACTTATGTTTCAGGGAGATGCAGATTGCTTTCAGGTACCCCCACCAAATGAGGTACCAGCAGACACACCTCTCAACTGTCCTTGATTATGAGAGATGTCCCTCATTTTATCCCTCAAAATTGCTTTGTCCCTCACCCCGCCCTCATAGAAAATGTACTGCCCACATAAATTCAGGATTTAAAGCAAAACTTCATAATATTCTAAGATGATGAATAAAACAATAAACTTCATTCAAGTACCTGCAAGGGGTTTTCACAGTGCTCTGTGCATTTATCTTCATATTTGAGGATGTGTCCCTCACTTAGAGGGCGTGTGTCCCTCATTTCAGTGACAAAAGTTTAAGAAGTATGCCGTCGGATAACAGCCCCAATCCTATGTATTGCAAAAACCTCCCCCTCCACCCATCTTAGTATCACCACTCTCACCGCTCATATCCCCTGCCAAAGCCCAAGCCCATGTATGCCAAAACCCTCCCCCACTCATCTCAGCCCCTCCATCCTCCCCACCCATATCCCCACAGACATTCACCCACAAATGGTTAACTGTTCTTCAATACCCTGCAGGGTGCTGCTGACAGTTTGCAAACAGTCTCACCGCTGCACCCTGAATGCCGGCATTTGGGACTGCAGAGGTGAGACTGTTAGTATACTATCGGTGACACCCTGCAAGTTACTGGAGAAAGTTAACCACTTTTTGGTGAGTGTCTTTGGGGACATTGGTGGGGCTGAGATGCGAGAGGAAGGGTCATGGAATGGATTGCTTTTTTTTTGCGATCCAAAAGTAAAAATGGATCACATGAGCAGCCAGTTCAAGTGTAACGTGATACCAGCCATTTAGTACCCAAGTAGATCTTCAAGAGAATCTCCTCCATTGGGCCACACCTTTGGAATGGTAAGCTGTCAGCATCAGGAACATACAGAAACTTTCTGCTAGTTGAGAGTTACCTACAATGACATGCAGCATCAATGTGTATATAACGTGGGGGGCCCCAACACTTCTCAGTTCCCTGCCAGAGATTAGCTTCAGAAGGCCACTAACTGTGAGGAAAACAGGAAATCAAAACAATACCAGGCAAACGAGAAGCCATGTGACTGGAAACAGGATGCATGGAATAAGGCCTTAGGCACAGCATCTTTTAAGTAAAATGTTATTTGTATGAGGCGCCCTTCCAAAGCTCGGGGCACCTTTACAATATTCAATACGGCAGGGTGCTGAGGGAGATGGCAGAGGTGTTGGCGGAGCCACTGGCGGATCTCTACAGCACCTCACTGGAGTCAGGATATGTGCCACTGGACTGGAGGATGGCACATGTAGTGCCATTACACAAGAGCGGACCAAAGGATGAACCAGCTAATTATCGCCCAGTAAATCTCATCTCCATAGTGTGCAAACTCATGGAGACAATACTAAAGGAAAGACTGGTGTCGTACCTGGAGGACAATGGCCTCCAGGATGTGAGGCAGCATGGGTTTGTTTCAGGGAAGTCTTGTTAAACCAACCTGTTACAGTATTAAGACTGGGTGACAGGTAAGCTGGATAAGGGTCATGCGGCGGATGTTCTTTACTTGGACTTCAGCAAGGCTTTCGATTCTGTGCCTCATGGGCGACTTGGGGGGAAACTAACTGGTGTAGGGGTAGGGGCAAAAATGATGAACTGGATTACAAGCTGGCTGAGAGGGAGGCTGCAACAGGGTGGTGAGCAAGATAAGTCTGTTCACTGACGACACCAAAATCGGAGCAGTGGTGAATGGAGAGGAGGGATGGAAGCAGCCACAGGGGGACCTAAGCAAGCTAGAGAAGTGGTCAGAGAGGTGGCAGCTGGGGGTTCAATGCAAAGAAGTGTAAGGTTATGCACTTTGGGGTGAAGAACCCAAGGGGAGAATACTGGCTGGGAGGAGTTAAGCTGGGGATCACTGAGGAGGAGAAGGACCATGGGGTAATGATAACAGGGACCATGGACAACACTGCCCAGTGCAGGACAATGGCTGCAAAAGCAAACAAAATGCTGGGGAGCACAGCAAGGATTTTTTCGCCCAGGTGAGGAGACGTGATCTTGCCCATGTACAGGTCGCTGGTAAGGCCGCACTTAGAGTACTGTGTGCAGTTTTGGAGGCCATGCCTAAAGCGTGATATCAGGCTACTGGAGGGGGGGTGCAGAGGAGGGCAGCAAAGATAATATGTGGAATGGAAGGGACAGACTATGACAGCAGGCTCAGAGACCTAAATATGTACACCCTGGAGGATAGAAGGGATGGGGGGAACGAACATGATAGAGACATTCAAGTATCTGAGAGGAATCAGTAAGGATGGGGCAGATGGGGTCTGTAAGTTAAAGAGGGACTCTGGCCAAAAGTGCTACACTGCATAATTAGAGTAAGCATACCCCCAGTAAATCTCATACCAAACATTAGGTTTCTGTGTTACTTCATTTTAAAGTTATGGGCTATTTTGTAACCCTGATTTCACTGCCTGTTCAAAAAGGCCAGTTTCAATGAAAAGGTGCAGATGATGTCATCTCCTGAACTCACAGGCTAGCCCTCCCTGTCAGCAAGCTTATAGGACCTGTTTCTCCAAAGTTAAAAGATCATTCTGCAATGGTTTTCACAGTAAACAAGCAGCACCATTCTAAAAATAGTGCTATAGAATCTATGTGTTTCAGGTTTTGTAACAAAGTTGACAAACTTGTATTTTAATGCCTTTTGGTGTGGTTCATTTTGCAGAGTTGCAGGATGTTGTCAGCATGCTTCCCGGCTGCTGATACCATCCGAAGTGCTATTCTGCAGTGCCTGTTTGGAAGCTGTATTGCTACAAGTGTTGCAATGTTGGTAACTGCATTGTTGTTCGTCAGTGTCTGCTTTATAATAAGTTTTAATAGGGGCCTTATATGTGTGAACTCCTGCTAGGGGTGGAAGTGTTAGCCCTGGTAAAACAATCATTGTAATGTGGTGTACAACACAGATGAGCCTGAATATAGCTCAACTAACAGCCTGTCAATGAGAAAACAGAAAATTAGCTCTGCTCAACTGAGTATCCCATTCATTCATACTTTGATGATGAATAAAATATTGATTTACTGATTAAGAATTGAGCTGGTTACTGCATAGAAACTCTTAGTAAGGTTTCAAAACAGCACTACCTCTCCCACCCCCATTTACAGGGTGATGGAACAATTGTTTTGAAGGGCCATCCTGAGATATCACCTCAATTGAATGACAGGTGTGAATGATCACAGCCTTTCTCCACATCAGAGATATCCAGTCTGCAAATCTCACATTAGTGTGCTGTGTCTTAGCATCCAGCAACCCAGGAGAAAAGGACCACAACAAAAAAGCACCAAAAACAAAAATATGAATTTATTAACTTCATTACAAAACCTGAAACACACATATATTTTAAAACAATGTTTATTGAATGATGCTGCCTGTTTTACTGGAGAAAACAATTTGCACATAGTTTTTAAACTTTGAAAAGCAGGTCCTGCAATCTTGCTGACAGGAGGGCTAGATTGTGAGTTCAGGAGATGACATCACCAGCACCGCTTCGCTGAAACTGGCTGTTTTGAACAGGCAGAGAATTCAGGGTTGTAAAATGATTTGTAGCTTTTAAACAAAGTAACCTAGGGATCTCAGTTTTGGCATGAGGGTGATTTGGGCTATGTTGATCCATATTCTGAATTTATTGATGCCAGTAATTTGTGACCATAGTCCCTCTTTAAGGAGGGGGAGGGTCACCAGGGGGCATATATTAAGAATAGAGGGGGAAGTATTTGGGAAGGAAATGAGGAGACACTATTTCACACAGAGGGTGATAGCAAAATGGAATGCCCTACCAGAATGGGTGGTATCATGTAAATCTGTGAACAGTTTCAAAAGGGCATGGGACAGAGAACAGGGGAGAGTGAGGGTGGGGGTGGCAGTGGGATGATAAATGGGAGGGGGGTGGAACAGCTACAAACTAGGGGTGCTAGCTGCACACTCGAGCAGACTTAGATAGACCAGGGGGTCTGTTTCTGCTGGCACATTCATATGTTCGTATAACAATATAATATTTAAAAACCAGTAAAAACAATAGCAATCAAAGAGCCCCTGCGAATGCCTGGTTAAACAGGTAAGTTTTTAAGGATTTTTTTTTAACTCCTTCCATGGTCAGGATATCTTGTATCTGGCGACATAGAGAGTTCCACAGGGTAGGAGCCATAAAGGCAAATAATCTTCCTCCCGATATTTTCAGGGATACCCTGGGAATCTCTAGCAATCCCTTGCCAGAGGATCGGAGTGAGCGGGGGGGGGGGGGGCGACAGTAAGAGTACAGGAGTTCTTTCAGGTAGTGAGGTCCCAGCTCGTATAGGGCCTTATTACAGGTCAGCAATGTGACCTTGAAGGTGATCCGCCACTGTATTGGCAGCCAATGCAGTTCACGCAGCTCAGGTGTTATACGACTGGATCTAGGGGTTCCAGTCAACAACCTGGCTGTCACATTCTGCACTAGCTGCAAGCGACGAATATCCACCCCCCCGTTGCCCTAGATAGAGGGCACTGTAGTAATTAAAACGATTGGTGACAAAGGCGTGGACCAAGGTAGGAAGATCTTCGGGCGGGACCAGTTGCTTCACCCAGGCTATATTCCTTAGATGGTAAATGGAAGATTTGACTACAGCCGAAACCTGTGCCCTCAGGGTCAGGCCCTCATCAAATACCACACCCAGGTTACACACCTGGCCCATGGCCATAAGCGGGTTCCCCCCAAGATATAAACCTGAGTGTTTCCCCGCCCATGCCCCTGTCGTCCTATAACCAGGGTCCACCACCAATACCTCTGTTTTACGCGAGCGCAACCGAAGTTAGCTAGTACTCATTCAGTTCTGTATCTCCAGCAGGCAGTTATTAAACACCGTGACAGAATCAGACTCCTGTTTAGGCACAAAAGACATGTAGAGCAGAGAGTCATCAGCATAGCAATGAAAACTCAACCCATACCATCTTATAATGTCCCCTAATGGGAGCATATACACCCCAAATAATATGGGGGAACCGTGTGGGACCCCGCAGGGCAGCCAGTGAGGGGGCCGAGGAATAAATCCCCGACACCACTCTCTGAGATCTGCCCTTGAGGAAAGGTCGAAACCAACCGAGGACTGCCCCCCCTCAGTCCACAGAAAAACCACAGGCGTTCAAGCATCAGCCCATGATCTACAGTGTCAAATGCTGCTGAGAGATCGAGGAGAACCAAGATGGAATGTGTTCTCCGATCTCTCGCCATCTGAAGGTCATTTAGTACCCACACCAGGGCTGTCTCGGAGCTGTGCCATTTCCTGAAGCCAGACTGGAGAGGGTCATAGATATTGTGGTTGGTCAAATGACCCTAAAGCTGCAAGGCGACCACCTTCTCAATAACTTTCTCTATAAAGGGTAAGTTTGAGACTGGTCTGTAGTTTGCTGGGCAGTTGGGGTCAAGGGAGTTTTTTTCAAAAGGGGGTGTACTACTGCCTCCTTTAAGGGATCAGTAAAGATCCCTCTCTCCAATGAAACCACCACTATCCCAGCAAGAATCGGGCCGATGACCTCTACACATCCCACTAGTAGGCATGTAGGGCCCGGATCCAAACTACAGTAGGCTGGCCACAAAGTCTGGACAATCCTCACTATATCTATGACTGCCAGTTGGCTAAAAGTGAACCAAGTCGACTGGGCATTAGTACCACCCGACTGACTAGTGCAAGGTCCAATGGGAAGGCACTACCTGATCATATCCCTGATGGTGGACACCTTATCAGTGAAGAATTGCGCAAACTCCTCACACTGTACTTGTGACAATGCTCAACTGGAATGAAGACAGGTAGGATTGCACATTCTGTCCAGAGTCCGGAAGAGCTGGGCTGGCCTATTCTTCGCTGTAGCAATTTCCCTGGACAGGAACTCTGCCTCCTTATGGGAAATTGCTGATTGGTAGGTCTTGTAATGATCCAGCAATCTAAGTTAATCCACCTCCAGGCGAGTTTTCTGCCAGTGTCTCTCCAACCTTCTCCCCGTCTCTTCAGCTCATGGATTTCCCCATTAAACCAGAGGGCTCCCAGGCAAAGCGATAAGGGGGCGAACACGAGTTGGAGCAATGGCATCCAAGGCCCCCACAACAGCCCTATTATAGGCCGAAATCAGGGCCCTGGGTCAGTGCTATCCTTTGGAAGTCCCGAGAAGTCCAGCACCGTCATTAGGCCTTCTGAGGTAACCCCTCTCAAAGGACAGAACTGCACTAACTCCTTTGGGGCAGGCCTATTTCGGGGGGCTGCGAAACTGAATCTCAGGGAACGATGGTCAGACTAACCGATTGGCTCCACCTCCATATTGGAACTCTCCATCCCCAGGTGGAACACCAAGTCCAATGTGTGCCCCCTCTCGTGAGTTGCAGAGGTAATAACCCGTGTCAGGCCCAATGAATCCATCAACTGGAGGAGGTTTTGTCCAAACGGCGAGAGTTCATCATCAACCCAGGGACTGAAGTCCCCCAGAATTAACCATCTGGGGGACTCCATTACCATCTCGGCGATGAAGTCTGCAACCTCCTTCAGGAACTCCATCCCGGCACCTGGTGGATGATAAATGAGAAGGCTCCTGTAGCCTGCACCCACAATACACTCAAATGAGTTGGTGCCTCCAACTGGCACCTCCGAGATCCAGTTCCGGCCTAAAACAGACAGCCCCCCCCCCCAAACAGTCCACTCTCGAGCGGTGAATCACAGAGAACCCGACCGGAACCGCAGACTCCAAAACAGGGCCCATGCTTCCATCCAGCCAGGTCTTGATGATGCAAGCCAGGTCAACAGAAGCAACAAGATCCGCACCCACTGCAGTCTTATTCTTAATTGACCTGGCATTGCTTAACACCGTCCGAAAGGGACAGGAATCCAAGGATGGCCCCACTTCCTGCCTGACAAAGCCAGAGCCCTTGTGTATGGGTACAAGACAAGGGTGACCTCGTTCCTGTGTCCATTTTGCCCCAGGGCGATCACATATCATAACCCTCGAAAGACAAAAGGAGGAAGGGTAAATCTTGGCCTAATGGAGGAAATTCCTCTCGAAGCTCTGCTGCTAAGTTTTTCTGTAACTGTTATATCTTCATCAAAAATATCTTCTCCATTAGGCCACACCTCTGGATGACTCCCAGGCAGTTATAAAGCAACCCAGGAGGATGGCACAGTGATATGTGATCAGGACAAAAGACCTTCCAGTATAGCAAGCCCAAAACTCGACAGACTACATCCAGACTGTAATGTTAAGTGAAAGTGTATACAGTGCTCCATGAGGCTGCAGCACATAGGTCAGCAGCAGGGATATTTTGAAAAAGGCAACAGAAGTGGCAATACCCCTTGTGGAGTGACCACAGACAGCACCAGGAAGTTCCTTAGTGCATGTCCTATAACAAAACATAATGCAATTCACCAGGCATTGTTTAGACACAGGGGCACCCTCTTTCCCTGGGGTGAACAAAACAAAGAGCTAAGAGGACTTTCTGCTGTCCAACATTTTCTCTCAGTGCTCTGTGTACATCTTAAGTATGGAGCAGTGCCTCACCCTGGTTGGCATACTCAGAATAATGAACAGGAAGGTGTATCGTCTGATTCAATGTAAATTCTGACACAACCTTCAGAAGAAACTTGATTTGCATGCAAAGAAACTCAATCATGCCCCCACCTCCCCCCCAACTTCCTCAAGACAGAACATGCTGAGCCCTTGAGCCTCCCCTAATAGTAGCTGCCCTGCTGGCCTTGGATCATCTTGGTCGCCCTTCTTTGGACCGTCTCCAGCAAGAGGACAGCCTTCTTAAGATACGGGCACCAATACTACACACTGTATTCCCAGTGTACTCTTACCAGTGATCTGTACAGCAGCAGAATGACCTCCGCCTTCCTGGTGGCAATTCCCCTGGCTACACAGCCCAGCACCCCATTTGCTTTGGCAGCTGGTCTCCTGCAGTGTGCAGTGTGTTTCGGTCACTTGTGATGATTACTCCTAGGTCCTTTTCTTCCTCTAACCTGGCCACCTGCACGCCACCCAAACCAGTATTTGGGCCCTGGATCCCTCACTCCCAAGTGTGTAACTTTACACTTTTTAACACCGAAACCTAGCTGCCAAATGCCAGCACACTTCTCTAGCCTAGCCAGGTCTTCTAGGGGTTCCTGCTTCCCCTCCTCTGTGTCGTCCACCCTCCCACACAGCCTGGTGTAGTCCCGCCAACAGGCAGGTTTAACCCTTGATCCCATCTACGATGTCACTTATAAAGATAGTAAAATAACACTGAACCAATCACCGAGCATGTCATCTGGCCCTGGTTCTCTATCCACCTTTAGGGCCCTTAAGTGTCAGCTTGTATTACGCCGTCTGTGACTTAGTAAATAAGTAATATTTTATTTATTAAGTGCCCTTTCCCTGGGGCTCATGGACATGTACAGGATACAGACAGAGAGACACAGCAATGCACTTCGACAAATTTAAAGGCAATCTACTGGCTTGCTTGAAGCCCCGACCGCTGCACAGATTGGGGTTTCTCTCCACAGATCACCCCCTGCAGTCACCCTATTACATGCAGCCATTACTTAACTCACCTCTCGTAAAAATGTGTTAAGTCCCTGGTGCGGCTGGCATTTGCAAACATGGCGCTCCTTGCCCGATTGCAATCTCACTAATATTAACGCGAGAAGATGATGCTCCACTGCCCCTATATACAGAACTATAATAAATGGCATATGTCGGATGCCCATCGGTATCTTTACACATTTTGTCTAAATGCCATGTGTATGCTTCCTGCCCTATCTTGCACCTTCACTTCAACGCCTCCCTCCCTTCCCCTCTAATCTATTATTCCTTTCACTCTCACTGAATAGCACTTCCTGCCTTTCCTCCGGTATTAACTGCACTTACAGCAGTTATCAAGAACAATGCTTCTTGTATCCGCTGGAGAACATGTTTTGGGCTTAAACTATATGAACTTTTTATTATTTCTAATTTTTTTTTTTGTGTGTGTGTAATTTCTTTTCTCCCCGACGCACTACTGTGTTAGCCACTCCTTTGGGCGTGCCAAGGATACTTCCAACCCATCCTGTCCCCTGAGCCTCTGCACTCAGACAGCAGCCACCTTGGGGTGACCCGGCATAACGCTTCACCGGGTGGATCCCCTTCTCCGAGGGGGAAGGCACCAGCCTGGGCAAAGCAAGCAGACCAGCGCAACATCTTAGCCCCGAGGTACTGCTGAGGTGGATGGCTGCAGGGGCATTGATGGCCTCGGAGATCTGGGCAGCTGTCATCCAGCTTAACACAGAGCCATTTTCTGTTTTCTGGTATGCCTCCCTCCTTACGCCGTCGTGCAGTGCTCCTGGTCTCCACCAGAGGCCGCTGCTGACCAACGTCAACACCAACCCACCCCAGGAGGAGAAGAGAGCAGTCCTGCGGATGCTCAATCCTCTCTTTCCCCTGCCATCCCCCAGTGCCCCGAGTCCGTTCCCGAACCCAGGTCGCCAGCGTGGGTTGAGGTAAGGCGCCAATGCCTCAGCCCTCTACGCCACCGGGCCGGGCCTTTCTAATGTTTTACATAATACAGTAAACGTTACCTACTGACTATGTAATTATTGCCTTGCATGCTCTCTTTCCCTCCTTTATCTCCCCGACACATCTGGAAACAAGCTTTTGTCACCTACTATGTCTTTCCTAGTGAAACTTTTGAAATAAATAAACTGTCTCTGCCTGGCAGATGCACTGCAAATATGTTTGCTTCTAAAGAATATGGCAGGTCCCAGATCATCATTACCTCTGTACAAAGTTTTGAGATCCTATTCCTCGCTGCTTCTTTATGTAGTACACTGTTGTGGTATTACACAGTGTGGAAGGGTTGTGGGATAACAGATGGACCAGACACTTAACTTGAGTTTCAACACACAATCTCTCTGTGATGTTCACTCAAAATACAAGAAACAGCTGTCTGCAATGGCATATATCTTCTTCAGTACATCAGGTTGCAGCAACAGACTATAAATGTCCTTTCTCTGTACTTAGCCAACACCTACTGACACTGATCTCTGATCCAATTCACTAGCTAAGCTGTACCCATAACCCTTATGCAAGCCCGCATTTGCTTACATAGTGGGGGCCCAAAAAGAAGAAAAACAAAACAAGCTATAAACAAAGAACCTCAATGCAGAATCACTGAAAGAACAGTTACCCCAAAGGGCATTGGTAACAAATCAAGTTTCAAAGAAATACATCATCATACATAGTTCCATAACGCAATGCATCGTGGGATATATGGAAATCACCATGACATTTCTGGCTTAAGTTTACAACAATTTACATGCATTTTAAATAGCACAACTAACTTAATTTCTATAATAGACACCTAGTACTTTTTACCATTATCAAAAACACCTAGTGCCATGGTATTTAACATTTACAGGTTTCATAAGCATAAGGTATATACATCAAGGTATTTTATAACATAGTGTTATTACATACTAAATCCAACAACAATAAACACAATCTATTTTACATACATCTGGAGGTCAACACAATAACCCTCCTGTACGAGGACCTGAGAGGGAAAAGGAAAGAGGACACTATAGCCTAGTCAAGAGAGGGAGAAGGAGGTGCCCACAGGTGGCCAACCTTACAGACGAGCAATAGTACAGGATAGATGAGGCTTAGAAATAGAACTGTTGCAACAGATTTAAGGAAAGGTCGGTCCTCAAGAGTGGCAGGAGCTCCCGGTCACATATCCCCCACCTTAAGAGGGAAGCAGTTATTGCAGACTGCTTACCACCTTCCTGTCCCAGGAAGGGATGGAGCTTCTACCCATCCATCTTCAGAAGCTACGTCTGAGGGTCTCTATTAACGATTAACATTCTATCATAAACATAGTGGACATCATCATTCTTTACCATGAAGCATTAATACATTTCTCAACAGAGACTGACGGTACCTTCCCATCTCCTTTTAGGGAAAGTACATTATATTTCTTAACCAAAAATCTGGATGGCTGTAAAGTCCAGTACCATAGAAAGACTTTCTCTGGGGTGAGTAACTACCTTCTCCAACTCCACCAGACAAGTTAGTTTTAAGCATGGGCCCATTCCTAGGTTCAACCCCTCTACATAAACCCACTATGTCTCGGTTCATTTATTTCACTTGCCACAGATACAAACACCTGAGGGTAGACACTGAATGTGTTACCCCAGCACAGGTTCCAATCCATTTACCACCCACTTCTCCTCTGTAGGTTTTCACTCAGAAAAGAATAAAACACACGTACCACCTCAGACTCCTTGTCTGCCCTTGGGTACCTCTTTCTTTGACATCAGGCCTGCTCCCTGACCAAACATGCTACACTTTTGCCTACAGAAAGGGACCATTACAGAGCCACCTCTGGCCTTGCCTGCAACTAACTTGGCGATACCGGAGAGATAAGGATCCCTCGTGCGTGAATTTTAAAATTAAGTATACTACGGTAATCTCTAATTTTACCGTCATTTTGGCCACGCCTTTTTGGCCCCTGTTCGACACAGACAAGCCCTGCAGTTTTGGCAACGCCCCTTTTCCTGCCCCAATGGCTATCTGGCCATTAGATGCATGTGTTTCAATCAATCAAGTCTTTATTTAACCAGGCGTTCATCGTTGAGCAGAAGCTCATTTGCAAGATGGACCTGGGTGGAGCATGAACAATTGTATATACAGGTCAACACAGGTATTTACAAGGCAATACAGATAATACTCTACTCTTTACAGAGAGGAAGAAAAAGAAGTTCATATGTACATAGAATTATACAGATATTGTACAGATTACACGGTATTTACATACATAGAAGTGTCTATAGTGTCTATTTCATTTGTTTTATTTCTTTGTAACCCCCCTGTATGTTTTATTATGCATATCGTGGTTGTAAGACTATCTGTACTTGTAATTGGGGGGCTCCGCCCCCCCCACACCCCCCGTTCTATTTCAGATTTGTCTATGCCTTATGCTTACATGTGTTTCTATTTCAGAGTTGTGTGGTTTATTAGTTTTAAGATCGTGGCTGTAAGACTAGTTGTACTTGTAACTGTAATTGGGGGGCTCCGCCCCCCACACTCCCCCGTTCTATTTCAGACTTGGCTGTAAGAGTATTTGTACTTTATTTGTATCGTTGGTGGCTTTTTTTCTAATTTTCAGTATTTGTGCTATATTTCTATTTCCACTGTGGCCGGCCTTTTTTTCTAACTTTGGCGACGTCACGGCAGTAGGCGGTGCAACATGTATTTCGTGAGGCGAGCAAGCCACTGCCGTAATTATGCCTGTGCGCAGGAGGGATCCTTATCTCTCCGGTATCTCCACTAACTTGACCCCTCTGTCTTACACAAAGTGCCTGGGGGAATATGGAAGGAGCAATAGTAGTTTCTACTCTCCTATTTCCAACCTTTTATAACTTATGACCCCAAATCCTTGGTCATCTTCTCCCCAGGCAGGTCTCTACAGAAACCTACAGGACCCCAAGGAACCTCCCATGCTGAATACCCTGCAATGTTAAACAGCAGGTTCCTAAACTTTTTAACTCTGGGGTGTCTTAATAAACATCCTTTTAATCACTGTGCAATTTTCAGCCATCTGTTACCATCTAATACCTTGTAACCTATGTGAGGGTTTCCCTTTTTCCAAGGGTGACATTTTTTTAACTGACCTCTACCCTCCTTAACTTTAACATACTGCAGCAGTTTGACAATATTAGTATTTTTAGCATGCAGTATACCCCAGTCAATACTGCTAATAGATTTAGCTGCATCAATACAAGAAAAAGTCCCTTCAGCCTCATAGGCTTCTTCTTGGTTGCCTGGAGTCTTCAACCCCACAACAATATCACTAGGCACAGTCTTACCTGGGATCTCACATTCAAGTTCCATACTTGCATCTCTGACCTCCAACAGGTAACATCCTGGGAACACAGGAAACAAAGGAATATCCTGCTCAGTAAGGGGGTCCTCCTTAAATTGAACCCACGAAAAATCCTCCTCCAACTGTTTTTCCAAACTCTCCAGCAGGAACCTCTTGAGCACCTGGCACCAATGTTCCACCTCTCTGCATAGTCGGTCTGCCTCCAGCCATTGCCCACTTGTCCAGTGGAACATCCTCATCAGGGTTCTCCACCTCCTGGGTGTTGTCTCTCGCACCTCCAGTCTGTCTTGACCTGCATCTCTTCGTCATAGTCAGGCTTGGCCTTCCTCCAAGCTCCCAGGTCCAGTCAGCAGCTTCTCTCCCAGTCTGTCAGCCATGGTTCTGTTCAGAACTCCACGGACCTTCTTCTCCTCTGGCAACTCCTCGTGCATCGGTCCATCCGAGCTATCTGGGTGATATCCACCAGAAAATGTCCCTCTTCGGCCGGTCCAGACACTTCCAGCAAGTTATCCCACTTCTGACACCAAGTCTGTGGAGGGGTAGTGGGATAGTAATGGACCAGACACTTAACTTCAGGTTCAACACACAATCTCTCTGTGATGTTCACTCATAATACAAAAAATAATCTTCTGCAATGGTATATTTCTTTTTCAGTACATCAGGTTGCAGCAGACTATGAACATACTTTCTCTGCATTTAACCAGCACCTACTGATATTGATCTCTGATCCAATTCACTGGTTAAGCTGTACCCATAACCCTTATGCAAACCTGCACTTACTTACGTAGTAGAGGCCCAAAAAGAAGAAAAACAAAACAAGCTATAAACAAAGATCCTCAATGCAGAATCACTGAAAGAACAGTTACCCCAAAGGGCATTGGTAACAAATCAAGTTTCAAAGAAATACAACATCATACATACTTCCATAATGCAATGCATCATGGGATATATGCAAATCACCATGACATTTCTGGCTTAAGTTTACAACAATTTACATGCATTTTAAATAGCACAACTAGCTTAATTTCTATAATAGACACCTAGTACTTTTTACCATTATCAAAACCACCTAGTGCCATGGTATTTAACATTTACAGGTTTCACAAGCATAAGGTATATACATCAAGTTATTCTATAACATAGTGCTATTACATACTAAATCCAACAACAATAAACACAACCTATTTTACATACATCTGGAGGTCAGCACAATAACCTTCCTGTACGAGGACCTGAGAGGGAAAAGGAAAATTAAAGAGGACACTATAGCATAGTCAAGAGAGAGAGAAGGAGGTGCTCACAGGTGGCCAACCTTATGGACGAGAAATAGTAAAGGATAGACGAATCTTAGAAATAGAACTGTTGCAACATATTTAACGAAAGATCGGTCCTCAAGCGTGGCAGGAGCTCCCAGTCACACACAGAAGCAGGAAGAGCAGGTGGCTACAAGGTTGCAGTGGCCAGTGCCAACAAAAAAGTAGCAGTACTTACAAGAGAGAAATCGGCAGCATGAACTCCATTCATATGATTCATATGATATCCACTGTGCAATGATGAAGAGATCAGGATACATAGATACATAGACAGTGTCGGTAGATAAGGGCCTATGGCCCACCCAGTCTGCCCATTTGAGCTTGTAAGTTCACTTTATGTTTTCCTAGAAGTCTGTTGCCCCTTACCCCTGACCTCCAGAATTCCTTTATGTCTATCCCATGCATTCTTAAATCCCGTGATTGTTTCAGCCCCCACCACTTCCTCTGGCAGGGTGTTCCACTTGTCCACCACCCGCTCTGTGAAGAAATTCTTCCTCATGTTTCCTCTGAATCGCCCCTCCTCCAACTTCATCCCATGCCCTCTAGTCCTGGAACATCTTTTTCGCTTAAAAATAGTGTATTCCTGCACCCTGTTCCTCCCTGTGAGATACTTGTATGTCTCTATCATATCCCTCTCTCCCTCCTCTCCTCCAGGGAGTACATGTTCAGTTCCTTCAACCTGTCTTCATAGGACTTGTGATGCAATCCATGCACCATCTTTGTTGCCCTCTGAACCTTCTCTACCCTGTCTACGCCCTACGTAGGTATAGTCTCCAGAACTGTACACTGTACTCCAGGTGGGGCCTCACTAGTGTCTTGTATAGCGGAATTATGACCTCCCTTTTCCTGCTGGTGATGCCCCTGCCTATACATCCCAGCATCCTATTTGCTTTACCTGCTGGAGTTGTCACACTGTTTCCTACCTTGAGGTCATCAGAGATGATAACCCCAAGATCCCTTTCATGCTTGGTGCATGCTATATCCTCACCCCCAACTGATATATTGTGCCAGGGTTTTGTGCCCATATGCATTATCTTGCACTTCTTTGCATTGAATTTCAACTGCCAAACCCTGACCATTCTTCAAGTTTCTGCAGGTCCCTTCTCATTCTGTCTACACCCTCTGGTGTGTCTACTTGTTACAGAGCTTTGTGTCATCAGCGAACAGTGAAATTCTGCCTTCTAGGTTCTGCGCAATGTCACTGATGAAGATGTTGAATAGGACCGGTCCCAGCACTGATCCCTGTGGTTCCCACTGGTCACTCTTCCTCTGTGGAGTGACAGCCATTTACCACCACCCTCTGTGTCCGCCACGCAGCCAGTTACCTACCCACCACACTACTGTCCTGCCCACACCCATATTCCCCAGTTTGTGTAATAGTCTTCTATGTGGCACAGTGTCAAAGGCCTTGCTGAAGTCCAGATAGGCCATGTCCACTGCCCTCCCCTGATCCACCTCCCTAGTCACCCAGTCAAAAAATTCAACGAGGTTGGTCTGACATGACCTCCCCCTGGTGAAACCATGCTGCCTTGGGTCCTGTAGTCCATTGACAACCAGATGTTCCACCAATCTCTCCTTCAGTAGTGCTTCCATGATCTTCCCCACTACCGAGGTGAGGCTGACTGGTCTGTAGTTCCCTGCTTCCTCTTTGTTTCCGCTTTTGTATAAGGGGACTACATCTGCTGTCCTCCAGTCTTTGGGTACCTCCCCTGTTTCCAATGATCGGCTAAACAGGATAGCCAGAGGTTCAGCCACCACCTCTCTTAGTTCTTTAAGGACCCTGGGGTGCACCCCATCTGGCCCCATTGCTTTATCAACTCTTATTACTTCCAGTTCCTTCAGGACTCTTTTCGTGTAAAAGGGACTTGTGTCCATTTCTGCTCCATTCTCACCCCTTTGTACTCCATTCAGATCCATTACCCTCCTCTTCCTCAGTAAAGACTGAGCAGAAATACCTGTTCAATATGTCAGCTTTACTGTTGTCATCCTCCACGCGGCCCCCATCCTCCCCCTTCAGTCTCACTATCCCTCCCTTTGTCTTCCTTTTTTCACTTATGTACCTGTAAAAGGTTTTGTCCCCTCTACCCACTGATTTTTCAATGTGTTCTTCTGTCTGAGCTTTGGCTTCCCTTACTGACCTCCCTGCCTCCCTTTGCTTCTCCTGGTACTTCTCCCTATCCCCTTCTGCCTGTGTCTTTTTGTATTGCCTGAATGCAATCTTTTTGGCTTTCACTTTCTTTGCTACCTCTTTGAAACCATAATGGTCTCCTCTTCCTTTTCCTTTTGCTAACCTGCTTAATGCATAATTCTGTTGTTCTTGTAATCCCCATTTTAAATACTGCCCACTGTTCCTCAACCCTGATTCCTGTCCCATTCCCTTAATGCCTCTTTTCAAGTATCTCCCATTTTCCCAAAGTCTGCCCCCTAAAATCCAGGATACGTGTTTTTGTGTGGTTTGGTTCTGCTCTTCTGTGATTTCAAACCACAATGACTGGTGGTCACTGTTCCCCAGGTGCTCCTCCACTGTTACCCCATCACACTGTCCCTGTTTGTGAGCACAAGGTCCAGTATTGCCTTCTGCCGAGTTGGTTCCATGACCAGTTGCTTGAGGAAGGCACCCTGAAGGGAGTCCAGGATAAATCTGCTCCTAGTTGATGCTGTTGCTGGGATGCTCCAGTCCACGCCTGGAATATTGAAGTCTCCAACCAGTACTACCTGGCCCTTGTCTGCCATCCTTTGGATGGCTAGCATCAGCTCCCTATCTGTTTCTTCCTCCTGGGCTGGTGGTCTATAGATCACACCTGTGCGGATGGCTGTTCCCATTTTCCTTTCCAGCTTAACCCACAGTATCTCTCCGACATTTTGTTCCTCCTGGATCTCTGTGGCCCTTATGTCATTTTTCACATACAATGCCACTCCTCCTCCCTTCCTG
Organism: Neoceratodus forsteri; assembly: GCA_016271365.2. NCBI lineage: Eukaryota > Metazoa > Chordata > Ceratodontiformes > Ceratodontidae > Neoceratodus > Neoceratodus forsteri. Next base: position 499,844,572 of record CM028129.1, on the reverse strand, counting down.
CCTGCTCTGTCTCTTCTGAATATGTTGTAGCCAGGTATGGCCATCTCCCAGTCGTGGTTATCATTACACCAGGTTTCAGTGATGGCCACAATGTCCAGGTCTGACTGCACCATGACAGCCTCCAGATCTTCCATCTTGTTGCTAAGGCTCCTGGCATTTGCACACATGGCTTTCCATGATTTGACCTCCCTAGGCTGTTTCACTGTTCTACTCCAGACCCTTCCTTGGTTGTCCTTTATCCCTGGTTCTCCTTGCTGTCTGCCCTTCTGCTGAATTTTGCCCCTTTTCTGCCTATCCACCCCTTGGGCACTAATCTCCATCTTTTGCACACTGCTTTGCAGAGACAGCCACTCCTCTGGTTCACTGGTTCCACTGCAAGCTGTTGGGGGTGAGCAAGTAGGTATCCTCCTTGCTGGCCTGCCACCCCCCTTTGCTAGTTTAAATGCTTGTCAATGTAGCATTTAAACTTATCATTGAAAAGTAAGCTATTTTCTATGGGGAGGCCCAAACATAATTCAGTATTTTGGGGGAGGCTCAAGATCTTTTCCGTGGCTTAGGGGAGGCTCACTATGACAAAATTTGAGAACATCGAGTTGAATAAAAACAGGTACTTTATTAATCCAAAGGTAAAAACTCCAGAGTTGAGACATTCTAATCAGCCACCACCTTGAAGAGGCTGGCCCTCCCAGAGAAACAAGTCTCACACGGTGAACATTTTTCACAAGGCGCTTTCTCAAGACTCTCGAGAAAGCGCTCTTGTGTGAAAACGTTCGACTCAGACTTATTTCTCTGGGGAGGAGTCAGCCATCTTTCGAGGTGGTGGCTGTTTTGAATGTCTTTCATCTTTGAAGTTTTTAACATTTGGATTAATAAAGTACCCATTTTTATTCAATTTGATGTTCTCATCCTGATCTCTTCATCATTGCAGTGTGGATATCGCATGAATTGTATGAATGAAGCTCATGCTGCCGACTGCTCTCTTGCAAGTACTGTTGTGGTTTTGTCTGTCCTGATTTGGACAGTCTGAACTTATAGCTGGGAGGAGAAAGACTGCATTGCTAGTAGTACTGCTCTGAGCTCCAGGAGGTTTATGTGATCTAGTGACTCCTGTGGGCTCCACATGCCACTCACTATGAGGTCCTGCAGGTAAGTGCCCCACACCAGAAGTGAGGCATCTGCAGCAAGAATACTTGTTGGTGACTGCTGAAGGAAGGGAATGCCTGCTCAGAGGTTGCTTTCTTCCTTGTATCTCTTTGATGATTCCACTATGACATCTGTCACAGGCACTAGCTTTGAAAGTGGATCCCATCTTTGGGACCAGCTGTCCCTTAAGTGATACTGGGTATCTCTTGGAACTTGGCCCACAGAACCACAGCTGTGGATGTGGCCATGTGCCCTGGTAACTATAGGAAGTCTCTTCATGGTCTTGACTGGCCTGCTGCGAAAGACTGCTGTTGCTATCAAAGCTTAACTCTGGCCTGTGGGAGGAAAGCTTTCCCCTGCATGGTGTTTAGCTCTGCTCCTATGAACCTTTGGTATCACTGGCTATGGAGAGAATGTGTACATGAGGATGTTTGGAATGACATATTCAAAAGAGACTCCCTGGATGAAGTGTTGGCTGACCAAGAGTACAGCCAGTGAGCCCTATGTGACATCACCAAATATAGTGTGCATCTTGCCAACGGCTGCAGATCACAGGATGCATCAGCTAGAAAGGCCATACCCACAGAGAGTGTGACATGGGTAGTGTCACTTCATAGTCATGGTTTTGGTCAAAGGAGATGCCCACAAGCCAGTAAGACACGGCCATAGAGACATCATTCAAAGCAAGCGCCGCCCTCATGGAGGCTCTTGCCATCTCACATGCCTTATTCATCACAGTCTCCAATTTTCTACTGAGGGTGTCCTCAATGGCTGCTGTTCCTTGGAGAATGATAGTTTTCACTCTAGCAGCACAGACTGGTGTGTCAACATTAGGGCTTGCAGCTCATAATTCTACATCACTGCTGTTAGTTTTGTATCTCCTGGAGTATCCTCCAGAAGACGCACTTCCTGTGCAAAACTGGTTGGGGATTACAGGCCTGAGCTGCTGGCTTTGTTTTGCACTATTAAATGCCTTTGCACCAATAAATGCCTTTTTTGCACTGGATGCTGTGGTGCTGTGTTTGTTTTTTGTTTTAACCGGGAGAGACACACTAAGCTGAAAGCTTGTTTACAGGTGTGACCTAGGAGCACAAGGAAGTTAAGTGACTTGCTCAGGGTCACACAGTATGCAAGTGGGGGCTGTGGGATTCAAACCCAGGTCTCCAGCTCAGAGTCTTAAACCACTGTGCTATACTGCCTCATACTTCTTGTATCTGTGGATTCCATTGGTGATACATGCACGCAGACGGGTGGAACTGGACTTGTCTCCAGCACATATCTCCTGGAGTACCACAGTGTCAGTGTGCAGCATTCCAAATTTGTCCATTTGGAGACTACGGTGCCCTCTGCTGTGTCAAACCAGGAAGACTTTGTCCATTTTGACCACACTTTCAAGAAATCTGCTTTTGTTTTAGACTTGTGCTAGGCGTCCTCTTCTACCTCTAAAGTGATGCAGGTTTGCTTCATTAGTGTATTCAGGTGTTCCCAGTTAAATTCTCTGCCTGATCTATCAACACCCTGTTCCTCGTCTGAGGCAAACATACTCTCTATGCTCTAATCCTGATTCCATGTTGATACTGTCAGATTACACTAGTGAAACCTCCCTGGAGTGCGCGAAGTGTCTCTGGGATATGGCCTGGAGAATGCCACAATGACTTGGCGAATGCTAGGGGTGCCTCTGAGGGCCTTTTCCTCTTTTTTGAGTGCATCTTTAGCAGAACCTCTTTTAGGATGTCCATGGCTTTGGTGAATTTCGCTATCATGGGCCGAAGTTGACATACCTCCCCTTATGGGAAAGGTGATCAGGACCCCTGTGCAGATGATACTAGGGAGTGGTTAGGAGGTTCTATAGATGGATGGATGACTTAGAGCTGGGTTCAGAGACATTTCAATGCTCTGCTGCTGCAGTGAAGGAGTAGATGGAGCCTTGAGCTTCGATCTGCTTAGAGGAAGATGTTTTGTTGCAGGATTGGTATAACAGCTGGTCATGGTGGACTGGAGCCTAGCTTGGCACTTTTTACACTTGGGGGCCTTATACCTGGTTTCTGCTGGCATGGCATTGAAAGACTCTATGATGAGGACATGAGGTTCTTTAAATGTCCTGAGGTTGTCCAAATACATGTCCTTTTGGAAAAAAAAAAATCTTTAGTGGCCAAAATACAGTCAGCTGAGCTTGAGTGAGGACAGGCAGCATATTCACGCTGAAAATGCTTTCCAAGATGACCTCAACACTCAAACTGCACATGTGCAGACTGTGCTAAAACGTTCACAGTTCCTACTACACATGTATTTTGATTTTATTTTACTTAACTAGTGTTGCAACAATCCCAAGTGGGATATTGAAGTTGGTTACATTCTACACATATTTACACATTATGCAATATCAAAAAAAAAAAAAAAAAAGAAAACACACAGTTATTATACAGTCATATAAATCATAATACCTTCCCTACTACTGCAGAGGAGGGATACGTTTCTCAGCTAAGACAGACTGTAAAAGACTGAGCGAGTCTGTGAAGGGGTGTGTGTCATTGGGTCCAGTATCCACCATATTGCGTCGGAACCATTCATTGCTGAACCTGACCAAAAATGGCCACCTGTACCCAATGAGTTAAGACATCCCTCAGACTGTTACAACCTGTCCTAGCTAGCAGTGGAAAATAGCCCATACCAACTGACTGCTTATAGGAGCCAACACACATAGCGCATTCCTTAGAATTGAAACTGAGCATGCCCTGCTCTGAACCTCAATATACAAACAGCTGTATATGAACAAAAACCTGGCTAACAGACTCTGGTGAACAAAAAAGACCAGAACTTGGTTTTAGGATATAAAGTATATATGTTATTAAAATGCACATGTAACCCCCCCCCCCAACAAATGGGGGTTCCCAAAAAGTCTTCCTTGAGCTTGCCGAAAAATGCTCACTGCCAGGTTGGTGCCCTGCATTTTAGCAGTTTAAATGTGATTACCAGAGCCTGTATAGCCTCTGTGTACTGTCTCTTTAAGAGCTGCCTAATTGCAGCTTAAGTAATCTGAGAGGGAGCTCTGTTGAAAGATGTAACTATTTACTGAAAATCATTTAGAGTGATAATGATAATGTAGTTTGTCTAACCTCCTTTCTTTGTAGCAAGGACTGTTTTGTTTGTCTCCACTATCTTGGTCCTGGACTGCAAATTGGACCAAACATTACTGGTGGGACCTAAGGAAACAGGAGCTGTCTAAATTCAAAATCTGTAGGAACTTTAGTTTGGAGCTTTTTCGCAAATGAAAGTGGAGCTCTTGCTTTGACTGACAGCCAAATCAGCCAACCAAATCTTTTGGATCTTGGGGAAGTCCCGGGCTGCGTGCAGTTTTTCAGTTAGATCTAAGCTGGAAGCTGAACAAGAAGGAGCTGAAGAGATTCTGAGCAGTAATCCTGAGTGGATGTGCATGGGAAGACTGTGAAAAGGCGGAGTTTTGGGCTTACATGTCTGCCAGCTGCTCCTGAGAGGGAGAGAAGAGGATTATTTTGGACTAAATCCAAGTTTGTGTGACTAAAGTAAGCTACTGAAGTGGGCCAGGCTCAACCTGAAGAAAACCGAAGATTTTGCTGAATGCGATCGGCCTGTCAGGAGTTCCAGCTATCCCTAAACTCCCGCTGTGTGCAGAGACTCTGCGATTGTGACTGGGGAGCGCTTTGCCTGGTACAGTAGAATTCCCATACATGTAAATGTGCTATGAGCTGCTAGTGGGGTGTGAGTTAGTTACCCACTGTGTGAACTGTGTTCTACTTGCTGGAAGCATATCTAGCCCAAAACAGACTGCATCCGAATTTGTTTCCATGCGGTCTGGGCCTTGCCAGACTGGCCCAGCCAGACTACCTACTGCATACAGAGAGCCATCGACGAGAGACCTGCCTGGGGATCAGCCCCCTGCTCCATGCTTGAACGGGAACGACGCCTCTGCGACTTGTGTGGGCCCTGCTTCTCCTGGCATTCCAGATCAACCACCTGCAGTCTCAATTTTCATCCAGCCTGTGTCCAGTCTTGGGTATCGTGAGTAAATACCAGGGTAGCTCCCTGCACCAACAGCTTAATCTGAGTGTGTCATCTGATTGTCTTGTTGTTTCGTTTCCTTTTCGAACTGAGCCGTCTGGCTCCGGATTACAAATATTGTGTACTGTGCATGTAGTGTTTTTCCATCACAGGGCCCCAACCAGCTGCAACCCCGGGCAACGGTCCTGGCTAGCCCATCTCTCCACCTTGGTACCCAAAGGTGTGACTGTGTGGGGGAACTCAAAGTGCATGCATAACTGCTTGAGTGATATAACCTTTAGCCTAATTAACCTGATGTTGCCCCTTCCTTGTTCAAGTCCCCTGAATAAATCAGACCTAACTTTTTCTGCATGTAATCTGACTGTGGTTCCAGTTTGTGCTCAAAGTACTCTACTGTTGCTATTTGCTGTGCATAACCTTGTTTTACAGGGGGTCCCCAGGGTCAAGCCAGAGGAACCAGCCCTGGTGGTAAGTGCAAACAGTGTGGGTACTTGTGTGGTGTACCAGGGGTATTGTGAAAGTGACTGTACAATGTACAGGCCACTAGAGGGGAAAGAGGGGGGTTACAGTGTCCTGGAGGGCTGTGCCCAGGTTAACTTGACCACTACCAACCTTGACCTCTGGGTGGAGGCACCCGTTTCAGAACTCAGGCCCCTTAACCTGCTACTAGCCAAGCAGGCAGGGGTAGTAGCCCTTGGGATAGCGCCACCTAGGGGTTACACACAGTAACACTCATCCCCTCAAAACAGGTGCCAAGCGTTTTCGCACAAGTGCCTTTAGAAAGCACACAGCGCATGTGCAAAAACGTTTGGCATCTGTTTTGCAGGGGTGTTACTATGTTGTCTTAATAAATATATATTTTTCTTCCTATGACTAAGTTCTGTGTTGTTGTTTTTTTTGTGCACCAGAGTCTGTTAGCTAAGTTTTTGTTCGTATACTTGCACTGTTGTTACCTTGGCTCTAAACGCTGTCTTTTTAGCCACCTTGTTTGTCCTTTTGCCCTACTACACATGTGCAGCCTGTACCAAGATAGCCACCACTACACATGTGCAAAAATTGGCATGGGAACTCCTGTCGTTTGTATTTGTTCCTTGTGGGGATCATAAACCAGATAAACTACTACCTTCACCTTCAAAATCCCTATAGTCTACCTTGACTTCAGAAGGGGGGCAAAAATCAGCCCAGACAAGGCAATGTAAGGAGAGCGAGGACTACAGTGACCCTGGCTTGGCAACATAGATCAGGATTCCGAACCTGCAGACTGAGCTGAACACAGTGAATGAAAGCTGTTGAGAAAAGTTCCTTCTTGCTGCTGTAAGCTAGAGATTTGAAGGAGCAGTAACAAGACTGGATCGCAAGCAGATAAATCCCAGAAAAATTCACTTACGGTTAAATTCACTTAAGTTTACAGGCAAAGAAAGGTTGTAAAAGACTGAGTGAGTCTGGGAAGGCGTGTGTCTTAAGACTTCTTTCAAACTGTTACAACCTGTCCCAGCTAGCAGTGGAGAATAGCCCATACCAACTGACTGCCTATAGGAGCCAACACACATAGCACATTGCTCAGAACTGATACTGAGCATGCCCTACTCTGAACCTCAAATACTTTCTGTGGCAGTGTGTAATTGGGATGTGGAAATATGCACCCCTGAAATCTAGTAACCCCAGCAAATCCCATTATTTGGGGGGGTGGTGGAAATCATGGTATGTTTGCAATGTTACCATTCTGAACTTCTTTTTTACGTGCCTGTTCAGGAGACTCCGGTCCAGAATGGGTCCCCATTTCCCATTTTTCCAGAGAGTGAGAAATTACCTAGAAAATAATCTCATTCCTAGCTAGGAAACAGGGATTCTCTGCACAGCTTCTGACTATCCAACTGTCTTACCCCCAGCTGCAGTAGTTATTTTTTTTTTTTTATCAGTATCTGGGCTGAAACCAATCTAAATCTGCTTCACTTCAGAAATGTTACAAATTAAAGGATTAGGCCTTGCCTTTTTTCTCCAGAAGCCACCTGTCTGTGGTAATTCTTTCCAAGCTTCAAGGTAATAAGACAGTCACTCTCCTACTGGCAATGGGTCTATGGCAACATGGGCAGAATTGCATTAGTTGGGCTTCGTGTGGGTTGGAGAAGCTGAGGCAGATTTCTGCTTGGCTCCCTTTTTATCTCTGCCTGTCCCTGTGGCCCACTGAACTGTGTATTTACAGTGCCCTTTGGGTCTGCTTCCTATAACTTTCTTTCTATAGGACCGAAAAAGGCATTGAGGACCCCTCTTTTTCTGTCAGTGTTTTAACAGTTGCTTTTTCAACCTTTTTTTCATGTGCACTTCAAAATTAACTTTTCCTTTCTCGCAAGTCGTTGCCTGAATAACTCAGTCAGGGTCAGAGTGAGACTGAGAGTCGACAAACTCAGAGCCCTCCCTGGTTACCCACATCTTTTTTTTTCTATTTTCTTGTCAATGTGCCTAGAGATTAGCATAGCAAAACTTTTTAGTGATGTTCTGAAAGGCATTACGAATAGGAACATACACACTCTTTGTAGAGGTAAGACCAAGCATTCTCAAATTCCTCTCCCTTTATATCCACTTCTGATTTGTGGACATAACAGTCAGCACTCCAGCCATCTGATTTAAAAATGTAATTTAGAATGCATAGACTTCATTCAACGGTGGTGGGGGGGGGACCAATTTCCGCCTCATTAGTATCATCTGTGGAAATCTGTTCCTCCTCTTCTTCCTCTTCCCAGAGTCCTTGCATTATCTGAATAATGAGGAGTGAGGCCTCGGAAGCAGGCTTTTCAAAACTCTACATTGCTTTGAAAAAGTGCCACATCTATTTGGTATCTTTCTTTCCTTTTCCGTTTGCCAACTGTAGTACTTGGCTGTTGTTCAGAAAGCCTTTTATGTTTTTTATGGCTGCCATCAGGCGCATCAGAGCTTTCCTGGCTGGGAACTTGCCTTGAAGATGGGTTAGTAGCCTCTTCCATCTTCTTGTGTGCTAGAGAGGATTGCTCTTTTACAGAGAAGTGCTTGAAAAGAACCTGCTTAGGTGCAATCCTCAGTCTCTCCACTGTAAGCCTAACTATCGAGGACTTAAGCAGTCCTTGTTTGAAAATGTATATATTCAGTATTTAAGCAGGGGAAGGGATCGACAATCCTCGTATTGAGGAGCTGGCAGCCAGATCCCTTCCCCTTCTTGGAACACTATACTACAAGCTCCTCCCCCACGCTCATACGTTTTGTGACGTACAAGTTTGTAGAGCTGAGGCCACGCTGTACTGAATTCAATGGGGGCAGATTTTTAACTACCTTTTTTATATATTCTACAATGCCAATGGGGTTTACTTCAGGCAGCCGATCCACTCGTACAAACTCATACGTCACAAAACATGAGTACGGGGGCTGCATGGCGGAAGAGCTTGTAGTATATTGTACCAGGAAGGGGTAGGCATCTGGCTGCCAGCTCCTCGATATGAGGATTTTCTATCCCTTCCCCTGCTTAAATACTGAATATATAAATTCTCAAACAAGGGCTGTTTAAGTCCTTGACTGGGGTGGGGGATTGTGGATGGATTTTAAAATCACGTAAAAGGGCTCAGCGGTTGTGCTACTACTTGCGACGCTGGCGACCAGAGTTCGGGAACGAGCCCAGGGAGCTGAAGGGTCAGTCAGGGGAGGACAACTGAGCACCCAAGGGGCACTCTCCTCCTCCTCTGGGGAGGAAGGGATGCCGCTCCCACCACGCCGCCTCCACCTGGGTGCAGATGGGTGGAGGTGCAGCAGAGAGCACCATGTGGGAGGGCAGAACATTGGCTGGGGTCCGGAGTGGTGTCACATCTCAGTGTGAGCATGCCTCCATGGACCTCTTTGGTCACCGACGTCCTCAGGGATACCGGAAGAAAATGGCCCTGCAGTTCCTTCTGGTGACAGGCCCCAGTGGGGTTGCAGTACGGTCCTGGCTCTGTTGGAGACTCGACACATATGGTGTAAGTGGGGAGGCAGCTGGACCTCCCGCTTCTCCACCCAGGGGGAAATCTGCGACTGGATGGGGGCCAAAAACTGAGTCTGGGGCTTAGGCTGGCCCCAGCCACGGGAGTCCCTGAGGAGAGAAGACTGCGGAGAGAAAGGGGGCGTGAGCATAAACCAAAAAAAAAAAATCAAGTAAAAGAGCAGTTATGTAAGAACTTACCGTAATAGCAGATTTTCTAAGGAATTTCTGTCATCAAGTCACATCTATGGAACTTAGCTGTCGGGCACTAGGATCCCACAGAAGCTTTTCTGCAGCAGTCTACTAGGGGCCGCACATGCAGACATCAGGCTCGGACGTCACTCACCCTATTAAAGTGTGGGTGGCCCCGCTCCCTCCTCAGTTCTTTTCCTAGCTGGAGGCCATGAGAGAAAGGAGTCCCACTAGCGAACTGAGGAGAGAGAGAAAAGGTGCCCAGCAAGGGAAGATCTACTGTTACAGTAAGTTCTCACGTAACTGTTCTATCTTCTTCAGGGATATCTCTATCATCAGGTCACATCTATGAAACAAGTCCCAAGCAGTGCTGTGAGCAAGGAGAGTCTGGGTGGCAGGAGGCCAGAGGCCTAAGAAAGAAGGCTCTGAAGCACAGCAAGGCCAAAGCCTGCCCTTCTTCGGGATGCAATGTCCAGACTGTAGTGCTTGGTGAAACTGGGGACAGTACTCCAAGCGGCAACAGCGCAAATCTCTGCTGCAGACAAGCTTCAGAAACAGGCAAATGAAGTGGCCATGCCCCTGGTGGAATGGCCCTTAACAACCCCAGGAAGTTCCTTACCGTACTTCCTGTAACAAAAAATAATATAGTTGGCCAACCATTTGGACAAGAACTGTTTCGAAACTGAAGAGCTCTCCACTAGGGCCAAAAGAAACAAATAACTGTTTGGACTTCCTGCAGTCCTTTGTATGATGTGTGTATAGTAACGCAAAATTCTATGCACACCCAAAGTTTGGAGCAATGCTTCCTCCTGATTGGCATTCTCCTGACAATAAACAGGCAGGTGGATGGATTGGATGTGGGTAAACATCACCTTAAGAAGAAACTTAGGATTAGTACGCAAAGAGACCCTGTCTTTGTGGAAATTCAAATAAGGCTGCTCACACAAGAGCCTGTAGCTCTGAAATTCTTCAAGCAGAAGCAATAACAACTACAAAATAATGCTTTCCATGACAGCAAGCGTAGCTCTCAAGACATGGCTGGCTCAAAAGGAGGCAGGGTCAACTTCTCCAAAACAAAACTGAGGACCCAAGTCGGAACCGGGATATGGATGGAAGGCTTCAAGTGGAGAATGCCTCTCAGAAAAGTATGGGCCATATGCAGCTGAGCCACTGGACGGCCATCAATGGGCATGTGAAAGGCTGATATGGTAGACAGGCAGATGCACTTTAAGGGAGGCATATTTGAGACTGGCATGAGACGATGTCAGGAGATATTCCAAAACCTGGTTCACCAGATAGCTGAAAGGGCAAAGTTGGTGGGAAGCAGCCCAAACAGCAAACTGCTTCCACTTCACAGAGTAAGTGGTCCTGGTGGAAGGTTTTCTAGCAGCCACCAGGACATCAGCCACCCTCTGAGACACTCCAAACTGAGCAATGGCTATGTCCTAAGGAGCCATGCATGTAGATGGAGGGAATTGAGATCTGGATGGACCAGGGCTTCCTGTGCTTGTGTCAGAAGGCTCTGGCAGGGGAAAGTACAGTTATCCAAGAACATACAATAACAGTAGATCTTTGAGAGGAGCTCTTGCAGCAGGCAACACTGGTAGGACTGAAGCCGCCAGGCGCCAGGACTACATGGAAAACTTCTAGCCTACCATGGGGGACCACCCCACTGATGTCAGCACACTGACTTCCGCCTAGCCTATAAAAGGGTCGGTTCCCCAGACCTACTTCAGTTCTCCTGCCGGAGACCCTGGCGCAGAAAGCACACATGGAGAAAGTACAGTTACGTAAGAACTTACCGTAACAGTAGATCTTCGAGAACAGCTCTTGCAGCAGGTTACACCATTAGGACTGAAGCGGCGGGCGCCAGGACCCCATGGAAAAATTCTAGCTAGCTTCTTCAGCCGGGACCCCGATGTCGGTCCCTCCGACGTCAGGCGTGGTACATAAGGGGGCGGTCCCGCCAGATTCCCCAGTTCTCCCGCCGGAGACTCCGGCGCAGGATGACATCAGAAGGGGAGACCGAGGATCCACCGTCAGAAGACAATAAGGGAGGAAATCCCAATAAAAGAGGGAGCAGAACCATGCCTCCTCCAAGGGGGAAGGTGGGCAGGAAGGTACCTGCTGCAAGAGCTGTTCTCGAAGATCTACTGTTACGGTAAGTTCTTACGTAACTGTACTATCTTACTTCGAGATACAGCTCTTGCAGCAGGTTACACCATTAGGACTGATTCCCAAGCAGTAACGCTGCCAGAAGATCCGGGAGGAGGTAAAATGTAAGAAAAAACCTTCCAGGTCCTGACTTAGGACAGGAGACCCTGCAGCACCGCTAGGCCGAAACCGGCTCTCCGCCAAGAGGCGATATCCAGGCTATAATGCCTGATAAAGGTATGCACAGAACTCCAAGTGGCTGCAGCACAAATAGCAGAGATGGAGACGTTTTTAAGTGCTGCAAAGGAAGTAGCCATACCCTGGTAGAATGACCCGGATAGAACCAGGAGGCTTCTGTAATATCAGAATAGTATGAAATACACTGAACGAGCCAGCGAGACAGGGTCTGTTTGGATACTGATTGGCCTATCATTCTCTGAGAGAAGAAAACAAAAAGCTGGTCAGAACTACGAGAGGGTTTAGTTCTGTTGAGGTAATACCTCAGGCTGCGGTGAACATCCAGGGTGTGGAGCAAAGCCTCTCCTCTATTAGAATAACTCGGGAAATAGACCGGAAGGTCAATATTTATTTATTTATTTATTTATTGAAGAGATCAGTTTTACAACCTTTGAGTCAGGGACTCGTTTACAAAGGTACCTCATCATTTGGAGGGGGGAGACAACAATTAAGTGAGGTTAGGACAGGGATGACGTACGAGTGAGATACATAAATACACACGTGGAGATTACAGGCAGCAATTGTACAGGTATGAACATATGTTGAGTTACACGCATTGTTATATAGCAACAGATTTTTAGAGTTTTTGGTTTAGAGTGAGTGCCGACACCACCTTAGGCAGAAACTTAGGGTTCGTCCTCAGGGATACTCTGTCCCGGTGGAAAACTAAATAAGGCTCTTTGCACATGAGAGCGTGAAGCTCAGAAATCCTTCTAGCTGAAGTAACAGCAACTAAAAATAACGTCTTCCACGACAGAAAACGTAGCTCGCAATCCGCGGCAGGTTCAAAGGGAGGAAGCGTGAGCTGTTCCAGGACAAAGAGCAGATCCCATGGAGGCACCGGGTCCCTAATGGGAGGCCTAAGGTGTAACACCCCTCTAAGAAATTCCCGAGAGGTGTCTAATTGAGCAACAGTACGATGTCCGACCGGAAGGTGGTAGGCAGAAATAGCACAAAGGTGCACCTTAATAGAGGAGTAGGCTAGGCCCGAATGAAAAAGAGAGAGGAGATAATCCAAAATTACTCCCACAGGACAACCTAAAGGGGAAAGATCACGATCCCGTGACCATAAACAAAAACGGCGCCACTTCATGGCATACGTCGTATGCGTTGCCGGCTTTCTGGCTGCAGAAAGAACCTCTGCAACCTCTTGCGAGACCCCGTGACGCAAGATGGCTATGTCTCTAGGAGCCAAGCATGCAGGTTCAGAGAACGCAGATCCGGATGGAGCAACAAACCTTTCTCCTGAGACAGTAGGTGGGAGCTGAGCGGCAACGGGAGCGGGGGTTCCCGAGATAGCTGTACCAGCAAGGGGAACCAGATCTGTCTGGGCCAGAATGGGGCCACCAGAATCATTTGTGCATGCTCCCTGCGCAGCTTGAGAAGAACTCTTTGGATCAACGGGAAGGAAGGGAAAGCATAGAGGAATCTGTTCGCCCAGGAGAGGGACAACGCGTCTCACCAGAAAACACCAGGCCCTGGATCTAGCGAGCAGAAATTGGGCAGTTTTGCATTGGATGGGGATGCGAACAAGTCTAGCTCTGGAATTCCCCATCGAAGGAACAGATCCTCTGCCACCTCCTGAAGAAGTTCCCACTCGTGGACTCTGGCCTGGGAGCGACTCAGGCCGTCTGCAATCGTGTTGTCACCCGGAACGTGCACAGTAATCAGATTTGCGCCGACTGATCACCCAATCCCACACCCTCATGGCCTCCTGCAAAGGGGTAAGAGTGTCGCCTCCTTGTTTGTTGAGGTAATACATCACCATCTGTTGTCTGTCTGAAGCAGGAGAGTGCAGCGGGATTATCGACTGAAAAGCCTGCAGGGCGTAGAGGACCACCCTCATCTCTAGAACACTGATACGGAGATGAGCCTCCAACGGGGTCCATGAACCCTGAGACTTCACCCCGTCCAGGTGTGCCCCCCCACCCGAGACCTGAAGCGTCCATGGTGAGGGTTACCTCCGGGGACGGCGCTACAAATGGGACGCCCTTGGAAAGCGACCCGGGGGCTAGCCACCACTGCCAGTCGCGGATCACAGATTTCGTGATCCTGACCGGATGCTGCAAGTGGTCTTGCCTTTGGTCCCATTGCACCTTGAGCATCCACTGCTAGCGCGATGGAGCCGGCGAGGGACCGTAGGAATGGCCGCAGCCATGTGTCCGAGCAGACGAAGGACCGACCTGGCAGGTACGATCTTGTTCGATGACAAATCCCTTATGAGGGACCTGATGCGTTCCGCTCTGTCGCCCGGAAGAAAAGCTCTTCCCTGGACAGTGTCCAGAACTGCGCCTATAAATTGCAGTTTCTGCGACGGTACCAAGAGAGACTTCTCGTAATTTATGAGAATGCCCAGAGACTGGAACAAGTCTTGAGTGCTCTGGACCGCAAGCAACAACGCCTCTCTGGAGGCGGCCATGAGAAGCCAGTCGTCGAGGTACGGGAACACATAGTGGCCCTGTCTCCTTAGAGATGTTGCCACGATGCCATGCACTTGGTAAAGACCCTTGGTGCGGATGACAGTCTGAACGGAAGAGCTCGAACTGAAAATGGTGGCCGAGGAACTCAAGCGCAGGAACCTCTGGTGCGCCTGAGCTATGGGGATATGCAGGTACGCGTCCTGCATGTCTAGGGACGCTAGAAAGGCGTCTTGTTTCAGCATGGGAATAAGGCCCAGAAGAGTCACCATGCGGAATCTTTTGTAGGTGACCGACATGTTGAGGTCGCTGAGGTCCAGAATTGGACGGAGGTCCCTGATTTCTTGGGAACCAGGAAGAAGTGAGAATAATATCCGTCTCTCTGTTCCCCGGACGTACTCTATCGCCCCCTTTTTTAGGAGCGCGAGTACCTCTTGCCAAATTAAGTTTCTGTGCTGACCCGGATACCGGGAGAGCAGAGGAGGCCTCGAGGGTGGCCTTTCTGCGAACTCTATAAAGTGGCCAAGACCGACCAACTGCAGAACCCACCTGTCGGTGGTGATAGCCTGCCATCCCGGCAGGAAGTTCGCAATGCGACCCCCGACCATAATTTCCCGTTGATCCTGAGGGGCGGGGGCCGGAAAGGAGTCAGGCTGTGGCGGCAGATGGGCCCGTTGGCTGGGTCGGCCTAGGGGGGCGCGGACCTCGGCTAGCGGGCTGTTTACCCTGGGTTCTACGGAGACCAGAGCCCCTCTGGTGTGTAGCGGAGCGGGGCTGCTGCCTCTGTGTCCGCCCATGAAAACGGCTTTGGTTCCTACGAAAGGAACCAAGCCTAGGTCGGTACATGGCCTGGACTGACCTCACCGCCTTCCCGGCCTCTTGAAGTTTGGTAATAATCTTCTCAGAAGGATTACCAAATAAAACATCTCCCTCGAAAGGGGCATCCATAATGTTCTTCTGGACGTCCGGGGTAAAGCCAGAGACACGAAGCCAGGAGCGTCTCCGGAGGCAAACGCCGGAAGCTGCTGCTCGGGCCGATGAGTCTTCGGAATCGTATGCGGCTTGAAGCACTTGGGTCCCCACGTCTGAACCCGTGCGGAGGAGCTGGAGCATCTCCTCCTTCTGCTCACCGTCGGTAGTTTCTCAGCTACCTCCAGACCCTGTTCCCACAGAGCGTTCTGAAACTGAACCATGTGGGTCAAGTAATTTAAGGATCTGATGGCGCAGGTAGCGGAAGCATACGTGCGCCTGCCCAGAGAGTCCAATTGCTTGGATTCTGGATCCGGTGGCAGGGTGCTCAGATGCTGCGGCCTCTGTGACCGGTCATGTGAGGCTGTGATGACCAGAGAGTCGGCCTGAGGCTGCTGCGTCAGATACTGGTCCTCCTTAGGAGCCTTGTATAGACGGTCAGCTTTCTTCGGCACCGCCGGGAGCAAGTGTGGACGCTTCCATGCAGCCTTGGTGATGTTCACGAAAGTGTCCACCAAGGGTGGCACCACCACAGGCTTGGGGTCCTTTTGCCGAAGATACTTGGCAAGGCGTAACCTTCCGGGGTCTAATTCTTCCGCATCCCACCCCATGTTCTCCTAGATATGACGCATGATATCCATGAACGAGGGGTCATCCGGAGGAGACCTTGGCGTCTCACGTGGGTCCGGAGAAGGGATGGAGAAAGGAGATGCGGATCTAGAGGAGGTGTAAATTGATCCCGTGTCCTCCGTCGACGGCGAACGTCAGTGTCCCCTGGACCTCTTGGGGCTGGGTGATCCAGAAGAAGATCTTGACGGAGGTCTCCTCTTTTCTGACCGTCCCCTGGGAGAGGATCTGGGCTCCCAGGGGAAGGAGCGCCTGCCACTCAAGGCGGAGGGGGCCGAGCTGTGGAGGAGGAGGAGGAGGAAGAGTAGGCACCACATCCTCTTAATGGTGTCCCACCAATACGTGAAGAGGTCCTTCCCTTCCGCTAAAGAAAGTCCCGACGATGGCCCAGGCGCCGGAGGGCGGTCGTCGGGTCCCGGCGACGGCTCCACAGGGGCTTTGGGCGGCAGTGAGGGAGCCCTGGGAGACTGCACGAGGCCGGGGTCGCCCGTCTGGTCCTCGGGCTGCGTCAGGTCTTCCTCTGCGAAGCGACTCCTGCCCGACGACGGTCGGAGGCGCAGGAGTCCTCTTCAGGCAGGACGGACGTCCGGCCTCAACCGACGCCCGCCATGGCGAGCTTAGCCGACGACGGTCCTTGGGATTTTGAAGATTCCCCTTGGAGGACATGGCTCTAATTTCTCCTCCAGCAAGAACGCCTGAAGAGCCTCTCTGACGCCGGATCCTTGTTCGCTATTGAACCCTGGCAGAAAGAGCAGGCCCGGTACCGTGGTCTGGGCCCAGGCACCTGACGCAGGCCGTGTGGGGGTCCTTGAAGGGGATCTGCTTCCCGCAAGCACACTTCGATGGATGACCGAAGTCGGAGAGGACATCAGCGGTAATATCTTCAAAGAAAGAGGAAATTCCCGTAGGAAAGCTCTGTAACCAAGCGTCACGCGCTAGACTAAGACCGGAGGGTCGAGGCATGCAAGTCGACGGCGGGAAAGAACTGGGGAATCTGGTAGGACCACCCCCTTATGTACCACGCCTGACGTCGGAGGCGGGACTGACGTCGGGGGTGGTCCCCGCTGAAGATAGTTAGCTAGAATTTTTCCGTGGGGTCTTGGCGCCTGCCGGCTTCAGTCCTAATGGTGTAACCTGCTGCAAGAGCTGTATCTCGAAGTAAGATCCAAGGTAATGCCTCAGAGCTGAGGAAAAGCAGAATAACTGCAAAGGAGAAGCAACAATCAGGGGGAAGAAGGGAGGGAAAGCAGCACCTGCTGCAAGAGCTCCTCTTGAAGATCTACTGCTACGGCAAGTTCTTGTGTAACTGTACTATCTTACTTCAAGGAGGCTCTTCCAGCAGGCACTGCTTTCCCTCCCTCCTTCCCATGAGTCCCAAGCAGTACCAGAACTAACTAAATCAACTGGGAGGACGTAAACAGGCAGCAGAAAGCTGTTCATGAGAGAAGGCCCTGAAGGACAGCTAGTCCAAAATTGGCCCTGTGTCTGGAAGCAATGTCCTGGCTGCAGTGCCGGATGAAGGCATAAACTGAACTCCAAGTGGCAGCTGCACAGATGTCCGCAACAGACACATTCTGGAAACAGGCAGTAGAGGCAGCCATACCTCTAGTAGAGTGACCCTTAACCACTCCGGGCAAGGGCTTGCTGTACTTACGGTAACAGTACACAATGCAATTCGCCAACCATTTAGACAAACACTGTTTCAAAACAGGTGCCCCTTCTCTCTTAGGGGCAAATGAAACAAACAACTGATCAGTCTTTCTGTTCAGCTGGATGCGGTTAGTGTAATAACAGAACACCCTGTGAAGATCAAGAGTATGGAGTAAGGCCTTCCCACGATTAGAATAATCGGAGAAATAAACGTGCAGGTGGATGGATTGGTTTAGTGTGAACTCAAGACACATCACCTTAGGCAAAAACTTAGGATTAGTACGCAAAGGCACCCCGTTTTTGTGAAAAACCAAATAAGGCTCTTTACACATTAGAGCCTGAAGCTCATAAATTCTCCGAACGGAAGTAACAGCAACCAGAAACGATGCTTTCCACGACAGAAAGCATAGCTCGCAACTTGCGGCAGGCTCAAAGGGAGGCATAGTGAAGTTTTCCAAAATGAAAAGAAGATCCCAGGGCGGGACAGGGTCACAAATGGGAAGCTTCAAGTGTAGACTACCACACAAGAGTGTGCGGAAGAGGTCCAGTTGGGCAACAACCTTTCCCTCAATAGGTACATGGTACACAGAGATGGCGGAAAGGTGCACCTTAAGTGAAGAGTACCCCAGGCCGGAGTCCGAAAGGGATAGGAGGTAATCCAGAATCAGATTCACCAGGCAGGTGAAGGGATCAAAGTGGCAAGCAGTAGCCCACGGGGAGAAGTGCTTTCACTTCATGGCATAGGTGGCTATCGTGGAAGGTTTCCTGGCACCCACCAGAACATCAGCAACCCTGGAAGAAACCCCAAAGCAGGCAACAGCTAAGTCTGCAGGAGTCACACATGGAGATGCAGAGACTTGAGCTCTGGATGGACCAGTGTGCCCTGCTCCTGGGAGAGCAAGTCAGTGCACAGGGGCAAAGGAACTGGAGGTTCCACTGCCAGCTGCTGAAGCAGAGGAAACCAGATCTGACGTGGCCAGTAGGGAGCTATGAAAATCATCTCCGTCCCCTCTGACTGAAGCTTGAGAAGAACCCTCTGCAGGAGCAAGAAGGGAGAGAAGACATAAAGGAACCTCCCTTTCCAGGAGAGGGACGTGTTGTGCCAGAAAACTCCAGGCCCTAGATCGAGCGAGCAGAAAAGCGGCAGTTATGAGTTGAGTGGGGATGCAAAAAGGTCCAACTCTGGTTGGCCCCACCTGCCTTAGAGGAGTTCTACCACCAAGGACAGGAGTTCCCACTCGTGCAGCCTCAACCTGGACCAGCTTAGACTGTCAGCCAGGGTATTTTGGGTGACTGGAACATGAACGGCTGATAGTGCCAGGCTGTGCATGATGGCCCGAAACCAGACCCTCATGGCCTCCTGACAAAGAGGGTGGTAGTGAGTGCCTCCCTGTTTGCTGATGTAAAATACTACACACATCTGTCTGCACCAGTAGCGGGCCTGGAAGAGTGTGGATCTGGAAGGCCTACAGTGCATAGAGAACTGACCACATCTCCAGCACACTGATGTGGAGATGCCTGTCTGACTTGGACCAAATCCCTAGGGTCTGACGGTCTCCTAGGTGAGCACCCCAACCAGATCCGAAGCATCCATAGTGAGAATCTGCTGAGGGGATACCGAGCAGAGTGGAATCCCTATCAGGAGATTGGCGGGGTTCTACCACCACTCCAAGGTCCGTCTGACAGAGTCGGAAACCAGCACCGGCTGTTCCAGGTCGTCAGTGAGTTGGTCCCATTGGGCCCGAAGGGTCCATTGGGGAACTCTCATGCAGGCGGGCCAGGGGAACTGTGGTTATAGCCGCTGCCATGTGCTTCAACAGACGAAGAAACACTCTGGCTGGTACCTGATAAATGGAGGATACTAGCTGGGTTTGCGCTAGCAAGCGTTCTACCCTGCCTTCCAGCAGAAAGGCTTTGCCCTGGGAAGAGTCCAAGACCGTTCCTATATACTGGAGGCGTTGGCTTGGGCAGAGACAAGACTTTGGTAGGTTGATAGTTATCCCCAAAAGCTAGAAGATCCAAAAGGTACCTTCCAGGGTCTGCAACAAAAGATCCCTGAAGGGGGCCATCAGTAGCCAATCATCCAAGTAAGGGAACACATAAAAACCTTGTCTCTGCAGAGCCACAGCTACCACTGCTAGGCACCTGATAAAGACTCAAGGTGCCGAGGAAAGGCCAAAAGGGAGGGCCTGGAATGGATAGTGGTCCCCCTAGAAGCAGAAGCGGAGGAAGTGGCAGTGGGCTGTGAAAACCAGGATATGGAGATAAGCATCCTGCATATCCAGGGAACAGAGCAAGTCCCCTTGGTGAAGAAGGGGTAACAGCCCCTAAAGAGTCACCATCCTGAAGTGCTTGTACTCTATGTAGAGGTTCAGGCGACTGAGATCCAGGATCAGCCTCAGATCCCCTGTTTTCTTGGGGAAGAGGAAGAAGTGGGAGTAGAACCCCCTTTCCTCTTTGAGCTTGGGGGATGGGCTCTATGACCTTTTTGCACAGGAGTGCCTGAATCTCCTCCCGAATAAGGGAAATATGGGCCTGCAGGTAATGGGAGAGCGAGGAGGGCCTCTGGGTGGGGGCGGGGGGCTCCAGAAACTCGAGGGTGTTACCCAGTTTGATAATCTGAAGTACCCATTGATCTGAGGTTACAGTGCGCCACCCATCTAGGTATAGGGAGAACAGACCCATAAATGCCTCCCCCCAAAGCCTCTACGGGGGTGTCAGGCAAGGAGTCAGGCAGTGGAGCCAGGGGCAGGCTGAGGGTGCTCTGGGGGCCCTAGGGGCAGTGGCAGGATGGTTGCCTTACACTTGAAGGGTCCTTTCGACTGCTGGCCCTTGGGAGGCTGGTGAGAGGGCCAGTGAAAGGGTCAACACTGGGAAGACCATGGTTGAGAGCGGTACATGGAATAGAGGCATTATATGTTCCTATATATTAGGTTTATAATAAAAGAAGAAACCTTTATGATTTAATAATAGGATGAGAAGGCTTATTTCCCAGAAAAGGTTAGCCTGCAATAGGATGAAAAAGAACACTATTCTGACTAATGTTAGGAACTATAAAAAAAGTACTGAAGCAACTGAAGTAAGACATTAAGAAATACAGAGCTATGACAGAGTTCAAGTTAGTAAACACTTAGTGTAATCATAAAGCTTCCTAATCTTTTATCAATGAGAAAAAAGGGAATGGCAGAATTGTTGATCTGTCTTTGAGGGTGAGCTCTTGCAGCAGGTTACACCATTGGGACTGATGCCAGCAGGCGCCAGAACCCCACAGAAAACATATAGCTAGCAGTATCCAGTGGGGGACCGCCCCCTATGTTGGCCCGTTCCCGATGTCACGTATGGTATAAAAGGTACAGTCCCCCAACTCCACCTCAGTTCTTTTCCTGCCATCGACCTGCGCACATTGGCTCCATGGACGCCTTCTGCCTAGTTCGACCGCCATACTGAATGCATTTTTAATGCTTTTTTATTTTCATTTTTCCAGTTTCTTCAGTGTTTCACCTGCATGTCGACTTCCCCGATGTCCTCCATCGACCGGCACCAGTCGAAGTATGCCTGTGGCAAACAAATACCATCGAAAGATGGCCATACGGCCTGCTTCTCTGCCTAGACCCAAGCCACAACACAGAGGCCTGCCCGCATTGCCAGAAATTTAATAGCAGGACCAGGATTTGCCACCAAAAAGCCCTTCAGGCCTTCTTGCTAGAACAAAAGATTGCTGCCACGCAGAAGGACTCGCAAAAGGAGGGCTCTTCTCACAGGAAATCTTCGTGGAAGCATCACCACAAGGATAAAAACAAGGAACAGTCCTCCTCGGACTCCAGATCCCGGTCCCGGCACAAGGCTCCGATTCTCGGTCCGCCTCCTGTGGGAGCTAGGACTCGGCATCCCAGGCAGCTCGTTCTCCTACTGGGCTCACAGTAGTGAGACCACCCACCCTGATCTAGGCATCTGGTGGCAAAGACTCTGGGTCCACCCTTCAGCCCCTGAAACTCCAGCCATCTTCACAGACACCAGGCCAGCAGTCAGGTGGTGCCGCCAGCTCCTCCTCGGGTAACAGGTCCTCTGCTGTCATTGGACCACTGAAGTCGTCATCCAAGTCGGCCACTACCACCAGCGCCAACTCCTGGACAGACATTTGGGCTCGGAGCACTCCTCCGGGAGAGCTGGTTCTCATCCCCCCTTGGGGCATTCGTCCCCCAAGCGTATGTCAGCTCAGCAGATGCCAGACGATGCCTCGGACCGACGTCCGCCCACCCGGGTTGCTTCGAAACCAGTGTCCCAGGCTTTGCTTCCTGTGACCTCCACTCTAGCGTCACTGGCCTCGCGCCTGCTGCCAGCCGACGAACGCTCGGGACAAAGCCTGATGTAAGTTACCCTGTCATCAGACCAGATCTTCATCGCTGGCAATGACACCGGGCTACCGCCCAAGGTGCCGACGCCACCTTCAGACCAGACGCCAGGTCCATCTAACCTCCTGACATCGGACGTTCCTCAGGAACCCCTGATCCCGCTGTCAGACATCAAGGAACTCTTCTCCTCTTGGTGACCTCCTCCTACCGAAACCTGCTACACCAGTGGAGAAGCCTAACCCAAGGGAGCGCACTCCCCTCCTGAAACCGGCTACCCCTCCTCCGGGAGCTGTGAACAGGGGCTGCTTGGGTCACAGAAGTAGAGGTCTAAGCTCCTCCAGGTCCACCGAATGACACCGATGCCAGCACAGTTGTTCGTGGTCCAGGTCATCTTCATCAGAGGAGTCGGTCCATACCTCTTCCTCCTCCTCCTCGAGGTTCTCTTCACCTGAAGGTCTTCCCTCTCCTGACCCCAGGGCAACTCCCAGGTCCCCACCTGATGACTCATTATTTATGGAGGTCATGCGCCATATTAAAGCAAACATGTATGGAACACAGAGGCCCCTGACCCGGAGAGGCGTTGCCTGTCAAAATACCTGCACCAGAAAGACCCTAAGCCAGTGGTAGTACCCCCACTGGTGGATATGTTCCAGGACATGACTAAGGCAGCTTAGAAGCACCCATCTACATCCTCAGTGGTACCCAAGAAATCAGATTACCTATATAGGGCCCCCAGGGACGAACCCTTCCTAGGCAAACAACCTGCGGTGGACTCCATGGTGATCATGGTTACATACGACAGATCTCAAAGACCAAGGCATTTGAGCTCACAACCCCCTGATAAGGAGTCCAAACAACTGGAAAACTTGGGTAGGAAAGTTTACTCCTCTGCCAACTGCACCATACATTCCCTCAACTTCCTGACATACATGGTGCGGTTTCAGAATGCCTTTTGGGAACTGGGCATAGAGCTAGCTCAAGACCTTCCAGACTGCCCCCAGAAGCCCAAGCTGCAGACCCTCCTGAAGAAAGGCTCAGACGCAGGCACGCACGGTCTCAGATCAGCCTACGACTCTTCGGACACGGCAGCCAGGGCTGCTGCCACTTGAGTGTGCCTCAGAGGACATTCCTGGCTCAGAGTTTCAGGTTTCACCCAGGATGTCCAAGCGGGTATAATGAATGCCCCATTCAAGGGCTCTGTACTCTTCGGTGAAGAGTCGGAGAGAATCATCACAATGTTTCAAGACTCTGGCAAAGCAGTTTTGTCAGTCCAGGCCATGTATAAACCAAACCAAAAGCCATTTTGAAGGCAGGATTTTCGGCACACCGCTGGTCATCAGCCCTGTAACCATCAGCAGTAGCAGCGAGGGGGTTATAAATGCAGGGCCCCCTGCCAGACCTCAAGAGGCTCAGGCCCTAGAGCCACCAAGTCCTCCCAGGCTAACCTGCCCACCCCCACCAACGCCTGACTTCTTGACGAACCCTCCACTACAATCTCACAATTCCTCATCTCACGCAGTTCTGATTCAAGAAGAGATCCAGGCCCTGCTAGACAAGCATGCCATAGAACTGGTCCCTTCTTCCCAGAAGGGAAAGGGGTACTATTCCCACTTCTTCTTGGTGTCCAAGAAGATGGGATCTGTGACCCATCTTGGACCTCAGCGACCTGGTTTGTGGAGTACAAGTGCTTCCGGATGGTGACCCTTCTGGGGCTAATACCCCTTCTCCCTCTGGGAGACTAGCTGTCATCCCTAGACATGAAGGATGTGTACCTACACATTATTATAGCCAAGCCCCACCGAAGGTTCCTGAGAAATCGACTTCCAGGGGCAACACTACCAGTTCAGAGCTCTGCCCTTGACCTTTCCTTGGCACCTCAGGTCTTTACCAAGTGCCTGGCGGTGGTGTCGGTGGCCCCTCGGAGAAGAGACCCTCGATGTCCAGCCTCGACGATTGACTGCTTAAGCTCCGTCCAGAGAAAGATTGTTCCAGACCCTGGACCATACCTTTTCTCTCTTCCAAGAGCTAGGGATCATGCTAAACCTTTAGAATTCCTCGCTCTGGCCCAGTCAGAGACTTCAATTCATAGGAGCCCTTCTGGACACCGTCCAAGGCACAGCCTTTCTTCCGGTGGACTGAGCAGATTGACTTCAAGATCTCGCTCGAAACCTCTCCTCTGCCCGTCAGGTCCCAGCCAGATAGATCCTCAGACTCTTGAGCCACATGGCAGCAACCATCGCTACAGTGCCATTGACGCATCTCCACATGAGGGTCCTTCAGTGGAACTCGAGAGTCCAATGGGACCAGCATTGGGGCAACCTGGATATGAAAATTACGTACCTACCATAATTCTTGATCTTCTAGGATGAAGTCTCCACCACTCACTCACATTGATGGGACTACGCCGGAGGTGCTAGCACAAAGCGGGAGCCAAAAATCTTCTGGAGGGTCGGCGCTGAGGTAGGGCTGCGTGGAAACGGCACCTCGAGACCGGCTTGCGCCATAGGCTACCTCAAGGCGCACCCTCCAACCGCCTCAGTACCTTTTTACCGAGGAGGTGCAGCATAAACTAACTAGTGAAACTAATGGTAGCCTGTGATGTAGGCCACCGCATTGGGCGACCAAGGCAACTCAATTATGGCACCCATCACAGGGCAACAATCAGGGGGCGAGACCGGATTGGGGGGTGGGCGGCCTGTAGCAGATGGGTCGCTACATGTACACACATGTGGGTGGGAATGAGCACGCCACGGCGAGGAGGGGATGTGAGGGGTGTCGCCGTGTAGGCTGCTGAGCCGGCTCCATGGTGTAGCGGGTCGCCTGCAGCTTCAGTGGTTAGGTGCAGGGTTTAGGTCCGGGCGTGGGTTTGTATTTGCTGCGTCGCCTGAATTTAAATGTGTTTTTACGTTTACCTCCCCCAACATGCACCCCCGGAGTTAAGAACTTTTAGGAGGAGGTCGGGGGGGCACAGCCCCATGCATAAACGTAAAAAAATACAACTCCCAGGTGCCATTTTGTTATGCGCCGGGGAACCAGAGCACCGAAATTGATTTTCGGCACTCTGACTCTGCCGTAACGGCGATCACCCTTATCACACAGAACCTAAACTAACCTATGTTGGAAATAAAACAGTCCAAATGACCCATATAAGAAGGATCAACACAACAGAGTCTTCACAGCCCAGCCATCGAGGGAGTGAAGACCAAAAGATAAGTGAGCTAGGGGAATGGAGGGTGGGCGTGTAAATGAGTGGTGGAGACTTCGGCCAAGAAGATCAAGAATTACGGAAGGTACATAATTTTCATATCTTCCTGGACATAAAGTGTCCACCACTCATTCACACTGATGGAAGAGTACCGAGCTAAAATAATCCCCCGAGAAGGGTGGCAGGTGAAAGAGGAGCTCACTTAGGACAGAAGTCCATTCAGGACTGTCCTGCCAAAAGACGGATGCTGACTGGCATGGTCATCCAAAGCATAGTGCTTCACTCACAAAGGTGTGCACTGAGTTCCAAGTAGCTGCATTGCAGATGTCTGCAATGGGCACGTTTCAAATTTCCACCAGGGATCTGCCACGACTGCCCTGGTGGAATGAGCGTATACTCTGCCTTCCAGTTTAATCTGTGCCATGGAGTAGCACTGGCAAAGACATGTTACTAGCCACGCCAAAATACATCTGATACCAACAGGCTGAACCAGCTGGGCCATGCTAAAAGAGACAAATAACTGTTTAGACTTGCGTATCTCTTTAATTCTGCCTATGTAGAACTGCACATCCAGAGAATGTGGGGTACGCTCTCCCTCATTCTGGAAGTTCGCGAAGTAGGTCAGAAGAACCAAGGACTGGTTCAGATGGAATCCCGAGACTACTTTGGGGAGAAACGTAGGGTGAGTTCTAAGGACCACCTTGTCTTTGTGAAATACAGTATACAGGGAATCAGTGACCAGTGCATGTATTTCAGACACACTGCGAGTGGAGGCAACGGCTACAAGGAAGGCAGTCTTCCAGGTCAGGAACTTCAGCTCACAAGTTGCTAGGGGCTCGAAAGGTTTACGGGTGAACATGTCTAGCACAAGGTTAATGTCCCAGGTGGCTACTGGTCTTCTGACTAGTGGCCTAGTGTGAAGTATACCCTTAAGGAACCTCTTAACCAAAGGTAACTGGGCCAAAGACATGGAGTGTACAGGCTCATGGTACGCTGAGATCACCCAGAGGTGAACCTTCACGGCTGAGTATTGCAACCCTGTATTTGACAGGTCCAGAAGATACTCCAGGACTTTGTTAGGTGGGCAGGAGAAGGGATCCAGGGAGGACTTTGCACACCAGATGGAGAACCGTTTCCAGTTTGCCGTGTAAGTTTTCCTAGTAGCCGGCTTCCCTGCTGCTAGGAGAATGTCAGAGACACTACGTGAAACATAGCAAACCTACCCACTTCTATCTCCTCAAGAGCCAAGTATGGAGGTGAAGGGATCTCAGGTTGGGATGGACCACTGGGCCTGGGTCAGCAGGTCCGTTTGAAGTTGAAATCTCGGAGAAGTTTCCGATAATCTGCTAATTAATTGAAACCAAATTTGACGAGGCCAGAATGGGGCGATGAGGATCATTCTGCCCCCTTGTGCCTCCAGCTTGAGCAGTACCCTCTGAACTAAGGGAAGAGGAGGAAAAACGTACAAAAAGTGTCTTGTCCACCACAGTCTGAATGCATCCTGAAAGAAAACGCCAGGTTCTGGACTTCTGGAGCAGAACAGAGGCAGTTTTACGTTGAGTGTGGACGCAAAAGCGTCCGGGTCCAGTGTTCCCCACTCTTTGAAGAGCGACTGCACGAAGTTTGTGTTAAGAGACCACTCGTGAGGATTCATTTGCGTTCTGCTGAGACGATCCACTAGATCGTTCTGCACTCCCAGAAGGTAAACTGCTAGGATCAGGGCTTAGTGCGCCAGGCACCATTCCCACACCCTCATCGCTTCCCTGCATTGGGGGGAGAGTGTGCACCACCCTGTCTGTTGATGTAGTATATCACTGCTTTGTTGTCCATTTGAAGGAAAATGATCTTGTGACAGAGAATGTCCTTCAGAGCTCAGACTGCGTACAGGACAGCTCTCATTTCTAGGATATTTTTGTGGAGTTGAGATTCATCCTGATTCCATCGACCTTGGGTGCGGAGATCTTGACAGTGAGCTCTCCATCCGAGTAGGGATGCATCCGTGGTATGGAGATGTGAGATTCCAGTGGGGTAAAGGGAAACCCTTTCAGAAGATTGTCCTCTTGAGTCCACCAGGTGAGTGACCATTTTAGAGGTTCCGTCACCTTGATGTGAAAGGACTGAGGATGTGTGGTCAGGGACCACTCAGTACTGGGCGTCCACCGAGTAGCCCTCATGTGAAGACGAGCCAGAGGCACAGTGAACACTGAAGATGCCATGAGATCCATAATCCGCTGCATCGAGGGCTCGAACTGAGTTGTTCTCTCTGATGAAGTGGGCCATCTGAAGGATGTTGTTCCTCCTGTCCTCTGGAAGAAAAACTTTTGCTCTGGAGGTATCCAAAAGGGCTCCTATGAAGAGGAGCTGTTGGGAGGGTTGTAGTTTAGATTTTCCTAGATTCAACAGAACTCCCATGGATGTGAGGAACTTGGAAGCTGTAGCCATGGCTTTGTGCGTCTCTTGGGTCTTTGCTAGTAGCTAGTCATCCAGATATGGGAACACTTTAATTCTGAGTTTCCTGAGATGCGTTGTGAGAACTGTAAAGCACTCTGTAAAGACTCGAGGCGCCAAGGATAGCCCAAAGGGCAGGACCCTGAATTGGTGGTGCTGACCCAATGCCACAAATCGGGGATACTTGTGGTGGTTTGGGTGTATGGGAACATGTTGGTAGGCTTCCTGCATGTCCACGGAGGCCAACCAATCATTTCGATGAATTAGAGGTAAAAGAGTGCAGAGTGATATAATCTTGAATTTCTCTTTGTAAAGAAACTTGTTTAACTTCCTCAGATCGAGAATAGGGTGCAAGCCACCTGTTTTCTTTGGAACTAGGAAGTAATGGGAGTAGAAACCTGTGTTCCATTGATCCAGCGGAACTATTTCTACTGCCCTGTTGTTCAGAGGGCCTTGAATCGCGGAAGCAAGAAGGTCTGGGAGACAGGCAGCTTGAGCTGTCGTTTGGGTGGATGATCTGGAGGGGTTTCCGAAAGATTTAGAGAGTAACCCTCACAGATTATCCTGAGCACCCATTTGTCTGATGTGACTGACTTCTATTGGTTGTAAAACTGAGTCAGATGCCCTCCTACTGCTGAGGAAGAGTCCCCCTCAAACAAATGAGGTGGGACTTCGGCCAGAATCTCAGAGGATAGTACCAGGCGCTTTTGGGCCCTGTGCTTTATGCTGCATTTTCTTTTGTGGCTGGGCGGCTTGATTTTTGTTGAAGCCCCCTCTGCCTTTGCCACAAAAGGACTGACGGTTATGAAACTGCCGCCGGTTCCTGCTCCATTGAGGGGCCGCTGAGGGTGGCCTGGCCGTTTTGATAGCCGTTTTAGTTTTCTGTGTGGCCTCTAGTGCCTACTCGACCTGAGGGCCAAACAGATACATTCCATCAAATGGTAAACTCATAACTCTCTGTTGGGCATCATTTGTGAATCCTGAAGTTCGTAACCACGAGTGGCATCAGGCGCATATACCAGCTGTTGCTGCTCTGGAAGCAGTGTCAAAGGCATCCATAGCCACCTTAAGTTGTTGATTGTTGGACTCAGTGCCTCTAGTAATGGTCTGGAGAAGCTCTGAGCTAACGTCCGACTCCAGAAGAGCTTCCACAGTGGCTTTGAGCGAATTCTGGAGGGTATACTCCTACTGAGAGAAATAACCCTGGTAGCTAGCAATGCACATACCCAGGGTAGAGGTAGCGAAAACTCGCTTCCCCAAGGTGTCAGTCTTACAAAATTCCTTGTTTACTGGATGTGCCGTAGATTCCTGAGGAAGAACGGCATCGTCATTCTCTGCCTAGACAACTATGGCATCAGCAAAGGCTTGAGAGGCCAAGATAGGTCGATCCTTGGGGGAAGGGGGCTGACTTCCTGTCTATGGATTTAGCCATGGAAGGAATAAGCGCTGGATTATTCCACACCATTTGTGAGAGTGCCTCAAAAGAGGGCTGCACCAGAGGACTTGATTCTGTAGGAATATCCGGAACGTGCAGATACTGCAGACGCGGCAATTTCCCAGGATCAATCTCTGAAGTCTGGAGAGAGAGAGAGTGGAATTCATGTTCTTTAGCAGACACTTAAAGAAAAGGTACTTGACCAGAGGCCCTGCTGAAGGAGGGGGTTTATTTGCCACTCAGAGAGAGGAATCGTCGTCAAAGTTGTCTCCTAATCAACGATCAGGATCAGGCTCAATATCGTCTCCTACTAGTCCCGGAGGGATAGTATATAAAGGAAAAGGAGGAAAAAGAAGAGAAGATGCTCCGCGAATTGGAGCTGAAAACCCTGGTGCCTTTGCACAGGGTTCGGCGCCGAAAGAGAAGATGGCGCTGGGCGTGGTGCCGCCAAGACAGGAGTCGAAGGCGGCACTGTCCTAGGCGCCGCACAAACACCAGAGGGCCCCAACCCAATTCTCGGAGTCAAGGAGGAAGATCTGACAAAATTAGCAGGAGAATATGGTACCTGTGCTGGCCCCTGCACCACAGCCATATGAGGGGAAAAAGCATCAGAGCGTGGCGTCGACGGCACCGGGAAGGGTGCCACATGACTATGAAGTCTTAACTGCCCTGCTCGCATGTTCGAAACAGTTAGGCCGAAAGGCCCCTGAGAAGGACCCGCAGGCTTGGACAGACAGGACAACCGCTGAACCCATTGCTCCATAAGAGCGGCCCAATGATGAAACTGCTCACCAGAAGACCCCTCTAGGGGTTGGGGAGGGACTACGGAGTAGAGGATGTCGGTCAACAGGAACAAAGGCCATAGGGGACCCTGGAGGAGTTGGACCTCTGCCCCTTGTCACCAACGTGCAGACATACCAGAGGGTGACCTTGAGTGGTACCATTTCTTCTTCGACCGGGGTTGAAGAAGAACTCGAGGTCAAGCAGTGCCAGGTCTTTGATAAAGATCAAGAATGGGACCACTACTTTTGTGCTTTTGGGGAGGACTTCACTCTCCCCACCCCAGGCACTGGACTGCCTGTGGTCAGCCCCGTGGGCGGCGGACCAGACCAGCCCTGCTGAAAACACAGCTTTCATGCGAAGTCTCCCTACCATCCCCATTCATAGTCTACTCCATTGAAGGCTGGCTAAAGAAGACTTCTTCGTTGACAAAATCAACCTTTTTTTTTTTAAACACTGAATGACTAAAATAAATAACACTAATCAATACTGAATGACTATAGCTGCTGTCATATAGACGTGAAGATTCGACTCCCGGCTTGCGAGCGATGTCATCACTGAAGCGCACTCAACGGCGGGGAAAAAAGGAACTGAGGCAGTTGGAGGATCGAAGTCGAGGTAATCTATACGGCATGAGACGGTCTTGCGGTGCTGTTTCCACCTCGGTGCCGGCCCTCCAGAAGATTTTTGGCTCCCGCTCAGTCCTAGCACCTCCGGCGTTGTCCCATCAGTGTGAATGAGTGGTGGAGACTTTATGTCCAGAAAGATCAATTCGTCTCCGTCTCGGATCTGGTTCATCAAGACCCTTTGGTGGTGGCTTACACCATCCAACCTCTTGGCAGGTATGTCGTTCCAGAGGTCACCCGCCACTCAGATCCTGACCACTGACACTTCAGGCATGGGCTGGGGAGCCCACCTTGCCGACCGCAGGACTCGGGGGCATGTGGTCAGTGTTGGAGGAGTCCCTACACATCAACGTGTTGGAAATTAAGGCAATCCTCCATGTCATGCAGGCTCTGCAGACTGACCTGGTCCCAGGTCACCTCCTTGTCCAGACGTACAACATGTCAGTGGTGTTCTATATCAACAAACAAGGAGGAACCCACTCATATCCGCTCTTCTGTGAGGCCATGAGGGTATGGTACTGAGCCATAGGTCATCATCTGGATCTCTCGGCAGTCCATGTCCCAGGTATTCAGAACACTTTGGCCAACATGTTCAGTTGATCAAGGACCAAATCACACGGAGTGGTAGCTCCTGCACTCGGTCGCAGATGACCTCTTCACCAGATCGAGCTGACCAGAGCGGGACCTCTTTGTATCTCCACACAATGCAAAACTGCCCAATTTTTGCTCGCTAGATCTAGGGTCTGGTGTTTTCTGGCAAGATGCGTTGTCCCTCTGTTGGACAGGGAGGTTTCTTTATGCCTTTCCCAATCATTCAGAGGGTTCTCCTCAAGCTGCAGTCAGAAGGAGCGGAGATGATCCTAGCAGCTCCATTTTGGCCTCATCAGATCTGGTTCACTCTATTTCAACAGTTGGCGATGGAACCACCACTGCTCCTGTGGTCACACTTGCTCTGTCAAGAGAACAGGATGCTAGTCCATCCAGACCTAAGGTCTTTGCACCTGCACACGTGGCTCCTGCAGACCTAGCTGTCTCCCGGTTTGGGGTCTCGGCTAGGGTGGCTGATATCTTGGTGGCCACCAGAAAACCCTCAACCAGGGCCAACTGTGCCATGAAGTGGAAGCAGTTCTGTCTCTGGGCTACTGCTCACCATCTTGACCTATTTACCTGTCCAGTGAACTCAGTTCTCGAGTATCTCCTTTCGCTCTCAGACTTGGGCCTGAGCTACTCGTCCATAAAAGTACACCTCTCTGCCGTGTCAGCCTACCATGCACCAATAGAGGGCAAAACCCTGGCACAACTGGACTCATCACGCACCTTTCTGTGTAGCATCTTACACCTCAAACCTTACATTCAGGACCCTATCCCCTATGGGACCTTCTGTTTGTTTTGGAGAAGCTTACTTTACCTCCCTTCGAGACAGCCGCAGATTGTGAGCTACGCTTCCTATCATGGAAAGTGCTATTTTTAGTTGCCATTACTTCTGCTTGGAGAATTTCCAAGCTTCAGGCTCTGATGTGTAAAGAGCCATATTTAGTTTTCCACAAGGACCGAGTGTCCTTGTGGACCAATCCTACGTTTTTGCCTAAGGTGGTGTCCGAATTCACTCTTAACCAGGACATTCATCTTCCTGTTTACTATCCAGAGCATTCAAATCAAGGGGAGGCTCTCCTCCATACTCTGGACATGCACTGGGCTCTGAGATACTATTTGAATCGCACCCAGGTCTTCAGACAATCTGACCAATTGTTTGTTTCATTCGCCCCCAGGATGTCAGGGGCACCCGTTTCTAAGCAAACGCTATCCAAATGGTTCGTTAATTGCATCAGTTTCTGTTACCAGCAATACAACAAGCCTTTACCGGGCCCGGTAAAAGGCCACTCTACCAGCGGAGTTGCTGCCTCCTTCGCCTCTCTGAGGAACGTGTCTGCTGCGGATATCTGTGCAGCTGCCACCTGCAGTTCAGTCCACACATTTATTAAGCACTAGTTTGGACATTGCTTCCAGGCGCAGGACAGGCTTTTTTGGCCTTGCTGTCATACAGGGCCTCCTTTCATAAGAGATTCCGTTTTCATGATCTTATCCTCTGCCCCGAGCTGAGGTGACCTTTGTACTGCTTGGGACTCAGTCCTAATGGTGTAACCTGCTACAAGAGTTCACCCTCGAAGACAGATAGTACATTTATGTAAGAACTTACTGTAACACTAGATCTTTGAGAAAAGCTCTTGCAGCAGGTGCTGCTTTCCCTCCCTCTATCCCCCTGGTGATTTCTTCTGCATTCACAGCATGACTGTCAGAGCTCCTCCTTCAAGGAGCCTCCTCTGTTCTCCATAATTTTTTCTATCAGTACCAGGGTCTCCGGCGGGAGAACTGAGGTGGTGCTGGCACACTTCGACTGGTGCCGGTCGATGGAGGACATTGGGGAAGTCAACATGCAGATGAAACACCAAAGAAACTGCAAAAATGAAGATAAAAAGGTGTTGAAAACACGTTCAATATAGCAGTAGAACTGAACAGAAAGCGCGTCCTGTTAGGAGCCGATGTGCGCGGGTTAACGGCAGAAAAAGAAATGAGGTGGTGTTAGGAGACTGCCCCTTTTATATCACATGTGACTGCTAGCTAGAAGTTTTCTGTGGGGTCCTGGTGCCTGCCGGCTTCAGTCCTAATGGTGTAACCTGCTGCAAGAACTCTTCTTGAAGATCTACTGTTACGGCAAATTCTTACATGACTGTACTGTCTCCTTGTAGTTGACAACACCACATACAATTTACCCCAGGTGATGGCCACTGAATTCAATAAATACTTCTGTTCAGTATATAATCCTGCTGCTCCTCTGGAGAAACTCCATAAGCCCATAATCGCTAGTAGTAACACCAGGGGAGCTAATTACATCTGAAAAAGTTTCCACCAAACTATCAGGGCTCAATGTAAATAAATCAGCTGGGCCTGATGGCTTGCACCCTAAACTACTGAAAGAACTGGTCCCAGTCCTTGCGCCATGGATAGCAGATACTGGGAAAAGAACTCTATTAAATGCCTGTGTACTTGCAGATTGGCGTAGAGCCATAATAATATCAATTCACAACAAGGGTAGTAAAACAAACCCTGGCAACTGCAGGCCTATTAGCTTGATGTCCCTAGTGGGTAAATAATTGAAAGTATAATTAAGGATGAATTAGTTAATGACCTTAAAGGCAGGGACTTATCTGACGTATCACAGCATGGCTTCTCCAATAATAGGTTGCGTGCCACTAACTTAAATCAGCTTTTACGAGTTTGTAAGCCATAACCTAGACCTAGGGAAGGGGGTGGACGTGCTATTCTTGGATTTCAGGAAGGCATTTGATGCCTTCTCTCTTAACATCTTGGTGAATAAACTTCTTAATTTAGGAGTGGATTTGTGTCTACTTAAGTGGATCCAGAGTTGGCTAGCGAACAGAAGCCTGTCTGTGAGAAAAAAATGACGTAATCTTTCCAGAGGGCACTGTGACTAGTGGGGGTGCCCCAGGGCTCTGTCCTGGGTAAGTGATTTGAATATTACTAGTAACAACAAGTTGGTTAAGTCTGCCGATGATACCAAACTTGGGGGTATAATGGACAAAGAGGCACAGAGAAATATGATGCTAAAAGACCTTGAAAACATAGGTAAATGGGTTAACACCAACAAGATGCAGCTGAACCCAGAAAAATGTGTGGCTTTGCACTTTGGAAAGAATAAGGGTAGACAAACATATGAGGCCATTAAATCTGGGACTGCTGAGAAGGACCTGGGGGTGTCATAGTAGACAACGACCTGAAGCCCAGTCCACACTGTAGACATGTTACAACAAAAACAGGACACCTATTAAACTGCATACACAGGTCCTTTTCCTCTAGCTCTAGCTCCATGCTGTTACCCCTTTATAGGTCTCATATCAGAGCACACATGGACTAATGTTCACAAGTATGGAGTCCTTATCTCAAAAAGGATAAGGACATGATAGACAAAGTGCAGAGGAGATTTACCAGACTTGTCTCGGGCTGTAAGGAGTTACTGTATGCACAGCGTTTAAAGCACCTGGGCCTGTGGGACTTAAGCCTAAGGAGATCAAGGGGAGACATGTTATTTGTTTAAGGTTTTGGAGGACCCAGTCTAAAGTGCAGGTCTGGAACTGGGATATAAGAACATTAAATATGATCTTAGAGGCCATAAGCGTCAACTAGTCGCATTAGTTCTCACACTTTGTGATAGTGAGCCTCCCCAAGCCATGAAAAAAATGTTGAGCCTCCCTCAAATTTGGAAAAACATCTTGGGCCTCCCCACAGAAAAAAAAATCCTACTTTGCACAGTACACCAGGAATAAAGTGGAACTAATTAAGTCGACTGAGTGTATTCTCTTTTTATTCAACTTATTGCTCTCCACCCCTAACCTGGCACCCCAGGTTATACCTGTCACTCTTATTATGACTCTTGCACCCTTGTTACTCTGCTTCCTCTCTATCTGGAACAACTAACCTAGCCACTTCATCTCTCTGTCTCTTACTCAGTTAAGCAACTTCCTGTACCCTTACCTCAAGTCACACCTGAAAACATGCATTGGCTCACTGTGCCTTTCCCAGTCATTAATTTACATATAAACACCCACTACAGAAATGAGCCTTGACTCAGTTTGCCTTTCCCAGTCACCTATTTGCATATAAATACCTATTGCAGAAACAAGCCACGATTCTGAAAGCCTTCCCCAGGCATTAATTTACATATAAATACGCTTTGGCTCAATGGGGACTTCCTGCTCACAAATTTGTGCATAAGTAAAGAAATTCACCTGAATTATCCATATTTAATTTGCATTATCCTTTCACACGAAACAGCCAAAACTTAAAATTCTCAGACTTGACTGGGCCTCCCCTGGAACAATTTGGGGCCTCCCTTGGGAGGCTGGCCTCACCATTTGAGAACCACTGTTTACTAGTGGAATCCTGTCCAAAATCTGCTTTTAGGAAAAACGCATTTATTGCAAGGGCTGTTAGACTTTGGAACCAGCTCCTGGGGCATCTGGTGACTGTATCAAACCTGGCAAAATTCAAACATGGGTTGGATGCCTTTATACAGGAGGTCAAGTTAAGTAACTTCCACTGAGCAGTGGGGGGGCATCCTTGGGCCTCGGCCTTCTGTTGCCCTATTGCTGAAGTATATTAATACCAATCTCAGGGTCTTACCAGATTCCTGAAGACGGGAGATGATATGCTGGCATCTCCCCCGAACAAGACTGATCCCCAGAATGGGGCATCTATTATCTTGGCTTGAACATCAGGCACAAACCCAGACGCTAGGAGCCAAGAATGGCGGTGAATGCAGATCCCTGCCGCTGCCCCACGCCCGGAAGCATCAACAGTGTCATTAGCTGCCCTGAGCATGTGGGTGCCCATGTCAGAGCCAGACTTACAGAGTTGTGCCAACTGGGTTTTGGTGGCATCTTTGGGGAGGGTGGCCACCAAGTCCCTCGCTTGATCCCAGAAGGCATTCTGGTATTGCATCATATGGGCCAAACAGCTAGTGTAGCAGAGGAATACACCCGCTTGCCTAATTGGTCTAGCTGGCGGGATTCCTCTTCCGGAGGGTGGGTACCAAGGTGTTTGGGCTTCTTAGTGCAGTCATGAGTGGCGTTCATGACCACTGAATCCACAGTGGGGTGTTCGCCATAAAAGAGTTTACCCACTGGTGCATAGTACAGGTGGTCCGCCTTCTTGGCCAAAGCTGGGGTGGAAAAAGGGTGATCCCACGCTGTGGCGAGCTAGTCAACTACAGGTCATTATTTGCAGATATAATTCTGTTATATCTATTTTTTTTATGTTATTTTGTGTATGTGTACATGCCACAAGAATGCCAGTGTTAATGTAAAGGGCATATGGAGAGAGAGAGAGACTGGATTTCTTTTAAAAAATGTTTGACCTTCCTCTGACCTGAGGGGCAGCTGCTTGCCAGGAAGCTAAGGTTGCATTTCCAGGTCCCTTAACAGAAATATGCCAAAATCCATTTACCTGTCATAAACCACGCACTTCAGAGACAGGATGCTCCGATTCTAGAAAACTGTTATGGTATGTTGCATCTTATGAGGTGAGAGGACCAGGAAAACACAGTTATGTAAGAACTTACTGCAACAGTAGATCTTCAAGAAGAGCTCTTGCAGCAGGCAATAACCATTAGGACTAAGCCGCCAGGCGCCATGACCCCATGGAAACCTTCTAGCTAGCAGTCTTCAGCGGGGGATTACCCCCGATGTCTGCTCCACTCGACGTCAGCCAATGGTACAAATGGGACAGTCCCCAGCCCCACCTCAGTTCCCCGCCAGAGACCAAGAGTCTAGGATGGAAGGAGAACCAGGCAGGTTCTTTGCCAAAAAGTAACAGCAGAGAAAAAGCCAGGGGGAAGGAGGGAGGGAAAGCAACATATGCTGCAAGAGCTCTTCTCGAAGATCTACTGTTACGGTAAGTTCTTACGTACCTGTACCATTTTACTTCGAGTTGGAGCTCTTGCAGCAGGCAATAACCATTAGGACTGAGTCCCAAGCAATAAAAGAATAAGGACTAAGAAAGTCTGGGAAGAGGCTGAAAAACTGCCAACTAAGGACTCAGGAGAGAAGGCCCTGGAGGACTGTCAGGCCAAACCTAGTCCTTTGTCTGGAAGCCTCGTCCAAGCTGTAATGCTCGACAAGGGTGTGAACAGAACTACAGGTAACCGCTGCACAGATGTCTGCTACGGAGACATTTTGGAGAGAGACAAAGGAAGTAGCCACCCCCCCCCCGGTGGAATGGCCTGTTACCGGACCTGGTAAGGCTTTATTGTACTTGTAATAAAAAAACGATGCAGTTAACCAACCATTTGGACAGGGTCTGTTTGGAAACTGGTGCCCCCTGAGTTTTGGGAGCAAACAAAACAAACTGATCCATTTTCCGGAAAGAAGCCATACGGTTCAGATAATAACGAAGTATTCTGTGGATGTTGAGAGTATGTAACAACGCTTCCCCCTGATTAGAGTGCTCAGGATTGTGGACTAGCAGGTGGATGTCTTGATTTAGGGTAAACTCTGACACCACCTTGGGCAAAAACTTATGATTTGTATGCAAGGACATCCTGTCCGTATGAAAAACCAAATAGAGCTCTTTACACATCAGAGTCTGAAGCTCCAAAGTTCTTCGGGCGAAAGTAACAGCAACTAAAAGCAACGCTTACTACGATAGAAAGCATAGCTCACAATCCGCAGCTGGTTCAAATGGGGGGAGCATGAGCTTTTCCAACACAAAAAAGAGATCCCATGGAGGGACGGGATCTTGGATGGAAGGTTTTAAGTGCAAGATGCCCCGCAAAAAGGTACGGGACACGTCCAGCTGAGTAAGGGTTTCCCCCTCCACCAGTGCATGGTACACCAAGATGACAGACAGGTGCACCTTAATGGAGGAGTAACTCAGGCTCTACTCAAATAGAGAGAGGAGATACTCAAGGACGGAGTTCGGAGAACAAGAAAAAGGATTAAGCAGACGTGCAGTAGCCCACAGACAAAATCTTTTCCACTTCATGGCATACATGTATCTAGTGGAGGGTTTTCTGGCTGCCACCAGGACATCCGCTACCTTGTGGGAAACCCCCTATCTGGCCATCACTAGATCTGCAGAAGCCATACATGAAAATGCAGGGAGTTGAAATCCGGATCATCAAGTTGCCCTGGTCCTGGGAGAGCAAGTGCAAGCTCAGAGGCAGGGGGAATTTGGGGTTCCACTGCCAGCTGTCGAAGCAGTGGGAACCAAATCTGCAGAGGCCAAAAGGGGGCGATGAGAATCATCTCTGCTCTCTCTGCCTGTAGCTTCAGAAGTGCCCTCAAGGCATGAGAAAGGGAGGAAAGGCACAGAGGGACCTCCCTGTCCAACAGAGGGACAATGTGTCTCACCAGAAAACTCCAAACCTTGGATCTAGCGAGCAGAAACCTGGCAGTTTGTATTAAGAGGGGACGCAAAAAGGTCCAACTCTGGATGGCCCCATCTGTTGAAGAGCTGGTATACTACTGACTGAAGGAGCTCCCACTCGTGAGCACTGGACTGAGACCTGCTTAGGTTGTCGGCCAAGACGTTTTGGATGCCTGGAACATGAACAGTGGTGAGTTTGAGGTGGTGTTCCAGTGCCCAATACCAAACCCTCATTCCCTCCCAGCAGAGGGGGTAGGAATGAGTACCCCCTGCTTGTTGCTGTAAAAGACTATGGACATGTTGTCCACCTGAATGAGAAGAGGGCCTGGAGAAAAGTCTGCTTGAAAGGCCTGTAAGGCATTCAGGACTTCTTGCATTTCCAGAACATTGATGTGGAGTGATTGCTCATCTGGTGACCAAGTCCCCAGGTCTGACTAATCCCCTGATGAACCCTCCAACCAAGGCCCGAGGCGTCTGTGGTCAGAACTCACCTCGAGGGCTCCTGCCACAAGACGACCCCTGTCAAAAGATTGAGAGGGTCCTGCCACCAGGTTAATTTCCTGCAAACTGGGTCGGAGACCAAGACCGCCTGATCTAGGTCATCAGACTTCTGGTCCCATTGCACCATGAGCGTCCACTGAAGGACCCTCATATGGAGGTGAGCCATGGGAACCATTGGGATGGCTGCCACCATGTGGCCGAGGAGTCTCAGGTAAACTGTGGCAGGGACCTGAGAATATCACCCGGGCCTGAACTCGAAGGTGACCTCCCCTGTCTGAGAGGAGGAAGGCCTTGCTCTGGATCGTGTCCAGAACTACCCCAATGACCTGGAGTCTCTGACTGGGCCATAGGGATGACTTGGGAATATTCAGGGTGATCCCCAGCTCTCGAAGAGTGTAAGGGTGTCTTTGACAGTGTGGACTAGTTGTCCCTTCATGGGAGCTGCCAGGAGCCAGTCGTCTAGGTAGAGAAAGATGTAATGGCCCTGATGTCGCAGAGCCGCAGCCACCACCACTAGGCACCTGGTGAAGACTCTGGCAGCGAAGGAAAGGCCGAATGACAAACACTCGAAACTGGTAATATCTGCCCTGGAAGAGGAAACACAGGAACCTCCTGTGGGCCGTGAAAATCAGAATGTGCAGACATGCATTCTGCATATTTAGAGAGCAGTGCCAGTCCCCCGATGCAGGAGGGAAATCAGACCTGGCAATGTGACTTTCCTGAACCATCGGTATTCTATGAATTTGTTTAGGGAGCTGAGGTCCAGGATGGGCTGAAGGTCCCTGGTCTTTGTGGGAACTAGGAAAAAGTGAGAATAATACCCTTTTTCCCGCTGAGCCAGGGGACTGGCTCTATAGCCCATTTTTGCAGAAGGGTCTGAATTTCCCTTTCGATTGGGGGGACATGAGGAGGAGGATAATGAGAGGACACTGATGGAGTATCTGGAGGTATCTGCTCGAACTCCAGAGTATGACCTCTCTCTACGAGCCGTAAAACCCAGAGGTCTGATGTTATTTTGCTCCAGCCCTCGAGATGGAGGGAGAAGTGACCCCACACCACTTCCCCCACAGACTCTGCTGGAGGAGGGGGGTCCGGAAAGGAGTCACTGGGATGCTCTGGGAGTAGGCAGAGGGGCCTGGAAGGACTTTGTGGCTCGAGAGGCAGAGCTTCCAAGGGACTGGGAGGTGGCCTTACTTTTGAAGCCACCCCTCTGTTGACGCTGGTTTCGGGGCTGTTATCCTTAGGTCTTCTGAAATGGTCACTTTCTGAAGGGCTTTTAGTCCCTTTTATACATTTTTTGGACGGACGAAATGGACTTCCTGGACTCTTGGAGACAATTAATCAGCTTTTCCATCCCGTCTCTAAAAAAGGACTAAGCCCTTAAAGGGGAGGTCCAGGATGCCCGACTGCAGATCCTGGGAGAATCTGGAGATCCTAAGCAAGGCGTGGCACCTGAGACAAACGCCGGAGGCCATTGCTCTGGCTGCCGCATCTGCAGGGTCTTATGAGGTACGCAAGATGTTGATGCCTACATCCGACCCCGATTTGAGGAGGTCCAGGAGCTCCGTTTTTTCTGCAGAGTCTGGGAGGGCCTGTACTATTTCAATATCTTTCCCCCACAGGACATTCTGGTACTGCACCATGTGTGTGAAAAAGTTGAGGGATCTGATGGATCAAGTGGAGGATGAATAGACCTTTCTGTCTATCTGGTCAATGTATCTGGACTCCTGGTTGGGTGGCTGTGTGCTTAGGCTTCTTTGATTATCATGGGCAGCCGTGATCACTACCAAGTCCGCTGTAGGGTGTTCCACCAGGAAAAGATCTTTCCTAGGGGCTCTGTACAGCCTATCCAACTTCTTGGAGAAGGTGGAGGAGGTGGAAGGATGCTTTCAGCTTAACCTTGTCAGGTCCTGGAAGGTGTTCACTGTAGGAAGCACCACTAGAGGCTTGGGCTCCTTCTGCCTCAAGTATTTAGCCAACCTCTGCCTCCCCGGGTCCAGGTCTTCCGTCTCTCATCCGCTGGAAGCCTGTATGTGTCTCATGAAGTCCATGAACGTCAGATCGTTAGGAAGCGACCTGGGGGTGTCCTTGCTATCTGGTGAAGAAGGGCAACCCCTAGGATCTGAATGGTCCAAGCCCGAAGACATAGAACTATCACCGGAGTCTACTGAAAAGGAGGACAAATAGCTGGAGTGTTGTCGGCTGTGGGACCAGCATC
This sequence comes from Neoceratodus forsteri, assembly GCA_016271365.2. Classification (NCBI taxonomy): domain Eukaryota; kingdom Metazoa; phylum Chordata; order Ceratodontiformes; family Ceratodontidae; genus Neoceratodus; species Neoceratodus forsteri. The sequence continues at coordinate 499,803,657 of CM028129.1, read as the reverse complement.
TGCTGTGGGAGGACCGGCGATGACAGAGACCAGACAAACGGGAATATCTGTGGTGATGGCGCTCTTTGTGCAGGGGTCACCTGCGGTGTGTTCCTCAGGGCTCGGAGTGTGGCTCTTAGGGGGAGAAGTCAGTTGCATAGGCTCCTGACCCATGTCAAGGTCCGACTCCAGTTTCGGTTCAACAGTGAACGGTTCCTTAGGGGGGAGAAGGTCCCCTTTGACCAGATTCCACCAAAAGGAGAAAAGCTCCTGGATCTGGTCTTTGGAGAACTGCGGGGCCGATGGACCGGCTGGTGACTGTGGAGCTGGCGTCGGTTTACTCCGCATCGGAGGTAGTGGCAGAGACAGGGACTCAATGGGTTGGTTAGTGGTGAAGAGTGGTCCAGCAAGGAGGAGGGCAAAGCCTGATCTGATGTCCCAGAAGGCATGCCCGTAGCGGACAGCTGCTTAGCGGTGACCAGTGATAGCAGCCAACGGCTTGGACGGAGCCTGGGGTGGCAGCGCATCTTCCAAGGCCTTGGACAAGACCGTCGTCAGGACCGTTCTGGCAGGTGATGGCACGTTGCTGCCCTTCATCTGGCTGGTCCCAGTCCCTAAGGTGGAGGGTGACCCAGCTGGTGTGGCCTTCACCTTAAGGGGTGTTAGGGTAGGGCCTGAAGACCTTGACTTAGCCGCACCTGATGCAAGGACGACGGCGGGAAGTTTGGTTACCGACTGCCTGGAGGAGCTGTGGGCAGGCCGGGAAGAGTGGTCTGAGCCCTGTGGGACAAGGAGATGGACGAAGACTTTTTGTGCAGCGGAGACCTGGAATGGGAGCAACCTCCGGAACTTTTCCTGGTCCTTGTCCCGGTGTTTGTGCTTCGCTGAATCCTTCTTCTCCTTGTGCAGCTTAGAAGTGGAGGAGGTGGAAACCGACGGGGATGAAGAAGGACTCTTCCCCACTTGCTGTCTCTGCATCTCAGCAAGCTGCTTTCCTAGGAGGTGTGCCATAAGGACCTTCTGGTGACAGATCCGTGTCTGGGAGATGCAGTGCTCACAGGCCGCGGTGTCATAGTTCAGGCCTACGCAGAGAAGGCAGGCCTCATGGCCGTCCTTCGATGGTAACTGCTTGGCGCAGGCGCATTTAGATTTTCTATGATCCGTGGATGAAACAGACAACGGCAGAGAAGAAAAAATTACTCACCTTAGTAATGTTGTTTCTTCTAATGGAGTCTTGCTATATTATGACTATTGCAGTTTGTCCCACCATTAGAACTGCTCCGGAGGTGAAAGAGTTAACTCCATTCTAAGAATGGAACTTAGAACTCGAGCTCTATTAGAGAAGCTCTGTCTTGGTTATTTCAAACTCAAACTGTCAGATCTTTACGAGCAAAAACTCACTAAGGTCTGTGTGGAAGCTGTAACCTACACTAGCCAACTGGCTACCTAAATATTAACACCCAATGCTGGTCCCAACACAAAGACTCAAGTCAAGGGACCAAAAGTAATAGTATAATATAATAATATGAGAAATAATATAAGATAAAATAAAAACACCACACCCCAAAAAGGGGTGGAAAATATATAATGGGCATAACTAGTGCCCACACTAGGCTGCCCACCCCATACCCAAGTAGAAGTTCTGAGAGGGGCAGGCTGGGGGGGAGGTCATAATATAGCAAGACTCATTAGAAGAAACAACATTACTAAGGTGAGTAATTTTTCTTCAAACAACATGAAGTCTTGCTATATTATGACTATTGCAGACTACACAGCAGTACCTCCATGGAGGAGGGACAGAACCTACTTAGGAATAGCTCTGAAGCACAGCTGTGTTAAACCGAGCATTTCTCCTGGCCTGGACATCCAGGGAGTAATGCTTGGTGAAAGTAACTGCTTTCCAGGTAGCTGCTTGACATATTTCTAAAATAGGATGTCTCTAGCAGCAGCTATAGATGCCGCTGTACCTCTGGTAGAGTGAGCCCTCAGGCCTGAAGGGGAACCTTCCCAGTTTTGATAACAAAATTGATACAAGAGACAATCCACCTGGCAATGATCTCTTAGTGGCAGGTCTCTTTTCCGACCTCACCATAAGTGAGAAAAGTTGGAGGAATCAACCTGTGACCCTTGGTACGCTCTATATAGTAACTTAGGGCCCTTAACATCTAAACTGCAATCTCTCTCTCCAGAGGAGAATGATCAGTGAAAACACTGAAGGGAGATAGATTGTTAAGATGGAAATCTGAAACCACCTTAGGCAAAACTTCCTGTTAGTCCTGAGGACTACCTTATCCCTGTGGAAAGAAATAAAGTCAGTTTCTACTGACAAGGCTTGTAACTCACTTATGCGCCTGGCAGAAGTGATAGCCACTAGGAAAACAGTTTTCCAAGTTATACTTAAGCTCTGCAGAAGACAGAGGTTCAAAAGGGGTTGCATTAACTGAGCAATGCAAACATTAAGATCCCAGGAGGGCCGGATCCTAAAGGTGGATTAGTATGAAGTAATCCTTTAAAAACTTGGAAAATACAGGGTGAGCGGAAAGAGAGGAGGGCTTTCCTGTTGAAACAAAACAGAGACAGCTGCCAAATGTACTTTCAGGGTAGCTGGTCTCAGTCCAAAGAATTAAGATGGACCATATAGTCCAAAACAATGGGCAAATCAGCAGATTCCGGGAAATATGTTTCAGAACACCAGATGGAAAACCTTTTCCACTTAGAATTATAAGTAGTTCTAGTGGAAGGCTTCCTAGAAGCCTTTAGATTTCAAGAACACCTTGAGAAAGGTGTAGGTCAGCAACTTCTAGCTCCTCAAGAGCCGGGCCTTGAGGTTGAGGGATTTGAGGTTCGGATACCAAACTCTCCCCTGGGCACAGGTTAACAGGTTGTGATTCCTGGGGAGACACAGGGGAAGATGGACTGTCAGGGACAGAAGGAGTGGGTACCAGGGCTGCCTGGCCCAATCTGGGGCAATCAGAATCACCCTGCAAGGCTGGGATCTGATTTTGACTAGCACCTTGAATAGGAGAGGGAAGGGGGGAAAGGCGTAAAGAAACTTCCCTTCCCAATCTAGGAGAAAGGCATCCAGGGGGACTGAGCCCAACACTGGGGGCCTGCAACAGAACAGTGGAAGTTGGTGATTGTCTGGGGCTGCAAAAAGATCTATCTGAGGGGTGCCCCATCTGGCAGAAAACTATCTCCAGTATTTGAGGATCCAGAGACCATTTGTGATGGCCCTGGGAAATCCTGCTGAGAGCATCTGCCAGGACATTGTCCTTTCCTGGAAGGTGAACTGCTATGCGGGAAGTGTTCAGGGAATAGGCCAGAGACCACAACTTCATTGCCTCAGTGCACAAGGCCAAGACCGAAGTGCCCCTTGCTTGTTGATGTACCACATTGTTGTGGTGTTGTCTGTTCTGACTTGTACCACTTTGTTCTGAACAGACACAGAAAACACTTGAAGTGCTAGAAAGACAGCTCTGAGCTCCAGCAAATTGATGGAGCAGAGATTCCTGAGGGGACCACACTCCTGAGTGGAGAGGTCGCCCATGTGGGCTCCCCACCCCAGGAGGGATGCATCCGTAGTGAGGGTCAAGGAGTGAGACAGAGGAATGAAAGGGACCCCAGCCTTAAATTGCTCTGATCCTGCCACCACTGGAGGGCCTGGATCAGGTTCGAGTCACTGGGACCAACTTGGAAAGGGGGTCTCTTCTCTGAGACCAAAAGGCTCTCAAGTGAAACTGAATGTCCCTCATCTGAAATCTTGCTCCTTGCACTACAGCTGTGACGCAGCCATGTGCCCCAGGAGCTGCAAGAAGTGATCTTGCTGGTCGAGAGACCTGCAGAGTGAAGGAGGAGGCCAGAGCCACCAGGTTCCTTACCCTCTCTAAGGGTAGGAAGGCTCTGGCCTGCTTTGTGTCCAATTCTGCACCTATGAAGGTGAGCACCTGAACAGGTTCCAGAACTGACTTTGGAAGATTGAGCAATAAGCCCAGAGAGGTGAGCAGCTGCTGGGTAACTTGCAGGTGAGATTTGACTCTGTTCTGGGACTGGCCTACAATGAGCCAGCCGTCCAGGTAGGGAAAGACAGCAATCCTTTGCCTTCTTAAATGAGCAACTGCTACTGCCAGACATTTTGTGAATACCTTGAGGCAGAGGAGAGGTCAAGGGCATTGCTCTTGAACTGGTAGTGACCTGAGGGCAGTTCGAATCTGAGGTACTTTCGGTGGAGCTTCTGATTAGACATGAAAAATAGGCATCCTTGAGGTCCAGGGAGGCTAGCCAGTCCCCTGGCCTAGAAAGGGTAAAATCATTGCCAGAGTTACCATTTTGAACTTTGGTTTCAAAAGGTGCTTGTTCAGATATCTCAGGTCTAAAATGGGCCGCCATTCTCCTGTCTTTTTGTGGGTAAGGAAATATCTGAGTACAGACCCTTGCCCTGATGTGGGAGAAACCTTTCTACAGCTCTGAGAGCCAGGAGGGATGAGACTTCTGTTTCTAAAGAAAAGGTCTCTAAAGGGTTTGCAGGTGGAAAGATCTGATTCACATCTTTGGAAATGTTTTGAAGCTGAGAACCAGACCCTGACCTACTACTTCCAGGACCCACTTGTCTGAAGTTAGAGACCCTGTTCAACGGAGTAGCCAACCTGCCCTCTACAGGTAAAGGAGAATCGGCCCTGGGCACCCCAACAGGGTGCCTGTTTGGCAGGTGCTTAGGCTGAGGGGTGGAGCAGGCCTGCTCACACCCTGGCCTGCCTCTCCTCTGAAGAACCCCTCTGAACATAAGCAGAGGAGGCCTGGGTTTGGTAAAAGGCCTGTGAAAAGGCCTACCCTACCCTGAGCACTTTTATAGGTAGTCCTATATTCATCCATTTCTTCATATAATTCTCTGTCTGCTCCCCAAACAGAGAATTCCCCACCACAGGAAAATCCATAGCCTTAGTCTGGGTATCCTGTGACAAGCTAGTACACCTGAGCCAGGCCAACCTGGAAAAGCTACAGATGTAGCCATGACTCTAGAGGATACATCATTAAAATCCACAGCAGCATTGATGCCTCAATGCCATCAGCAGCCACCTGCTCCAGCTCATTAGCAAGCTGGCCAGAGGCCTGTTTGGCCAAAGCCATGACAGTGTCCCATCTAGATTTTTGAAACCTTACATAAGCCATGTAATTTGCTTGCCTGAGTCCCAAGGATGTTGCCATGTTTTTTTTTTTGCTAGCGGCATCAATCCTCCTGAATCCTTGTCAGGAGGATGTGAAGCCAAGGGAATATTAGCTTTATCACAGGCTGCAGCCTAAACCACACCAACATGACTGCAATGCTGTGAAAGGAATTCTGTATCAGGACCTGACAGAGTGTACCTCCTGTCCATCTTTTGTCCACAGGAGGCACAGAATTAGGAGCTTTTAAAATTTTTATTGTTTGTTTCCTAAATGAATTATGCAAGGAATAGACAATCTCCTAGACTCTGGAATATCCATCCTTTCTACAAAATCAGGTTCCTCTTGCTCATCCACAGCTTCTCCAATGGGAGCTGGAGGATTCAGCAACCTTTTATAAAAAAAAATGAGAAGGGACTCAGAAAGCATAGGGGAGATTCTAAGGGTCAGTCTGGGGAGATGTCCGGTTCAATGGGCACATCCAGACTCTCAAAGTCACATTCACACTGTTCATAATCCTCCTCCCCCTCCTCTGGTTCATAAAAATCTCCAATATCATATTCTTGAACCGGTGGAACCGGCCGAACCAACCTTTTACCAGACAGATTCGGATGGAACCGGAGAAAGTGACTGTACAATTTGTATAGCTTTTGCTATTTCTGCAGCAGTTGGGGAAGGAATTTTGGACTCCCTACCTGCTGATTTTTTAGTTTTCTTAGCTGGAACTGGCTCCTCAGAGCCAGTTTTACGTTTGCCTGAGGAAGTCTCGCCTGGTCAGAGGGCATCCTCCGTTCGGTTGGCACTCAACCGGCTGGCTCCGGTCAGCGGACTTTTGGCCCTCGCTCCCTGAGCCTGCCCACTCTCTTATCCAGGGTGGCTGCAGGGAAATTTTTACCAATCTGGCAGTCTGAATTGAGGTGGTCAACCCCAGACAATAAACACATGTAGTGTGTGGGTCAGCCTTGGCAAAGGCTTCCCCACAGACACTACAGTATTGAAACCCAGTGGGCCCAGTTTTTTCTTTTGGGTTTCTCAGACATGATGCCAGCCTAACCAAGAAACTTGCCCTTTTAACGGCAATGCCAGGCAAGACACCCTTATCGGTTCCCAACCGTGTCACGGGTCATGGAAAAAACTGTAATGAAATCCGGTTTTTTTAGAACCGATAAGAACCGGGAACCGCACTCTAAAAGCTTTAAAATGCTTACTCTTTAAAGTTTTAACCAACCTGATCGGTTTGAACCGAACCGATAAACATTTACAAGTTCCACACAGAAATAAAACCTGTCTATTACTTACAATACCACAGACAGAGCTTGCGGTTAAAATAATAATACTCGCGGTTGAATTTAACCGAGAAAATACTGTTTAAACCGAGAAATGAACCGAGCAGTAGGAGAAATCTCCGGAGCGACTGTTCAGTGAGGCGGAGTAAAGAATCTGACAGTTTGAGTTTGAAATAACCAAGACAGAGCTTCTCTAATAGAGCTTGAGTTCTAAGTTCCATTCTTAGAATGGAGTTAACTCTTTCACCTCCGGAGCAGTTCTAATGGTGGGACAAACTGCAATAGTCATAATATAGCAAGACTTCATGTTGTTTGAAGAAGACATGCAGAAGGCAAATAAATGTGGAAATTTTGTCTCCCCCCCCCCCAAAAAAAGGCAAAGAAACGCTGAAGGCGCGAAAGCAGTCGAAGTGTTGCGAGAATGCATCCAAGGAGCCGATGCAAACTGGTCCATGGCGGGAAAAGAACTGAAGTGGGGCTAGGGACCACCCCTTTTGTACCATTGGCTGACGTCGGGTGGAGCCAACGTCAGGGGTGGTCCACCGCTGAAGACTACGAGTTTAGGAGGTTTCTGTGAGGTCCTGGTGCCTGGTGACTTAGTCCTAATGGTTACTGCCTGCTGCAAGAGCTCCAGCTTGAAGTAAGATCATCCTTTCTGGAAGACCTGTGTGAATTCTCTTACGCAGGTCATAACTGTCAGGGAAGTACGACATCACAAGGTAGCTAGAAAATTTTGTTGTGGGGGGAAAGCGCAAGAGTGACACCTACTGGCCAAAAAGAGAATTTGGGATTAGACAGTACTTTTTCTTCAGGCTTCCTCCAGCTAAGGAGCTGACACAGAGCAAACGCTCTAATTTTTTTGCTGAGCACCTACAAGGGACACTCTTCTGACAAGAAGCAAAACTGCTGAGACCCAAGACTGCCAGTACAAAGGAAACTGAATCTTTTTACTTACTTTCTTTGGACTTCAATTTACTATGGACATAAGACAGACTTTAGATAACATTTATAGTGTGTTTTTCATGTATATTTTTCCACTATTATTTGTGTTATTCTGCGACCAAATTAGTGCATCTTTTAATTGTAACTGTATGATTATTTAAGTATTTCAGTGAAAACATTTGTTTTTAGGCAACGTGCCTGAGCAAGATTTCTAAATTGTGTGTGAACTGTAGGACAGTTATTAATAATCTGTGACAAACTGTTATTGCTAAGGAGTGCCTCCATAAGCAACCAACCGAGCAAGGGTCTGTGTAAAGGATATCTGGGTAGAGATAGGGAGAATACCAAAGTCTCAAGAAGAGTCTGTTGCGATTTTGAACCAGGTTGCTGTATGTCCTTTTGGAGAAGATGAAATCAGAAGCATACTGCTACCCTGAAGAGAGTGTGACTCTTGGATCGTCCCCATTTGTGGAACAACCAAGAAGGGTTTATATCTCGCTACAAGACTCGAGACCAGTACTGTGCCCTTATCCAGAGTTTAGAGGGGCACCCTAAGTCCTCGTGGCAGGTGTTGTCGTGACCTCGGGGAGCATCCTAAAAGGACACGAGGAGGGTATCTCTGCCCCACCCCATCACAGACTGCACTTGGGGGTGGGCACTGTGAGCTCAGTGGACCTGAACCTCAGGAGTGGGTTCATGACACGCGTCACCTTAGTATCATCATATGCCTCAATCAAAGGGAGGGTCTCTGTCTTCCGCAGGTACAATGCCAGATGAAGACACTCTGGGTCAGGCTCCTCCATCTCCCATCCCATTAAGGGCTGGATATGGTGCATCACATCCATAAAGGAAGGATTTTCAGGGGGAGATTTGGATGTCTCCTTGGAAGGCCCCGGACTATCAGAGGAGTCCCTAGAATCTCGAGGTGACTCCGAGGAGGAAGAAGACAATCATCCCCTGAAGGATCACTGCGTGGGACTGGCGTCGAAGAATGATGGTCATCCATATTTTATTTATTTATTTAAACAGCAGTTTGGAAAACCTTTGAGCCATAGGCTCATTTACAAATGTACCTTGTCACAGTAAGACAAACGAAAATACACAGTATAACAGTAACTTAAGACACAGATACAAACAAGTTGGTACAGGTAGGATTGATGCAAACAATACCAGAGTTATGTTGTCCTTAGCAGCTTAGTAGTAAGCTTTGTCATAAGTATTGAGTATGAGCTTGACTAGTGGCAATTACAGCTCGGGTGTTAACAAGGTGGTTCCATAAGGAAGTTTTAAAGCACGCACATAGTTGGAGCTTCGAGATGGGAGGGGGGCAGTGTGTTGAGCCGAGAGGGGGCCTAAAGCTGAAGGCTCTTTGGCCGTGAGAGGTCCCTAGCTCTAGGGATAACAAGAGGTTTCCCAGAGGTCCAGTATGAACTAGTGGGGCAGGCGGGCGGATGGTGGTGGTCAATCCTGGCGGGGGATAGCCAGGAGAGTCTTTTTGTAAGGGTACAGGGCAGATATTTGAGGCTTGTCAAGATCAGGTACCAGCGCTTTAGCGTACAGTAGGACAGGTGTCGTTAGCCTAGGGTGTCCCAGTAATTAACCTGCAGGCCTTATTCAGAGAAAAGGAATTTTATGGAGTGCGGTCTGATCAGCTAGCACCATACACCTGCAGTCCATAGTCCACTAGGGACAGGACAGAGGAGGTGACTGAAGTCGAAGAGTCCTCGGGAGGCAGTGTTTATACTGATGTAAGATGCCCAATCGGATATTAGTGGCAGTGGCTGGGGCAGCGATGTGTCCATGGAAGAAGAGGGAGGGTCAAAATGGATCCCTAGGTATTTATAGGAGCAAACTTGTTCTGTGAGGGAAGAGGACCCAGAGTGAATGAGGAGTTTGAAGTTGCAGGACTTGTTTTGAGGATGAGTGAAGAACATGGTTTTTGTTTTTAAGATTTATCACCAATCTATGTTCCTTGAACCAGCCCTCGGCGAGATGACTTCTGCAGTGAGTCCTGGAGGGCAATAGGGTTACGACTGAGGCAAAGATGACTGCATCATCAGCGTACAATAGAATGTTCTCCGAGCAAGAGTGTGGAAGGGTGTTAAGGTAAAGGGAGAATAGTAAGGGGCCCAGAATGGAGCCCTGGGGAACCCCAGAAAAGATGGGACAGATGTTTGAGTAGGTCCCATTAATTTTTACACGCTGGTGGCGGTCAGACAGATAACTGGTGCACCAGGAGATAGGCCCAGCAGCAGAACCAGAGAGACTAAGGGCATCAAGAAGTAGGGGGTGGGAGACAGTATCGAAAGCATTAGAGAGGTCAATGAAGACCACACCAGCCAGAGAACCAGTGTCTATTAGCTGCTTAGTATATCTGGCTTTAAGGTATAATCAGCAATTAGATCCAATACCACAATAATAAACAAGTCTGCTCTATATTAGCTGCTTAGTATATCTGGCTTTAAGGTATAATCAGCAAGGCAACTCTAGGGCACCCAGTGAATCCCTAGCTTTACACTTCAGCATTAGCAGCACAAAGAGAAGCAAATAACAAGCCCACGCAGTGGTGAACAGCGAACAAAGTTCAGAAAATATAAGTGTTCATCAGGTAGCACCCCCTACAGGCGTCCAGACGAAGAGAAGAGGCTCTCTTTACCTCGAAAGTTATCAGGCTGGAAATTCGGCTTCCTCAGCTACTCAGGTAGGCTGCTTGTGTTGCATGTGTTGCTTGTTTGTCCCGAGTGCCTGCCGTGGTCGGCAGTGAGCTTGGGGGGGGGGGGGCTGCCTCGAAAGTTATCAGGCTGGAAATTCGGCTTCCTCAGCTCCTCAGGTGAGCTGCTTGTGTTGCTTGTTTGTCCCGAGTGCCTGCGCAGAGTCGGGCAGTGAGCTTGGGGGCTGCCTCAAAGTTATCAGGCTGGAAATTCGGCTTCCTCAGCTCCTCAGGTGAGCTGCTTGTGTTGCATGTGTTGCTTGTTTGTTCTGGAGTGCCTGCCGCGTTGGCAGTGAGCTTGGGGGCTGCCTCAAAGTTATCAGGCTGGAAATTGGCTTCCTCAGCTGAGCTGCTTGTGTTGCATGTGTTGCTTGTTTGTCCAGTGCCTGCCACGTTCGGCAGTGAGCTTTTGGGGGGCTATCTAAAGTTATCAGGCTGGAAATTGGCTTCCTCAGCTCCCTCAGGTGAGCTGCTTGTGTTGGGTACAAAAGGTTTGTTTGTCCCGAGTGCCCGCCGCGTTGGCAGTGAGCTTGGGGGGGCTACCTTGAAAGTTATCAGGCTGGAAATTCGGCTTCCTCAGCTCCTCATATGCTGGAGGGAGGCACCCGTGTGACCGCCAGAAGCCCCTGCAGTATGGGGGTTGCTAGGTCCTGCTGGGTCTGGGTCCTCGGAGGAAGGTCCCGGGAAGGTGGGGTAGAAGACCTCCTGGGCATGTCCTTCTCCTTCATGAATGCCCTCCAGGCTATGACAGGGCGTGGTAATCCATCGGTGGAGGAGGGTTGTATGGTGGATACAAGTAGTGAGGAGGAGGGTACTGGTACGTCTATGGAGGAGGCGGCATATGGTTCCCTGGTGTCAGTCCAGCAGGTGAAGGCTGTGGCGCAAGCTGGGTCTGAGGCAACAACGGTTGAGGCATCAGTGTAGCTGGCGACGGTCTAACCGGCAAAGGCTGGCTTTGTTCTGGTGAAGCAGCCGGAGTAGGTTCTAGAGGCGAAGCTGGCACTTGCAGGGGAGTTCCCCTGAGGTAGGAGCAGAGGCATAGCCTGCATGGAAGAAGCAGTGAACACTTGCTCCGGGTGATGCCTGGAAGGACTAGCTCTGACCCTGGAGTTGGGGACAGACAAAAGCAATGCCTTGACCGGGGATGCTGGGCGAAGATCCGCCACTGGAGGCGCCAGCCCCAGTCAAGCCACCTGGCTGAGGACCTGTGGGAATTAAGGGCCTGAGTGTCAGTGGCTGGGAGGCAGAGTATGAAGTCCGCTACCCCGAGGAGCCGCCGCCCATGACAGAGATGAGGGCAGGTGGTGGGGCCAGCAGTAACCCGGTGGGAGAGAGGGCTGCTGAGGCCGGAAGGGCCGACCCCCCGTGGCGGAAGCCGGTCTATGTGGTAACCGTGAGTGAGAGGCTGACTAAGGACAGTCCCGGTGCTTGTCCCACTGCTTGTGCTTTCCCCTTGACCTCTTCTCCTAAGAAGAAGCAGAAGACAAAGCCCCGGAGGCCGGGGAGGAGGAACTTTTAGCCTGAAGCTCCTTCTCCATCATGGCTAATTTCTGTTGAAGCAGGCAGCTCTGGTGGGTTTTCAAGCGGCATCTCCATGTGGCCTGGTTGAAGTACTGGCAGTGCTTGCAGGCCTCAGTGTCATGGTTCGGGTTTAAGCAGATCACGCAGGTAGAGTGACCGCCTTTGGCAGGTATCTGCTTGCCGCAGGCACACTTCGAAGGCCGGTCGGAAGATGAAGTCGGAGCAGAAGACATAAATGAGATGCTGAAAACACCAAAAATAGATGTTAAAATTTACTGCAAAAAAGAAATAAATCATTGGCAAAGCACGAAGAAAATGGCGGTCTACTAAAGCAGGTGTCCATGGAGGTTGAAAGAGGGAAAAGAACTGGGGTAGGTCTGGGAGATGGTTCTCTGTGGTAGACTGCTAGTTAGAAGTTTTCCGTGTGGTCCTGATGCGATGGCGGGCTTCAGTCTCACTGATGTTGCCTGCTGCAAGAGCCCCCTCAAAGTAAGATCTGGAGGTTCCACAGCCAATTACTGCAGTAATGGAAAAATAAAGTTACGTAAGAACTTACTGTAATAGAAGATCTTTGAGAGAAGTTCTTGCGGCAGGCCACACTGGTAGGATTCAGCCGTCAAGTGCCAGGACCACACAGAAATCTTCTAGCTAGCAGTCTACCATAGGGGACCGCCCACTGCCAATGTCAGCTGCTGACATCAGCCTATTCTATAAAGGTGAGTGGTCTTCCACACCTACCTCAGTTCTCCCACTGGAGACCACAAATGGGCAGCGAATGGAGAACCAAGAAGGTTCCTGAGAGCCAAAAGAAAAGTAGAAGTACTGCGAGAGAAACAAAGAGCAGCAGGTGGAAGGAGGGAGGGAAAGCAGGGCCTGCTGCAAGAGCTTCTCTCGAAGATCTACTGTTACAGTAAATTCTTACATAACTGTACTATCTTACTTCGAGGAAGGCTCATGCAGCAGGCCACACTGGCAGGACTGAGTCTCAAGCAGTACCAGGTATCAACAGAACAACACCGGGAGGAGGAGAGACTGGCAAGCCGATGAGCCTCGGAGAAGGCCCTTGAAGTACTGCTAGGCTGAAATTGGATTTGCAGTTTCAGAAGCGATGTCCAGAATGTAATGCTTGTGAAGGGTTGTGTAGACAACCCAGGTGGCAGCTTAACAGTATAGTGGGCACTGTGGGCTGGCAGTATAGCCTAGAGGTTAGAGGAATGAGGTGTGAACGATCTTGGTACATCCAGCAGCCTATACCTGAGTTTAATTCTCACAACCTCCACTTGAATACTGTGTGGCTCTGAGCAAGTCACTTAACCACCCAGTGCTCCCAGATCGCCCTTAAAAACAGGCACTTGTGCCTTGTGGGCCTTACCCGGTTACCAAAAGACTAAAATAAAAACTGAAAAGAAAAAAAAAACAGTGGTCTGCAGCAGACACATTTCTGAAGCAAGCTGTAGAGGCGGCCATATTCCTGGGGGAATGGCTCTTAGCCATTCCTGGAAGGGCTCTGTTGTACTTGCAGTAGCAATAAACAAAACAATTTGCTAACCATTTAGACAAACACTGCTTGGAAACAGGAGTGCCCTTTCTCTTAGGGGTGAACAAAACAAACTGATTTCCTCAAAAGGCTTGTTGTGGTTCGTATAGTACCTATGTACTTCCAAAGGATAGAGCAAAGCCTCTCCCTGATTAGAGTATTCAGGATGATTGATTCAAAGTAAACTCCAACATCACCTTGGCAGAAACTTAGAATTAGTACACAAAGACACCCTGTCTTTGTGAAAACCAAGTAAGACTCCTTGCACGCAAGAGCCTGAGCTTGGAAAACCTTCAAGGAGAAGTAACAGCAACTAAAAAGAGTGCTTTCTATGACAGAAAGCTCACCTCGCAACGGGTTCAAAGGCATGTAAAGTGAGTTTTCTCCAACATAAAATTTAGGTCCCATGGAGGGACTGGGACTCGATCCCTAATGGGAGATTTCAGATGCAAGATACCACGTAGGAAGGTTCAGGACACTTCAAGCTGGGTAAAAGCTTTGCCCTCAATAGGTGCACGGTACGGAGAAAGATGCACCTTGAGTGAGGAGTACCCCAAACCGGAGTCTGAAAGGGAAAGAAGGTACTCCAACACCTGATTCACCAGGCAGGTGAAAGGGTCCAATTTGCAAGCAGCAGCCCAAAGGGAGAAACACTTCCATTTCATAGTGTAAGTGGCCCTGATGGAGGGCTTCCTAGCTGTCACCGGGATGTCTGAGCCCCTGGAAGACACCCCAAAGTGGGCAATAGCTAGGTCCGCAGGAGCCATGCATGAAGATGCAGGGACTTTAGGTACAGATGGAATAGGGTGCCCTGGTCCTGGGAGAGCAAGCCAGTGCACAGGGGCAAGGGCACCAGAGGTTCCACCATTAGCTGTTGCGGCAATGGGGAAAAAAAATCTGATGCGGCCAGAAGGGAGCTATGAGAATCATATCCATCCTTTCCAACTGGAGCTTGAACATAACCCTCTGTAGGAACGGAAAGAGAGGAAAGGCATACAGAAACCTCCCCTTCCAGGAGAGGGACAATATGGCTTGCTAGAAAACTCTAGGCCTGAGATCAAGCGAACAGAAAAGCAGCAGTTTTGCGACGAGTGGGGATGTAAACAGGTCCAACTCTGGATGACCCCTCCTATCGAAAAGGTCTTCAACCACCGAGGTTAAAAGCTCCCACTCATGAGCCCACAACCTGGAGTGGCCAAGACTGTTGGCAAAGACATTTTGTACACCTGGAACATGTACAGCTGAGAGCTCCACCCTGTGCTTGATGGCCCAATACCAGACTCTCATTGCCTCGCGACATAGGGGGCAAGAATGGGTCCCCCCAACATCCTGCTTGTTGATGTAATACACCATACACATGTTGTCCGTCTGCACCAGCAGCGGATCAGAGAGGAGATTAATCTGAAAGGCCTGCAGAGCATAAAGAGCCACTCACATCTCCAGGACATTGATATGGAGACCCTGTTCCAATTCCATCCAGGTACCCTGGGTCTGGTGGTTGGCAAGATGAGCACCCCATCCCAGGCCAGATGAGTCTGTCATGAGAATCTGACGGGTGGACAAGAGCTGAAAAAAGACTCCCCGAAGGAGGTTGGCCAGCTCCAGCCACTATGACAGAACTCTCCGGACCAGGTCAGAAACCAGGCCCAACTGGTCCAGGTCATCTGTGCGTTGGTCCCACTGGACCCTCAAGGTCTACTGAGGAACCCGCATATGCAGGTGGGCCAGGGGAACCATGGCAATGGCTGCCACCATGTGGCCCACAAGGTCCAGGAAAACCCTGGCAGGAACCCGATGACTGGAGGAAACCAAACAGCCGTGCTCCATCAGTTGTTTCACCCTGTCCTCGGGCAAAAAGGCCTTGCCCTGACTAGTGTCCAGGATCGCCCCAATGTATTGAAAGTGCTGGCAAGAAGAGAGGCAGGACTTCAGCAGACTGACAGTGATCCCTAAGAATAAATTACTCACCTTAGTAATTATGTTTCTTCTAGTGGAGTCTTGCTGTATTCTAACAAGTGCAGTTAGCCCCAGCCTTTAAACTGCTCCAGAGAACAATGGGTTAACTTTTCTATGCATGGCATAAAATGTTCATCTCGAGCTCGGTTGATGTCTCTGCCTGTTGTTATTCGAACTGCAACTGTCAGATCTTTACGAGTAAAACTCACTAGGTGTTCTGTGTGGAAACTGTAAAATTTTTAACTAGCCACCTGGCAGAAAAATAATGTTTTGGGTTCTCAAAGGAAGACTCAAGTCAGGAAACCCAAACACAAAAAAACAATCAAATGAAATAACATCTCACCCCATGAGAACAGAGGGTGTAAAGGGGGCACCCCTAGGGTGCCAACACTGCGCCTGCCCACCCACATCCCAAAAAATCTAGGTTCTGAGAGGGAGGCGGAGGTCAGAATACAGCAAAAGACTCCACTAGAAGAAACATAATTATTAAGGTGAGTAATTATTTCTTCAAACAACATGAAGTCTTGCTGTATTCTGATAAGTGCAGACTACCAAGCAGTACCTCCATGGAGGAGGGACAGAACCTACTTTGGGAATAGGCTCTGAAGTACTGCTGTGCCAAACCGAGCATTACTCCTAGCCTGGATATCCAGAGAGTAATGCTTGGTAAAAGTATGGACTGTTTTCCAGGTGGCTGCTTGACAAATTTCTAAAAGAGGGATATCCCTGGCAGCAGCCGTACCTCTTGTGGAATGAGCCCTCAGGCCTGAGGGTGGAGTTTTACCCAGTTTTTCATAGCAGAATTGTATACAAGACACAATCCACCTGGCAACAGATCTCTTGGTGGCAGGTTTGCCCTTCTCAACTTCTCCATAAGTGAGGAACAACTGGAGGGAGTCAAACCTGTGACCCTTGGTACGCTCTATGTAGTAGCTAAGGGCTCTTTTAACATCCAAACTGTGTAGCCTCCTCTCTCCCGAGGAAGAATGATCAGTGAAGAAAACAGGGAGAGATATAGACTGATTCAGGTAAGAACTTTCTGTTAGTTCTAAGGACCACTTTATCTCTGTGAAAAGACATGAAATCAGGTTCCACTCACTGGGCTTGCAATTCACTGCTATGTCTAGCAGAAGTAATGGCTACCAAAAACACAGTTTTCCAAGTCAAGTACTTAAGCTCTGCTGAGGACAAAGGTTCAAAAGGGGGTTGCATAAGCTGAGCAATGCAAACATTAAAATCCCAAGCAGGAGCAGGATCCCTAGAGGGGGGATTGGTGTGAAGCAATCCCTTGAAAAACTTACAGAAGACAGTGTGGGATGACAGTGAGGAAGACTTGCCTACTGACAGGAAAGCAGAAACAGCTGACAAGTGTACCTTGAGAGTAGCTGGTCTGAGGCCTAGGCCATTGAGATGGACCATATAATCCAGAACCGCAGGCAATTCAGCAGTGTCTGGAGAAATATTCTTCTTAGAATACCAAATGCTGAATCTTTTCCATTGAATTTGTAAGTCTTTCTGGTGGAGGGCTTTCAAGAAGCCTTAAGGATATCCAGAACCCCTTGGGAAAGATGCAGATCTGCAAACTTTAACTCTTCAAGAGCCAAGCCTTGAGATTGAGAGACTGAAGATTGGGGTACCAAATCCTCCCCTGAGAGGATGTTAACAGGTTGTAATTCCTGGGAAGAGACAGCGGAAGATGGACTGCTAGGGACAGCAACAAGGGATACCATGGCTGCCTGGCCCAGTCTGGAGCAATCAGAATCACTTTGCAAGGTTGTGACCTTATCTTGACTAACACTTTGAACAGAAGAGGGAAGGGGGGGAAAGCATACAGAAATTTCCCTTCCCAGTTCAGAATCAGAGCATCCAGGGGGACTGAGCCCAAGACTGGGGGTCTGCAACAAAAGAGAGGAAGTTGGTGATTGTCTGGGGCTGCAAAAAGATCCACTCTGGAGTGCCCCATCTTGAGAAAATCACCTTCAACACCAGAGAATCCAGGGCCCATTCATGATGGCCCAGAGATATTCTGCTCAGTGCATCTGCTAGGACATTGTCCTTCCCTGGAAGGTGAACTGCTATCAGAGATGTTTGCAGGGAATAAACCAGGGACCACAACTTCATTGCTTTTGTGCACAAGGCCGTAAACCGAGTGCCTCCTTGCTTGTTGATGTACTACATGGTGGTGGTGTTGTCTGTTCTGACCTGAACCACCTTGTTCTATACTGATTTGGAAAAAGCTTGCAGTGCCAGAAACACTGCCCTGAGTTCCAAGAGACTGATGTGTAGAAGAGATTCCTGAGGCGACCACAGTCCCTCGGTGGTGAGGTCCCCCAAATGGGCTCCCCAGCCCGGCAGGGAAGCATCTGTGGTAAGGACCACTGAATGAGACTGAGTGGCAAATTGAACCCCTTGCCTCAAATTGTCCTGATCCTGCCACCATTGCAGGGCTTGGATCAGAGTTTGAGTCACTGGGATTAGTTTGGTAAGGGAATCCTTTCTTTGGGACCAAAAAGCTCTTAAGTGGAACTGAATGTCCCTCATCTGGAATCTTGCGCCTTGGACCACTGGTGTTGAAGCTGCCATGTGGCCCAAGAGCTGAAGGAAATGCCTTGCTGGTCGAGACACCTGAAGGCTGAATGAAGAGGCCAGTTCCATGAGAGTTCTTGCCCTTTCCAGGGGAAGGAAAGCTCTTGCTTTTACCGTATCCAGCTCTGCCCCATGAAGGTGAGGAGCTGCACTGGTTCGACAACTGACTTCGGTAGGTTGAGAAGAAATCCTAAAGAAGTGAGCACTTGCTGGGTCACTTGCAGGTGTGACTTGACTTGGTCTGGGGACTGGACCACTATGAGCCAGTCGTCCAAATATGGAAAAATGGAAATCTTTTGTCTTCTTATGAAGGTAACAACTACTGCCAGGCACTTTGTGAAGACCCTTGGGGCTGATGTTAGGCCAAAGGGCATTGCTCTGAACTGATAGTGGCCTGAGGGCAACTTGAACCTGAGGTACTTTCTGTGGGAGCACCTGATGGGAATGTGAAAGTAAGCATCTTTGAGGTCCAGGGAGGCTAGCCAGTCCCATGGCCTTGGAGAGGGAAGGATAATTCCCAGAGTTATCATCTTGAACTTTGGCTTTAAAAGATGTTTGTTTAGGTATCTTAAGTCCAGGATGGGTCGCCACTCTCCTGTCTTTTTGGGGGTTAGGAAGTACCTGGAGTACAGTCCTTTGCCCCAGTGTAGGGTAGGTACTCCCTCTATAGCTCTTAGAGCTTGGAGAGAAGAAACCTCTGCCTCTAGGGCAAGGGTCTCTGAGAGATTTGCAGATGGAAAAGATCTGGCTCTCATCTTTGGAAATTTTTTGAAGCTGAGGACCAGTCCCTGGCTTACTACTTCCAGGACCCACTTGTCTGATGTAGCAGACATCCAGTCCTGGACAAAGTAAGCCAGCCTGCCCCCTACTGGGATAGGAGAATCGACCCGGGCAGACCCATCAGGGTGTCTGCTTGGCAGGGGCTTTAGGCTGAGAGGTGGATGCAGGCCTGCTCATCCCCCTTCTGCCTCTCCCTCTGAAGAACCCCCTCTGTGAAAAGGAAGAAGAGGCCTGTGCTTGGTAAAAAAAAGCCTTTGGAAAGGTCTGCCCCTGCCCCTGGACTGCTGCCTTTGAGGAGCTGCCTGCCTTTCCTTGGTCTGACCACTCCTGTAAATGGTCCTGTATTCGTCCATTTTCTTCATGTAATTCTCTGTCTGCTCCCCAAACATAGAATTACCCACTACAGGAAAATCCATGGCCTTAGCCTGGGTATCCTGTGAGAGGCTAGTACATCTGAGCCAAGCCATTCTCCGAAGAGCCACAGATGTAGCCATGACTCTTGATGATACATCACTGGAGTCCACAGCAGCATGAAACTGAACTTTTGATGCATCAATCCCATCTGCAACCACCTCCTCCAGCTCCTTGGCTAGCTGGGGGGCAGCCTGTTTAGCCAGTGCCAGTACAGTGTCCCACCTGGACTTCTGGTACCTGGCTGCATAGGCCATATAATTTGCCTGCCTGAGTCCCAAGGAAGATCCATGTACTGCTTCTTTGCCATGGCATCAATCTTCCTGGAGTCCTTGTCTGGGGGTGTGATGCCAAGGGAATGCTTGCCTTATCACAGGCAGCAGCCTGTACAACCCCAACATGGCTGCATTGCTGATAAAGGAACTCCATATCTGAGCCTGAAAGAGTATACCTCTTGTCCATTCTTCTATCCACAGGAGGTATGGAAGTGGAAGACTAATGAATTTTTTATGTCTGTTTCCCAAAAGATTTGTGGAGGGGAATAGACAGTCTCCTGGACTCTGGGATGTCCATCACTCCCCTATCGGTTCCTGACTGTGTCACGGGTCTTGGAAAAAAACGTACTAAAACACGTTTTGTTTTTTTTTTTTTAAGAACCGATACGGACCGGTAACCACACACTAAAGTACAAAATTTACCTCAATGATCGGTTCAGCCGAACCGATCCACACTTCTTACAAGTTCCACACAGAAAACAGAACAAAACCTATCTAGTACTCACGGTACCACAGACAGAGACTTGAACCGACTATGCGGAAACAAAATTTCGGTAGAAAACCAACCGAAAAACCGACACTTCAATCGACTTTGAACCGAGCAGCAGGAGAAATCTCCGGAGCGACTGTTCAGTGAGGCAGAGTAAAGAATCTGACGGTTGCAGTTCGAATAACAACAGGCAGAGACATCAACCGAGCTCGAGATGAACATTCTATTCCATGCATAGAAAAGTTAACCCATTGTTCTTCGGGGCAGTTTAAAGGCTGGGGCTAACTGCACTTGTCAGAATACAGCAAGGCTTCATGTTGTTTGAAGGCCTGAAACAGATGGAACACATATTCCAAATTCTGAACCAGGCTGTTCCTGGAGGGGGCTGCTAGCAGCCAATTGTCCAGGCAAGGAAACATGTAGAAGCCCTGCCATCTCAGAGCAGCCGCTTCTACTGCCAGGCACTTGATAAAGACCCCCGGGGGGACAAAGAAGGGCCAACAGGGAGGGCCCGGAATTGAAAATGGGCTCCCTCAAAGTAGCAGCAGAAAAAGCAATGGTGGGCAGGAAAGATTTAAATGTGCAGATAAGCATCTTGCATGTCCACAGAACAGAGCCAATCCCACCCCCCCACTGCAACAGAGGTAACAGTCCCCGGAGAGTGACCATCTGGAAGTGCTTGTACTTGAATACAGATTCAGATGGCTCAGGTACAGGATAGACCACAGATCCCCTCTTTTTGGGGTCGAGGAAAAAGTGGGAGTAAAACCCCTTTCTCCAGTAAGCTGGAGGGATGGGCTCTATGGCTCTTTTTGGGATAAGAGCCTAAATTTCCTCCAGACGAGGTCCAGGTGGTATAAGAAGTTTACCAGAGGATTTTCTGGAGGCCACTCTAGAAACTCCAGCGTGGGACTGTGCTCTATGATCCGAAGCTCCCAGGTGTCTGTGGTCACCCCCCCGCCACCAGTCTAGGTGGAGTGAGAACCAACCCCCTACCGCCTCTCCCAGATTCTCGGCCAGGGGGGTGGGGGGGTCGGCTAAGGAGTCAGGAGGTGGGGACAGGTGCTGGCACAGCAGACACAGGTGCCCCGGGGTCTCTTACGGCAGCAGCTGTGAGGGCCACCGTGGGCGTTCGCGTGTGCTTACCTTTAGCAGACTGGTTTCAAGACTGCCTACTGAAAGACAGATGAAAGGAATGATGGCCCACTCTAGGCTGGGTGGGATAGAGGGAATGAACCGACTTATGGGCTCGCCCTGCCTCCTGCAGGGTGGAGATGATGTCCTGGACATCTCCCCCAAAAAGGACAGACCCTGGAACGGTGCATCCAAAATGCTGGATTGCACATCTGGGCAAATTCGGATACCTGAAGCCAAGAATGGTGTCGGAGACCGACCTCAGCAGCCGCCCCATGCCCAGAGGCATCCACAGCATCATAAGCAGCCCGAAGCATGCGACTGCCAACGTCTGAGCCCAATTTCAAGAGTGAGGCGAGCTGAGTCTTGGTGGGGTCTTTAGGAAATGCCTGTACCAGGTCCCTGGCTTGGTCCCAAAGAACATTTTGATATTGGACCATATGGGCCAGGTAATTAAGAGCCCGGATAGCTAGGGTAGTAGACGCGAACACACGCTTACCCAGGTGGTCTAGCTGCAAAGACTCCCTGTCCGGGGGAAGAGCACTAAGGTGCTTGAGCCTTTTGGTACAGTCATGCACTGCATTTATGACCACTGAATCAGCCTTGGGGTGACCCCCTAAGATGGGTTTACCAGCAGGGGCATGGTAATGACTGTCAGCCTTCTTAGGCAATGGAGGGGTAGAAGAGATGCGATTCCATGCTGCCCTTGTGACATCCTCGTAGGAGTCAATCATGGGTTGCACTACCATGGGGAGGGCATCCAGCTGCCTTAAAACACATGGCCAGATGGCGCTTCTCCGGGTCTTGCTCCTCCGTTTCCCAGCCCACGATGGACTGGATGTGGCACATGACATCCACAAAATTTGGGTTGGGGGGTGGAATCTGGGAACCGGGTCCTCCCCATCCGAAGACTCCCATGGCGAGGAGGAAGACCAGGAACAATCAGAGTCATCCTCATTGGTCTTGCTGTCTAGATCTGACACCGGTGGCAGACACTCATCCTGGCGAGAGCCAGAGTCGACGTCGAGTCAAGACCCAGACAACCCCAATGTTCGTGGTTCACTAGGTCCAGGCTGGCCTGGATCCTGAGGCAGCGGTTCCCAGGCGGTTGTCGGAGGTGGCCCTTGAGAAGCGGGGGTCTGCCTCTGGATAAAGCACCACCCAGCTGAAAACAGGCTATTATAGTCCACTGGGAGTGGGAGGTTATACATTGGTGGGTAGTAATAAGACAGCGGCCGGTATGGGTAGGACAATGGTGGGGCCGGCCTCGGGTACCTGGGAATAGGGCCATCTGGTGCCAGCTGAGGAGCCAGCGTCGGCTGTGGCGTGGGTTGCGGCAGGGGTGAAGCTGCCGTTGGGCCCAAAGTCTGGGGCAGCAGCAGTACTGGCAGTGGCCCAGCAGGCATTGAACGGAAGTGTCTGGGGTAAGGGTCCGCCAGCGAAGGCCTAGCAGGAGAAGAAGATGCCGGGGGGAAGGAGATCACCCTGGCAAAGGCGATGCCGGAGAAGCAGCGGCGGTAGCCTGCTGTGAGCGCTGCCTAGAAGGACTAACATCAGTCCCAGAGGTGGGGACCGATAAAGGCAGTGCCGTGGCCAAGGTGACGGTGGAGGAACTGATGCCTGATGAACCAACACTGGCCAAGTCACCTGCTTGAGAGCCCATGGAAGATATGGGCTTGAACGTCAGGGACTGGGGAGCAGAAGACAAAGTACCCTGCCCTGAGGAGCCGCCGACCGAAACTGCAATAAGTAGACGCGTGCCGGGGAGCCCAGTAGAGCAGAAGGCTGGCCGGGGCTGAAGGGGCAGACCTCCGCTGGGAGGAAAAGCCCATCGCGGGTCAAGGGGCTTGTGGGCCAGCCATGAGTGGGAAGCAGACCAGTCCCGGTGTTTATCCCGGTGCTTGTGCTTCACATCAGATTTATATGATGAGGAGGCCCCAGAGGACTGTGCCGGCAAGGTCATAGAGCTCCTGGCCTTCAGCATCTTTTCCATTGCCACCAACTTCTGCTTCAAAAGGTGGCTCTCCAGAGTTTTAAGACTACATCTCCGAGTGGCCTGACAATTTCTGGCAAATCTGTCAGGCTTTGGTGTCGTGGCTGGGACATAGGCAGATGAGACATGCAGAGTGGCCGTCTTTTTTAGGAATCTATTTGCCACAGGCACACTCAGAGGAGCGGTCAGAAGATGAGATTGGTACAGAAGACATAAACTCATTGACTAAAGCACCAAAAATGCGATGCTTAACACTAAAGAAACAAGCATTTGTCAATGCCGAATGCTTGTTTGCTGGCGTTAGACAGATGCAGAATAGGAATGGCAGTGAAGTACTGAAGTGACACCAACCCCACCCCAACCCTGCAGAGTTGGACAGGCATTGGGGTGTGCCTTTGGGTCGTCACCCATAACGCTCACACCATTTCACCGCACCCTACCCTGCAGACCCCGACAAGTGTCGAGGTGTGCCTTGGAGTGTTAAGGCTTTACACTCATCCCATTCCATAAGGAAATACACTGAAATGGGTGCAGTATAGGAGAATGGGGTGAACTTTGGGGCCGAACACTCCAAGGCACGCCTCGATGTCTGTCACTGGCTGCAGGATGGGGGTGGAATGGCATGAGCATTACTGTCGACAATCCAAAGTCACATCCCAATGCCCGTCAGTCCCTACAGGGTAGGGCGTTTAGGGAGTTATGGTTGGAAACCCTAATGCCCTGGGCATTTCTTGGTATTTTCACTTCAAGTTTTCAACATGGGCTTTTTGCGACCACACAGCATGAACAGTGACACTATCACTTCGTTAGCGGAAAGGTGATTTTGCACAGCGACTGTACCACTTGGCACCAAAGGTGCGAAAACGCATTTTGAACAGGATGTGAAAAATGACAGCTGTACTGTTCATGAGGAGGTGTAAAAAAATGGTAATGTTGGAAATCTGGAGTGAAAATAAAAAAAACTGGTGAAGTCACGAGCATGCGTAGAAACTGCTCAACGCACACCGGTAATGCAATTATTTGGGGAATTTTTTTTACACCAGATTTTCAACATAGGCATTTTGGGACCTCTGCTCATGAACAGTGGCATTGTGATTTTCTTAATCTGTCCCGAACGTTGATTTCACACAGCGACCATGTTCATTGTGTGCCACAGGTGCAAAAACATTTTTCGGGCAGGATGTGAAAAATGACAGCTGTACTGTTCATAAGGAGGTGTGGAAAAATGGCAATGTTGAAAATCTGGAGTACAAATATAAAAAATTTGTAAAGTTACGAGCATGCGTAGAAACTGCGCAATGCACACTGGTAGCCATTTTTGGGACCTCCGCTCATGAACAGTGGCACTGTGATTTTCTTAATCTGTCGCGAACGTTGATTTCACACAGCGACGCGCCATTGTCGCCAGATGTGCAAAAACACATTTCAGGCAGGATGTGAAAAATGACAGCTGTACTGTTCATATGGAGGTGTGGAAAATCTGGAGTGAAATTATTAAAAATTCTCGAAGCTACGAGCGTGCATGGGAACTGCACAACGCATGCTCGTAACACAGTAATTTTTTCACCAAATTTGCAATATAGGGTTTTTGGGAGCCCACCTTATGAACAATGACACTGTCATTTGGTTAATCGGTCCCGGATTCCAGCAGTGACCGCAAAATCACATTTCAGGACTGAATAACGACATGACAGTTACTGAGTTCATGAGGTGGGGTCCCAAGAACCCCATGATGAAAATGTGGCGCCAAAAGTCGCAAAAATGGGCGAGATATCCACCTAAGTTAACCCCCCCCCCATCATGCCATTATACAGCTCACCGGCATTTCTTCAGTTTGCAGTTGGCTTTGAAGAGTGCAGACATGTTACCGCTCCACCGAAGATCATCGTGCCAGGCTCAAGGGGTAAGTATGGGGTGAGGGGATGCGGGTTGGGGAAGGGGGCACCACAGACAATGATGGATTGTTTTCTTGTTTACAGGCTAAAAAAAAAAAAAAAACTTTGGGGGAAGGTTTTCTTTTTTTACAGGTACATTTGGCACGCTGGGGTGGGCTCCAAGTGTGCCACCTGGGTGTTTTGGGACTACTGGGGCAGACGGGGATAGGGCAACCCATTGGCAAAGAAAACAGGGTCTGTGTTTGGGGGGGCATGATGCCAAGGGGGATTGGGCACCCCCTCAGCATACAAATTAAACTACAGGGACATCATGCCGATGGGGACTGGGCTCCCTGTCGATAAATGAACTGGGGAGGGGGCATGCTGACAGGGGGGTTGGGCACCCCCAACGTCGGCTTTCAGGTGGGACTGTGAGAGGCGGACAGCGATAGCCGCCACCATGTTTATTGAAATGTTACACCAGGCAAGGCACACCCTGCAATGACTGGTCGCTCCCTCACTGCAGAGGCAAAATTGTTTCAAGCTGGTGGCACGCTTTTGAGCTGCTGTCATAGACAGCGTGCTCATTCATTGGTGCCACACAGACAAGCCCTAAAAAGCAGTGGCGGCACTGGCCACAACAGGGCCGCACCGCCACAACCTGCTACTCAAGCAAGCTGTCACAACATGTTTCTTGCGCATGAGCGCAAAACATAAAAAGGAAAATAAAAAAGCACTGCGAGCAAGGGTAATGGTGGTCAACTGTAGCTGCGGTGTCTGCTAAGGTCCAACATGCATGGGTCGACAGCAGGAAAAAAACTGAGGTAGTTGTGGGGGACCTCTCACCTTTATAGGATAGGCTGATGTCAGTGGCTGACATAGGTCATGGCTGGTCCCCTGTGGTAGACCGCAAGCTAGAAGTTTTCCATGTGGTCCTGGTGCCTGACAGCTTAGCCGTACCAGTGTGGCCTGCTGCAAGAACCTGCCTTGAAATAAGATCCATATCTGCCGCTGCCAAGACGAGGCGACCAGAATCAGGGCAGCACTCTCCAATTGTAGCTTGATAAGAACCATCTGAATCAGAGGGAAGGGAGGGAATGCGTAAAAAAACCTCACTTTCCAGGAGAAGTACAACACTGGTCACCAGAAAACTCCAGGGCCTGGATCTAGCGAGCAGAAACGTAGCAGTTTTGCTTTGAGTGGGGATACAAAAAAGGTCCAGCTCAGGATGACCCCACCTGTCGAACAGGTCTTCTGCAACCGAGGTGAGCAACTCCCACTCGTGTACTTTGTACTGTGATTGGCTGAGGCTGTCTGCCAGGCATTCTGGGCATCTGGCACATGGACAGCTGACAGTTCTAGAACGTGATCTAGAGCCCAGTACCATACCCTCATTGTTTCCCAGCACAGAGGATAGGAATGGGTCCCCCCCTTGCTTGCTGATGTAGTAGGCTGCACTGAGATTGTCCGACTGCACAAACAGAGGACCCAGGGAGAGATGGTTCTGGAAGGCCTGTAAGGCATACAGAACTGCCCTAATTTCTAAAACGTTTATGTGGAGGTAAGTCTCCCCACAGGAGCAGAGGCCCTGGGTCTGAGAGGGGCCTAGATGGGCTCCCCAACCCTGACCTGAAGCATCTGTGGTGAGGATTTGTTGAGGGGCAGGGATAAGAAAGGGGATTCCCTTTAAGAGATTGGCCAGGTTCATCCACCAGTGAAGCACTGTGCAAACTGGTGAGGAGACAAGGACCAGCTGATCTAGATCACCTGAATGCTGATCCCACTGAACCCTGAGGGTTCACTGTGGAATCCTCATGTGCAACCTGGCCAGAGGGGCCGTCACAACGGCCGTGGCCATGAGGCCTAGAAGCCCAAGAAAAGTTCTGGCTGGAACATGCCGGCTCTGAGCCACCTCTTGGGCCTGGGCAATAAGGCGGGCCCACCTTGTCTTGAGAAAGGAAGGCTTTGCCCTGAGTAGAGTTCAGGACTGCCCCTATGTATTGCAATCTCTGAGAAGGGGTCAGCACAGACTTGGGTCGATTGACTGTGATGCCCAAACAACTGCAGGGTGCATACCAGAGTGACCAACAAGATCTCCCTGGACTGGGCTTTCAGTAACCAGTTGTCCAGGTATAGAAACACATAGAGGCCCTCATGCCGAAGGGCTGCTGCTACAGCTGCTAAGCACTTGATAAAGAAAGACCTGTGGTACAGAGGATAAGCCAAAGGGCAATACCCTGAACTGGTAATGCTCCCCCTGGAACAGGAACCTCACGTAACACCTGGGAGGTGTGCAAACCATGATATGCAGATAGGCATCCTGCATATCAAGGGAGCATAGCCAGTCGCCCTGCTTGAGCAGCGGGAGAAGACCATGCAAAGTGACCATCTGTAACTTTTTGTACTGGATAAAAAGGTTCAATTCCTTAAGGTCTAGAATGGGCCTCAAGTCCCCTGTTCTTTTGGGAACCAGGAAGAACCTGGAATAGGACCCCTTGTTCCTTTGCTGCCTGGGCACTGGTTCTATGGCCTGCTTGTTCAGCAAGGCAAGGACCTCCGCTCTGAGTATCTCTCTGTGGTCTGGAGGGTAAAACAGGGGGACTGGGGGAACATCTGGAGGCTGCTATAGAAGCTTAAGAGCATGTCCCAGTTCAATTATCTGCAAGACCCAAGCATCTGTTGTGATGGTTCTCTATTGGGGCAAATGGAGGGAGAACCTGCCCCCGACCACCACCTCCCGGCTCAGGGGAGGAGGAAGAGGAGGAGGAGGAGGGGGGTCTGGCAAGAAGTCAGGCACAGGCTGAACCCAGAGGCAGGGGTCGCACTGCTACCTCTGGATTGCCTGTCCGAGGGGTCAACGGAGGAGGAAGGAGCAGGCAAGGCTGAGCTGGCTCTGCATTTAACCTGAAGATTGACTCCAGGACCTTACTTTTTGGAGGGCTTCCGAAAGGATCTACAACTGGACTGGGCATGACATAAGGAGTGGACACAATGAATGGCTCTACTACAAGCCTGCAGCTCATTAATAATGTCCTGTACATGAGGACCAAAAAGTTTGTGACCAACAAAACGGGCATTTAACACCTTTTGCTGGACGTCATTGGCAAAGTCAGAGATCCACAGCCAGGAGTGCCGTCTGAGACAAATGCCAGAGGCAGCTGCCCTGGCTGTAGTGTCAACCATGTCATAGGTGGCGCTAAGGAGGTGCTTGCTAACATCCTCAGAAGCCTAGAGTACACTGAGAAGCTCCTGCTTGTGAGAACCCTCTGGAAGGGTCTGAGCAGCCGCTCTGCCCTTCCTTCAAAGAGTATTTTGGTTAGGGATGTCACAATATCAAATTTTTAGTGTCACGATATTTGGGTAAAAAATATCACGATATATCGATTATCACGATTACCAGCAACATTTTTTTTTTTTTAAATGTCCCCATATAGCTGTTTGGACACAGTCACCACCATTTCCAGCCTTCGGGCATCCTGGTACCCCCCAACCCCAACCGTCACTCTCCCTGCCGTCTCACCAGTGGGGATCAACATGGGGAGAGGTCTACAAGCTCCTGTTCACCGTTAAATACCACTTAGGAAAACCTCTACTGAAGGAAAGGATTGTGTAATATCTTGAATCCAGTTGCTTACAGGATCTGAGGCAGCATGGATTCACAACAGGGAGGTTATTTCAAACAAATCTGATAAGATTTCTTTGACTGGGTGACCAGGGAATTAGATTAAGGTGGAGCCTTGGATGTGGCCTACCTTGATTTCAGTAAGGCCTTCAACACCGTTCAACATAGGAGACTCGTAAACAAGATGGGCAGCCTGGGAGTGGGTTCAAAGGTGGTAAACTGGGTAAAAAATTGGTCGGGGGATAGACGACAGAGGGTGATGGTAAACAGAGCTCACTCAGAGGACGGGAGGGTGACCAGTAGGGTGCCACACGGATTAGTACTGAGACCACCAGTCCTCTTTAATGTCTTTATTAGTGACATTGCAGAGAGGCTAGAAGGGAAGGTATGCCTTTTGCAGATGACACAAAGATCTGTAATAGGGTAGACACTCCAGAGGAGGGGTGTATGTGGAAAAAATGACTAAAGATTTAAGAAAGTAGGTAGGGAAAATGGACAGACTAGATAGAAACTTAGAAAGATAGAAGATATTGGCAGATAAGGACCACATGGCATGCCTAGTCTTCCCTAAATTCCCTGCCTACAGTGTCTCCGGAGACCCTACTCAGACTAAGGCTTACACCCACCTCTTGCTTCTAAGATTCTCTTGTGTCTATCCCATGCATTCTTATATCCTGTGACCATCTTAGCCCCCACGACCTCCACTGGTGGGCCAAGTGGTACTTATCTGCTGTCAGTTTCTATGCAAGTAAGTCAACTGGTGCACATATCTTCCCTCCCCCCATTTCTTTTTCCCATCCCTGAGGCTGACATATGTGTGAAGGTGCGGGTGTGTGAAACATAGAAACATAACATAGAAGGTGTTGGCAGATAAGGACCTCCTGGCCCACCTAGTCTACCCTATTTGTCCTACCTGCAGTGCCATCGCAGACCCTATTCGGTCTCTGGTTTTCACACTCCCTTGCCTTACTTCTAAGATCCCCTTGGTTTATCTCACGCATTCTTGAACACTGTAACAGTTTTAGCTCCCACGACCTCTGCTGGGAGGCTGTTAGAAGCATCCACCTTCCTTTCTGTAAAGAAGTACTTCCTCACATTTCCTCCCAGCCCCCCCCCCAAGCTTCATAGTGTTACCCCTTGTCCTCCTGGAGCACCTTTTCTTTGGAAGATGCTCCTCCTGTACCTTGTTTATACCCGTGAGGTATTTTAATCTTTCAATCATACCCCCCACCTTTCCCTCCTTCCATCTGGGAGTACATGTTTAATTCCTTAAGCCTTTCTTCATAGGGCTTCTGGTGCAGGCCCTTCACTATTTTGGTTGCCCACCTCGGTATCACCTCCACCCAGTCAATGTCCTTTTGGAGGTGGGGTCTCCCGAACTGTGCACAGTACTTGAGGTGTGGTCTCACCAGTGATCTATACAGGGCTATTATTATCTCCCTCTTTCTGCTAGTGATACCCCTGCCTATGCATCCAAGTATCCCACTAGCCTTTCCCACTGCCTTGTCACACTGTTTAGCCACCTTCAGGTCATCAGTAATGATGACCCCCAGGTCCCTTTCTTGTTTTGTGACTGCTAGTACTTCTCCTCCCATTTGGTACGTTGCCCCCAGGTTTCTGAGCCCCAAGTGATTTTGCACTTTTTTACTTTGAAACCCAGCTGCCAAGCTCGTGACCATTCTTCCAGTTTTTTTTACATCTTCCCTCATTCTTTCCACCCCCCTCCCAGTGTGTCAACTCTGTTGCAGATTTTTGTGTCATCTACAAACAGGCATTCCTTCCCTTCCAGTCCTTCTGCAATGCAGCTAATAAAGACACTGAAGAGGACTGGGCCTAGTACTGACCCTTACGGCATCCCACTGGTGACTTTACCTTCCCCAGAATGGATGCCATTTATCACCACCCTCTGACTCCTATTGCCTAGCCAGCTGACTACCCATCTTACTACTTTAGGGCCTACTGCTAGGATTCTCAGCTTGCTCACCAGCCTTCTATGTGGAACGGCGTCGAAGGCCTTACTGAAATCCAGGTAGGTCATGTCAACTCCCCCCCAATCCACTTCCTTGGTTACCTAATCAAAGAACTTGATCAGGTTTGTCTGGCAATACCTCCCCCTGTGAAACCATGTTGCCTTGAATCCTGTAGTACACTGGTAAGAACAGGTTACTCACCTGTAACTGTAGTTCTAGGAGTGGTATATGTTGTTCATCCACACTCTTTGGCATGTCCCCTTCCACTTTAAATCTCACTGGAAGTCTTCAAACTGGCTCCTCCCACCCACTCGGGTGGTATATACCTCGGTTCCGCCCCATGATGCCAGATCTTAGCCCACTGGAATCAAGGTTGTGTGTGTCTGCAGCCAGGGAGGTCGGTTGGGTCCGTGTGGATGAACAACATATACCACTCCTAGAACGACTGTTACAAGTGAGTAACCTGTTCTTCTAGGAGCGTGGATATGTTGTTCATCCACACTCTTTGGCAGATTCCTAGCAGTTCTCCGGGAGGAGGGAGGCAAGGCGCACACCCCCTACTTAGGGGGCAGAGACTGGAGAACTGAGGCCCCCAAACCAGCATCCCGGCGTGACTCAAGGTCGATGTGGTAGTGGGTGATGAAGGTGTTTGCTGACTTCCAGGTAGCAGCCCCGCAGATTTCCTGGATAGGGATGTCCCTAGAAGCAGCCAACGATGCAGCAGTATGGCGGGTAGACTTGAGCTCTTATCTCTCTGGGAGACTCCTTGCCAGCCAACTCATATCACAGATCTATGCTGGATGTGATCCATCTTGCAATAGTCCACTTTGCTGCAGGTCTGCCAGAAGCGGCTTCAGCGTAGGTGACAAACAGCTAACGAACCTCTCCCCGAATTTCTGCCATCCTCTCCTTGTAATAGGAGAGAGCACATCTCTGGTCCAAAGTATGGAGCCTATACTCTGCCTCCGAAGTGTAATTAGGGTAGTATATCAGCAGAGTTAACACCTAGTTAAGGTGAGACTCTGACACCACTTTTGGAAGGAATTTCAGGTGGGGGCAAAGTATAACCTTGTCCCTGTGGAAGACCAGATAAGGGGAGTCCACCAAAAGTACCTGAAGCTCCCCTGTCCTTCCGGTAGACGTGACAGCCACCAGGAAGGCCGCCTTCCATGACAAGTGTGACAAGGCACACTCGTGCATAGGTTCGCATGGCTTGCCCATGAGCTTTGCCAGTACCAGCAGTAGATCCCACAGAGGTGGAGGTTCACGCACCGGAGGGGATATGTGATACAGGCCTTTGAAAAGGTGCCCGACCACTGTCTCCTGTGCAGTCGGCTGTCCGGCCTGCACCCAGTAAGCAGAGATGGCTGCCAGGTGCACCCTAAGGGTCGATGACCGAAGACCCCCTTTGGACAGAGACCAAAGGTAGTCGAGAATGGTAGTCACTGGACAGGACAGAGGGTCCAGGCCCTGGCCCTGACAACAAATGGAAACCCTTTTCCATTTGAAGGCATAACATTTCCTGGTCGATTCCTTTCTGGATGCCTCCACCACAGTGTAGACATCTTCGGAAAGACAAAAAGCCTGGAACTCTAGCCGCTCAGGTACCAGGTTGTGAGGTACAGGGATTGAAGGTCCAGATGGAATACCTTCCCCTGATTGAGTGATATCAGGTCCGGGTGTGTGCAAAGCCGCACTGGGTGCCTGCAGCTGAGATCATCTGGATACCAGAATTGGCGCGGCCAGTCTGGGGCTACCAGGATCACCTTTGCCTTGTCCCTCCTCACCTTGAGGAGCATCTTGTAGATCAAGAGAAATGGAGGGAAGGCGTCAAGGAGGCCTGGGGTCCACGGCCCCGAGAAGGTATCCCCCTGCAGCGAGCCCTGCTGAGGGGGGCGGGCATGAAACAGCCTCAGCTTGTTTTTTTCCCTGTAGGCAAACAGGTCCACCATCGGTTAGCCCCAACGGGAGAACAGGCTGTAAGCTACCTCTGGATGGAGAGACCACTCGTAGGATGACTGGCCTAAGCGACTGAGAGCATCCACCAGGTGGTTTGAGGCTCCTGCCACATGGATGGCTAGGAGATCTACTTCCAACCGGCTCATGAGTGTCCAGATGCGGAGTGCCTCCTTGCACAGCAAATGGGAGTGCATGCCGCCCTGTTTGTTGAGGTAGTACATGGTCCTGGTATTGTCCGTGTGGATTTGAACCACTTGACCCCAGAGCTGAGGAGCGAAAGCTGACAGTGCCAGTCTGAGTGCTCTGAGCTCCAACTGGTTGATGTAGCATCAGGGCTCCTTGGGGGTCCAGAGCCCGTGGGCCCTTTTGTCCCCATGTGGGCTCCCCAGCCCATGAGAGAGGCATCAGTCGTGAGGACGACCATCGGCTCGGGGAAGACAAACGGGATCCCTTCCTGTAAACGGTCTGGGGCGGTCCACCATTGGAGAGTGTCCCACATCCTCTGGGTTACAGTGACCAGATGGTCAAAATGACTGTGGCTCTGTGTCCACTGGGCGGCCAGCTCCCACTGGAGGGGGCGCATGTGAAACCGGGCCCAACAGACCACTGAAGTGCATGCTGCCATGTAACCCAGAAGGCGCACAAAGTCCCGGGCAGGGCGCAAGTGCCCAACCAGAAATGATTGGGCAAAGGAGGAAAGAACCTCTGCCCTGTCAACCGGGAGCCGAGCTCTGGCTTGACAAGAGTCGAGCTCTGCCCAGATGAAGCCCATCACTGGAGACGGCACGAGTTCTGAGTTGGCCTCGTTGATCAGGAGGTCGAGTCAGAAGCAGGTCTGGAGGACCAGGTCCCTGGACCTCTCCACCTCCTGTTGGGTGGATCCTGCTAGGAGCCAATCATCGAGGTAAGGATAAATCCTGACCCCCCCCCCGACGCATGAGATGGGCCGCCACCACTGCAATGCATTTAGCGAAGACCCGAGAGGCCGATGACAAGCAGAACAGCATAGCTTGGAACTCGTACAGGGTCCCTTCGACCCTGAAGCGGAGAAACCGCTGATGGGACGGACAGATTGGGATGTGAAAGAACGCATCCTGCAGATCAAGTGAACAGAACCACATGTTTCACTCCAAGGATGGGATGAATGATCTGGGACAGAGTGACCATCTGAATGGTGCGTGACCTGAGATATTGATTCAGGTTGTGGAGATCTAGAATGGGGCTCCAGCCCTCCATCCGTTTGGGCACTAGGAAGTACCTGGAGACAAAGCCTGGGTCTGCTGGAGGATCTGCCACTGAAGCTACTGCCTCCTTGAGGAGTTGAGCGATGTCGTCTCTGACAGACGACTGGGTCTGAGCGAATACACTTTCCTCCCGAGGGGCTTGGCTTGGAGGGTACTGCTCGAATTTCAGAGGCAGTCCCTGACTGACCACTTCCAGAACCCACCTGTCCATGGTGACAACGGACCAGACGGAAAGAAAGTGGCGGAGTTGGCCCCTCGCTGTAGGACCCAGAGCTGGCGTGACGGGAGAGGGGGTGGCAGCCCCTGCCCCGTCACTGAGCAGGCTTGGAGGAGAAAGATCCAGGACCTGAACCTCAGCCACCTTTATGGGCTTGTTGGGGACCAGGCTTGGGCCGAGGGCACCAAGCTTAAGCCTGCTGTTGGTGCTGGTGCTGCTGTCTGCCTTGAAAGGAGGACTGCAGGGCGGCAGGAGAAGAATGCCGAAAAGGCTTCTTTTCTTCTGCTGGTTCTTGCCCGAAGAACTCCTGGCAGAAGTAGCGTCCAAGGTGGCACTGGACTGCTCAATGCGCTGAAGATGACCGGCCACTCCTGGGCCGAACAAGTCGGTCCCAAGGAAGGGTACATCAGCTAATTTGTGCTGGGTATCCACTGGAAAGGAGGAAAGCCTCAGCCAAACCCAGTGACGAGAGGCAACTGTGGCAGCCATTGAACGGGCACAAGAATCCCTAAGGTCAAGGGCCGTCTGAAGCTGCTGTTTGGCAACAGTTCGGCCCTGATCCCAGACCTGCTTGACCATGGTCTGCATGCCCACGGGGAGATGTGGGAGGGCTTCGTCTAGCGACCCCAGAAGGGTGTGAGAGAAGTGTGCCATGATGACAGCCGAACTTGCCTGACGAAGGCCCAAGGAGGAAGCCGCATAGACCTTCCTGGCTGAATGGTCCAAAAGAAAAAATTACTCATCTTAGTAATTATGTTTCTTCTAATGGAGTCTTGCTGTATTTTGACAATTTGCAGCTAGCTCCAGCTCTTGAACTGCCCCGGAGAGTGAAGGGTTAAATTCTATGCCAGGCATAGGACGTTGGGCTCGAGCTCGGTGGAAAAAACTGTCTGTGTCCTTCTGAAACCAAACCGTCAGATCTGCATGGCTAAACTCACTGACTAAATGTGGACATTGTAAAACTCCTAGTAGCCAACTGACAATAAAGACTTTGATTCCCAAAAGACTCAAGTCAGGAAACCCAAAGAACCAAAACCAGGTAATAAGAACTAAAAACTCTTAATTAAACAAATACAAAGCATCCAACACAACAGGAGTGGGGTAGACACACCCTTGGGGTGCAACACTGCACCTGCCCACCCACTTCCCAAAAACAGGTTCTGAGAGGGGAGGCAGGAAGGGAGGTCAGAACACAGCAAGACTCCATTAGAAGAAACAGTTACTAAGGTGCATAATTTTGTCTTCAAACAACATGAAGTCTTGCTGTATTCTGACAATTTGCAGACTACCAAGCAGTACCTCCAAGGACGAGGGGCAGAACCTACTTTGGGAATAGGCTCTGAAGTACTGCTGTGCCAAACCTAGCATCACTCCTAGCCTGGATATTCAGAGAGTAATGCTTGGTGAAGTTATGAACTGTTTTCCAGGTGGCTGCTTGACAGATTTCCCTAGCTGCAGCCAGAGATGCAGCTGTACCTCTAGTGGAATGAGTCCTCAGGCTTGAGGGTGCAGTTTTTCATAGCAGAATTCAATACAGGACACAATCCACCTGGCAATGGTTCTCTTGGTGGCAGGTTTTCCCTTACCTACTTCCCCATAAGTGAGGAACAACTGGAGGGAGTCAAACCTGTGACCCTTTGTATGTTCTATGTAGTAACTAAGGGCCCTTTTAACATCTAAACTGTGTAGCCTCCGTTCCCCTGAGGAGGTGTGATCAGTGAAGAACACAGGAAGAGACATAGATTGGCTTAAGCGGAAATCAGAAACCACTTTAGGTAGGAACCTTCTATTGGTTCTAAGGACCACCTTCCCTCTATGGAAAGAGATGAAGTCAGGCTCCACTGACAGGGCTTGCAATTCACTAATACGTCTGGCAGAAGTAACAGCAACCAAAAACACAGTTTTCCAAGTCAAGTACTTGAGCTCTGCTGAGGACATAGGCTCGAAGGGGGTTGCATCAGTTGAGCAATACAAATATTCAAATCCCAGGCAGGAGTAGGATCCCTAAAAGGGGGGGTATGAAACAATCCTTTGAAAAATTTACAGAATACAGGGTGAGATGACAGAGAGGAAGATTTCCCCACTGACAGGAAAGCAGAAATAGCTGACAAATGAACTTTGAGAGTAGCTGGTTTGAGGCCTAGGCCATTAAGGTAAACCATGTAATCTAGAACTGTAGACAAGTCAGCAGTGTCTGGGGAAACGTGCTTCTTGGAACACCAAATACTGAACCTTTTCCATTTGGAGTTGTAGGTTTTTCTGGTGGCAGGCTTTCGAGAAGCCTTGAGGATCTCCAGAACCCCTTAAGACAGATGTAAATCTGCATACTCTAAGTCTTCAAGAGCCATGCATTGAGATTGAGTGACTGGAGACTGGGGTAACAAATCCTCCCTGAGAGGATTGTAATTCCTGGGAAGAGACAGGGGAAGATGGACTGCTAAGGACAGCAACAGGGGGTAGCAAGGCTGCCTGGCCCAGTCTGGAGCAATCAGAATCACTTTGCATGGTTGTGACCTTACCTTGACCAGAACCTTGAACAACAGAGGAAAAGGAGGGAAAGTATAAAGAAACTTCCCTTCCCAGTTCAAAATCAGAGCATCCAGAGAGACTGAACCCAATACTGGGGGTCTGCAACAAAACAGAGGAAGTTGGTGACTGTCTGGGGCTGCAAAGAGATCTATCTCCGGAGTGCCCCACCTTGAGAAGATCACCTTCAATACCAAAGGATCCAGAGATCCAGGGACCATACTTTCATGGCCTCCATGCACAAGGCTGTGGACCGAGTGTCTCCCTGCTTGCTGATATACCACACGGTGGTAGTGTTGTCCGTCCTGACCTGAACCACCTTGTTCTGTATTGACTGAGAAATAGCTTGTAGGTTAAGAAGTACTGCCCTGAGCTCCAGAAGGTTGATGTGAAGAAGGGATTCCTGAGGGGACCATAGTCCCTGGCCCGTGAGAGCCCCCAGATGGGCTCCCCACCTCAAAAGTGAAGCATCTGTGGTAAGAACCACAGAGTGAGTCTGAGAGACAAATGGAACACCTTGCCTCAGATTGTCCAGGTCCTGCCACCACTGAAGGGCCTGAACTAAGGTCTGAGCAACAGGAACTAGCTTGGTAAGAGGATCTTTCCTTTGGGACCAAAAGGTTCTTAGATGGAACTGAATGTCCCTCATCTGAAACCTGGCCCCTTGGACCACTGCTGTGGAAGCTGCCATGTGGCCCAGAAGCTACAGAAAATGCCTTGCTGGTCAAGAAACCAGAGGGAGAAAGGAAGAGGCCAGCTGAGAGATGGCTTTTGCCCTTTCCAAAGGAAGGAAGGCTCTTGCCTTGAGTGTGTCCAGCTCTGCTCCTATAAAAGTGAGGAGCTGTACTGGTTCGAGAACTGACTTGGCAAGATTGAGAAGGCACCCCAGGGAAGTGAGAACTTTCTGGGTAACCTGCAGATCTGACTTGACTTGGTCTGAAGACTGGCCCACCAGAAGCCAATCATCCAGATATGGAAAAATACAGATCCTTTTCCTTCTTAAAAAGGCCACCACTACTGCTAGGCACTTTGTAAACACCCTTGGAGCTGAGGTTAGACCGAAGGGCATTGCTCTGAACTGATAATGGCCCGAGGGCAATTTGAACATGAGGTACTTTCTGTGAGAGCACCTGATGGGAATGTGAAAACAGGCATCCTTGAGGTCCAGGGAGTCTAGCCAGTCTCCTGGCCTCAGAAAGGGAAGAATTGTTCCCAGAGTCACCATCTTGAATTTTGGCTTTACTAGGTGCTTGTTTAGGTATCTTAGATCTAGGATGGGTCGCCACTCCCCTGTCTTTTTCGGGGTAAGGAAGTACCTGGAGTACAGACCTTTGCCCCTGTATGGAGTAGGAACTCTTTCTCTATGGCCTTTAAAGCCAGTAGAGACAAAACCTCTACCTGTAGAGCAAGGGTTTCTGAAGTATTTGCAAGTGGAAAGGATCTGGGTCTCAGTTTCGGAAAACTTTTAAAACTGAGAACCAGCCCTTGGCTTATAACCTCCAGGACCCACTTGTCTGAGGTAACAGACATCCAGTCCTGGACAAAGTAAGCCAGCCTGCCTCCTACTGGAATGGGGGAGTCGACCTGGGCTGACACATCAGGGTGTCTGCTTAGCAGGAGCCTTAAGCTGAGGGGTGGATGCAGCCCTGCTCATCCCCCTTCTGCCTCTCCCACAGAAGAACCCCCTCTGAGAAAAGGAAGAGGAGGCCTGTGCCTAGTAGAAAGGCCTGTGAAAAGGCCTGCCCCTAGCTTACTGCCTCTGAGGAGTTGCCTGCCTCTCCTTGGCCTGGGCACTCCTATAAGTGGTACTGTACTCATCCATTTTCTTCATGTAATTTCGTCTGCTCCCAAACAGAGAATTACCCACTCAGGAAATCCATGGCCTTAGCCTGGGTGTCTCTGTAAAGGCTAGTACATCTGAGCCAGGCCATTCTCCAAAGAGCACAGATGTAGCCATGACTCTTGATGACACATCACTGGAGTCCACAGCAGCATGAAATTGCACCTTTGATGCCTCATCCCATCTGCAGCCACCGCCCAGCTCCTTGGCTACTTGGGGAGGCCTGCTTTAGCCAGTGCCAGTACAGTGTCCCACCTGGACTCTGGTACCTGGCTGTATAGGCTATATAATTAGCCTGCCTGCCCCAAAGATGATGCCAAGTACTGTTTCTCGCAATGGCATCTATCTTCCTGGAATCTTTGTCTGGGGGGTGGAAGCCAAGGCTATGTTTGCTTGTCACAGGCAGCAGCCTGCACTACCCCAACATGGCTGCATTGTTGGTAAAGAAATTCCGTATCTGAGCCTGACAAGATGTACCTCTTGCCAACAGGAGGTACAGAGTTGGGAGACCTAAGAATTTTTTGTGTCCGTTTCTCAAATGACCTATGAAGGGGAACAGTCTCTTAGACTCTGGGATGTCCATCATTTCTATGAAGTCAGGCTCTTCTTGATCCTCTACAGCCTTCTCAATAGGAAGCTGGATGGTTTGAGCCACTTTTCTGTAGAACAGAAAGTGGGAAGGGGACTCAGAAAGCCTAGGAGGGGAAACACCAGAAGGTTTGTCTGGGGAGATGTCCGGTTCCACAGGCACATCCAGACTTCTGTCATCATAATCATCCTCTTCAAAATCCCCCTCCTCATCAAACTCCAGTTGGTAAAAATCTTAAGGGGAATAATCCTGAACCAGGGGAACTGACCGAACCAAACCTCTGCCAGAAGGCACCGGATCGATCGGAACCAGACGAAGCGATTCCACAATCGGAATCGCTTGGGCTATTTCTTCAGCGGTCGGAACATGCAGCTCTGGATCTGAACCGGCCAATTTATCCTTTCATTTTCTTTTTGTAGGACCAGATCCCTCAGGATCGGCTTTCCTCTCGCCCAAAAAAGTATTGCCCTGGTCAGAGGGCACTCCTCCTGGTTCGGTAGGAACCGAACCGGGCTGGCCTTCCGGGTCAGCGGATTTCTCGGCCTCCTTATCCCTAAGTCTACCTAACCTTTTCTCCAGGGTAGAATTAGGGAAATTCTTTACAAATTTGGCAGTCTGAATCGAGGTGGTCAAACCCCAGACAGTAAACACAGGTGGTGTGGGGATCGGCCTTAGCAAAGACCTCCCAACACACACTGCAGTATTGAAACCCATTGGGCCCGTTTTTTTTCTTGGGTTTCTCAGACATGGCCAACCTAACCAACTTACCCTTTATATGGCAACCGCCAGGCAAGACTCCCCTATCGGTTTCACACCGTGTCATGGGTGATGGAAAAAAATAGCTAAAATTACGTTTGTTTTTTTTTTCAAACCGATACGGACCGGTAACCACACACTAACATTTTCTTTTTTAAGATCTTACTACAAGATCGGTTCAACCGAACCGATCGGAAAAATTTAAAAATTTCCACTCAACAGCTACTACTCTAAGTACTTACGATACCACAGAGTCTCGAACCGAAAAAACGGAACGAAAATCTGACTAAAACCGAAACTTTAACCGCAATAGAACCGAGCAGAAGGAGAAATCTCCGGAGCGACTGTTCAGTGAGAAGGAGTAAAGAATCTAATGGTTTGGTTTCAAAAGGACACAGACAGAGTTTTTAACCGAGCGCGAGACCAACGTTCTATGCCTGGCATAGAATTTAACCCTTCACTCTCCGGGGCAGTTAAAGAGCTGGAGCTAACTGCAAATTGTCAGAATACAGCAAGACTTCATGTTGTTTGAAGCTTGGACGCTTTATCAGATCATTGGTCAGTATCGGCAGAACTGCCAGTATGCCTGAACACAGAGGCGGTCACCTGGCTCTCGGCCGAAGGGTGCTCTGTGAACCCCACAAGTGACCCCATGGGCACAGCATACTTGTGAGCCATGCGGGCAGACGGTACTGGACAAGAGGCAGGACGCTGCTGAAGTTCTAGGGCCGGTCCAACAATGGCCTCGGCCACAGGAAAGGCCTCCGTCAGGGTGCTCTCCTCTCTTAAGGATGTCCGTAAGAGGGTACTCCGCCTTTTTCTGGATTGGCTCTAGGGGCATCCCTGTAGACTCAGGGATGAGGCAGAGGATCCCTTGAAAAGACGAGGGACCTTCCTCAGTCTCTAGGCCAGCAGTCGAATCATTATCACCTGGATGTGAGTGCAGACCAGTGATGTCCAAATCTGATGAATCCGGATACAACGGCCTACCGCCCAGGTCACCTTCGACTCACCGGGGGCGGTCTGGGGTGACTGTGACCGATAATCGCCAGGAAAGCTGGTGTCCGGTCTATCTTCCTTGGAATGAGCCCCTCCCACAGGCTGTTTAGGCAGTGGTTCCACCACAATAGGTGGAGAGAACAGTTTTGGGCCGAACAGGTGGTCTTGCTGGCTCTGCAGGCTAGGGAACTGATTTGGTTGGCTCCGAAAGGAGTCGGCTTCGGCCTGGGAGGCGAAAGCCAAGTAATGGCCGGGGTGGGAGCCGTGGTAGGCTTATGCCCAGATAAAATTAGCTGCTGCTACATGAGGTCCTCGTAGCGCCGCCGGAGTATCCACCGGAGCTTCTCCTCATCCGTGGAGGACGAGGATGACCGATGGCGTCACCTCTTTTCAGAGCGCTTATGGCTCTTCTTCGGCCTGTCGGTCACGGGGCCCTAGACCTTGACCAAGATCGGTCAGGCCGACTCGGTCAGGCGGGAGACACTGGCAGGGCCGGTGACTTCCCCGAGTCTGGGACCAGTTCCTCGATGGGGACTCCAGCAGGTTGGGTCTCCTCATCAGGGAAAACAAGGACCGGAGTCGGCGACAAAAGGGTCAATGATGATTTCCACGTTGTTGACCAAACCCTCGGTCGGCTGGCTCGATGGCGAGTCCGAAAAGCCTGCAGCCGAGGAAGCAATCTCGACCGAAGTTGAGACCGCATGTTCCTGGGACCGAGCTCTCTCCCGCTCCCAAGACAGTCTCTGTTGAGACGAAGATGCACTTGGATCCTTCTCCCGCTTATGGGATCGAGAGGAGTGCGGGCCCGTAGGCGCCTCTCCCTTAGTAGGAAGACAGACTGGCACAACTCCCAGAAGAAACCTGAGAAGGTGGAGCCCAGAGTTGAGTGGAGCGAAAAAGCTCAGAAGACTCCGCGGCACAGAGCTGCCTGCTCCTCGAGCATACCATGCGTTCCAACTGCTCCGGCGGATCGCAGCCACAGAAACTGCCAACCAAACTCTTTTGGATTTCACCGAGGGTTCTCTTCTCTGGCCTCCCCAGTTTCAGGCATGTGAGACGGTCGTCGAGGATGTTGGGATGAAAGGACAAACATATACTGCACGAAGAGGTGACATGGCCGACACCGAGGCAGTAGATGCATGCGGTATGGGGATCGGTACGCGACATCTTCTGGCCGCATGGGCACCGACGAAATCCAGGGGAAGATTTTTCTTCCATGATCGATGCAAACTTG
Organism: Neoceratodus forsteri; assembly: GCA_016271365.2. NCBI lineage: Eukaryota > Metazoa > Chordata > Ceratodontiformes > Ceratodontidae > Neoceratodus > Neoceratodus forsteri. The sequence continues at coordinate 499,762,067 of CM028129.1, read as the reverse complement.
CGATCGCTAACGCGAACAATGCAAAGTTTCAGTAAAACCGAAGGTTTGAAAGCCAGGGCCTATGAAACGTGAGAGCATGAGGGAGGCAACCTGAATCTTCCAGTGGAAAGGAAGATCTGGCATCATGGGGCGGAGCCGAGGTATATACCACCCAGGTGAGTGGGAGGAGCCAGCTTGAAGACTTCCAGTGAGATCTGAAGGGGACATGCCAAAGAGTGTGGATGAACAACATATCTACGTTCCTAGAAGAAGGTATTCCCCAATCCTTTCCTTCAGCAGTGATTCCATTACTTTGCCCACTACCAAAGTCAGGCTGACAGGCCTATAGTTTCCTGTCTCCTCTGTTTCCACTTTTGTGGAGTGGGACTACATCAGCCCATCTCCAGTCTCCCAGTAGCTCTCCTGTTTCTAGTGACAGGTTGAACAGGGCTGTCAGAGGAGCAGCCAGCTCCTCCTTGAGCTCCCTCAATAACCTTGAGTGTACCTCATCTGGTCCCATTGCCTTGTCTGCTTTTGACTGTGACAGTTCCCGTAGCACTCTTTCCTCTGTAAAGGGGCTAGTGTCCACCTCCTGTCCCTTAATGCCCCTGTCTTATCATTGGCTCGCTACCTACCCTGCCTCTGTAAATGCTGAACCGAAAAATTTGTTCAGTATGTCCACTTTTTGGTGGTCCTCTTCCACACAAGCCCCTCCTTCTGCCTTACTATCCCTCCCTAGGTCTTTCTCTTTTCACTTATGTATCCATAAAATGTCTTGTGTCTTTAAATGTCTTTAAAAAACTGTGGCGTAAAGATGTTGCATGTACTCAGCCCCAGCCCCTGCACCCAGACAATCAGAAGGCTGTTACTGCTGCATCATCCAGCCTCCGTTAGATGGTGACCAAACAGCAGCTTGCACAGTCCCCCACCACAAAGATGGCGAGCTGTCAATGGATGCTCAGTCCTCCTTCATGCAGCCAGCTCCTGAGTGACCCTCCCAGGTCTATTCCTGAACCTGGTTTACTAGCATGGCGGCAGGTGAGGCGTCTAGGCCTTCAAAGCTCCGCACCACAGGGCCGGCACTGCATTTCTAATTTTAAAGAAAAACAGTAAAAATCTAATAGGAGGATAGTGGGGAATCAGAAATCATGGCTGCATCTAGAAAGGGACGTGCTACTGGAAAAGCAAGCCGAGACGCTTTAATACTGTATATTGCAGTATATTATGCTGCACGATAACCGCGATAGTGGTTTTTTACAATGATAAATTACCATCGGTGGTATTATCGTGATGTATCGTCATATCATTTTATCATGACATCCCTCATTTTGGTACTTAATAAGATGAGCCAAATAATTGGCAATCTGAAGGCCAAGGATGGCTGAGGCGAAAGTCCGGTTTCCCCACAGATCCAACCTTTAGGACTCCTGGTCGTGGGGCACGGAGCTAAGGTGCTTAGGGGCCTCAGTCCTATCATGAGCAGCTTTAATGACCACAGAGTCAGTCTCAGGGTGGGCCACATAGAAGGGCAACCCTTCACGCGCCCAACAAAGCTTGTCGGTCTTCCTGGGCATAGCTAGCACCATATTGGATCTGTGCAAGGCTGCCGTGGTTGCATCATTCAAGGCTGGCAGCAGAGGAGGAATAATCTTAGGTGGAGACTTGGGTATCTCCAAGAAGTCCACCATATTCCACCTGGCTTCATCCTCCTTCTCAGTTTGGGAACCCCATTGTGGAGGAGAACCGTTTCATGACACTGAAAAAGAAGGGTCCCCAGGGGGTACCTGGGAGTGTGCTTGACAGACTCCTCATTCCCAGAGGAGATAGTGGACCTATGAGAGGTTATCATTTCAACTTCCTCCTCATCCTCCTCTTCCTCAGAAAGAATAGAATCAGGATGGTACTCCTCTTTGACGGACTGCCCTGGAGCAGGGAATGATGAACGCCGTGCCAATGACTCTATAAGGGGCATGTAGGCCTAACAGGCACCACCAAAACAGCCAAACATGGCATGGGCGACAATGGCCGGGCCGTGTCACTAGCTGTTGGATTAGAGAAGTAGTAATGGAGGTTAGAATGGTATTGAGGTCGATGGCAGGGAAGGGAACCATCACTGACACTGGTGTCGATGGAGGGGGCTTGAGGCCCTGGTCCGATGACAAACCGCTAACTGAAGATGTACCGGGTGGGCACCAACAGACTTCGAGTGTCAAGAGGTCTCGACAGTGGGGCAGGTGCCAACGAACCAGAGGCCAACGGCCCTTCCACAGCCCTATAATGGGTGGCAGAGGAATCCATGGTGGGGGGCCTGGAAGAAGCAGAGGTCTGCACTGGGCGAGGCACCAATGCGGTCAATGGGGACTGGGATCGCCAACGGGGGGAGCGGTCCTTGGGCCATTCCTTATCCCACTGCAAGTGCTTCGCTGAGGATTTGCCCTGGATCTTGGTGGCCTGCGAGCCCGTGGAGGATGCCGGCAACTGGATGGAGGAAACTGAGGACCCCTGCTCTCCGCTGGCTACCTGCTGCTCCGTGAGAAGCTTTTGCAGGGCTTTCTTTCATCTGCGCTGGGTAATAAGGTTGAATTTCTGGCAAGATTCGCAGGCGAGGATGTTATGGCTAGGCCCAAGACAGCAGACACAAAGCTGGTGTTAGTCGATGGAGGAAACCTTCTTTGCGCAGCGACAGCGATGGAAAAGAGCCGACGAAAGAGTCATTCTTGACATACAAAGGAGAAAGGAATCCGTTTTAAATAGAAGTGATTTGACGACAAAAACAAAAATAAAAGGTAAGTAAAATTAGCAGTTGAACTGAGCGGCAAAGCTTCCATGAAGTCCACGTGCAAATGGTCGATTGCAGGAAAGAACTGAGATGGGAGTGGGGCCACCCGCGCTATTATAGGGTGAGTGACGTCAGAGTCTGATGTTGGTGTGGGTGGCCCCTAGTAGACTGTTGCAGAAAAGCTTCTGTGGGATCCTAGTGCCTGACAGCTAAGTTCCCTAGGTGTGACCCGATGCCAGTGTAATGAAATAATATATCCCAATAGTCTATAAAAATAATTGCACATTACTCCACAGTATTTTGCTTGATGTGAAGAGAGACAGAGGCCTACATTAAGAATGGGCATCAAGCCAATATAAAATTGGTAAACTGTTCTGTCATATTGATTAAGGAAAGCTGGGCATGCAGGAGGGATGTGACTTACCTAGGCTCACTTACTCGTGATGAAGTACATGAAAAACAAGTTATTTTTCAGTTTTCTGATGAAAACAACTTTTATCTATTAGGTAGCAGAATAGTGTGACCTTGCAATTTCTATAAGCTAAGGAGTAGAGAAAGGACTGCCATCAGGTTGGGGCCTCTAGTACTTAATGGTGATGATAATGGCTTGTTGACGTGAGCTACTCAGCCTGTTCTTGAAATTGTTTTTAAATAAATGTTCTTACCTTTTCTTGTGAAATATTTATGTATATTTTAATTTCTGGAGTTGTTTTGACAAACTAACAATGATGGCATTTCTAAGAACGTTTTTTTTAAGTTGATATCTCAGCCTTATGTAATGTAGTAGTGTATCAAATGTCAGTCTGGGACGCTGGTCTGTGTGTGTCCTCTCCATGGCCACTCCAGGGGGTCCAAAGAGCTGCAGCAGATTCTACATAAGACTTCCATGATGACTACTGCCATGTAAAGCTGCCTGAGAAGGCTGTGATCTGTTTTAAGTTTGCCCTTTCATTACTTTAGTAATAAAGGGTTTCTGAAATGTTATATGAGTACTGGGTGGTCTTCTAGTTACAACTTGTGAACCCCACATTATTGTTTATTATTATTTGTTATTGAGGTTATAATTAAAGTAATTCATAACACTAGAGATATCCCCGAAGATCTGTTGCTCATTAAAGCCTTTTTCAGTATCCTTGGACGCCAGAGACCGCTGCAGAGAAGAGAAACCATCGAAAATGTTCTTTCCACGCTCACTTACCATTCTCCATTATTATTTTTTTTTAAACAGGATAGTGATTCTGCAATGGTGTTGTGGAAGCTGGTGCAGACAGACGTCTAGCTGCCCTTTCTCCTTCTTTTAGGACAGAAAACTTATGAGTTCAGTGTTCAAAAATTGTAATCTGAGCTGAAACAATCAAAGCAAAGGTCATGACTATCTGCTTTTGCGAACCAATGCTTTCAGGATCTACAGTATTCAGATCCTGATGGCTTTCCTTTTAGGCCTCCTTGTCATATCCATTTGACATTAAACTACACAGAAGTTGTTTTTAGTGGTTGTATTTAACAAAAAGATACAACTTTGAAAATAAAGTCCTATTAAAACAAAATGTCATTATTTTTAACAGAACACCCACATGTCTGCGAGCTGCAATGGAACCAATTTAAAAAAAAAAAAAAAAGCTAAATTAAACAAGCATTTATCAATGCCGAATGTTAGCTTGCTGGCATTGGCACTGGTAGTGCAGGAGTTAGAGAGATGCATAATAGGAATGGCAGTGAAGTACTGAACTGACACTAACCCCACCCCTACCCTGCAGAGACTGACAGGCGTTGGGGGTGTACCTTTGGGTCGTCGGACATAACGCTCATGCCATTTCACTTCATCCTACCCTGCAGACACTGATAGGTGTGCGGTGTGCCTTGGGGTCTTCAGGCCTTAAACTCAGCCCATTCCATAATGAAATACGCTGAGATGGGTGCGGTACAGGAGAATGGAGTGAACCCAAGGCACACCTCGATGCCTGTCACTGGCTGCAGGGTGGGGGTGGAATGGCATTAGCATTACGGTCGATGATCCCAAGTCACACCCCAACACCTGGCAGTCTCTACAGAGTAGGGCGTTATGGTTGGAAACCCTAACGCTCCGACCATTTGTTGGTATTTTCATTCCAAATTTTCAAAATGGGCTTTTTGTGACCCTACCTTATGAACAGTGACACGATCATTTCGTTACTAAATCCCGAAAGGTGGTTCTGCACAGTGACTGCACCATTTGGCGCCACAGGTGTAAAAACACATTTCTGGCGGAATGTGAAAAATGACAGCTGTATTGTTCAAGAGATGGTGGGAAAAAAGAAAAAAATACTCATCTTAGTAATTATATTTCTTCTAATGGAGTCTTGCTGTATTCTGACAATTGCAGTGATTCCCAACCTTTGAACTGCCCCGGAGAACTACGGGTTAACTTTCCATGCAGGGCATGGAACGCTGAGCTCGTGCTCGGTTGAAGTCTCTGTCTGGAGTGTTTTGAACTCAAACCGTCAGATTCTTACGAGCCCAACTAAACTAAAAATTCTATGTGGAAACTGTAAAAATTATACTAGCCAACTGGCTGAAAAGTTTTGGATTCCCAAGGAAGACTCAAGTCAGGAAACCCAAAAACTAAACCCAATGTACTTAAAAAAATAACAATAATAAAAAAGCACCCAAACAAAAGTGAGGAGGGTGCCAGCAAATACACCCCTGGGGTGCAACACTGTACCTGCCCACCCACTTCCCAAAAACAGGTTCTGAGAGGGGAGGCAGGGAGGGAGGTCAGAATACAGCAAGACTCCATTAGAAGAAATATAATTACTAAGGTGAGTAATTTTTTCTTCAAACACCATGAAGTCTTGCTGTAATCTGACAACTGCAGACTACCAAGCAGTACCTCCAAGGAAGAGGGACAGACCCTACTTTGGGAATAGGCTCTGAGGTACTGCTGTGCCAAACCGAGCATCACTCCTAGCCTGGATATCCAGAGAATAATGCTTGGTAAAGGTATGGACTGTTTTCCAGGTGGCTGCTTGACAAATTTCTAGGAGAGGAATATCCCTGGCTGCAGCCAGGGAAGCAGCTGTACCTCTTGTGGAATGAGCCCTCAGGCCTGAGGGTAGAGTTTTTCCCAGTTTTTCATAGCAGAATTGTATGCAAGACACAATCCACCTGGCAACAGATCTTCTGGTGGCAGGTTTGCCCTTTCCCACTTCTCCATAAGTGAGGAACAACTGAAGGGAGTCAAACCTGTGACCATTGGTATGCTCTATGTAGTAACTAAGGGCTCTTTTGACATCTAAACTGTGTAGTCTCCTCTCTCTTGAGGAAGAATGCTCAGTGAAGAAAACAGGGAGAAACAGAGACTGGTTTAAATGGAAGTCTGAAACTACTTTGGGCAAGAACCTTCTATTGGTTCTAAGGACCACTTTATCCCTATGAAAGGAGATAAAATCAGGTTCCACTGACAGGGCTTGCAATTCACTGATATGCCTGGCAGAGGTAATGGCTACCAAGAACACAGTTTTCCAAGTCAAGTACTTAAGCTCTCTGCTGAAGACATAGGCTCAAAGTGGGGTTGCATAAGCTGAGCAATGCAAACATTCAAATCCCAGGCAGGTGCAGGGTCTTTAAAGGGGGAATTGGTGTGAAACAATCCTTTAAAAAATTTACAGAATGCAGGATGTGAAGATAGTGAGGAAGGCTTCCCCACAGACAAAAATGCAGAAACAGCTGACAAGTGTACCTTGAGAGCAGCTGGTCTGAGGCCTAGGCCATTAAGATGGACCATATAATCCAGAACCGTAGGCAATTCAGCAGTGTCTGGAGAAATATTCTTCTTAGAACACCAAATGCTGAATCTTTTCCATTTGGAGTTGTAAGTCTTTCTGGTGGAGGGCTTTCGAGAAGCCTTGAGGATGTCCAGAACCCCTTGGGAAAGATGCAGATCTGCAAACTCTAACTCTTCAACAGCCATGCCTTGAAACTGAGGGACTGAAGATTGGGGTACCAAATCCTCCCCTGAGAGGATGTTAACAGGTTGTAATTCCTGGGAAGAGACAGGGGAAGATGGACTGCTAGGGACAACAACAGGGGGTACCAGGGCTGTCTGGCCCAATCTGGAGTAACCAGAATCACCTTGCAAGGTTGAGACCTTATTTTGACTAAAACTTTGAACAGGAGTGGGAAGGGGGGAAAGGCATACAGAAGCTTCCCTTCCCAATTCAGAATCAGGGCATCCAGGGGACTGAGCCCAAGACTGGAGGTCTGCAACAAAAGAGAGGGAGTTGGTGATTGTCTGGGGCTGCAAAGAGATCTATCTCTGGAGTGCCCCACCTTGAAAAAATCACTTTCAACACCTGAGGGTCCAGGGACCATTCGTGATGACCTGAGAAATCCTGCTCAGTGCATCTGCTAGCACATTGTCCTTGCCTGGAAGGTGAACTGCTACAAGAGAGGCTTGTAGGGAATAAGCCAGGGACCTCAACATCATGGCTTCTGTGCACAAAGCCATGGACCGAGTGCCTCCCTGCTTGTTGATGTACCACATGGTGGTAGTGTTGTCTTTTCTGACTTGAACCACCTTGTTCTGAACTGACTGTGAGAACGCTTTTAGAGCTAGAAAAACTGCCCTGAGCTCTAGAAGATTGATGTGTAGAAGGGATTCTTGGGGGGACCACAGGCCCTGGGCAGTGAGGGACCCCAGGTGGGCCCCAGCCCAGAAGAGAAGCATCCGTGGTAAGGACCACTGAACAAGACTGAGCAACAAAGGAACACCTTGCCTTAATTGTCCTGATCCTGCCACCACTGGAGGGCCTGGATCAAGGTCGGAGTCACTGGAATCAGTTTGGTAAGGGAGTCCTTTCTCTGAGACCAGAAAGCTCTCAGGTGGAACTGAATATCCCTCATCTGGAATCTTGCCCCTTGGACCACTGCTGTTGAAGCTGCCATGTGGCACAAGAGCTGGAGGAAATGCCTTGCTGGTCAAGATACCTGAAGGCTGAAGGAAGAAGCTAGTTCCATAAGAGCCCTTGCCCTTTCTAAAGGAAGAAAGGCTCTTGCTCTGAGTGTGTCCAGTTCTGCCCCTATAAAGGTAAGGAGCTGGACTGGTTCGAGAACTGACTTGGGAAGGCTGAGAAGAAATCCTAGGGAAGTGAGCACTTGCTGGGTCACTTGCAGGTGAGACTTGACTTGGTCTGGAGACTGACCCACTAATAGCCAATCGTCCAGATAAGGAAATACAGAAATCTTTTGCCTTCTTAGAAAGGCAACTACTACTGCCAGGCACTTTGTGAAAACCCTTGGAGCTGAGGTTAGGCCAAAGGGCATTCATTGCTCTTAACTGATAGTGGCCTGAGGGCAATTCGAACCCGAGGTACTTTCTGTGGGAGCACCTGATGGGAATGTGAAAATAGGCATCTTTGAGGTCCAGGAAGGCTAGCCATCCCCTGGCCTTAGAGAGAGAAGGATTATTCCCAGAGCTATCATCTTGAACTTTGGTTTCAAAAGATGTTTGCTCAGATATCTGAGGTCTAGGATGGGTCGCCAATACCCTGTCTTTTTGGGGGTCAGGAAGTACCTGGAGTACAGTCCTTTGCCCCAGTGTAGGGTACGTACTCTATCTATAGCACTTAAAGCTAGGAGAGAAGAAACCTCTGCCTCTAGGGCAAGGGTTTCCGAAAGATTTGCAGGCGGAAAAGATCTGGCTCTCATCTTTGGAAATTTTTTGAAGCTGAGAACCAGTCCCTGGCTTACTACTTCCAGGACCCACTTGTCTGATGTAACAGACATCCAGTCCTGGACAAAGTAAGCCAGCCTGCCCCCTACTGGAATAGGAGAGTCGACCCGGGCAGACTCATCAGGGTGTCTGCTTGGCAGGGACTTTAGGCTGAGGGATGGATGCAGGCCTGCTCATCCCCTTCTGCCTCTCCCTCTGAAGAACCCCCTCTGCGAAAAGGAAGAAGAGGCCTGTGCTTGGAAAAAAGGCCTTTGAAAAGGCCTGTCCCTGCCCTAGACTGCTGCCTTTGAGGAGTTGTCTGCCTTTCCTTGGCCTGAGCACTCCTGTAAGTGGTCCTGTACTCGTCCATTTTCTTCAGGTAATTCTCTGTCTGCTCCCCAAACAGAGAATTACCCACTACAGGAAAATCCATAGCCTTAGCCTGGGTGTCCTGCGAGAGGCTAGTACATCTGAGCCAAGCCATTCTCCGAAGAGCCACAGATGTAGCCATGACTCTTGATGAGACATCATTAGAGTCCACAGCAGCATGAAATTGCACTTTAGATGCCTCAATCCCATCTGCAGCCACCACCTCCAGCAACTTGGCTAGCTACGGGGAGGCCTGTTTAGTCAGTGCCAGTACAGTGTCCCACCTGGACTTCTGGTACCTGGCTGTATAGGCCATGTAATTCGCCTGCCTGAGTCCCAGAGAAGATGCCATGTACTGCTTCTTTGCCATGGCATCAGTCTTCCTGGAGTCCTTGTCAGGGGGGTGTGAAGCCAAGGGAATATTTGCCTTGTCACAGGCAGCAGCCTGCAGTACCCCAACATGGCTGCATTGCTGATATAAGAACTCCGTGTCTGTGCCTGAGAGTGTATACCTCTTGTCCATTCTTTTATCCACAGGAGGTATAGTGTTAGAAGACTTTGAGATTTTTTGTGTCTGTTTCCCAAAAGATTTATGGAGGGGAACAGACAGTCTCCTGGACTCTGGGATATCCATCATCTCTACATAATCATGCTCTTCTTGATCTTCCACAGCCCAGAAAGCCTAGGAGGGGAAACACCTGATGGTCTGTCTGGGGAGATGTCCGGTTCCACAGGCACATCCAGACCTTCACTTACATCATAAACCTCAAATTCTCCTTCCTCTTCAAACTCTGGTTCATAAAATTCTTCAAGGGTATACTCTTGAACCGGGGGAACCAACCGAACCGAACCCCTGCCAGAAGGAGCCGGATCGGTCAGAACCGGACGGAGCGATTCCACAATCTGAATCGCCCTGGCTATCTCTTCAGCGGTCGGAACATGAACCTCTGGATCCGAACCGGTCAATTTATCTTTGCGCTTTCTTTCTGTAGGAACCGATCCCTCAGAATCGGCTCTCCTTTTGCCCGAATTATCGCCCTGGTCAGAGGGCACTCCTTCTGGTTCGGTCGAAACTGAACCGGGCTGGCCATCCGGGTCAGCGGACTTCTCGGCCTCCTTTTCCCTCAGTCTACCTAATCTCTTCTCAAGGTAGATTTGGGAAAATGTTTACATATTCGGCAGTCTGAATTGAGGTGGTCAAACCCCAGACAATAAACACAGGTGGTGTGGGGATCGGCCTTGGCAAAGACCTCCCCACACTCACTACAGTGTTGAAACCCAGTGGGCCCGTTTTTTTTTCTTGGGTTTCTCAGACATGGCCAACCGAACCAAACTTACCCTTTTTTCGGCAACCGCCAGGCAAGACTCCGTTATCGGTTCCTAACCGTGTCACGGGTATTGGAAACAAACGGTTAAAACACGTTTTTGTTTTTTTTTAGAACCGGTAAGAACTGGTAACCACACACTAAATATACCAAAATTCACAATCAAATGGTCGGTTCAGCTTTTACAAGTTCCACACAGAAAATATAGAACAGTTCCTATCTTGTACTCACGGCACCACAGACAGAGACTGAGCCGACTATGCGGATACTTTTTTTCGGTTTAAACCGACGAAAAACTGAAAACTTTAACCGACTTCGAACCGAGCTGAAGGAGAAATCTCCGGAGCGACCGTTTAGTGAGGCGGAGTAAAGAATCTGATGGTTTGAGTTCAAAACACTCCAGACAGAGACTTCAACCGAGCTCGAGCTCAGCGTTCCATGCCCTGCATGTAAAATTAACCCTTAGTTCTCCGGGGCAGTTCAAAGGTTGGGAATCACTGCAATTGTCAGAATACAGCAAAACTTCATGTTGTTTGAATGCAATGTTGAAAATCTGGAGTGAAAATATGAAAAATTGGTGACGTTATGAACGTGCATAGAAACTGCGCAACGCACACATGTAACGCAATCATTTTTGGGAAATTTTTCACCAAATTTTCAACATGGGCATTTTTGAACCTCTCCTCATGAACAGTGGCACTGTGATTTTGTTAATCTGTTCTGAAAGCTGATTTCCCACAGCAACTGTGCCATTCTGAGCCACAGGGGTGAAAATACGTTTCAGGAAGGATGTGAAAAATGACAGCTATACTGTTCATAAGGAGGTGTGAAAAAACGGCAATGTTGAAAATCTGGAGAGAAAATACTAAAAATTGCCTAAGTTATGAGCATGCGTAGAAACTGCGCAACGCATGCTTGTATCACAGTCATTTTTTGAATTTTTTTCACGAAATATGTAACATGGGCTTTTTGGGACCTCCCTTATGAACCCCGTGGCACTGTCGTTTAGATTAATGTCCCAAAGGTGATTCCCAGTGCATCACACAAAATCACCTTTCGAGACCGGAAACTAAATAACAGTGACATATTCATGTGGTGGGGTCCCAAGAACCCCATGTTGTAAATTGGGGCTAAAATGGCTGAGACATCAATCTACGTTGAAACCTCTCCCACCCATTGCCTCCCAATATAAAGTTTATCGTCATTTCTTCCGTTCATGATTCGGCTTTGAAGAGTGCAGACGTGTTCCAGTTCAGAGATCACAGCCCTGACCTCCAGAGGGAGTATGTGGGGGTGGGAGGTGTGGTGCACAGTGGGAAGATGGGGAGGAACGAGGGAGACAAAAAAGGACCGTTTTCTTGTTTGCAGGGTGGGGGGAAGACAGCGAGGCAAGATTTTCTTCATTTAAAGGGTTACACCCAATAATAATAAAATTATGCACACTGGGGTGGGCTCCCAGTGTGCCACAATTCTTGGGGAGATGCCGACACGGGGATTGGGCACCCCGATGTCGGCAAGGCGTATAGACGGGTTGGGGAGGGTGCGCATCCGACGCCAGGAGTGGGTATTCCGGTGTCGGAAAGGAAAGGGGAAACTGTTTAACCAGGAAATACACACTAAGATGGGGGATGCCGACATGGGGACTGGGCACCCGATGTCATTTTTTCAGGAGTATGTGGTGGGTGGCAGGACCCGCCATGTTATGGTGTGCCACATAATGTGTGTGTGTGTGTGTGGGGACATGCCAACATGGGGATTGGGCACCCACTTTCTGAGGATTGTGTGGCGGACAGCAGGAGCTGCCATATTTATTGAAATGTTTCACCAGGAAAGGCACGTAATGGAGGCGTGTCATCTGCCTCTGCAATGACGAGCCTGACTCTGATTGCAGCGGCAGATTAGTTTCAACTCTTTGGATGTCTCTGAAACTGCTGTCATCGGCAGCATGCTCACTAATTGGCGGGTGAGGGATGCACCTGCTAAAGCATCCCCTGCACTGGCCAACACTGACACACCTCTGAAATGTGCTACTATAGATGTTGCTCGCGTGTGCGTGTAAGCCAACATAAAAAATTAAGCTAAAGTAAAACAGCAGAGCATATAATAAACTTTTAAACTTTACAAAATAACAAAATAGTGCAAACTATGAAATCTTTGTCACTGAATCAGAACTCCAGGGCTACTGATCTCTTCAGCGGAGAAATAAATCTACCATTAACTCACTGTGTGTGTGTGTGCCCACACTGCAATTTAAACTTGAACATTCTAAAGCGTGAGATGCTGTACTTTGTACAACATTACTTACACACTCATTGCTAGAACCAGAATTTGGAGATAAAAGAGGAGCAATGAGAGAGACACCTGGACATAAGGCTGGCAGTATAGCCTAGAGGTTAGAGCAACAAGCTGTGAATCAGCTCGATACATCCAGCAGACCTGGGTTTGATTCCTACAAACTCCACTTGCATACTGTGTGACTGTGAGTGAGTCAGTTCACCTCCCAGTGCTCCCAGGTCACCCCTGAAAACAGGCACTTGTGCCTAGTTGGCCTTACCCGGTTATCAAAAGAATAAGAAGAATAAGAAAAATAATAAGTGGAGGGAGATGGAGAGGTTAGCGCACCACAAGCAGTGGTGGGTGATGGAAGGGGAGAAAGTAGCAAACCTGTGCCTGGGCTGGTGAGCTAATGCAATGCAAGATAGCTTATGGTTCACAAAACATTTTCAGAAATAAAAATTACAACCAGGCTCACCACAAGTTCCTCATTGTTAGAGAACTTACATTGTGTAGGTAATGCACGCAACTTTCATTTTCATAGTACTCTTTCAAGGTGTCATAGTCATGGAATTTTCTGAAAAACAAAATGAAGTTATAGTTCTGATACATAAGCATATGTATGAGTACATATACATTCTGTGTGTGTGTGTGTGTGCGCGTGCGTATGTATATTATATATCTATATATCTATATATATGATCAATTACATAACATGAGTGTACTAGTAAACAGCAAAATATAGAACAGTTACATAAGAACTTACCGTAACAGTAGATCTTTCTGGGAATCTCTCATCAGGTCACACTTATGGAACTACTGCCGCAGGCACTAGGATCACATGGAAGCTTTTTCTGTAGCAGTCTATTAGGGGCCGCCCACGCTGATGTACACCAACGTCGTCCTACTATATCAGATCTTTCTCAGTAACTCCAAAAAGGAAGGATCCTCCGGAGGAGACTTTGGGGGAGTCCTTGGCCTGGAACGATCTGGAGTACATGGCTCGTTATCAGGATCGGAGCATCCCAGAGTCTGAGTCAGAGGTCTCCGACAAAGAGGAGGAAGACTCCTCCTGATGTGGGGGGAGGAACGGTCCCTTTGGGAAGCCCTCTGGGAAGCGTATCCTCCCCTCCCCTGGTGCCCGAGGGTTCACCTCTGGTATCAGGTAAGGGGAAGGGAATTTCAGTCTCGGCGGGGGATCCTGTGCAGGATCCGGTGCCGGACGATGGCTCTCCACCTTCCTTGTGAGCTGAGCCTTGGCCTCAGCCACCAGGCAGCCAGAGTCTCCTTCAAGTCCACCGGCGGCTGTGGTGAGGGGGGAGGAGGAGGGGGGTGGGGGATATGGATACTGAGGGTATCCGTAAGGTCAGTATCCATAACCCAATGGCAGAAAGCCCGGCATTGGGTATTGAGGCACTGGGTACTGCGGCGTCGGATACTGCAGTGCTGGACACTGTGGTACCGGGTAGGGCGGCAACGGATTAAGCAGTGTCAGATACCCGGGTGCCACGGGCTCTGATGGAGCAGAAGGCCCTAGGAGGGGCCCAGCAGGCAGGCCAGGTAAAGGTGGCCCCTTGGGCGTCGGGCCCGGTGTTGGGCTGGCATCCGGCAGAGAGATGTCAGCTGGCGTCGGGTAGGCCGGCATCGGAGCCGGCGTCCAAGGATCCGGTGCCAGGGGGTCCGGCCTGTAGGAGGGAGCCCTGACGTACGCGTACCCAACTCCTCCGTGTCGACCAGGGATGGAGGGTTAAAATCCGCGGGGTCCAGCAGAGGAGACGCGGGAGCCTCGGAAGGCAACGGCAAGCATTACAGTAAGCCTGGGACGTTGGACTTGTCCAAGGGACCCAACGTAGGCTCACTTGTTGGGTGGTCGTCGGAGGGGCCGACGTCTGGTTTATCAGCAGGATCCGGCCGGGCGTTGGAGGAGCCGGCGTCCGACTTATCGGAACTCTGGCCCGACACGGGTTGATGCTGGGGATGCGACCTTGGCGGGTGTGTGAGGGACCATGCGCCTTCCTGAAGGAGCTGACGGCTTATCGATCCTGTCCGGGCAGACGTCGGTGGCACTGGCATCCGATTTAGCGGACCCGCTTGAACTAGAGGGCTGCGTGGCAGCGGAAGCCTCCTTTGCCCCGGAGGCACCCGAGCGAGAGCCCGACGGGAGGGGCAACACCGTCTTGGGCGCCGCCAAGATGGTCATCGAGGTGTGGTACCTTAAGAACCGCGACTCCAGCCAGAGTCGCGGAGGCCGTGGAGTTCGAGTCCCGATCCCCGTGCTTGTCGTCCTTTTTCTCATGGCCTTTGGGGGAAGTGGAAGCCTGCCTTAACTTCTTCAACTCCTTCTCCATGGAAGCCATCTTTTTCTTGAGAACATGGGCCTCCAGGGACTGCTGCCTCCGTTTTCGGGTGGCTGAACTGAACTGTTGGCAGTGCTGGCACTTCTCCACAGGGTGGTCTGGGCCTAAGCAGAAGAGGCACAGGGAGTATCCATCCTTATGCGGCAGTTGGGGACCGCACGAGTCGCACTTATTTTTATGCGATTCAGAAGGCGTTGGGGATGACATACACGGACATTAGAAGCAAAAACTGAGAAAAACGGCAGAAAAGTTCAGTAAAACACAGACGGAAGACTGACAAGCGAAGGAACTCTACCGCGAGGAACTTTCACAAGTTGGCGGTGGGAAATAACTGGAAGGCAGGCGTGGGTGACTGCCCGTTTATACCGACATCGCATGACATCGGTCACCTGATGTGGGGGCAGTCCCCCACCAGAGACTGCTAGCTAGAAATTTTTCCGTGGGGTCCTGACGCCTGCCGGGTCAGTCCTATATGTAATTACCTACTGCAAGAGCCCTCCCAAAGTAAGATCTGGTGGTGCCACAGCCAATTGTTGTGCTAAAGGAAACCATATCTGACATGGCCAGAATGGCGCTACCAGAATCCGAGTGGCCCCTTCCATCTGGAGCTTGAGGAGCACCCTCTGAATCAGAGGAAAGGGGTGTGTGTGTGTGTGTGTACAGAAACAGAAGAGTTATGTAAGAACTTACTGTAACAATAGATCTTTGAGGGGATCTCAGTCATCAGGTACCACTGTAGGAACTTCACCGTTGGTGAATGGGAATCCACATGAAAGATTTTCAGCAATACAACTGGGGCCGCCCATGCCGTCGACGTCAGCCAACGTCACCAACTCTATACAGGCGTAGGTAGCCCCACTTCCTCCTCAGTTCTTCTCTCTCTCCTCCCCCCCCAAATAGATGAAGGGAGCAAGGCTCACACCTTGGGGAACTGAGGAGAGACAGAGGGACCCAGCTCTAGATAAAAGCATGTAAACAACAGATAGCCAGGTCCTGAACAGGAGCCCCAAGAAGGGGGGCAGTGGGAAGGAAAGCATACCTGATGACTGAGATCTCTTGGAAGTTCTGTTACGGTAAATGAAAATTACGTACCTACTGTAATTATGATCTTTCTGTGTAGCTTCACCATTCATCACCTTTGGGTTATGGGCTGGAGGTCACGACCAGCAGAGCTTCTTTTTTTTTAGAGAGAGAGATGAGGCCCGGAGTCGATGCACCACAGCGCATGTGAGGCCGACACACTACATGACGCCGCGGGTTGGCGTTATGTGCTGTCGACTCTGCCTTCCCGCCAGTTCTGAGTCGCTGGAGAGGTGAGGAAAAGGGCTGGGAGGGTAGGACAAGGAAGTCCAAGGGACAGACAAAGGAAAAGATACATAAACCAAAAGGAGAAATAAACTGAGACGACAGAAGAAGAAGAGGAAGACTAAGGGGATTGGGTAGGGGCCCCAATCTCTGGAAATAGGAAAAGGAGAGAGGAGGAATTAGGATAAGCTTGAGAGGGTTGGGGGGAAGACAGATAACAACCATAACCCGGACCTTGACTTGTCTCCAGATTGTATGGGAATTGCAAGGAGTAGCCAAAGGTTCACTGACAGAATTCAAGGCACAGAATTACTGGCAATAACTCCAAAAGGCAGAAAACGGTTATTCTGGAAGACAGACAGGACACAGGGAATTCTCCCCCCTCTCAGGGAAAACATTTTTGGTGTGAGAAAATTTAGTTTCTTTAAAATAATAAAGGATTTGTCCAACGGACAAAGAAAATTAAGGATTGACGGGAACAAAGGAGGAGTAGAGAATGGAGGGCAACTGCCAACTTCCACCCAACAGGGGTGGAGCTAGAGCACTGGAGAAGGAGTGCCCCCATGCTGACCACTCCCCTCTTAGAAATATCATCCCTCTACGTGCCCGTTTATCCCACTCCTGACAAAAGAAAGGAGGGAGTCAAGGGAGGGCACAGAGAGGAAGGGGGACCCAGAGACTGAGGCCCCAGGGGGATGGCAGGCGGGATTGTGATGAATAGTGAAGATACACAGAAAAATCATAATTATGGTAGGTACGTAATTTTCACATCTTATCTGTGTCAATCTTCACCATTCATCACCTTTGGGTGAGTGCAGAGCCCGCCCCGAAGGGGGTTTTAACCCTAAATTACAGAGTCCCTTAGCTTCAGTGGGTGACACACTAAGAGGGAGAATCTTCGGGGCCTGGGGAGGCCCGAGAGTGGGAAGAGTGAGAAGGGGACCCCCGGAGGAGGAAGGAAGTTGCCCCAACAAATGCAGTCTCACCCTACGGGAGAAGAGGTAGGTTCTCTGTTGAGCGGAGTTAACCACCCTACGCTGGGTCAAGGGTGACAACCGGGAAAGATGCAGCCATGCCGCCTGCCTAGTGCAGATCGCTGTCCCTACGACCCTGGTAGCTACCTCGTTGGCACTGTATGATGCCCTCGCTTGGTGCCTTGCTAGCTCCAGGCCACATGCAGAGAGTGCGATGGCTTGTCTGGTTTGCTCCGTGTCAGGCAAAGAGGCTAGGAGCTGACCCAGCCTGGACCACAAGAACTTACCATAGGATACGTAGTGGGCCTGATGTGCTGCGATAGACAGCAGCAACCAGCCGAGTAGAATGACCTCCTCCCCCAGAAGTCAAAATCCAAGGAATCTTGATCTGGGAGCCGGTTACGGTGGAGCGTGCGAAGCCCATCAGGAGTATCCAACTGCGTCAATCCTGACTGAGGATGAGGCATGGAACCTGGAGACTCTGGGGGGATGCAATACCGCTGGCAGAGATCCCTTGGGCAGAACTCAGAGAGGGCCTCTGCCAGGAGCATAGCGATGCCTCCCGAAGGGGAGCAGGCCAGGGGCACCACAAGTGTCCTCGTTGGAAGTCGCCTAGAAAGGCATGCCGAGTGCTCTGGATTGCTTTGAGTGGAGGGTGATGTGCAGGTCCTCCAACATCCTCACGAGGAATCACTGATACTCCGCAAGATCAGCAGCTGGGGAGATGTGGACAGAAGGTTCCTCTCCCCCAGAAGGAGTCAGAGGACCTCAGCTGTTCGGAGGGTGGCTACTCGGGGGCGGGAGGGGAGGTTGAAAACCTGTCTGTCCATTGCCCTGACATAAGCGGGGAATCGAGCAGCCACGGCTCTGAACTGCTCACAGGAGAAAGGCCCGCTAGGACCAAGGATGCCTGTGAGCACCGGAGAATGTGGCAGAGGGATAGTGGCAAAGCAGACAAGAGGAATCAACTGACCTCCGCCTGGGCTAGGGAGCACACCAGGAGCACCAGAAGAAGAGGGTGCTCCGGGAGACTCCACAGCCGACAGCTGAACAACCATATCAGAAATGCCTTGGCTGCGCCTGGAAGAATCCCCCCTGTGAGGTGACTGGGGCCATGTAGGTCCAGAAGGACGGTCCCCTACCTCCAAAGAATGGGTCCCTCTCAAAGAAACCGAGGGGGAAGAGCGGAGATTCACGTTAGGCTTCTCCCAGAGCCCAGGTGGTCTCCAGAAAAAGGTCACTGCACAGACCCCATGCCCCTCAACCCCTCAGAATCCGAGAGTGCCCTCCTCCTCGAGAGAGCCAGCCTAGGCAACTGGCAGCCCTGGTCGGCCCCCGAAGGAGCTATCCAGGGTGCAGCACCGTCCCCTCCCGTGGGTGCTCTGATCGGCCCCAAAGTTGGGTGATCTAGGCACACCACCTGAGGGGGCACCACCACTAAGGAGTCGGAGAACCCTCCGAGGCCAGGCGGCAGTGCAATGGAAGTCAAGCAGAGGCGGATCCAGCCACAGGGGTTGGTCCCCACTTCTGGGATGACTGGCTGCTGTTCCAGCACTGGTAGGGGCGGGCAAGGCAGCTGGGGCTCTGCACTTCCCTTAGGGGCGAGAGGCTGCACGTGGTCTATTGGTCGCTTTGCGAAAGGGAAGGTGCTGACTACCTATCAGTTGAGTATGTTAGACAGTGGACAGACTTTAGCGCCCTGCCTGAGGCTTGCAGATTGTTGATAATGTCTTGAACATCAGGCCCAAACAGCTTAGTGCCACTGAAAGGAGAATCAAGAACCTTTTGCTGAACATCAGCAGCAAAACCAGATACCCTCAGCCAGGAGTGCAGACACAGGCATATGCTCATGGCCGCAGCCCTGGCAATAGTGTCAGCCAGGTCACAGAGGGCTCAGAGGAGGTGCTTGAAAATGTCCTCAGCTGCTTGAAGACACTGAAGAAGCTCCTGCTTCTGTGTGCCATCTGGGGGGGGGTCTGAGCAGCAGCCTTGCCCTTCCTCCAACTGGCATTTTGATACTTTACCATATGAGACAGATAGTTTGTAATCCTCAGACCTAGTGTGGAAGAGGCATATACCCTCTCAACCCAGAGGTCAATTTGCGAGACTCGTTATCCAGGGGAAGGGAACTAAGGTGCTTAGGCACCTTAGAGCTGTCATGGGCTGCCTTAAAGACCAATGAGTCTGTGTCAGGCTGGGCAGTATAGCAGGGGAACCCTTGGGGGGGCACAGTAAAGTTTGTCCGCCCTGTGGGGCATAGCTCGCACCATGTTTGGTCTGTGCCAAGCTGCTGTGGCTACATTCCTCAAGGCAGGCACGACTGAAAGAATTCTTTTTGAGGGAGATTCTGGGAGCTCCAGGAAGTCCATCAGCTCTTTCCTGGTGGCATCCTCTTCCTCAATGTAGAAGCCCATGGCGGAGAATAGCTGCTTCATCACAATGAAAAATGTGGGGTCCTAAGGAGCACACCTAAGGGTATGCTTAACTGAATCCTCACTGACAGAAGAAGCTGTGGATCGGTCAGAGTCCAGGATCTCTTCCCCTTCATCATCAGGAAGAATGAGGTCTGCATGGTACTGCTTGACGTTAACCTCTTTCTAAATCCAGGTCTGACGCAGATGCGCCAACAGTGGCTTGCCGGGGCTTCAATGTGTAGAAATCGACGACAAAGCTACCACTGACGACGCTGGTGAAGTGGGCCTGTACGACCTCAGCTGCTGCACAATCACCGAAGTGAATTTTGTCAAAATGTCATTTAGATCAATGACATTTGTTGATTGGGGAGGGGGGGTTCATGGCACAGGTACTGACAACCCGTCTGATGGGCCCTGAGAATCCAGAGAGTGTGTAGCCCTAAAGGGAGAAGAGCCATGCCTCCATGGAGGAACCGTTGTCGACAGAGGGGCCGACGAATGGGAGGTTGACGGCCGGCCGCCTTGCCAGTCGGACATGGACGCTGTCAGTATGGGTTTGCAGAGACAGAGACCTGGACAGTAGTTTTGGACGTTGGTGCAGCAGCAGCCAGCGAGGATCCACCAGAGGAAGGAGAAGAGGCCTTCGGAGTACGAGATCGCCACCGGGGGAGCGGTTGTGATCTTGGTCTTTTTCTGATTATTCCCCAAGTATTTGTCTCACACATTGGAGGCCTGGGAGCTCAATGACCCTGTTGACGACAGAGAGGCTGGGACCCTGGAGGACCCCTGCCCAGAACTGGCTACCTGTTCATTCATCAGGAAATTTTAAGAGCCTTTCTGTGTCACCTGAGGGTTGTTTGGTTAAACTTCTGGCAGAGCTCACAGTCAGAAACTTTGTGGTCAGGCCCAAGACAGCAGACATAGAGAGAATGCTCGCCTGTGGAGGCAATCTTTTTTACACAGCGGCAGCAATGGAAGAGAGAAATCGAAGGATTAACTCTCGACATAAACAAGCTGGAGGAATCTCTTTAATAAGAGATTCTAAAAAAAATCAGAAGAAAAAGCCATAGGTGAAAAAGGCACGAATACTGTGTTAAAGCTTCCGCGGAGACCAATGCGAGCGAGTTGACGGCGGGAAAGAACTGAGGAGGGAGCGGGGCCACTCATGCCTTTATAGGGTTGGTAACGTCGACAGTATGGGCGGCCTCAGTTGTAATGCTGAAAATTTTCCATGTGGATCCTGCTTCACCAACGGTGAAGTTCCTACAGTGTGACCTGATGACTGAGATAATTCCAAAGAAGATCATCTGTTACAGTAAGTTCTTACATACAGTAACTGTACTATCTTACTTCAGGGAAGTCTCTTGCAGCAGGCCAACACCGGTAGGACTGAGTCCCAAGCAGATCTGGGTATGACCAGGAGAACAGCACCGGGAGGAGGACAGATCAGCAGCCAATCGCTCAGGAGAGAAGGCCCTGAAGTACTGCTAGGCAGAAACTGTCCCTGCGCCGAGAGGCAATGTCCAGACTGTAATGCTTGGTGAAGGTGTGGACAGAACTCCAGGTGACAGCTGTACAAATATCCACAGCAGACACATTTCTGAAATAGGCCATTGAAGCAGCCATATCCCTGGTGGAATGGCCCTTAACTACTCCCAGAGGGTCCTTATTGTACTTCCAGTAACAATAAACAATGCAATTGGCTAACCACTTAGACAAACACTGTTTGGAAAATGGGAGCGCCCTCTCTCTCTTAGGAGCAAACGAAACAAACAACTGTTCAGACTTCCTTGAAGTCTTGGTCTGGCGGGTACAGTACTGCAAAATGCTATGTACATCCAAAGTACTGAGCAAAGCCTCCCCATGATTAAGAGTACTCAGGATAATAAACCAGAAGGTGGATGGATTGGTTCAACATAAACTCAGACACCACCTTGGGAAGAAACTAAGGATTAGTACGCAGAGACACTCTGTCTTTGTGAAAAAACAAATAAGGCTCCTTACATACAAGAGCCTGAAGCTCAGAAATCTTCGAGCAGAAGTAACAGCAACTAAAAAGAGTGCTCTCCATGACAGAAAGCGCAGCTTGCAACTGGTTCAAGGGAAGGTAACGTGAGTCTCTCCAACAAAAAATTGAGGTCCCATGGAGGGACCTGGTCCCGAATGGGAGGTTTCAGATGCAAAATGCCTGGCAGGAAGGTGCGGGACACCTCAATCTAAGCAACAGCCTTGCCCTCGACAGGTGCATGGTACGCAGAGATAGTGAAAAGATGCATCTTGAGTGAGGACTATTCCAAGCCTGAGTCTGAAGATACTCCAAACAGCACGGCTTAAGTGGCCCTGGTGGAGGGTTTTCTGGCAGCCACCAGGATGTCTGCAACCCTAGAGGACACCGAAGCAGGCGATGGCTAAGTCCACAGGAGCCACACATGGAGATGCAGGGGCTTTAGGTCTGGATGGACTAGGGTACCCTGGACCTGGCAGAGCAAGCTGGGCACAAGGGCACAGGATGCTCCACTGTCAGCTGTGGCAGCAAGGGGAAGAAAATCTGATGCAGCCAGACGGGACCTATAAGAATCATCTCCGCCCCTTCCAACTGGAGCTCTAGTAGAACCCTCTATAGGATTGGGAAGGAACAAAAGGCATAAAGAAACCTCCCCTCTCAGGAGAGGGACAGTGCGTCTTGCCAGAAAACTCCAGGCCTGGGATCAATCAAGTGAGCAGAAAAGTGGCAGGTTTTTGTTGAGTGGGAATGCAGAAAGGTCCTACCCTGGACGGCCCCACCTGTCAAAGAGATCTTCGACCACCATGGTCAGAAACTTCCACTCGTGATCCCGCGACCAGGAGTGGCTCAGACTGTCATACAGGACATTCTAGATGCTTGGAATATGTATGGCTGAGAGCTCCAGACCATGCTTGATGGCCCAATACCAGACTCTCATTGCCTCCCAACACAAGGGGTAAGAGTGAGTCCCTCCCTCACTTGTTGATGTAATACACCACACACATATTGTCTGTCAGTGCACCAGCAGCGGACCAGGGAGGAGTTGGGTCTGAAAGGCCTGCAGAGCGTGAAGGACCACTTCCATCTTCAGGACACTGATATGGAGACCCTGTTCCAATTCCGTCCTGGTACCCTGGGGTCTAGTGATCGGCCAGATGAGCACCCCATCCCAGGCCAGACACATCCGTCATGAGAATCTGGCAGGGGGTAGAGAGCTGAAAGGGGGCCCCCCCCCCCGAAGTAGGTTGACCGGCTCCAGCCACCACAACAGGACTCTCCGAACTGGGTTGGAGACCAAGACCAGCTGGTCCAGGTCGTCCATGCATTGGTCCCACTAGACCCTTAAGGTCCACTGAGGAACTTGCATGCACAGGTGGGTGAGGGGGACCGTGGCAATGGCTGCCACCATGTGGTCCAGGAGCCACAGGAACACCCTGACGGGGACCTGGTGACTAGAGGAAACCAGATGGGCCTGTTCCATGAGTTGTTCCACCCTGTCCATAGGTAAAAAGACCTGAGACAGGAAAGCCCCTGACTCAGAAATTGGATGCTTTTTTATTTTAAAAACTCTCTTTGTTGCAACCTTTCTTTACTATAGCTGTGTCTGTCTTTTTCAGTCCAGAAGGTAGGCCACTTTCGGGCGAACCTCTCCCTCTTTCCTAAAGCTATCCCTGTTTCTTTTTTTTTTCACCTTATATCCTCTTGGGTCCAGCCTCAGCATGGGAGGTCAAGTGCAAAATGACCTCTGGGCGTAATTAAACCTTTTGGAAGTTACATATTTTCCAGGCATTCTCTGCATAAATGTTTCCTGATAGACATTAAGGCTTAAAAGTTGTTAGGCATTAGATAGGAGCAGCACCCCTTTTAATTTTTCTGTTTCCCTCCCTTGCTGCTCCCTGTCCTGTATAACAGAGAAAGTGTTTCAGCGTTACAATGCCTCTATGAGTGGGGCAGCTTGTGCTGCATTAGATTTAGGAGGTTTCTGCATTCAGGGTTGAGCTGGCAGGGAAAGCAGCTTTTTGGTATTGTTTCATATTTTTTCTATGCCGCTTGCATCTTGCCCTGCATTCCTTCAGTCCCAGTGTAGCCTCTTGTGGTAGTTCAGCAGCGCTAGACACCTGTCTTGAATAGAAAAGATGCCCAGTTTCAGATAACAAATGGAGAGGAGAGTGTTAGAAGCAAACCAAGAAAGCGCTCTGTGTCTCTCTCCCGTTCCTGAAAGATGCACCTTACTTGGATAAAGAGGGATTAAAGGAGACGCTATGGTTGGGGCCGAGCCGCGCTTGCAAATTGCGGCATACTGTACTTGCTGCATGTGGCTCGCCCTGTTCTGGCAAATGCAGCTCCTCTACAAAGACCCGGTGGCTTTTGCCACTTTAGAGAGCCTTCCCCTACTAATTTGGGGCAGATACAGGGACGAAGAGGAGAGGTGACTCAGCACTCACTTTTGGAAGCATCCTCTCTCTCTCCCAGTACCAGAGTGTAGCTGTGTTTCTGCAGCCTGGCATGGAATAAAATTGTATCATACCAGGCTGCCACGGTAAGAAAATAAGCTGTAAAAGCTCAATAAAACACAGACCTCTTTTCAAGTAGCTTCCTGAGGGTTCCCTGTGATGCGGAAGAAACGGCCCTTGGTGGAGGGCCAATATGAAAACATAGCCGATGGCTAAACTTTTCAAACTCTAGCAAAAATACCCAGAGCTGTCCTTTTAAGTTGTTAATAAAAAGAACAAGCTCCCTCAAATATGAGATAGCTTTGCCACTGAAGAAACAGTACATAAAGCAGCCTGTAGCCGTGTGGTTAAATTTAAATATGAAGGTCTCTGGGCAAATATTTGGGTGGTTTGTACATGAAGCATTCTAAAATTTATAGTAAGGTTCTATGGCCCCCTTTCTTCTTTACAACAACCCAGAAGACTCTCATTATAGCTTGTATTAAAACATGAAAAAAAAAAGGATATAAATTTATTAGCTTGAGAATGTAGGGGCATTCAGCTAAGCTTGTCCTTACCTGGGAAAAATAAAGGTGGAATGCCAGTTCAGGTGCCATTTAGGAAGCCAGTGGCCCCTATTGGCCAATATTTATAATTCTTTACCTGTCACTCAGAGAGAATGGAAAGCTTTCCATTTCCCCATAAGAATTGTTATATTTCTGGGCTATTTTTCTGTTGGTTTAAACCTCCTGTCCGCTTCATAAGATTATTAGCTAGCCCTCAGGTATTATATAAAGTAAAAAGAGGGCTAAATTAGAGTTTTATAAAAATGATGATGATGTGATTACCTGACCACAGGGTGGTGGGTATATAACCCCCGAGAGCACAAGGCAGATAGGGAGTGAGTTGGTGATGACTGTGCAGGTGACGACTAGGGGAGTCTATGCTGCACTAAAGTGTATGTGGAAACAGTGCTGGTTTGCCACACAAGTTTATTCTTTTATTACCTAATATTCAATCTTTATTTTCTGTGCAAGAACATACTGCAGTATTTATTTATTTTTTTATCAAAAAAGAAAAAGAAACATCCCACGAAAGCAAGTGGGTTGCACCTTAATATCGACTGTTGTGTCCATCTGTTATTCCCACCTTCCACAAGGCCATACCTTGGGTATTGTCCAGAACCACCCATATGTACTGAAGGTGCTGACATGGGGAGAGGCAGGACTTCGGCAGATTGATGGTGATCCCCAAGGCCTGGAATGGACGGAAGGTGTACTCCAGAGTCTGTATCAGGCTGTCCCTGGAGGGGGCTGCTAACAGTCAATCATCCAGGATGGGGAAAACGTAAAAGCTCTGCCACCTTAGAGCAGCTGCCACCACTCCCAGACACTTGGTAAAGACCTTGGGGGCAGAAAAAAGGCCAAATGGTGGAGCCTGGAATTGAAAATGAGCCCCTGGAAGTGGGAGCGGAGGAGGCAACAATGGGCAGGAAAGATTTGGATATGCAGGTAGGCATCCTGCATGTCCAGGGAGCAGAGCCAATCCCCCTGGTGCAAAAGGGGTAACAACCCCTGAAGAGTGACTATCCAGAACTTGTACTCGATGTACAGGTTCATATGACTCAGGTCCAGGATGGGCCAAAGATCCTCTGTCTTTTTTGGGACAAGGAAGAAGTGGGAGTAAAAACCCCCTTCCCCACTGAGCCGGAAGGATAGGCTCTATGACTCTTTTTTGGAGGAGAGACTGAATTTCCTCCCAGACCAGGGTCAGGTGGGTCGGAGGAGTACGACAAGTTTGCTGGAGGATTTTCTGGAAGACACTCCAGGAAATGTAGAGTGTGACCGTGCTCTATGATCTGAAGCACCCAGTTGTCCATGGTTATTTCCCACCATCTGTCTAGACAGAGGGAGAACTGACCCCAGACAGCCTCCCCCAGATCCCTGTGCAGGGGTTGGGTTTGGCTAAGGAGTAAGGGGTGGGCACTGGGTGGATGGCCAAGGGTGATTGAGGGGCTATGGCAGCAGCAGCTGCAGGGACCAACCCAACCTTTGGCAGGCTGACAGGACTGTTTACGGGAGGAGTGGCTAAAGGACTGATGCTGACCCACTCTAAGCAGAGTATGATAAGAGCAAATGAACCGTTCTAAGCGCTCAACCTGACTCCTGATGGGTGGAGATTATGTCCTGAACATCCCCTCAAAAGAGGACTGAGCCCAGAAAGGGGGTGTCCAAGATGCTGGACTGCACATTTGAGGCAAAGCCAGATAACCAAAGCCACAAATGGCACTGGAGGCAAACACCAGCAGCCCCCCACCAAAGACATCCACGGCATTGTAGGCAGCCTGGAGAATATGGTTGCTGATGAAACAGCCCAACTTTAGGAACTGGACTTCTTGTGTCTTAGAGGGTTCCTCAGGTAAAGCCTGGCCAAGTCCCTGGTTTGGTCCCGGAGGACATTCTGATATTGGACTGTATGAGCCAGGTAGTTAATGGCCCGGACAGCCAGGGTAGTGGGACACCAAACGCATTACCCAGGTGGTCCAACTGCGTGACTCCCTGTCAAGGGGAAGGGCACTAAGGTGCTTGGGCTTCTTGGTATGGTCATGCGCCGAGTTTATGACGAATGAATCAGCCTTAGCGTGGCCCCTAAAAAGGGTTTACCAGAAGGAGCATGGTAAAGACAGTCTACCTTCTTAGGCAACCGGAGGGGTAGAAGAGGTGTGATTCCATGCCACCCTGGTGACATTATCATAAGAGTCGATCAGGGGTGGTACCACCTCTGGGAGAGCATCCTGCTGCCTTAAATAAATGGCCAGGCGATGCCTATCTGGGTCCTGCTCCTCCATTTCACAGTCCATAATGGACTGGATGTAGCGCATGACTTCCATAAAAGATGGATCATCAGGAGGGGACTTAGGAATCACCCTGGAAGGCTCTTCACCATCCGAAGATTACCCTGGCAAGGAGAAAGGCCCCAAACAATCTGAGTCATCCTCGTCAATCTCGCTTTTGTGCTCACTTTCTGGTGGCGGGCACTCATCCTGATGAGAGCCAGATCCGACGTCGGGTCGAGACCCGGAGGACCCCAACCTCTGGGATTCGCTGGTGCCAGACTGGCCTGGGTCCTAAGGCGGCAGGTCCCAGGAGGGATGCTGGGGGCTGGCCACGAAGAGTGGGGGTCTGTCTCTGAACAAAGGACCGCCAAGCTGAAAAGAAGGCATTGTAGTCCACTGGAAGTGGGAAATTATAGACCAGCTAGTACGAAAAAGTTGGCGCTGGATAAGGGTACGACAGCGGCGGGGCCGGCGTACAGTACCCTGGTAAAGGACCACCCGGCACTGGATGTGGACCTGGCAGTGGGCCAGCAGGAGTTGATTTATTTAGTTTTTGATTACCGGGTAACTGCTCTAGATAATGAAATTGCTTATGTTCAGGCACGACCTGGAGAGTTACAGACACAGGTAGAACACATTATAACAGTGACCGGTACATATTACAGTCTTCAGTCCAACACATTACAATGGAGACAGACACATAATAGCAAAATTCAGGAGGCTAGGCTTAAGACTGGGCAATTCAGCAACACAGGGAAAACAAACAACTGGCTGTGTCGTAGGCTGTGGAACAGGTGACACTGTCGCTGGGCCTGCAGGCTGGGGCAGTGGCAATATGAAAAAATTACTCACCTTAGTAATGTTGTTTCTTCTAATGGAGTCTTGCTATATTATGACTATTGCAGTTTGCCCCAGCCTTAAAACTGCTCCGGAGGTGAAAGAGTTAACTTCTATGCAGAGCATGGAGCTTAAAGCGCGAGCTCGGTTAGAAGCTCTGTTTGGCTGGTTTCAAACCGAAACCGTCAGATCTTTACGAGCAAAAACTCACTAAGGTTCTGTGTGGAAGCTGTAACCTACACTAGCCAACTGGCCACTAATATATTAACACATTTTGCTGGTCCCAACACAAAGACTCAAGTCAGTGGACCAGAAAATTAAGATAGAATAACTAAATAAACACAACACCCAAACATGAAAGAGGCATCAATAAATGCCAACAGAGGACTACCACCCCATACCCCAAAGTAGGAGTTCTGAGAGGGCAGGCTGGGAGGAGTCAACATAGCAAGACTCCATTAGAAGAAACAACATTACTAAGGTGAGTAATTTTTCTTCAGACAACATGAAGTCTTGCTATATTATGACTATTGCAGACTACACAGCAGTACCTCCATGGAGGAGGGACAGAACCTACTTAGGGAATAGGCTCTGAAGCACGGCTGTGCCAAACCGAGCATCCCTCCTGGCCTGAATATTCAGGGAGTAATGCTTGGTGAAAAGTGTGTACTGTCTTCCAAGTAGCTGCCTGACATATCTCCAAGATAGGGATGTCTCTAGCAGCAGCTAGAGATGCAGCTGTACCTTTGGTAGAGTGAGCCATCAGGCCTGAGGGGGGAACCTTACAGAGCTTTTGATAGCAAAACTGGATACAAGAAACAATCCACCTGGCAATGGATCTCTTAGTGGCAGGTCTCCCTTTCCCAACCTCACCACAAGTGAGAAACAGTTGGAGGGAGTCAAACCTGTGACCCTTGATGCAGCTCTATGTAATAACTAGGGCCTCTTAACATCTAAGCTGTGCAGCCTCCTCTCACCAGAGGAGGAATGGTCAGTGAAGAACACTGGAAGTGAAATAGATTGGTTAGGTGGAAATCTGAGAACCACCTTAGGCAAAACTTCCTGTTAGTCCTGAGGACCACTTTATCCCTGTGAAAGGAAATAAAGTCAGTTTCTACTGATAAAGCCTGTAACTCACTTATACGCCTGGCAGAAGTGATAGCTACAGAAATATAGTTTTCAAGTCAATACTTAAGCTCTGCCAAGACAGAGGCTCAAAGGGGGTTGCATTAGCTGAGCAATGCATACATTAAGATCCCAAGCCGGGCAGGGTCCCTGAATGGAGGATTGGTGTGAAGCAATCCTTTAAAAACTTGGAAAATACAGGATGAGCAGAAAGAGAAGAGGCTTCCCTGCTGAAATGAAGGCAGAGACAGCAGCCAAGTGCACTTTCAGGGTGGCTGGTCTCAGTCCCAAAGAATTAAGATGGACCATGTAGTCCAATACAGTGGGTAGATCAGCAGATTCTGGGAAACATGGCTTCCAGAACACCATATGGAAAACTTTTTCCACTTGGAATTATAGGTAGCCCTGGTGGAAGGCTTCCTAGCAGCCTTCAGGATTTCGAGAACACTTTGAGAAAGTTGCAAATCAGCAAACTCTAACTGCTCAAGAGCCAAGCCTTGAGGTTGAGGGATTTGAGATTCGGATACCAAACTCTCCCCTGAGCACAGGTTAACAGATTGTGGTTCCTGGGGAGACACAGGGGAAGATGGACTGCTAAGGACAGAAGGAGTGGGTACCAGGGCTGCCTGGCCCAGTCTGGAGCAATCAGGATCATTTTGCAGGGCTGAGACCTGATTTTGACTAGTACTTTGAACAGGAGAGGGAAGGGGGGAAAGGCATAAAGAAACTTCCCTTCCCAATCGAGGAGAAAGGCATCCAGGGGAACTGAGCCCAACACTGGGGGCCTGCAACAAAACAGTGGAAGTTGATAATTGCCTGGGGCTGCGAAAAGATCTATCTGAGGAGTGCCCCATCTGGCAAACACTATCCCCAGTACTAGGGGATCCAGTGACCATTCGTGATGGCCCTGGGAAATCCTGCTGAGGGCATCTGCCAGGACATTGTCCTTGCCTGGGAGGTGAACTGCTATGAGGAAGTGTTCAGGGTAAGCCAGAGACCACAACTTCATTGCCTCGGTGCACAAGGTCGAAGACCGAGTGCCCCTTGTTTGTTGATGTACCACATTGTAGTAGTGTTGTCTGTTCTGACCTGTACCACGTGTTCTGAACAGATGCAGAGAAAACCTGAAGTGCTAGAAAACAGCTCTGAGTTCCAACAGATTGATGTGGAGCAGAGATTCCTGGGGGACCATAATCCCTGGGTGGAGAGGTCGCCCATGTGGCTCCCATCCCAAGAGGATGCATCTGTAGTAAGGGTCAAGGAATGGGACCGAGGGATGAAAGGCACCCCCTGTCTCACATTGCTCTGATCCTGCCACCAGTGAAGGGCCTGGATCAGGGTTCGAGTCACTGGGATTAACTTGGATAGAGGATCTCTTCTTTGAGACCAGAAAGCTCTCAAATGGAACTGAATGTCCCTCATCTGAAATCTTGCTCCTTGCACCACAGCTGTGGAGCTAGCCATGTGCCCTAGGAGCTGCAGGAAATGCCTTGCTGGTCGAGAGACCTGCAGAGTGAAGAGGCTGACCAGGGCCACTAAGGTCCTTACCTTTTCAAGGAAGGAAGGCTCTGGCCTGCTTTGTATCAGTTCTGCGCCTATAAAGGTGAGTACCTGGACAGGTTCCAAAACTGACTTTGGAAGATTGAGAAGAAATCCCAGAGGTAAGCAGCTGCTGGAGTAACTAGCAGGTGTGATTTGACTGGTCTGGAGACTGACCCACAATGAGCCAGTCGTCCAGGTAGGGAAAATGGCAATCTTTGCCTTCTTAGGTGAGCGACTGCTACTGCCAGACACTTTGTGAACACCCTTGGGGCAGAAGCGAGGTCAAGGGCATTGCTCTGAACTGATAATGGCCTGAGGGCAGTTCAAATCTGAGGTACTGATGGGAGCTTCTGATAAGAACATGGAAGTAGGCATCTTTGAGGTCCAGGAGGCTAGCCAGTCCCCTGACCTTAGGGAGGTAAAATCATTCCCAGTGTCACCATTTTGAACTTTGGCTTTAAAAGGTGCTTGTTTAGATATCTTAGATCCAGGATAGGCCGCCACTCTCCTGTCTTTTTTGGGGTAAGGAAGTACCTGGAGTACAGACCCTTGCCCTGGTGAAGGGGAGAAACCTTTTCTACAGCTCTGAGAGCCAGGAGGGTTGAGACTTCTGTTTCCAAAGCAAGAGTCTCTAAAGGGTTTGTAGGTGGAAAAGATCTGGCTCTCACCTTTGGAAATTTCTTGAAGCTGAGAACCAGACCCTGGCTCACCACTTCCAGGACCCACCTGTCTGAAGTTAAAGACTGCCAGTCCTGGACGAAGTGAGCCAACCTGCCTCCTACAGGTAGTGGAGAGCCGACCCTGGGCATCCCATCAGGGTGCCTGTTTGGCAGGGGCTTTAGGCTGAGGGTGGGAGCAGACCTGCTCGAACCCGTCCTGCCTCTCCTCTGAAGAACCCCCTCTGTACATAGGCTGAAGAGGAGGGGCCTGAGTCTGGTAAAGGCCTGTGAAAAGGCCCCTACCCCTGGGGGCTGCCTCTGAGGAGTGGCTTGCCGTTCCTTGGCTTGTGCACCCTGTAAGTGGTTCTATATTCATCCATTTCTTCATATAATTCTCTGTCTGCTCCCCAAACAGAGAATTTCCCACCACAGGAAAATCCATAGCCTTAGACTGGGTATCCTGTGACAAAGTAGTACACCTGAGCCAGGCCAATCTCTGAAAAGCCACAGATGTAGCCATGACTCTAGAGGATACATCGTTAGAATCCACTGCAGCATGGAATTGCACCTTAGATGCCTCAATACCATCAAGAGCCACCTGCTCCAGCTCCTTTGCGAGCTGGCCAGGGACCTGTTTGGCTAAGGCCATGACAGTATCCCATCTAGATTTCTGGTATCTTGCAACATAAGCCATATAGTTAGCTTGTCTGAGTCCCAAGAATGCTGCCATGTATTGTTTTTTGGCCATGGCATCAATCTTCCTGGAATCCTTGTCAGGAGGATGTGAAGCCAGTGGAATATTAGCTTTATCACAGGCTGCAGCCTGAACTACCCCAACATGACTGCATTGCTGTGAAAGAAAATCTGTATCAGGACCTGACAAAGTGTACCTCCTGTCCATCTTTTTATCCACAGGAGGCACAGAATTAGGAGCTTTTAAAATTTTTATTGTTTGTTTTCTAAAAGATTTATGTAAAGGGATGGACAACCTCCTGGACTCTGGGATATCCATCATCTCCACATAGTCAGGCTCCTCTTGCTCATCCAAAGCCTCCTCTAAGGGAAGCTGGAGGGTCTCAGTAACTTTTTTATAAAACAAAAAATGAGAAGGGGACTCAGAAAGCCTAGGGGGAGACTCACCTGAAGGTCTGTCTGGGGAGATGTCCGGTTCAATGGGCACATCCAGACTTTCAAAGTCACATTCTGATCATAATCCTCATCCCCCTCCTCTGGTTCATAGAACTCTTCTATATCATAATCCTGAACCACTGGAACCGACCGAACCGACCTTTTGCCAGACAGTGGTGGTTCGGAGGGAACCGGGGACAGGGACTGGACAATCTGTATTGCCCTGGCTATCTCAGCAGCAGTTGGAGAAGGAATTTTGGACTCCAAACCTGCTGATTTTTAGATTTCTTTGCTGGAACTGACTTCTCAGAGCCAGCTTTTCGTTGCCCGAGGAAGTCTGCCCTGGTTAGAGGGCATTCCTCCGGTTACGTTGGCACCAACCGGCAGGCCATCGGTCACATGGATCTTTGGGCCTTCTCGTTCCCTGAGCCTGCCCACTCTCTTGTCCAGGGTGGCTGCAGGGAAATTTTTACAAATCTGGCAGTCTGAACTGAGGTGGTCAAACCTCAGACAATAGACACATGTAGTATGTGGGTCAGCCTTGGCAAAGGCTTCCCCACAGACACTACAGCGTTGAAACCCAGTGGGCCTGGTTTTTCTTCTGGGTTTCTCAGACATGATGCCAGTCTAACCAACCAACTTGCCCTTTTGATGGCAGTGCCAGGCAAGACACCCTTATCGGTTCCAAACCGTGTCACGGGTCGTGGAAAAAACCGTAATGAAATCCGTTTTTTTTAGAATCGATAAAAACCGGAATCAAGATTCTAAAAGCCTTAAAAGGCTTTAAACTTATATTTAACATAACTGAATGTGTTCAACCGAACCGATAATACTTTACAAGTTCCACACAGAAAACCCTATCTATTACTTACGATTACCATAGACAGAGCCTGAACCGATTGTTTTATGTTAAATAATGAAATCGCGGTTCAATTAAACCAGAAATAAGCGCTTAAACCGAAGAAATGAACCGAGCAACAGGAGGAATCTCCGGAGCGACTGTTCAGTGAGGCGGAGTAAAGAATCTGACGGTTTCGGTTTGAAACCAGCCAAACAGAGCTTCTAACCGAGCTCGCGCTCTAAGCTCCATGCTCTGCATGGAAGTTAACTCTTTCACCTCCGGAACAGTTCTAAGGCTGGGGCAAACTGCAATAGTCACAATATAGCAAGACTTCATGTTGTTTGAAGGGCAGCAGTCCAGTGGGCGTTGGCCGGGAGTGCCCGGGGAAGAATCCACCGGCGCTGGGACAGCCGGAGGATCAGGCACATAGGAGGAAGGAGACCTTCCAGGCAAAGGCAGAGGTGACATTGGGGTAGAAGGAGCGGCAGTAGCCTGCTGTGGCTGCCTTTAAGGACAGACATCGGGTCCAGAAGAAAGGACTGACATAGGCAGTGCCTTGGCCGGGGGGGGCGGGGGACAACAGTAGAGGAACCGATGCCTGAGACACCAACACTGGCCAAGCCTCCTGGCTGAGAGCCTGTGGAAGAAATGGGCTTGAGTGACAGGAGCTGGGAAACAGGAAACGAAGTCCCCTGCCCCAAGGTGCCACTGCCTGAAATGGCAATTAGGGCGGGAAGCTGTGCCACTAGTAGCCCGGTAGAGGAAAGGGATGGCAGTGCTGAGGAAGCAGACCCCCCTGTGGGAGGACAACCCTGACGCCGTCGAGGGCTTAGGGAGGCAATCACAGCGGAAGCAGGATCGTCCCCGGGTGTTTACAAGCCCTGTTCCGGATTTCTGAGAAGATGAAGAAGCCGCGGAGGACTGTGCGATGAGGTCAAGAGCCCTGGCCTGCAGCTCCTTTTACCATCGTGACCAGTTTCTGCTCAATAAGATTGCTCTCCAGAATCTTAAGAAGATGCCTCAGAGTGGTGTGATTGAATTTCTAGCAAATCTGGCAGGCTTTGGTGACATGGCTGGGGCCTAGACAAATGATGCATGCACAGTGGCCATCTTTTTCAGGAATCTGTTTGCCATAGGCATACCTTGTGGAGTGGTCGGAAGATGAGGCTGGTGAATAAGACAAACCTGACAGCTGAAACACCGAAAATTTGATGTTAGACTACTCAAAGAAAATAATAAAAAAGCATGGCAAAAGCAAGTAATGGCAGTCGACTGTAACTGCAGCATCCACTAAGGTCTGACATGCTCGGGTCAACAGTGGGAAATGAATTGAGGTGAGTGTGGGGACCATCTGCCTTTACCGGATAGGCTGACATCAGTGGCCGACGTCGGCAGCGGGCAGTCCCCTGTGGTAGACTGCTAGCTAGAAAGTTTGTGTGGTCTTGGCACCTGGCGACTTATTTATTTATTTAAGTTTAGGATTAATATCTTTGAGTCCAGGACTCTTTTTCAAAGGTTCCAAGTCAGTCAAAGACAATATACAGGACATTAAAAACAAAGTACAAACATTGCTCCCCATGACACACTGTACAGATAGATGCATCAGGTTTTACTTAAGCTAAAGTTACATTAAAAACACAGATCTACCATTATGACCTAGCAGCACTATTTGAGTGCGGTATTATTTAATATAAAGTGCTGAAGACAGTCAATGAGGAAACCTTGGCTGCCTTGCTTAGTCCAGCCAGTGCTGGCCTGCTGCAAGAGACTTTCTCGAAGTAAGAGCTTTCTGTATCAAATGCAAAAGTTGAGATCCAAAACAGGTGAAAACTGGACACAACCTTCGGGAGGAATTTCAGGTTGGGGCGAAGGACAACCTTAAGATGATAAGATGGCCAACAGAGTTAAGCTAGCCCTGGCAAAAAGAAACACAGGTGAGGGGGTACAGGCAAAGTGGGCAAGCATTAAGGATGCAATACTTGAAGCAACATCCCATTGTGTTAGACAGAAAAGGAAGTGCAAAAGAAGAAGGAAACCACTTTGGTTCTCAAATACAGTAGCAGAAAAGGTCAGAGCCAAAAGGCTGGCCTTCAGGAAATATAAGGAACACAGCGGGATGAAGATAGGAGGCATACCAAACTGCCCTAAGGAAGCAGGGAAGGCAGTAAGGCAGGCAAAGTCCCAAACTGAGGAAACACTAGCACGAACAGTAAAGAGAAGGTGACAAGACTTTCTATAGATACATTAGTGACAGGAGAAAGTCCAGAGGGTATCGCTAAGCTCAAAGAAGGAAAGGGGCATGTGAGGAGGACCCTGTAAAGGCATCTATCCTAAATAGATACTTTTGCTCAGTATTTACTGAAGAGAAGGTAGGCAGGGCCCACAGCTCAGCACCATGGACACGGGGAGGTAGCACTACACCCTTCACAAAAGAAAGGGTCCTACAAGAGCCTCAGAAGCTCAGGGTGGACAAGGCAATGGGACCTGATGGCATGCATTCCAGGGTACTTAAGGAGCTAAGGGTGGAACCAGCAGAGCCATTATCAGAACTGTTTAGTGAGTCTCTGAGCACAGGAGAGGTCCCAGAAGACTGGAGAAGGCTTCATGTGATCCCGCCTCCACAAGAGTGGTAGCAGGGAGGAGGCAGGGAACTACAGACCAGTCAGTCTTACCTCAGTAGTGGGCAAGATTATGGAGGCACTCCTTAAGGAAAGGATAGTGCAAACAACTGGAATCCATAAGGGCACAGGATCCAAGACAGCATGGGTTTACAAAGGAAGGTCCTGTCAAACTAATCTCACAGATTTCTTTGACTGGGTAACCAGAGTGGTGGACCAGAGGGGGCAGTTGATGTCGCCTACCTTGACTTCAGCAAAGCTTTCACACTGTTCCACAGAAGATTGATAAGCTGGGTAGGCTCGGGGCAGAAGTTGGTCAACTGGGTGACAAACTGGTTGACGGGCAGAAAACAGAGAGTGGTGGTAAATGGTATGCAGTCAGAAGAGATGCAAGTCACAAGTGGGGTACCTCAGGGCTCAGTCCTGGGGCCAGTCCTCTTCAATATCTTCATTAGTGACATTGCAGATGGACTAGAGGGTAAGGCTTGTCTGTTTGCAGATGACACCAAGATCTGCAACAGAGTAGATGATCCAGGTGGGGTGGGCAAAATGAAAAGAGATCTGGATAAACTAGCAAAATGGTCAGAAGAGTGGCAACTTGGATTTAATGCAAAGAAGTGCAAAATCATGCACATAGGGAAGAGAAACCCTGAAGCCACCTATAGGCTGGGAGGGGAGTTGCTGGCAGTCACAAAGGAAGAAAGAGACTTGGGCATCATCATCACCGATGACCTGAAATCTTCCAAGCAGAGCTTTAAAGCAGTAGGTAAGGCTAGGGGGATGTTAGGGTGTATTAGTATGGGTATCACAAGTCATAAGAGGAGGTAATAATCCTCTTTACAAGACACTGGTTAGGCCTCATCTGAGTACTCGCAGTACTGGAGGCCACACCTTCACAAGGACATTAACAAATTGAGGCAGTCCAGAGAAGGGCAGCAAAATGGTGCAGGGACTGCATCAGAAGACATATGAGGGCAGATTAACAGAGCTCAATATGTATACCCTTGAGCAAAGGAGGGAGAGAGGTGATATGATTGAAACATTCAAACACCTTAAGGGCATTAACAAGGTGAAAGAGTCTAACATGTTTAAATATAAAAAACAGCAGGACAGAGGACACAGCATGAGATTAGAGGAGGCCGATTAAGGGGGAATGTGAAATTCTTTTCACAGAAAGGGTGGTGGATGCATGGAACGGTCTACCTCAGGAAGTGGTGGCTATGAATACAGTGCAGGGCTTCAAACAGGCATGGGATAGGCATAAGGGAGCAATACAGATGAGTATGAATAGATAGACCACTGACAGAGCAAAAGCCGATGGCACATTTATAAGGTAGAAAAAGAAATGGGAAGACTGGATGGGCCTTGCGGTCCTTATCTACCGTCAACTTCTATGTTTCTATGTAACCTTGTCCCTGTGGAAGACCAGGTAAGGAGACACCAGCGAAAGTGCCCAAAGTTCACTGATCCTTCTGGCTGACATGATAGCCACCAAGAAGGCGGTCTTCCAAAACAGAGGAGACATATTATACCTGTGCATAGGTTCAAATGGCTTGCTCATGAAGCTTTGCCAAAACCAGCAATAAATCCCAAGGTGGTGGTTCATGCATCGGAGGGGAAATGTGGTCAAGGCCTCTGAAAAGAAAAAATTATTCCCCTGTAGTAATCTTGTTTCTTCCAAAGGGATCCACTCTTATTATTACTCTTGCAGTGTTCCCTTAAGCCAGCACTGCCCCAGAAAGAGAACAGAGTGCTATGCTAATCATGGAATGTTTAGCTCGTGCATCTATTTTCAAACTGCCCAGTATCAACTGCCTACATTCTACCTCAGATTTCTTAGAAGCCTGCAAATAGGTCATAACAACATGAGAATCACTATTTAAATAATTATAGAAAAATAATGCCCAACTGGGCAAATAACATCAACCAAAGGACTAGTATAAACAAATGTCCCCTTTTTTCTGAAGTCATATATGCCTTTAGAAAAAAAAAAAAAAAACTACAAGTTAAGACATTACTAGAAAGTGCCAGCAGGTGGCATGCCACTCCAACTATACATCTTATCAGCTATGGAGAGGATTTTTCTTGTTACTGATTCTGAAAGGGGAGGCATGGGCGGGGAGTAATAATATTAGTGGATCCCTTTGGAAGAAACAAGATTACTACAGGTGAGTACTTTTTTCTTCTAACTCCAGGAATCCACTAATATTATTATTCTTGCAGACCATGCAGCAGTACCTCAAGGAGGTGGGCCAGAATCTATTTAGGAAAAAGACTTCAAGACTGCTGTGCCAAATCTGGCATCACACCTGGACTATGTGTCCAGGCTATAATGCTTAGTGCAGGTGTGGACTGACCTCCAGGTAGCTGCTTTACATATTTCCATTAGAGGTACGTCTCGGCAACTGCAACAGTGGCAGCTGTGTCCCTTGTAGAGTGGGCCCCAAGACCAGAGAGAGGAACCTTGCCTGCCTTTGAGTAGCAAAACTGAATACACTGGACTATCCATCGAGAGATAGTCCTCTTTGAAGCAGGAGTACCTTTACCTACTTCTCCATAGGTGAGGAACAGTTGTCGTCTATCCTGCCTATGATCTTTGGTATGAGTCATGTAATAACTCAGTGCTCTTTTTACATCCAAGCTGTGCAATCTACACTCACCTGAGCTAGAGTGTTCAGTAAAGAAAACTGGCAATGTTACAGACTGGTTCAAATGGAAGTCAGAAACCACCTTGGGGAGGAACTTCCTATTAGTTCTCAACACTACCTTGTCCCTGTGGAAAGAAACATAGTCCTTTTCCACACAGAGGGCCTGTAGCTCACTTATCCTTCTGGCAAAAGTGATTGTTACCAGAAAAAATATCTTCCAGGTAAGAAATTTAACCTCTGCAGATGCCATAGGCTCATAGGGTGGAAGCATAAGCTGGGCAATGCAAATATTAAGGTCCCATGCTGGCACTGGTTCCCTATGAGGGGGAAACAAATGAGAGAGCCCTTTAAAGAATCTTTTGACTATAAGGTTTGATGCCAGGGAGGTAACCTTCCTAGCTGAAAGGTATGCTGAAACTGAAGCCAGGTGCACCTTCAGAGTTGAGTGCTGCAACCCCAGAGAGTGCAGGAGAGACAAATAATCAAGAAGGGTTGGGATCCTGGCCTATGCTGGGCCTGTACCCTTGTCACTGCACCAAATGGAAAATCTTTTCCATTTTGAGGCATAGGTTTTCTTGGTGGAAGGCTTCCTGTAACCCTTAAGGACTTTTAAAACTGCTTAAGAGACTTGGCAATCTGCATATTCTAAGTCCTCAAGAGCCAGACCTTGAGCTTGAGAGACCTGAGATTGGGGTACACTACCCTCCTCTGAAAGGAAGTCAGTAGATTGTACCTCTGAGGGAGGTGAATCAGTTTGCTCACATACACTGAGAGCAGCAGGGAGTACCAAGGCTGACTTGCCCAATCCAGGGCTACCAGAATCATCAAAGCTTGTTGTGACTTGAGCTTGATGAGCACCCCGGAGTATCAGAGGAAAAGGAGGAAAAGCATAGAGGTACCTGCCTGTCCAATCCAAAATCAGGGCATCCACTGGAACTGTCCCCTTCACTGGGGCCCTACAGAAATAAAGAGATAAGTGGCGATTTTGGTGGGAAGCAAAAAGGTCTATTTCTGGGGTTCCCCACCTCCTGAATAGAGCATTCACCACTTGTTTGTTCAATGCCCATGCGTGATGGGCCTGGTTTATCCTGCTCAAGACATCTGCCAAGGTGTTGTCCTTGCCTGACAGATGAATCGACTGTACAGAGGCATTTAGAGAGTAAGCGAGGCTCCATATCTTCATTGCCTCTGCACACAGAGGAATGGACCTTGTTCCTCCTTGTTTG
The DNA here is from genome assembly GCA_016271365.2 of Neoceratodus forsteri. Classification (NCBI taxonomy): domain Eukaryota; kingdom Metazoa; phylum Chordata; order Ceratodontiformes; family Ceratodontidae; genus Neoceratodus; species Neoceratodus forsteri. Next base: position 499,722,705 of record CM028129.1, on the reverse strand, counting down.
ATGATGTGATACATTGTTGTGGTATTGTCCATTCTGACTTGTACCACCTTTCTCTGTATGAGATGAGAGAAACCCTGAAGGGGCAGATAACTGGCTCTTAACTCCAGCAAGTTTTTGTGCGGGAGTGAGTCTGCACTCTCCCAAGTACCGTGGATGGTGTGATCCCATAAGTGAGTACCCCAACCAAGCAGGGAAGCATCAGTTGTTACAACCAGGGTGGGAGGCTCCTCCAGAAATGGAACCCCTTCCCTTAAATTTTGCGGTTCCCTCCACCATTGGAGGGGCTTGTAGTAACATTTGTGTGACTAGTACTGGCTTTAAGAGGGTGTCTCACCTTTGGCACCAGTGTGCTCTGAGGTGGAACTGAATAGCTCTCATCTGAAACCTGGCACCTATGACTGCACTTGTTGCTGCAGCCATGTGCCCTAACAGTTGAAGAAACTGTTTTGCTGGCTTTGGCCTGCCCAGGGCACATGAGCCTGCCAGAAGCTGAATGCTTTCTGCCCTCTCCTGAGGGAGGAAAGCTCTTCCCACTACTGTATTCAGTTCTGCACCTATGAACTACAGAACCTGCACAGGGGTCAGGACTGACTTTTTGGTATTGAGAAGGGATCCCAGGGAAAGCAGCATAGCCTGGGTTACCTGAAGGTGGTCTGATACCTGTTGGTGGGAATTCCCTACGATTAGCCAATCGTCCAGATAAGGAAAAATTGTGACACCCAGTCTTCTGAGGTGTGCCACTACTATTGCTATGCATGTGGTAAAGACCCTTGGTGCAGAGGTAAGGCCGAAAAGAAGTGTTGAGAATTGGTAGTGGCCTGAGGGGAGTCTGAATCTGAGATACTTACTGTGCGGCTCCCTTTTGGGAATATGGAAATATGCATCCTTTAGATCCAAGGAGGCTAGCCAGTCCCCTTTCTGCAGAGTTGGCAAAATCATGGCCATTGTGAACCTGGGCTTTACCAGGTACATGTTTGGCAATCTGAGGTCTAGTACAGGCCACCACTCTCCATCCTTTTTTTTGTTAGGAAATATCTGGAATAGAACCCTTGCCCTCTTTGGTTGTGGGGGACAGGCTCCATTGCTTTTGCCACCAGTAGGACCTGTACCTCCTGCTCCAGTAGTTTTCTTTCTGAGAAGGGAGCTGGTGCAAAATGTTTTAACCTTGGAGGAGGAGGAAGGGGACTTGAAGCAAAGGGAGAGAACCTGACTCGCTATTTCCAGAACCCACTTGTCTGTGGTTATTTTTAACCATTCCTGGAAATAGTGGTTGAGTCTGCCCCCTACAGGATGTGGACAGGCAGCCTGAAGGGAAAAGTCAGAGGTTCTGTTTTGCTTGCTGCTGAGGCTGAGCAGATTGGGATCCTCTCCGAGAACCCCTTCTACCTCTAGCTCTGTAAAATCCAGTCTGCTATGGTTGGTACTGCTGCTGGGAAACAGCCTGTACCTGAAAGAAAGGCCTCCTAAAAGAGGACCTGCCCCTGCCTCCCCTAGAATAAGAAGCTGAAGTAGAGGGCCTGTCTCTGGTCGGGTTGCTCCTAAAAGTAGTTTTATATTCGTCTACCTTTTTCATACATGCCTCGGTCTGGGCACCAAAAAGAGAGTGGCCTTCGACAGGAAAGTCCATGGTCTTAGTTTGGGTGCCCTAGGTGAGGTTGGTAGCCATCAGCCAGGCAAATCTTCTTAGAGCAATGGTACCAGCCATCCACCTTGCAGCTGTATCACTGGTGTCAGCTGCTATCTGAAATTGGTATCTGGAAGCCTCCAAGACCAATTTGGCTGTGTCTAGCAGTTCTGACACCGTTAAAGAGGGGTTAGCCTCAGCATTGTCCACTACTGACTGCCAGAGAGCTTTTTGATAAAGGGCTGCATAGGTCTGGTAGCTGGCTTGACAAATTGACAGGGATGCCGAAAGGTACCCCTTTTTTGCCATGCTGTCCACCTTTCTCGAATCCTTCTCAGGGGGGGTGAGAGGATATCGGAGTTTGGGCTTTCTCACAGGCAGCCTGTTGTATAATACCCTGGTGGTCTAGGTGACTCAAAAGAAACTCAGCATCAGATCTTTCTAACTGATACTTCTCGTTACACTTTTTGTCTGTGGGTGTGACTGTAGTGGGAGCCTTTAGGATTTCTAAAACATCCTTCTTAAAGAATCTATAGATAGGCAGAAGGAGCCTATTGAGGGTGTCAGCCCCATAAGCTCCATGTATTGTGCCTCCTCTTCATCCTGGATCTCTTCAGCTGTTTGCAGATCCAGGGTCTCTACCATTTTCTTAACAAAAGAAAAATGGGAAGAGAAATCCTATAAGGGTCTGGGAGGGGAGCCAAAATCCTGTTCTGGTGACACTTCAGGTTCAATTCCCTCTTCATCTTGGTCATCCTCCTCATATGCCACTGTAGCAGTAGGCAAAACAGGGGTAACAGTTGCCTTTTCAGCAGTAGTAATCACAGGCTGTTGAGGAGGTAACACACCCTGCAGCACCTGGAGTAAGGCAAAAGCCTGTGTCAACTCACCAGGAGAAGGAGCATTAATAGGCACCTGAGGGACCCCTTGAGGCGTTTCAGCTGGGGTGTCACTGTGTTTGGTTTTCTTTAATTTTTTAGCAGGCACCAGGAAGTCAGACGGTTGATTGCCTCTCTTGCCAGAGCCCTCACCCATATCAGGGTTGGATTTAGAGGCTCTGGAAGGAACTGCCAATCAGTCTTGGGGGGAGGGGGTGCACTGGTTAGAGCTCAGGAACCCCTCCTCTAGTTTTCTTTTAAGCCTCTCCCTGCGTTTTTCCACTGTCTTAACAGGGAAAGACTTACAAATATCACAGTCTTTACTGAAGTGCCATTACACAAGGCAGATCAAGCAAAGATCATGCTTGTCTGCCTTGGCAAACACCTCTGCACACTTCAAGCAATTCTTAAACCCACGGGGTCCTGTTTTCTTTTTGGGCTTGTCTGACATTATAGAAAACAGGAACTAGTAACTGACCAAAAAAATAGACTAAATTTAAATATTTGTGGTTGGTTTCAATAGAATAACGGTCAGTTCAGGAACCGATAAAGTGAAAAAAAAAGCGGTTTCGATTGGATCCGGAACCGAGAAACTGCTGAGGAAAACCGTGAAACCTTGGTTCAAAAGCAGTTAAAATGAAATAAAATTAAAGAATAAATTAACCAGAATCCTCTAAAAAAGGTTACGATTAAATAAAAAAAGGTCGGTTGCCCCTCGGTTCAAAGGAACCGCGAGAAACTGATAAACAAGTTTAAATTTAAAACTAATGAGGTATAAAACACTAAAGAACAATGACTCAGACAGTAATGAAAAATAAAACAAAAATATTTAAGTTTTTTCGCTCTATGCACTACAGGAATCTGTCTCGACAGAGATATCTCCAGGGCATCTGAACTTTGCAGCAGAGAGAAGAAATCTGAGATAGAATGTAGGGAGTTGTCACTGGGCAGTTTCGAAATAGATGCACGAGCTAAACATTCCACGATTAGCACAGCATTCTGTTCTCTTTGGGGCAGTTCTGGCTTAAGGGAGCACTGCAAGAGTAATAACATTAGTGGATTCCTGGGGTTAGAAAGCACCAGATCACTTTCTCCTGCGCCACTGACTGCTGACCAGCCTGCACCTGGTAAGCAGAGATGGCTGCCAGTTGCACCATAAGAGGCATGACCGAAGACCTGACATAGGATAGGAACCACAGGTAGTCAAGGATGCTACCCACTGGACAGGACAAGGGGTCCAGCCCTTTGCCCTGTCACCAAATGGAGAACAACTTCTACTTGAAGGCATAGCAATTCCTGGTTGACTCCTTCCAAGATGCCACCTCCACAACAGTGAGGACATCTTCGGAGAGATCCAAAGCCTGGAACTCTATCCACACAGGAACCAGGCTGCCAGGTGCAGGGATTGAAGGTCCAGGTGGAGTACCTTCCCCTGACTGATGGAAAGCAGGACTGGGCAGAGAGGAATACGTGTCGGGAGCCTGCTGCTGAGGAGATCGGGGTACCAAAACTGGAGTGGCCAGTCCAGAGCCACCAGGATCACCTGTGGCTTGTCCCTATTGGCTTTGAGAAGCACCTTGTGGATCAAAGGAAGTGGAGGAAAGGCATAAAAGAGGCCTGGGCCCAGGGTCTCGAGAAGGCATCCCCCTGCAGTGTTCCCTGCTAAGGGAGGCAGGCACAAAACAGCCTTAGCTTTCCGTTATCCATGGAAGCAAACAGGTCCACCTTAGGGGTGCCCCACTGGAAGAAAAGACTGTGTACTACCTGTGGCTGGTGAGACCACTCATGAGACGCCTCACCCACACGGCTGAGGGCATCCGCCAGCTGGTTGAAGGCCCCTGCCACATGGATGGCGAGGAGATTGGCCTCCAGGCTGCACACGAGGGTCCATACATGGAGTGCATCCCACCCTATTTGTTGAGGTAGTACATGGTCATGGTGTTGTCTGTCTGGACCTGGACCACCTGATCCCCGATGTGTGGTGCAAATGCAGTCAGCACCAGCCGAACTGCTCGGAGCTCCAGAAGGTTGATATGACATCGAGACTCCTCTGGGGTCCAGAGCCTGTGGACTCTGTGTCCCCCCAGATGGGCACCCCAGCCCATGAGTGAAGCATCGGTCATCAGGATGACCATCGGCTCTGGGAGGACAAACAGGATCCCTTCCTGCAGCTGCTCTGGGTCTAACCACCACTGAAGGGCATCCCACATCCGCTGGGTCACAGTGACAAGCTGGTCGAAGTGACCCCTGCGCTGAGACCACTTGCTGGCCAGCTCCCACTGCAGGGAGTGCATTCTCCAGTGGGCCCACCAGACCATGCTGGTGCAGGCCACCATATAACCCAGCAGATGCAGGAAGTCCCGGGCAGGGCACAAGTGCCCAACCCGAAATCATCAGGCAAAGGAGGAGGAGAGAGCCTCCACCCTGTCTGCCGGGGGCCAGGATCTGCAACAGTCGAGCTTCGCCCCAATGATGTGGATCGCCTGTGAAGGTACAAATTCTGACTTGGCCTTGCTGACCATGAGGCCAAGGGAGACGCAGGTCTGGAAGGCCAGGTCCAGGAACTGCTCCCCCTCCTGCCTGAAGGGACCTGCTATCAGCCAGTCTCCCGGTAGGGGTAAACCCAGACCACTTGGCACCTCAGGTAAGCTGCCACCACTGCAATGCACTTGATGAAGACACTGAGGGCTGAGGACAGGCTGAATGGCATAGCCTGGAACTCGTAGAGGGTCCCCTTGGCTTTGAAGCGGAGGAAACTTCAGTGAGATGGACGGATTGGGACATGAAAGAACAAGTCCTGAAGATCCAGAGAGCAAAACCATGTCTTGCTGTAGAGATGGTATGATTTGAGACAGAGTTACCATCCTGAAGGTGTGCAACTTGAGAAACTTGTTCAGGTTATGCAGATCTAGAATGGGGCACCAGCCCCCCCATTAGCTTTGGCACCAGGAAGTACCTGGAGACAAACCCTGGGTGTTCCGGAGGATCCTCGACAGGAACCACGACCTCCTTTCGGAGGAGCTGGGCTATGTCGTCTCTGAGAGCTGACAGAATGTCTGTGGATACCAAGTCTTCCCGTGGGGTGTGGGCTCGACAAGGAGGGTACTGCTCGAATTCCAGAGGCAGACCCTGACCCACCACCTTGAGGACCCACCTGTCCATGGTGACAGCGGACCAGGCAGAAAAGAAGTGGTGGAACTGGCCCTCCATGGGAGGACCCAGGGGAGGTGTTACAGGGATGAGGTAGGCACCCCTTATCCTGCCACTGTGCAGGCTTGGAGGAGGACGAGGAGGGTCTGGCTGAGGGCCACCAGAGCCTCCCCCCCCCCGAGGCTTACGGATGACTAAAGCCACTGACTGGCCTGAGGTCGCCAGGCCTGGGCCTGCTGACCAGCCTGGGGTTGGGCTGATTTGGCCGCAGGAGTAGAGGTGAACTGAAAAGGCTTCCTTCTCTTCTGCTGCTTGGAGCCCTTGGGGTCCTTTTGGGCACATGTCATGGAGTCCAACGTGACATTGGGCTTCTCGATGCGGGTGAGGTGGCCCTCGACCCCGGACCGAACAAGTCGATGCCCAGGTAAAGGAACATCTGCCAGCTTGTGCTAAGTGTCTGCCATGAAGGTCAAGATTCTCAGCCAAGCCCTGCGGCGCATGGCCACTGCAGCCACCATGGAGCAGGCACAGGCGTCCGCAATGTCCATGGCTGTCTGGAGCTTTTGTTTTGCTACAGGCCGACCCTGGTCCCGGACCTGTTTGACCATGGTCTGGAGGTCTGCCAGTAGATGAGGATGCACCTCATCTAGGGTGCCCAGCAGGACATGGGAGAAGTGGGCCATAAGGAGGGAAGAACTTGCTTGGCAAAGGCCAAGCGAGGAGGCAGCGTAGACCTTTTTTGCCGCATGGTCCAACATTTTGTACTCTTGTCGGGTGACTTGTCAACATCCCCTGTGTTGCTGGAGCACCTAAACACAGAATCGGCCACCAGCCCCTAGGCCAAAGAGAGTTCCATGAATCCTGAGAGGGAACCGGTAGGTACTGCATATTTGCAGGCCATCCGGGCAGAGGGTCAAGAATGGCCTCTGCCACCCAGAAAGCCTCAGTCAGAGTATCTCCCCAGTCGAGGATCTTGATCAACGGGTAACAAGCCCGTTTCTGGATGGGTTCCATTTTTATACCCATGGAATCAGAGATCAGGCGGAGAAGGCTCAAAAAGGAGGTAGGGCCTTCGTCTGTCAAGAGATCCCCCATCGACTCCACGTCGACCAGACGGGAGTGCAAGGAGTAACCCACCGACTCGAGGAGCCTTAAAGAGAGGTTGACCACCTGTCTCGCTGACCCTCCGCCGGACGGTCAGGGTACCAGCTATCAATTGCTGATGGGGAAGCCCTTTGGCGGCTGAGACTCCTTGGTGGAGCATCACCCTCTGGCTGGCAGGGTGGTGGCTCCACAGAAATGCGTGCATCGCCAAGCTGATGAGCCAGGACCACATTAGGAAGCTCCTGAGGTGAAGAAGGTCCCCGCTGGTTGGGCGAAAGCCAGGTGATGGCTGTCACAAGAGCTGGATTCTTGCCGGTGAGCACCAGCTGTTGCCACATGAGATCCATGTAGTGTTGATGCAATTTGCACCGAAGCCTCTCCTCATCAAGCAGGATGAGGATGAAGAGTAGTGGTGGCGCCACTTCCTGTGGTGCCGAGAGTGGGAGCGCCGAAGTTGACGGGAACCACTTGACCCACGGAGGAAGACATTGACTGGTCGGGGCTGGCAGTGGGGTCAGGAGAGTCGGCAAATGCCAAGGCTCCTCCAGTCTTGGTCGGAGACCAGAGGTGGCAGGTCAGCGGAATGATCCGTCCCTCCCACGGTCTGAGTCAAGACAGGAGTCCTAGATAAGAAGGGTCGGCCTCTACAGTTGACAACTGGTTGACCGGCTCAAGAAAAATCTTGGCCAGATGATCAACCAGAGTCTCGGCCAACTGGTCCAACAGGGTTACTCTGGAGCCTACAGCCTGGTCAGAGGATTCAACCGAAGTCAGATCCAGAGAAGCGCAGGAATCCAAAGCTCTTGACCTACAGTGCTCCCGATCCCACCAACGTAGACTAGACCATTTTCTGGACTCTTTCTTCGACTTATATTTATGCTCTGAGGGTCTCTGACCGAGGGTCAGCAGGGACTGGCACAATTCTTTGAAGGACCCCATAAAAGTTGTTCCCAGCTGGAGCGGCACAAAGGCAGAAGCTGAATAGGAGTGGGAAGTGGGCTGGGCCACTGCCTCCCCAAACATCGCAAGATGTTCAGCAGACCCTGCAGCCATGGAGACCACCCAATGGGCATCCTTAGATTTGACCGTCAGGTTACGTCCGTTCAGTCGGCTTAACTTGAACTGGGCTAGATGGTCCTCGAGAACGTTAGGATTAAAGGAGCAACAGAAATTGCAGGTCTGAGGATCATCCTTGTGCCTGTGACAGGGTTGAATAGGGCCATGTCCCAGCTGTTCTGAAGAAAGAGTTTAAATGCAAGGATCTATTCTAGTCTCTCCTTTTCTGTCTCTTCTCTATCTGGTTGCGCAACCAAATTTTCTCGTGAGACCTAGGACTTGATCACCTCGACAGTCTTGCAATTCTCTGCCTCTCTGTATCGATCTACCTTCTCTTGCTGTTCTGTCTTTTCTCCCCCCTTGCATATCTGCTGGTATAAAAATATATGTGAATCATTATGTGGAAATGTAACTGATACTGGGATCCCTTTGCTTAGAAATGTATATAGTTTTACTGTTGAAATGTATATAGCTGTACTGTTGAAATTATTTCAAAAACCTATTTGGAACTCAAGGGGTCAACCTGAGAAGTTAGTTTGCAAACTCTCTGAGATGCTGTAAGCAAGAGGTCAGTTCTGGGTCACAATGTTCTTTTTGCTGCACTTGTTGAAACTTACAAGAACACTATGTGAGAAGCATGCTGTCTTCTTAATGAGCAGGGGTTGCAAAGACTTATACAAACAGAGCTGCAACTGCTTGCAAGAGAAACACAGAGACTGAGATTGGAAATTGAGAAGAAACCCAGATGGACTTTCTCTATTTATACTGCCTTTGTAAATAGTTATACTGAACAATTTTTTTATTTTTTTTTATTTTGCTATTAATAATAAATCACTTGTTCGAATTTTACAGCTGCTCCTGGTTTTCCTAGGCTTCCTGACCTGTGCCTCGATGACAGATGGTTGTAGTAGTGGGATTTACACCGTGCAAACTCTAAGCCAGGGATTTTGTGCATGGGTACTAGACCTGGTACCAGGGAGGCATAGAAGAAAGGTATGGATTCTGCAGCAGCAAGCCCAGGAGTGGTAACCAGGAGAATGGAAGCCAAACTAGCAGAGACAGAAGTCCAAGCTGTGACTGGACAGCTAGCACCAGTTATAAAAAAAGAACAGGCAGTGACAGAACCTGAAAGTCTGACTGCCTTTTTCAAATGGTGGACTATACAACAAAAAGAGACGGAGAAGCAAAGAGAAAAAGAGATTCAACGTTTAGAAGCACAGAGAAAGGAAGAAATGCAACAACTCGAACAGCAGAGAAAAGAAGAGATGCAGAGAAAGCAGCAGCAGAGAAGCGATGCAGTGGTGCAAGTTACCAAAGCTGGAGGACCTGGCACTGGTCCAGCAAAGCAACAAAAAACTAACAACTTAAAATATAATAAATCTACAAAGTTGTGCCCCTTGCATGATATCGAAGTCTACCTGACAATTTTTGAAAGAGTTGCCGCAGCCTGCCAGTGGCCAAAGCAGCATTGGGCAATCAGACAGGTATCTTACCCGACAGGGAAAGCCCAACTTGCTTACAGCCATATGTACACTGCACAGACAGAAAACTATGACCTGGTGAAAGGCAAAATCCTGAAAAGGTAGGCCATCTCAGGAGAGACCTACAAGCAGAGATTTCGATCTCTGAAGTACAACTCAGTCAACAATCCTCAAGATGCTTTCACCCAACTCAGAGAACTCCTAATAAAATGGCTCCAACCAGAGAGCAAAACAGTCCCACAGATCATTGACACATTTGCAATGGAGCAATTCATCAACATTCTGCCTACTGACATGCAGTTTTAGGTGAAAGAACACTGACCCAAAAGTAGGAAAAAGGTTGTTTCTTTGGCCAAAGACTACCAAAAGGCCAGACTCGACAGCAGCGCAGTAACAACCAAGCACCGGTAAGACATTCTTTTTCCCATTTAAACTCCAAGTCTGATAAGAACTCTGGTGGGTGTAACAAATCCGTGCCCAAAGACGTTATTTGCTCTAAGTATAATAAGCCAGGTCATACTGCAAGAAGAAAAAATTACTCACGTTAGTAATTATGTTTCTTCTAATGGAGTCTTGCTGTATTCTGACATATTGCTGTGATTCCCAACCTTTGAACTGCCCCGGAGAACAAAGAGTTAACTTTCTGTGCAGGGCATAAAATGCTGAGCTCGAGCTCGGTTGAAGTCTCTGTCTGGAGTGTTTCAAACTTAAACCGTCAGATTCTTACAAGCCCAACTAACTAAAAATTCTATGTGGAAATTGTAAAATTCCTACTAGCCAACTGGCAGAAAAAGTTTTGGATTCCCAAGGAAGACTCACGAGTCAGAAACCCAAAACCAATCTAATACAAATAAATTAATAAATCAGCACCCAAACAAAAAGGAGGAGGGTGCAAACAAAAACAACCATAGGGTGCAACACTGCACCTCACCCACTTCCCAAAAACAGGTTCTGAGAGGGAGGCAGGAGGAGGTCAGAATACAGCAAGATTCCATTAGAAGAAACATGATTACTAAGGTGAGTAATTTTTCTTCAAACAACATAAATATTGCTGTATTCTGACATATTACAGACTACCAAGCAGTACCTCCATGAAGGAGGAGACAGAACCTACTTTGAGAATAGGCTCAAGTACTCAGCAAACCGAGCATCACTCCTAGCCTGATATCCAGAGAGTAATGCTTGCAAAGGCATATGCCAGTTTCCAGGTGGCTGCTTGACAAATTTCTAAGAGAGGGTATCCCTGGCAGCCAGGGAAGCAGCTTCCCTCTTGTGGAATGAGCCCTCAGGCCTGAAGGTGGAGTTTTTCTGCTTGGTGTACAAGACACAATCCACCTGGCAATAGATCTCTTGGTGGCAGGTTTGCCCTTTCCCACTTCTCCATAAGTGAGGAACAACTGGAGGGAGTCAAACCTGTGACCCTTGGTACGCTCTATGTAGTAACTAAAGGCTCTTTTAACATCTAAACTGTGTAGCCTTCTCTCTCCTGAGGAAGAATGATCAGCGAAGAAAACAGGAAGAGACATATACTGGTTTAAATGGAAGTCTGAAACCACTTTGAGCAAGAACCTTCTACTGGTTCTAAGGACCACTTTATTCCTGTGAAATGAGATAAAATCAGGTTCCACTGACAGGGCTTGCAATTCACTGATATGCCTGGCAGAGGTAATGGCTACCAAGAACACAGTTTTCCAAGTCAAGTACTTAAGCTCTGCTGAAGACACAGGCTCAAAAGGGGGTTGCATAAGTTGAGCAAAGCAAACATTCAAATCCTAGGCAGGGGCAGGGTCTCTAAAGGAAGGATTGGTGTGAAGCAATCCTTTAAAAAATCTACAGAACACAGGATGAGAAGATAGCGAGGAAGACTTCCCCACAGACAGAAACACAGAAACAGCTGACAAGTGTACCTTGAGAGTAGCTGGTCTGAGGCCTAGGCCATTAAGATGGGTCATATAATCCAGAACCATAGGCAATCCAACAGTGTCTGGAGAAATATGCTTCTCAGAACACCAAATGCTGAATTTCTTCCATTTGGAGTTGTAAGTCTTTCTGGTGGAGGGCTTCCGAGAAGCCTTGAGGATATCCAGAACCCCCTGGGAAAGATGCAGATCTGCAAACTCTAGCTCTTCAAAAGCCATGCCTTGAGACTGAGAGACCGAAGATTGGGGTACCAAATCCTCCCCTGAGAGGTTGTAATTCCTGGGAAGAGACAGGGGAAGATGGACTGGTAGGGACAGCAACAGGGGGTACCAGAGCTGTCTGGCCCAATCTGGAGCAATCAGAATCACCTTGCAAGGTTGAGACCTTATTTTGACTAAAACTTTGAACAGGAGTGGGAAGGGGGGAAAGGCATACAGAAACTTCCCTTCCCAATTCAGAATCAGGGCATCCGGGGACTGAGCCCAAGACTGGAGGTCTGCAACAAAAGAGAGGGAGTTGGTGATTGTCTGGGGCTGCAAAGAGATCCATCTCTGGAGTGCCCCACCTTGAAAAAATCACTTTCAACACCTGAGGGTCCAGGGACCATTCGTGATGGCCCTGAGAGATCCTGCTCAGTGCATCTGGTAGCACATTGTCGTTCCCTGGAAGGTGAACTGCTACCAGAGAGGTTTGCAGAGAATAAGCCAGGGACCACAACTTCATGGCTTCTGTGCACAAGGCCATGGACTGAGTGCCTCCCTGCTTGTTGATGTACCACATGGTGGTGGTGTTGTCTGTTCTGACTTGAACCACCTTGTTCTGTACTGACTGAGAGAAAGCTTTTAGGGCCAGAAAAACCTGCCCTGAGCTCTAGGAGATTGATATGGAGAAGGGATTCTTGGTGGGACCACAGCCCCTGGGCAGTGAGGGATCCCAGATGGGCTCCCCAGCCCAGAAGAGAAGCATCCGTGGTAAGGACCACCGAACAAGGCTGAGTAACAAAAGGAACACCTTGTCTTAAATTGTCCTGATCCTGATCAGTTTGGTAAGGGAATCCTTCCTCTGAGACCAAAAAGCTCTCAGGTGGAACTGAATATCCCTCATCTGGAATCTTGCCCCTTGGACCACTGCTGTTGAAGCTGCCATATGGCACAAGAGCTGGAGGAAATGCCTTGCTGGTCGAGATACCCGAAGGCTGAAAGAAGAGGCTAGTTCCATAAGAACCCTTGTCCTTTCTAGAGGAAGAAAGGCTCTTGCTCTGAGTGTGTCCAGTTCTGCTCCTATAAAGGTAAGAAGCTGGACTGGTTCGAGAACTGACTTGGGAAGGTTGAGAAGAAATCCTAGAGAAGTGAGCACTTGCTGGGTCACTTGCAGGTGAGACTTGACTTGGTCTGGAGACTGACCCACTATTAGCCAATCGTCCAGATATGGAAAAATGGAAATCTTTTGCCTTGTTAGAAAGGCAACTACTACTGCCAGGTACTTTGTGAAAACCCTTGGAGCTGAGGTTAGCCAAAGGGCATTGCTCCTGAACTGATAGTGGCCTGAGGGCAACTCAACCTGAGGTACTTTCTGTGGGAGCACCTGATGGGAATGTGAAAGTAGGCATCTTTGAGGTCCAGGAGGCTAGCCAGTCCCTGGCCTTAAGAGGAAGAATTATTCCCAGAGTTATCATCTTGAACTTTGGTTTTAAAGATGTTTGTTTAGATATCTTAGGTCTAGGATGGGTCCACTCACCTGTCTTTTTGGGGTCAGGAGTACCTGAGTACAGTCCTTTGCCCCAGTGTAGGGTAGGTACTCTCTCTATGGCTCTTAAGGCTAGAAGAGAAGAAACCTCTGCCTCTAGGGCAAGGGTTTCCGAGAGATTTGCAGGTGGAAAAGATCTGGCTCTCAGCTTTGGAAATTTTTTGAAGCTGAGAACCAGTCCCTGGCTTACTACTTCCAGGACCCACTTGTCTGATGTAACAGACATCCAGTCCTGGACAAAGTAAGCCAGCCTAACCACTACTGGAATAGGAGAGTCGACCCAGGCAGGCCCATCAGGGTGTCTGCTTGGCAGGGGCTTTAGGCTGAGGAGTGGATGCAGCCCTGCTCATCCCCCTTCTGCCTCTCCCTCTGAAGAACCCCCTCTGAGAAAAGGAAGAAGAGGCCTGTGCTTGGTAAAAAGGCCTTTGAAAAGGCCTGCCCCTAGACTGCTGCCTTTGAGGAGTTGCCTGCCTTTCCTTGGCCTGGGCACGGCTATGAGTGGTCCTGTACTCGATCATATTCTTCATGTAATTCTCTGTCTGCTCCCCAAACAGAGAATTACCCACTACAGGAAAATCCATGGCCTTAGCCTGGGTGTCCTGCGAGAGGCTAGTACATCTGAGCCAAGCCATCCTCTGAAGGGCCACAGATGTAGCCATGACTCTTGATGAGACATCATTAGAGTCTACAGCAGCATGAAACTGAACCGTAGATGCCTCAATCCCATCTGCAGCCACCGCCTTCAGCTCTTTGGCTAGCTGGTGGGGGAGGCCTGTTTAGGCAGTGTCAATACAGTGTCCCACCTGGACTTCTAGTACCTGGCTGTATAGGCCATGTAATTCGCCTGCCTGAGTCCCAAGGAAGATGCCATGTACTGTTTCTTTGCCATGGCATCAATCTTCCTGGAGTCCTTGTCTGGGGAGGTGTGAAGCCAAGGGAATATTTGCCTTGTCACAGGCAGCAGCCCGCACTACCCCAACATGGCTGCATTGCTGATATAAGAACTCCGTGTCTGAGCCTGAAAGTGTATACCTCTTGTCCATTCTTCTATCCACAGGAGGTATAGTGTTAGAGACTGAGATTTTTGTGTCTGTTTCCCAAATGATTTGTGGAGGGGAATAGAAAGTCTCCTGGACTCTGGGATGTCCATCATTTCTACATAATCAGGCTCCTCTTGAGCTTCCACAGCCTCCTCCATAGGAAGCTGGAGGGTTTCAGCCACCTTTCTGTAGAAAATAAAGTGAGAAGGGGACTCAGAAAGCCTAGGAGGGGAAACACCTGAAGGTCTGTCTGGGGAGATGTCCGGTTCCACAGACACATTCAGACCCTCACTTTCACCATCATCATCTTCAAATTTCCCTTCCTCTTCAAATTCTGGTTCATAAAAATCTTCGAGGGCATAATCTTGAACCGGGGGATCCAACCGAACCGAACCCCTGCCAGAAGGAGACGGATCGGTAGTAACCGGACAGAGCGATTCCACAATCTGAATCGCTCTGGCTATCTCTTCGGCGGTCGGAACATGAACCTCTGGATCCGAACCGGTCGATTTGTCTTTGCGTTTTCTTTTTGTCGGAACCGATCCCTCGGAATCAGCTCTCCTTTTGCCCGAAGAAGTATCGCCCTGGTCAGAGGGCATTCCTTCTGGTTCGGTCAGAACTGAACCGGGCTGGCCATCCGGTTAGGGGACTTCTCGCCTCCTTTTCCTCAGTCTACCTAATCTCTTCTCAAGGGTAGATCTGGGAAAGTTTTTACATATTTGGCAGTCTGAATCGAGGTGGTCAAACCCCAGACAATAAACACAGGTGGTGTGGGGATTGGCCTTAGCAAAGACCTCCCCACACTCACTGCAGTGTTGAAACCCAGTGGACCCGTTTTTTTTCTTGGGTTTCTCAGACATGGCCAACCTAACCATCTTACCCTTTTTATGGCAACCGGCAGGCAAGACTCCCTTATCAGTTCCTAACCGTGTCACGAGTATTGGTAAAAAAGTACTAAAACACGTTGTTTTTTTAGAACTGATAAGAACCGGTAACCACACACTAAGTAAAAACACAAAACACAAGATTTCACTATCAAATGGCCGATTCAACCGAACCGAGCTGCACTTTTTTACAAGTTCCACACAGAAAAACAGAACAATTCCTATCTAGTACTTACGGCACCATAGACAGAGACTAAACCGACTATGCGATAACTTTTTCGGTTTAAAAAACTGACGAAAACTGAAACTTTAACAGACTTTCAAACCGAGCTGAAGGAGAAATCTCCGGAGCGACTGTTCAGTGAGGCAGAGTAAAGAATCTGACGGTTTAAGTTTGAAACACTCCAGACAGAGACTTCAACCGAGCTCGAGCTCAGCATTCTATGCCCTGCATAGAAAGTTAACTCTTTGTTCTCCGGGGCATTTCAAAGGTTGGGAATCACTGCAATATGTCAGAATACAGCAAGACTTAATGTTGTTTGAAACTGCCATCGTAAGGAGAGTGACTCTGGAGCAGATCTGTCCATAGCACATTGGGGCAAGTACTTAACAGATGTGAGGGTGGGAGATAAGACTGTAAAGGGACTTATAGATTCGGGAAGCAGACAGACCCTAGTAAATACTGAAGTGCTGGGAAAACATTATCCAAAAGAACCAGGTACTGGTGTCATCTGCATCCACGGGGACACTCGATACTATCCCACCAGTCAAGTGACTCTCACCATTAATGGGGTGTTACACCAAATGAAAGTGGGGTTAGTACCCAAGTTACCTGTATCTGTGATTATTGGAAATTATTTTCCAAGATTTACTGAATTAATCAAAGCGGGAGTAAATCCTGATGTTTCAGCAGCAGTGGTGACAAGAGCTAAGGCAAAGAAAATCTCAGATGGTGAGGACTCTTCTTTTTGCTGAGTTTGATTCTGACTTGTTTAAGCACAACTCCAAGATCTGGAAGTCCAGGAAAGAAAGACGACACTTGAAGAAATAGTGGCAACAAAAGACTGATGGACATAAGGGGTTAACATTATGAAAATGTTGAAACTAAACTGATCACTGATTGAGATTTTCTTTCAGAACAAGCTAACAATGTTTCTCTCCAGGATTATTTTGAGCAGCTGGGGTGAAACCAAAACAGAGCGAACCTATGTTTAAAAAATATAATGGGCTACTGTACAGAGTTTGGGTTAAACCTCAGACACAGGACCTGACAGAAGAAAAAATTACTCACCTTGGTAATGTTGTTTCTTCTAATGGAGTCTTGCTATATTATGACATATGCAGTGAGTCCCAACCTTCGAACTGCTCCGGAGGTGAAAGACTTAACTTTCCATGCCAGGCATGGAACGCTGAGCTCGAGCTCGGTTGAAACTCTGTCTGTTGTTCTTCAAACTCAAACTGTCAAATCTTTACGAGCTAAACTCACTGAGGTCCTGTGTGGAAGCTGTAAACCACACTAGCCAACTGGCTACTAATATAAGAACACATTTTTGGTCCCAAACAAAGACTCAAGTCAGAGACCCAAAAATGAAAACACAACACCAAGCACCCTAAGAAAGAAGGGGTGAAAACAACAAGGTGGGCACCTACTGAGTGCCACACTGCACTGCCCACCCACATCCCAAAACAGAGGTTCTGAGAGGGGCAGGCAGGGGATGTATAATATAGCAAGACTCCATTAGAAGAAACAACATTACCAAGGTGAGTAATTTTTCTTCAAACAACATGAAGTCTTGCTATATTATGACATATGCAGACTAAGCAGTACCTCCATGGAGGAGGACAGAATCTACTTAGGAAATAGGCTCTGAAGCACAGCTGTGTAAACCGAGCATCACTCCTAGCCTGGATGTCCAGGGAGTAATGCTTGCGTAAAAGTGTGAACTGTTTTCCAGGTAGCTGCTTGACATATCTCTAAATAGGATGTCCCTGGCAGCAGCCAGGGAAGCAGCTGTACCTCTGGTAGAGTGAGCCCTCAGGCCTGAGGGGGAACCTACCCAGTTTTTCATAGCAAAATTGGATACAAGAGACAATCCACCTGGCAATGGATCTTTAGTGGCAGGTTTTCACCAACCTCACCATAAGTGAGGAACAGTTGAGGAGCCAAACCTGTGACCCTTGGTACGCCTATATAGTAACTAAGGGCTCTCTTCACATCTGTTGTGCAGCCTCCTCTCGCCAGAGGAGGAACGGTCAGTGAAGTACACTGAAGAGATATGGATTGATTAAGGTGGAAATCTGAAACCACCTTAGGCAAAACTTCCTATTAGTCCTGAGGACCACCTTATCTCTATGAAAGGAGATAAAATCAGGCTCCACTGACAAAGCTTGCAATCCACTCTATGCGCCTGGCAGAAGTGATGGCTACCAGAAACACAGTCTCCAAGTCAAGTACTTAAGTTCTGCTGAAGACAAAGGCTCAAAGGGGGGTTGCATAAGCTGAGCAATGCAAACATTAAGATCCCAGGCAGGGGCAGGGTCCCAAAATGGAGGGTTGGTATGAAGCAATCCCTTAAAAAACTTGGAGAATACAGGATGAGCTGAAAGAGAAGAGGGCTTACCTGCTGAAATAAAAGCAAACACAGCTGCCAAATGCACTTTTAGGGTAGCTGGTCTCAGCCGCAAGGTATTTAAGTGGACCATATAATCCAAGACTGTGGGTAAGTCAGCAGATTCTGGGGAAATATGCTTTCCAGAACACCATATGGAAAACCTTTTCCATTTGGAATTATAAGTAGCCCTGGTGGAAGGTTTCCTAGAAGCCTTCAGGATATCCATTACACCTTGGGAGAGGTGAAGATCAGCAAACTCTAACTCTTCAAGAGCCAGGCCTTTCGAATGAGAGATTTGAGGTTTGGGTACCAAACCCTCCCCTGAGCACAGGTTAACAGGTTGTGCTTCCTGGGAAGACACAGGGGAAGATGGACTGCTAAGGAGAGTAGGAGTGGATACCAGGGCTATCTGGTCCAATCTGGAGCAATCAGGATCACTTTGCAGGGTTGAGACCTGATTTTGACTAGCACTTTGAACAGGAGAGGGAAGGGAGGAAAAGCATATAGAAACTTCCCTTCCCAATTGAGGACAAAGGCATCCAGAGGGACTGAGCCCAACACTGGGGGCCTGCAGCAAAAAAGGGGAAGTTGGTGATTGTCTGGGGCTGCAAAAAGATCTATCTGCGGGGTGCCCCATCTGGCAAAGATCACCTCCAAAACTAGGGGTCCAGTGACCATTCGTGATGGCCCTGTGAAATCCTGTTGAGAGCATCTGCCAGGACATTGTCCTTGCCTGGGAGGTGAACTGCTGTAAGGGAGGTGTTCAGGGAGTAAGCCAGAGACCACAACTTCATTGCTTCGGTGCACAAGGCCGTAGACCGAGTGCCCCCTTGCTTGTTGATGTACCACATTGTGGTGGTGTTGTCTGTTCTGACCTGTGCAACTATGTTCTGAACAGATTTGGAAAAAGCTTGAAGTGCTAGAAAAACTGCTCTGAGTTCCAACAGATTGATGTGGAGCAGAGATTCCTGAGGGGACCACAATCCCTGGCTAGTGAGGTCACCCATGTGAGCTCCCCACCCCAAGAGGGATGCATCTGTAGTAAGGATTAAGGAGTGAGACTGAGGACAAAGGGAACCCCTTGTCTCAGGTTGCTCTGATCCTGCCACCACTGTAGGCCTGGATCAGGGTTCGAGTAACTGGGATCAATTTGGTTAGAGGGTCTTTCCTTTGAGACCAAAAGGCTCAAATGGAACTGGATGTCCCTCATCTGAAATCTTGCTCCTGCACTACTGCTGTAGAGGCAGCCATGTGCCCTAGGAGCTGTAGAAATGCCTGCAGGTCGAGAGACCTGCAGGGTGAATGAGGAGGCCAGAGAGACCAGGGTCCTTGCCCTGTCCAAAGGAAGGAAGGCTCTGGCTTGCTCTGTGTTCAGCTCATGCCTATGAAGGTGAGGAGCTGTACAGGCTCTAGAACTGACTTTGAAAGATTCAGAAGGAAACCTAGAGAGGTGAGCAGTTGCTGAGTTATCTGCAGGTGTAACCTGACCTGGTCTGGGGACTGGCCTACTATGAGCCAATCGTCCAGGTAAGGGAAGATGGCAATTTTTGCCTCTTAGGGAAGCAACTGCTACTGCCAGGCATTTTGTGAATACCCTTGAGCAGAGGTGAGGCCAAAGGGCATTGCTCTGAACTGGTAATGGCCTGAGGGCAGCCTCAACCTGAGGTACTTTCAATGGGAGCTTTGATGAGAATATGGAAGTAGGCATCCTTGAGGTCCAGGGACGCTTAGCCAGTCCCCTGGCCTTAGAGAGGGTAGAATAATTCCAGAGTCACCATTTTGAATTTTGGTTTAAAGGTGCTTGTTTAGGTATCTGAGATCCAGGATGGGCCGCCATTCTCCTGTCTTTTTGGGGTAAGGAAGTACCTGAGTACAACTTTGCCCTGTTGTAGGGTGGAACCCTTCCACAGCTCTGAAAGCCAGGAGGAAGAGACTCTGCCTCTAGGGCAAGTGCCTCTGGTGGATTTGCAGGTGAAAGGATCTGGTTCTCATCTTTGGAAACTTTTGAAGCTGAGAACCAGTCCCTGGCTTACTACTTCCAGGACCCACTTGTCTGATGTCAGAGACTGCCAGTCCTGGACAAAGTAAGCAAGCCTGCCCCTCCAGGTAGGTGAGAATCGGCCCTGGCAAGCCCATCAGGGTGCCTGCTTGGCAGGGGCTTTGGGCTGAGGGTTGGAAGCAGGCCTGCTTGTACCCCTGCCTGCCTCTCCCTCTAAAGAACCCACTCTGGGCATAAGCAGAAGAGGAGGCCTGGGCTTGGCAAAAAGGCCTGCCCCTGCCCCTGAGGAAGCTGCCTTGAGGAGTGGCCTGCCTTCCTGGCCTGTGCACTCCTGTAAGTGGTCCTATACTCATCCATTTTTTCATGTAATTCTCTGTCTGCTCCCAAACAGAGAATTACCCACAACAGGAAAATCCATGGCTTTAGTCTGGGTATCCTGTGACAGGCTAGTACATCTGAGCCAAGCCATTCTGCGAAATGCCACAGATGTAGCCATGACTCTTGATGACACATCATTAGAGTCCACTGCAGCATGGAATTGCACCTTGGATGCCTCAATACCATCAGCAGCCACCTGCTCCAGCTCCTTGGCAAGCTGGCCAGGGATCTGTTTTGCTAGAGCCATAACAGTGTCCCATCTGGATTTCTGATATCTAGCAACATAAGCCATATAATTTGCCTGTCTGAGTCCCAAGGATGCTGCCATGTACTGTTTCTTTGCCATGACATCAATCCTCCTGGAGTCCTTGTCTGGGGGGTGTGAAGCCAAGGGAATATTATCCTTGTCACAGGCTGCAGCCTGCACTACCCCAACATGGCTGCATTGTTGTGAAAGGAACTCCGATCAGAGCCTGACAATGTGTACCTCTTGTCCATTCTCTTATCCACAGGAAGTATAGTGTGAGGAGTTTTTAGAATTTTAAATGTCTGTTTCCCAAAAGATTTATGCAAGGGAATAGACAGTCTCCTAGACTCTGGGATATCCATCATTTCCACATAGTCAGGCTCCTCCTGATCATCCACAGCTTCCTCCATAGGGAGCTGGAGGGTTTCAGCCACTTTTTATAAGACATAAAATGAGAGGGACTCAGAAAGCCTAGGAGGAGACACTCCTGAAGGTCTGTCTGGGGAGATGTCCGTCCAATGGGCACATCCAGACTTTCAAATCCACATTCACTCTCCTCATACCTCTTCCCTCCTCCGGTTCATAATATTCCTCTAAATCATAATCTTGAACCGGATGAACCGGCCGAACCGGCGCCATTTGAAGGTGCCGTTCGGTCGGACCGGGAAAGCGACTGGACAATTTTAATCGCTTTTTATTTCTTCAGCGGTTGGAGAGGAAAGTTTTGGCTCCACACCAGCTGATTTCCTAGTCCTTTGCTGGAACCGACTCCTCAGAGTCGGTTCTCTTTGCTCCGAGGAAGTCTCGCCTCTGGTCAGAGGGCACCCTCTGGTTCGGCTGAACCAAACCGGGCTGGCCATGCGTTCAGCGGACTTCTTGCCTCCCTTCCCTAAGCCTACCAACTCTCTTTCCAGGGTAGCTGCAGGAAAATTTTACAAATCTGGCAGTCTGCATTGAGGTGGTCAAACCCCAGACACAACACAGGTGGTGTGGGGTCAGCCTTGGCAAAGACTTCCCACACACTGCAGTGTTGAAACCCAGTGGCCGGTTTCTTTGGGTTTCTCAGACATAGTGCCAGTCCTAACCAAACTTACCCGTTTGTGGCAATCCGCCAGGCAAGACCCTCTTATCGGTTCCCAACCGTGTCACGGGTCATGGAAAAAACCGTAATAAAATCCAGTTTTTATAGAACTGATAAGAACTGGTAACCACACTCTAAATCACAGATTAAGATACTTTAAACAACCTGATCGGTTCAAACCGAACCGATAAATCGTTTACAAGTTCCACACAGAATAGAAATAATGTAAACCTATCTAGTACTCACAAATACCACAGACAGAGCTTGAACCGACCGGTTGCGGTTTAAATTTGGTCGAAAACTGAGAAAAACAATACTTTAACCGACAAAATGAACCGAGCAGAAGGAGAAATCTCCGGAGCGACTGTTCAGTGAGGCGAAGTAAAGAATCTGACGGTTTGAGTTTGAAGAACAACAGACAGAGTTTCAACCGAGCTCGAGCTCAGCGTTCCATGCCTGGCATGGAAAGTTAACTCTTTCACCTCCGGAGCAGTTCGAAGGTTGGGACTCACTGCATATGTCATAATATAGCAAGACTTCATATTGTTTGAACAATTGGTTACAATACAAAAGTACAGATCTGAGTTGTTACAAATAGCACATGATAGTCCTATGGCTGGTCACCCGGGGAGGGATCGCACCCCTGCCAGATTGCAGTACAGATTTTACTGGCCTGGAATTCACGAAGACGTTGCTACCTATTGCAGTTCCTGTGCCGAGTGTCAGAATGTAGTCTCAGTGACTAAAAAAGACAAGGTGTCCCTAGTGCCCCTACCCTTGACAGATGTGCCTTTTGAGAGAATTGCAATGGATGTGGTTGGCCCCTTAGACAAAAGTAAAAAGGGTAATCGATTCATTTTGGTAGTATGTGACTATGTTACTCGATACTCATAGGCAGTTCCAATGTGTACTGTCACAGCCCCAAAGGTGGCAGCAGAGCTTGCCAAAATTTTCAGCAGAGTGGGCATACCTAAAGAGATCCTTACTGATCAGGGTAGTAATTTTGGTGCTTCAGTACTTAAGGAGCTGTACAAACTACCAGGTATCACTGCCATAAGAACCTCCCCTTTTCACCCTCAGACAGACAGCCTTGTTAAGCATTTTAACCAAACCCTAAAACGCATGTTAAAAAGGTTTGTAAAAGGGGTAGGGAAAGACTGGGACCAATACTTACGTCACCTGCTTTTTGCTTACAGAGAAGTGCCATAGGCATCAACAGGTTTTTCACCATTTGAAATGCTGTATGGTAGACAACCTAGATGGCCACTAGATGTAGTAAAAGAAACATGGGAAGATAACCCCCATTAGAAGCAATCTATAACGTCTTATATGTGTGCCCTGAGAAAGAAGCTGGCAAAATATGTTGAAATTGCCCATAGTAATCAGGAAGAGGGCCAAAACCAACAGAAAGTGTATTATGACCATGGGGTAAAAGAAAAAGGTTTTAAGCCAGGTGAAAATGTCTTGCTACTGTTACCCACTACAGAAAATAAACTGTTAATGAAGTGGCAAGGGCCTTATAAAGTGCTTAGACGTACTAGCACAGTTAACTATGAGATTAAGACCCCTGATAGGAAAAATCCTACTAAGATATACCATGCTAACCTCCTCAAGAAATGGGTTGAAAAAACACCAAAAGCTGTTATGCTGGTTTTACCAGAAACTGATAAAGAAGATACTGATGTAGCTTATGATAGAGTGCAACAAACTGTTACTGCTGATGCTATCAAAGTGAAATGTTTCCTTAACCTCCGAACAAACTGCAGGAATTTGTAAATTGCTAAAGACATTTAACAGTACTTTTACCACAGTACCAGGCTGAGGAAAAGGGGTCAAGCACATAATAGTGACAGGGAATGCTCATCCTATCAGACAGAAGACATACAGATTACCAGAGCAGTTAAGAGCTGGTGTGGTTAAGGAAATGCAAAAAAAAAAATAAAATAAAAAAAAAAAAATGAAAGAATTGGGTATCATAGAAGAGTCGAGAAGTGCTTGGTCATCACCAATGGTGATGGTAAACAAAAAGGAAGACTCTGCCTTGATTTTAGGAAACTTAATCTTTAAATGTCAGAATCTGACAGTTATTCTATGCCCAGAATAGATGATTTGGTGGACAGACTGGGGATTGCCAAATATATCAGTACCTTCGATCTTACCAAGGGTTACTGGCAAATTTCCCTAGCTAAAGAATCCAGAAACAAAACTGCACTTGCCACTCCTATAGGAGTCTATCAGTTCACCTCCATGCCGTTTGATTTACATGGCGCACCCTCTACATTCCAGGGTACATGGATGTAATCTTATCCCCTCACATTGGTTACTGTGCTGCATACCTGGATGATGTCATGGTGTACAGTCAAGACTGGAAAAGCCACCTGGAACACCAACGAGCAGTTATGCAATTGATCAAAAAGGCAGGTCTGACAATTAATCCTACCAAGTGTGTACTGGGCATGCAGGAAACCAGATATTTAGACTATGTTTTGGGAAATGGAGAAGTCAAGCCAGAGGTTTTCAAGACAGAAGCTGTAGCTAACAGCCCTGTCCACAAAACCAAGAAACGTGTCCAGTCATTTTTAGGGTTGGCTGGTTATTATCCGAGATTTGTTCCCAACTTTGCAGAGTTAGCTACTCCCCCTCACAGAACTCACGAAAAAACAGTACCTGAGTAATGTGAAATGGACCCCAGAGTGTGATGAAGCTTTTCGAGCTATTACGGCTACATTATGTTTGGCCCCTGTTTTAATAAGTCCAGACTTTGAGAAACCATTTTTGTTATAAACAGATGCATCGGAGCTAGGCCTAGGTGCAGTCCTGAGTCAAAATATAGATGGGACGGAACATCCTATTCTCTATATCAGCAGGAAATTGCATGACAGAGAGAAAAGGTACTCCACCATTGAAAAGGAATGCCCTGCAAGTGGGCCATGGAGCCCCTTAAGTTTTATTTACTAGGAGCTGACTTTGTAATTGTAACGGATCACAACCCTCTCTGTTGGCTTAACCACATGAAGGATAATTATTCTAGAATCACACGGTGGTACCTGGTACTAGAGTCATTTAAATTTGAAGTGATACACAAATCTGGGTAAGAGAATGTCAATGCTGATTTTCTGTCTGTTGAAAAAACTGTGAGAGTTGAAACTTCTCTGATATGCTGCATATGTACTGAACTATAAAGATTATAAGCTATTGTCATGTTAACGGAGAATATAAAGACAGTTTTGGAAACCAGTTTTCGTAAAACAGGTTCCCTCTTAAGGAGGGGGGTATGTGACAGGGTTGAATATGGCCCTTTCCCAGTGGTTCTGGAGAAAGAGTTTAAATGCAAGGATCTGTTCTATTCTCCCCTTTTCTGTATCTTCTCTATCTGGTTGCGCAGCCAAATTTTCTCATGAGACCTAGGACTTGATCACCCCGATGGTCTTGTAATTCTCTGCCTCTCGCTATCGCTCTACCTTCTCTTGCTATTCTGTCTTTTCTCCCCCACCTTTGCATATCCGCTGGTATAAAAATATATGTGAATCATTATGTGGAAATGTAACTGATACTGGGATCCCTTTGTTTAGAAATGTATATAGTTTTACTGTTGAAATGTATTTAGTTATACTGTTGAAATCATTGCAAAAAGCTATTTGGAACTCAAGTGGTCAACCTGAGAAGCTAGTCTGCAAATTCTCTGGGAAGCTGTAAGCAAGAGGTCAGTTCTGGGTCACAGTGTTCTTTTTGCTGCACTTGTTGAAACTTACAAGAACACTGTGAGAAGTGTGCTGTTCTCTTAACGAGCGGGGGTTGCAAACAGAGCTGCAATTGCTTGCAAGAGAAACACTGAGACTGGAAATTGAGAAGAAACCCAGATGGACTTTCTGTGTGTAACCCCCCTGTTACCTGGGGTTACTAGAATCCCAGTAAGACCTAATGGTAGGCAGGGAAGGCAGCTTGTGAAACTCCAGTTAAATGGATTTCACACTGTCTCACTCTGTTCTCAGTCTCAGCTGAGGCTGAGGGATGACATCATTTTAGAACCATCGCAGCTGCATAAGCCACACTGGAATGTTGCAGCTGGAGGTTAGAGTAGAACGCTGGGGAATTTGAAGCCAGTCTGTGTGCAGTCTGAGAGAGAGACTGTAGTGCAGTAGAGTGTGTGCAGGCTCTCAGAGCTTTAAGCTCTGTTACAGAGTTACTTTTGTATTTGGTGTGTGTTTCCACCTGAAGAGGAACACAGGAACTGGTAATTGACATGGTGGAGACTGCTCTCAATGGTTCAGAGCCCCATCCCTGAGGGGATGGGGAGAAGGTGTCTGCCTGTTTTCCAGGGGCAACCCTCCTGGGTCCGGCTAAGGGAAAGAAGCTGCCTGTCTGAGTTGTGCTGAGGCACCAGAAGCTCTGTAAGAGATTCCTTGAGGAGGAAACGCCTGTGGGGAACCTGCAACTAAAGAGGAGTTCGCCTGAAAAGGGCCAAGTGTTTTCACCTGAAATGTAAGGAAACTAAAGGGACTGTTACTGTAGGGTCAGGAAAGACAGCCAAGTACAGTTGGAAGATGTGGGATTGGACTGCTTAACTCAGTGGGGGGTCTAGAGTAATGGACAAAGCCACTTATAAGTATGTTCAAGGCCAGCACAAAATGTAAAGAAAGAATGTGGGGATTGGACTGCTTAACCTGTGGGGGGTCTTGAGTAATAGACAATGCCACTTATTTTTAAGTATGTTCAAGTCCAGCACAAATGGGAAGCAAGACAAGTAGACTGAATGTGAAATACATTTAGCAAGAATCTACACAGCAAAGTGTTAAAGGATGAGGTGTTCACAGTCCAGAGAAATGGCCGGGTATGAATTGTGGGAGCGAGAGGCGAGAGACCCCCCTATCAGTACTAACCAAATTCACCTCTACGGATTTGCTCTGAGACACCTTTTGCTTTCCCTCAGGTACTTGGCCAGTGCCTGAGGAAAGTACTCAGACATGAGATTAAAGAGGAGGACTCCCTGATGGAGCTGAGGTGCTCTTAGGTGGTTTAGGGAGCCACCAGAAAATGTTTCCATGAAGTATGGAAGGTGTCCAAGTGGCTGGCAAGGGAGCCGAGCCAGGGAAAACCCAGAGCAGTGTACAAGTTCAGGCTGTGTAATCCAAAGCAGCGTACAAGTCCGGGCTGTGTGCCCAGTGTGTTGTACAGCCTGAGGGCTAAAGTGATGAGGATGTGTTCTGGTCTCCTTTAATCTGCATTACCAGGAGTGCAGCCCCGTGGGGGTCCATCTATGCTTTGTTTATTCTGTTGAATGTGAATAAAAGCCACACTTTAGAATTCCACTTCTGGTATTGGACATTACAGTTATTGCTTCCTGTGTTCAGTGTTACTTGGGTGCCCCTGTGCAGAGTAGCCAAACCTAGCCTATGTGCAGAATGACATATTCCTCCCCGAACCCAGCCCACCTGGTATTGCTGTCAGATGGAAACGGCATACCGGGTAGGGGTTACATGTGTTTATACTGCCTTTGTAAATAGTTATACTGAGCAATTTTGTTTTTTTTAATTTACTGTTAATAATAAATCACTTGTTTGAATTTTACAACTGCTCCTGGCTTTCCTATGCTTCCTGACCTGTGCCTCAACAACAGTGCCCCAGGCAGTAGACGCACATGGAGTGCGGATCTGTTCCGGACATCTTCTCCCCACAAAGGCACCGGCGGAACCTGGGAGTGGACTTGTCTTCCATCGTGGTTGCGATCATTGTTCAAGTTGAAGACAATCGAATTTAAATGTTTTAGGAAGAAAATATGAAGATTTAAGTCGTAAGGTCCTACTCAGCGTGACAGCAGTAAGGAGGGAACCTGCTTCTTCCAGCGGAAAGAAAGATCTGGCATCAGGGGGCAGAGCTGAGGGAGTTAACCACCTGGGTGGGTGGAAGGACCCAGCTTGAAGACATTTCTGGACAAGTCTTAAAGGGAAAGGCACTGCCAGAAAGTGTGGATGAACATCATATCCACGTCCCTACAAACTGCGTATCTGCCTTTCTAGGAATTGCAGGCAGTGATTTTGGTCTGTACCATGCAGCAAAGGTAGCACCCTCTAATGTAGGTGGTATTATAATGGAGGGGGAGCAGGGCACCTCCAAAAATTCCATTAGATGTCTTTTTTTGTGGAACCTTCCTCTTCCACCACAAAGCCCATGGCAGACTGCATTTGCTGCACCATGGCTTGGAAAGTTGGTCCTCAGGAGGACATCGTGAGGTATAAACCACTGAGCCCTCACTGCAGGATGAAAGGGTAGAATTAGAGTGAGGTGCCAGAAATTGTTCTCTCCCACATGCCTCCTCTAAATCCATGAGGTCAGGATTGTATTCCACCTAGTCATCTTTATCCCTATTGATGACAGGAGTCACAGAATGAACTGGCAATGCCTGTGATGACTGAGAGCTAGGACTCAATGGCGTGCTAGTGGAATCTATTGACAAGGGTGGAGTACCAGGCCATCGTGGGGAATGACTGCCTGTATAGGAAGTCCAGGCAGAATGCGTCTTATTTCTGAAAACGATGCCAGAACAACTGGAGAGTCCACGGTGCCCTGTAAAGGGGTCAGGACTACTTGTATCAACAGGCCTTGGCCCGACGATGATGTCCTACCATCAATAGTAGGTATGGCAGCGCCTAAGCCAAGCCCCGACCTTGGTGTATAATCATCAGTCGTAGAGGGGGGCTGTAGTTAACACTGCCAAAACTGATGATGATGCAGATTTACTTTGCCCAAAGGTGACAAGGACCTTGCTAGCAAAGCAGATTTTTCTTTTTCTGTGTTTGTGCTTATGGTTAGATGATGAGGAGGGACACAACGACAACCATTCCCTGTCCCGATTCTTTCAACTTCGGCAGCCACTTCTCGTCCGACAGTGAGGGAGACACAGACTTTGAGTCCTATTCCTTCTCCACGGTTTGCAATGTCATGAGAAGAAAGAAAGTGTTCTAGAACTTTCTTATGTCGTTGCTTTGTAGCATGGTTGAAACTCTGGAAAATCTCAAAAATCGTCACGTTATGAGACAGGCCCAGGCAGCACACACAAACTGCATGTGTTTATTTACAAATTTTATTGTCACACTTACAATACCGAAATAAGACTTTTTCGACTTTAGCGGCATGTAGAGATAACAAAATAAACACTAAAAAGAATAAACTACAACATCTAGGTTGAAGGCATTTCCTTCAGCAGGTCTGACGAGGATAAGAGACAGCGGGAAAAGATCCGAGGAGTGATGCAGGCGCCAATGCTCATATAAATGTAGAAGTGGTACGTCACTGTGGGTGGCCCCAGCAAGCAAAAGTTTCCATGTGGTCCTAGTGTTAGCGTCTATACAATCCAACCCCGACTATCCGACCCCACCCTACGTGAACTCCCTATCTAATAAACCTGATTAGTGTCCTCCACTGCTAAGTTCAACTCCTAGTTTTCCACAGTGATCCTTAATTGTGGGCACGTATCACCTGATTAGTTTTAAATAGCAGTTGTATTCAGATCTCTGTAGCTGCGATAAGGCACAATTTAAATGGCCTTATTGACACTGCCTATAACCCTTTGGCTGTTAATCACCCAAATTAACTCGCAGCAGGTCTTGTATTGGTCTTTAAATGTGTGCTTAGCCAGTGTAAAGAAAGAAACCTGAATCACTGTACCTGAGCATGTCTGGCAAACTAAAGTATGTAGTCTTGATGGTTGCTGATAAAATTAGAACTGTCGAATGGCTTGAGCATGGTGAGCGAGCTGTCTTTCTCGTCAGGGAGTATGGTGTCAGGAAATCGACAATAAGTGACATCAAGGCATCCAAAGAAAAACTCAGGGACTTTGCTCTGACCATGGAAAGTGCTGCGGGGTCCTTCGAACCAAAAAATATGTGGACCTGCAATAATGATCACAGGGATGCAGCGATTTACCTCTGGTTCTGTCAGGAAAGGGAAAAGGGGACCCCGATCTCAGGGCCTCTCCTGAAAGAGAAAGCCATACAGTTTCACCAATGGCTGGGAAGCAGTGAGACCTTTGTGGCCAGTGAGGGATAACTAAACAGATTTAAATGCCACCACAGAATTCGCCAACTTAAGCTTTGTGGCGAGTGCTTGTGTGTGGCTAATGAGAACATCTCCCCCTTTATCGAGCAGCTCCTTGACATAATTTTGGCAGAAGGGCTAGTGCCAGAATAAATTTTTAGTGCAGATGAAACTGGCCTTTTTTGGCGTGGTCTCCCTGACGAACATTAGCTCATGGTTCAGAGCAAGACGCACCAGGTTTCAAAAACCAAAAAGATCGTGTCACCATACTAGGCACAGTCAGTGCAGTGGGACACAAAATGAAACTTGTGCTCGTTGGAAAATCTAGGGAGTCATATTGTCTTAAACACCTAAACATGTCAGCCTTGTCCATCCAATACGAAGCCCAGAGGAATGCCTGAATGGATGGCAGAATCTTCTCTTGATGGTTTCAAGAGCAGTTCATTCCTCAGGTTAAGTGCTACCTGTACTCGAAAAGACTGCCTATAAAAGCTATTCTATTGTTGGATAACTCTCCAGCCCACCCTGAAATCTATGAAGCCTGAATGAGGGATGGCACCATCCATCTAATTTTTCTCCCTGCCAACACAACCTCCAAACTGCAGCCTTGTGATCAAGGAGTGCTGGAGATTTTCATGCGAGCCTATAGAAAAAATCTGTTGCAGAGTGTGCTCTCAGAGGAAAACAAGCAGCCACCCTTTAGCAGCATTATAAAGAACATCAATCTAAAGGATGTGGTGTATATGGCCTCCGAAGCATGGGACAGTGTAAAACTCAAAAGCATACAGAAACTGTGGAAGAAGTCGGACATCAAAACAAGGAGAGCTGACACTGAGCTTTCTAAACCTGATGGTACTGGGGACACATCTGAGGAGCTGTCAGAGGAATTGACACAGGAACTGTCAGCCCTTGCTTCTGCCTTGCCACAAAAGCTTACACAGGAGGAGATCTCTGACTGGGTGCACTGTGATTCAGAGGAGAGGAGTCACAAGGTCCTGTCTGACACAGCGATTATGGAACTGGTCACACAGCCTGAGGATCCCGTTATGGAGTCTGAGGAGGAGGAAGGAGAGACTGTACCCCCGGTCACAATCCCAGCTGAGGTGGTCGACATGCTCGAAAAATGTATTCTTTAACTTGAGAGCCAGCCTGATTGCGACATAGTGCAGGTAATGTTGCTCAGAAATATGAAGCAATGCGCTGCACGCAAACAGGTCAACGGCTTCAAGCAGAGAACAATGAGAACATTATTTAAATAAAATGGACTTTTGAAAGAATGGATTTTTGACAACAGTAAAGCTGACATATTGAACAGGTATTTCTGCTCAGTCTTTACTGAGGAGGAAGAGGAGGGTAATGGGTCTGAATGGAGTACAAGGGGTGAGAATGGCGCAGAAATGGACACAAGTCCCTTTACACGAGAAAGGGTCCTGAAGGAACTGGAAGTAATAAGAGTTGATAAAGCAATGGGGCCAGATGGGGTGTACCCCAGGGTCCTTAAAGAACTAAGAGAGGTGGTGGCTGAACCTCTTGCTATCCTGTTTAGCCGATCACTAGAAACAGGGGAGGTACCCAAAGACTGGAGGATAGCAGATGTAGTCCCCTTATACAAAAGTGGGAACAAAGAGGAAGCGGGGAACTACAGACCAGTCAGCCTCACCTCGGTAGTGGGGAAAGATCATGGAAGCACTACTGAAGGAGAGATTGGTGGAACATCTGGTTGTCAATGGACTACAGGACCCAAGGCAGCATGGTTTCACCAGGGAAGGTCATGTCAGACCAACCTCATTGAATTTTTGACTGGGTGACTAGGGAGGTGGATCAGGGAGGGCAGTGGACATGGCCTATCTGGACTTCAGCAAGGCCTTTGACACTGTGCCACATAGAAGACTATTGCACAAACTGGGGAATATGGTGTGGGCAGGACAGTAGTGTGGTGGGTAGGTAACTGGCTGGGCAGCAGGACACAGAGGGTGGTGGTAAATGGCTGTCACTCCACAGAGGGAAGAGTGACCAGTGGGGTACCACAGGGATCAGTGCTGGGACCGGTACTATTCAATATCTTCATCAGTGACATTGCGCAGGACCTAGAAGGCAGAATTTCACTGTTCACTGTTCACTGATGACACAAAGCTCTGTAACAGAGTAGACACACCAGAGGGTGTAGACAGAATGAGAAGGGACCTGCAGAAACTTGAAGAATGGTCAGGGGTTTGGCAGTTGAAATTCAATGCAAGGAAGTGCAAGATAATGCCTATGGGGCACAAAAACCCTGGCACAATATATCAGTTGGGGTGAGGATATAGCATGCACCAAGCAGGAAAGGGATCTTGGAGTTATCATCTCTGATGACCTCAAGGCAGGGAAACAGTGTGACAAGGCAGCACGAAAGCAAATAGGATGCTGGGATGCATAGGCAGGGCATCACCAGCAGGAAAAGGGAGGTCATAATTCCACTATACAAGACACTAGTGAGGCCACACCTGGAGTACACTGTGCAGTTCTGGAGACCTTACCTCATGTAAGGACATAGACAGGGTAGAGAAGGTTCAGAGGAGGGCAACAAGATGGTGCATGGATTGCATCACAAGTCCTATGAGGACAGGTTGAAGGCACTGAACATGTACTCCCTGGAGGAGAGGAGGAGAGAGGGATATGATAGAGACATACAAGTATCTTACAGGGAGGAACAGGGTGCAGGAATGCACTATTTTTAAGCTTAAAAGATGTTCCAGGACTAGAGGGCATGGGATGAAGTTGAGGAGGACGATCTAGAGGAAACGGAGGAAGAATTTCTTCACAGAACGGGTGGTGGACAAGGAACACCCTGCCAGAGGAAGTGGTGGGGGCTGAAACAATCACGGGATTTAAGAATGCATGGGATAGACATAAAGGAATTCTGGAGGTCAGGGGTAAGGGGCAACAGACTTCCTGGAAAACATAAACTGAACTTACAAACTTAAATGGGCAGACTGGGTGGGCCATAGGCCCTTATCTGCCGACACTGTCTATGTATCTATGAAAAGTTATCAAGTTACTGTACCTAGTGGCTTATCTACTGCTTTTTAAAAACTATTTGTTTTTTGCAGTGCTTATTAAAACTGTTTTTACAGCATACTTGTATAAATTAAAACGCTTAACTGCATTTTTGACTTGCGTAGCCTTTGTTACAGCCAAGGGGGTTCTTGACCCGGTGCTCCCCTCTTAATTGGTCCCCCCCCCCCATTTATCTGAACTAATTTTATGTCCCCCAAGCAGTTCGGATAAACGGGGTTGGACTGTAGTTCTAAAGGTGTGGCCTAATGAAGGATATATTCTAGAAGACCTTTCATTATCTTTTTTTTTTGTTTCTCTGTCACCTGAGGTGCCCTGTCCCCCCCAACGCCCACTGGGACTTACCACCAGCCATCTTCCCCTAGGCTTGTCCCCCGTGGATTTTTTGTGTGTGTGTGGGTGTGTGGGAGTCCCATGCCCCGCCAGGACCAGTTCAGGCTGGCAAGCCCAGCTAGTCAGGGAGCAGGACCTGCAGGCATTCGCCATCATCCAGCTGCTGGCAATTTTCCCCGTTTTCTGGTCCCCAGGAGGTATGGCATGCAATGATGTCCAGGTGCCAATGTCTGCCCCATCTTCCCAATCAGCCTTTCTCCCAGCTTCCACCAGGAGAGAGGCGAGCAGCAGGCTCTACCCAACCTTCCCCCTAGAGGAGCGCAGTCCATTGGATGCTTGATTCTCCTCCCCCCGGCCAACCCCCAACGCCCTGAGGTCACTCCCAAACCCAGGTCACTGGCACTGCAGCGGGTGAGGCTTGGTGCCTCAGCCCTCCACACCACCGGGCCAGCTAGGATCTTCTATTATCTTGATGTACATGCCCTTGTAATACTATGGATACTAAGGACATCTGGCCATTTTTTGTTGGCATGCTTCCTTTATGCTTGCCTTAGGTTAACAGTTTTCATTCTATCTAGGATCTCAAGAGCCAGTACCAGTTGTCTCCTATTTATTAAATAGCAGAAATGAATTAACAACAAGAGCTACTGCTATCATTTTTCACAAAACTATTAGATAAGAATTAGGTTAAATTAAGTATTTTCTTAAATAATGCTGGGTTCATTTCTCAATTTTGTAACTGTAATAACTGTCTGAACATGATTTATATTGAATATGTATTTCTTACATATTTTATGTGGGGTTATCTGAAGTTTTGTGATATTCCAAAGCATAAATAAACTTTAAGTGAAAAAACTGAACTGAAAAAGGGAGGGGGGGACGATGGGCAGGTGAGTGGTGCTCTATGGTGATGACATTCCTGAAGATCTATAATTACAGTAGCTTCTCATATTCTAAAATCAATCTTCTCCATACAGCCGCACTCTTTGGTGGAGTAGCAAGCTTCTCTATTAACTGGCAAAAGCAATAGGGCTCAGTTCGGGGGGGGGGGGTGCAGGAAGTGAAGCGAGGGACCACCCGGGCAGGAAGTGAAGCGAGGGACCACCCGGATCATCATTCAGAATTGCAAAAGTCAGGGTGGGAGCACACAAGGGGTCCAGTGATCATCACATAGTGTGGTTCAGTAGGAGTGCAGTGGCAGGGGCAAACCACACAAAGGTGAGGGTCCTGGATTTCAGGACGGCAGACTTTACTAAGATGAGGGTATGTCTCAAGAATGCCCTGTCAGGGATGGACGAATGGGACGGGGGGGGGTTGAGCAGTGGGCCCATCTGAAAGGAGCCATATTGGAGGCAACAAACCTTTGCATTAGGCAAGTAAAACAAGGGTTAAAGAAAGAGAAAACCACCATGGTTCTCAAAGGAAGTGGCCGGGAAGGTAAGGTCGAAAAAGACGATGTTAACTTCATGCTTACTGTAATTTCCTTTTCTGTTAGCTCCAACATTGTCAATGGGTAATCATAACAACTGGGTATAGTGCACCCCTACTAGGGGAATGGCACAGCCCAAGCTTTCGAATGTTGGGCACATCATGATTCCATGCACTAGCAGCAACTTCCCAGTTACTACTTACCTTGCAGTGCCATGAGAGCTACACATATATACAATAAAATACAACCACATACTTGTAATAATAAAATTGTGTTTTACCTTCCTATCTGACATGCGGGGAAGGGATACATTTCATGGACTCAAAATGGAGGCCTGAAGTATTCAGTTCTTCTTGTAGAGAAGACCATGTAACCGCAACATGTTTCACAGGAATCATCCATCTTTGAACTGAAGCTAATATATAATGAGACGTTCTGTCTGTTTTTTTTCCTTTAGTTTTTTAAATGCAGAGAACTAAACTGCAACAGGAAAAAACACCTTAATTAAACAATGAAACCTGTTAACCTGCAGTCTCAGATAATTGATAAATCAATATATAAAAATACATATTAGAGTACAGTTCAGCAGAGTAGAGTAGAGAGAGATCCATGTGGGGGATTTTAACTAAAAAATAATCCTCTCTCCTAGCATGCAGGATAAGAGTCTCCCTCAGGAGCCAGGCTCCTGGGCGGGTCCCACTGACAATGCTGGAGCTAACAGAAAAGGAAACTATGGTAAGTATGAAGTTAATTTCTTCTTTCTGTAGCACTCCACATTGTCAATGGGTAATCATAACAACTGGGTTCTAAGCAGCAGTACTCAGACAAAAACCAGGAGGGGGGGGGAGAAGATTATCCCATATGCCAGATACTTCAGAATTACTTGCAAATTGCTGCCTGTAACACTCTGCGACCCAAAGCCGCGTCAGCAGAACTCTGCACATACAATTTATAATGTTTCGTGAATGTGTTGACTAAGACCACATAGCTGCCTTGCCACAGTTCTGAAACTGTGGCTTTGCCCCTCTCCGCCCAGGCAGTTGACATCGCCCTGGTGGAGTGAGCCTTGATAAGAGCCAGAGGCCTCTTCTTTTTTTGCCACATAGGCCTTTGCAACACAGGCCCGTACCTACCTAGCTAGGATGGGTTTACAGGCTTTTTGTCCTTGTTTGGCCCCCCCCAAAAAAGCACAAATAGACTATCTGACTTACGAAATTCAGACGTACGTTTAAGGTAGATTCTAATGGTGCAAGAAAAATTCAAACTTGTGCAATTCCCTCTCATGAATACAGGCGGTTGCGGACAATCAGACAGAGATCTATGTCCTGGGCTCAGGAAGGCAATGTACACCTGAGGGACGAACACCGTTCTGAGTACCACCTGTCCTTATGCCTAATAAGGTATGGTTCCTTAACAGGAAGTCTGAAAAAACACCACCATATCCAGCGATGTGGATGGGAGTGGTTCGGAAAACTCCTTGCAAGAAGCATTCCGAACCCAGAGATCCCACAGAAAACCAGATCCAAACAGGAGACGTGTCCTACAAACACGCACCTAAAAGAGTCCCTAAGCCAAAAGACCCCTGGGCTGCGATAGCAGCACCCAGCTGGCCTCTCAGAGAACTCAATGTCAACCTCTCCACCTTCTTATATCAAAACAAAAAATTGAGGAATAGAGGCCTTCGAAGGAGAACCCTTCTCAGCTGGCCCAAGTTAAAAAGAGAGTTGGCCCTTATCGGAGCATAGGCTGCAGACAGAGAATTTCTGGCAGCTGTCAAGAAGTCAAGTGGTTTTATGTGAGAAAACTATACACAATATATATATTTATTTTAACTGCCTCCTCCTATCAGGAACCAAGGTGCAAACTTTATCATTCCTGATTTTTTTTCAGTGGAGTGAGAGAGAGACCCTGAGCAGGTCTCTGTACACCAAAAGGCGTAAGGGTGCTTGCTGTGCAACATTTTCTAAGTCCGAGAACTACAATCTATTCAACCGCTCAGCCGGTAAGGAGCAGCTCCCTCCAGAGAGTCTTCATTTCTATTGATTATTCTCACTGCACCCTTTGAAAAAGGCATTAGTACAGGAAAAATACACTCTGTTGAACACCCAGCTCTCAAGGCAGAGCGACCACTGCCCCCGTCTGTGGGCACCTTCAAGGCTGAAGAACCTTCTCGGATCCGAGCGCTGCAGCTGGATGTGAATAGACTGATCTGAGGTCAACCAACCCGGTTGTACAGGAGTTTGCAAAAATTCTGGTTCAACTTCCACTGCACGGGATGAACAGACTGTGGTTTAAGCAGTCCGCCCGAAGGTTCAACACCCCTGCCAGGGAACTGTTGACAGTCTGGCTACCTCTCAAAACAACATCTTCCATGCCTTAATATAGGCCAAACAAATGTGATATTGATGGGTGATTTTAATGCTGCTTGGGGATGTCCAAGGGGTCGAGTCTTGGAAAATTCTATGAAATGTTTAAACCTGGTACAGATAATTGATATGCCTACAAGAAAAGGTAAATTAACAAGTAAAGGTAGTATATTGGACTTGTGTTTTGTTTCCCCAGAATTGTCTGTAGTAAATAAAGGAGTTGGGGAACCAAATTTGGGGGATCATAATGTAATAAAATGTACTATAAATTTGGGAATTAAAAAAGCTCCATAAATTAAAACCTCAATAGAGTATAAAAGAAGCTATACAAAATTTAACAAGCAGTTATTTTGAAAGTATTTACAGGGATTACCATGGCACAGAATTTTCCTAATTCCCGACCTGAATTTAGCTGTACAGGAATTTACATTCATGTTTATTGAGGCATGTGACCAATTTGCACCTTGGAAAAAAGCTAATCAAAAACAAAATCATTTACCCTGGGTGACCCCAACTATAAAGAAGTTAATTAGGGCAAAGAATCAACTTTGGAAAAAAGCAAACAAAACTTTGAAACCTGACGCATGGGACAGTTTTAAAAAAATAAGAAATAGGGTGGTTCAGGAAATAAGGAAATCAAAGGCCACGAATTATAAACAAAGGATCAATGAAACAACAGATCCTAAGAAATATTGGTCTCTGATAAAAAATCTTACAAATCCTGTCAAAAATCAAACAGAAATAAAACTTAGTCATAACGGAATTGTATTTGAAGCAGATAGAGCTGCGGAGTTATTAAATAAATACTTTATCAAACTTCCTGATTTGGATTTGGGAATAGAAACTAACATGAAAAATGTTCAGTCTGTGGATCAAAATATAGAAACTGATAATTGTAAGGAAAATCATGTGCCAATGTTTCGGTTTAAAATAGTGACAACTTTTGAAGTACATAAAATAATAAATAATTTAAAGACAAATAAGGCTTGTGGTCCTGACAAGATAGAAAATAGACTACTAAAGGAAGCTGTACAAGAAATATCACCCATCCTGAGGGATATTTTTAATTGGAGTCAAAGGGAGGGATTGTATCCATCAATGTGGAAGCAGGCAAGAATAATTCCAATTGACAAGGGGGTGATTCAATGGCCACATCAAACTATCGCCCAATAGCACTATTGTCAGCAGTTTCAAAAATCTTGGAAAAAATTGTTCATGGACAGTTAATGGAACACTTGGAAAAATATCAGAAAATAACTCCCTTTCAGTCAGGTTTCAGAAAGGGTAGGTCCACGGCTGCCGCACTCACGGACTTCCTAGATTTAGTTGCTACTCCCTTGGGGGAGGGGAAGTCGGTGGGTGCGGTACACGTGGACCTATCAAAGGCATTTGATTTAGTGAATCATTGTACTTTGGTTAAAAAATTTAAACTTTTGGCCGTGGAAGAAGACTCCTGTGGATGGTTTGGATCTTACTTAGACAAGAGATCCCAATTTGTAATGGTAAATGGTCACAGGTCTGGTTCGGGTTCTGTGACAAGGGGGGTACCCCAGGGTTCAATCCTGGGTCCCCTCTTGTTTTTAGTTTATTTGAATGATTTACCAAGGTTGATAAAAAGCTCACAAGTTAGACTCTACGCGGATGATACAGTTTTGATTGCATCAAGTAGAAATCCAGGTGAAATAGAACAAAAATTACAGGGTGATTTTCTAGCTATGCAGAAGTTCTCATCACTTGGACTTTTGATAAATAGTAAAAAGACACAAACAATGTATTTTGGTATAGAAAAGAAAAATAAAATAATTCCAAAAATAATAATTAAGACTCAGGAAGGAAAAATCTTAGAGCAAACACAAGTTTATAAATATTTGGGCATTCAAGTTGATCAAAAAATGAAATTTTGATCAACATGTAATAGAATTAATTAAAAAAACAAACTCAAAGTTAGGGGTAATGAGACGTATATCAAATTGCTTCACAAAAGACGTGATTAAATATAGCAAATCAACTAATATTATCAGTGATTGATTATGGCAGTCATATTTACAGACATACCTCAAAAAAAAGGTTACATAATTTGGATGTTCTCTATAATAAAATAGCCACATTTGTATTAAAATGTGATATTGGTACCCATCACTGTGTGATGTATACTGAATTAGGATGGAATACATTACATCAGCGGGCAGAGGGAAATTGGTTAAATCAGATAAAAGGATTATTTAAAAATGGTTCACAAAATTATCTGACTAGAAACCTTATAAAACCAGACCATGGATTAAATTTGCTGAAATTAGGAGCTAGAGATTTCTTGGTCCCAAAAATAAAAAATAGCTTCAGTAGCATGACCCTACAATATAAAGTTTCAACGAGTTGGAACAGACTTCCCCCTTCTCTCAGAGACCCAAATTTGTCTTTTTTAAAATATAGAACTGCAGTAAAACATGAACTGTATTTTAGATGCTTGTGTAATAGGTAGTACTTAAATAATATTACACAAGTCGTTTGATTATAATGCTCCGATCTGTGGTAAAATTGTATGAATGGTATGTGTATTAGAATGAAATGTATTTTGTAACTTTTGTAATAACTTAAATCTTGTACTACACAGGTTTGCCTTGTAAATAGGGATTCTTTGAACCCTAATGGCAATAATTTCTGTATAAATGAATTTTTACTACTACTACTACTACTTAATGGTTAAGTATGCAAGCCTGCCACGTGTGCATCATGAATGCACACTAAGGGGAGCAAGGTGGACTGTCTCCATCTCCTGAACACTGATGTGGAGATGCTCTTGTTAGGCTGACCAAGTTCATCGATTGGGAAAAAGGGTTCAACCTGTCTCCCATACAGCTAGGCTAACATTTGTTGTGAAAATTAACTGCAAAAGTTCTAGTAGAACTTGCTCAGGTCTTGCACACCCACTTCCTATCTCAGGGAGTGAGAAAGCTAAGGGTTAAAAAAGGAAACTGGCTGATAATCCTCCGATGAAGGATCCCAGGCCTACAGTAAACCCATTAAATAGGCTGCATCTGGAAGTGGGCCCACGGGATTAAAACAGTCTATGAGCCGGCCCAGTGGCGCAGAGGGCTGAGGCGCTGGCGCCTTACCTCAAGCCATGCCGGCAACCCGGGTTCGGGAACGGACTCAGGACGCCAGGGGCTGGCAGGGGAAGGGGAGGATTGGCGTCTGTAAGACTGCTCTCCTCTCCTGGGGTGGTAGTGGAATGCGTTGCTCTGCAGCGGCCTCCGGTGGAAGCCCGGGGCAGAGCAGGCATAGCAGGAACGCTACCAGTAAAGCGGAAAAAATGGCTTTGGCGCTCAGCGGATGATGGCCGCCTGGCACATCTGATGCCGCCAATGTCCCGAGCTCCCGGTCCCTCAGCAGTTCCCTGAGGGCCAAGTATTGTGCTTGCCTGCCCTTCTGGTGCCTTCACCCTCAGAGGAGGAGGACCCACCCGGCGAAGGGTAACGTCCGGGTTACCCTGGGGACGACTGCAATATGAGGGTCAGGGCTCAGGAACAAGAATGATCAGATGCAGCCTTGGCATAGCCTGAATAAGTGGCTGAGGTGGTAGCACGTAGGGGAGAAAATAAAAAATTAAAAAAAAGTCTATGCTTATCCTGATGCCCAACAGCAATGAGCCAGCGTGACTCTGACAAAAGTCACCATCCAAGAAAAAAGGCTGCAAAACCTTTCCTGATCTTGTGCCGAAAAATTACCACCAGGCATCCAAGGTCTGAGATATCTCGAAAGAGCTCTGCTCCCAGTTCACCCTTAGGCCCTGTCCACACTGTACAAGGCAGAGTGATAACGGTTTTAAACTGGTGTAGTACGTACCGTTACCATCCGTCTGCATTGTCACTGAACCATTTCTTGAAATGGTCGCCTCCCATCCACAGTGTTGCTCTATTTTTGGAGCTCCATGCGAGTGCTGCAAACTGAATCTAATGACTATCCCACACTGCCTTGCAAGGCGTCCTGACGTTGTGATGCCTCCATTCATGCTTCGTGTTGTATCCATGTAAACAACACACACAAAGCATGTTGGAGGTGGCGGATTTAAACAATTGCCTAATGCTGCTGTTAATGTATAGATTTTTCAGTAGGCAGCAGGCTATGCTGAAGGCACAAAGGATTCAGCGGCACAACAGGTTGATGAAAGTTAAGCAGGTGCTGGCAACTAGGAGGCAGTCACTGCAGATGATTACTGCACTGCAGAATGTCATTGGCGCAAGGTATGCTGCTGAAGGAGTGCCTCGTTCTGTTTGGAGCTACCCCAGGTTGACCAGCTGGTGGGGAAAGCATTGTGCTATGGTCATGGACAGATGAGCAGTGACTTGCAAACTTCCATATGACCAGAAATATCTTTCATGCGCTGTGTACTGAGGTGCAGCCTTATATTTACCACATGGTCACACAACTATGTAAAGCAATACCAGTCCCCAAGAGAGTGGTAATCACGTTGTGGTGCCTGGCTACGAATATAGAGTATCGGACATTGGGGAACTTATTTGGTGTGGGCAGATCTATGGTTGAGGAGATAGTTCTGGAGGTGTGTAAAGCCATTGTACATGTGCTGCTCCCCAAAATAATCAAAATGAATAATGTGGCAGCTGTCATACAGGGCTTCGAGAGAGAGAATGGGGTATTCCAAACTGTGTGGGGGGGGGGGAGTGGGGCAGTAGATGGTACCCACTTCCCCATTACATCACCATCTTGGAATGCCACTGAATATTTCAACCGCAAGTCATATTACTCTGTGGTGATGCAGGCACTTGTGGACCATAAATTCTGGTTCATGGATGTAAATATTAGTTGGCCAGGGAAGGTACATGATGTGTGTTAGGAATAGCAAGCTTTTCCACATGGGACAGACTGGCAAGCTATTCCCAGGCATGCAGCGTGAAATTGGTGAAATGTGAGTACCAGTTGTTATTCTTGGTGACCCTGCCTACCCTCTCCTCCCTTGGCTGATAAAACCATATAGTTACTATAGTGTTGATACCAAGTGTAATTTCAACTACAGGTTAAGCCGTGCACACATGGTGGTGGAGTGTGCGTTTGGTCACCTGAAAGGCAGGTGGAGATGTCTACTGAAGCGCAATGACTCTGTAATTTGTAATGTGCCATACATCATCGGTGCCTGCTGTGCACTTCATAACCTATGTGAACATAAGCCTGAAGTTTTTCTTGATTCATGGGTCACAGAGTGTGAGGATGCACAATTCCCACAACCATATGACTATGACTGTGTGCCCGCTGACGAAATGTCTGTTGCAGCTATGAACAGGCAGGCTGCAGCCATACGTGACACACTGTGCAACTATCTAAACAGCCAATGAAAATGTAATGATACATGGCACTGTGAGGTTACCAGTCCCACAAGTCTGTGGCTTAACAGGTAACAATTCGCTGTATCATGCTATGGATTTGCAAGGTTGCACACATTTTGTGCACTTGTTGTAAGAGTAACCCCCAACCCCCCAAACATAAGCCCCATATCAAAAGACCAACAGTAGTGTATCAAGTACCTTAACTACAAAGGTGCAGAGCAATAAGTTTGTTATTGCTGCTAAAGTAGGTAGACAACATTGACATATATTTCATATGAAGCAGTCCAGAAAGACATGTTGTCAGCATTATATTTTCTAACATCCAGCACTTGCATTCATTGTATGGTACTGCAGAACTTGCAGGCCACAGCAACATAACTGTGGTGTTATAACATTTTTAAACTGTGTTTCAAAACTTTAATGTAGTTGAGACCTAATGCTTCATAAATAGTTTGCAACGTTTTGCTGTGTATAACGTCTTCTATGTCATAACAGTACACTGAATTAAATTAACACAACACATTTATAAACATGTTTAGTGTCATCAGACAATGGTAAGGTGCTAACAACTAATTGTCCACAATAAGAGGGCAGACGTTGTGCAATTGCACAGTCACATTCTGTCTGAATTTGACAATTAAAACACTTGTGTAACACTTAAATAACACTTGTATAACAGTTGTATAACACTTGTCTATTAAAAGAGTTGTTTAATGTAACAGCAGTTTGTTTCTCATGTCTTGCAAACCATAAGCATCAGTTATGTCCTGGGACGTGGCACGAGTATCGGTTAGGCATGCAGTATATTTATTCCCTTGGTGTGTGCAGTACCCTGTTGTATGTCAATACAGACACAGCACTCAATAGTTTTTATCTGTCATGGGTGACAGAAAGCCTGGCCTATAAGTAGTGTACGTAGTGCGCTACTATTGTCATGTATGCATGTGCACAATAACAATGCATTATGCCAAGTAATAGCAATAATGGATATTCTATCTATAAGGAGGTCCACGTATAGTCCTCATTTAATATATCTTGCACACAGGATGGTGAAAAAACATGTGGATCACTGCTGGATGACTGCATCATGCTGTGCACAGTTTGAGAAGTAGAGGGCATAGATGTTCTAGATGTCTGGTAGGAGGTACCAGTACTGTAAGCAGGCATCATGGAAGTCTGAACAGTGGTACTACGGCTGGGTGCTCCAGCATGGTCAACAGTTTGATAGTGACCTAGGGTCCCATGGCTCATATTACCCTGTGACGTGCTGGCACTGCTTGTACCACCAAGGGGAACAGAGTGCTGCTGGTGAAATGCAGGGGCAAGAGTCGTGTGTTCCTGTGATGAACTGGCAATGCTGGTACCAACAATGGGGAACGGTATGTTTCTGTTGGCATGCATGTGCATGTGTCATGTTCCCATGCGATGCAACAGTGATTCCAGAGATAGCAACTTGTGCAGCCTGCTGTTGTTGACCTGCAGGAACTTGTGGCAGGCCAGTCTGGGATGCAGCACTTATGTTGCTGCCTGACAGTGTCACAGTCATGGGTGGTGCAGTGCTACAGCTTGCCATCAGTGACTGTAGGCCTGCAGTGGATTGTTCAAACTGTGATGACATAATGAGTAAAATATTATGAAAGAAGGCAGCATTTTGATCAGCCTCATATTTCCTAAGCCTTTCCTCCATTTCTCTCTCCTCCCGCACCCGCTCCCTCTCCATTTCAACAAGTTCCCTGTGTTGTTCCTTCATCATCTGCCTAGTGGGTTCGAACACTGCCTCCATCAGTTCCTGCAGCCTGGTACTCGTCTTCCTCCTGCGCAAGTTGTGCAAAGGTTCAGCTGGATGCCTCGGTGCTGTTCCACCGGTTGCAGAGCTGCTTGATGCTCCACTGATGGAAGATGCATCAGATGCCGCAACCCCACTATCATCACAGGTTGCAGACGAGCACTCTGCTGTGGTGGTGTTAGTGTTCAGTGATGCATCTTCTGATGGCTCAGCTTCTGCATAACAGAACACCACTGTAAGCACAAGAGATATACAGCAACATGACAATTAATGCAATAACAAGAGATTTCCACTACCTGATTCAACAATATCAGGCACAGGGTAGTCATCAGTCTCTTCATCACCATCTGGTCTGCCATCTTCCTCCCCTACTGTGCTGCTTTCAAGAACAAACTGTGGCTCTGATGTGGGCCTGGTGCCCAGTATCTGATTGAGCTGATCATAAAACGGACAGACATTCCGACCGCCCCCAGACCTGTTGTTGTTATCCCTTGTTTTGTGGTACCTTACTTTCAATCGTTTAATTTTATCTCTGCATTGCTTCTCAGATCTCTCAAACCCATGGTCGCTTAAAAAAATCAGACACTTTTTGGTACACACGAGTGCTTTTCCGGAATGCAGCAAGCTCCTCCTGCACATTCTTGTGACCAGCACTCAATTAGGTATTTTGTTACCTCATCTGACTAGGATGCACTGCAGTCAGTCATTTTACACAATTATATTAATTACACAGTGCCCTGCATAAACTGTGCACACTGGCCAGAATTAGTTTTGTATATAGTGCCTGAATACACCTTGTACACTGCCTGAATAAACTTTACACACATGCAATACACACAGCACTTATGCCTGACAGGACCTGCTTTAAATCACCTGCTCCTGTTTACTTCCGTGTTCGCACAGAGAATCTCCCTTGGGGCACGTTGGGATGCTGCGCACTGCATTCTGGAGCCATGGAGGACATACAACATTGAAATCAGTACTGTCACGCAGCTGCACTGGTAAGAAAAGCGCTACAGTTTGTAAACCGTTTCAGATTCCGA
Organism: Neoceratodus forsteri; assembly: GCA_016271365.2. NCBI lineage: Eukaryota > Metazoa > Chordata > Ceratodontiformes > Ceratodontidae > Neoceratodus > Neoceratodus forsteri. Next base: position 499,678,121 of record CM028129.1, on the reverse strand, counting down.
CATAAAGACCACATCTGTGTAGATCTTAAGAACGGTTTCAAAATTACATGGCGTACCGTTACCAATGAGGACGCAACCCATTTTTGGAGCTCATGGTAACGGTTTATCCCACCGGTAACGATTTACCATGTACAGTGTGGACAGGTCCTTAGTCACATGACTCTGGCATATCCAGAGTGCGGAGTCCCAGCCTCTTGCACGAACAAGCAGGTTGTTCACTCAGGAGAGACATTAAGCCACCAGGACTACCAACACCCAGACTGAATTAATTGCATGGTACTTGTCTCCCCAAGGATTTAATCAAGTAGATTCTGATAGAAGAAAATAGTTTAAGAATTTAAATATTGTAACCTAGTGAATGTTTGCTACTAAAAGTTATTGTACAAATAAGTTGTAAGAATAGAATATGAGTGTAATGGCAACAAACTTAATAAACAAGCATAAAAAAAAGGACTACCAACACCCTCAAGGAACTCAGAGAAGCTGATGCTCGGGCAAAGACACGCCCTATGCTGGAGGGTTGATCCAGTATCAAAAACCTGAAACACTCTGAGTAAGACTGACGTAAGGGGAGTGACAGCAGGCATCAGTCAGATGTACTGGGGCTTAAGAAAACCCCTTGTCTGAGCAGCCAGGTTGATCTCCGGGTCTCCCTCCATAAAGACTGTGGAGCACAGAAAAAGGTGCAGAGGCTCATGACTAAGAGATCTGACAACCCCAGACTTCTGGGGCCCATAAAATAAAACCGACAGGACCACTGAACTCATTGATTAGCGGGACTCGTACTCTGGCCCGAAAAGAGCCAGGAGCTCTGATGACATCTGACCTTTCCGCTGCCCTTGAAAACTGGGGCAGAGAAGTGACCCCTAACAAGGTGTCTGACATTGTTCTGGCCCATCTTGAGGAAAACTCCTCTAACCTATCACCAAGCAGTCAGGGATGGGCTGCGTGCTCTCTAGTGAAGCACCATGCTGTGGTGCTGGGCCTCCTGGCCAGTGCTGCTCTGATACTGTAACCTGATTACCTGAGTAGGCTCCTCCATTTCCAGGAGCCAATTTCCAAGGGAACGGAATTCCCCTCGGAACTTCTGCTCCAGCTGTTACCATGACCCCAATGGGTTATGGTATTCTGCGCCCTTTAAATAGCATCCAGGGTGGAATCAAACCATATGCCTCCCTCAAGGGGATGTTAAACAGGTTAGCTATGAAGCTTAACCAGACCCAATGACAAGCCACATGGCCCTCATGGTCAACAACAATTAAACAGGCTGAGCGGTTGGCCCAAAAATCTCCAGTAAATAACCTTCTGGAATGTGGAACCATGGCCATGAATTGCAAAAAGGGCTCGCCACTTGGGAAAAGGTGAACAAAACTGGCCAGGGTAGTAACCCGTATGTTGAAGACTCTGACCAATAAAACACGCACAAGACATACCACTGTTGTGTGCCAATAGAAGCGAAACCCCTCCTGTACGCGGTGTTCACCCACTTAATCATGAAAGACGGATGGGGCCAGAGTCATCTAAAGGCAGGGCGGTATCTTTTCAGAAATACAAATGGCCTTGTCTTCCAGTGGATGGGCTTCCCATCAGCGAGACATTTTCCTTAAAAGAAAAACCATGGCATGGATGGGAAGACTGGGGGGGTGGGGGCCACACTGTGGAGCACCTTACTGAGCAGACGTGGTTCAGAATAGCTCTGCATTTGGATGTGCTTTATATAAAAAAACTGTTTTGAAGTATATACATAGTTGGAAACACTTGCAGAACTTGAGAGAGCACATTGTGCAGAGCAGACTGGTGTCAGATATAATTATGGGTAGGACAAACAAAGGAATTCCTGGGGGCTTGAGGTCATAGCCATCAATGAAGCCACAGGCCTCAGCCTCTGCGCCTGAATGTACAATGCAGGAGCCGCCATGGAAGGCTTTGCAATTGTTAAAGCAGGCCACTGACACTAAGATTGAAACCATCCTACAAAGAATCGGGGAGCAGAATGTTAAAATTGAAGCGGCTACTAAGACTGCGGCAGTGGCAGAAGAGCAAGCCACCAGAGCGCTTACTACATCCACAAAGCTGGTGCAAGAAAATATGGATCTGTGCTACAGGCTGGAAGCTCTTGAAAATGAAAATAGAGCTTCCGTGTGTCTGGTGGGTTTGCTGGAGGGTCTTGATGAAGCGGACCCTCTTCAGTTCTTAAAATAGTGGTTACCTGGTGCCCTTCATCTGGCCCCAGAGCTGGCTAATCATTTCTGTAGAGCCTACAGGATTTCCCCTTCCTCAGACTGTCCTGATGGTAACTGACGGAATCAACACTATACTGCAAGTGGCGCGATCAGCAGACTGCCTGAACTTTCAGGGACATACAATTCATCTGTTCCCCGATCTATCTTTCGCTACAAGAGCTCACCGGAAAAAGTTTGATAGGGTCCGAACTAAGCTCCGAAGCTTGGGGGTATCTCACTCCTTGTTAATGCTGGCTCACCTCCGAATATACTACAGGGGCCATACCTATCAGTTCACCGATCCAGAGGAGGATGGGCGATGGGTCCAGCAGATCGAGCAAGAATGCACTTCAGCTCGCAGGGAGGAGGTATCAGAACCCAATTCTGGAGAAGAGACCTAGTATCAATCTTGCTACTTTCTTTTGGACTGTTCTGGCATTAGCCATGTATATTAAAAAGCAGCTATGTGCCTACTGACAATCTGGCTGGATTTTTCTCAGGAGGGATATATCCATTAGTAAACCAAACTTTATTTGTTCCATCCTGTTACTGTTTCATCCCCCTCAGTTCAGTTAATGTTTGCCCTGTCAGACTGTGCAGTTACTTGTTTTGCTCTTGCAGCAGCTATAGCTATTATAGTGTTTTTCAATACTTCTCATGTTTTAATACCCGATGCATCGGTTCTGGACTCCTAAACATGGCAGGGGACTTTTTACATATTTGGAGAGATGTCATATCAGTTATACTGGCCTAATTTTGCTCTGTGGTGGGACATATGATTGGACTAACCTCTACACTCTTGTAAGGTGCAGCTATTTGGTCTAAATCTCTAATTAGTTAACTTTTTACAGCTGTATCCCCTTATCCGTAAACTGTATGTTAGACTACTTCATTCTGTACCTTTGGATGGAGCCATTGTAAGTTGTGATGCCTGACATACGTGTATGTACTGCTTCTTTGTGTTTTTAAGAAATACAATAAAGTACAAAAAAAAATGGATGGGAAGACATTGTATTTGATCCACACCTGCCCAATGCTGGTCAAGAATTTTGGTCATATAGTAGCCGGAAAAGATGCAGACAGACAGACTGACATTCGCTGTCTCTGCAGACTGACCCTCCTGAGCTGAAAAGGACTACATGCCTCAGCTATCCAAAAAGACAAGGACTTATTTTGAGTCAGGGGAGAAGAACATCCCTGATGTGTTTATTTTGTTTTTACTTTAAAGGTCAGGAACTTCCCCACAATCCCTGTAATCATCAACCCAACCATCATAAAGGCAGGGCTGGGGTCTGCCTGCACATCAGTTATCGCAGTCTAAGTTTGCTGCGCCGCATCTGGACATGCCTGGATGGTGCCCTCCCTGATCTGAGTGGCCCTATTGGGGTCGGGTGCATCTATAGGGATGTCCTGCGGAACATCGGGGCTCAAGCTCGGGGCTGGTGGCACATTTATAAGGTAGAAAAAGAAATGGGCAGACTGGATGGGCCTTGCGGTCCTTATCTGCCATCAACTTCTATGTTTCTATGTTTCAGAACCACAAAGGAAATATCTTGCAATTCTGTTGTCACTGCCTTGAAGAACCAGGTGCTCCCCCTCCCCAGACCGGAGAACCGGCTAGGGGGTACTAAGCAACACAATAAGGGTAAAAGAACCCATGGGGGAAGGCCTCATTACCCTTGCTGTAGGACTTACATTATTTCTTAATTAATGGTCTCAGAGTTATGGTGCCAAAGAATATAATTGTGCCAAATAACAACTGTGAGGTAAAAATACTTAGCACCAATATCTTTTCTGGGCTAAAGAATTCTTTTCCACAGCATTTTCTTAAAACACCTTGCTCAGTGTCACACATCATTTATTTATTTATTTTTATTTAGTTTTTGTTGACCGGGTAAGTGCACTAGACAAATCCTGCCTATTTTCAGGCACGACCCGGGGGAAGGGGATACAGATGAATGCCAACTGACCTTGGACCAGATTAAGCTGTTGGTGGTATTTTTAGTGAATGCAAGTGGAGGTCGTTGGACTCGAACCCAGATCCACTGAATGTATAAATAATTATGTAATAATTATAATCCCTATTACTTGTTGGACTACGAGAGGGTGTCATGGGAAGCAAACGCAGGACTGCTGGATTTATATAAGCCGTAATAATATAATAATTATTAGCTCCATTGCTAGTTGAGTTAAAACCAGCAAGGCAAGCGTAATCCTGTGATAATGTGCTAAAAATACCTCAGGTTTAAATACATACTAACATACTAAATTGCCAGCAGAATAGGCCTAATGGTCTTTCGTGTCTGCTCGTTTGGTCAACCCCCACCCTGGGAGCTGCCCTTGCTGCCCCCCTCGCCCTCTCTGGCTTCTCCCTTCCCAGTCCCGGATATTCTCGCTGCACTGGATTTTGCTTTCAGAACCCTTCCCCTGTACCTGTCCCACTCCCTCCTGAACCCCTCCACTGTCTCTGCCTCCACCAGCCCCCTGGGCAGAGCATTCAATGGCTCCACCACCCTCTCAGTGAAGTAGCACCTCCTCCTCCTTTCTCCCCTGAATCTCTCCCTTCCAGCTTCCACCCATGCCCTCTAGTTGCCCCCCCTTCCTTCAAAGCACCCTGACTGCTCCTTCCCTATCTACCCTCTTCATGTACTTGAAGACCTCTGACATGTCCCCCCCGGTCTCTTCTCTCTTCCAATGTGTACATATTTAGCTCTTCGAGCCTGTCTCCATAGGTCCTGTCCCCCAAGCCCCAAATCTTTTTTGTTGCCCTCCTCTGGACCCTCTCCAGGTGTTCAATGTTCCTATTTAAGTGTGACCTCCAAAACTGCACGCAGTACTCGAGGTGCGGCCTCACCAAGCAGTTATACAGAGGGAGTATCACTTCCCTCCTTCTGGAGGTGATCCCCCTAGCGATGCATCCCACCATCCTGTTGGCCTTTGACCGCTGCCCTCCTACAAGTCTCAGAGTTGTTCATCTTGACATCCACCACCAACCCCAGGTCCCTCTCGGCCATCGAGACTTGTAGCATCCCCCCCCCCCGGGGTGTACACTTGGCCCAGGTTTCTGGCTCCCAGGTGTAGTACCTTGCATTTCCCTGCATTAAACCTCAGCTTCCACTTTCTAGACCACCTTTCCAGAGCCTACAGGTCCCCCTGTAGGGTCACCCTCCCCTCCTCCCTGTCCACCACCGCCCCCAGTTTTGAGTCATCTGCAAAGAGGCTCATCTCACTCCTGATACCCATCCTTATGTCAGAGATGTAGGCGTTGAACAGGAGGGGCCCAAGGACTGATGACCCTCCTTGGGGATGAGACTATCCCAGCAACCTCCGGTCCTGGAGCCAATTGCCTATCCATCTGATCATCTGGTTTTCCACTCCCATTTCTCCCAGCTTATCCAACAGGTCCCCGTGAGGAACAGAGTCAAACGCCTTGCTGAAGTCAAGAAAGAAGATGTCCACCGGTCTACCCAGGTCCAAGACACTCGTCACCCAGTCAAAGAACTCCACAAGGTTTGTCTGACACGATTTCCTCGGGACGAATCAATGCTGTCCATTGTCCAGGCACCCCGACTTTTCCAGGTCCCCCCCAGCCTCTCCTTGACAATGCCCTCCATCACCCTGCCCACCACCGATGTCAGGCTGACAGGCCTGTAGTTCCCTGGCACCTCCCTTGATCCCCCCTTGCGGATAGGCACTATATGCGCCACCTTCCAGTTCTGGGGCACCCACCCTGTCCTCAGAGGGATGCTGAAAAGCTCCGCAAGGGGTTTCGCCAGGATATCCACCAGTTACTTAAGCACTCTGGGATGTAATTTATCCGGCCCCCGTTCTTTCTCCGTCTTAAGGGACCTGAGGGCTTCCCTCACTCTCTCTGCCATGATTTCCACCTCTGCTACCTTGTCCCCCGCTTAGCCTTCCCCCACTCCTGCCAGTGATGCCCCCCCTCCTCAGATCCACCGACAGGTAAGGGTCCCCTCCTCAGTTTCACCATTTCCACCCATGTATGATGCAAACCCCACTTTCCTTGGTGAAAACTGAGGTGAAGTACTCATTTAGTACCTCAGCCTGCTCCCCGGTCTTGTGCCCATCCCTCCCCCGTTTTAATCTTGCTAATCTGCCCCTTCACCCTTCGTTTTTCCCCAGTGTATCTAAAGAACCCCTTGTTCCCTCTCCTAATTTCCCTGTCCAGGTTCTGCTCCTTCCTTGCTTTAGCCGCCCTCACCACCCTAGTGGCCCTTCTGGCCATCAGCTCGTACTCCCCTTGATCCCTTTCACTCCTTAAGCACCTAAATTGCCTATAGGCTGCCTTCTTTCCCCTCACCACCTCCTGAACCTCCCTGGTCCACCAGCAGGGTTTTTGGGTCCTACCACATTGTCGTCTTACTCTTGCACAGGTATTGGTAGCCTCCTGTACCCCCCTCCTGATGATTTCCCACATACTGTCAGCGTCCATGTCTGGCCCAATCCCATCCAAATGCTCCTTAAGGATCCTTCCCATTTCCCTGAAATCCACCCCCCCTGAAGTCAGTTACCTCCATCTTTGTGCAGCCTTCTACCCCTCCTAGGTCCAGGCAGAACCAGACCGTGGCATGGGCGCTCCCCGTCAATGGGTCCCTTACCTCAAGGCCCCAATCTGGTCACTGTCTGCCAGGACCACATCCAGAACCCACGCCTCCCTGGTCGGTTCCCCCACCTGCTGAGTTAGGAACACATCCTGAAAGACATCCAACTACCTCTGTTCCCTGGCCACCGAGGATGTCATAGACTCCCAGTCTGTTCCTGGCATGTTTAAGTCCCCCAACACCACCACCCTTCCCCTCCCAATCTGTAGTGTCTCCCAACATCTGCCACCAGACTCTCCTCCAGCTCCTCTGCCAGTGCAGGGGGTCTATACACCACTCCTATTTTTACTCTCTGGCCCCCCCCCTTGTTATCAAGGTGACCCAAATCGCCTCCACAGTTCTCTCTGCCTCCTCTACTCCTCCTTTGGCAATGCAGTTTTTGACTATTATTGCTACCCCTCCTCCCCATTCCTCCCCCCTGTCCTTCCTGAACATGGTGTAACCCTCCAGGTTCAGGTCCCAGTCGTGCCCTGCGGTGGCCGCTGCCACATCCACCTCTCCTTCATTTAGCATCGCCTGGAGCTCAGGCATTTGATTGCCCAGGCTCCTGGCGTTTAGCAGGACTACCTTCCTTCCACACTTTCCCTATACTTCCATTTCCCCTGCTCGCATTCCCATGGGGATTCCGTCTTCCCCTGGTCTGCACCTTACCAGCTGGCCTTTTCCCGCATTCCTCCAGCTCCCCAGGGGGGTGGAGACAGAGTCCCTTCTTTATCGGACCCCCTTCGACAGCCTTTTCTCCCATCCCTCCACCCTTCACAGGTTTAAACCCCACCTTTCACCAATGAACCTCTCTATTTTCAACTTAAGGATTTCCCACCCCCCCAAATTGAGATGGAGCCTATCTCTAGCATACAGCCCCTTATCCTCCCAGATCTCCCCCCAATCTCCCATCAACCCATACCCTCTGGCCCCACACCACTCCCTGAGCCACTGGTTTATCTCCCAGGGCCTACACCTGACTCTCACGAGAGTGTATCAGCCCTGGCAACACAATCCCAGCTCTCCTCAGTTTAAACTCAGAAAACAGAATTACCAGCAGCAGCTATTATCCCACAGAATCTTCTGGTAGTGTAGACTGCTCCTTCCCCTCTGCAAACTGAATGTATTAGTGTTTGTGACAGAAAAAATCAACAGATTTTTACTTAATTATGCTTGTTTGTTTTTTAAATCGCCAAGCCAACTGCCAAGGAGCTAAATGGGAAGTCTCACTCCCCACCCCCGTCTCTACTTAACTTTAATGGAACCGCTATCACTGACCCCGCTGATATTGCAGACTGCCTAAACACTGCCTCTCAGATCTCAGCACAGTTCTCCTAGTAACTTCTTTGACCCTACCCCCTCCCAGCCACAGCCCTCCTCACCCACCTTTCTACCTGAGGACCATCTTACCACAAAACTCTTGGCACTATCTAACAAAAGTCCTCAGTGTTACCAGCCTGACCCCCAGGATACTAGGATCCTACAGCAGGTCCTTGACGTAGTACTTAACCCCTACTGATTTACTCAACCTCTCCCTCTGCCTGGGCCAGTTCCCTTTAGCTTGGAAAAAGTCTGTGATCACCCCCATCTTCAAAAGTGGTGACACCTCCTCTCCTGGAAACCATCAGCCAATCTCTATTCTTCCTCCTCTCTCTAAAGCCCTGGAAAAAATAGTGGCAGACCAATTATCTGAATATTTTGCCTCCCACAATCTCCTATGCAGAGAGCAGCATGGCTTCCGTCCAGGTCATAGTACGACCACTGCTCTTGTGGAGTTCTCAAACTTCCTTCACGAAACCCTTGACAAAGGCCACCTTGCAGGGGCTGTCTACATCGACCTCTCCAAGGCCTTTGATACGGTCTGTCACCCACTCCTACTGAACACTCTCCTTCAACTAGGCTTTTCCCAAGGCCCGCTGGACTGGTTCTCTAGCTATCTCTCTTCAAGGTCCCAGTGTGTCAAAATAAACAGCACCCCCTCCAGCACTCGCCCCGTCTGCTCCGGGGTCCCACAGGGATCCATCCTGGGCCCTCTTCTTTTTAGTCTCTATGTAAATGCCCTACCCAACTCCTGCTCCAGTAAGGTCCTGCTACATGCAGATGATGCGGTTCTCCTCTCCTCCCACCCTGACCCCTCCTCTCCCTCTCATCACTCTTTCAGTCAAATTGGAAACTGGTTCAACGACCGCAGACTGGTCATTAACATAAAAAAATGCCATGTTGTTTGCCCATCATCAAAATAAGGCAAAAAACTCGCCCCTCCATATACTATCCAGCTCACTCCACCCACTAGAACAAGTTAGCAGCTACAAATACCTGGGCATTACCTTCGACTCTGCCCTCTCCTTTCACTCGCACATCGACCTGCTCACCTCAGCAATTAACATGCGCATAGGGCTACTCTACCGTCAAGGACTGCCTCCCATCAGATGTCCTCAGATTGGCTGTCTCTTCCTCTGTCCTGTCTCTTGTTGACTACAGCCTCCCTGTCTATGCTGCTGTTGATGTCACCACCCTCAGGAGAATCCAACTATCCCTAAATAAGGCCTGTAGGCTCCTCACTGGTGCAGACAAATGGACTCATGTATGCACGCTATACTCACAGGCCAACATACTCAATCTAGAAGAGCGGTTACAATATCAGACCTGCCTCCTGGCTAAAAAAATACTTCTAGGTCTCTCTCCCGCCCAGGGGTGTCCACCTCCCTCCACCCTGCTTCCCCCTCTGCCTCTACCCGTGGCTCCACTAAGGCCGCTCTCAGAGTCCAGAGGGTGCGGACATCACTCACCCAGAGATCCATTTGTTACAGGGCACCACACCGGTTCAACGCCTTCCCCTCCTCGATCTCCTCACTCACTAAAATAGGTCCTGTTAAGGCAGCTCTCAAGAGCCTCATTTTCTCCACCCGCAGCTCTGAATGTGCTCTAACGGGATCCTAGCCCATAGGTGCCCCGCCCTCCCTGCCCCTTTACTAGACTCTTGCCGACAATCGCCTTATCTCAGGCTGCAATTCTGAATTTACTCTATTTGTCCTTGGAGCTTAGCTTTCGCACTGGATAGACCTCTGTACTGCTATTGTAAACTGTAACTCTTATCTGGGCACTGGATGGCTCAGGATTCTATGTGTTTGTTCTGACACCTGCAAATATATCAATACTGTTTGCTAGTCGCCATTTGGTACGTAACAAAAAACTTCTGTAACCTCCTGCCTATCACATTGCATTTGTGTTGCTGTCTGTGTGTTGAATCCACTGGAACTGACGTGGAGCCTTTGGAAATGAGTCCTTGACTCAAAGGGTTGTAATTCAAATGTGTGTAGTAAAATAAAACAGCATCCACGTGCTCAAAAAAGCTCTAACTGCATGCACGCGCACGTGCCCCCTGTGCTCATGGAAGTGGTAGCACATGTGCACAAGCATGCGTGCACCTGTTCTAACTGCAAAATGCCGTACTGCTACACATGGGAATGCACTTGGGACTCTGGCAGGAAGTTGAGGGGATGAAGAAGTGGGCGACCAGCCCTAATGGCGGCCACGCAAACTGTAAAAACGGAGGTTGAGGTGGAAAATCACCAAAAACCTCCCAAGCTGTCCCAAAATTACACGTTTTCCTGTATTAGTAAGAAACACGCAAAATCTCAAGGTGGAGGGAAGGGGCAAGGAACTGATGCCAAACACAAGTGACCCCCAGAGATACTAAGCTCCCAATAATTTAAATCTGTACTTACCTTTGGTTACTTTGGTTGAAATGGACAAAAGGAGGCCAGAGGCCCACTGAGATTGTCCCCCGCTAAAAGAGCTATTGTCCCAGATGAGTGACAGACAAAAGCTACTTGTCCAATCCTTTTTTAAAGGAGTTAAAGTTGTCTAATTCTATTAGATTACGAGGAACAGCGTTCCAGAGTTTGGCCACTCTGAGTAAAAAGATCTCTTTTAGCCACATTTGCCTACATTAAATCTAATATTTTGTTGTGTGTTCTCCCGACTATGCATCTGTCAGCCAGTTTTATAACGCAATGTTTCATCATGTCACTGTCATTCAAAATTTAATGTAGAAGAAGTAAATTCCCTTTACTTCTCATATGAAGTGGGAATAAACCTGTTTCTGTTAACCTACTAGTATAGTCAAGATCTGATATTTTTGTCCCCATTTTGGTAGCTCTTCTCTGGACACCCTCCAACATAGCCATGTCTCCCTTTAGGTATGGGCTCCAAAAGGGTGTTCCATAATCCAAAATGGGTCTAATGTAGGATCTATAGATGGGAATTAGACACTGTCCCCGAGACGAATGTCAGCCTGACCCTATTTAGTAATCCGTTTGTCTGTTTAGTGATTTTAAGACAGTGATCTGTTGGTGAGTTTGTTGTTTATCATGATGCCAAGATCTCTCTCACGTGAAGATTGAGATTTTTTTACATTATCAAGGTAGTAATTTGTGCACAAATTTTTTGTTCCGAAATGTATAATCTTGCATTTATCAACACTAAATAACATACTATTTTCATTTCCCATTTTACAAATCATTAGTAAAAGTTTTAATACTTTCTGGGTTGTCCACTTTACCTCCCAATTTTGTGTCTGCAAATTTAGACAAAATGTTGTTTTCACTTATGGTCATATCGGAGATATATACTGAACAATATTGGGCCGAGTACAGAGCCCTGGGGCACCCCGCTAGTTACCCTCCCAATGCTGGATAGGAACCCATTTATTTTAACCTGTTGGGATCTATTTGACAACCATACCATTACCCAATCTAGCAGATGTTGTGCAAACCCAAATTTTATTAGTTTATTAATCAAGTTTATGTGAGGTACAAGATCAAATGCTTTGCTGTAGTCTAGTAATATTACATCCATTGGAGTTCCTTTATCAATCTCCTTGCTAATATGTTTATAAAAGGATATTAAATTTGTAATACTGGAATAACCTCTCCTAAACCTGTGTTGGGTAGTGTCTGTAATGCCCACACATACCATTTCTCTTTCAAAAAATGATCTGATAATTTTCTCCATTAACTTACAGACAGATGTTAAACTAATAGGATGGTGATTTCCAACATCTGCCCTATTTCCTTTTTTAAATATGGGAATTACTATTGCTTTATGCCAATCCGACGGTATTTGTTTATTAATTAATGGTTTGTTAAATAAAACAGTTAGGGGTAAGGAGATGGCCTCAGCCGCATTGCTAAGAAAACGTGGATGAATGTGATCAGGTCTGGGGCTGGAGTTTTTATTTTTATTAATAGCTTGTAATGATAATAGTACGTCTGCCTGTGTTGTAGTCTGGTTAATATCTGGGGAATTAGGATTTGTTTTTGGAGTGTGGTTAGAGTTAGCAGTTATTTTGTCAGTTGTGAAAACTGAGCAAAATAAGTCATTAAATGTGTTAGCTATATCTAGGTCGTTTTCGATTATTGATCCATTTTCATTTATAGGACCCACTGTTTTAACAGTCTGGTTTTTACCTCTTAGGTATGAGTGAAGTGATTCACTATTATTTTTTGTATGAGCCAGCTTAAATTCCAATTTACATTTTGCTTTCTTAATCACATTTTTTAAAATGCTAACTGAATTTTTACATAGTTTAATGCTGAATGCAACAGGACGAGTCTTTGATTTTTTAAATAATCTTTCCTTTTTTTGACATGTTTATGTATTATCTTTGAATACCAAAGAGGGATTTTGATGCTTTTATTATATTTATTTCTTGTTGGAACACAAGTTTTTTCCAAGTCCAGTATGTTTGTTTTCAGATAGATCCATGCTTTTTCTACTGTTAAATGATTTAGGGTGTTAAACCAATCTATGGCATTTAATTTGTTATTAATTTCTCCATAGTCAGCTTTATCATAATTTATTAATTTGGTTGATGTCAAATTTTTAGTGATTTTGATAGGCATAGTAATAAGGACAGAATTATGGTCACTGTTTCCTAATGGTTCGGTAATTTTGATGTTAGATATTTTTTGTTCTTTGTTAGTAATGACCAAGTCTAGAATATTTTTGCCACACGTTGGGTATTAATTGTTCTAGCCCATTATTTGTTAATGCAGTGATGAAGCCTTTCTCAATCACCATTTCCTTTGAGTGAACTCCAGTCAATTCCTGGTAGACTGAAGTCGCCTAATATAAGTGTATTTCTCTTTTCGGACATATTTGAAATTTCTTCAAACAGGGATTTATTGTAGCTATGTACCGCTGATGGTGGCCTATAACAATTACCGAAAATTAAGTTACGGTGTCCTTTGAATTTGATTTTTACCTATATACTTTCTGTATTATCATTTAGGTTAATTTGATGGGAATCAATGTCATTACGAATATACAAGCAGACCCCACACCCTTTTTTTTTTCTATTCTGTCTTTATGATATAGTTTAACATTTGGAATATTTTGTAGCCAAGTAGAGTTATTGTCCCACCATGTTTCAGTTATAGCAATGATTCATAGGTTAAGTATAAGAGCTTTAGCCTCTAATTCTGCCATTTTTATGTTATTCAGGCTTCTAGCATTCAACATAAACATTTTACATACGGGATTGGATTTTTCCTTTTCCCAGATATTTAGAGATGGGAGAATTTTCTCCTACTCCCCCCAGCACTTAGTTTAAATAGTTGTCAGTATAGTTAAGAAAGGATTTACCTAGTGGGGTGCTGCCTCTTCTGTTTAGGTGGAGACCATCCCAGTAGAACAGCACTTCTCTGTCAGATAATTTCTCCCAATGGGTCAAACATGCAATATTTTGTTTGAAGCACTATTTCCTCAACCATTCATTAATTTGTTTTATGTTTTGTATTTTGGTTAATGCTGCTCTGGGGACAGGTAAGAATTCAGAGAAGCAAGGGGTGCAACCAAGTTCAAGCACGGTGTTGGATAAAGCTACAAAATCTTGTTTAATCTCATTTGGGCTCCTATAACTGATGCCATTTGTGTCTGCATGAATAATTATTAATAGTTTTTCGCCACCATTATGCAAGAGTTTTTTTTTTTGGTTTTTTTTTACCATATCTGTTATTTCTGCAACCGTTGTCCCTCGAAAGCTAGAACAAGTTCTGAATTCTTTGTCTGGGTTACAAATTGCCCAATCTAGATGTTTAATAATAGAGTCACCCAGTACAAAGACATTGGTTTTAGCAGTATTTTTGTCTTGGATATCTAGATTTTCTACAATAGAGTTTACTGAACTGCTCTGGCCCCCATTTTCACTATACAGTTCAACATCTAGGTTAATCAAAAATGTTTCATTTTCTGAATTAGGACCATTTGTTTGAGTATTGGTGGGGTTTTGTAGTGTAATTTCTGCATTGACTGACTTATGACTAGGTAAAGCAAAATTTATTTAAAAACATCCAATCCCAGAGGCTCTGGGCACTGTACAAAATGAATAAATACAACTTCAAGATAGCAAAAGATGCATAACACATTTAAATACGAAAAATTAAATTTATAACACATCATGTAATCATCATATTCAACTAAATTCAGTAATTCAGTCCTGAAACGCTTGGGAGAATAGAAGGGCCTTCAGGCAGGCCTTGAAAATCTCCAAAGTAGGGGCCCCCCAACCCCAAGTGGCAGCGACTTCCAAAGAATGGAAGCAGCAACGCTAAAAGCTGTCGCCAGCAGATCTCAGCTTCGTCCTAGGAATTGCCAGGGGACCCCTACAGGAAGAGCGGAGGCGGCGGACAGAGAGAGCAGGTACAAGAAGGTCTAACGGGTAACCAGGACCCTGCCCATGTAGGGCCATATAGGTGAGAAGACCCACCTTAAAAAGTATTCTCTACCTAACAAGCAGCCAGTGCAATTCACGCAACACTGGTGCAATATGGCAACATTTTTGCTGCCCAGTAAGTAACCGGGCAGCTGCATTTTGCACTAGCTGCAGTCTGCGGAGAGATCCTCCTGTGACCCCAAGGTACAGCGCCTTACAGCAGTCAAGCCTTGATGTAACTACGGCATGTATCAAGGTGGGGCGGTCCAGAGGCGGCACGAAGGGCTTTATCCTGGCGATATTTCTAAGATGGAAAAAACAAGAGCGGACCGTGGAGGATATTTGCGCCTCAATAGTCAAATTCCTGTCCAAGATAACACCAAGATTTCACATCCGAGAGGAGGTCTTCAATGAAACAGATCCCAGAACAAGTCCAGTCACTGATTCAGAGGCCATCCCATCACACACTCTGTTCGACTCCATCACCAATACCTCTGTCTTATTGGAGTTCAGTCGCAACCAGCTGGAGGCCACCTAGTCGTTAATTTCAGCAAGGTAGCTGTTCAGCATGTCCACCATGTTGGATGTTCCTGGGGCAAAGGAAAGATATAGCTGGGTATCATCAGCATAGCAAGGAAAACGCAAGCCATACTTCCTAATGAGCCCTCCCAAGGGTAGCATGTACATTGCGAACAACACTGGGGCCAGTACCAATCCCTGAGGAACTCCGCAAGATAGGAGGCTAGGGGTGGAGGAGAAATTCCCCATCACAACCCGCTGCTTCGTGTTGGTAAAAAAGGACTCAAACGAGTCGATGACAGTACCGGTGAGTCCACAGAGCTCCCTAAGGTGGTCATGCAACACACAATGGTCCACAGTGTCAAATGCTGAGGAGAGATCAAGAAGAACAAGAATCGTCTTATCCCCACAATCTCTCGCCCTGAGGACATCATTCTGCACCCGGACAAGCGCGGTTTCTGCACTGTGCCTAGCCCGAAACCCCGACTGGAAAGGTTCATACAACTCATGAGTCACGAGGTGCTCTTCCAACTGAAGCGCCACTACCTTCTCAACTACCTTTGCCAAAAAAGGAAGGCTGGAGATAGGTTGGTAATTTGCCCTGACCTCCGGGTCCAAAGATGGTTTCTTTAAGAGGGGTCTCACCAATGCTTCCTTCAAGGCATCAGGTAAGACCCCCTCAGATAAGGACAATGAGAGCAAACACCGGGCCAACAGTGTCAATGCATCTCATCAAGAAACGCGTCGGCACCAGGTCCAGTTCACAAAAAGTGTGTTTCAGACTGGTTGCCACCTCAATGACCTCACTTACCTCCACTGGTCTAAACTCCCCCCAAACAGGCGGAGTGCACTCAAAACACTTCAGGTGACCACTGCCAGCTACGACATTGCTGACTGAAGAAACCACCTGCCAGATACTGGACACACTGTCCATGAAGAACCGCGCAAACTCTTCAAATTCAGCATTAGTAAAAACCTTCTTCGGCTGTAGACAAGCAGGGTGAAGTAGCCTGTCCACAGTCCGAAAAAAGTATAGCTGGTCAGTTCTTCCCAGTAGCAATCTCCCTGGACAGGAACACTGCCTTCTTATGGTTGACTGCCCCGCTGGTATGCATTATAATGTATGCGCAGGGCCAGTTTGTCCCCCTCCAGGCCGGTTCTTCTCCAGCAGCGCTCTAACCTCCGACCCTTTCTCTTCATCTCCCTGAGAGTCCCATCATACCATGGGGACCTCAGGTAGGAAGATTTGGGTTGTACACAGACAGGTGCAAGGGAGTCAATGGTGTCAGAGAACACCTTATTATAGGTGTCAACCCCAGCACCAACGCCTCTGACACATGTATCACCCACTAGATAGATGAGCTGCCGCCAAAAAACCCTCAGGGGTCAATCCCCGTAAAGGGCGACAGCTCATCATCTCAGTAGGGAGAGGGCATCCAGTGGGAGCCCCAATCATGAACTGCACAGTGCAATGATCGGACCAAACCACTCGATCAATCTTAAGATCGTCTATTTCAAGCCCCAGTGAGAACACCAGGTCCAACATGTTGCCGTCCTGATGTGTCGCAGCAGCAACAACTTGTGTCAGGCCCAGAGAGGACATAATCTGGAGGTGGTTACGATCACACCAAGAGGATTTGTCGTCAGCCCAAACATTGAAATCACCCAGAAGAATACATCTGGGGGCTTCCAATGTTTCGCTGACAACGAATACAGCAACCTCCAGCAGGAAATTCCCCACCGTCCCTGAAGGGCGGTAAATAAGTAAAATCCTGCAGCCTGCACCTGGACCACCACGAAAAGCCACACATTCAAAAGAACCTGGAGTTCCCACTGGGTGTACGATGAAGGCCAAGTTGAATCTAAAACAGATGGCTACACCACCGCCCCTATGTTCCTCTCTGGGGCAGTGCACCACAGTATACCCAGGTGGGATGGCAGCCTCAAAAACTGGGCCTGCATCATCCCCAGCCAAAGTCTCCATAATGCAAGCCAGATCGACTGAGGAAATCAAGTCCGCAATAATTGTGGTCTTGTTCCTGATCGATCTGGCATTGCAAAGCACCGCCCTCAAGGGAATGGTGGGTGATGCAACCCCTCGGGTTACCTGACCACTCGGTCTGGTGGATTCCCTGGGGGCAGGCACCAAACACGTCTGGCCTCTCCCATGTGTGCGTCGTAACCCAGGACGCCTTCTAGATCTGACGACCCCTATCCTACCACCATCCGCTATGCATTGGGCACCCCACTGCCCATGATCACCCCGGCCCCTCCTAATCCCCACCGCCCGGCAATGTCTCACCGTGGTATCTGAAACTGGGAGGGACATGAAGGGCCGCAAACCACACAGCAGGGATCTCCCATACATCCCGCCCCCCAGATGACCCCGACACGTCACTAAGTATAAAACCTAAATTAGTAAAGAAATAATAAATAACTAATCCAAAACAATTAACACCCTAAGAAATTCCACATTACCACTAAAAATAAAAAAATAAACAATTTATATTATTACACAAAACAAATTAAATAAATCTAAACAGCGTACCTAGCCTAATTACATAGCACAAATATAAAATAATTAACCATATCCAACTAATACTATACTCTACAGCTGGATATGGCAATTAACATAATAGACAGTTCTCATTTAAACTGCAATTATGTAAACTAAACTAATATATTAGAGCTACCTCACATTAAAGCTTAAACAGCTCAATCCCGCCCCGTGTTGGAGTACAAACTCAGGCACTAAGCCTGAGGCAGATAAGACTCGGAGCCTCTTTATTACCTAATCTATAGTTGGAAAACAGCTTCACATCAACTGCTTTTACTTACATCAGTAGCACGCTCGCACTTGCGAGCAGCATGCGATATGGCCTTTCCCATCCGCCTCTTCAGCTGAAATCAATCAGCTCCCTCGAGCCCCCTACACACAAATGGTACCAAGGAACAACGCAGTCTCTCACACTGAAAAGTCCTTGTTGCGAGTAGGGGAATCCTCTCAGAGCAGGGACGTTACGTAACACACACAGCATATAGGCAGCAGTTGAAATAAAACACATCTAGCTGCTTGCGAGCGGCGCTACGATATGGAGCCCCACAGTCCCCGCTTCTTCAGCTGAAATCAATCAGCTCCTCTGAGTCCCCTACACACAGATGGTACCAAGGAACAACACAGCCTCTCACACTGAAATGTCCTTGTTGCGAGTAGGGGAATCCTCTCAGAGCTGGGACATCAAGTAACACACAGCATATAGGCAGCAGCTGAAATAAAACACATCCACAGGGAGGATGATGAAACTATTTGAGGAAGGAATAATGAACCTTTCAGCTTTCTGACCCTTTTTGGAAGCCCTGGATGTCACGGTAGTCCATTCTTGATCCATTTCTATCGCATCATCCTCGTCCCTTATCAGTTTTTTATTAAGTATTATTTTTGGGTTTGTTGTGATGGTTGGTACATGTAATTTCGGGTCACTAAGTTCCTGTAGAGTTATATGGTCTAGCCTTTCTACATTAGAGTCGATAGCCAATGTGAGTTCGTTACAAGGGTTACTTATAAACAATCCAGTCTGTGGTGGTGTAGTGTTATGTAGTATTTCAAAATGTTTTTAACATTTCACTTTGACTAGTCTGTAGATTTAGTAATCTGGCGGAAAAAGCTTCTATTTCTTGTTGTAGTTCTATATTAGACAAGCACTTAGCAAGTTAAATTTCTGATCGAATGACATGTTAGCTTTTGTCAGAAGATACATATTGCAAGTATCACATTTAATTCCTACCTCACCATCTAAAGTGATGATAGTACTAAGTTTGTTTACGGGCACAGATATTATAATTTTGGCAAGTCAAGAGTATAGGGAAAGAGTTTAAAGATCAGACCTTGGGATAGCCTGGAGTATCAAACCTCCAATAAGAGAATAACGATGACTCTTACTTATCTGATATCTACTACTGCCTTTATCCTGTATTGCAATTTCAATCTCCCCCTGTCTGTCAGCTGTATGACAGGGGATGCCCGAATGAGGGGGTGTTAGGATATCAGATATCTATTAATGTTTTTTTGGGGATCCTACATACGTTTCCTTATGTCTTTGGTAAGACCATGTCCAGAAAATGACACACAATTGTTACCCCAGGGGTATATACGTGTATGACAATAACTGAAATATTTCTACACCCAAGTTCTGGTATAGGGGGACAGGGCTCCGTAGTACTAACAAGTGCACAATTACAGTGACTAACCAAGTAGCATGCACAATAGCACTACACAACCTGTGTCATTTTAGTTATACTAGATATAATCCTGTTCACTTAACTCTCAGTACAACAATGGTGAATGTATCTATCACTCAGCAATATGAACGGATTTATGTCTCCAGGAGTCTTTTATGTGCCAGCTTTTCTACTGACATGCAGAACACACAAAACAAATGCAGATGCGCGTGTCTTTGCACGCTTGCCCTCCCTGGGCTCACCCTGCTCGCCACAGGGCTAGTTTAAATAATAACTCTGACCCAGAAAGTGATGCGTGGGGTCACAGAATGCTCTGTGACAAGTAAGCACTAAATTAGTGTTTAAAAGTTAAAATGGCCACTCTTACATGGCTTAACTTGCGATAACAATGCTACAGCAGCGCCAAATGTTAAAACACTGTTGCACAAAACGAATTGTAGTTCCTGAGCAACACTAAGGGAACTACTATCCCTCTTGCTAGTTTCTGTGTAGGGATTAGGGTTCCAAACACTCATGTTAGTGAGATACAAAGTACACTTAGAGGAACAATGTTAAATATTTCATTTAAAAATCAGCAGCACGCCTCTCTGTCTAACATTAGCACATATACACAGAGCAGCTTGTACCTGTGGCACCTTTTTTTTTTTCCTTTTTAAAAGTTTTTAACAGGAGACCATTAAAAACAACCCTAGCAAGACAAAAGTGGCTTCCAATCCCCACAGGGAATGAGAAAAAAGGCAGGTTATTCAACTGGACAGTCACAGCTTAACAGGCATGATTTCAATTTAGGGGTGCTCCCTGTAAACAGGCGGCCCCAATCTGCAGAGCAGAACTGCAGCCCCAGCTGAGGCTTTGAATCTTAAAATCTTCAGAGAAGAGAAAAGTAGCTCTGTGCCCTTTGAATGGCACAGCTAACGGAGTTGCTGTAAGTGCATGGAATCCTCATGTGACCAACGTTTTAAAGCTTGGGCTGTACCATTTCCCTGGTAGGGGTGAACTATACCCAGTTGTTATGATTATCCATTAACAATGTGAGCACTACAAAAAAATGGCTTTCAGGGAATTCAAAGAAACATAGAAAGAGCAGTACAGGGGAGTGTACCTGGATAAGCAGAGAGAGGTAGAAAAAGCTGTCAAGCGCTGGTGAAACAAAGGGACAAGTTTTTGTAGGTACATTAGTGAAAGGAGAAAAACAGGGTTTTATTGTACAGCTTAAAGGGGAACAAGGGGAGTGTGTGGGAGAGAACCTGGAAAAAGCATCAATACTGAACAAATATCTTTGTTCTGTATTCACAGAAGAAGGAGAAGGTGAGGGACCACAGTTAGGCAACATGAGCAAATATGGGAAGGAGGTGGACACCAGTTCATTTACGGAACAGAGTCCTAAAGGAACTCACAAAACAACAATGGGACTGGATGGGATACATCCTAGAATATTAAGCACCACTGGCAGCCCAGTTCAACAAGTCATTCGATATGGGAGTAGTTCCAGAGGACTAGAGGAGGGCAAATGTAGTCCCTCTTCACAAAAGTGAGAGCAGGGAGGAGGATGGAAACTATAAACCAGTCAGCCTAACCTCAACAGTGGGGAAAATTATGAAATCACTACTCAGAGAAAGGACTGTGGAACACCTTGAATCCAGCGGAACACAGGATCCGAGACAGCATGGATTCACAATGGGAAGGTCATGTTAAACAAATCTAATTGATTTCTTTGACTGGGTGACTAAGGAAGTAGATCAGGGGGAGCGGTGGATGTGGCCTACCTGGATTTCCGCAAGGCTTCCGATACTGTTCCACATAGAAGACTTGTGAACAAGTTGGGCAGCCTAGGAGTGGGTCACAAGGTGGTAAACTGGTTTAGGAACTGGTTGAGTGCTAGAAGACAGAGGGTGGTGGTAAACGGCGCTCGATCGGAGGACAGGAGGGTGACCAGCAGGGTGCCTCAGGGATCAGTTCTGGGGCCAGTCATGTTCAATGTCTTCATAAGTGACACTGCGGAGGGGCTGGAAGGGAATGTGTGCCTCTTTGCAGATGACACTAAAATCTGCAACAGGTGGGACACTCTGGGAGGGGTGGAAAAAATGAGGAGGGACCTAGGTAAACTGGAGGAATGGCCTTGAGTGTGGCAGCTGAGATCCAATGCAAAAAAGTGCAAAATCATGCATTTGGGGTGCAAGAACTCAGGGGAGGGTTACATGATCGGGGAAGGGGGCGGTTACTGATAGTCACCAAACAGTTAAAGGATTTGGGGTAATCATATCTGATGACCTAAAGGCGGTCAAACAATGTTCCAAGACTGTGGGGAGAACCAGTGGGATGCTGGGGTGCACAGGAAGAGGTATCACCAGCAGAAGAAAACAGGTGGTAATGCCACTGTACAGATCATTGGCGAGGCCTCATTCGGAGTACTGTGTCCAGTTTTGGAGGCCACATCTCAGTAAGGACACACACAGGGTGGAGGCAGGTCAAAGAAGGGCAACAAAGATGGTGCAGGGCCTGAACCAAAAGTCATACGAGGAGAGACTGGGAGAACTCAATATGTATACCCTGGTGGAGAGGAGAGACAGGGGAGATACGATAGAAACCTACAAATATCTAAAGGGCATAAATAGGGTATTGCAGGGCTGCATCTTTCAGAAAAGAAGATGTTCAGGAACGAGGGGGCATGACATGAGGTTGGAAAGGGGGTACACTAAGGGGCAATGTGAGGATGTATTTCTTCATGAAAAGGGTGGTGGATGCATGGAACAGACTCCCAGTGGAGGTGGTGAGGGCAAACACAGTGGGGGAATTCAAAAATGCATGGGACAGGCATAGGGGAACCCAAGCGATAGGAACGAGAAGGTAAAGTTAGAGATCAAGGAGGGTCTGCGTTTTTTTGCAGTAGGGAAGGAAAATGGGCCTACTTTATGGGCCTAGCGGTCCTTATCTGCCATCAATTTCTATGTTTCCTATGTCTGGGGGATGGACTGATGAAAGAGCTGTCTAAGGAGCAAGAGGTATAACTGGTCTCAACAGGTGCTGCTCCACTTGCTGGGGAGAGAGCGATTCCCTCAGAACAGGGCATTCAGATCCTTTCTGAAGGCAAACAGATCTAACCGGGACAGTTGTAGCCAAGACACTTGCCTGAGACAGACAGCTGATGCTACAGAACAGGAAGTCACCTCAGAAGCACCATAAGAAGGCCCTTGTCTGGTACTGTGCTGCTTCTATTCCCTTAGCTGCCAAAGGCGAAGTGCACCTTGTAACTTGCAGTGCTTTCAGATAAGAAGGCGTGCATCTGACCCCACAGTGTCTCTGATAAACTGCCATTTGTGATTGGTCTGACGCTATAGTCGGTGAGGACTTAGCCACAGTGAACATCGTTCTTCCCAAGGCATCCATCTGCTTACAGTCCTGTGATGGGGTGTATGGCCTAGTCATAGGAATTGGCCTGCTGCTCACTAGAGTCAAGAGAGAAGCAAATTCTGGAGAAGGGTGACCAAGATCTCCAAGAGACTCAATGGGAGCTTGGTATCTAGCCAGAAGGCTCCTTGAAGCGGGGGGTGGTGAGTGGAGAAGAGATGCCTCTGGACGACCACAGTCTCTCCCAGCACAACATGCCAGGGAGGGATTATAATTATGTCCAGGCTAGGCAATGACAGCATGCCACTGGGGTTCTTGTCTACAGGACAGGGCCAATCCTGTGCCTCCTTCATCTCCCTCAAAAACTGCTGACACAGAATATCTTTAGTTGCAGAAGATAGGTTAATAGAGACATTGTTGTCCTGTGAGGAGGACACTGATGGAGAGGAGGCTGAAATTCCACCAGCTGAGGGAGATGCCTGCAGAAGTTCTGGGTCTGTCGCCCTAACCCAGCACTGCATATTCTCCATCCATTTGTGGAACTGTTGTTGGAATTACTGGTCCGGATGAATAAGAATCACCGCCAGCCTCTCAAACATGTACTGACACACATGTGATGGCAACCTGGTGGTGGGGCATAAATGGCCTGATGATCCAAAGAACTTGTGCCTCGTCCTGGACCTTGTGGCTTGCTCACTGCCTTGCATTAAGGGGAGGAGCAGGAAGAGCACCCTGACCCAGTAGCAACAGTACGGTGGTGGATAGTGGGTGGGTGCCTATGGGGGTGCCTCCAGTTAGATAATGACTGGCAAGTCTCCAAAAGGTCTTGCTGCATAGACCAATCTGGATCTGAAGTCAATGCCAGTTAAAACGAGGACAATGGTATCAGGCCCGACACCACAAGCGGTACTGCTGTCAGGGCTCACAGAGACACAGTGATCAGCATCAGCACAGAGGCCAGTTCTGCTGGCAACAGCACAGGCTGTGCAGACATAGGGATTGGCACAAATGTCATCACAGGAACTATGGCAATTGTGTGGTCTGGTGCGGAAGGCTGCCAAACTGTGGTGGGTGCTCTTTTGACCACCCAGAAGAAGTTGAGGGTACTCCAGATGCCACTATCTGAGATTATTGGCACCACCCCAACTCAATGCGGAGGTGGGTCTCAATACCTCTACTGAATAAGAGGAGAGAGGACAGGGAGAAAGTTTATTTATTTGTCTTTTGATTACCGGGTAGGCATACTGATCTGAGGGACCGGTTTCACGGCCCGGGCCATAAAAGATAGCAGAGGAAAGCAACAGTTTTAACACAAGGCAAAAGAATAGTACAAAATTAAACATAGGTCAAAACATTTTACATACAGGGATAATAAATACAGGAATACTGGCATCAGGGTACATATGTCAGGACAATAAGAGGGTACAACAAACCCAACCTTACCCCTCTAATTTGACGCACCTTTGAAAGTCACAGTAACAGAGGGGGAGAGAGAGGAGATTAAGAAAAACTTGGGTAGAGTAGATAAGAAAACTCCCGCAGAGTCAGGTTAGTGCAGGGGTTAGAGTTGCTATGTATTTGGGGCTACCTCAATAGACAGGAGCAATGGTCCCATCTCCTCAAGCCGAGTTTTGAAGAGGATGAAGGCTGAATGGGTGTTAGATGAGCGAAGGGAGCAGGGATCCCGTTTCACAGTGTAGGGGCAGCAACTGATGGTGCTTTCCCTCCCATGCAGGTGGAGACCTTCGGTACTTCGAGGGGAGGGACAGTGGATGAGCGGAGATGCCTAGGTAGAGTTCTGACCTTGAGTAGGGTGAAGAAAAGGGACACATCACCGCTCCTGATGGTACTATACACGATACAGCCAAGAGTAAAATCAAAGCGGCCTTGTAGGGGTAGCCTGCCAAGGGTAACATAGAGGTTGCATTGATGGGTTGAGAACGGTGCCATGAGAACAAAACAGCGGGTACTATTGTAAGCAGACGTGAGCCTGGTTCTGAGGGCCGAAGAGGTACGAGTGTAGAAGGGGAGCAGTAGTCAAAGATAGGAAGCAGATTACCCTGGACAATTGCTATTCGAGCCTCTGGGGTTAGTAGATGGCGTAGACGGTAGGCGGCCCCAAGTTTTTGATTAACCCTGCGAACCAAAGTGTTGATGTGGTCTGAGAAGGTTAGTGCTGGGTCAAGTGTCACCCCCAGATATTTGAACGAGGCAACATCTTCAAGAACTGGACCATCAGAGGATCGTATTTGGAGGGAGGAGCTGGAACTAAATTTTGGCAAGGCGGGGTTTGGATGCAAACAGCATTGTTTTTTGTTTTTTTCCCTATTAACCATTAACAAGTTTGATGTAAACCAGCTAAAAGCACTGCCATACTGTAGTTCTGGGTGAGGACTGAAGAGACCTGGGCAAGGGACTTATCGCTGTGGTAAATATCAAGGTTGTCTGCATATAGAAGCAATTTACGGTTTAGGCTTTCAGCTGGGAGAGAATTAATGAAAATGGAGAAAAGTAGTGGGCCCAGGATGGAACCTTGGGGGATGCTAGTTGAGACAGGGAGGGTAAGAGAGATGGCAGAACCAATGCACACCGATTGCGAGAAGCTCGAGAGGCAGTGCCTAAACCAGTCTGTTGTCTCAGTGGAGCAACCGAGGAGGTGTAGTTTGGAGAGGAGGAGTACATGGCTGACCATGCCGTAGACCTTGGTAAGATCCACAAATACAGCCCCGGTAGCGTGCCCGTGATCCATACTAGTAAGTACATGGCCAGTAAAGAGTGCCAGAGCAGAGGTGGTGCAGTAATTTTTGTGAAAGTCATGCTGCTGGCTACACACAAGATTATATTTATTGATATGTTCCAACAGTTGGCAATGGACATTTTTTCCTAAAAATTAGTTTAGGTGGGGGAGGATAGAAACAGGATAATTATCAGACGAGTGGGGGTCCCCTGCTTTGAAGATTGTGATAACTTTTGCCGATTTCCAGGTATCAGGCATGGCGGAGGTGGACAGAGCAAAACTTAAAATAAAAGTGAGAGGCTTGGTGATGGTGGGGGAGATGAGTTTGGGCAGAATAGGAGAGAGGCCATCCGAACCCGGACTACCCCGGTTTGGGAGATTCCTTAGGAGTTTGATGGTATCCTGCGTGGATATGGTCTTGAAGTGAAAGCAAGGGATGCCTGGGGGGTGGGAGATGACTTCGGATTTACACTGGCTCCCGGGTTGGAAGGAGGGTTACCAGTAGATTTGCTGAGATGAGACGACAGATCAATGAATTTTATATTAAAAGACTGAGCTACCTCGGATGGCTCGGTCAGAGGGGGAGTTGAGGTTGATAACAGATCTACTGGGGTGGGGGGTTGATGAGAGAGCTAAGGGAGGCCCAGAATTTCTTGGGGTTACCTAGGCTGTCCTTCTGGAGGTTAATATTATAGTTCTGTTTTAGGGATTTAGCCAGCTGTTTACACCGATTTCTTGGACACCTATATTCGTTCCACAAGGAAGGGTAGGGGGACGATTTGTGATCAGCCCACTAACGATCCCGTGCTTTCATGAGTGTTAGGAGTTCCTTAGTGATCCAGCATGTACATCCTCCCCGCACCCTCCTCATCTTAAGGGGGAAGTGGCAGTCCTGAATCCTCAGAATGGCATTCGTGAAATAAGTCACTGCCAAGGTCACTTCTGGTTGCGAGTAAAGGCTTGACCAGTTTATGGCTCTAATTTTTTCCAGGATGACAGAAGCATCAGGGCATCGGAAGGTGAGGTACTTGGGGGTAGACGTCTAGTCCTTGTGGGCCAGATAATGTAGGTGGGAGAGTGGTCACTTATGGAGTCGGCGAGTGTCCCAGCCTGAGTGACACATTCTTCCCGATTGGTGACTATCCAGACCAGCAAGGTATGAGAAGACGTGCGCGGGTTCTGCCTGGTTGATACTGAGATGGTCTGAATCAGATTATGCAGTTTCAATATGTTGGCATAGTCAGGTTCCTGGGTGCCTAGCCAGTTAAGGTTAAAATCACCAAGTAGGATGGTGTCTCTGAGGAGGGAGAGAGAGCTGTAACCGGACAGAAGTTTCTGAAGTCCAGCGGTGCCCTTGTTGGAGGGTTGTAGCAACACCCTAGGAAGAGCTTCTTAGCGTAGCCCAGAACTAACTCAGCAATGAGCCACTTGCTGGGGGAGGATGGGTTGGACCCGAGGGAAATGGTGGCAGGTAGTGATTCCCATATGTAAATAGCTACACCACCGCCCATTTTCCTTCCCGTCCTATCGTGGCAGAGCAAGGTGTAACTGGCCAGTTGACACAAGGTGTCGGAGATGTGAGACTTGATACAGGTTTCAGAGATCCCAATAACATGAGGTTTGTGGAGGACTACCCAGTCTTGAAGCTCCGGGTACTTAGAGGGGAGGCTGCAGATATTTAGATAAGCGATTTTCAGCCCATGGGGGCTGTACCAGGTACTATGAGTGGAGGTAATAGGGATGTTTACTGGGCCGGGGTTGATCTCTGTATCACCCACAAGTAATAGCAAGGAGAATAGGAGGAGGTAAGGATGAGCAGACCAGGGGGAAAAGAATGAGCAAGAACCAATAAGACGTTTATCTGAGTTGGACAGGAACAAGAGGGTATGTGGTCCATAAGTTGTGTGTTCCCATCTACACAGTACAAACGAGAAGTCTAACTGTGGTCAGGAGATGGAGAACACATGTAGATTTGCTTGATCGTGTGCTAGTACTGAGGCACAAGAGTCAACCATACAGATGGTGCTGAATAGTGAGACTGTCAGCATTGGTAAGAATAAGTTATACATTGCTAAAAGGGTTAGAAGAGGTACAGTAGGTAGCTGGAGGTAACTGAGCCCCGCAAGGTGGGGCAGCTAGGGACCAGCCGAGCACAAGGAAATTCACATAGCTAATAAACACTTGAAGGAGGCACAGTAAAAGTGTTAGACTAAGTAGGGGTGGGGGGGGGGTGCAATGACGTTAACTCTAATTTGGTCAATTTGCAAAAGAGGGAAAAAAAAAAGTGGAGGCAAAGGAGTCAACTACTAGGAAGTTAGGCTGAGACGTGATATGTTACCATAGGCAGTTGAAGTTATATCAGTTTCCCCCAGCTGGTGGGAGAGTGTAGCCTGCAGATGAGAAAATCAATACTTAGAAAAACGTAGTAGGCTGTACCACATGACCCTCGGTGCCTATAAACTGAAGGCCAACCAAGGGTGGGTGTGCTGGGGGCGGGTGGGAGTAGACACGCAGCGTCGATGGGAAGCCAGTAAGGAGACAGCTGCAGCCCTGCAGCTAGTGGCTCCAAGGAGAGCAGTTTTTACCACAACGACTGTCCAAAAATAAGATGATAGCAGCAGCCCTGCAGAAGGGTGGCTCAAAAAGGGGAGCAGAGATTTTTCCAATAAAAACGAGCAGAAGATTAATCTAGCAAGAGTGCTACGCTCTGGAGGTAACACGGGTGAGCTGCAATTTGTTAAAATCTCAAACAGGATAAAATCAGAAAAAAAATCATCCTGGAAGTGCTACGAGAGCTCTGGATTAATTAAAAATCGCAAACTGGAGGCAAAATCTCCAACTCAGGGAAGCACAGGTTTAAAAACAAACTCAGCCGGGACTCAGAGAGCTCAAATAAAAATAAGTGATTAAGTCAGAACTGAATGGGCTCAGTGTTAACTGAAAGCCTCTGGCTTTCTGAGAGACTGCTTAGAATACTGAAAACTGGCTCAGGGCTAAGGTCAGAGGAGCTACAAAATTGAGGGGCACAGAGAAAAAAGAAGTTTTAATATAGGGCAAAGGATAAACAAATTAATAGGAACAGCAATAAGGTGCAAATTCCTTGGGCTGAAGGTCTGCTAAAGTCTGCGGTTACACAGAGTGAGTACAAAGGCATGGCTCTCAGGTAGAGGGGAAAAGGCGCCAAGATTCAAAAGAAAATACTGGGACCTATCTTGCAAATTGCTTGCATCGACACCTGCCTGCAGGGAGGGGGGTGGGATGGCTGTCCCCACCACAGCCATCAACTCTCCAGCATAATCACTGGAGAAGCAGGTGTCAATGCTGTAGCTAGGCCCAAGGCAGATGAAGCACAATGTATGCTGACAGAAGTGCGCAATACTGCAACAGCAGCCACAACATTGGAAAAATGACCCCGGTGGATTTAGGATTTTAAACTTTCTTACAACTGGGCATAAAGTCTGGAAATAATTAAACAAAAAATAAATAATGAAAAAAAGATCAGCAAGACAACTGAGGTACCAGTGTTTCACTCTGTGCATTGTTCACTCAACAGCAGGAAAAACAGAACTGAGGAAGTTAGGGCACTGTCAACAGTTATTGGATGCAGGGCATAGTGTTGCATATGCGCAGGTGCCTGCCCCACTGCCAGCGCCCTGACTGGAAGTTTTACTCCTGTAGGGTCCTAGCACCTCCTGTGCACACATTGCGCTCAACCGGCTGTAGTTTGGATCAGGGCCCTACACCCCTATTAGTGGGTTGTGTAGATGCCATCTGCCCGATCCTCGCTAAAATTGCCTGGGGATCCTTGGAGACTGGTGTCTTTCCAGATCCTCTTAAGGAGGCCGTCGTACAACCACTCCTAAAAAAATATCCTTGAATCCAGACTGCCCAGCTAACTACAGGCCTGTCTCTAACCTTCCCCTTTTGCTGGGAAGATTACTGAGAAGGTGGCTGCGTTGCAACTGAATGATCACCTTATGACCCACAATGACTATGATGCTCTCCAGTCTGGATTTCGGAAGAGGCACAGTACTGAGACTGCACTTGTCCTGGTACTGAATGACCTAATAGTGAGGGATCAAAAGGCACGTACCATCTTGATCATTCTTGATCTCTCCGCAGCATTTGACACTATGGACCATAGTGTGCTATTGGAGTGCCTGATGTGTCTCTGTGGACTGTCAGGGACAGTCCTAGAATGGTTTCTATCTTTCCTCACGGGCAGGTCTCAGAGGGTGGTCACTGGAATTTATTCCTCTGACGCCCTTCCCCTGTCATGTGGTGTCCCACAGGGCTCCATACTGGCGCCCATGCTGTTCGCAGTGTACATGCTGCCATTAGGAGATATCATTAGGCGATACGGTTTGAGTTTTCACTGCTATGCAGATGATACTCAACTGTATCTGTCCTTTCTACCTGAACAAGGGGATGCAGTCTCTGTGTTTAACAACTGTCTCGCCGAGATCAAGAACTGGATGAGCACCAGCTGACAGACTGAACCCTGACAAGACCAAAGTGTTAGTTGTGGACCCTGGTCATCCAGGGCGGGTTTGGGGGCTAGGCAGGCATCAGGCATATGGCTTGACAGCGTCCAGCTTACTACCCCCAACCAGGTGTGTAACTTGGGTGTTATTTTTGATGACGGCTTCACCCTGAAACCTCAGGTGTCTGCCATTGTCAAATCCTCTTTCTACCATCTGAGGAACATTGCCCGAGTGAAACATCTGGTTCTTCCGGATGACCTTCCAACACCGGTCCACACCTTCATCACCACTCGCCTTGACTACTGCAATGCCCCCTACCTAGGGCTTCCTGGGGTTGATATCTGCTGCTTGCTCTAGTGCAGAACGTGGCAGCCAGGCTACTGACTGGTACATCTAGGACCAGTCATGTTACACCTGTGCTGCACGAACTGCACTGGCTGCCTGTTCAGTGGTGGATCACCTATAAGGTCGGTCTTCTGACTTTCAAAGCCTGACACTAACAGGGACCCAGCTACCTGCAAGATCTCTTGACTCCCTATCTCCCCTCCTCCCTCTCCGATCTGCCGACGAGGCATTGCTAGAGATTCCCAGGGTACGTCTGAAGACATCTGGTGCTCATGCTTTTTCTTTTGCGGCTCCTACCCTGTGGAATTCTCTACCTCGGCGGTTGAGAGAATGCCTGACCATCGAGAGATTTAAATCAGAATCTATCTTTTTCAGATGGCTTTCCCAGATTATTTTAATTAATTTATATATCTGTAATTTTATCAATTGATATTTATTTTTATTTATTTTTTGTTTACCGGGTAGGTGCGCTAGCCATAGAGATGACTATTTTCAGGCACGACCCGGGAGGTTACAGGGTAAACATTACAGATATACAACAAAAGGTGGTAACAGCAAGGTATAAACAATAGTGTTACACAGCAGGTTATGCATCATAAATAAGATACAAGGTGTTGAGAGCAGGGTACAGAGCATATTTTTTAATTATAACATAGGGATGAGGCATATTTGCGGCAAAGCAAGAAAGTGTGGTTTACAAAAAACAAGGAATAGATCTACATCAAAAATACAATGGGCAAAAAGAAAAAATTACTCACCTTAGTAATGTTGTTTCTTCTGATGGAGTCCTGCTGTATTCTGACTATTGCAGTTAGGCCCTGCCTTTCAACAGCCCCAGAGAACAAAGAGTTAACTTTCCATGGCCAGCATGGAATGCTCAGCACGAGCTCGGTTGAAGCCCCTGTCTGCTGTTGTTTAAACTCCAACCGTCAGATCTTTATGAGCAATACTCACTAGAACTTCTGTGTGGAAACCGTAAAACTCACACTAGCCAACTGGCAACTAAATTTATTAAAAATTTTTTTTTGGTTTCAAAGCAAAGACTCAAGTCAGGAAACCCAAAAAACAAAACAACACACACCCAAAGTAAAGGAGGGTGAAAAAGGGCACCCTAGGTGCCAACACTGCTCCTGCCCACCCACATCCCAAAACCAGGTTCTGAGAGGGAGGTGGGAGATCAGAATACAGCAAGACTCCATTAGAAGAAACAACATTACTAAGGTGAGTAATTTTTTCTTCAAACAACATGAAGTCTTGCTGTATTCTGACTATTGCAGACTACCAAGCAGTACCTCCATTGAGGAGGGACAGAACCTACTTTGGGAATAGGCTCTGAAGTACTGCTGTGCCAAACCGAGCATCACTCCTAGCCTGGATATCCAGAGAGTAATGCTTGGTGAATGTATGGACTGTTTTCCAGGTGGCTGCTTGACAAATTTCTAAGATAGGAATATTCCTGGCAGCAGCCAGGAAGCAGCTGTACCTCTAGTAGAGTGAGCCTCAGGCCTGAGGGTGGAGTTCTACCCAGTTTTTCATAGCAGAATTGTATACAAGAGACAATCCACCTGGCAACAGATCTCTTAGTGGCAGGTTTGCCCTTACCGACCTCTCCATATGTGAGGAACAACTGGAGGGACTCAAACCTGTGACCCTTGGTGCGCTCTATGTAGTAGCTGAGGGCCCTTTTAACATCCAGCTGTGCAACCTCCTCTCTCAGAGGAGGAATGGTCAGTGAAGAAAACAGGGAGAGATATAGACTGGTTAAGGTGGAAATCTGAATCCACCTTAGGCAAAAACTTCCTGTTAGTTCTTAGGACCACTTTATCTCTATGGAAAGAGATGAAATCAGGCTCCACTGACAGGGCTTGCTACCACTGATACGCCTGGCAGAGGTAATGGCTACCAAAAAACGCAGTTTTCCAAGTCAAGTACTTAAGCTCTGCAGAGGACAAAGGCTCAAAGGGTGGTTGCATAAGCTGAGCAATGCAAACATTACCGTCCCAAGCAGGAGCAGGGTCCCTAAAGGGGGGATTGGTGTGCAGCAATCCCTTGAAGAACTTACAAAACACAGGATGGGCTGACAGAGGAGAGGGCTTGCCTACTGACAAGAAGGCAGAAACAGCTGCCAGATGCACTTTAAGTGTAGCTGGAGTAAGTCCCAAGCCATTAAGATGAACCATATAGTCCAGGACTGTAGGCAACCCAGCAGATTCTGGAGAAATATGCTTATTAGAGCACCAAATAGTGAACATGTTCCATTTGGAGTTGTAAGTCTTTCTGGTGGAAGGCTTTCGAGAAGCCTTAAGGATATCCAGAACCCCTTGAGAAAGGTGCAGATCAGCAAACTCTAACTCTTCAAGAGCCATGCCTTGAGATTGAGAGACTTGAGGTTCGGATACCAAATCCTCCCCTGAGAAGATGTCAACAGGCTGTAATTCCTGGGAAGAGACCGGGGAAGGTGGACTGCTAAGGACAGCAACAGTGGGTACCAGGACTGTCTGGCCCAGTCAGAATCACTTTGCATGGTTGTGACCTGATCTTGACTAACACCTTGAACAGGAGAGGGAAGGGGGGAAAGCATACAGAAATTTACCTTCCCAATTCAGGATCAGAGCATCCAGTGGGACTGAGCCCAAGACTGGGGGTCTGCAACAAAAGAGAGGAAGTTGGTGATTGTCTGGGGCTGCAAAAAGATCTATCTGTGGAGTGCCCCATCTCGAGAAAATCACTTTCAAAACTAGGGGATCTAGGGTCCATTCGTGATGGCCCTAGGATATCCTGCTGAGAGCATCTGCCAGAACACTGTCTTTCCCTGGGAGGTGAACTGCTATCAGAGAGGTTTGCAGGGAACAGGCCAGGGACCACAACTTCATTGCTTCTGTGCACAAGGCCGAAGACCGAGTGCCTCCTTGCTTGTTGATGTACCACATTGTGGTGGTGTTGTCTGTTCTGATCTGGACCACCTTGTTCTGTACAGATTTGGAAAAGACTTGCAGTGCCAGAAACACCGCTCTGAGTTCCAAGAGATTGATGTGAAGCACAGATTCTTGAGGTGACCACAGCCCTTGGGTGGTAAGGTCCCCCAGGTGGACACCCCAGCCCAGCAGGGAGGCATCTGTGGTGAGTATCACTGAAGGAAACTGAGTGACAAAGGGAACTCCTTGTCTCAAATTGTCCTGATCCTGCCACCATTGCGAAGCCTGGATCAGGGTTCGAGTCACTGGGAACTAGTTTGGTAAGGGAATCCTTTCTTTGGGACCAGAAGGCTCTTAAG
Organism: Neoceratodus forsteri; assembly: GCA_016271365.2. Taxonomy (NCBI): domain Eukaryota; kingdom Metazoa; phylum Chordata; order Ceratodontiformes; family Ceratodontidae; genus Neoceratodus; species Neoceratodus forsteri. The sequence goes on along the minus strand of CM028129.1, from coordinate 499,644,632 downwards.
TGGAACTGAATGTCCCTCATCTGAAATCTTGCTCCCTGGACCACTGCTGTAGAGGCTGCCATGTGGCCCAGAAGCTGCAGGAAATGCCTTGCTGGTCGAGACACCTGACGGGTGAATGAAGAGGCCAGTTCCATAAGGGTCCTTACCCTGTCCAGGGAAAGGAAGGCTCTTGCCCTTATTGTATCCAGCTCCGCCCCTATGAAGGTGAGGAGCTGTACTGGCTTGAGAACTGACTTTGGAAGGTTGAGGAGGAATCCTAAGGAAGTGAGCACTTACTGAGTTATTTGCAGATGTGACTTGACTTGGTCTGGAGACTGATCCACTATAAGCCAGTCGTCCAAGTATGGAAAGATGGAGATCTTTTTTCTCCTTAGGAAAGCAACCACTACTGCCAGGCACTTTGTGAACACCCTTGGGGCTGATGTTAGGCCAAAGGGCATTGCTCTGAACGGATAAGTGGCCTGAGGGTAACTCGAACCTAAGGTACTTTCTGTGGGAGCACCTGATGGGAATGCGAAAATAGGCATCTTTGAGGTCCAGGGAGGCTAGCCAGTCCCCTGGCCTTAGAGAGGGCAGAATTATTCCCAGAGTCACCATTTTGAACTTTGGTTTTAAAAGGTGCTTGTTCAGATATCTTAGATCCAGGATGGTCCGCCATTCTCCTGTCTTTTTGGGGGTTAGGAAATACCTGGAGTACAATCCTTTGCCCTTGTGTAGGGTAGGAACCCTCTCTATGGCTGAGAGCCAGGAGGGAATAAACCTCTGCCTCTAGGGCAAGGGTCTCTGATGGATTTGCAGGTGGAAAGGATCTGGTTCTCATCTTTGGAAACTTTTTGAAGCTGAGAACCAGTCCCTGGCTTACTACTTCCAGGACCCACTTGTCTGATGTCAGAGACTTCCAGTCCTGGACAAAGTAAGCCAGCCTGCCCCCTACAGGTATTGGAGAATCAGTCAGGGCAGACCCATCAGGGTGTCTGCTTGACAGGGGCTTTAGGCTGAGGGGTGGAAGCAGGGCTGCTCATTCCCTGTCTGCCTTTCCCTCTGAAGAACCCCCTCTGAGCATAAGAAGAAGAGGAGGCCTGGGCTTGGTAAAAAGGCCTTTGAAAAGGCCTGCCCCTGCCCCTGGACTGCTGCCTTTGAAGAGTTGCTTGCCTTTCTTTGGCCTGAGCACTCCTGTAGGTGGTCCTGTACTTGTCCATCTTTTTCATGTAGTTCTCTGTCTGCTCCCCAAACAGAGAATTACCAATGACAGGGAAATCCATGGCCTTAGCCTGGGTATCCTGTGATAGGCTAGTACATCTGAGCCAAGCCATCCTACGAAGGACCACAGATGTAGCCATGACTCTTGATGAAACATCACTGGAGTCCACAGCAGCATGACATTGCACCCTTGGATGCCTCAGTCCCATCTGCAGCCACCTGCTCCAGCTCCTTGGCAAGCTGGTCAGGGGCCTGTTTATCCAGAGCCAGCACAGTGTCCCATCTGGACTTCTGGTATCTAGCTGTGTAGGCCATACAGTTAGCCTGCTTGAGTCCCAAAGATGCTGCCATGTACTGCTTCTTTGCCATGGCATCAATCCTCCTGGAGTCCTTATCTGGGGGGTGTGATGCCAAGGGAATATTTGCCTTATCACAGGCAGCAGCCTGCACTACCCCAACATGGCTGCATTGTTGAGAAAGGAACTCTGTGTCCGAGCCTGAAAAGGTGTACCTCTTGTCCATTCGTCTGTCCACAGGAGGTATGCAGTTAGGAGTCTTAAGAACTTTGTCTGTTTCCCAAAAGATTTATGGAGGGGAATAGACAGTCTCCTGGACTCTGGGATGTCCATCATTTCAACAAAATCCGGCTCCTCCTGATCCTCTACTGCTTCTTCCATTGGAAGCTGGAGGGTTTCAGCCACTTCTTTGTAAAACATAAAGTGGGAAGGGGACTCAGAAAGCCTAGGAGGAGAAACACCTGAAGGTCTGTCTGGGGAGATGGTCAATAGGCACATCCAGACTTTCATAATCACCATCATCATCCTCATACTCTCCCTCCTCCTCCTCCTCCGGTTCATAAAATTCTTCTGAAGTGTAATCTGGAACTGGAGGAACCGACCGAACCAAGCCCCTGCCAGATGGTGCCGGTTCGGCCGGAACCGAAGTTAGCAATTGCACTATTCTTATCGCTTTGGCTATCTCATCAGCGGTCAAAGTATGAATTTCTGGATCCGAACTGGACAATTTATCTTTTCTCTTCCTTTTAACCGGAACTGACTCCTCAGAATTGGCTCTCCTTTTGCTCGAAGAAGTTTTGCCCTGGTCAGAGGGCACTCCTTCTGGTTCGGTCGGAACTGAACCGGGCTGGCCATCCGGGTCAGTGTACTTCTTGGTCTCCCTTTCCCTCAGTCTACCTACTCTCTTATCCAGGGTAGCTTTGGGAAAATTCTTACAAATTTGGCAGTCTGAATCGAGGTGGTCAAACCCCAGACAATAAACACAAGCGGTGTGGGGATCAGCCTTAGCAAAGGCTTCCCCACACACACTACAGTGTTGAAACCCAGTGGGCCCGGTTTTTTCTTGGGTTTCTCAGACATGGCCAGTCCTATCCAAAACTTACCCTTTTTTCGGCACTCAGCCAGGCAAGACTCCCCTATCGGTTCCTGACCGTGTTATGGGTCTTGGAAAAAAAACGTAATAAAATCCGTTTTTTTACAACCAATACGGACTGGTTACCACACTCTAAGTAAATCCACAAACTTTTTCTTTTTTTTTTTTTTTTAAACTAAACTGATCAGTTCAGCCGAACCAATCCGAAATTTACAAGTTCCACATAGAAACTAAATGTAAAACCTATCTAGTACTCACGGTACCACAGACAGAGACTTAAACCGACAGATTCGGTAGCAGAAATTCGGTAGAAACCGAGCGAGAAACGACACTTTAACCGACTTTTTTGAACTAAGCAAAGGAGAAATCCCCGGAGCGACTGTTCAGTGAGGCGGAGTAAAGAATCTGACGGTTGGAGTTTAAACAACAGCAGACAGGGGCTTCAACCGAGCTCACGCTGAACATTCCATGCTGGCCATGGAAAGTTAACTCTTTGTTCTCCGGGGCAGTTGAAAGGCAGGACCTAACTGCAATAGTCAGAATACAGCAAGACTTCATGTTGTTTGAATTCAAAAAGACAGACATGCAGCAGACATTACCCTGGAGGAAGACAATTAGACAGACAAGAAAGAATAAGGGAAACAAAGCTGATAAGTGCAAAGGGGGTAGATGCAGGGGATAGGAAAACTGAGGTTATACATGTTTGGAGTAGGGTAAGCTTTAGGGATATCAGCCAAGGCAAGTAGTGGGTGTGGCTGGGGTCAGTCGAGAGGGGATATACCTCGCAAGGGTAGGTAGGCAAATTTGTACTGATCCAGAGGATATGGGATCAGAGTGAGAAAGTGCAAAGGGGGGATTGATGCAGAGGATAGGAAAGCTGAGATAAGTGAGGTTTGGAGATGCAGGCACGTCGAGTAGGGGTGCATCTGGGGAGGAGCGAAGGAAGGGACATTAAAATGGTATTACAGCAGAAACTGGTTTCACTTCTAAAGCGCCTTGGTTTCAAGAAAGGGGCTATATAAATAATGTTTGCTTTGCTAAGACCAAAAAGTTGAGCTCTATTGAGAAGCTTGATTCTCAGAAGATCCTGGTAAAATTAATAATCATAATATTTATGAAGGACTAACTTGGGTATGTATCTCCAAAGGTACTTTTGACAACAGTTAAACACAAGCCTGCAAAAGGTCAGAGGTGGAGCTCCCCAGTTTTTGTACATATCAGTTTGGTTGTTAGATTCAGCCACAGCAATTCAAGATTGCATCACATCACTATAATCATATGGCAGCTTCGGACCCCATACTGAACAGCAGAGTTGAAATTCAATTTGTTTTAGTCTTAGTTGTCAAAACTTGTTTGGGAGTGAGTTTTATTTTAATTTGCCATTTATTTTACTCAGGATAACTCAACTAAGATGGATTATCTTGTTTTTAGCGGGGTTCTACTTTTCACTAATTTTACAGCTGGAAGGACTGGAGCACTGGAAGGCTAAATGAATTGCTCAAGGTCACACAGTAAGTGGCGCTTATGGGACTGGAGTCAGGGTCTGCCTCTCACCACTACACCTCCCTTTAACCACAACTGCCAACTCCCCATCCACACCAAAACTTTTCAGAAGAGAGTAAAATGCAGGAAACCCCTATTTCTAACACCTACTGAATCAAGTGGAAAGCTTGTTGCCGAGATCACAATGCTGTAATCAGCAACAGGTTACCCTTACCTCATAATACAGTCATCAATCTGCATGAGGGATGTTGCTGTGTAGAGTCTGCCTATGTCTGCATCGTTCAGGCTATTGGGCCTCTTGCTAAACGAGTCTTCAAACAACTCTTGCCTATGGAAAAAAAATTCAGTTTGGTTTCATTTAGTAATTTTCACATACAGTGTAATGCGTAGACACGTTTAAACAGCATGCAAGTGCTCAACAGCCACCACGCAGCCATGAGAGACTCACACTGCCATTTTGTGTTAGAAGTTTTTTTCTACTAGTGTACAACAGTGCTCACTGTATGCCTTTGTTTGGTCCACCTTCTCTGAGTTACTTTAAGAGGCCTCTGTTTGCACTCATTTCAGCAGTTTTGTGTGCTTACATTGATTTTCATTGCCTGTTCCAGCCTCTACCAGACTGTGTCAGCATTTTATCTGTATTGTGCCTCTGTATTGGTGCTTTTCAGCTGTGATTTATGCTTATTTCTTACCAGGTTGTATTCCTGATATTGAAGGGGGTTTCCTGAGGTGATTCTCTGCTCCTGATTTTCCACCATTACCTGGGGGTTGTACTGAGCATGTGCAGCCCTCTGATGCCAGGAGTATGGAACTCACTGGCAGCTGACATCAGACACACCACAAGTACTCCCCAGTGGAATGCCCTTCTCAAATCACATTTCACTACCAACTGCTCATGCTTTCCCCCTCGCTGAATTCTTTGCACAACTCCTATCCATTCTATCAGCTACTAGCACCAGTCTGGGCTCCGTTCTCTGTCTTCACCTAGTGCTAGCAAATGCTTATACTGAACCTACTCTGTTGTGAACTGTATGAACGCCTTACCCATTTTTGTATGTAACAATTTCTCACTATGTATTGTTGTTTCTTCTATACTACTGTACCACTGTCTGTAATAATCTTCACACTATGTATGAACTGTTTCGTCTTATTACTGCACCCATGTAACCCCTTACCCCAGGGCGCATCTGGAAGAAAAAATTACTCACCTTAGTAATGTTGTTTCTTCTAATGGAGTCTTGCTATATTATGACATATGCAGTATAACCCCAGGTTAGAACTGCTCCGGAGGTGAAAGAGTTAACTTCCATGCAGGGCATGGAATCTTGAGCGCGAGCTCGGTTGAACACTCTGTCTGTTGAAGCTCAAACTTAAACTGTCAGATCTTTACGAGCAAAAACTCACTAAGGTTCTGTGTGGAAGCCGTAAACCTACACTAGCCATTGGCTACTAACTACAAAAACACCTTTTTGATCTTGATCCCAAAACAAAGACTCAAGTCGGGGGATTCAAGAAGAAACTTAAGCATAACACCTAAGCACCCTAGAAGGGTGAAATGAAGTGGGCATCAAAGAAGTGCCAACATTGCACTGCCCACCCACATCCCAAAAACAGAGGTTCTGAGAGGGGCAGGCTGGGGGAGGTCATAATATAGCAAGACTCCATTAGAAGAAACAACATTACTAAGGTGAGTAATTTTTTCTTCAAACAACATAAAGTCTTGCTATATTATGACATATGCAGACTACACAGCAGTACCTCCATGGAGGAGGGACAGAACCTACTTAGGAAATAGGCTCTGAAGCACAGCTGTGCCAAATCGAGCATCACTCCTAGCCTGGATATCCAAGGAGTAATGCTTAGTAAAAGTGTGAACTGTTTTCCAGGTAGCTGCTTGACATATCTCTAGGAGAGGAATGTCCCTGGCAGCAGCCAGAGATGCAGCTGTACCTCTGGTAGAGTGAGCCCTCAGGCCTGAGGAAGGAACCTTACCCAGTTTTTCGTAACAGAATTGGATACAAGAGACAATCCACCTGGCAATAGATCTTTTAGTGGCAGGTTTCCCTTTACCAACCTCACCATAGGTGAGGAACAATTGGAAGGATTCAAACCTGTGACCCTTGGTACGTTCTATATAGTAACTAAGGGCTCTTTTGACATCTAAACTGTGCAATCTCCTCTCACCAGAGGAGGAATGGTCAGTGAAGTACACAGGGAGAGATATGGATTGATTAAGGTGAAAGTCTGAAACCACCTTAGGCAAAAACTTCCTGTTAGTCCTGAGGACTACCTTATCTCTATGAAAGGAGATGAAATCAGGCTCCACTGACAAGGCTTGTAGCTCACTTATTCGCCTGACAGAGGTGATGGCTACCAGAAACACAGTTTTCCAATTCAAGTACTTCAGCTCTGCTGAAGACAATGGCTCAAAAGGGGGTTGCATAAGCTGAGCGATGCAAATATTAAGATCCCAAGCAGGGGCAGGATCCCTGAATGGGGGATTGGTGTGAAGCAACCCATTAAAAAACTTGGAGAACACAGGGTGAGCTGATAAAGAAGAGAGCTTACCTGCTGACAAGAAGACAGACACAGCTGCCAAGTGCACTTTTAGGGTAGCTGGTCTCAGCCCCAAGGAATTCAAATGCACCAAATAATCCAGGATTGTGGGCACACCAGCAGATTCTGGGGAAATATGTTTACCAGCACACCATATGGAAAATCTTTCCATTTTGAATTATAGGTAGCCCTGGTGGAAGGCTTCCTAGAGGCCTTCAAGATATCCAATACACCTTGAGAAAGGTGTAGGTCAGCAACCTAACCCTTCAAGAGCCAAGCCTTGAGATTGAGAGATTTGAGGTTCGGATACCAAACTCTCCTCTGGGCACAGGTTAACAGGTTGTGATTCCTGGGAAGGCATAGGGAGGGTGGACTGCTAAGGACATGAGGAGGGGTACCAGGGCTCTGGCCCAATCTGGAGCAATCAGGATCATCTTGCAGGATTGAGATCTGATTCTGACTAGCACTTTGAAAAGAAGAGGAAGGGGAAAAGCATAGAAACTTCCCTTCCCAACTGAGAAGGAAGGCATCCAGAGGGACTGAGCCCAACACTGGGGCCTGCAGCAAAAAGGGGAAGTTGGTGATTGTCTGGGGCTGCAAAGAGATCTATTTATGGAGTGCCCCATCTGGCAAATATTACCTCCAGTACTAGGGGATCCAGTGCCCATTCGTGATGGCCCTGGGAAATCCTGCTGAGAGCATCCGCTAGGACATTGTCCTTGCCTGGGAGGTGAACTGCCGTAAGGGAGGCGTTCAGAGAGTAAGCCAGAGACCACAACTTCATTGCTTCGGTGCACAAGGCCGTAGACCGAGTGCCCCCTTGCTTGTTGATGTACCACATTGTAGTGGTATTGTCTGTTCTGACCTGAACTACCTTGTTCTGGACAGATGTGGAGAAGACCTGAAGTGCTAGAAAAACTGCTCTGAGCTCCAGCAAATTATGTGGAGCAGGGATTCCTGAGGGGACCACAGCCCTTGGGTGGAAAGGTCGCCCATGCGAGCTCCCCACCCCAGGAGGGATGCATCTGTAGTAAGGGTCAAGGAATGAGACTGCGAGGTGAAGGGAACCCCCTGTCTGAGATTGTTCTGATCCTGCCACCACTGAAGGGCCTGGATCAGGGTTCGAGTCACTGGAATCAATTTGGTTAGGGGATCCGTCCTTTGAGACCAAAAGGCTCTCAAATGGAACTGAATGTCCTCATCTGAAATCTCGCCCCCACTACTGCTGTAGAAGCAGCCATGTGCCCCAGGAGCTGTAGGAAATGCCTTGCTGGTCGAGAGACCTGCAGGGTGAAAGAGGAGGCCAGAGACACCAGGGTCCTTGCTCTCTCCAGAGGAAGGAAGGCTCTGGCTTCTTTTGTGTTCAGTTCTGCGCCTATGAAGGTGAGTAGCTGGACAGGCTCCAGAACTGACTTTGAAGATTGAGAAGGAAACCTGAGATGTAAGCAGCTGCTGGGTTACTTGCAAATGAAGTTCGACTTGTTCTGGAGACTGGCCTACAAATGAGCCAGTCGTCCAGATAAGGGAAGATGGCAATCTTTTGCCTTCTTAAATGAGCAACTGCTACTGCCAGGCATTTTGTGAACACCCTTGGAGCCGAGGAGAGGCCGAAGGGCATTGCTCTGAACTGGTAATGGCCTGAGAGCAGTTCGAATCTGAGGTACTTTCGATGGGAGCTTCTGATGAGAACATGGAAGTAGGCATCCTTGAGGTCCAGGGAGGCTAGCCAGTCCCCTGGCCTTAGAGAGGGTAAAATAATCCTCAGGGTCACCATTTTGAACTTTGGTTTTAAAAGGTGCTTGTTTAGATACCTGAGATCCAGAATGGGCCGCCATTCTCCTGTCTTTTTTGGGGTAAGGAAGTACCTGGAGTACAACCCTTTGCTCTGGTGTATGGGTAGAACCCTTTCCACGGCTCTGAGAGCCAGGAGGGCAGAAACTTCTGCTTCCAGGGCAAGTGCCTCTAATGGGTTTGCAGGTGGAAAAGATCTGGCTCTCATCTTCGGAAAATATTTTGAAGCTGAGAACCAGTCCCTGGCTTACTACCTCCAGGACCCACTTGTCTGATGTTAAAGACTTCCAGTCCTGGACAAAGTAAGCCAGCCTGCCCCCTACCGGTAGTGGAGAATTGGCCCTGGCTACCCCATCAGGAGCCTGTTTGCAGGGGCTTTGGGTTGAGGGGAGAAGCAGGCTTACTAGAACCCTTCTGCCCCTTCCTCTAAAGAACCCCTCTGGCATAAGCAGAAGAGGAGGCCTGGGCTTGGTAAATGGCCTGTAAAAGGCCTGCCCTGCCCTGACATGCTGCCTTTGAGGAGTGACTTGCCTTTCTTTGGCCTGTGCTCCTATAGGTGGTCCTATACTCATCCATTTTCTTCATATAATTCTCTGTCTGCTCCCAAACAAAGAATTTCCCACAACAGGAAAATCCATAGCCTTAGACTGGGTATCCTGTGACAGGGCAGTACATCTGAGCCAGGCCATTCTGGAAGAGACACAGATGTAGCCATAACTCTAGATGAAACATCATTAGAGTCTACTGCAGCATGAAATTGCACCTTGGATGCCTCAATACCATCCGCAGCCACCTGCTCCAGCTCCCCGGCAAGCTGTTCAGGGCCTGTTTTGCTAGGGCCAGGACAGTATCCCACCTGGATTTCTGGTACCTAGCTGCATGTTTGCCATAATTTGCCTGTCTGAGTCCCAAAGATGCTGCCATGTACTGCTCTTTCTGCCATGGCATCCATCCTCCTGGAATCCTTTTCAGGAGGGTGAGCGGCTGAGGAATATTAGCCTTGTCACAGGCTGCAGCCTGCACTACCCCCACATGGCTGCACTGCTGAGATAGAAACTTTGTATCAGAGCCTGATAAAGCATACCTCTTGTCCATCCTTTTATCCACAGGAGGATAGAATGAGGAGTTTTCAGAATTTTTACTGTCTGTTTCTAAAAGATTTATGCAAGGAATAGACAGTCTCCTAGACTCTGGAATATCCATCATTTCCACAAAATCAGGTCTTCTTGATCATCAACAGCTTCCTCAACAGGGAGTTGCAGAGTGTCAGCAACTTTCTTGTAAACCAAAAAAATGAGAGGGGGACTCAGATAGCCTGGGAGGGGATACTCCTGAAGGTCTGTCTGGAGAGATGTCCGGTTCAATGGGCACATCCAGACTGTCAAAATCACACTCACTCTCCTCGTACCCCTCCTCCCCTTTCCTTCCCCTGGTTCATAAAGATCTTCAAAATCATAATCTTGAACCGACCGAACCGGGCGCTTACCCAATGGTGCCGGTTCGGATGGGACTGGGGAAGAGACTGGACAATCTGAATAGCTTTGGCTATTTCCTCAGCGGTTGGAGAAAGAACTTTGGCCCCAAACTAGCTGACCTCCTAGCCCTTTTAGTTGAACCGCCTCAGAGCTGGCTCTTCGCTTGCCCGAGGAAGCATCGCCTGGTCAGAGGGCACTTCAGGTTCGGGTTGGAACCAACCGGGCTGGCCATCCGGGTCAGCGGACTTTTTGGCCTCCCTTTCCCTGAGCCTACCAACTCTTTTTTCCACGGTGGCAGCAGGAAAATTTTTACAAATCTGGCAGTCTGCATTGAGGTGGTCAAACCCCAGACAATATACACATATGGTGTGTGGGTCAGCCTTGGCAAAGGCTTCCCCACAGAGGCCACAGTGCTGAAACCCAGTGGGTCCGGTTTTTCTTTTGGGTTTCTCAGACATAGTGCCAGCCTAACCAAAACTTGCCCGTTAAGCAATCCACCAAACAAGACTCTCTTATCGGTTCCCAACCGTGTCGCGATTCGTGGAAAAAACGTAATAAAATCAGTTTTTTAGAACCGATAAGAACCGCAACCGCACTCTAAAGGGCTAGAAAGTAATTTTAAACCCTCTGATCGGTTCAAACCGAACCGAAAAAGACGCTATAAGTTCCACACAGAAGAAAATAAAAAGTAAGCTATCTATTACTTACAATACCACAGACAGAGCTTGAACCGACGATTGCGGTTAAATTTCGTAAAATAAACGAGAATTACACTTTAAAACCGACAAACAAACCGAGCAGCAGGAGGAATCTCCGGAGCGACTGTTCAGTGAGGCGGAGTAAAGAATCTGACAGTTTAAGTTTGAGCTTCAACAGACAGAGTGTTCAACCGACCTAGCGCTCAAGATTCCATGCCCTGCATGGAAGTTAACTCTTTCACTTCCGGAGCAGTTCTAACCTGGGGTTATACTGCATATGTCATAATATAGCAAGACTTCATGTTGTTTGAATCGAGCGGTACTCCGCTCAGCATGCCTTCCTGGTAAATCTTTTAAATAAATAAAGGAGACCCCCCTTGTCTAGTTTCCTGCACTTGAATCCCTTTGTCTGCTGTCCTAGCAAGCCCCATCGTGCCTAAAACGTTCTTCTCTCCACACAGGCAGCAAGTCCCCAAAACTCACCTCCACAGCTAGGAAAGTGTTCTGCACAACCCAGGTACTTCAGAGCACCTTGGAACTGTGTTAGCTAGGAAAGCGACCTGCACAACCCAGGTACTTCAGAGCATCTTGGAACTGTGTTTTATTTATTTATTTAGTTAAGTCTCGGATTACATATACCTTTGAGCTAAGAGCTCTTTTACGAAGGTTCCACATCAGTAGAAAGGACAACAGATTAAACAGGACAGTAAAATACGGTACAATAAAGTGTAAATAGGAGGTACAAAACTCATAATGGACTTAAAATCATAATAGACAGTCAACGTAAAACAACAGAGACACATTACGGTAATCAGTTTCAAGCATATGAAAATGCATACAATACATTGATATCGGCCAGTAGGCTTTGTCAAGACAAACAGGGCACAGGGTGTAGGAAGGGATGTGGGAGGGTGGGCTGAGAAGAGTAAGAGAGGGGGTGGGAGTGGAGGACGTGAGGAGAGGTGGGGCAAGGGAAGGGAGAGGAAGGGTGGAGAGGGGGTACGGGGATGCAGGGGGAGAGGCAGGAGGCAAGAGTGTGAAGTTACTATGAAAGAGGTTGAGTAATAAGGTTGAGGTTTGGGAAAACAGGGTTAAGGGAGACAGTCACAGGTGCTAGCTGTAGAGAGTAGTGACCGAAGCTTGACATTGACCAGGCCCAGCTTAGTTTCGGAGGTGATGTCACTGTTGAGAGCATTCATCCAGAGGGGGGTCCTGTAGGCGAATGATCGTTGACCCTGGGTGGTTTGGCAATGAGGGACCTGTAAGAGCTGAGAATCAGAACCTCGGGTGCAGCATGGATTACGAGGGGGGTTTACAAGATCTTGTACTCCAGCTGGCAAGAGGCCTAAGGTTATTTTCTTGGCCATCAGGCAAGTTTGATATTTAATGCGATTTTTAAGCTGTAGCAAACTGGTTAGGACACAGAGGTCACACGTATGCATGAGATGGTGGGCCCCTGAGACGAGATGACATGCCTTGTTAAGAGCAGTGGAGATAGGCTGGAGGGCGGCAACAGTCGCAGAGCCATAGGTGATCAGTCCACAGTCAATTACAGAAATAATAGAGCTATGCACAGCTATCCTTAAGGCTTCAGGGGTCAGAGATCATCTGTGTCTGTAGAGCAGACCAATGCTAATATTTACAGCTTCAGAAATGTTATCCATATGCATCCCACATGATAGGCTGCTGTCTATGGTGATTCCAAGATACTTAAAGAATTGTACCTCTTTGAGGGCAGTACCAAGGCAGTTAGTGATAGTCAGAGAATGTCGCCTGTGCTTATTATGGGAGCTGCTGAAGAGCATAAGCTTAGTTTTTTTTTATAGTTTAGTACAAACTTGTGATGACTAAACCATTTCTCTACCAAGGCAAATCCGAGTTGTAGCTGGTTCTCAGGGGGTACAGGCTCTGGGTGAGTTGTGTAAATTATGGCATCATCTGCGTAGAGTAGGATTTGTTCAGGGTAGGAGCTTGGGAGACTGTTTAGGAAGAGACTAAATAGGAGTGGGTCCAGGATGGACCCTTAAGGAACCCCAGAGCGAACAGGTCTTAAGTCAGAAAGGACATCGGCAATTTTGACTTGTTGAGTGCGGTTGTCCAGATAACTTTTAAACCAGGCAGTGGAGTTAGAGGAGAGGCCTGCATTAAGTAGTTGTTCCAGTAGTAGAGGGTGATGGACCATGTCGAATGCTTTTGTCAAGTTGATGAAGGCAGCACCAACTAATTGACCATGGTCCAGGGAGCTGTGTACAGAACCGGTGAATTCCATAAGGGCCAAGGTGGTGCTATGCCCTTTTCTGAACCCATGTTTTTGGGCACACTGGATCTTATGTTCGTCAAGATAATCAGTAAGCTGGTCAGCTACAATGTGTTCAAGAGCCTTAGAGAGAGAGAGAGAGAGAGAGAGAGAGGTAGTAATATGGAGACAGGATGGTAGTTCACGTGAAGAGTCCTGTCTCCACTTCTGTAGACTGGGGTAACCGTGGCTGATTTCCATTTATTGAGGAACTGTGCGAGTCTGAGTGGGAGGTTAAAGATCTTGCTTAAAGGCACGAACACTTCCTCAAGGGTGAGGGACAGCAGTTTGAGGTCAAGGGAGTCCCCACTGTGTCTAGATTTGCCAAATGCTTTACGGATGTATTTTCGGGCTTCATGCAACGAGACTTGTTTGAAGTAGAATGGCGCGTGACTGATCATTGGGGAAAGCTTACAGGATTGGCCGAGGTGACATCTGCATGAAAAAAGTCAGGTGGAAGAACACTGCTAACGTCCTTGAATGTATTATTAAAGGTATTGGCAATAGTTAAGGGGTCCACAGTTGGAGTCCCATCAACATCAAGTAAAGTGGGGGATTTTTTTTTTTTCCCTGTAACCTCTTTGATATTATTCCATAAAGCTTTACCATTGCCCCATGTGTCAGTAAGCACTCCTTTGCAGTACTTATTTTTTTCAAGGCAGATGGACCTTGTGCAATTATTCTGCGCTTTTTTTTTTTTTGGCTCCCCTCCTCGCAACACTCCCACTCTTCAGGAGACACCTATGGCCTTTTTAGTCCTCGCTCTCCTACCTGGTGACTGGTGCAGTCCATCCCCCATGTAGCCGTGGTTATACTCCCCAGGCAGGTATGGGGTGGGGGCCCTTACATCCCGATGCATCTATTTTTTTCGTCAGGGTGCTGTCGCCAGGCTGGTAGGGGCATTGGGGATCAGGGCCTGGTGCTCCGTCTACCAGGAGTGCTGCGAGGTGTTTTCTGGTGTTCTCTCGTGTGCCTTGTCCCCTGGCGTCAAGGCGTGGCGCCGCGTCCTTTATGGCCTCTGATAGCGTCAGGCTTGTTGTACCTTAGGTCTCCACCGGGGAGCCAGACAAGAGCGAGCTCTGGCTACCCCCGAGAAGACGAGTACTTGGATACGCAGCTTTCTCCCCAGCCGATCCTCCAGCTCCCAGGCTTGTTCCCGAACCGGTCGCTGGCGTAAAGCGAAATCCAGCCACTCGCGCCAGCTCTTTTTGTATTTTTGAATGTCCGACTGTGTGCCGTGGCTCGAACCCGATGCCAGAAGTGGTCCCTAGATTTCATACGAGCTAATAAGTCTGCAGAGAGCCTGGGGTTGCAAGGGCCTTTGATTTTCTGCTTTTTTAGTGGAGCATGGATGTCACAGGCAACATTAAAGGCGTTGATGAAATAATCAAGTGCCATGCTGACATTCTTCACACTGTCGATGGGAGTCCAATCTTGCACTCTTAGGAGGAATTTGAGGGGTTCAAGATGACCCCGCGCTAGGACTCTGCTGGTGATTGTTTTTGGTGGAGGTTTGCAGAATTTGTTTGTCCATGTACAGATTACTGGGGAATGGTCACTGATCGTGTCCGGAAGGACTGTAGTGTTAGTAATGTGATCAGTATGACTGGTTAGGACCCAATCCAGTAGGCTACTTGTTCCAGTTTTGTAGTTGAATCTAGTTGGGGAGTTAACACAGCGACTGCCCCACCCACCCTGGCTCGACTTTACCTTTTTATGTAGCCTAGGTCATGTGATCAATCACATGATTGGTCATTCTTGAAACAATCACCCAAATGTCCCATTAGGAGTTTATACTACACAGCCACTACGAGTCATTGTTGTACCCGACTCTCTCCTCCTAGGCCTCTAGTATAATTAACTATCTGTGCTGGATAGTGCTCCTCTTCTAGGCACCTCTCTACCCCCCTGCTCACCTCTAGTGAAACCCCTCACCACCTGTCCTGCATGCCTACCCAAGTTTCGAACCCTCAACCTTCCACACCGGAGGCGGTGACCATAACCACCAAGCCATCACAGAGGTTCAATTACACCCTACTTGTCATAACCCTTATTCTCTCTGTCTCTTAGCCCCACTGTATTCTGTGACACCTTCCATTAGGCCTCCCAGCCTATTTTTCCTCAATACCCTTCTCAACCTATACTTCTACTGCTGCTATACTCAGTTTCAGAAATATATACTCATTCTAGATTTCCGAAATATATTTTGACCCTGTTCCATCCTTTCTCTGGTTCGCCGCCACCTGCTTCTTACTGCACTTTATAAGATTCTTCCCCATCTGCTTTCCTCTACACCATATAAAATTCTTCCTCTCCCCCAATTTTTCTCTTCCAATTCATCTCCCACTGTGAAATTCGATTCAGCCCCCTGTGGTGTATGCTCCTTACCGGAGACTGTGACCCCTTCCACTAGGGCCATTCAGCCTTAACTGTTTTCCCCTACATCCTTTTAAACCTCTACCTTTTTCTGTTGCTGCTCTGTTTCTGTCTCAGTAGCTCTCCACCCTCCCCACACCCAGCCTGGAACACTCTGCTCTCTGGTCTGACTTCTGCACCCACACCTTGGCTCCACTTGATTTCACCCACTATCTCCCAGAATTAACAGTGAAATTGTCCCCTTTCCTGCCTTACATCTTCAGAGCCTCACATCTAAACAATTTTCTGCCCTGCCCCCTGTTGCAGTTTGAAACCCCCCCCCCCGGCTCTGACTATCCCGCCACCTTTTGCATCAGTGCTTAGCCTCTTCACTGGTGTGGGGACCTGGGTCTTGAACCAGGTCTGGTCCCAATCTAGATTGCGCCAAAGGCATGAGCCCTAACCACTTGGCCAACTCTGCCTTTAGTTTCCTGCTGGAGCTCAGCTGATTTAGCTCACAATATGAAGCCTATCCTGCTCCCTCTGCTGGCAGCCTCTCTGCTTGACACCCTACTGTGGTTTGACTTCTATGCTTCAGTTCTTGCTACTGAACAGTAGTGTCTTACCCTCTGCTTGCCCTCCTCTTCTCCAGTTGACCCCCCCCCCCAAACTACTTAGATGGGAGCTAACCGAATCTGGCACCTTACTTTATGCTATTCTCCCCATCTCAAAAACGGCAACTTGGCCTTTTTGCCTCCCCCCATCACCTTCATTGCTGTCCCCCTTACCATCCATTTCTCTCCCAGCTGCTAATGGCAGGGGACATGGAGTCCAACCCTGGCCCTCTGAATGTCTCTATTGCTTATTCTCACACCATGTGGGCCAGCTCCCCTGAGCTTAAGATAGCCCACCTAAACATATGCAGTCTACCTTCCAAATACCCTGACCTTGAAGCCTGGATAACCCTCTATAAGCCTTATGTCTTGGGTCTCACTGAGATGTGGCTTAAACCACACATCTCTGATGACAGTTACTGACTACCGGGCTACCACCTACTACGCTGTGATCTCCCTGGGAGAAAGAAAGGTGGTGGCGTTGCTCTTTACATCAGAGAATCCCTCACAGCCACCCTTTTTCTCTCATCAGACCCTGTCTCCTCCAGTGAGTGGCTCATCTCCGAGTTAACCTGGTCTCCTCCAAAAAATGCATCTCAGCTGTTGCTATAATCCCCCAAACGAGGGCACACTTTGCCTAGAAAATTATCTAACTGGTCTAGGTAATCTCCGTCCCCTGAGGGATACCATTATCCTGGGTGACTTTAACCTTATTTGGTTATACCCCCATGAACCTGAATATGCCAACCTTCTCAAACTTCATAGCCTGATGCAAGTTATAACTATCCCCATCAGGCAAAACACCCGTACCCTTAATCATTCGCTCCTGGATTGGGTAGCCACAAATAGGGAGGACAAGGTTCTACAGGTGGGGACCTTGTCCAACTCCATCAGTGACCACTATCCTACTTATATTCTCTGGTCGAACAAAACTAAGCATTCCCCCCTCCCCCAAGTACCTGTCGTTCTGCAATTTCAACAACCCCGACTCCATTAACCTACTACATGATGTTAATGCAGTGAATTAGACTGCCCTTTACTCCTAGACGGACATCTCAGTGGCAGTGAACTTCTTCACTGAAGTCCTCCTTCGGATTCAAGATAAACATTTCCAAATTACTACAAGAAGGGTGCGTGGTGGCTGCACCAGATGGGTCACTAAGGAGCTCTTGGCCCTTATGAAAGACATGGATTCAGTAAGGATCGCCTACAAATAGTCACCCACTCCTGATCTCTGGCACAATTTTAGGAGATTGCGTAACTGCAAGCAGTCTGCTAGGGTTCAAAAATGCAATTTCTATCAGAGACTTCACACTGAAAACCTTATCAACCCTTGACAATTCTGGAACACCCTTAGCTCCCTCCTTACTCCTCATTCCCACAGCTCTATGGTCCACTTAAACTCCCCGACCGGCCCACTGACTGACCCATCGGAGGCTGCAGAAGCGTTTAACATAAAATTCACTGACCTCTCTGCCCACCTCTGTAAACTCTCCTCTCAGCAACCCCCTACTCCTGGAGTGGGCACTAGTGACCCACTCTTACCATCCCTTCCCCTGTCACCCCCCACTCTGCCTATCTACTTTAGGGCAAGCACAAAGAAGCTTACCACCAAACTCCTTAGGAGCCTCCCTTCCCATGGTAGTCCTGGCTCCAATGGCCTCTACCCCTCCCTGCTCAAGCTCGCAGCCCGTGCCATCTCCCAACCTCTGACTTTCATTTTTAACCTCGCTTTGGCCTCAGCTATCATGCCTTACCCATGGAAGGTTGCTAAAGTCGTCCCTAGTTTTAAAGCAGGGGATCCCCCTCTCCTCTGACAATTACCAACCAATCTCCATTCTCCCCCCACCTTGGCAAGCTTCTAGAAAAGGTTGTCCACCATCAACTCTCTGACCACATTGATGAGTATAACCTCTTGTGTAATCTGCAACATGGGTTCAGAAAGAACCACAGCACCACCTCTGCCCTTGCCCTCTTTACTGATCATATCCCCAGGAACATGGATCGGGGTAAAGCCACTGGGGTGGGGTTTGTGGATTTGACAAAGGCTTCTGACCTGGTCATCCACATCCCCTACTCCTTATTAAGCTTTTCCAGCTCAGCTGCTCCCTCAAGACTTGGCAATGGTCCCTGAGTTACCTGACTGTCCGCTCCCAATCGGTAACTGTTGGTATCATCACCTCCCCCGAACTGCCCATCACTACAGGTATCCCACAGGGCTCCATCTTGGGACCCTTACTATTCTCCTTTTTCATTAACTCCCTCCCTGCCGACAGTCTTAACTGCCCTGCCCTACTGTACGCAGATAACTTAGTCCTCTAGCACATTGACAAATCCATCCAGAACATATCCTCTGTCCTTACCCAAAATTATGACCATGCCCACAGCTGGTTCTTATCGAATATGCTCCTGGTTAACGAAAAGAAAACCAAGGCTGTGCTCCTTGGTTCCAAGCCCTACCTGGCTAATGCCGCTAAATCTAACTACTCCCTTCTGGTGTTTTCCCCATCTGGACCTCCCCTGCAGTTAGTCTCCGAGTTCAAATATCTGGGTGTAACCCTTGACCCATCCTTTTCCTTTACCGTGCACATAAACACTGTTGTACGCAGAATCAATCAAAAACTCTACGCCGCTTATCTTGCATAATAAACTATCTTACCCCCAATGTCCAACTAGCCATTGCCCATGGGAACCTGCTCCCTATCCTTGATTACTGCTCTCCAATTTACTCCTCCTCTCTGTCCTCTACCCTTTGCCACAGACTCAACTCGGTGTATAATAGTGGTTGCCGCTTTGCACTAATGGCTCCCTTCTCCGCCCACCATTGCGACTTATATCAGTCTCTTGGTTGGCCATCACTCAAGCGTCGCTTTGACTATGCACTTGGTAATATCATTGATGGCACAATACGTGGGGTATCGAGTCCCCGTATGCTTCCCTCCTCAAGGCATGCACTGTCCCCAAGTGTCTGCGTGATACATTGCCCCCCTGGAGATCCCCAGTCTCTCCACTGTAATGGGTAGTAAAGCTCTGTTAGTAGTCACACCTTCTCTGTGGAACAGTTTCCCGGCAGCTATCCACACGGTTGCCTAGCACCACTCCTTCAAATCCCATCTCAGATCCTGGCTACTCCTGGAATCCACCTGCTCCTGCTCTCCAGTTTAAACCATCCCCCTCTGGGGTACAGGTACTTATATCCCCTCTTCCCTCACTCCAGACCCCCTTTTTTTCTCGTTCCCCCCTCACCCTTATGTGATAGTTCTCTCTACCCTCCCTCTCTCCATCCCTACCCTTACTAGTTACCTTGTTTTCCACTGTGTCTTCACCTCCTCCTCTCCCTGGATCTTATCCCTGTTTGTCCTACCCTTGTACTCCTGCTCTTCTTCCCTCTTCCTTACCCTAGCACATAGTAACCTTGGTGTGAGCCTCCATGTCACCACTGGTACTTAGTTCCTCTGCTTTTCTCCATCTCCTCCCTAGCATCCTTGGTGCGTGCCTCTATTTACCACCACTGCACCTAACTTCCCTGCTTCCTCCCTATTCGTCTCCACCTCGGTGTTGACTGTTGAACCGTTTATCCTCCTGGGTTACTGTGGTGCAGTCTGTTTACTCCGTTTCAAATTAGTATTATTGCTTGTAGCCGATGTTTTCCACTACCCTGGCTGTGTCAATCTATTGTTGTACAGCTAGTTATCCGCTTTCATCGGGCTTGCAACTGTACATTGTTCAGTTACTTCTCTGTACCAGTGCTTATTATGCTATATATGTTTCCATTGGGACTTGTGTCTGTACAGCTTGTAATTTGCTACTCTTATTGGATTATAAATTATTTTAACCGTCTGATTCTATGCTATTGTTTGTGGCCCGGGTTGTGCCTGAAAACGGCCCTTGGGTCAGCACACTTATCCAGTAAACAAAGACTAAATAAAATAAATAAATGTATTTACGTAAAATGATATTAACCCATCAGACAGCATATGACATTCATGGTATGGATGTTACACACTACCTGTGCGAGAGGATAATTTTCTTCAAGTTGTCTGCCATGAGAAAGTTATAAAATCTGCGACACTGGTCCCACCGCAGGAAAGTTTCTTGGGCCCTAAAAAACGAACACAAAACAATAAACCTTCCAAGTCAACAAACAAGAAACATAGTAAAATAGTGCTGGATTGGCTAATCAGTCAGTAGCAACACACCATTACAGTGTTTACTACTATGTGGGCAGAGTCAGAATTCGGCTGTTGGTATGGCCCATGGCATATCTGATCAGACTATATGCACACTAGCTAAACATGGATGCTGGATAATGTCATTATCTGCAATACATTCTAGGTTATTTCTTTTGTTCATACCATACAGAATATTAAGTAAGAAATAACCCACAACAGGGCATGCATTTCTAGAGAATCCACGTTCATCCACGAGTGAACTGGAAAGCACGAGGCCAACAGCAGAGTAACTTTCAATGCACCCAGGAAGTGCACTCAGTTTCAACCAACGTTTCGGGACAAGTACTGTTCTTCAGGAATCGGACTTTCAAACATTTATATAATAAAAGATTAAAATACCCATATTTCTACTATCATATTTACTACTGCACTCAAATTAATTCAGATAGTGCTGTATTCACAAGTGGCTCAATCTTGTATGTAACAAAATATTACTGTTTCTGATTTGATCCCTAGTATCTAGATATGAGACATGGCTGGTCTCTACATAGCATGTAACGTAAAGGTCAGCTGCAGTATGTTATCGAGCAAATGCCAGTTTTAAAGGGGAACAGTCACCAAATGTTTTTGTTTGTGCCTCACAATCAAATGGCACAAAACCACATTTGTGTTTCTTCTATTGTGGCGCAAGTCTCAGGCATAAGACATAAGAAAAAAAAAAATGGTAACTTTTTCTCCCCTTAATTGAAAGAGTACTAAGCTTCTATTTCATAAGTGCCTCTCCAGTGGTGACATCACTGACCTCCTGTCAGGGCTCATGTTACAGCAGGCCAGTCGAGTGCCACCTCCCCACTTTTTAACAACTTAAGAATTTTTCATTTTCAATTGCTACCTCCAGCCAAACACACCCACTAGTTCACACTTCCCTCCCCTCACCAGCCACTTGTATAAAACTGTATCTAATGCTTTTTAAGAATTTCTTCACTCCAAATCCTGTACCCCCCGCACTCATGACAAAATCAGTCGTCTCCCACCTCCCCTCACCCTTGAAAAAAAATCCTCTGTCCCAGTATCCATTCATAATTTCAACCCCCAGCCTAGACACACCTACTAGCCTCCACTGCCCTCTCCTCCTCCTCCTCCTCCCCGGAACAGAAAAATGACTGAATTTTGTGCCAGGGCTGGCAACAGAGCAGCAGACAGTCCCACGGCAGAGCAGCTGGCACGTCTTTGTTCCCAAATGCCTGAATGAAAGAATGACAGCCTCCGACAGCAACATGAGATTGGACACTGCAGCCAACCACGTGTTACTTATGGAGGCTGCCATTCTTTCATTCAGGCATTTGGGAACGAAGATGAGTGGGCTGCTCCATTCTGGGATCTTCTGCTCTAATGCCAATCCTGGCCTGAAATTCAATAATTTTTTCGGCTGGGGGGCACAAGGGCTAGTGGGCGTGTTGGGTGGGGGGCTGAAATTATGAATGGATACCAGGACAGAGACACAAGGAATTTTTTCAAGAGTGAGGAGAGGTGTAGGAGCCCACTGAGCCACAGGTGGTGGTAGGTAGAGTATTAAAAAAAAAAAAAAAAAGACACTTAAAAAGCATTAGATGTAGTTTCATATGAGGGGCTGGGGGAATGGACATGGGGACTGGTAGCTGTGTTGGGGGGATCAATTCAAACTGTTTGCAGGATAATCCAGAGAAGCAGGAATGCTGAACTAGTGTAGGCACTCTCAGTAAAGGATGTTGGTCGCATCACTTCCGGGTCTCTGAACTGGCTGAGGGGTCGAACGCAGCACACAATGGAGGATGCACAAAGCAGAGGAATAAAAGTAGTTTCTTCAGGTATGTGAATACTTGCAGTGTTATTAAAAAGCCCAGTAATGATAATTGCTGCATAACACAGTGCAACTTGCCTGTGTTTAACCATAACTGTTTCCCATTAATTAGCTTCCTGGGAAATACGCAACAACTGGTGCAGTTCAACAATGCCTGATAATTAGAATGGATCTATACAGCATCCTAACAAGGCATTCTGATCAGAGCTGTGAACTGAGATGAGCACTTACACCTCAAAACCATTTAATTAGAAAACTTTACAATTCAAAATGTATGGTATAAAATGGACACACACTGGCCTGACTCACAATATAACATCTATCATCACTAGTGAGAGGGCAGGCTTTGCCACTTGTGAGTTATAGTCCAACTCCCTCACTTATTACAGGAGCACTGTAGTGCCCCTATGGTTAGGGATGAGTAGGCTGTTTACTGTTAGACCCCAATTTTTGTGCATTAATAACTTTGGCATCGTTTAACGAAACAGCCCAAAAATTGGCATGCATAGTCAGGCTGCCAGAGTCTCAAGATGTGAAACATTTCATGATGGCATCTTGTTCAGTTTTTGAAATCCGGAGCACCACAAAAACAGAAAAAAAAAAAACATGTTTGGTTTCCCTATACTCAACATTGTTTTGTTTTTTATCTAACCACCAGCCTAGATGGTGTGGCATTTTTTCATGACATTTTCAGGGTTGAAGGGGCCCATGCCAAGGGTGTGCCTTTGGAAGGTTGAGAAAAAATTATTATATGGTTCCAAAATTATAATGATTTTAGAGTTAAAGGGACACTGTCAACCCTCAAAGTGTCCCTTGTTTAAAATACACATTTTATGACTGCTAACATTCTGTAAAGACTGCTGATGTAGCTAGTAGTTTTGAGTGAGTCTTGTTTTCTTTTAAAAAGAGACTGTTCACCATACCAAAACAGGTTTGTTTACATTCCTTGATCAACTCCCACTGCATCTTTCCTGGACTGGGAAACACCTCCAACACAGTCTAGCCATTCATGATGCAATGGGAGTTTAGGTGGCTACTGCCTCACGAGTGACTGCACTGCTTGGGGGTGCTTCTGATGTTTAGGAAGTATTCAAAAAGAACCAACTCATGATTTGAAACAAAACAAAGTTGTTTATAAATACAGGTTACTCACCTGTAACAGGAGTTCTAGGAATGGTATATGTTGTTCATCCACACTCATTGGCAGTATCCTTGCCGCTTTAAATCTTGCCGGAAGGTCTTCAAGCTTGCTCCTCCCACCCACCGGGTGGTATAACTCGGCTCCGCCCCATGATGCAGATCTGGCCCGCTGGAAGCTCAGGTTGTGCGTCAAGCCGGGAGGTCAGGAGTCACTGTGTGGATGAACAATATATACCATTCCTAGAACTCCTGTTACAGGTGAGTAACCTGTATTTCTAGGGACATGGATATGTTGTTCATCCACACTCATTGGCAGACTCTAGCAGTTCTCCGGGAGGAGGGAGGCAAGACGCACACCCCCATATACTTACTTGGGAAAGAGAGACTGGAGAACCGAGGCCCCAAAACCAGCATCCCGGCGTGACTCAAGGTCGATGTGGTAGTGGGTAATGAAGGTGTTTGCTGACTTCAGGTAGCAGCCCTGCAGATTTCCTGGATAGGGGCGTCCCTGGAAGCAGCCACGTTGCAGCAGTATGGCGGGTAGAATGAGCTCTTATCCCTCTGGGAGGCTCCATGCCCGCTAACTTATAGCAGAGATCTATGCAGGAGGTTACCCACCTGCTTATCGTCCGCTTGGCTGCAGGTCTGCCAGATGCGGCTTCAGCGTAGGTGACAAACAGCTGGCGAACCTCTCCCAATTTCAGCCGTGCGCTCCTTATAATAAGCGCGCCTTCTGGGTCAGAGTATGGAGCCTATATTACCTCGAGGTGTGATTGGGGTAGAACACCGGCAGAGTCAACACCTGGTTAAGGTGAAACTCCGACACCACCTTCGAAGGAATTTCGGTGGGGCGCAGGACAACCTTGTCCCTGTGGAAGACCAGGTAAGGAGACTCGATGGAAAGCGCCTGGAGCTCTCCCATCCTTCTGGCTGACGTGATAGCCACCAAGAAGGCGGTCTTCCACGACAGGTGAGAGAGAGCACACCTGTGCATAGGTTCGAATGGCTTGCCCAAGAGCTTTGCCAGTACCAGCAGTAGATCCCACGGAGGTGGGGGTTCCCGCACTGGAGGGGAAATGTGATCAAGGCCTTTGAAAAAGCGCCAGACCACCTTCTCCTGCGCCACCGACTGCTTCCCGGCCCAGCCCGGTAGCAGAGATGGCTGCTCAGGCACACCCTTAGGGTCGTCCGACCTAAGCCCTTGACTAGAAAGGGACCATAAATAGTCCAAGATGCTTGCCAAGGAACAGGAGGAAGGGTCCAAGCCCTTGCCCTGACACCAAATGGAAAACCTTTTCCATTTGAAGGCATAGCATTTTCTGGTCGACTCCTTACGGGACGCCTCAACTACATTGAGGACCTCGTCGGAAAGACCCAAAGCCTGGAACTCTAGCCGCTCAGGAACCAGGCCGTCAGGTGCAGGGATTGAAGGTCCGGATGGAACACCTTCCCCTGATTGACTGAGAGCAGGTCCGGGCGAGCTGGAAGCTGCCGCGGAGTCCTGGAGCTGAGACTGAGGAGATCTGGGTACCAGAACTGGCGAGGCCAGTCTGGGGCTATCAGAATCACCTGCGCCTTGTCCCTCCTCGCCTTGAGAAGCACCTTGTGGATCAAGGGAAATGGGGGAAAGGCGTAAAAGAGGCCCGGGGTCCACTGCCTCGAGAAGGCATCCCCCTGCAGCGAGCCCTGCTGAGGGGGGCGGGCATGGAACAGACTCAGCTTCGCGTTCTCCATGGAGGCAAACAGGTCCACCTGAGGTGTGCCCCAAAGGGAGAACAGATGCTGTACTACCTCCGGCAGGAGAGACCACTCGTGGGATGCAGCCCCTATCCGGCTCAGGGCATCGGCCAGGGTGTTGGAGGCTCCTGCCACGTGAATGGCTAGGAGATCCGCCTCCAGGCTGCGCACGAGTGACCAAATGCGGAGAGCTTCCTTGCATAGAAGCATGGAGCGCGTCCCGCCCTGGCGGTTTAGATAGTACATGGTCGTGGTATTGTCCGTCTGGACTCGGACCACTTGACCCCGGAGGAACGGAGCAAAGGCGGTGAGAGCTAGGCGGACCGCTCGGAGCTCCAGCAGGTTGATGTGGCATCGGGACTCCCGCGGGGACCAGAGGCCATGAGCCCGGTGTTCCCCCAGATGGGCACCCCAACCCATCAGAGAGGCATCGGTCGACAGAGAGACCGTCGGCTCGGGGCGGACGAACGGGATGCCCTCCTGCAAATGATCTGGAATGGTCCACCACTGGAGAGCGTTCCACATCCCCTGTGTCACCGACACAAGCTGGTCCAAGGGATCGCAGCTGCCAGACCACTGGCTGGCCAGTCCCCACTGAAGGGACGATGTTCCAGCGGGCCCAACGGACCACGCTGGTACAGGCCGCCATGAGACCCAGGAGGCGGGAAGTCCCGGCAGGGCGGAATTGCCCAACCAGAAATGATCGGGCAAAGGAGGAAAGAACCTCGGCCCTGTCCGCCGGGAGCAGCCTCTGGCTCGAAGAGAGTCGAGCTGGCCCGATGAATAAAATCACCTGCTTGCCTCGAGTTCCGACTTGGCCTCGTTGATAAGGAGGCCCAGTTGAGAGCAGACCTGGAGGGCCAGATCTCTGGACCACTCCGCCTCCTTCCTGGAGGGAGCTGCTATCAGCCAGTCGTCCAGGTAAGGGTACACCCGGACCCCTCGGCGCCGCAGGAATGCTGTCACCACTGCCATGCATTTGGTGAAGACCCTGGGAGCTGGAGACAAGCCGAAGGGCATGGCTTGGAACTCGAAGAGAGATCCTTCTGCTCGGAAGCGAAGGAATCTCTGGTGAGACGGACGGATAGGGACGTGAAAAAACGCGTCCTGCAAGTCCAGAGAGCAGAACCACACGCCTCGTTCCAAGGATGGTATTATCTGAGCCAGAGTGACCATCCTGAAGGTTCGAGACCTTAGGAACTTGTTTAGGTCGTGTAGGTCGAGAATGGGGCGCCAGCCCCCCGTCCGTTTCGGAACCAGGAAGTACCTGGACACAAACCCTGGGTCTGAAGGAGGGTCCACCACCTCTCTTACCACCTCCTTCTGGAGGAGGAGAGCGATGTCGGCTCGACGAGCCGCCAGTGAGGCTGGGGATCCCGAAGCCCCCCGAGGGGCGACGGCTCTGAAGGGTGGTGCCTGCTCGAATTCCAGAGGCAGGCCTCTTCCCACCACCTCCAAGACCCACCTGTCCCGTGGTAACAGCGGACCAGGCGGAGCCGGAAGTGCCGGGCCGTGCAGGGGACCCAGGGGAATGAGTGGCGTGGATGGGGCGACACCTTAGCCAGGTCACTGGGCAGGCTTGGAGGAGGGACCGGCCGAGGGACCTCCTGGGCCTTTCCTCCTGCCTCCTGTTAGAGGAAGCCGGCGGCTTGGGTTTGGGATGCCAAGGCCGGGCCTGCTGGCCCTGACGTTGCTGGGCCGGGCGCGCGCGGGGGCACAGAAGGACGAAAGGGCTTAGGCTGTGGTTTGCGGCCTTTGTCCTTCTGAGCGGAAGAGACCGAGTCCAAGGTGGCATTGGACTTCTCGATCCTCTGCAGGTGACCTTCCACCCCAGGGCCGAAGAGGTCAGTCCCCAAAAAGGGAACATCCGCCAACTTGTGCTGGGTATCCGAAGTAAAGGTGGATATCCTCAGCCAAGCCCGCCGACGCATAGCCACTGCGGCCGCCACCGATCTGGCACATGAGTCCCCTACATCCAAAGCAGTCTGGAGCTGCTGTTTGGCCACTGCCCTGCCCTGGTCCCGCACCTGCTTAACCGTAGTCTGCAGATCGGCGGGAAGATGAGGGATGACCTCATCCAGGGAGCCCAACAGGGCATGAGAAAATGTGCCATGAGGACGGCGAACTGGCCTGGACGAGCCGAAGAGGGACGTAGCGTAGACTTTTCGCCGACATGTCCAATTTCTTGGACTCCTTGTCAGGAGGTTTATCCACATCCCTGGCGTTGCGGTAGCGCGGCAAAGCTGTCGTAACCAACCCCTCAGCAGAGGGTGTTCAAAACCGGACAAGGAACGGTAGGGACCGCATACTTCCTGGCCATCCTGGCAAGGCGCAGGGCAGGAAGCAGGGCGCTGCCAAAGTTCCAGTGCCGGACCCACTATGGCCTCGGCCACGGAAAAGCCTCGTCCGGAGAATCCCGGTCCAGAATCTCCGTGAGGGATACCTGGCCCGTTTGGAAGCGGGTTCGAGCTCCATCCGTAGACTCCGAGATGAGCGAAGCAGTCCTAGGAAGGACGACGGGCTATCGTCCATTGACTGACCTCCTGAAGACTCCAAGTCCAGTCGCTTGAGAAGAAGGAGGAATCATCTTCGGACTCGGAAGAGTCCTCGAAGAGCTGCCTCTGGCCTGAGCCACCCTTCACCTGCCGAGGTCGGTCGGAGTGAGGGTAACTGACAGCCGATGGGGTAAACCCTTAGCCGACCGAGAATCCTTGGTCGGACCCCAGTGGTGGCTGTGGGCGGAGGTTCCACGGAGATCGGTGGAGCAGCTGGTTTGGCGAACAACCGGCCTGGGTATAGGCCCTCGGACAAGTCGGGGTTGTGTCGGCCGTTCGGTGACAGCCACTTAATGGCGGGGAAGGCGCGGTCGGCTTATTCCCGGCCAGGAGGAGCTGTTGCAACATAAGGTCCTCGTACGTCGGCGTAATTTCGCGAAGCCTCCCTCATCCGAGAGGAGGACGCAGACGGCGACGCCGCCAGTCGCGGTGCCGAGACCGAGACCGCTTATGACGGTGGGATCGGCTGGACCGCCGGGCAGGGTCCGAGACCGAGACCGAGAGTCCCGAATTTCCGGGTCGGTGCGGGGAGGTGTCGGCGGAACCGGCACTCCCTGCTCGGAAGGTCCATCCGAGGCTCCGGAACCGGAGGCACAGGCGAGCCACGGGATCCTCAACTCCTCCGGGAACCGGAGAGGAATCTCGGCTGCTAAAGGCGACAGCCCGTCAATGGGTCGAGAAAAATCTCGACTTCATCAGTGAAGTCTCGGTCAACTGACCTGCGGGGACACCCGTGAGGCCAGTGGCGAGCGGCGATCGACGAAGCCGACGGCCGACGGCCGGGAGAGGGACCTTTCCCGCTCCCAAGAGCGTCGACGGAGGGACTTACCCTTGTCCCTCTTTTTGGACCGAGAATAGGTCCAGCAGACGCAGGCCCTTCTCCTTTAGTGGAGGACAGACAAAGCTCCTTAAAGGAAGCCGTGTAGGAAGAACCCAGAGAGCGGGATAAATGCGCGGCCGAGGAAGAATCACGGCCGCGCGCCTCCTCAGGCGACCATCCTTTCGAGCTGATCCGCCCGAGCCACGCCGCCCGCGGACACCACGCCAACGGGCCTCCTTGGACTTCACCGGAGGGAAACGCTTCTCGGGACGGCCCAGTTGCAATCGGGCAGCACGGTCTTCGAGGACGTAGGCCGAGAAAGATGAGCACAGGTCGCAAGCCTGCGGGTCGTGCTCAAGGCCTAAGCAGTAGACACACGTGGAGTGTGGATCCATCCGAGACATCTTCTGCCCGCATGGGCATCTCCGAAATCCGGGAGTCGATTTGTCCATCGCAGCCGCGAGGGATCGAAGACTGAAGTCTTTTTGCAAAATGTTATTTTTAAATCCGCAAACGGAGAAATAGGAACAGTCATAAGCGCCAGGCGTTAAGGGAGGAACCTGAGCTTCCAAGCGGTAAGGAAGATCTGGCGTCATGGGGCGGAGCCGAGAGTTATACCACCCGGGTGGGTGGGAGGAGCAAGCCTGAAGACCTTCCGGCAAGATTTAAAGCGGCAAGGATACTGCCAATGAGTGTGGATGAACAACATATCCATGTCCCTAGAAGTATACATTATCATGCATTTCAGTACTACTAAACAAGGAGACAAACAAAACAAACAGCAACATCAATGAATGTTACAGAAGATAAGCAACATAACATGTAGGTTTTCAACTAGAAATAATATGATGCAAAACAGGTTGACAGTGTCCATTTAACATCCTGCCACGAGTTGTAACAAAAAAAAAAAGATCACAATTGCTTATTTTCATGATTTACCTCTCGCGCTGAAAAAATACTGATCGTGTCAACTGCCATTTATTTGTTATTTTAAACTCACAAACACTGAAAATGCATATCAATAATATCTTTTTTTTTTTTTTTAAAACAAACACCTGAACCTAGCTAAACGGGACTCATTTAGCTAGATTCTGCTGTGTTTTGTTTAATATAAAGTTGCCACAAATATGTTTTCTGAACACCCCACAATGTATGAGAACAGCTGGACTTCCTTGAGTTCTGCAGCCACAGCTGGAACTCGTGCTGCAGGTTGCTGTGAGAGCAGTGAGCCACCACTTCCCTGGTATCTAGTGGCACCTCCCCAACCTCCGATCACCATCCCCTCCTGCATATTGTTTCCCTGGCGTCTAGTAGCACCCCTTACCCTCCAATCGCCATCCCCTCATTCATATTATGTTTCCCTGGTGTCTAGTGGCACCCCCCAACCTCCAATAGCCATCCCATCACTCATATAATGTCTCCCTGGTGTCTAGTAGTTCCCCCCACCCTCTGATCGCCATTTCCTGAGTTGTATGATGTTTCCCTGCTGTCTAGTGATGCCCCCCACTCTCTGATCACCGTATCCTCGTTCATATGTTTCCCTGATGTCTAGTGGTACCCCCCACCCTCTGATCACCACTGCCTCATTCATATGTTTCCCTGGTGTCTAGTGGTGCCCCCCCCTCCGATCGCCATCCCCTCATTCATATGTTTCCCTGGTGTCTAGTGGTGCCCCCACCCTCCGATTGCCATCCCCATATTCATATAATGTTTCCCTGGTGTCTAGTGGTGTCCCCGCCCTCCGACTGCCATCCCCTTACTCATATAATGTTTCCCTGGTGTCTACTGGTGCCTCCCCACCCTCCGATCGCCATCCCCTCATTCACATAATGTTTCCCTGGTGTCTAGTTGTGCCCCCACCTTCGGATTGCCATCTCCTTACTCATATAATGTTTCCCTGGTGTCTAGTGGTGCCTCTACCCTCTGATCGTTGTCCCTTTGTGTATGTTTTTTCCCTGGTGTCTAGTGGCACCCCCACCCTTCGATTGCTGTCCCCGCATTAATGGTATACCCATAATAAAGATAACTGTCCCTCGATGTTTTTTATTTTCATTAAACCTGCAGAAAAGAAAATGGTCCCTTACCGATCTGACCCCTCCCCCCTGACCTCGCACTGAGCACCCTGCACCCCCCGCACACCCTCACTCACCTGAACACGTCCAAGGGCGAAGATCCACTCTCCGATCAAAGACACGTTTTGCTGCTGGAACTGCTGACGGCAATGAGAAACTAAGGTAAGTGCGGATCAATGTATTTCAATAAGGTTTTTAACTCTGACACATAACTTTGTCATTTTTACATATTTTGACCCCAAATTTTCAAGATGGCCTTTCGGGGATCCTACTTCATGACCAATGGCGGTGGAATTCTGCAAATCAGGCCCGAAGGGTGAGTTCAAAGTTGCTTGGCGAAATCAGCTTTCTGGCAGGATATGAAAATGTTCACCACCTTGTTCATGAGGTGGGGTCATAAGATGGCTATGCTGAAAATCTGGGGTCAAAATATGTGAAAATGGCAAAGTTATGAGTTATTTTGAAATTTTTCTATGCTCACTCATAACTTTGGTAATTTTAAATATTTTGACCCCAAATTTGTAACACAGCCATTTTTTCACACCACCTCATAAACAAGACAACTGCCATTTTTCAAATCCTGGTCAAAATGCGTTTTCGCAGCTATGGCGTGGAATGACGTTTCAGTGGCACAGAAAGATGCTTTGACGGGGATTTGAAAATTTTCACCTACCAGGTTCAAGAGGTGGAGTAATAAGAAGGCTATGCTAAAATTTGGTGTACAAATATAGTAGATTGTCCAGGTTCTGAGTGAAAGTTGCAGCATTTCAATGTCCACTCATAACTTCACTAATTTAAAATATTTTGACCCTGAACCTTCAACATAGCCATCTTTTTTCACATTACCTCATAAACATGACATGTGTCATGTTTTATATCCTGGACGAGACGTGTTTTTGGACTTCTGGTGCGAAATGACATTTCGTCCAATATACTACAAATGGTACATGTCATGCTTATAAAGTGGATCACAGAACAAGTATCTTGAAATTTTAGTGTAAAAACTAAAACAATATTTCTTAACAAACTTTCTGCATAGTGCCAGTCTTGACCCCAGCGGGTATGCTTTGTGATCCCATGCCAGTGAGCTGAGTTGAGTGGTGAGATTAGTGACCCAAATGGATGGGGTTATGGTGCTGTTATGTGACACCCCTCCAGCCAGGGAATGAAAGGTGCAGGGTTGTTTGCATGGACCCAACTACCATATAGTAGAGGCCATGACTCCGGCCGGGTACTCGGTAATACACCGCCCGAGATTGGACCGCAGGGGAGGGGGGGTTGCAGTCTGTTTTAAAACTGAATTGGGTCTCACGAGTGTGGTAGTAGGAGAGGCTGAGTCCTTTGAGTGTTCAGTCGTAGCAGGTGTAGGTGTTCGAATCGTTCTCATTTACCGTCCACCCAGTGATGGGAAACACTTCTTACAGGAAGTAGCAGACTTCCTCGTCGACATGTCGTTTGAGTCGCCCAGATTGATGGTGCTGGGTGACTTCAACGCCTGGGTCGACGATGAACTCTCACAATTTGGTAGTTACTTCCTCCAATTAATGTCTTCTTTGGGCCTTACACAGGTAGTTTCCGCTGCTACACATAAATCTGGGCACTCTTTGGACTTAATTTTCCTTCTAGGGATTGATGCATCCGACATGGGGGTGGAACCAGTCGCTTGGTCTGACCACTACACCATGAGGTTCAATTTTTGCACCCCACTTAGGAGGCCATCCCCTGTGGAGATGGTCAGGTACCGCCACTTACGGAATGTTACTTCACAAGGCCTGGCGGCGGTCCTTGACCTCTCATCCCCCGTGTTGGTGAGCAGTAATCCAGAGGCACTGGTGGTGGCCTATAATAAGGCCATCACGGTTGCCCTGGATTCTATTGCTCCTCTGCATGTAACGCCCTTTCACTGCATCCCAGGGCCCTTGGTTTGATGGGACTCTGAGGGAGATGCGGAGGAAAGGGCGAAGGTTAGAGCGTTGTTGGCGTAGATCGGCCCTTGATGCCGACCACCTTAGATTGATAGAACATTATGCTAGCTACCAATCTGCAATCACCCATGAGAAGGCAGAGTTCCTGTCAAGGGAGATTGCAGTTGTTCAGAATCGACTGGCTCAGCTGTTTCGAACTGTAGACAGACTGTGCAACCCAGCCTTTCTGCAAGTTCGGAAAGCCTTTTCGCAAATAGAGTGCGATGAGCTCGCTCGTTACTTTGCAACTAAGGTGGCTGACATCAGGGCTGATCTGTGTCTGACAACCTCTAAGGGTGATGTTGTGGGGATGCGTGAGAAGCATGGTGCCTTGTTCTCTTGGAGTTCTTTTTATCGACCTGAGTTCATGGATATTATGAGGTTTATCCATAGTGTGCGCCCTACTTATTGTAGCTTGGATCCTGGACCGACTACCCTAATTTTAGGTTGTACTGATATCATCTGTCCAGTTTTGGCACAAATAGTCTGGTGCTCCCTGGAGTCAGGTGAGTTTCCTAGCTCCCTGAAGGAGGCGGTGGTGACACCTCTCTTGAAGAAAGCTTCCTTATACCCAGACTGTTTTTCTAGCTACAGACCTATCTCTAACCTTCCCTTTATTGGGAAGGTTATTGAAAAGGTTGTAGCTACTCAATTGGATGACCATTTAACCATCCATAGTATCTACGAGTCCTTCCAGTCTGGTTTCCGTAAAAGGCATAGTACCGAGACTGCGCTGGTTCGGGTGTTAAATGATCTTCTGAGGGCGAGGGATCAAAAGAGACGTTCCATTCTGGTTCTCCTTGATCTCTCCTCAGCATTTGACTCTGTGGATCACGTGGTGTTGTTGGCACGCCTGAGGCAAATTTGTGGAATGTCGGGAACCGTTCTGCAATGGTTCACGTCATTCCTTACCGGGAGATCACAAAGGGTTGTGTCGGGGATTTTTTCCTCTGGCCCAGTCTCTTTGTTGTGTGGAGTGCCTCAGGGTTCTGTGCTGTCACCCATGTTGTTTGCAGTGTATATGCTGCCCCTCGGAAACATTATAAGATGGTATGGGCTGAGGTTTCACTGCTATGCAGATGATACCCAGCTATACCTGTCTTTTGCACCCGACCAGGATGGAGCTTTCTCGATGTTCAACAACTGTCTGGGGGAAATCCAAGACTGGATGGATTCTAGTTGGTTAAAATTGAACTCGGAGAAGACTGAGGTGTTGGTGGTGGATCCGGGTGGTCAGATTGAGAGGTCGTGTATTGGCGCGTCTTCTGGAATTTTTCTTGGCGGCGTGTCACTGCCGGCCTCTGAACGGGTGCGTAACCTTGGGGTGATTTTTGACGACAAGCTGACTTTACAATCTCAGGTGTCGGCTGTCGTCAGTACTTCCTTTTACCACCTTAGGAATATTGCCAGGGTTAGGCACCTCGTTCCGTCTGACTCTTTGCCAACGTTGGTCCACGCTTTTGTGTCCTCACGCTTGGACTACTGCAACGCCCTTTACTTTGGGCTTTCTGGGGTTGAAATCCGCCGCCTGCAGCTGGTGCAGAACGCTGCTGCCCGGGTTTTGACTGGGACAAGTAAGTCCTGTCATATTACCCCGGTGCTGCGCGAACTGCACTGGTTGCCTGTTCGGTGGCGGATCACCTTTAAAGTCATTTTATTGACTTTCAAAGCCCTTCACGATCAGGGTCCGTCCTATCTGAAAGACCTTCTGGTTCACTATTGCCCTGGCCGATCGCTCCGCTCAGCCGACATGGGGTTGCTGGAGATTCCAAGAGTGAGTTTAAAAACCTCCAGCAGCAGAGCTTTTTCTCATGCTGCCCCCACTCTTTGGAATTCTCTACCACGCCGGTTACGGGAGTGCACCTCCGTGGAGATTTTTAAGAAAGATTTAAAACCTTTTTTATGGAAAAAGGCCTTTGTGGAGGATTAAAGTGTCAGTATCTGACTGGATTTTATTGTAATTTATTAAGTCTTTTGATGTATTTATGATGCGCTTTTATAAGTCGATGTGTGAATGGCTATGTGTATTGTTGTTATTAACTTGTTCAGCGCCTTGATAATTTGAAAGGCGCTATACAAATAAAAATTATTATTATTATATAGTGAAGACAACTGTCCTCTTGGCATAGGGACCTGCACCTCTGCCCCCCCCGCCCGGTATTGGCTGATAGACGACTTTGCCTTGTGCATCTGTAGCTGCAGCCACATAGAAGTGCAGAGACAACAGGGACCTGCACTTCCACAGCCCACCACACAGCCCCATGAATTCTTCACATCCATCACTGCACAGAACTGCAGGGCCCTGCACTTCTGTAGGTGGACGGAGTCTTCCCGTGGTGCAGGGCATCTGCATCTGTTCACACAGGTTCCTTAATAAGGATATGATTCCACAATCTCAAAAAGAAAGGAAATTCTTTGCAAAAAACTTCAATAATGCACCAGTTAGGGTAATTTAACATCACAAAACTAGGGAAATGTTGTGTTAGGGTTTCCAACCCTAACACCCCCCCCCCAAGCAGTAAAAGAAAAAACATTCAGGTTTTGGGTCTCTGGAGTTCTGGCAAATCAGTGATGGGGTCTTCCTTGGGGTTGTCAACCCTAATGCCGGCCCCGTTCCCTGAGCAAACAACATCACACAATATCTCAATGAAGAAAGCTACAACAAATTGTGTTGGCAACATGTGGCAAGACATAATTCTCTACTTTTGAAGAGTGTATTACTATGAGGGAGAAGGGCAGGGATAAATGGAGTAAACGACAAAGGCAATAAGGACAGGGATGGGGCAAAAAGGGGCAAGGCCATCAAGAAACTGAGGGTAATGAGTACCAATGCTTGTAGTCTGGGCAACAAGCTCCCTGAACTGGTGGCCTCGATGGCAGAGGGATGCATGGATATTTTTTATTTTAGTCTTTGGTAACCAGGTAAGGCCCACTAGGCACAAGTGCCTGTTTTCAGGGGTGACCTTGGAGCACTGGTCGGTTGAGTGACTTGCTCAGAGTCACACAGTATGCAAGTGGAGGTTGTGAGAATCAAACTCAGGTCTGGTAGGCTGGATGTATCAAGCTTGTTCACACCTCGTTCTTCTAACCGTAGCTATACTGCCAGCCCATATCGTGGCAGTCACAGAAACATGGTACACAGAGAACCATGACTGGGATGTTAACATACCAGGGTACACAACCTAGAGGGGAGAAGAGGGGGGGGAGGAGTAGCTCTCAATGTAAGGAAGTCCTTAAGGAAGTAGCGGACTTCGTTGTTGACATGGCTTTTGAGTCTCCCAGGCTGATGGTCCTGGATGACTTTAATGCATGGATCGACGACGAACTCTTGCAATTTGGACAACACTTCCTCCAGTTAATGGATTCACTGGGCCTAACACAGGTGGTTACCACTGCTACACACAAAGATGGTCATTCTCTTGATTTGGTCTTCCTCCTGGGGATCGAGGCTTCTGATGTGGGGGTGGAACCAGTCGGTTGGTCAGATCACTACACTGTGAGATTCAATTTTGGCACCCCACCTTATAGGCCGACCCCTGTGGAGATGGTCAAGTACTGCCCTATGCGGAATATTTCTTCTAATGGCCTTGCTGCGGTTCTTGACCTATCACAATTTCCTGTGCATTGCAGTGATCCAGAGGCGTTGGTTGTGGCCTATAATACTGCCATCACCTCTGCCCTGGATTCTATTGCTCCAGTTCGTGTGCATCCTCTCTCCTTTCGATCTCAGGCTCCATGGTTTGATGGGGCCTCAAAGGAGTTGCGGCGACTTGGACGCAGGTTCGAACGTTGCTGGTGGAAATCTGGCCCGGATGCCGACCACCTTAGACTGTTAGAACATTATCAATTCTATCAGTCAGAAATCTCTCGTAAGAAGGCAGACTTCCTGTCCGGGGAAATTTCTGCCGCTCAGAACCGACCAGCTCAGCTGTTCAGAACTGTGGACAGATTTTGCAACCCAACCTGTCTACAGCTCCGTAGAGCGTTTTCACAATTACAGTGTGATGAGCTTGCTCGGTTCTTTGCTGATAAGGTGGCTGACATTAGGTCAGCGATCTGTTTGACACATTCTATGTGGATTGCTACTGGCCAGAACCTGATCACCAGCCCTTCATTTTTCTGGAGCACCTTCGCCCGCCCGGAAATCGTAGATGTTATGCGGATTGTCCAAGGATTGCGCCCTACCTGCTGTAGTTTAGATGCATTCCCTACTTCCCTAATTCTGGGGTGTGGGGAGTCTATTTTCCTGGCTCTAGCACAGATAGTCTGGTGTTCCCTTGACTCAGGTGAATATCCTTGTTCCTTGAAAGAGGCAGTGGTGACACAGTTGTTGAAGAAAGCATCCTTGGACCCAGACTGTCTTGCTCACTATAGACCTATCTCGAACCTTCCGTTTGTGGGGAAGGTAATCGAGAAAGTAGTGGCAGCCCAGTTGGAGAACCATTTGACCATCCATAGCATCTACAAACCTCTCCAATCAGGTTTTCAAAAGAGGCACAGAGACTGCGCTGGTTCAGGTGCTCAATGATCTCCTGATGGCGACAG
The DNA here is from genome assembly GCA_016271365.2 of Neoceratodus forsteri. Lineage (NCBI taxonomy): Eukaryota > Metazoa > Chordata > Ceratodontiformes > Ceratodontidae > Neoceratodus > Neoceratodus forsteri. The sequence goes on along the minus strand of CM028129.1, from coordinate 499,607,910 downwards.
ACCAGAGAAAACGGTCCATTTTGCTACTATTAGATCTGTCATCAGCATTTGACACCATTGACCATGGGGTCCTACTTGAGCGCCTGAGATGTATTTGTGGGCTCTCTGGGATTGTTCTCAGATGATTCATACCTCACAGAAGAACCCAGAGGGTGGTGTCAGGGTTGTTTTTTTCCTCTGATCCCATCTCTCTACTTTGTGGGGTTCCTCAGGGCTCTATATTGTCCCCCATGTTGTTTGCGGTGTGCATGCTTCCCCTCGGAGACATTGTGAGACGGTATGGGCTGAGGTTTCATTGTTACACAGATGATGCCCAGCTATACCTGTCCTTTGCACCCGACCAGGAAGGAGCCATCTTGGTATTTAACAGCTGCCTAAATGAAATCCAGGACTGGATGAGGTCCAGCTGGCTGAAGTTGAATTCTGGAAAGACGGAGATGTTGGTATTGGATCTGGATCACCGGATAGGGGGACCTGGGGCCAGCACCCCATCTGGACTGTTTTTTTGGGGATGTCGAGCTACAGGTCCCTGACCGGGTGCGAGACCTGGGGGTGATATTAGATGTGGGGCTGACTCTTCGGTCCCAGGTGTCAGCAGTGGTAAAGTCATCTTTCTACTATCTAAGAAACATTGCCAGGATCAAGCACCTTGTTCCGTCCGGTGATCTGCCAACTTTGATCCATGCCTTTGTGACCTCACACCTGGACTACTGCAACTCGCTTTACTTTGGTTTTCCGGGGGTTGATATCCGCCGCTTGCAGCTGGTGCAGAATTCCGCAGCCCGGGTGTTGATGGGCACCCCTAGATCTTCCCATATTACACCGGTTCTGCGGGAACTGCACTGGCTGCCAGTTCAGTGGTGGATCACCTTCAAAGTCGGACTACTGACTTTTAAAGCCCTAAACGATCTGGGCCCTGATTACCTGAAAGAACTCCTGATCCCTTATCGACCTGTGAGGTCGCTCCGCTTAGCTGATGAGGAGTTACTAGAGATTCAAAGGGTGATGTTAAAATCTGCTGGGGCCCATGCTTTTATGTTTGTGGCGCCTTCCCTTTGGAATTCTCTATCCTGTCGGACCAGGGAGTGCACGACCGTGGGGAGTTTTAAACAGGCTTTGAAATCCTTCCTGTGGGAAAAGGCTTATGGTTTTACTGTTCATTGATTTGCTTTTGTGTGTTTTTTATAATATTGCTTTCTGTATTTCTGTATTCTGTACTCTTGTATTTTTATCTTATGTATTTTATTGGAATGCGCCTTGACACTTGAAAGGCGCAATATAAATAAAAATATTATTTTTTATTAAGGGAAGGGATAAAGCAACGGAACAAAAGAGTATACAGGGAGGAGAGCTTAAGAGACTGTGAAATGGCACCACAATCCACCTTAGACTGTTGGAACATTATCAATTCTATCAGTCAGAAATCTCTCGTAAGAAGGCAGAGTTCCTGTCCGGGGAAATTTCTGCCACTTAGAACCAACCACTCAGCTGTTCAGAACTGTGGACAGATTGTGCAACCCAACCTGTCTTCAGCTCTGTAGAGCGTTTTCACAACTGTGTCACTTTAGAGACTGGAAATGGCACCACAATCCGCACAGGGGTTGTATACAGACCTCCATCTCAGGGGGAGGGAATGGATAAGGATATGATAGAAGGCATCCTTAGGATGGCAGAGAAAGGGGAGATACTGTTGATGGGGAACCTGAATATGCCAGATGTTAACTGGAGCACCTTTGCTGAAGCCACATCCAAGAGCAGGGCCATTCTCGATGCTCTACAGCGGGCATGCATCAGGCAGCTAGTTTTGGAACCCACTCATGAGGAAGCAATCTTAGACCTCGTACTCGCAAATGGGGACAGTGAGAAGATCTCAGATATAGAAGTGGGTAGCCATCTGGGAACAAGTGAGCACCAAACACTGTGGTTCATGATAAACTCAGCTACAGAGTCAAGCCATACAGAAGTGAGGGTACTGGACTTCAGGAGGGCTGACTTTGGCAAGATGGGAGAGTGCCTTAGAAAAGCACTAGCAAACAGGCAAGAAGGAGGGGGTGTAGCAACAATGGGAAAACATCAAAACTGCCATCACAGAGGCAACAAGCCTTCGTGTGAATCAAATCAAAACGAAAGAAAAAGCCACTATGGTTTTCAAAAGAGGTGGTGGGGAAAGTTAGGGAGAAAAAGACAGCATTTAGGAAGTATAGGGAAACACAGAAGAAGCAGGGAGCATAGAAAGACAAAGGAAGGAATAGTGAGGCTGAAATTAATGGACGGTGGGTGGGCAGAGAGGGACAGTGAAAAAGCAGGGATACTGAATAAATACTTCTGCTCAGTATTCACAAAAGGGGAGGAGGGGGAGGTACCTAATTCAATGAACAGAAGCACACTGGATAGGGGGGTTGATCCCAGTCCTTTCACAGAAGAAAAGGTTCTGAAAGAACTCCTAAAACTGAAGGTGGACAAAGCAATGGTGCCTGACGGGATTCACTCCGGAATGCTAAAAGAATTAAGGGGAGAACTAGTGACACCACTGACTAACCTTTTTAACAAATCATGGGAGGATGATGTGGTACCCGAGGACTGGAGGAAGGCGGATGTGATTCCCCTTCATAAAAGTGGTAGCAAGGCAGAGGCAGGAAATTACAGACCTGTCAGTTTGACCTCTGTGGTAGGGAAAGTGATGGAATCACTTCTGAAGGAAAGAGCTGTTGAGTACCTAGAGGCCAGTAGGGCACAGGACCCAAGGCTGCACGGGTTCACAGTGGGAAGGTCATGTCAGACGAATCTAATAGATTTCTTGGACTGGGTGATCAAAGTAGTAGACCAGGGAGGGGCTGTGGATATGGCCTACCTAGACTTTAGCAAGGCATCTGACACAGTCCCACACAAACATTAATAAACAAATGAACCAGCCTGGGAGTGGGTCCCAGGGTGGTAGCCTGGGTAAAACACTGGCTGGACAACAGGACACAGAAGGTAATTGTAAACGGAGCCCACTCTGAAGAAAGGGGGGTTGCTAGTGGGTCCAGTCCTTTTTAATGTCTTTATAAGTGACATTGCAGTGGGACTGGAAGGAAAAGTATGCCTCTTTGCAGATGACACGAAGATCTACAACAGGGTTGATAAACAAGGAGGCTTGGAAAGGATGAGAAGGGAGTTGGCAAGGTTGGAGGAATGGTCAGAAGTATGGCAGCTTGGATTCAATGTAAAGAAGTGCAAAATACTGCACCTGGGAAAGAAAAACCCAGGGGAAGAGTACACAATGAGGGGGAGGTAGTAACAACAACAAAAATGGAAAGGGACCTGGGGTAATCATATCAGATGACCTTAAGGCTGGCAAGTAATATGGGAAGGCAGTAGGGAGGGCTGGAGGGATACTGAGATGTACAGGGAGAGGCATCACCAGTAGAAAACAGGAAGTTGTTATCCCTCTGTACAGACAGTTGGTGAGACCCCATCTGGAGTACTGCGTCCAGTTCTGGAGACCCCACCTCCGCAATAGACAGGACGGAGGCAGTCCAGAAGAGGGCAACTAAAATGGTGCAGGGTCTGCAAGAGAAGCCATATGAGGAGAGACTAAGGGAGCTTAACATGTATACCCTTGAGGAAAGAAGGTACAGGGGGTACATGACAGAAACTTTTAAGTACCTCAGTGGAATCAACAAAATCCAAGAGGGTAGCATCTTTCAGAAAAAAAGATGTGCACAAACAACGGGCCACAATTTGAAGATAGAGGGGGGCACGGCTCAGGGGCAATGTGTATTTTTTCACAGAGAGGTTGGTGGATGCATGGAACAGCCTTCCTGAGGAGGTTGTGGGGTCTAAAACTGTGGGAGAATTCAAGAATGCATGGGACAGACATAAGGCAATTCTTGTGGGGGGAAGGAAGAAATTGGCTGTTGGTTAACTAGGATCTGCAACTTATCCTGTAGGTAGGGAAATGGGTACAATAGGTGGGCCAAGCGGTCCTTCTCTGCCATCAAAGTCTATGTTTCTATTTCTTGTACTTTGGACTACAGGTTATGGTCCGGGGTGGGTGGTGCAAGGCGGGACCATTAGGGTTGAAAACCCAAGGAAGACCCCACCACTGATTTCATCAAGATTCCAGAGACCCAAAATCCTAATGTTTTTTTCCTTTTGCTTCTTGGGGGTGGGGGTGGGGAGTTAGAATTGGAAACGCTAACACCACATTTCTCTACTTTCATGGTGTTAAGTTACCCTAACTGGTGCAGTAAAGAACAGTTACGTAAGAACTTACCGTAACAGTAGATCTTCGAGGGACTCTCTTTCATCAGGTCACACCCATGGAACTTAGCTGCCAGGTACTAGGATCCCACAGACGTTTTCCTGTAGCAGTCTAGTAGGGGCCACCCACATCAATGTCACATGCCAACGTCCCTTATCTCACATAAGTGTGGGCAGCCCAACTCCCTCCTCAGTTCTTTCCTGCCAGAGACCATATGAGCTAGGCCTCCCACTAGGGAACCAAAAAGAGAGAAAGGAGCCCCCCTTTAAGAAGGGGCTAGAGCAAACAGAATGCCTGGCTGGAGACAGAGAGGGCCAGGGGGATAAAGGGTGGGATGGCATGACCTGATGAAAAACACTCCCTCGAAGATCTACTGTTGCGTTAAGTTCTTATGTAACTGTTCTATCTTCTTCGGGGATATCTCTTTCATCAGGCCACACTTATGGAATGAGTCCCAAGCAGTTCTGACACTGAGACAGTCTGGGTGGCAAGAAGTCAAAAGCCTAAGAAAGAAGGCCTTGTAGCACAGCTAGGCCAAATCCTGCCCGCTTTCTAGAGGCACTGTTCAGACTCTAGCACTTTGTGCAAGTGTGGACAGTACTCCATTTAGCAGCAGCACAATGTCTGCGGATGAGACATTCCTGAAACAGGCAACTGAAGTGGCCACGAACAACCCCTGGAAGTTGCTTACCCTATTTCCTGTAACAAAAAGTAATACAGTTGACCAACCCTTTGGACAAACACCGTTTAGAAACTGGAATGCCCTCTTTCCCATGGTCGAAAGAAACAAACTGAGAGAACTTCTGCAGTCACATTAGTGGAGGTGCATGAGAACTCCTTGGTGATGTGAAAAAAAAAACCACCACTCCTACCCTCTATGTAAGGAGGTGATGAGAATCTGGTACTGTGCTCTAGATCACAGTCTAGAACTGTCGACCGTCCAAGTTCCAGGCGACCAAAACGTCCTGGCGGACAGCCTCGGCCACTAGGGAGTTCTCATGCACCTCCACTAATGCGGTATATTGTATTCTTTGCAGGAAGTGTGCAGCTATTTACATTGCCGAGACTGATAGATGCCTTGCTGACCATTCCAGGGAACATTACAGAGCAGTCAGGAATGAGGACACTGCTAGACCCATTGTATCCCACTTTATCTCCAGGGACGACAGTGTTGATGACCTTTCTGTTTGTGTCCTTCAGCAGGGCTTCCAGGAATCTGACCACAGAAAAAACACGGAAACCAAGCTGATCCATCTTGGCTCCCAGCAGCCCTCTGGTTTAAATGATATACTTAGTTTCCACTAACATCCTTCAGCCACCCCTTATTTTCCCTAAAGTCTGTTTGTATCCGTTCACATTTCATTTCTTTTTCATTTTCACCGTTAATCTCAATCTGTCTCCTTCCCCCACATTTGTCACCTTTCAGCCTTCTTACTAGGCCCTGTTAATTAGTCCCCACCTGAGGGACTTCTCTAGCTCTTTCACTCCTATCATGCTTTTTCTTTCCCATCATCACCTTTTTGTTTCACAGATTCTCTCTTAATCTTGCCACTTATCACTTCTCCTAAGCCTCCCCTTTTTCTTTCTTTCTCCACATATATATATATATATATATATATATATATCCATATTTTACCTCCCTCTACACTAACTTTTTTTTTTTCTCTTTTAGATATTTCCTGAAGAAGACCTAAGGTCACAGAAACACAGAAGTTGACGGCAGATAAAGACTGCAAGGCCCATCCAGTCTGCCCATTTCTTTTTCTACCTTATGAATGTGCCATCGGCCTTTGCTCTGTCAATGGCCTATCTATTCATACTCGTCTGTATTGCTCCCTTACGCCTATCCCATGCCTGTTTGAAGCCCTGCACTGTATTCATATCCACCACTTCCTGAGTTAGGCCGTTCCATGCATCCACCAAGCTTTCTATGAAAAAGAACTTCCTCATATTACCTCTTAATCAGCCTCCCTCTAATCTCATGCTGTGTCTTCTTGTCCTGCTATTATTCTTACATTGAAACATGTTTGATTCTTTCACCTTGTTAATGCCCATAAGGTGTTTGAATGTTTCGATCATATCACCTCTCTCCCTCCTTTGCTCTAGGATATACATGTTGAGCTCTGTTAATCTGTCCTCATGTTTTCTGATGCAGTCCCTGCACCACTTTGGTTGCCCTTCTCTGGACTGCCTCAATTTGGTTAATGTCCTTGTGAAGGTGTGGCCTCCAGTACTGCACGCAGTACTCCAGATGGGGCCTAACCAGTGTCTTGTAAAGAAGGATTATTACCTCCCTCTTCTGACTTGTGATACCCCTACTAATACACCCCAACATCCCCCTAGCCTCACCTACTGTTTTAGTGGTACTGCTTGGATGATTTCAGGTCATCGGTGATGATGATGCCCAAGTCTCTTTCTTCCCTTGTGACTGCCAGCAACTCCCCTCCCAGCCTATAGGTGATTTCAGGGTTTCCCTTCCCTATGTGCATGATCTTGCACTTCTTTGCATTAAACTTCAGTTGCCACTTTTTCGACCATTTTGCTAGTTAATCCAGATCTCTTCTCATTCTGCCCACACCATCTGGATCATCTACTCTGTTGCAGATCTTGGTGTCCTCTGCAAACAGACAAACCTTACCCTCCAGTCCATCTGCAATGTCACTGATGAAGATACTGAAGAGGACTGGTCCCAGGACTGAACCCTGAGGCACCCCACTTGTGACTTGCATCTCTTCTGACTGTATACCGTTTATCACCAATCTCTGTTTTCTGCCAGTCAACCAGTTTGCCACCCAGCTGACCAACTTCTGACCCACCCCGAGCCTACCCAGCTTATTAATCAATCTTCTATGTGGAACAGTATCAAAAGCTTTGCTGAAGTCAAGGTAGGCAACATCAACTGCTCCCCCTTGGTCCACCACTCTGGTTACCCAGTCAAAGAAATCTAAGAGATTAGTTTGATAGGACCTTCCTTTTGTAAACCCATGCTGTCTTGGATCTTGTGATCCTATGGATTCCAGGTCTTGCACTATCCTTTCCTTAAGGAGTGCCTCCATAATCTTGCCCACTACTGAGGTAAGACTGACTGGTCTGTAGTTCCTTGCCTCCTCCCTACTACCACTCTTGTGGAGCGGGATCACATGAGCCGTTCCCCAGTCTTCTGGGACCTCTCCTGTGCTCAGAGACTCACTAAACAGTTCTGATAATGGCTCTGCTAGTTCCACCCTTAGCTCCTTTAGTACCCTGGGATGTATGCCATCAGGTTCCATTGCTCTGTCCACCCTGAGCTTATCAAGCTCTTGTAGGACCCTTTCTTTTGTGAAAGGACTAGTGCACACCTCCTTCCCCCCGTGTCCATGGTGTTCAGCTGTGGGCCATGCCCTACCTTCTCTTCAGTAAATACTGAGCAGAAGTATCTATTTAGGATAGATGCTTTTACATGGTCCTCCTCCTCCTCACATGCCCCCTTATCCCCTTTGATCTTAGCAAGACCCCCTCTGGACTTTCTCCTTTCACTAATATATCCATAGATAGTCCTGTCACCTTCTTTTACTGTTTTTGCTAATGTTTCCTCAGTTTGGGCCTTTGCCTGCCTTACTGCCTTCCCTGCTTCCCTTAAGGAAGTTTGGTATGCCTCCCTGTCTTCATCCCGCTGCGTTTCCTTATATTGCCTGAAGGCCAGCCTTTTGCCTCTGATCTTTTCTGATACTGTTTTTGAGAACCAAAGTGATTTCCTTCTTCTTTTGCGCTTCCTTTTCTCTCTAACACAATGGGCTGTTGCTTCAAGTACTGCATCCTTAATGCTTGCCCACTTTGCCTGTACTCCCTCACCTGTATTTCTTTTTGCCAGGGCTAGCTTAACTCTGTTGGCCAAAGGTCAAAATGTAGATTTTTAACTCTACTTTCAGCGTGCATTTATTATAACCATTTAATTTTGCTTTTAGACCACATGCTGATGCAATGCCTTGTTTTTGTTATAAAGATAAGATTGTCCGACTGCACCAGGAGGGAACCCGGAGAGAGGTGGTTCTGGAAAGCTTGTAAGGCATACAGAATTGCTTTCGTTTCTAGCATGTTTATGTGGAGATGTGCCTCCAACACTGACCAGGACCCCCAGATCCGGAAGGGACCCAGGTGCACCCCCCAGCCCAGACCAGAGGCATCTGAGGTGAGGATCTGCTGCAGGGAGGGAATGAGGAAAGGCACCCTTCTCAGAAGACTGACAGGATCTATCCACCACTGAAGAACCTTGTGGACAGGGGAGAAAACAAGAACCCGGTGATCTAGATCATCAGTACGTTGATCCCACTGGACCTGAAGGGTCCACTAGGGAATCCTCATATGTAGCCTGGCCAAGGGGACAGTGGCTATGGCCACAGCCATCATGTCCCACAACTTGAGGAAGGTCCTGATGGTGAGCTTTGACCAACCAGCTGGGCCTGTGCTATCAGACATTCCACCCTGTACTGAGGAAGGAAGGCTTTACCTTGGGTAGTGTCCAGGGATGCCCTAATATACTGTAGCCACTGGCATATGAAGAAGACTGATTTCAGTAGATTATGGTAATCCCCAAAGCCTGGAATAAATGCCTGGTGCGGTCTAGAGTCCACAGCAAGAGATCCCTGGACAGGGCCTTCAGCAACCAGTCATCCAGGTAAGGGAAAACCTACAGGCCTTTGCACCCGAGGGCTGTTGCCACTGCTGCTAAGTGCTTGGTAAATACCCACGGCACAGATAACAAGCCAAAGAGCAAGACTCTGAATTACTGGTAATGTTTCCCCTGGAACAGGAACCTGAGATATCCCCTGTGGGGGAAGCACATCTTGATATGCAGGTATGCATCCTGCATGGCCAGGGAGCATAACCAGTTTCCCTGCTTGAGCAGAGGCAGCAGGCCAGGCAGGGTGATCATCCAAAACTTCTTGTACTGAATGTAAAGATTTAGTTCCTTGAAGTCTAGAATAGACCTCAGATCCCCAGTGTACTTGGGAACAAGGAAGAACTGTGACTAGAACCCCTTGTTTCTTTGCTGATCGGGCACTGGCTCTACAGCCCTTCTGAGCAGCAGAGTGAGCACCTCCTCCCGCAGCAGTAGAGCGTGATCTGGAGGATAATGGGAAGGAACAGGTGGGCAATCTGGAGGCTGTTCTAGAGCATGGCCCTATTCGACGAGCTGTAGGATCCAAGCATCTGTAGTAAGGGCCCTCCACTAGTCTATATGGAGGAAGAAATCACCCCCTACCACTACTCTCCTAGCTTAGAACAGGAGGAGAGGGATCGAGCAAGAGGTCATGCTGAGATTAAGCTGGCAGCGGGAGTCGCACCACCACCTCTGGGGCTTTTGGCAGGGGCACTAGAGGTGGAGGAAGGGGCAGACAAGGAAGCATTGACTCTGCACTTGCCCTGAAGTCTGGTTCTTGACTTATGAGAGATCTTGCAACAGGAGGATCTCGGTATGATAAAGAGAATGAATGGATTGAATAGCCCTACCAGAGGCCTGCAGGGTCATTAATATTTATTTATTTCATGATTCGGACATAACCTTTGAGCAAAATACTCTTTTTCAAAGATTCCATGTCTTCACAGGAGGACAACACAGAAAGGTAGTTACAGAGTATGGGTGCACAAGTATAGAGACAAAAAATACAAGAAATAACTGCAATTGGTCTATCTACAATTGTAAGCTATCTTATATCGAGGCACAGCATATTGCAGTTAGTAAAGCCCAAAGTACATGGTGAGTGCTGTGGGTTTAAGAAACTAATTTAGCAGGAGGTAAAGCAGCCAGGGGAGACATTGTCGTTATTTCATATAAAGTCGGGGAGACTCACCATAGGCTTTCACACCCTGTATGTTAAAGGTGACCTGCAAACTAATTGTAGCAGCCTGCTCCCGTCCCACATACCTTTCTAAGCTGCTGTGGGAGTCCAGGGCTGCTATGATGATTTTTCAAATAAAACTAATATTAAAAAAGTGCCGAAACTTTTCAGCGAACACGGAAGTGCCTGGCAGGTCCCGACTGAGCGGGCGCAAGTTACTATGGGTATTCCACCCAGTTTGTGACGTGGCAAACACCACTGCTATGAATGAACAGCAGTGGCTGCAGTTTACCATTATATATTTTATTGCTTGTACGAGGATCTTGATGCCTAAAATCATAAGTACAGCAAGGACCCGTCCAGGTGTTGCTGTACATGCGATTTTAAGCATCAAGATCCACGTAGAAGCAAGGGGGGAGACAGGTGCTTTGAGACAATCACATTTGTGCCGGGTCAATGGCAGGAGAGGGACTTAAAACAGAGTGCTGGGGGGCGCTGATGAGCAGCTAAGAAGTAAGACGCATTCTCCTCGAGCTCCGCACCCCAGAGACCTAAATATATTATTTTTTACGTAAAATTAAGATAAATAGAATAGGATTTTGCTGCATAAGTGCCCGGTGCCACATAATGATGGACGACTACCTCTCTAACGCAACTGGGAAGCCCGCTAGAAATGCTGGGAAAACCTGAAGAAACAGCCAGCTGGGCCCACACCAGAAGCTACAGGCCCAATATCCTTCTCGGCGGCATAATTGGCTGTACTGGGGCGAGAGGTGACAACATAGGTGCTGGCGGCATTGAATCCCCGCTTTGAAAAGCTGGAGAACCAGACTGAAGCAAAGCTGCAAGAAATAGCGGAGAGAACCGCAGCACATGGTGAAAGGTTAACGAAGGTGGAGGATCGTACAGCTAGGGTTAAAGATTTGGTACAGCCTCTACCGGAGAAAATCACTGCCTTGGAGAAGGCATTGGAGGATATGAGAGAAGCCCTAGACTATCAAGAGAACTATTTTAGGCGCACCAACTTGTGTTTACGGGGGCTCCCTGTGGTGAAAGAGGGGCTGGACATAATGAAATTCTGTGCTGAAAAACTTCCGAAAATACTGAAACTACAACCTAAAGCGGGAAAGCATAAGACTGAAAGGGCCGCAGTCTGGGCCAACCCCCTAGAAGTATTATTATTCGGTACCATAATTTTCAAGACAGAGAAACAGTGATAAAAGCCTTTAAAGTAAACCAGCCTGTTGAAATTGATGGAGTGAGAATCCATGTTACACAAGACAGGTTACTTAAGAAAAGGCGGGTGTTAACTGCTGCGATGGCCCAGATGAGAGAGAAGCAAGTGGAGCACTATATGATTTACCCTGCGATCCTTAAGATAAAACACGAAGGTGCAGTGTACTCGTTTTGGGAGGTGGAGAAGTCAAAAACCTTTATAAAGGAACTTAAGAAGAAAGTAGGCTGAAGAGAGTGGCGACATAATGGGAGGAGTGAGAGAGACTTGAGACACCGACTTTCTTTTTGGTTGGGGGTATATCCCCCTCTACAAGTTGAGTTGTTCATGTTTAGTGTTGAAAATTTATGAACTCAGGAGGCCTGCGGCTAAATCGGCGGATAATGAGGGCTGAATGGGAATGTTCTTGGATGAATACGTGCTGGAGTTTTGGAAATGAGGAGGGGAATGGTTGAAGAAGCAGGAGATGTTATCAGAAGAGCACCCGTGGGGAAGGTAGGCCGGGAGGAGCGGCTGGTGGCTTGGGCCTAGCGTGTGTGGTTATTTGGAATCACACGGTCTACTCCACCGGCCTCCAACTGGGCCGGCTGTTGAAAGGAAGCTTTATAAATGAATGGGACTGTGCATGGGACCATGGAGCTGGATAATGGATGGGACGGGGGATGGATATGACCGAGGGCAAGAATTAATGGGACCCAGAATGGACTGATGGGGGGCTGAACTTAAACGGTTCTGGTTCTTTGTCATATGCATGTTGTGTTATTATGTTACGGATTAGATGGGCCAGAATTGGCCACAGATGAGGTGGTCTCTGGGGATGGGGGGTGAGGGGAGGTAGCTGCTCAAATAGCAAAGTTTGGGAGGTGCTGTCATGATGGCAGAGGAAAGTATTGGTGAGCGAAGGCTGAAGAAGTGGAAAGGGGGGTATTGGGAGGAAAGGGTATGGTATAGGAAGTTTGGGAGAAGTAGTATGGGAAAGAGGAGGTAAAAGGGGGGATATAGTAGTTTCGGGGGGCAGGGTTAAGAATAATCGAGATTCACATTCAGGTGATAAGGGTAAAATGGTATGTAAGGATAGTAAAGCTCCTGATAGGGCTGCTGGGACGGTGAAGCCTAGACTTGGGCGAAATATGGTGGGAGTTGGAAGGAGGTTAGGAGGAAGGATGAATGCTGGAAGTATTTGGAGAGAAAGAGGAAAAGTGATAATGGAAGAGGACAATGGTGGGAAGTGATTTGGTGGTGCAATCCTGGAATGTTCGTGGTCTCTCTCCCAGTTAAACAGAGCACCGTGCTAACAGCGCTAAGGAGGGCACAAGTGCAGGTGGCTCTCCTGCAGGAAGCACACTTGACACCGGTGGAGCATGTAAAACTCAAAAGGGGGTGGGTGGGTGCGTGTTACGCAGCCTCTTTCAGCCCACGTAAACAGGGAGGGGCAGTCCTGGTGCATAAAAATCTGCCATTACAGATCACAAAAGTCCTTGCAGATTCGAGGGAAGGTAGATATGTTTTTGTTACGGGGGTTTTCCATGGCATGAAAGTCACGTTTGGGAGTGTATATGCACCAACCAATTTAGACCCAGGGTTTTACAATAACATACTGTCCATAGTGATAAGAGAACAATTTGAGAACCTGATTATGGGAGGGGACTTCAATTGCATACCTGTTGCTACCCTTGATCACTCGGAGGGGAAGGGACGCAGAGATCCATGTATTAGGAAATGGAGGAAGGGGTTGGCAGAATTGAATTTAGTGGACGCCTGGAGGACTGCATACCCTCAAGATAGAGAATATACTTTTTATTCTAACCCACACAAAATGTGGTTGAAGATTGATCATGTCTATGTAACGCTGGGCTGGTACGAGAAGCTCAGGAGGGTGGCACATGGGCCCATACAAATCTCATACCATGCAGGAGTGGCGGCATCCTTTTGATCTCCGAGTGAGAGGGAGAATGCAGACATGGAGATTCCCTACTTATATGCTAGGCTCGCAGGAGTTTCAGACTATGTGAAGGAGCAATTTAAATTTTATATGGATGTGAATGCACCGACTGCCACTTCTAAACAAGTGCTATGGGATGCAGGCAAGGCGTACATGAGGGGAGCAATTATAAGATATATGGCGAAATATAAAAAAACTAGACTGGAAAGACAGAAAGCCCTTCAACAGAAGTTGAAGATATTGGAGGGGAGGGTAGCAAGGGGGGAAGGAGGTGAACAGGCGAGGCAGGAGTTGGTAACAACTAGACAGACACTTAATACCCTGCTGATGGATGAGGCTCGGAAAAAACTATTCTATTTAAAGCACAGAATATATGAGTGGGGAAACAAGCCAGGACCCTTGCTGGTAAACCTTGTGAAAGGTAAGAAAAATGCAGTACACATCCTAGGCATCAAAAATAAAAAAGGGCAGACAGTTACTAAGTACGTGGAGATAAGGGACACATTTAAGAAATACTACGAGGATTTATACAGAGCAAGTGGAGAGGGAAGTGAAAAAGAAATGCATGAGTTTTTGGCTAAGTATAAATTGCCCCAAGTAACAAAGCACCAACAGGAGCTGTTAGATAAGGAGATTACCAAGGAGGAAATTATCCGAGCCATTAACACAATGAAGCCGGGGAAGGCTTGCGGCCTAGATGGCCTGCCTGTAGAGTATTATAGATTGCTGAGAGAGGAGGTAAAGGAGGTGTTCAGGGAAGGAAGAGAGAGTGGGGAACTACCAGATACATGTGGCTGTGCCTTAGTATGTGTGATTCCTAAACCAAATAAGGATCTAATGGAATGCTCATCATATAGACCAATATCCCTGTTAAATTGTGATGCCAAGGTGTTTGCTAAAATTTTGGCTACCAGACTGGAGGGTATCCTCCCAGAGTTGATCTACCCGGATCAAACCGGATTTACAAAAGGTAGGCACTCTTATCATAATATTAGGAAGGTCCTTAATGTCTTGGAACAAGCCAAGAAATCGGGGGCAGCTGTACTGTCAATGGGCCTTGAAAAGCGCTCGACAGGATTGAGTGGCCATATCTGTTTACAATCTTAGAACGCTTTGGGTTAGGGGAAAGTTTCACTAAAATAGTAAGAGCATTGTACCGGGCACCCAAAGCTGCAGTACTGGTCAATGGGAACTTAACAGAACAATTTACGCTCCATAGGGGGCAAGGCAAGGATGCCCTCTCTCCCCTCTGTTATTCGCAATGGTGGTAGAGCCACTGGCTATAGCCGTCAGGGAGGACCTAAGAATATGAGGGATAAGAGGGAAAAGTAGGGGACAGCATAAAATTACACTGTATGCTGATGACATGATGTTATATGTGACGAGCCTTTCACAGTCTATGCCTGCCTTGCTGGAAATCATAGCTCAATTAGCTATATTCTCTGGATATAAACTGAATCTGGGAAAGTCTGAAATCATGTTTCTGGAGGAATGGGGGGATGGGGATGGGGGTGGTACATGGGGCCTGCGGAGGGTGGATACGCACTTCACCTGCTTAGGGATCAAGACAGAAGGGACTTGAGAGCACTATATAGATTGAAATATATCCCACTATTGAAACTAGTAAGAGAGGATTTGGGTAGATGGAGAAACCTGCCTATATCATGTTTAGGACGTATTCATTTACTTAAGATGAACATTCTTCCCAGAGTCTTATATCCATTACAGATGTTGCCCACAGGGTTGACAGGGAGAGATATAAAGGCATTTGAAAAGGATTGCTCCAGGTTTATATGGCAAGGGAAGAAGCCCAGAGCTAGTCCAAATAAGTTGAAAGCTGACCAATCTAAGGGAGGGTTAAACTATCCAGACATGAAGTTATATTTTTGGGCGGCACAAATGAGGATCATCAAAGATTGGGTGTATAGGCCAGAAGAGGCCAGCTGGATGGACCTGGAGGAGGAAGGATATAGGGTTTGAATCTTTTCTTTGTTAGCAGAAGCAGGTAGAAGGGGGCTGCAGGATGAGAGGAATTCGAGTATCTTAGTGAAGGGGGTAATAGATAGCTGGGACCAAATTAAGAAGGCGATGGGGCATCAAAAGGGGGAATCTTTTATTTTACCATTAGTTGGGAACCCATTCTTTATCCCGGGGGTAGGAGATCCCGTATTTCAGATTTGGGAAGAGAGGGGGATAATGTATCTTAATGATATAAGGAAAAAGGGAGTGGTCCACCCATTCAATGAGCTTAGGGAAGAACTGGGTTTCCCGGCCCATCACTTGTTTAGATATTTCCAGGAAAGGAAATATGTTCAAGGCATTGAGAAGCAGAGGGTCCCAGGAGCCAGGATTCATGTTGTGGAGGAAATGCTGCAGCAAATTAAACAGAAACCTGTAGGTATTATTAGGAAGGCTACATCCCTCCTGCACCTCCAGTGGTCAGATATGACAATTAAAACTAAGCTCCTATGGGAAAGGGACTTGGGAGATAATACTGTCTGAGAAGCAGTGGATGCTAATGAAAGGGACACACCAAGGGTTTTTACTTTGTAATAAATATAAGGAGGCAGCATATAAATTTGTGCACAGGCTGTATACTCCACCAGTTGCAGTGAACAGGTATAACCCAACAATATCGGCTATTTGTCAGAGGTGTGGGTCAGCCTTGGGTACCTACCTACATTCATTTTGGACATGCCAGATACTCCAATCCTTTTGGGGGGAAGTGGCGAAAGAGTTGTCAAACATGAAGGGGCAGCAGGTTAGAGTGGAGCCACTCTTAATGTTATTTGGTATAGATGACACACACCAGGAAGAGTGGGATGTGCTGGAAAGATGGGTGAGAATACTTCTGGTATTGGCAAAGCAATGTATTTTAAATACATGGGTTTCTGGGGATAAACCCACAATTAGGCAATGGAGGACTCTTGCATGGGATGCACTGCAATTTGAAAGTTTGATATATAAGGCTAGGGGGCGGGAAAATCAGTTTGTGGATATGTGGGCACCCTACTGGCATACTATGAACCCCTTGGAACAAGAGGCATTAAGTAGAGGATAAACTAAGCTATGGGGAACAAAACTAGGGAGGTTAATAGTAAAATATTAAAAAGTAGTAAAAGAGGACCCATGGAGTGATGGATGAGCTCCTCTGTCAGGAGAAGTTGGCTCTAAGGGGTAACATAAACAAAAAAGAAAAAGGGGTTATTATTGGAGCAAGGTATCAGAGGCTAAAGTGGAAGGTATTGATATTCATAGTGGACAAAGTGAATTCTCGATTAATCAGGGGGGAGGGGAGGGTGATATATAGGGTGGGGAGGAAGGGCCCTTTTTTCTTCTCTCTGGGGGTCTTTTCTGTGTCCTGCTATCCTTTTCTTTGTTCTTCCTCCTTTTTTTTTGTTTTTGTTATGATGTAAGAAAAAATTACTCACCTTAGTAATGTTGTTTCTTCTAATGGAGTCTTGCTATATTATGACTATTGCAGTTTGCCCCAGCCTTAGAACTGCTCCGGAGGTGAAAGAGTTAACTTCCATGCAGAGCATGGAGCTTAGAGCGCGAGCTCGGTTCAGAAGCTGTTTGGCTGGTTTCAAACCGAAACCGTCAGATCTTCTGAGCAAAAACTCACTAAGGTTCTGTGTGGAAGCTGTAACCTACACTAGCCAACTGGCCACTAATATATTAACACATTTTTGCTGGTCCCAACACAAAGACTCAAGTCAGTGGACCAGAAAATTAAGATAAAATAACTAAATAAACACAACACCCAAACATGAAAGAGGGCATCAATAGATGCCAACAGAGGACTACCCACCCCATACCCCAAAGTAGGAGTTCTGAGAGGGGCAGGCTGGGGGGGAGGTCATAATATAGCAAGACTCCATTAGAAGAAACAACATTACTAAGGTGAGTAATTTTTTCTTCAAACAACATGAAGTCTTGCTATATTATGACTATACAGACTACACAGCAGTACCTCCATGGAGGAGGACAGAACCTACTTAGGAATAGGCTCTGAAGCTGACTGTGCCAAGCCGAGCATCCTCCTGGCCTGAATATCCAGGGAGTAATGCTTGGTGAAAGTGTGTACTGTCTTCCAAGTAGCTGCCTGACATATCTCCAAGATAGGGATGTCTCTAGCAGCAGCTAGAGATGCAGCTGTACCTCTGGTAGAGTGAGCCCTCAGGCCTGAGGGACCTTACCCAGCTTTTGATAGCAAAATTGGATACAAGAACGATCCACCTGGCAATGGATCTCTTAGTGGCAGGTCTCCCTTTCCCAACCTCACCATAAGTGAGAAACAGTTGGAGGGAGTCAAACCTGTGACCCTTGGTACGCTCTATGTAGTAACTTAGGGCCCTCTTAACATCTAAGCTGTGCTGCCTCCTCTCACCAGAGGAGGAATGGTCAGTGAAGAACACTGGAAGTGAAATAGATTGGTTAAGGTGAAAATCTGAAACCACCTTAGGCAAAAACTTCCTGTTAGTCCTGAGGACCACTTTATCCCTGTGAAAGGAAATAAAAGTCAGTTTCTACTGATAAAGCCTGTAACTCACTTATACGCCTGGCAGAAGTGATGGCTACCAGAAATACAGTTTTCCAAGTCAAATACTTAAGCTCTGCCGAAGACAGAGGCTCAAGGGGGGGTTGCATTAGCTGAGCAATGCATACATTAAGATCCCAAGCCAGGGCAGGGTCCCTGAACGGAGGATTGGTGTGAAACAATCCTTTAAAAAACTTGGAAAATACAGGATGAGCAGAAAGAGAAGGGGCTTCCTGCTGAAATGAAGGCAGAGACAGCAGCCAAGTGAACTTTCAGGGTGGCTGGTCTCAGTCCCAAAAAATTAAGATGGACCATGTAGTCCAATACAGTGGGTAGATCAGCAGATTCTGGGGAAACATGCTTCCCAGAACACCATATGGAAAACCTTTTCCACTTGGAGTTATAGGTAGCCCTGGTGGAAGGCTTCCTAGCAGTCTTCAGGATTTCGAGGACACTTTGAGAAAGTTGCAAATCAGCAAACTCTAACTGCTCAAGAGCCAAGCCTTGAGGTTGAAGGATTTGAGATTCGGATACCAAACTCTCCCCTGAGCACAGGTTAACAGATTGTGGTTCCTGGGGAGACACAGGGGAAGATGGACTGCTAAGGACAGAAGGAGTGGGTACCAGGGCTGCCTGGCCCAGTCTGGAGCAATCAGGATCATTTGCAGGGCTGAGACCTGATTTTGACTAGTACTTTGAACAGGAGGGAAGGGGAAGGCATAAGAAACTTCCCTTCCCAATCGAGGAGAAAGGCATCCAGGGAACTGAGCCCCAACACTGGGGCCTGCAACAAAACAGTGGAAGTTGATAATTGTCTGGGGCTGCGAAAAGATATATCTGAGGAGTGCCCCATCCGGCAAACACTATCCCCAGTACTAGGGGATCCAGTGACCATTCATGATGGCCCTGGGAAATCCTGCTGAGGGCATCTGCCAGGACATTGTCCTTGCCTGGGAGGTGAACTGCTATGAGGGAAGTGTTCAGGGAGTAAGCCAGAGACCACCACTTCATCGCCTCGGTGCACAAGGCCAAAGACCGAGTGCCCCCTTGTTTGCTGATGTACCACATTGTAGTGGTGTTGTCTGTTCTGACCTGTACCACCTTGTTCTGAACAGATGCAGAGAAAACCTGAAGTGCTAGAAAAACAGCTCTGAGTTCCAACAGATTGATGTGGGCAGAGATTCCTGAGGGACCATAATCCCTGGGTGGAGAGGTCGCCCATGTGAGCTCCCCATCTCAAGAGGATGCATCTGTAGTAAGGGTCAAGGAATGGGACAGAGGGATGAAAGGCACCCCTGTCTCAGATTGCTCTGATCCTGCCACCACTGAAGGGCCTGGATCAGGGTTGAGTCACTGGGATTAACTTGGACAGAGGATCTCTTCTTTGAGACAAAGCTCTCAAATGGAACTGAATGTCCCTCATCTGAAATCTTGCTCCTTGCACCACAGCTGTGGAGGCAGCCATGTGCCCTAGGAGCTGCAGGAAATGCCTTGCTGGTCGAGAGACCTGCAGAGTGAAGAGGCGCCAGGGCCACTAAGGTCCTTACCCTTTCCAAGGAAGGAAAGCTCTGGCCTGCTTTGTATCCAGTTCTGCGCCTATAAAGGTGAGTACCTGGACAGGTTCCAAAACTGACTTTGAAGATTGAGAAGAAATCCCAGAGAGGTAAGCAGCTGCTGGGTAACTAGCAGGTGTGATTTGACCTGGTCTGGAGACTGACCCACAATGAGCCAGTCGTCCAGGTAGGGAAAATGGCAATCTTTGCCTTCTTAGGTGGCGACTGCTACTGCCAGACACTTTGTGAACACCCTTGGGGCAGAAGTGAGGCCGAAGGCATTGCTCTGAACTGATAATGGCCTGAGGGCAGTTCGAATCTGAGGTACCTTGATGGGAGCTTCTGATAAGAACATGGAAGTAGGCATCTTTGAGGTCCAGGAGGCTAGCCAGTCCCTGGCCTTAGGAGAATAAAATCATTCCCAGTGTCACCATTTTGAACTTTGGCTTTAAAAGGTGCTTGTTTATATATCTTAGATCCAGGATAGGCCGCCACTCTCCTGTCTTTTTTGGGGTAATGAAGTACCTGGAGTACAGACCCTTGCCCTGGTGAAGGGGAGAAACCTTTTCTACAGCTCTGAGAGCCAGGAGAGTTGAGACTTCTGTTTCCAAAGCAAGAGTCTCTAAAGGGTTTGTAGGTGGAAAAGATCTGGCTCTCATCTTTGAAATTTCTTGAAGCTGAGAACCAGACCTTGGCTCACTACTTCCAGGACCCACCTGTCTGAAGTTAAAGACTGCCAGTCCTGGATGAAGTGAGCCAACTGCCCCACAGGTAGTGGAGAGCGACCCTGGGCATCCCATCAGGGTGCCTGTTTGGCAGGGGCTTTAGGCTGAGGGGTGGGAGCAGGCCTGCTCGAACCCCGTCTGCCTCTCCCTCTGAAGAACCCCCTCTGTACATAGGCTGAAGAGGAGGCCTGAGTCTGGTAAAAAGGCCTGTGAAAAGGCCTACCCCTACCCTGGGGGCTGCCTCTGAGGAGTGGCTTGCCGTTCCTTGGCTTGTGCACTCCTGTAAGTGGTTCTATATTCATCCATTTTCTTCATATAATTCTCTGTCTGCTCCCCAAACAGAGAATTTCCCACCTAGAAAATCCATAGCCTTAGATTGGGTATCCTGTGACAAAGTAATACACCTGAGCCAGGCCAATCTCGAAAAGCCACAGATGTAGCCATGACTCTAGAGGATACATCGTTAGAATCCACTGCAGCATGGAATTGCACCTTAGATGCCTCAATACCATCAAGAGCCACCTGCTCCAGCTCCTTTGTGAGCTGGCCACGGACCTGTTTGGCTAAGGCCATGACAGTATCCCATCTAGATTTCTGGTATCTTGCAACATAAGCCATATAGTTAGCTTGTATGAGTCCCAAGGATGCTGCCATGTATTGTTTTTTGGCCATGGCATCAATCTTCCTAGAATCCTTGTCAGGAGGATGTGAAGCCAGTGGAATATTAGCTTCATCACAGGCTGCAGCCTGAACTACCCCAACATGACTGCATTGCTGTGAAAGAAAATCTGTATCAGGACCTGACAAAGTGTACCTCCTGTCCATCTTTTTATCCACAGGAGGCACAGAATTAGGAGCTTTTAAAATTGTTATTGTTTGTTTTCTAAAAGATTTATGTAAAGGGATGGACAACCTCCTGGACTCTGGGATATCCATCATCTCCACATAGTCAGGCTCCTCTTGCTCATCCAAAGCCTCCTCTAAGGGAAGCTGGAGGGTCTCAGCAACTTTTTTATAAAACAAAAAATGAGAAGGGGGCTCAGAAAGCCTAGGGGGAGACTCACCTGAAGGTCTGTCTGGGGAGATGTCCGGTTCAATGGGCACATCCAGACTTTCAAAGTCACATTCACACTGATCATAATCCTCATCCCCCTCCTCTGGTTCATATTACTCTTCTATATCATAATCCTGAACCACTGGAACCGACCGAACCAACCTTTTGCCAGACAGTGGCGGTTCGGAGGAACGAGGACAGGGACTGGACAATCTGTATTGCCTGGCTATCTCAGCAGCAGTTGGAGAAGGAATTTTGGACTCCAAACCTGCTGATTTTTAGTATTTTGCTGGAACTGGCTCCTCAGAGCCAGCTTTACGTTGGCCCGAGGAAGTCTCGCCCTGGTCAGAGGGCACTCCCTCCAGTTCGGTTGGCACCGAACCGGGCTGGCCATCCGGGTCAGCGGACTTTTTGGCCTCTCGTTCCCTGAGCCTGCCCACTCTCTTGTCCAGGGTGGCTGCAGGGAAATTTTTACAAATCTGGCAGTCTGAATTGAGGTGGTCAAACCCCAGACAATAGACACATGTAGTGTGTGGGTCAGCCTTGGCAAAGGCTTCCCCACAGACACTACAGTGTTGAAACCCAGTGGGCCGGTTTTCTTTTGGGTTTCTCAGACATGATGCCAGCCTAACCAACCAACTTGCCTTTTGATGACAGTGCAGGCAAGACACCCTTATCGGTTCCAAACCGTGTCACGGGTCGTGGAAAAAACCTAATGAAATCCTGTTTTTTTAGAACCGATAAGAACCGGGAACCGCACTCTAAAAAGCCTTAAAAGGCTTCAAACTTATATTTAAATACAACTCGATCGGTTCAACCGAACCGATAATACTTTACAAGTTCCACACAGAAAAAACCCTGTCTATTACTTACGATTACCATAGACAGAGCCTGAACCGATCGGTTTTGCGGTTAAAATAATGAAATCGCGATTAAATTAAACCGAGAAATAGCGCTTTAACCTGAAGAAATGAACCGAGCAACAGGAGGAGGAGCTCCGGAGCGACTGTTCAGTGAGGCGAAGTAAAGAATCTGACGGTTTCGGTTTGAAACCAGCCAAACAGAGCTTCTGAACCGAGCTCGCGCTCTAAGCTCCATGCTCTGCATGGAAGTTAACTCTTTCACCTCCGGAGCAGTTCTAAGGCTGGGGCAAACTGCAATAGTCATAATATAGCAAGACTTCATGTTGTTTGAATACCTAAAGATCAAATTATGGAGACATGTATCTATTCTGAGAATGATAATAAGGTCTATAATAATCACACTTAAATTAACTGGCGGAATTTAATGGATGTAATAAGTGAGGCCTGTAAGATTTGGATAAGAATGCTATGTGTCTGCTGAGATGTAAACCATTGTTTTCGCTTTGGTATGAAAAAGATAAACTAATAAAAAGATTATGCAAAAAAAAAAAGAAAAAAAAAGGGTGCTGAGTTAAGGACAGTAGATAGAAAGCTCATTGACAGGCTGTGGCTATGAAATGCTCAAGTTCGAGGGCTGGCAAGTAATAGGAGGAAGTAGGAGTTTAAACTCAGGGTTAGTGGGCAGCAGATTAACAAATCGGAGAATGCATCCCAAGAGCAGGCGGACTCCAAGCAATTGGGTGATAGTGCTACCGGTTACCTGCAGCTACAGACCTCAGCCTTGGCCAAATGACGTCTTAGTTCCGCCTTGAAGACGGGGAGACTGTTAATGAGTAAAAGGCGTGCTGGGATATCATTTAGCCAAGAAGGAGCCCTGTATGCAAAGAACCTCTGGCCAAGTGCTATTTTTCTGAAGGGAATGGCAAGTGGGCAGCGAGTCTGCCCTCTACTGTGGTACCCAGATCTACCTCACCAGAGCAGTTCTTTGAAGGCCAATGGAGCTTTACCTAGGAGAGATTTCATACCAAACAGGCACATTTGGTATTTGATACAGCTGGCAAGACTGAGCCAGTTAGTGTGCTCGTAGAGGGAGCAGGTGTGTACGAGATTATCAGCCCTAGTGCAGTGTTGGATGCCGATCCATAGACCATGAGTCCGTAGTCAACAACAGACAAGATGGAAGAGGAGACTGCCAACCTGAGTGCCTCAGGAGTTAGGTACTGTCTGTGCATGTAGGGAACTCCAAGTTTGGTGTTCACTGTTTTGACAACCTGATTGATGTGCTGCACATAGAGTAAGAGAGGGTGTCATCAGTGATCATGCCCTTTAAAAGAGTTGACCAGCTCGAGTGGAGCAGCCTTGTAATATCTTGTACATCATGGACAAAAAGGTTGAAGCCCACAATGGGAGCATCTAAGACTTTCTGCTAGACATCAACAGCAAAACCTGAGTCGCCCAGCCAGGAGTGCCATCTAAGGCAAATGGCAGTGGCAGTGGAATCAGACATGTCATAAACGGCTCTTAGGAGGTGCTTGCCGACACCCTCTGCAGCCTGAAGATGATTAAGGAGCTCTTGCGCTGAGGACCCTCAGGTAGGGTTGCCACCTGTCAGGTTTTTTACCTGGTGGTCAGGTTTTCAGGGTTCCTATCAGGTAATCCGGTTTTGCTCTGTGCTGGTCAGGTTTTTGAGCCATTTTGAGTGCTCCATACTTTTGAAACAAATTTTGTCGTATCATTCATTGTTTCAGCTACATGTCCAGGTTACAAACAAGTTCTGTTGTCAATGTAGCCTTTTGTTTGTGAATGCAGTCACCCTGGGAGGTGTAAAGTATGGCCATTAACTAACACCATTAGCACTTACTTAACCTAATCTTTCCACTGTATCTTAAAGTGGCATAGCAGCACTGCTGCCCCCACCTTTTGCAACAGTAACAGAGCCAGTTATCCTCCACTTTCATTTGCTGGAAAACATTTTCATCTCTAACAGAATTTAGGCATTTTTAAATGTTTTTAATTATTTTATTTCCTCAAGAAAAAAGTATAGTCACTTCTTTGGCTTTGAAATAGTACTGTGGACAAGAACAGGAAATGGAGCCAGAAAAAGATATAAAGTATGTATACTATTGTATGCTATTTACAGTATTTCCCTTGTCTCCCCCAGATCATATCTGTAAATGAGATGTATTTTATCTCTGTATGTTTATTTGGTTAACCAATGTCAATAAATATGTAAGTAAATACATAATTAGGAAGAACCTAGGAAAGTAACTTTAACAGGCACATTACAGTATCAATGTTTGTATTTAACTGCTGCTTTAAGTGTTTTTTTTTTATTGATATAATAAATGGATTTCTAGGAGGAACAATGCATGAGTCATGAAAAGGGGTGGGGCTAGGGGTGGATCTTAGGATCTGTTTTTTGCCTCATCCAAAGGTGGCAACCCTACCCTCAGGAAGGGCCTGTGCCGTGGCCTTGTCCTTTTTCTAGAGGGTTTTCTGGTACTTGACCAAATGGGATAGGTAACTGGCAATTCTAAGGCCTAGAATGGCAGAGGAAAGGGTTCTCTTGCCCCAAAGGTTGAGCTTCCTGGATTTGTCATTGGGGGGAGGGAACTCATGTGCTTGGGCACCTTGAACCTGTCGTGGGCTGCCTTGACAACCACTAAGTCAGTCTCTGGCTAAGCGGCATAGAAGAAAAAAAATTACTCACCACAGTAATGTTGCTTCTTCTAATGCAGTCTTGCTGTATTCTGACAATCTGCAGTTAGCCTCAGCACCTGAACTTCCCCAGTAGAGGAAAGGGTTAACTCTATGCCAAAGCATAGAACGTTGCTCTCAAGCTCGGTTTTCAAAGCTGTGTTCCAGGTACTCCTCAGTGTAACTGTCAGAGTCTTACAATTCCAAATACTAACTCACAGAATAGAAACTGTTTTCATTAAAACTTTTAAAGCCAAAGGCAATAACAAATGGGGTCCGAAAGACTCAGGTCGAGAACCCTCAAAAAGAAAACCTTATGTAGATAGTGATAATAATCAAACAATGTAATAGAACCAGAGAGCCCAATCTAAGCAAAATGGGATCCAAAAGGTACACCTCTAGGGTGCAACACTGCACCTGCCAACCCACAACCCAAAGGTTCTGAGAGGGGTGGCACGGTGGGAGGTCAGAATACAGCAAGACTCCATTAGAAGAAACATTACTATGGTAAGTAATTTTTTCTTCAAACAACATGAAGTCTTGCCGTATTCTGACAATCTGCAGACTACCAAGCAGTACCTCCATGGAGGAGGGAACTACAGAACCCACTTAGGAAAGAGGTTCTACAGCACTGCAGTGCCAAACCTAGCATCACTTCTGGCATGGGTATCCAGACAATAATGCTTGGTGAATGTGTGAACCATTTTCCAGGTATCTGCTTTATAGATTTCCAGGAGGGGAATATCCCTAGCTGTTGCCACAGAGGCAGCGGTACCCCTAGCAGCGTGTGCCCTCAGGCCTGAGGGAGGCCCTTTGCCCAATTTAGTGTAACAGATCATGATACAAGAAACAATCCATCTGGCAATAGCTCCCTTAGTGGCAGGTTTACCCTTGCCCACCTCACCATAAGTGAGAAACAACCGAGAACAGCCACCCCTATGGACCTTGGTATGGTCAACATAATAACTTAATGCCCTTTTTACAACCAGACTGTGCAACCTTCGCTCACCTGAAGAACAGTGGTAAATGAAGAGCAAAGGCAAACACATGGACTGGTTAAGACAGAAATCTGGAGGGGGCACTGCTGAGCAGTTTGCAGGAAACGGCCAACTGTAGAGCTCCATGAGATTTAATTTTATTTAAGCCTAATTTTGCAATTTTACTGGAGATCTTACTCTCTCAACACTCTGAGGGACTCCTTAAAGTGCGCTAGAACCCAAATATGGGCAAACATCAAGGAAATACTGCTGCCACAGCTAACTTTTTGCTCCCAAGAGGACTCAACCTCCTCGTGGTGAGGGGACCAATGGAGTCGATGAGGCCGCGCTCTCGGGTGCTATCTCGATGGAGGAAGCATCGCTGACTACTATTCAGACTACGCTGAACCAACTTGTTAAAACTGAGCAGGAAATTGATAAAAAATAGGACGTGCTCACCCCTCGGGTCTCGGCACTGTAGACCAGGATGGATGCCTGTGAAGCTACAGTACAGCAGAACGAGGGTGCTGTGTTGAAGGCCTGCGACATGACTACCCAGCTACTTAGAGAACGGACTGCTGCACTGGTGGATGGAGCTACTCGAAAACCAGACAAGAGACAGAAATCTATGCAATCTATGCCTTCTGGGTTTGCCAGTGAAAATCAAAGGGGAGGACTGCCTGGGCTTCATTAAATTATTCTTGCCTACGATCTTGGGGATCGACGAGGAGGCCCCCGACGTTTGAAAAAGCCTACCGTATTAACCCCAGAAGGCCACCAACAGATGCTAATACCCTGAGAACAGTCTTAGTAATTTGCTGTGGTGTCGGTGACCGAGACAAAGTATTGCAAGTCGTTCGCAGAAGGAGAACGTTCAGATATGAACAAGCTAAAATAAACATCTATCCAGACCTGGCATACAGTACAAGGCAAAGGCGTAAAGCATTTGATGGGGTTCGGGGTGAGCTGAGACTCTTGAATGTGGATCACCAACTCATTTTCCTGGCGCAGCTGCACCTATCATGGAAGGGACAGTCGTACTCGTTCAACGATCCTATGAACATGGAAAAAATCTTACATTTGATGGAAAAGGGCCTGGAGGAGTCTGCTGAAGACAGAGATCCCTCATCGGGGGAGGACTGAAGGTTCTCTGATATATTTCTATTGTGGGGTTTGTGGTGGTGAGCACTCAAAGGCCCTACGAGGCCTGTCAGACCAACTTTATGGAATCTGCCAATTTCGGGTTTAAGGCTTGTTTCTGAACTAAAATGGCTTTATGGGGAACAATCTGGAAATATTTTTAATTGGACTGGCAATTGAACTCCAACTTTTTTTTTGTTTTGGGGCCGTATACCTGAACAGTTCAAATGTTTACTTTTTTTTTCCGTATTCGCCTACTGCAGCGACTACTGGCGGGGGCATCCAACCGCTGGGAGAGCACCAAGCTCACTCACATGATGAGGGATCTGGCACCGCCATCGCTGGTCCGCTGGAGGATCTCCCCATACCCTGTCCAGCCAGATCAGCCTCGGACCCCCCCCCCCCAGTGCAATTCCATGCGAGTCCTCCCGGCAAGGCAGGGCGCTGCCATCAAGCTGCTTGGTAGCACCCAGCCATTTTCCACTTTTCTCCCCATTGGGAGCGCGGACGTGCAGTGACGTCTGCACACATTCGTGCCGACGTCTGCCGTGCTCCCCCCTCCAGGCACAGCATCGTATGCATTACCTCCGGGCGTCCCCAGGGGCCGCTGCCATGCGGTGTAGGTTCCCCGGCCCACCCTAGGACTAGGACAGCTGTCTCTCAATGCTCGATCCTAGTCCTCCCCTGCCGACCCGAGCTCATTCCCGAACCCGGGTCGCCAGCATAGCACGAGGTGTGGCGTCCAGTGCCTCAACCCTCAGCGCCACCGGGCTGGCCCAAATATTTACTTCTTAATTAAAGCTGAATGCACATATTTTAAGTTGGGTATTGCATAATGGGGATCCTTCCTTATGTACCTAATTACCCCTCGGGGCTTTGTTTTAGTTGCTGTGTCTGTGGGGAATGGGGACTGGACTGATGCCTATATTTTTTTTTTAACGATAAGAAGGGGTTACATTGTATTTGGGAGGTGGAAGGGCTCTACTATATCTACATCTTTGTTGGTATTGAACTATGGGCACTGTTAGATCCTAAGCCGGGTCTAACAGGATAGTGCCCCCTTATGATTTCCTACGAGGCTGTATGCTGGTGGATTTGAATTTTGTATATCAATGTCAAAATATCCCCCCTTGATGTAACAAGTGCGGAGGAGTATTATGATTACCTGTGTAACACATGTGGTTCTTGCTATATGTATTTTGGAAGTTACTCCTTCTTATTCTGTATTGTAATGTGAGTGATATGACTTGCAAAATCAAAAACATAATGCAAAAAAAAGGTGGAAATTTGACACCACTTTAGGGAGAAATTTTCTATTTCTCCTGAGGGCCACCTTATCTCTGTGGAAGGAAATAAAGTCAGGTTCCACTGACAAAGACTGTAACTCACTGATTCTCCTGGTGGAAGTAATGACTACCAGGAATACAATCTTCCAAGTCAAGTACTTTAGCTCAGCTGAAGACAAAGGCTCGAAAGGAGGCTGCATAAGCTGTGCAATACAGATATTCAGGTCCCAAGCCGGAGTTGGTTCCCTAAAGGGAGGAATGATATGAACCAGACCTTTGAAAAACTTACTGAACACAGGGTGAGAAGCAAGGGAACATCCCTTCGCTGCCGAAAGAAAAGCAGAGACAGCTGATAGGTGAACCTTAAGAGTAGCAGGCCTGAGGCTTAAAGAGTTTGAATGGACTAAATAGTCCAATGCTGTGGAAATGCCAGCAGAATCTGGCTGTATATCCCTCTGAGAGCACCAAATGCTAAACCTCTTCCACTTCAGAGTTATAAGTTTTTCTGGTAGGTTTCCTAGAAATCTTCAGAATATCCAAAACACATTGTGAAAGGTGCGATCCTGCATACTCTAACTTTTTAAGAGCCAAGCGTTGAGTCTGAGAGACTGGAGACTGGGATACCAAATCCTCCCCAGGGAGGAAGACAGAAGGTCGTGCCTCCTGGGAAGACAAAGAGGATTTGTGACTGCCAATGACAGCAACAGAGGGTACCATGGTTGCCTGGCCTGTAGTAGGGAGTATTCCTGGAACATCCTTTCTGTTAGTCGAAAAAGTCTGTTGCAACAGCATACCCCTTCTCCTGTACTGTCTCTTTTCTTCTTTCTTTATTTTCCCCCATCTTACAGGCAGGCCATCTGTCAGATGGCTCTCTTGCTCTTTCTGCCTCTGCTTTTCTAGGCTATTCCACGAATCCCCCATTACAATCCGTCCCCGAAGTAATTTACGCTCCTTCATGAACATGCGCACATCCATCTGCACGAATGTGTGAATTAGTGCGAGTGAGTCGCACTCACTAAAAAATTAAAAAGTCAGGGATTTAGCTTCTAGCCTGCCTCTTCAGGTTTTTCTGTATGTTAGTGACACAGGTTAGGCAGGGCTTTTAGTAGGGAAAAGTGCAGCTAGTGCATTCAGGCAATGAAATACTGAATGAATTTCGACTGAGTGCAGTTCAATTGAAGAACAGTTTTCTGGTTTCCAAGACATAAATCCAGCAAAGAAAGCAATTCAGAAAATAAATGTTTTATCAGGAAAGGTTTACCTTGGGCTGATGTTTTGGTTATAGGTCATTTTAAACATTGTTGTTTAACCCTGCTGTATATCAGACATGGAAATAAACAATATGTCTGAATTAAAAATGCTTAGAGAGAAAATGTAGTAAGGTATTAATGTTTAGAAAGAAATGTTAAAATAAAGTACCTGTGGTGTTTTTAGTATTTTTTACTTAGGTATTTCCTGGAGGCTGCAGTTTGGGGAGTGGCCCTGTTGCTGCCTGATCCTCTCCTGTCCCAGCCTTCTATAGAGCCGGCTGGCCTCAGTGTTTCCATCTATATTGGGTTGAAGACGTGTGGGAGGAGTCAGGACAGCAGGGAGCCACCCTTAACAAACATATTATGCCATAGAATGATTTAAATATGGTTCTAGCATTGAAAAATGAAAGATTTTTAAATTCAACTGAATACAGGATGCTTGGTAGTAAATAATAAAGTGTATTTAACAAATTAAAGTTGAACTTTTCAAAAGGGGGTGGAGCTTAATAATACCACCTACCCATCCATATATACAGAGGGCTCAGTTGAGCTTTGGTAGTGGAGTAGGGAGCAGATCTTATAGCTCAGCAGATGGTCTGACTCCTCCTCGGACCCTAGCTCCTCCTAGTGGTCGAAGGCTATAATTTTGTTTGTTACTGCATATTTCAGTTATCTCTATTTTTTTTTTTTGGTCGCTGTACAGTTCGATTCTTTATTTTCATCGAGTTCTGTTTGCTGAATAAAAGCTGTTTTGAGTTCATCTTATGGGTGTCTGCCTCTGTCTATCCCCCACGTCTACAACTGGTGTCAGAAGTGGGATAGTTGAGGCACTCCTGTTCGGTGGATCAAATTGGAGTAACGTCCCAGATACCCAGATGGAGGAACAGCAGAAGCCAGTAGTGACCCTTCAACCCAGTTTAAGTGGGGTCCAGACATGCCACATGATGGAAATATCGGGAGAACCCCTATTGCCTGGATTAGGGGAGATGAGGAGGAAGACGGCGACCAAAACAGAGGGTGAGGCACAGGAACCAGAAGGTGCCACGGCTGCAGAGACAGAAAAGATACCTGAAGAACAACCTCCGGAGAATATACAGGACCTACTGAAATGGTTACGTATCCAGCAACTAGACATGGAAAGACAGAGTGAGGCAAGATGGAATGACACCCTTCGTGCCATCCATGCCATGGGGGCATCCAGACCTAATGTTCAGCAGGAAATGGATAGTCCTAAAGACATTAACATTTCTAAACTAACTGAAGGGAATGACATCGAAGCGTACATCACTGCATCTGAGAGGGTGGCAGTAGCCTGTTGGTGGCCCAAGGATCAGTGGGTAGTACGCTTAGCTCCTTATCTCTCAGGTAAGGCACAGCTGGCCTACAGTCATGATATTAATGATTATGACTTTGTGCGTCAAGCAATACTTAAAAGATACGATATTAATACAGAAACGTATCGTCAAAGATTTTGGACATTTTGGTTTAATACAAATGACTCTCCTCAAGAAACATATACCCGATTACAAGACTTATGTCATAAGTGGTTACAACCAGCGACTAGATCTGTAGAACAAGTCATGGAATCGGTTATACTGGAACAATTTATTAAGATACTACCTCAGGACGTTCAAACGTGGGTGAGAGAACACCGTCCCGAAACATCTAAGAAAGCTATAGAACTGGCCAAAGACTATCTGACAGCACGTCCGTCAAGAACACAAAC
Source organism: Neoceratodus forsteri (assembly GCA_016271365.2). Classification (NCBI taxonomy): domain Eukaryota; kingdom Metazoa; phylum Chordata; order Ceratodontiformes; family Ceratodontidae; genus Neoceratodus; species Neoceratodus forsteri. Next base: position 499,576,858 of record CM028129.1, on the reverse strand, counting down.
TGGCCGACGTGGACCCTTACCCGCGGTAAGAAACAATAACTTCTCCAGTACGCACAGTAAACCTGCTATTATATCATCCGCAGTAGCTAAGACTGGGAGACAATTACACACAGACACTGTCTGCCATGGCTGCCAGGAAAAAGGGACGTATTGTTAGGTATTGCCCAAAGAGAAAGAAAGAGACAGCACCTATATCTCTGGCAAGCTGGGGACATTATATGACTAGTGCAAAGATAGAAGGAAAAGAAGTTGCAGCTTTATTAGATTCAGGCAGCCGACACACCTTGGTACAGAAGTCTTTGGTTCCCCAAAAAGATACAGGAGGCAGTATGGGCGTTACTTGTATCCATGGGGATATTCACTTCTACCCCACAGAAAACATTACTTTAACCGTACAGGATGTAGAACAGTACATGAAGGTGGGTCTAGTACCAAATTTGCCTGTACCACTAGTCATTGGACGGGACTTTCCTGGGTTTGATATGCTTATGGGAACGTCTCCCTAGTCTGAGTGCTGTCACCACCAGGGCCCAGGCCCAATATCTTCAAACAAAGACTCCCCAACAAATGTTTCCTTTTGATGAAGAGATATACGAACCACCTGGGAAAGACAGAAAATCTAGAAGCAGACGAAGACAAGATAAAAAGGACTGGAATGTGAATAAAATGGTTGGGACAGATTCAGTCAAACAATATATTAATACTGTATAATTCCAGAAAGAGCAAAGTAGTGATCAAACACTCATGCCTTTTTTCCACAGATTGTCAGTACTGACAGTGAAACTGCCTATCCTAGGTTTATTATGCATGATAATTTATTGTATAGAGAATGTAGATACTGGGTTTTCGGTTGAACAACTGATGGTACCTACTTCATATACAGAACAATTGATATATATGGCACATGACATTCCCATGGCTGGTCACTTAGGGAGGGATCGGATTCTTAGTCGGCTACTTCATCGATTTTATGGGCCTGGCATCCATGAGCAAGTAGCTGACTATTGTAAGAGCTGTGGGGACTGTCAGAAAGTAGCTACCATCACCAAAAAGGACAAAGTACCGTCACAATCTCTTCCACTAGTTGAAACACCCTTTGAAAGGATAGCTATTGATATTGTAGGTCCTTTACCCAAAAGTAGTAAAGGAAATAGATTCATTTTGGTTTTATGTGATTATACAACCAAATATCCAGAAGCTATACCTTTAAGAACAGTAACTGCTCCTAAGATAGTAGAGGAGCTTTTAAAGGTGTTTGGCAGAATGGCGGCACCCAGGGAAATACTGATGGATGGGGCAGTAATTTTAGGTCAGCCTTGTTAGCTCGCTTATATCAGGCTTTAGGTGTAGGGGCCCTGTACACTTCTCCTTACCATCCCCAGACAGATGGATTAGTAGAATGATTTAATAAAACATTAAAGAGAATGCTACAGAAATATGTACAGGATGAAGGGAAGAACTGGGATGTATACTTACCCCTGCTGATGTTTGCATATAGGCCCCAGGCCTCCACTGGATAATCCCCCCTTTGAATTACTGTTTGGTAAAAACCCTAGGGGACCCCTAGATATAATAAAAGAAAGTTGGGAAGGAAAAAAGGGAACAGAAGGTACTCCAGCGCTAACATATATTACCCAACTCAGGAAAAGGTTAACACAATATGTACAGTGGGCCCACCTGACAAATCAAGCAAAACAAAAAATACGGAAGGAATATTATGATCGGGGTGTAGGTCAAAAATCATTTTCTCCTGGAGAAAAAGTATTATTGTTATTGCCCTCTACTGAGAGTAAGCTAACAATGAAATGGCAGGGTCCTTATTTAGTACAAAGACAAGTAGGACCAGTTAATTATGAAATCATAAAGCCAGAAAAACGAAAGAAATGCCAGGTCTACCACGCAAACCTGCTGAAAAAATGGGTTGATCGCACCCCTCCCTTACTTGCTCTCTTTGTGCACCCAGAAAATCCAATTTCAGAATTAGAACAGGCTTATCAAAGGTTAGAACGTTCAGGGTGATACAATGATGTTGATATTAATCCTGACTTGGATCCAACCCAAAAGGAAGCCTTGGACCAACTGCTAGGACAGTTTCAGAAGACTTTCACCAGTATTCCAGGAAAGGCAAAAGGGGTGGAACACACGATTCAGGTCAACCAGGTAAGACCCATTAGACAAAAACCCTATCGATTACCAGAGAAAGTAAGAAATGAAGTCACCCAAGAAGTCCAAAAGATGCAGAGACTAGGGGTAACAGAACCATCCAATAGTGACTGGGGATTTCCTCTAGTTATTGTTAACAAGAAGTATTAGGCTATGCCTTGATTTTCACCGCCTTAATACAGTACAATATCTAAATTTGACGCTTACCCAATGCCCAGGATCGACGACATTATTGATCGACTGGGACAGGCCCAACATATTAGTACCCTCAATCTAACAAAAGGGTACTGGCAGATCCCTCTAAAGCTGCAAGACAGAGAAAAGACTGCATTCAGTACACCTTTAGGTCTGTTCCACTTCACCACTATGCCTTTCGGGTTACATGGGGCGCAAGCCACTTTCCAGAGGTATATGGACCAAATTCTCAGAGACCATATAAACTATAGATCAGCTTACCTGGATGACGTCACAGTTTATAGTCCTACCTGGGATACTCATTTACAACATTTGAAACAGATTTTATTGGTTATATCCCAGGCAGGACTAACAATAAACCCCCAAAAGTGTTCTTTGGCAAAAAGAGAAACAAAATATCTGGGTTTCCAGATTGGTCAAGGACAAGTAAAGCCAGATATTGGGAAAACTGATGTTGTAGCCAAAAGCCCCGGCCCTCTTACAAAGAAACATGTACGATCCTTTTTAGGGTTAGCAGGATACTACAGACGATTTATCTCTCAATTCACCACTATGGCCACGCCCCTTACTGATTTAACAAAGAAAGCTAAGCCCACGGCGATAAAATGGACGCCCGAGTGTGAGGAGGCATTCTGTACTATAAAAGCCCTGTTATGTGCTTCTCCTGTACTTAGAAGCCCTGATTTTAACCATCCTTTCATAGTCTAGACAGATGCCTCCAACACAGGGATTGGAACTGTATTATCCCAGAATTCTGAAGGAACAGGACATCCCATTGTATTCATTAGTCGAAAATTACATGAGCGAGAAACAAGGTATTCGACGATAGAAAAAGAGTGTTTGGCTCTCAAATGGGCAGTAGAGGCTTTAAAGTTTTACTTATGGAGTGTTAATTTTGAAGTATGGACCGATCATAACCCTTTATGTTGGTTACAAGTTATGAAAGATAAGAACCCCTGCATCATGCAGTGGTATCTGTCCTTGCAACCTTATAAATTTACTATTAAACACAGATCTGGACGAACCAACTTAAATGCTGATTTCATGTCCCGTTATGGGGCTGAACCAAATACACAAACAGAACCAGACCTCGGGTTGAAAGTTAAGTAAAAAGCATCAGAGATTAGTCTTTGATTCTTTGTTACTTATCCTTGTTGTTTATTTTTCCTAGGGACCCTGAGGTGGAGCTTCGGAGAGTGGGAGGGCCGGAGCTCCATCGCTTCCTATGGGAGAGATCTGGTTATTACTGTTTGGATAATGGTACTTGTTCCCTAGCTATAGGGAAAACCGAGGGGTTTTCCTCTTGAGTGGGGAGGAATATGTAGTAGGGAGTATTCCTGGAACATCCTGTTAGTCAAAAAAGTCTGTTGCAACAGCATACCCCTTCTCCTGTACTGTCTCTTTTCTTCTTTCTGTATTTCCCCCCATCTTACAGGCAGGCCACCTGTCAGATGGCTCTCTTGCTCTTTCTGCCTCTGCTTTTCTAGGCTATTCCAGGAATCCCCCATTACAATCCTTCCCCGAAGTAATTTACGCTCCTTCACGAACGTGAGCACATCCATCTGCACGAACATGCGAATTAGAGCAAATGAGTCGCACTTGCTAAAAAAATAAAAGAGCTAAGAATCAGGGTAAAAGCCAGGGATTTAGCTTCTAGACTGCCTCTTCAGGTTTTTCTGTATGTTAGTGACACAGGTTAGGCTGGGCTTTTAGTAGGGAAACGTTCAGCATTGTAGCTAGTGCATTCAGGCAATGAAATACTGAATGAATTTCTACTGAGTGCAGTCCAATGGAGGAATAGTTTTCCGGTTTCCAAGACATAAATCCAGCAAAGAAAGCAATTCAGAAAATAAATGTTTTATCAGGAATTATAAAATGAGCAAAGGATTTCAAGCAATCTGATTGGTTGTTAGCTCTGCATCAGATGTGTCTAATGCACAGCTAAAACTAGAATCCCTATTTAGAATACACAGGCCCATTTTTATAAGCGCAATAAGCCACTCCGGGGATGTGCATTAGACAGTTCTAATGCACGGCTAGGGGACTGGACGCACTCGGCCTATGGCCTCGTGCCTCACTACGTCTCCCTAGCCATGCATTAGAACTGTCTAATGCACACCCCATCGTGTCTTATTGCTTACAGGTTTACCTTGGGCTGGTGTTTAGGTTATAGATCATTTTAAACATTGTTGTTTAACCCTGCTGTATATCAGACATGGAAACACACAATATGTCTGAATTTAAAATGCTTAGAGAGAAAATGTAGTAAGGTATTAATGTTTAGAAAGAAATGTAAAATAAAGTACCTGTGATGATTTTAGTATTTTTTTCTTAGATATTTCCTGGAGGTTGCAGTTTGGGGAGTGGCCCTGTTGCTGCCTGACCCTCTCCTGTCCCAGCCTTCTACAGAGCCAGCTGGCCTCTGTGTTTCTATCTATATTGGGTTGAAGACATGTGGGAGGAGTCAGGACAGCAGGGAGCCACCCTTAAACAAACATATTATGCCATAGAATGATTTAAATATGGTTCTAGCATTGAAAAATTAAAAGATTTTTAAATTAAACTGAATATAGGATGCTTGGTAGTAAATAATAAAGTGTATTTAACAAAATAAAGTTTAACTTTTCAAAAGGGGGTGGAGCTTAATAATACCACCTGACCCCATCCATCCATATAAAGGGGTCAGTTGAGCTTTGGTAGTGAAGGAGTAGGGAGCAGATCTTATCGCTCAGCAGATGGTCTGACTCCTCCTCGGAACCCTAGCTCCTCCTAGTGGTCGAATGCTATAATTTTGTTTGTTACTGCATATTTTGGAAATCTCTATTTTTTTTTTTTGGGTCGCTGTACAGTTTGAGTCTTTATTTTCATCGAGTTCTGTTTGCTGAATAAAAGCTATTCTGAGTTCATTTTATGGGTGTCTGCCTCCATCTATCCCCCACGTCTACATGGCCCAATCCGGAACCACCAGGATTACTGTACAGGGTTGAGACCTGATCTTGATCAGTACTCTGAATGTCAGAGGGAAAGGAGGGAAGGCATAAAGAAACCTATTTGTCAAATCCAACAGGAAAGCATCCTGAGAAACAGACCCCAGGATTAGGGGTCTGCAACAGAACAGAGGAATCTGATGATTGTCTGGGGCTGCAAAAAGATCCATCTCTGGAGTGCCCCATCTCTGAAAAATTATCTGCAGGACCTTACTGTTCAGGGTCCACTCGTGATGACCCTGACAGATCCTGCTGAGGGCATCTGCTGGCAGATTATCCTTCCCTGGCAGATGCACTGCTACCAGGAAGGTCTGAAGGGAGTATGCCAACGTCCATATCTTCATGGCTTCTGTGCACAAGGCCGTGGATCGAGTGCCTCCCTGCTTGTTTATGTACCACATGGTGGTGGTGTTGTCCGTCTGGACCAGCACCACTTACCCCTGAACTGAGGCCGAGAATGCTTGAAGGGCCAGAAGTACAGCCCTGAGTTCCAGGAGACTGATGTGGACAAGAGACTCTTGCTGAGACCAAATGCCCTGTGCAGCAAGGGTCCCCAAATGAGCTCCTCACCCCAGGAGGGATGCATCTGTTGTGAGAACAACTGAAGGGCCCTGGGGAAGGGAACTCCCTGTCTGAGGTTTTCCTTGTCCAACCACCACTGGAGAGCCTGGGCAAGAGTCTGAGTCACTGGAATCAATCTGGTGAGTGGATCCCTTCTTTGGGACCAAAAGGACCTGATGTGAAACTGAATGTCCCTCATTTGGAACCTGGCTCCCTGGACCACTGAAGTAGAAGGTGCCATGTGGCCTAGAAGCTGAAGAAAATGCCTGGCTGGCCGAGACACTCGAGGTTTGAAAGAGACTGCTAGGCCTGTGAGAGCCTTCACTCTTGAAGGAAGTAGGAGGGTTTTGCCTGAATGGTATCCAGCTCTATCCTTATGAAGTCAAGTAGTTGAACCGGTTCCAGCACTAACTTCGAAAGACTGAGGATAAACCCTAGAGAACCCAGAAGCCTCTGGTAACAGCCAGAGCTGACTTGACTTGGTCTGAGGACTAGCCTACAATGAGCCAATCATCCAGATAGGGGAAATGCATAAATGCCTTGTCTTCTGAGAAAAGCCACTACTACTGCTAGGCACTTTGTAAAGACTCTGGGAGCTGAAGTCAGGCCAAATGGCATTGCTCTGAATTGATAATGACCTGAGGTACTTTCTGTGGGAGCATCTGATAAGGATGTGAAAATAGGCATCTCTGAGATCCAGAGAAGCTAGCCAGTCTCCTGGTCTCAAAGAGGGAAGAATGATTCCCAGAGTCACCGTCTTGAACTTTGGTTTTAAAAGATGTTTGTTCAGATGTATTAGGTCTAGGATGGGTCGCCACTCCAGAGTCCTTTTTGGGGTAAGGAAATACCTTGAGTACAATCCTTTGCCCCTGTGTACTAGAGAGGCACATGCTCCACTGCTCTTAGGAACAGCAAGGCCAAAACCTCTGCCTCTAGAGCAGCTGTTTCAAGTGGTGAAGAAAGCCTGAAGGACCTTGCCCTTACTTTGGGGAATTTCTTGAAACTGAGAGCAAGTCCTTGACTTACCACCTCCAAGACCCATTTGTTTGTTGTTACAGTATTCCACTCCTGGAAGAAGTAAGCTAACCTGCCCCACCACTGGAACTAAGGAGGTGACACAGTCTGACACATCAGGGTGTCTGTTTGGCAGGGGTCCTAGCCTGAGACGTGGATGCAGCCCTGCTCATTCTTTCTCTCTCTTTCTCTCTCTCTCTCTCTCCTCTCTCTCTCTCTCTCTCTCTCACCCCCTCTGCTGAAAAGTAGAGGAAGCCTGAGCCTGGTAGAAAGGCCTGTCCCTGCCAGCCCTAGACTGCTGCTTTTGAGGAGTGGCCTGCCTTTCCTTGGCCACTGCACTCCTCTATGTGGTCCTATACACGTCCATTTTCTTCATGTACTCCTCTGTTTGCTCCTCAAACAGAGTTCTGAGTGACAGGAAAATCCATAGCCTTAGCATGGGTATCCTGTGAGAGGCTAGTACATCTGAGCCAGGCAAACCTCCTTAGGGAGACAGATGTGGCCATGACTGTTGAAGACATCATTCAAGTCTACAGCAGCATGGAACTAAACTTTAGATGCTTCGATGCCATCTGCAGCCACCTGCTCCAGCTCCTTGGCTAGCTGGGAAGGGGCATTCTTGGCTAACTCCAGAATTGTATCCCACCTTGACTTCTGGTACCTAGTCACAAAGGCCATATAAGAGGCCTGCCTGAGTCCCAAAGAGGAAGCCAAGTACTGTTTTTTAGCCATGGCATACACTTTCCTAGAATCCTTATCTGGGGAGTGTGAAGCCAAGGGTATGTTAGCCTTATCACAGGCTGCAGCCTGCACTTCCCCAACATGGCTGCAATGGTTATAGAAGAATTCTGTCCCTGAGCCGGACAGCACATACCTCCTGTCCATCTTTTTATCCACAGGAGGTATGGAAGTGGGGGCCTATAAAATGTTTTGAGTCTGTTTCCCCAAAGACTTGTGAAGGGGAATGGACAGTCTCTTTGACTCTGGGACATCCATCATTTACGAACATACGAAATTTGCCAGCAGATAAAGGCCTAGAGGTCTATCAAGTCTGCTCGAATGTGCAGCTAGCACCCCTTATTCTACAGCTGACCCTCCCTTCCACCCTTCTCCTTCATTGACCCTCCCCCTTGTCCTGTCTCATCCCCTTTTGAAGCAGTCCACTGTTCTACTGCATACCACTTCTGCAGGTAACGCATTCCACCCAGCCACCACCCTCTCTGTAAAAAAGTGTCTCCTCATCTCCCTCCTGAACCTTCCTCCCTCCAGTCTCATATCATGGCCCCTGGTGTCCCTCCCCTCCCTTACTTTGAACAGCCCCTCTGTACCTGTCTTGTTTATTCCTTTCATGTACTTAAAGGTTTCAATCAAAATCTCTCCTGGACTGGATGGCTACAAACAGAGCAAATAAAATAATTGCTGCAGGGACCTTTTTGGATTCTATTAGTGATCACCTGCCTACTTTCTGTATCTGGAATGGCCACTGCCTTAAACTCCTCCAAGAATCATTCAATTTCGGGATTTTGATAAACTAGACCGAACTGCACTTCTCGAGGATATTCATAATATACTCGTCTCCCATCTATCACACTGATGATGTAAACACTGCACTTGAATACCTGATGTCTCAGCTTCTTGCCCTTCAGGATCTGTATATCCCTCTGAAAAAAAGGCGTCTCAGGGGCTCCCCTAATAAATGGCTAAAAAAAGACCTCCTTCGAGCCATGATAAAAAGAGACAAGGCCTGGACCTTGGCAAAGAAGTCCCAACAATCAGAAGACTGGGTTAACTATAGACAACTGAGAAATGCCTGCAAAAAAGATATTCGGAAGGTTAAAAGGAGCTACTGCCTTAAGCTTCTCCAATCTTCCGCGGGTGATACCAGGATTTTTTGGAACCACATCAAAAATTTCATTGGGCAAAGGCCCAAGACGGCCATTACCGACATTACACTGAATGACGCAAACTGTAATAAGTTACCTACTATTGCTAAAGCTCTTAATGCATAATTCTTGGATCTCTCCGAATACACTGAGAAATTCAACCAACCTCTTTCACCTCCTCCTAAGGTGCAAGTTTCCCATGAAACCCCTTTTCGTCTCACATTAGTCTCCTCCACCAAAGTGCTGCATCTCCTCAAATCAGTATCCACTTCTGGATCTGCTGGCCCGGATGGGCTACTGCCAAGCTTCTTGAAGCAGGAAGCCCTGCCCTTGCTGTTCCTATTGCAAGAATCTTTAATCTTTCCATAATAATCCAAACGGTACCAACACTGTGGAAAACCGCTCGCGTTGTCCCTGTTCACAAAAAAGGGGATACCAAAAATATGTCAAACTACAGACCGACTACCATTCTCTCTACCCTAAATAAACTTCTCGAGAAGGCCATCGCTACTCAGGTCACAAATTACCTGCACCTTCACAACCTTATATCCCCTACCCAGCACGGATTCCGAACAGGACACGGCACCACAACTGCACTACTTCAGCTGACAAACTCAGTCCTTACAGCGATGGATAAGAACTTGCTCACTGGGGCCATATTTATTGATCTCACAAAGGCACTTAACCTTGTGATTCACTCTCTGCTACTTTCCCAAACTATCCTGCCTACCATCTCCTGGTTCTATACCTACTTCTCAGGGAGGTTGCAATTTGTCCAAATTGAATCCGCCGTCTCAAATCTTTCCCCTACCTCTGTTGGAGTCCCCCAAGGATCTATTCTTGGCCCACTACTTTTCTCCCTTTTCTTTAACAACTTGCCCTCCCTTTCCTGCTCCTCCTCCTCGTTGATCCTTTATGCTGATGACATGGTGCTTCTCTCCAGTGGTAAAGATCCCTTATCAGTAAGAGCACATCTTCAAGCAGACTTCAACTGCTTGCAGGAGTGGTTACTACACAAATGGCTCCTAATGAATGCTAAGAAAACCGTAACTATGCTTTTTGGCCCCCCCCGTCAAGAATCAGATCTCTTACTCCAGACTTATTGATACATTCTCTAGATGACTCCCCTCTTGAATTCGTTACCTCCTTCAGGTATCTAGGAGGCACTCTTGACCCATCTCTTGACTTTAACCTCCACACTGCAGCTACACGTAAGACAGTTTGCTCAAAACTTTGTCTTGCCTTTAAAATTAGGTCCTCCCTCAATGATGCTGCCCGGCTTGCTATTGCACAAGGATTTTTCCTCCCTGCTCTGACATACTGCTCTCAGGTTTGCCTTAAAGCTAGCAAAGGACCGCTCCAGAAATGGAGCACCTGCTATAACAGTATATGCAGATTTGCTCTCTTCGCTCACAGACTTACCCATCATTGCCTGCTCTACTTGAAACTAAATTGGCTCTCCCCAGACTCGCTAAGACACTATTCTGCGGGCTGTACAATTGATAATATGATCAGAACGGGTCCCCTAAATACCTTGCTGAACTATTAACTCAGCCCTCCCAAGCATACCTCCTCAGGGCATCTGCTCAAATCCAACTTGAAATTCCCAGATACTGTATCTCACAAAAAAAGGAGAACGATCCTTCGCCAAATCCTATTCAACTTCTCTATTCCCATGATTCCATCTACCGACTGTACCATAACTGACTGGAACAAACCACGTTGCACTCCTATGCTCCTCATACTTATCTTAGTTCTACCCAGCCCTTTTCGGTTCGTTCCCCCGTCTTTTGTACTACTTCTGTTCCAGGCACTACACTTTGTGTAATCAGATATCAAGTCACCTGGTGACTGCTCTATCGAAGTTACCTGTACTGCGACTGTCTCATGCAGTCGTTCCTGTAATCTGGCACAGTAGACCGGTTTGGCTGTATTCACACCCACATGACATACCGTTATGCTGCTAAACACCTTTATTCTTCAATTGTCAATTATACCATATTTTGCTCTGTACCACACTACCCATGTTGCTGTTACCTTGTGCCATTAATGCGTGTCTGTTTTTATTAATCATGCGCTGCTCTGTATGTACCCTCTTTCTGTATTACCTGTATTTTTTCTGTCTTATCTATATTATTCTGTATTTCCTACCATTGTTGACGAGGTACCTTTGGAAATGAGCCTCTGGCTCAAAGGTTGTAAACTGATTGCATTATAAATAAATAAATAAATAAATAAAATAAATCTGCCCCCCGCTCCTGGAACTCCATTCCCTCCCACATCAAACTCTCCAAATCCCACAAGGCCTTTACACTGGGTCTTCGGGCACACCTATTAGAATCCGACTGCTGCTCTTGTGCTGTAACTTGAGCCTCTCTCCTAGCATTTTCTCCTCCCTATGGCACTTACCGATTTCCTACTGGTCTCCAAAATCTGAAAGTTTCCCACATCCAGCAGAAATCCTATTGTTAAAATGCTACTTCATTTAAGTTTTGTTTGCTGTTTGTCATTTCAATTTAGTCACTGATGTATCATCAGATGAAAATAATTAATGTAATGTTATCTGTTTCTCTTTGTCATCACTGATAATGACTGTACCTGGCTGTATACTGTTCAAATGTTTGTTCTCACCTCATGCTGCGTCATGAAATACTCCTTAATGTTGACTCTGGTCTCCCCTGTCTATACTCTCCCGGGTCATGCCTGAATATAGGCAACATTGTTGTTTAGTGTACTTACCCGGTAAACAAAAAACAAATAAATAAATAAATAAATGTCCCCCCGTCCCTCCTCTCCTCCAGTGAGTACATGTTCAACTCCCTCAGCCTCCTCTCGTATGATAAGTCCTCCAGACCCTTGATCATCTTTGTCACCCTGCGCTGCACCCCCTCCAGTAACTTAATGTCCCTTTTCAGATACGGGCGCCAGTACTGCATGCAGTACTCCAGGTGCGGTCTAACTAATGACCTATACAGTGGCAGAATCCCTCCTCCCTCCTCGAGGATATACCCTTGCAATACAACCCAGCATTTGCTGGCCTTTGCAACTGCCTTCCTACATTGTGCGAGTTCTTCATTGACCCTGTAATGAACACCCCAGATCCTTCACCTCTCTCTCTGGGCTAGCTGCACTCCCCCCAAGCTGGTAACTCCTCCTTGGGTTCTTCATCCCAAAATACAGCACCTTGCACTTTTTGGCATTAAACCCCAGTTGCCAGGTGTCTGACCAGGTTTCAAGCTTTGCCAGATCATCCTGCAACCCCTGCCACCCCCCTAGTTCATCCACCACTGCTCCTACCTTGGTATCATCAGCAAACAGAGTGATCTTGCTCTTTATGTCCAATAATATGTCTGCAATGAATATCCCAAACAACACTGGTCCCAAAACCAAGCCCTGTGGAACACCGCTCGTCACTACTCTTGGGTGTGAGAGCTTCCCACCCACCACCACCCTCTGTTGCCTTCCCTGAAGCCAGTTCCCTACCCATCTCACCAGCATTACACTTACCCATGTGCATACTAACTTACTTCCCAGCCTTCCATGCGGCACCGAGTCGAATGCCTTACTGAAGTCCAGATACAGGACATCCACTGCATGGCCCCTGTCCAGTTGCCTAGTTACCCAGTCATAGAACTCCACCAGGTTGGTTTGGCAGGATCTGCCCCGTATGAAGCCATGCTGTCTGCTGTCCTGTAGTCCTTTGGCCTCTAGGAGGGCCACCAGCCTTTCCTTCAGGATAGTCTCCATTAGTTTACCCACAATGGATGTGAGGTTCACAGGTCTGTAGTTTCCCGGTTCATCCTTGGGGCCACTCTTGTGGAGGGGCACCATATGAGCCATCCTCCAGTCCTGAGGTACACACCCTGAATGTAGTGAGGCATTAAATAGGTCTGCCAAAGGTCCTGCAAGGACCTCTGCCAGCTCCTTCAGTACCCTGGTGTGGATGCCATCTGGGCCTGGCGCCTTATCCACCCTCAATGCTTTCAAACCCTCAAGAACTCTGCCTTCCATGATTTCCCCCTCTGTCACCCTCTCCCCTGTTTCTGCCATCCCCCCCCCCTTGGGTGTCACCTCCCTCTTCTCTTTAGTAAATACTGAGCAGAAGTACTCATTTAGTGCTTCTGCCTTATCGCACCCTGCTTCCACCCAACCCCCCTCCTTTCTAATTTCCACAAAGTCAGGCTCTTCATCCTCATACGAGGCTACCACCGTTAGGAGCTGGAGAGTTTCTGCCACCTTTTTATAAAATAAAAAGTGTGAGGGGAACTCAGAAAATCTGGAAGGAGAAATATTGATAGGCCTGTCTGGGAAATGTCAGGCTCTAGTGGCTCATCTAGGCCACCTATGTCGTCGTCATCACCACCTTCATACTCTGGATCTCCTTCCCAATCAACCTCATAAAAAGCCTCTGGATCATATTCCGATGAGGATGGAACCGACTGTCTTTCGGAACCGGTCAGTTCAGTTGGAGAAGGGCGAAGCGACTGAACTATGCTAATCGCTCTCGCAATCTCCTCAGCGGTTGGCATTTGCGGGTTTGGATTCGAACCGGCTGACTTCTTCCTATGCTTTGCAGAACTTAATTTCTCCGAATTGGACTTTCTTTTGCCCGAGGAAGTAATGCCTGTGTCAGCAGGCACTTCCTCAGGTTCAGTCGGAACTGAATCGGGCTGGCCACCCAGTTCAGCAGATTTGTTGGCCTCCCTTTCCTTAAGTTTAGCTAGTCTCTTTTCTAGCATGGACTTAGGGAACGTCTTACATATTTGGCAGTCTGTATCCAGGTGGTCAAACCCCAGACAATAAACACAGATGAGGTAGGGATCAGCTTTAGCAGACGCCTCCCCAAACTTTGTGTAGTGCTGAAACCCAGTGGGACCGTTTTTCTTTTTAGGTTTCTCAGACATGGCCACAACAATTAAGTCACCCTTAAAAGCGTTCAAGCTAGGCAACAACCAAAACTTTCAGCCACCAACTGGTTCAATGATCATGGAAAAAAAAACAGAATAAAAACTTTGTTTTTTTTAAGGCAGAAAGATACCGGACACCACAACAAAGCGAAAAATAAACAACAATCAAGGATCAAGTCGGTTCCGAACTGGACTGACCGGAATGAAACCGAGGAAACAAAACAATTTATTTTCTATAAAAAAAAACAACAACAACACTATCTACCACTAAACACGAAATTGTACCATGGACAGAGATCTGATGACTGAAAAGAAATAAATCGGATGAGATTTACTGAACGATTTACTGTACTGAACCGAAGCAGCAAGGAGAAACTCTCCAGAGCTTCTTCACAGTAGAGCGGAGTAAAGAATCTGATGGTTACACTGAAGTGTACCAGGGACAAAGGATTGAAAACCGAGCTCGAGCTCAATGTTCTATGCTTTGGCATAGAGTTAACCCTTCCCTCTCTGGGGCAGTTCAAGTGCTGAGGCTAACTGCAGATTGTCAGAATACAGCAAGACTTCACGTTGTTTGAAAGACTTACCTAAAGGGCCTTGGTAAAGCTCATCAGCCTTTCTGGGCATGGCAGGCACCAAATTAAGCCTGTGCCATGCAGCACTGGCAGCATCCTCCCCAAGGCTGGGAGCAAAAGAGGGATGATCTTGGGTGGAGACTCAGAAATCTCCAGGAACTCCACTAGATTCCTCCTCCACCTGGTGTCATCCTCTTCCTCAGTCTGGAACCCCACAGTGACTTGAAGCTGCTTCATGATACTGAAGAAAGTGGGGTCCTCAGGAGGAGACCTCAGGGTATGCTTAGCCGAATCCTCACACCCATAAGAGACAGCAGACCTGTCCGAGGAAGCCACCCTCACATCTTCCTTCTCATCCTCTTCTTAAGGGAGAATGAGATCAGTGTGGTATTCCACCTCCACATCGACCTACTCAGAAGGAGGCATTGACAACAATGGCAACAACGGCACCAGGGGAAGGGCCGGATGGGAGAAATGAACTGGTGTCAATAGCAAAGCGGCATTCAATGGCAGAAGCGATGACCAGCTGCTGGACCACGGCCGTGGTGACAGAAATGAGTTGGCTGCGGTGTGGGAAGAACAGTTCCAAGCACCAACTAAAGGCTGCCTAGAGTGGCAGAGTCGATGGGGCCTGAGGACCTTGTGGCTCTGAAGGTCACAGTGGCAGTGCAGAAGTCGATGACACAATGGTGGACGACGCCTCACCAGCCGAAGGAAGGCTGGTGGAGCTCGCTGCCAAGGAAGGCCTGGAGGAAGCAGTGGTCTGGGCAGCAAGGGGTGTCAACGGTGCACTCCCTGCACGAAAGGAAGAAACCAACAGGGAACAGGAGCGCCTCCAGAGGGCGGGGAGAGGGGATGGTCCTTAGAGTGCTCCTTATCTTGGTGAGACTGTTTCCCCAAAGACTTGTCCTGGGCCTTAATGGCCTGAGATCTTGAAGAGGAAGCCAGCGACTGGGCAGGGGTAGCACCCCGAAGGGCCCAATTCTGACCAGGCTGCTGGTTGCTCCAAAAGGAACGTGTTTTTTAATTATTGAGATCTTGGATATTACCTGTGAATGGATGTTTGTTGATAGGGTCCATGTCAGACACATTAGACAACAAGGTACAATACTATTGGCAAATATACAAATATTGAGAAAAATATACATGGAGGTTACAGAATTCAAACATAAAGCACTAGATATGCTGAGGCATTGTAAAATGTATGCCCGCATCAAGAAGATAAGCAGACAGGATAAGGAAAGATACACTGGGAGTGGGAGGGCTAGGTGAGCAGAGCACAGAGGGCAGGGAGGAGGGAGGACAGGGATAGGTCAAGGGGCGCAAGGAGAAGAGTCAGGGAGGGGTAGAGAGGTGGGCGAAGTGCTGCGGTTTGACTATCCTGTCATGACTGAGGCAAAGGCAAGTGCTAGAGGCAGATTGTTGCTGTGTGTAGAGCCTTAGTTGGGGCACATGCAATTACTCATATCAGTGAGGTGGTGTCGCAGTCTATGTTTAAAGAAGCCAAATGTTGTGGAGCCAGAGATGTCAGGGAGCAGTGTGTGTGTTTACCCTGAGGGGTGCATGGTGTAAGAACGCACGCTGTGCCATGGTAGTGCGGCATCTGGGCACTTGGAAAATCTGAGTGGCGGAGCTTCCGGTTTGTCTGGTATTCACAGGCAGTGACAGCAGGTGCTGCACCCCTGTTGGAAGCAGATTTAATGCGACTTTTTTGATGAGAAGGCAGGTTTGATACCTGATTCTGTCATTCAGTTGAAGCCAGCCAACCTGGGCATAAAGTTCACGTGTGTGTGAGTCTTGGTGCATTTGTGAGCAGGCGGCAGGCTTTGTTTAAGGGAACTGAGATCCGCTAGAGCGCCGTGTCGGTAGCAGAACCATATATGGCTAGCCCATAGTCTATAAGGGAGACAAGTGAGCTGCTGATTGCCAGGTTTAATGCTTCATGGGTTAAACAATGCCTGTGGTGGTACAGGATACCGAATCTGGTATTAATAGCTCTTGCAGTAATATCGATATGCTGAGAGGACAGGGAGGAGTCTATTGCAACCCCCAGGTATTTGAAATGTGGGGCGAGCTCCAGTGTGTCACTGTTGTCATTCCTTATTGTCAGGGGGTAGCTTTTTAGCTTGTTTTGGGCTGTGGAGTAGAGCACGGTTTTTGTTTTCTTATAGTTTGTGACCAGTCTTTGCTCTTTAAACCACTTTTCTGCAGATGCGAAGCCATTTTGAAGATCAGTTTCGAGAAGTACAGGGCACAGGTTGCTTGTAAAAATCACAACGTTGTCAGCATATAGGAGCATGTGGAAATGGCAGGAGGCCAGGAGATTATTTAAGAAAACACTGAACAGCAACAGTCTCAGAATGGACCCCTGCAGTACACCAGATCTGACGGGTCGGCTGACTGATAGGACTTCCCCAGTCCTGACTGTCACCAGGCGTGGGTTTAGGATAACACAATTTCAGGCAGACGACAGGTCGGGTGCATAAAAAACGCATAGTTGCATTTATCATTTTATTTTCATCAAGTAAAACATACAGAAAGCAAAATGGTAAGTCAGACAACTGCTTAGCTTCAACAGTTTCTAAGGCTTTTCTTCAGCCTAGCATGAATCAAACAGTGTGAAAGCACACACTACCAGGAGGTCTTTTACCTTCCTCAGTCAATATTCAACTGACCTCCCTATCTATCCTCTCTCAGCACTGAGGTAGGGCTTTTTATAAGTTCGCTAGAAGAACATTTTCCACTGCCCTTTTGATTAACAGCAGACATAACATAAAACTTGCCACTAGTGGGCCATTGTTGCACCACAGAGAACAGTTATTTGGCACCTGGCGCACATTACATAGCTTGTTTACAACATTGTTAAAGGTCAGAACCGCGGTCAGAATATTTTGTCCTCTCCTAAACTCTCCTGCAGGCTCTCCTGCCTCGGGGAGGCAGTATAGCGCAGTGGTTTAAGGCTCTGAGCTGCAAATCTGGAGACCTGGGTTTGAATCTCACAGCCCTCACTTGCATACTGTGTGACTCTGAGCAAATCGCTTAATTTCTCTGTGCTCCCAGATCACACCTGTAAACAAGCTTTCAGCTTAGTGTGCTACTCTTGGTTAAACAACTGAAAAAAAATTACCTCATGCTGTCTGCTGCAAAATATATCTTAGAAGGGGGCTGCTAACATCTAGACAAAGCAAACACAAACTTTTGTTATTCTTCTATTAAAACTACCCTCTTAGTTTTGTAACTGTACTCTTAGTTTTGTTATAGCCAGCCAAGCAGCATGTTGGACATTATACATAGAAACACAGAAACATAGAATTTGACGGCAGATAAGGACCGCTTGGCCCACCCAGTCTGCCCATTTCCCTACCTAATGGATAAGCTGCAGATCCTAGTTTTCCTGCCCCCACCCCCTAGAATTGCCTTATGACTGTCCCATGCATGCTTGAATTCCACCGTTTTTGACTCCACAACCTCCTCCGGAAGGCCGTTCCATGCATTCACAACCCTCTCTGTGAAAAAATACTTACTTAAATTACCTCTGAGCTGCCCCCCCCCCCATCTTCAAATTGTGCCCTCTTGTTCTTGCACACCTCTTTTTTTAAAAGATGCTACCCTCTTGGACTTTGTTGATTCACTTGAGGCACCCCCCTCTCCCTCCTTTCCTCGGGCTATACATATTAAACTCCTTAAGTCTCTCTTCATATGTTTTCGGTGCAGACCCTGCACCACTTTAGTGCCCTCCTCTGGACAGCTTCCATCCTGTCTATGTCTTTGCAGAGATTGGGTCTCCAGAACTGCACACAGTACTCCAGATGGGTCTCACCAGCTGTCTGTACAGAGGGATAATAACTTGCTGTTTTCTACTGGTGATGCCTCTCCCTATGCATCCCAGTATCCCCCCAGCCCTCCTTGCTGCCCTCTCACATTGCTTGCCCACCTTTAGGTCATCTGATATGACTACCCCCAGGTCCCTTTCCATTTTTGTTGTTGTTAGTATCTCACCCCCCATTGTGTACTTTTCCCCTGGGTTTTTGTTTCCCAGGTGCATTACCTTGCACTTCTTAGCATTGAATCTAAGCTGCCATACATTTGACCATTCCTCTAACCTTGCCAAGTCCCTTCTCATCCTTTCCACCCCACCTTGTGCAAAACATATAAACTGCTTGGGAAGGGTTTCAATTTATCCCAGGGGTGTCCACTATGACAGGGGTCACCCTGTCACACTGACCTGCTGGGAGCGGCGGCTCAAAACTGCTAAACCAGTTCACAGTTTCAGGTGCAAGTCCAATGTCAGGCAGCTGCTCAAGGAGGAATGCATGATGAACCGTATCAAATGCCTTTGACAGGTCAATGAAGGCTGCAGGGCTTCCTTGCAGCGGTGCCAGGTGGTAAAGTTGAACTTCAGGCAGAGCTTGCAGGCGAGGGCATTGTGACTAGGCCCAAGGCAACAAACACAGAGGCTGTGCTCGTTGGTGGAAGAAATCTTCCTTCCGCAGTGGCAGCAACGGAAAAGAGCAGACGAGACTGTGGTTCTCGACATACAACAGAAAAAGGAATCACTTCAAAGAAAGTGATACCACCACTCAAAAGAAAAAAAACGACCAATCTTCCACAGAGTCCATGTGAGTAGGTCGATGGTGTGGAAAGAACTGAGGCAGTGGGGCCATCCACACTTGTAGGGTAAGGGATGTTGGTGGGCGGCCCCTACTGAACTGCTACAGAAAAGCTTCCATGGGATCCTAGGGCCTGGCGGCTAAGTTCCATAGGTGTTACCTGATTAAAGAGATAGCCCCGAAGCAGATCAAAGTTTTTTTGCAAAGAATATGAATATAAATGACATATTCGTAGTCAGGCCCAACTGTCCTGATGACTTTTGTTCTGCCAAGACAGTAGTTAAGAGCCTTCTTGACATCCAGGCTCTGTCATTTCTGTTCTCCTGAACTGGAATATGAGGGAAGTAGTACACCAGAGAGAGGGTAACCTGGTGAAGGGCTTCTTAGTAACCACCAATATGTCAGCTACTTTAGAGGACACCTGAAACCTCACAATGGCCATGTCCTCAGCAGCCATGTGTGCAGATGGGACTTGAGGTCTATATGGACTAGGGTTCCCTGTTCCTGAGCCAGGAGCCCTTGCACAGGGGCAGGGGTACTGGAGATCAGCTACCAATTAATGCAGTAATAGAAAGCTTATCTGATGAGGCCACAGAGTGCCACAAGAACAGAGAGTGGCCCCCTCCATTTGGAATTTGATTAGCACCCTCTGAATCAGTGGAAAGGGAGGGGAAGGCATAGAGGAACCTTCCTTTTCTTTTTTCTACTGTATGTTTATGCTCCCGGAGCCTGGCAGGCAGCTATGGCCCTCCCTCAGACAGACTCATCGTTCTATTACAGATTGCAATGGAAAAAATATCAGTGCAGAAATACAGAGTAATAATTTGCAAAAACTGTTAAAAAAACAAATTTAAATCAACACAAATAGTGAAGTAGTCAGGCCTAGAATTTTGTCAGGAGTGGTAAAGTAAGGAGGGGGTAGGGGTAAGGGATGAATAGGAGGGGAAGGGGTAGAGGAGCAGGATAAGCACGAAGATTGGGTGGGAGACTGGTGGTAGGGTTAAGTAGGCAGGTGGTGGTGGGGGAGAGGAGCACAGCAGGGGGGAGGACGCAGTGAGGGTTCGCAGTCATAGCTGCTAAGAGAGGTAAGGTGTTGTTGGAGTTTTTTCTTAAATGGCCCAAGCTTAGGCTCATTGGTTACGTCGGGGGCGGGGGGACAGGACCACTGAACCAGAAAGGTGCACGGAATGCAAAGGATCGCTGCGCCTGAGATGTTCCCGAAGAAAGGGACTTGCAGGGATTTCCTGGACATACCTCTTGTCAGGTAGGGATTTGGCACTGAGTTCAGGAGATTCTGGATGGCTGGTGGGGTTAGGCAAAGGAGTTTTTTTTCCCCGGGGACAGACTACGCTAGTGTAACCTGCCCTGCAGGTTCAGTCTCTATTGTGTCTTTCTGTGTACAGGACTTGTGGTGGCGCTGATGCATTATCGGCTTACGAAGTTGTGTAAAACTCTGATCACAGTTCCCACATTTATGTGATTTTGATGTACTGTGAATCAGCTAATGTGTTCTCAGTTGATCCAACTGCGTAAAACTACTGTCACAATGTGAACATTTATACTGGCTCTCACTGTCTTTATGGTGAACTCGCTGATGACCCATCGGGTATCTCTGCTGTGTAAAACTTCTGTCACATTCAGTACATTTATATGGCTTTTCTTTTCGAGAGTGACTTTGCTGATGTGCTATTAGTTGATCTCACCATATAAAACTCTTGTCACTTTGAGCACACTGATATGGTCTCTCTTGTGTGAATTTACTTATGTTTCATCAGCAGTCTCAGCCACATAAAACTCATGTCACGATCACGTTTACATTGCTTCTCATTATTGTTAACCATATGGCTTGTCAAGTGTTCTGGTTGCTTAAAACTCATCACACTGAGTACATTTATATGTTCTCAGTTCAGTGCGACTTCACTCATGTGCCATCAGGTGAGATCGCCGTTAAAAACTCCTGTCACACTGATAACATTTACATATTCTCTGTGCAGTGTGACTTCTTTGTTTATGTTCTATCATGTGAACTGATTGTTAAAAACTCTTGTCACACTGATCATTTATATATTCTCTGTGCAGTGTGACTTCTTTGTTTTCACTTTCTCTCTCTCCGTCTCCCTCCAAATGTTTTGGGATTTCTGATACCGTGACAAGAATGGACCCCATTCTTTAGCCAGGGCATATTCAAAACTCAAGAAATTAGTACTGTATTAGTCGATGTTTAATGAGAGTACTCTTCTCAGCACACGCAACGTCCCCAAGATGGCTTCCTTTTGAAGTTCATAAGGTGTCACAAGTATTGGTAGCATATTTAAATGTGCCTGAAAGTTCTTTTTGATTAGTCCCGTTGCCCCAAGCACTACTGGAACAATTTGTGTGTCCTTATTCCACATCAGTTTGGTTTCCGACTGCATATCTTGGTATTTCATGATTTTATGTCTCTTTGTATGCAGGACACTGTAGTCACTAGGGGTGGCTAATTCAATCAGCAATGCTACCTGTGTTCTCTTTTCTTGTATTACAATATCGGGTTTCCTCGCTTCCACTTTCTTGGCTGTTGGTATTGGGTGATCCCATGTGATCATTACTTCTTCATTCTCTGTGATTCTTTGTGGTTCATGTTTCCAGTGTCTGTCTGCTACCTGTATGTTATAGTGTCTGCACAGTTTCCAGTGGATTAATCTTGCTACGTTGTTGTGTTTTTCGGTATACAGGCCCTTCTGCCATGAGTACTTCGCATCCAGCCAAGAGATGCACAACTGTTTCTAATTCTGTACTACAGAACATGCATTTGTCTGTTTCTCCTGTTTTTTCTATGGATTTTGTGAACCATCTTGTGCGTAGTCCACTATCTTGGGCTGCCATTCTCTATCTCTCATCTTGTGAACTAAATTCACCTCTTTTTAACCACTCATGGGTCAGGGCTGATCGAACTGCGGTTGTTCCAATAGCTCCCTGTATTTTCCACTACAATTATGGGCTTTCCAGTTGTTGTTTTTTCTGTTGTTCTTTGTCCTTATACTCTGTCTCTGTCTCTTTCTCTCTAGCATGAATTTGGTTATGTTTTATCAGGTCATCTGGCCATGCAACACCATCATTACATTGAGGACATTTATGTGGCATTTCACCACCGTGAGTCTGCTGATGTGTTATCAGTTGTATCTGACTTGTAAAACTCATCACACTGAGCACATTTATATGGTCTCTTTCCAGAGCAAATTTGCTGATGTGATTTTAGGCTACTCTGTTGTGTAAAACCCTTGCCACATTCAGCACAGTTATATGATTCCTCTCTTAAATGAATTTGCTAATGATCTAAGAGGAACTTCTGGTGCGTACAATTCCTGTCACAGTTAGCACATTCATATTGCCTCTCTCTATGGGGCATCTGCCGTTGTTCAGAGATGAGACATTAAAGTTCTTCTCATGCTGAAGACATGGAGATGGTTTATCAGCTGTGTAGCAAATGTCATGTTTTTCAAGGGATGATTGCTGACCCAGACTCTCACTGCACTCAGCTCTCCTGTTAATGTTGGGGGTGTCTTCAAGGCAATCCTTCAGCTGTTCACTCTCTTCCACCTTTACAACACTAATGGGGAGTTCCTCATCCCTCAACAGCAATAACAAGTGTTCCATTGGGATACTGTATCCTACTGAAACCATGGTTTCATAATTCTGCACCATCACGTCCCTGTGTAGAGCCTTCTACTGTCAGCTTAACATCTTCCACTCCTCTTCAGAAAATTCAACTGCAACATCTTCAAAGATTTCTGGTAGCTTCAGCTTCATGATTCTCTGTTTCTGTCTCTAACACCTCCTGACAATTCAAAGAACTCAGATGTTTACAACTATGAGCAGCTACTGTTCTCTACGGTCTGGGAGGTGGGAGCTGCAGTAAGTATCCTACACTTCCTGTTCATCTCTCCAGCCCCATGCGTCCCTGCTCATGCTGACCCCCCCTCGGTATTTCCCCAGTGGCTTACCCCCCCTCGTGTGGTGGGGCCAGGGAGAAGAGTGCTGCTTTCTCCACCCACCCAGCACAATCCAGAAGCCGGGGTGGCACAGGGACACGGGGCCATCATGGAGCCTGCCAGCTCCCTTTTCCACATTTCCTCCCATTCCTCCCCGCCAACATGAGGATACCGGTACGTGCCTCACGATCCGTACTCAGTCAACGAACGGGACGACAAGCCCCCTTCTCCAAGAAAGGACAGCAGTCATCTGGATGCTCACTCCTCCTTTGCCACTGCCGGGCTTGTTCCCGAAGCTGGCTCGTTGGCGTGGTGCAATGTGTAGTGACCAGCACCTCAACCTCCAGCGCCACCGAGCCAGCCAGAAACTTTCCTTTTTAAGAGAAGGGCAATTTATCTCGCTGGAAAATTCCAGGCCTTGGAACAAGTGAGCAAAAAAGGCGGACAGTTTTGCGTTGAGTGGGGATGCAAAAAGGTCCAACTCTGGATGACCCCACCTATCGAAAAGTTCTTCTACCACCAAGGTCAGCAGCTCCCACTTGTGTCTTCTGGACTGTGAACAGCTGAGCCTGTCTGCCGGGTCAATTTGGATGCTTGGAAGATAGACCACCGACAGTTCTAGACTGTGTTCTAGACCCCAGTTCCAAATTCTCATCGCCCCCTGCACAGGTGTAAGAATGAACCCCCTCCCCAAATTTGTTTATGTTGTATAATACCCTGAGATTTTCCAGCTACACCAGCAGTGGCCCCAGGGACAGATGGTTCTGGAAGGCTAGCAAGGCATACAGATTGACCCACATCTTTAGGACGTTCATGTGGAAGAGAGCCTCCACCAAGGACTACGTTCCTTGAGTTTGATGGAGACCAAAATGTGCCCCCCAGTTCAGCCCCAAGGCACCTGTGGGGAAGATCTGCTGTGGGGAAGGGATGAGAAATGGGACCCATCTCAACAGGTTCTGGGGGTTCATCCACCACTGGAACGCCCTGCGGACAGGGGAGGAGACTAGAACCTGCTGTTCTAGCTTATTTAAATTTAGATCCTACTGCACCCACCAGGTCCATCGGGGGATCCACATGTGCAGCCTGGCCAAGAGCACGGTAACAATGGCAGCTGCCATCAGGGTCAACAGCCCCAGGAATGTCCTGGCTAGGACATACCATCTCTGAGAGGACAAGAAGGCCTGAGCTATGAGGCATTCTGCCCGGACCCTGGACAGGAAGGGCATGCCTTAGGCAGTGTCCAGAACAGCCCTAATGAACCACAAGCACTGACGAGGGGGCAGGACAGACTTGGGCAGATCGACATAGATCCCTAGGACCTGGAACAACTTTCTGATATGTGCTAAGATCTAAGATAGTGGCTCTCCATACTGAGATTTGAACAGCCAGTCTTCTAGGTAGGGGAAGACGTACAGCTCGTCCTCCCTCTTGAGGGCTGCTGCCACCACTGCTAAACATTTGGTAAATACCTGTGGTGCAGATGACAAGCCAAAGGTCAATGCCCTGAAAGGACAATGCTCCCCTTGTGACCGAAATTTGAGGTATGGCCTATAAAAAAAAAAAGTGTGTGTGGGGGGGGAGGACAATAAACTAAACCTTGACTTGCCAGTCAACAGGCCCATCTCGGGAGCATAAGCAGTCCCCTTGTTCAAGGAGGAGCAGCAAGCCCAGAGAGGTGGCCGAACAGAACTACCCTGAATTTGGAAGACCAGAACCCCCAGAGCCCGAGGGGGGCCTCAGGACCCTTGTGAATTCGAGAATAGTAAGAGTAGACAGCCACTCCCAGCACCCCTGGAAGCAGAGGCACATGTGCAATGAAGCCCCTCCACCACAGTAGGCTGTGCCTCTGGCAGTACTGGCGTGCGGAGGGAGGGTGAGGGGACAGGTAGATGGGCAGAAGGCTGTCCTCAGAATGTTAGATCCGGACTCTGTACTATCAAAGGCAGGGTGCAAACGGGTAACAAGGGAGCCCCCACACTGCACCGGGGGGTATGCTGAAAAGATCCCCCTATCACCACCTCCCAATGCAGGGTAAGAGGGGTGGCCCAGAAGACAGCCATGCCGATGCCAGTCCCGAGGGTGAGGGGGGACCAGGCTGATCCTGCTTCATGTTCCCACTGCTGCCTAACACCCATTTCAGACCCAGGGACATGTACAATGTACGAGGCCATTGAGAACCTCCTGCACTTCAGCCCCAAAGAGCTGATGCCCCTTACTATGGGACAGGGAGGATAGTACCATAAACCTCAGCTGCAACCCTGCTCCCTTAATCCAGGTGGCATCACAGGGATATGCTAGGCATAGACAACATCATCTTCAGACTGGTGGAGGGGGAGGCAAGGTCCTAATGTAGCCTGGGATGCCCCCTAAGCTGAGAGGAAGCGGGAGCCTGGGAAGGGAGCTCCTGACGGCATCCTAGGCTGCTGCATTGGACAGAGGGACTCAAGGATGACCACCGGTATCCACAGTCTAAGGAGGGATGGCCTGGGAATCACATTGCAGGTTTTAAGACATGGTGCAGCGGGGCGGAACGTCATCACAGAGAGTGCCCAAGGGAGTTGCAGATGAGGGGGGAGAGCCTGGACATCGCATGCTAGGAATCCCCTGGACGTCGGTGGTGACCACAATGACAGAGAAAGACAGGAGGTCCAGTGCCACTGCCGGCCACAGGCACAGCAAGGACTGAAGGGTGCCTGAGGCAGTGTTGACGAGGCACAACCTAGACAGAGCCTGGCAAAGTAGGAGGGCAAGGGCAAGGAAGGGGACCACCAGCTGCCAATGGGAATGCCACTGGCAAGTACCACAAAGCAACTGACAGGGGAGGTACTGGGTGCCACCATCAGGACATGCCCTAATGCCAGTGCCGAGTGATGGGTAAGAGGGGCAGGAGGTGCAGGACAGGGGGGCACTGCTGACGGACCCAAGAGGAAGGCCTCACTGGAACAGGGGCCGGGAGGCAAGGAAAAGCCTGGAGGAGAGGTTGCTGCTTGTCTGGTGGGCCTGGCTGCCCACAGCAGGGAGAACAACTTCTGAGTGCCTTGATCCTGGCTGGTGGGCCAGCGGATGGCTCAGGTGGGCCTGCACCATGGGATGAAAGTGGTTCTATATCCCTGGAGATCCTCAAGGTTCAGCCACCAATCCAGTCAGTAACATGGGAGCCCGTCTTTACTGGTACGAGGCCCCGAATTGAGCCCACCTAAACTGGTTGCCACGGGCCCTGCTGAGGGCAAGAAAAACTGAGGCCCCTCCAAAGAGGATATGGAGGTTAGCAACTAGGCAGCAGATGGGAAGACAAAGGTACATACAAAAGATAAAAAAACTACTGTATTTTGGAAAACTAAATAACAAAGAAAAGTACTGCATTAAAATCTTCGACGGTGATCCACTCCGACAAGCACTGATCAACGGTGGGAAAAGAACTGAGATGGGTAGGGACCGCCCACACATATATAATGGTGGTGATATCAGATGCTGCCATGTGTGGTTCCTTGTGAACTGCTACAAGAAAGTTTCCATGTGGTCCTAGAGCCTGATGGGTCAAAGTCCTATAAATGTGACCTGATGAAAGAGATATTCCCAATGAATACCTACTGTTACGCTAAATATGCAACTGTTCTATCTTCTTCGAGGATATCTTCTTCACACCTATGGCACGAGTGCTAGGCAGCACTGACCATAAAACAGGTGGTTGGAGCCTCTACAGGTCTAAGAAAGCAGGCCTTGAAGTACAGTTAGGCCAAAGTCAGCCCTTTTGCAAGAGACAATGTCCAGACTGTAGTGTTTAGTGAAGGTGTGGACAGTACACCAGGTGGCAGCTGCACAGATTTCTGTAGCAGGCATTTTTGAAACAAACAGATGTGGCCATGCCTCTAGTCTAGTGGAATGACCACAAACAACTTCAGGAAGTTCTTTACCATACTTCCTATAACAAAAAGTAAGTTTGCTAACCATTTGGACAGGCACTGTTCAGAAACTGGAGCACCCTCTTTCCCAGGGGGCAAATGAAATACAAAGCTGTGAGGACTTCCTGCAGTCCTTTGTGGAGTGTATATAGTACTTGAGTATTGTATGTACATCAAAAGTATGGAGCAGTGCTTCCCCTGGATTGGCATGCTCATAAAAATAAAATGGCAGGTGGATGATCTGATTTAAAGTAAATCCAGAGACCACCTTTCGTAAAAATTTAGGATTAGTATGCAAAGACACTCTGTGGAAAATCAAATAAAGAGGCTTATACAGAGTCTGTAGCTCTGAAATCCTTCCAGCAAAAGTAATGGCAACCAAAAACAACACTTTCCAAGAATGAAAGTGTAAGCCACAAGTTGTAGCTGTCTCAAAAGGAGCGAAAGTTTTCCAAAACAAAATTCAGGTCCCAAGCTAGGGCTGGATTGTGGTTGGGAGGCTTCAGTGCAGAATGCCTCATAAGAACGTAGGGGCCACCTCCAGCTGTGCAACCGTACGACCCTCAACAGGCACGTGGAACGCTGAAATGGCAGCCAAGTGCACTTTACATAAGAATCCGATGGTAGACGGGGACTGAGTAGCTCATCTATTCTGCCCATGAACCTAACCCCTCCCCTATATTTTGCTGTTTTTGTTTATACTGTAGTGCCAGTTCCATGCGTTGCTGCAACCACCTCTGGGTGCAGGTTGTTCCATGTGTCTATTACCCTCTCCGTAAAATATTACTTCCAGATATTGCCTCCGAGCCTTCCCCCTCTCAGGTGTAGATTGTGTCCTCTTGTATGTGCCTCTCCATTTGCATGAAAGAGTTTGTCTACCTGAACCGTGTTTTTACCCTTGATGAATTTGAGTGTTTCTATCATATCCCTTCTGTCCCTTCTCTGTTCCAGGGAGTGCAAGTTTAGGTCTTGGAGTCTAGACGCATATGTCTTGTGATGGAGGCCAGGCACCATCTTTGTGGCCCTTCTCTGAACAGATTCCAAGCACTCTATGGCCTTCTTCAGGTGGGGACTCCAGAACTGGACGCAGTACTCCAGGTGTGGCCTCACCAGGGATCTACAGAGTGGAATGATCACTTCTTGTTTCCTGCTAGTTATTCCCCTGCCTATGCATCCAAGGATGCTGCTTGCTTTTCATGCCACTTTTTCGCATCTGTTCCCTGCTTTAAGGTTGTCTGATATGATTACATCAAAGTCCCATTCAGTCCTGGTCTCTTCAAGTCGATGCCCATCTAGGAAGTATTGAGTTCTTTAGTTCTGTTTTCCCAGGTGCATCACTTTGCATTATTTAGCATTAACTCTAAGTTAGTAGTAGTAAATCATTTTTTATTCAAATATGAATAATTGGATACATTCACTTGAGCATAGCTCATTTACAAGAAAGTTCCAAGTACCAAATTTCAGTTAAGAATACTCAACATAGAACAATACCACAAAATCAAGAAAAAAGTTACAGAAATACAACAAACAATACAAATAATCAACAATACCGAAAAAAAAAATAACAAAACATATAACATATAGACATTCAAGATGTTAGACAATCATTACATAATATGCTCTTATTTAGTGCAGTCATATACCATTTCCTTAATTCATTAGTGTTGTGTTTAGTTTTATTACATCTGAGAAGTGGAGTGGATCGATTCCATAGGCTAATACTGCTAGCAGTCAGTTGCCAGTCGTTGGACCACTGTTGAAGTTTCTTGAGCTCTTTCTTCATCCTGGAGACTCTGATTGTCCAACCTTTTGCATAGTTTTGTATCATCTGCAAAGAGGCAAATTTCACCCTCAAGACCATCAGCAACGTCGCTGATGAATATGTTGAAGAGGACTGGACCCCGCACCAATCCCTGAGGGACTTCGCTGGTCACAAAACCCTCTTTGGACATGGCACTGTTTTACTGTGACTTTCTGAGTTCTATCCTGCAGCCAGTGCACTACCCAGCTTACTATCTTATGACTGACATCTCTGTGTTCAAGTTTATTGATCAGCCTCCTGTGTGGGACAGTGTCAAAGGCCTTGCTGAAGTCCAGGTACACCACGTTCACCCCCCCCCCCCCACTGCTTTGGTCACCCAAAGAATTTCATCGGGTTAGTCTTACATGATCTACCTGTGGTAAATCCATGTTTGGGGTTGTGTTTTCCTGCCTCTTTTAGAAAGTCTACTATCCTTTCTTTAAGGAGTGTCTCCATGATTTTACCAACCACCGAGGTCAAGCTGACCGGGCGGTAATTTCCTGCCTCCTCCCTGCTGCCACTTTTATGCAAGGGTACTACGATAGCCCTCTTCCAGTCAAGTTGCACCATGCCACTTTCCAGAGATTCACTGTGTAACTCAGCTAATGGGGCAGCCATTTCTTCTTGAAGCTCTCTCAGTATTCTTGGGTGAATTCTGTCTGGTCCCATGGCTTTGTCTGTCCTCAGTTTTTCTAGTTCTTTCAGCACCCTTTCCCTTGTGAAGGGTCTTGTGTCCGTCTCCCATGCAGGGTGCTCTGTTCTGTTGTGTCAGACAGCTACCGTTCTGCTCACTTGTGAAGACTAAGCAAAATAATGCACTTAGTGCTTCAGCTTTGTCTTCATCTTTTTCCACCATCTGACTGTTGCTTGTTGACATTCTGACTATCCCCCCTTTGCTCTTCTTTTTTTCGCTGATGTATCTAAAAAAGGTTTTGCCCCCCCTTCTTGATTCCTAGTGCTATTTTTTCCTCAGTTTGGGCTTTTGCTAACCTGATATCCTTTCCAGCCTCCTTGAGCTTCTCCTTGTAGAGCTCCCTATCCCCTTCCCTCGGTCACTCCTTGAACTGCCTAAAGGCTTATTTATTTTCTCTAATCTCTAGTGCTATCTCTCTAGTAAACCAGAGGGAGTTTCCCTTCCTTTTAGATTTAGTTACTAGCTTTGTGCAGTCTGCTGTTACCACGTTCAGTGAGTCTTAAGTTTTTCCAGCGAGCTTCTACATCCCCTGCAGGTCTGTCTCTCAGCAGTGCTTTAATGCTCGATCTCATTTTCTGGAAGTCAGATTTTTTTGAAGTCGATAACCTTTAGTTTGGTGTGTCCTGGAACCACCATATTATTGATTTGTAGCCACAGACTTATAATCACTGGCTCCCAGATTGATGCCGACATGGACGTTGGATATTCTGTGGCTATTAGTGAGAACCAGGTCCAGGATTGCTTTATCCCTAGTGGGTGAGTCCACTAGTTGGTTCAACCCAGCTTCCTTAAGAGGAATTCATTTAATAGAGGAATACCGCAGGCTTGCATCTGACAAGGACTACAGATCTCTAGAACTTGATTTATGGAACAGCTAAATGGATCTAAATGATGAGACTCGGCCCACAAAGTAAAATGCTTCCACTTCATGGAATAAGTGGCCTCTGTGGAAGGCTTTTTGCCAGCCACCAAGACATCAGCCACCTTTTGGAAAACATCAAATCTAGCAATGGCTATGTTTTCAGGAGCCATGCATGAAGGTGGAGGGACCTGAGGTCTGGATGGACCAGGGTTCCCTGCTCCTTTAACAGTAGGCCCTGGCCAACTGCTGCAGTAAGTGGAACCAGATCTGGCGAGACCATAGGGAAGCAATGAGGATCACAGTAGCCCCCTCTATCTGGAACTTGAGTAGCACTCTCTGAATGAGAGGAAAGGGAGGGGAAGGCATACAGAAACCTCTCTTTCCAAGAGAGGGACAACGCGTCTTGCCTGAAAACTCCAGGCCCTGGAGCAAGCGAGCAGAAAAGCAGCAGTTTTGCATTGTGTGGGGAATGCAAAAAGGTCCAACTGTGGACAGCCCCTTTGTTGAATAGGTCTTCTACTACTCAGGTCAACAGTTCCCACTCACGTATTCTGGATTGTGACCTACTGAGCCTGCCTGCCAAGACATTTTGGGCACCTGGAACATCTACTGCTAACAATTCTAGACTGTATTCCAGAGTCCAATACCAGACTCTCATGGCTTCCCTGAACAGGGGGTAAGAGTGAGTTCACTCTTGCTTGTTGATGTAATACATCACACTGACATTGTCTGTCTGTACTAACAGAGGACCTGGGGAGAGGTGAGTCCTGAAGGCCATACAAGACAGCTCGCATTCCTAGAACATTTATGTGCAGGGTGCTCTCCACTGCAGTCCATGTACCCTACATCTGATAGGGCCCTAAATGCGCCTCCCAGCCCATCACCAAGGCTTCTGTAGTTAAAACCTGGTGAGGGGGTGGATCAGGAAGGGATCCCCCTTTAACAGGTTGTTGGGTTCCATCCAACACTGAAGCACTCTGTGTACAGGACAGATTACTAGAACCCACTGTTCTAAATCTTCTGTGAGCTGGTCCTGCTGGACTCTTAGGGTCTATTGAGGGATCCTCATGTGCAGTCTGGCCAGAGGTACTGTGATAATAGCCACTGCCATTGTATCCACAAACAGAAGGAATGTCCTAGCTATGACATACCGGCTGTTGTTGACCATTTGGGCCTGTGCAATCAGGTGTTCAGCCTTGTCCAGAAGCAGGAAGATTAAGCTTTGGGCTATGTCCAAAACTGCTCCTGTGTACTGCAGCTGCTGACAAGGTGTCAAGACAGACTTGGGTACACTAACAGTGACCCCAGGGCATCGAACATCTGCCTTGTTTGGGCTAGGGTGTGCAGGAGCTGCTCCTTAGAGTGGGATTTCAATAGCCAGTTGTCCAGGTAAGGAAGTACATGGAGACCTTCCCTATAAAGGGCTGCTGCCACCACTGCCAAGCATTTGGTAAAGACCCATGGTGCAGGGGACAAGCCAAAGGGTAATATCTGAATTGCTAGTGTTCCCCCTGAAACAGGAACCTCAAATATTTGCACATTTTTATATGAAGGTAGGCATCGTTCATGTTGGGGAACAGATCCAATCCCCTGCTTCTAGCAGTGGGAGTAGGCCCTGTAGGGTGACCATCCTGAACTTTTTGTAGTCTATAAAAAAAGTTCAGGTCCCTGAGATCTAGAATAGGCCACAGGTCTCCTGTCTATTTTGGGACAAGGAAGTATAGAGTAGGACCCTGTGTTTCTCTGTTCCAAGGGCACAGATTCTATAGCCCACTTCTAAAGCAAGGTGTGCACTTCCTCCAGGAGCAGAGGAATGTGTTCTGGAGGATAGTGTGTTGGCACTGGTGGGTGATCTGGAGGTAGTTCTAGAAGTTCCAGAGCATGGCCTTGTGTGTGATTTCCAGTACCGAGGCATCTGATGTCACCTCCTTCTACTGATTAAGGTGGATGGAGAGACCCCCCCCCAAAACAACTACCCCTGGAGGTAATGGGGGGGTGTACAAAGAGTCATGCAGAGTTGGTTGTGGTGGCTCCTGCTGCGCCACCACTTCTAGGAGCTTCTGAATGGGCACCAGGAGTGCTTCCTGGAGTGGGCAAGGCTCTTGCTGTCTTACCCTTACCTTGATGTCTGGTAGTAGAATGGTGTCTAGTACCAGCCAGATGCAAAATATTCTCTATCATACCCAACCAGTGGATAGACAGATCCTGTCTACCCTCTGGTTGGGTATGACAGAAGCAGTGTACTGACTTCAGGGTTCTACCTGAGGCCTGGAGGTTAGAGAGGATATCCTGGACATCTGATCCAAATAACTTGTATCCTCTAAAGGGAGCAATGAGAATGGACTGTTGTACATCATTCACAAAGCCTGCCACCCTGAACCAGGAGTACCTCCTTAGGCATGTTCCTGAGGCAGCAACCCTAGTCGAAGCATCAGATATATCACAGGCCATATGCAGTAGGTGTTTTTCTACATCAGCTCCAGCTGAGAGAGCTTTGAGAAGTTCCTGTTTGGGTGCACTTTCTGGCAAGGCTTGAGCAGCTGCTTTAACCTTTCTCCAGAGTGTATTCTGGTACTTAACTAAATGGGCCTGGTGGTTAGCAATTCTGAGGCCCAGGGAGGCTGAGGCAAACGTTATCCTACCCAGCACATCCAACCTCCTGGACTCTTTATCTGGAGGAAGTGAGCTAAGGTGTTTTGGTGCCCTTGAATGGGCAGCATTGATTACTACAAAGTCTGCCTCAGGTTGACCAGCAAAAAAGGGTTTCCCTGAGGAAGCCATATGCATCTTATCTGCCTTTCTTGGTATGACAGGGATTACATTTAGCCTATGCCAGGAAGCAAAGGTGGCATCTCCAGGGCAGGGAGGAGCTATGGTACTACTAGGAGAGGAAAGCACAGGAACGGCATCAGGTAACTCCAAGAAATCTATGAGGTTTTTCTTGGTGGGATCCTGTCCCTCCAAATTGAACCCCATGGCAGCCTGCAACTGCTGCATCATTGTAATAAAAGATGGGTCCTCACTGCATGTAGAGACAGTAGAAGTAGTCCTTTGATAAGGACTCGCCATATAGTCTTCAGCTTCCTCCTCCTGTGCCAGGGGATCAGGATTATTCTCAAAATCATCGTTGGTCTGGTTGAGAGGTTGAAGGGAGTAGGATGGTGAGGTTGTCGATGCTCGAGGAAGTGGTTGAGACACAGGCCTAGGATGCATCGTCGTGGGGGTTTAAATTGCAGGCCTCATCAACGGACCTCCTAGTACATGAGGTGGAGATAACAAGCACCTAAGCATGTCTGTGAAGGATGATAGCATCGTCTGGATTTTGGCACCTGTGTGGTCAATGGGTATGCTGATGGAAGTCAATGCAGGAGGCAAGGCCCCCAACATCGATGGCGATGCACAAGCCGTACTAGGCCTGGTGGCACCTACAGCCTGCTCCAACCTGGAAGTTAGGTTGATGGTCGGGACGGCAGGCAGCATCGCTGCCAGAGAGGTTTTCTCCTTCTCCCGGTGCTTATACTTGTGGATACTGGATGATTTCTCCAGGGATTTTGATGTGTCGGACCCGGATTAATGCGCCAGCAACATGGCAAAACTTTTGTGGGAACGCCTTCTCCATGTAGGCTACCTGCTGTTTAAAAAAGGGGCTGCTCCAAAGCGCCTTTTCAACATCACTAGGTGGCTGTGTTGAATGCTTTGCAAACTGGGCAAGCTTACACATTGTTGTCCGGGCCAAGGCAGCACACACAGACATCGTGCGAATTGCCAGTGTAAATCTTTTCACAGCATTCACAATAATGAAACAGTTTTGACGGTTTCTTCGACGACATACACACCACTGAAAATCACTTATAAAAGTGATTACTTAACTATGGTATGAAAATAAATAAAGCGGCAGCTACTGCAGCGGCGTTTCCATGCATGGTCCGATGAGTACAGTCAACAAACAACAGGAAAAGAACTGAGGAGGGAAGGGGCTGCCCAGGTTTATGTAGTAGCCGATATCTAATCTTTTCCTAGATGGCCCCTTGTGGACTGCTTGCAAAAGTTTACGTGTGGTCCAGGTAGGGGTAGTTTTAAGGATTTAGCAAGGTGTGCTCCTCTGAAACTGAGAAGCATACTTGATCAAACTGCTACCATGAAATATGTGCTCCTTCAGACCCTGGCCCTGCTCCTACATGCTTCTTAATTTTAGGAGGAGTCCAGGAGACTTACTGAGAGCCTATTACATTTTTTCAGCTCTTGTTTATTCACCCAGTATGTCTGCGTGGACCTTCTTACACCTTTGTTGGTGCCACCACCTGCCCGACCTTGGAGCTGTTCTAGTTGGGAGACTCCATGACTCTCATGGTACCTTTGTCATACCTGTGGCATGCCTCCAGCAGAGTGCCCACCTGCTATTCATCTCCTGGTGCAGTGAAGTCCCAAATATATGGTTGCCACGGCAGAGCCATCCCTGGAGCTGCATCTGGAGTCCTGGGGAGAGGTCGGGCCGAGCTGGTCGTGGGGGCAAGCGAGGCTTCATCTGCCTTTCAGCCCCCATTGTTTTTCCACCGTATGCCTCTCCAACCAACAGCACGCTTACATCACTGGTGGCAGCAAACCAGATGCAGTGACGCACAGGCTATACCCTCTCGGAGCAGCCTACTGGCTCCTAAACATTACTGCCACCTACAGTAATGAGGCAGGACATGAAACTCATCTTCCTCCCCTGGCTGGTGCCCGACAACTTGAGCTTGCTTCTGAACTCGGGTCGAGTGAGCAATAGTACAACCATTGTACTGAAGTGCTGGTGATCCTACTCCTTCATCCTCCAGTACAGCATAATTCTGTTCTTTCAACAATACTGGCTGAAAAAATATGAATTATCCTGGCCATATATCTCATGCACCCTTCCCTTTTCTGCTCACTGACCTGTCGGCATCCAAATTCAGCCATGTATGCTGTTAACTCACTACAGAGCTCGGGCATGCCTCTCCTACTGACAACAGAGACACGGAGAGCTATTGGAAGCACCTTTAACTTACTGCCTCTTAAAGCAGCACGTGCTTATTACCAAAACGGAAGCGCAAATTAGAGCTCAGCGCTCCTTATTTCGAGCCCTGTAAATACCTTGGGGGCTGAGGAGAGACCGAAGGGGAAGGCTGCAAACTGATAATGAACAGATGCCAGCCTGAACCTCAAGTACTTTCCTGTGGCTGGGCCAGACTGGAATGTGAAAATAAGCATCCTTCAGGTCCAAGGAACCCATCCAGTCCCCTTGCTGCAGAGATGGTATAACTGTAGCTAAGGTCATCATTCTAAACTTGTCCTTTTTCAGGTGTTTGCTCAGAAACCTGAGATCCAAAATGGGTCACCACTCTCCCATTTTTCTTGTGGGTGAGAAAATACCCAGAGTAAAGGGCCTTTCTCCACTAGGAGGGAGGAACTCTTTCTGCTGCTTTCACCTGCAGCAACTTTTTGACCTCTAACTCCAGCAGAATCCTTTCTGTTGGAGTGGGAGGTTTGATGTTTCTGTGAACTTGCAGCCTGGGGAATCTTCTGAACTGCAGGGTGAGACCCTGGCTCACCCGTTCCAGGACCCACTTATTTGGGGTGATGTTTTTTCACTCCTGGAAGACGTGAGCTAGCCTTTCTCCCACTGGCAATGGATGGGTGACCTGGACTGATTCGTCAGGGGTTCTGCTTGGGCTGAGCCTTAAGTGCTGGGATTGGGTCAGCCCGTATAGAGCTTCTTCTGCCCCTGAAGAAATCTCTTATCTAAGAGAAGTCATAGGGCAGAAAGGCACATGGAAAATAACCTCTATCCTTCCCATCCTCTTCCATGAGGCCTATACGAAGTGGAAAAATAGAAACTGCCAGCAGATAAAGACCTCCAGGCCCACCAGTCTGCCCAAGTGTTCTATCTCCATGTTACCCAAGGACCCTAGGTGATTCGGGTAATTTCCCACCTGACCCTCTCCAGAATTCCCTTGTACCTATCCCAAGCAACCTTGAATCCTGTCACTGTTTTGGCCCCCACCACTTCCTCAGGAAGTGCATTCCTCCCACCCACTACCCTTTCTGTGAAGTAGTGTTTCCTAATGTTTTCCTTGAATCTTCCACTTTCTAGCTTCATGTCATGACCCCTTGTCCTTGAGAGCCTGATACTTAAAGGTCTTAATCATGTCCCCCTTTCCCTCCTTTGCTCCAGGGTATACATGTTGAGGTCTTTCAGCCTCTCCTCGTATGCCAAATGGCTGAGTCCTCGCACCATTTTTGCTGTCCTTCTTCTCTGGACCCTCTCCACATCCCTCCTGTGGTACAGTCTCCAGAACTGGACACCACATTCAAGGTGTGGCCTCACCAGCTGTTTATACAAGGGCATCACCACCTCTCTCCTTCTGCTTGTAATACCCCTGCCTATGCATCCCAGCATTTTACCAGCCCTAGCTACTGCCCTCTTGCATTGCTTAGTCACTTTGAGATAGTTAGATATGATTATACCAAAGTCCCTCTCCTGTTCTATCACTTCCAGTATATGATCACCCATCCTGTATTCTGCTTTTAGATTTCTACTCCCTAAGTGCTTAACTTTGCAGTTTTTGGCATTAAAGCTCAACTGCCAGCCAGCCCAGTGGTGCTGAGGACTGAGGCGCTGGATGCTACACCTCGCACCACGCCAGTGACCCAGGTTCGGGGACGAGCCCGGGCCGCCGGGGGTCGGCAGGGGAGGGAGAAGATTGAGCATCCGGAGGACTGCTCTCCTCTCTCTGGGGCTGCTAGTCATCCTAGCGACCCCCAATGGAGATCAGGAGCAGCACAGGTACACCAGCCAGAATAAGGGGCAGAAGTGCGGCGGCCGACACTGCACATCATACTCCCAAGGGGGCAACTACAGAAAAAAATCCACCTGGGACCGTGGAGATGATGGGGCACCAGAGGCAGGACGCACATCCCACCGCCGTCCCGATCTCTGATGGACTCCTGGCCGACCCAGCAACTATGGTAAGCCCTTTCTAATTTCAGTTAGGCTGCAGAGGGTGAGCGAGCCCTGCTCAGGGGGTGATCCAGTACACTAGGGCTGCCTGGTTGTTGGGGGAGTTCCATCCGGACTGCAGGGTTCAGGCAGGGAGTAGCAGTCCTCGCCATGTGTGCACCCCGGAAGGATGCCCGGCCCAGGGATAGCATAAACATAGTCTACAAAAAAAAAAAAATCAACTGCCAGACTTTTGACCACGCCTCTAGTTTGTGCAAATCCCTTCTATTTTTTTCTACCCCATCGGCAGTGTCTACTCTGTTGCAGAGCTTTGTATCATCCGCAAACAGACAGATCTTCTTCTCAAGCGCTTCCACAATGTCCCCTATAAAAATATTAAACAGGATCGGAGACAGTAACAACCCCTGTGGTACCCTGCTAGTCACTCTTCCCTCCCCTGATGGAAGTCCATTGCCTTCTTCCCTCCAGCTAATTTTTCACCCATCTGTCTACTTCAGGTCCCATCCCCAGGGCTCTCATTTTGAGCAAAAGCCTTTTGTGTGGCACAATTCCAAATGCTTTACTGAAGTCTAGGTAAACCACATTCACTTGTCCGCCCTATTCTATCACTCTGGTCACCCAGTCAAAGAATTCAATT
Source organism: Neoceratodus forsteri (assembly GCA_016271365.2). Taxonomy (NCBI): domain Eukaryota; kingdom Metazoa; phylum Chordata; order Ceratodontiformes; family Ceratodontidae; genus Neoceratodus; species Neoceratodus forsteri. The sequence continues at coordinate 499,539,117 of CM028129.1, read as the reverse complement.
AAGTTTGTTTGACATGACCTCCATTCCATGAAACCATATTGTCTGTGATCCTTCAGGTCATTTAAATCAAGGTATTTGGCAATTCTTTCTTTCAGTGGATGCCTTTTCCTTCTCAGTGTTGCTTTTGTAGGTGGCTTTGTACTCGTCCACCTTTTTCATGTATACCACTGTCTTGTCACCAAATAAAGAGTTATTCTCAGAAGGGAAATCCATGGCCTTTACTGGAGTGTCTTGGCACAGGTTAGTAGTCCTGAGCCAGGCAAATCTCCTTAAAGATATGGCATGGGCCATGTCCCTGGAAGCAGTGTCACTAGTATCCACTGCCATAGGAAATTGGTATTTTGTTGCATCAAGGGCACATTTGACAGTATCTGCCAAATCTTGTGGCAGCTCCCCTGAAGCCTTATCATTCATGGCCAGTACAGATTTCCAGAGAGCTTTCTGGTATTGGGCAACATAGGCCAAACAGGCAGCCTGCCTCAGCAGCAGGGAGGCAGAGGTATAAACCTTTTTCCCCATACTGTCCAGCTTCCTGGAATCTTTGTCTGGAGGCTGGGTGAACAGGGGAACCTTGGCTTTAACGCAGGCAGCACCCTGGACTACACCTTCGTAGTAAGGGTGTGAGCAGACATACTCAGTATCACGTCTGTCAAGCTGGTACTTCTTCTCAATCTTTTTGTCAATTCCTGGAGTGGAAGTAGGGGTCTGCAATAATTTGCAGGTTGCTTTCTTGAGGGGTTTATGTACCTGCAGGAGCAACCTCTTTGTTGGGGTTAACCCCATTGTATTCAAAAACTCCATGTCGTCCTCATCCTCCATAGTTTTCTGGGTAGAGGTGTCGAGGGTATTCACTATTTGCCTGACAAAGGCATAGTGGGAGGAAAAAATCCTCCTGACCCCAGGGAGGGAAACCAAACTCCTGCTTGGGGGAAAAGTTGTGCTCGATGGGTTCCCCTTCATCTTCCTCTTCCTCACAGTACAACTCGGCTCCCTGGTCCTCAGGAACTGAGAGTGGGGCCGGGACTGGAGGAGGAACCGACATGCCCATTAAAGTTGCCATGGCTTGTAAAGCCTGGAAAAATTGAGAAGCCTTAGTCATGTCCTCCATACAGGGCATTTTTGTTTTGTCCACTGACAGCTCATTTCCTTCTTCAGGAGGAGGGGCAGTGACATGTTTCTTTTTTTGTTTTCTTTTTGCAGGAACCAACTCTGGAACCTGTTTAGAGGGTCTTTTCTGGCTACCCCGGGGTTCCTTTTTGCAGGGACCCTAGTGTCAGAGACATCTTTAGTAGACCTTTCCTTCTGCTTACCTTAGGAGGAAGGACCCTCATCGGTGTGCTTAGGTGATACAGAGGCAGACTGAGAAGCCATAATAATTTTCAACTTTTTGGCCCAGTTTTTGACAGTTTTAGGATAAAACCTACTGCAAAGTTCACAATCAGGGAATGATCAGGACACAGGCACCTTAAACACAACTCGAGGCAGTCTGCCTTTGCCAAGAGACTATAGCACTTAGTAAAGTTTTTTAAAATTTGTAGGTCCTGTTTTCTTTTTTGGGTCTGTCAGACACACCAATTTTGAAAGACCCTGAAAAACAAACGGTTCCCAATAAAGAAAAACATTTTTTTTTCCAATTGCTTAACCAAATGAGACACACTAAGCTGAAAGCTGGTTTACAGGTGCAACCTGGGAGCACAGGGAAGTTAAGTGACTTGCTCAGGGTCACACAGTATGCAAGTGGGGGCTGTGGGATTCAAACCCAGGTCTCCAGATTTGCATCTCAGAGCCCTGAGGCAGTATAGCAGTTCCCTAAAAAGGACAAACTGCTAACAAAAACAAGTTTAAAACTTTTTTTTTTTAAATAAGAAAGATTTCTCTCAGATAACAGGAAAAATACAAGATCACGCCTCAGTGCCTGCATACCAGAAACTGAAGCACAAATAGTCCCAAAACAACTTTGAAAGAAAAGAAAAGAAAAAATAAGAGGGAAAACTTAGGTAAAACAGATGCGGTTAAAAAGAAAACTGCAATAAAAAGGGGTTCGCCTCCGGTTCCTGGGAACCGCTGAAGAACCGGAGAAAGCTGCTAAATACTAGAAAGAAAGGCTAAACTATGCTAGAACTAACTAAAACAGCAGAGATGAGAAAAAAAAAACGCTAAACAAAATACCTGTAAAACCAGAGAATAAAACTGCAAAACTCGATTCAGGCAAAGAGAGCTCTTTGGGGCGACTTGTTTCCTCAGGCGGAGAAATAAATTTGACGTTGGAGAGCACATTAGAACCCCACCATATGGCAGAGATTTGAAATTGCATTCCGAGTTCCATAATTTACATACATTCCACTCTCTCTCTCTGGGGCAGCTCAACCCTTCAGGACGATTGCACTAGTACCCACAGTGAAGGATTCCTGGAGTTTGAAGGCCAAAAAATGATTGCCAGGTCCTTAGTTTTCAAAGTTTTGCAAACTTTTTAATCAAAAATAAGGGTTACCATGCTACAGCAGGAACCACAAAGTAAGACTTTTCTCCAGTTCCACAAACTGTGAACCAGGAAAAAAAAAACACTAAAATATATAAATAATAAAATAGCCAGCCCAGTGACATGGAGGGCTCAGGTGCTGGTTGCCTCATCTCTTGCTATGTTGGCAACCTGGGTTTGGAAAGTGACGTGGGACACTGGGGGGCCAGCCGGGGAGGGAGGATTGAGCGTCCCTAGGACAGCTCTCCTCCCTCAGGGAGGGGGTGACATCATCATACTGCTCATCTGCCACCCGGAGGAATTTGGGCAGCAGCACAGCAGGGTTACACAGGAAGAACGACCACACACAGGACACCAGGGGCATCCCATGGAGGTGGAATATGTACATCGTGTCCACACATGTGCAGTGGTCCCTGGGGAGAAAAAGTGGAAGACCCTTGCTGCAGAATGATACCTGACCCCCGCCCCCACAGGCTCTGCACCAATGACTGGCACCTTCAAGAAGGCTAATCAGAAGTGAGGTAAGCCCTAGAAAAGCCAGGTGACCGGGGTGTCAGTCAGATGGGGATGGCTGTGCAGCACACAGGCAAACGAATGAATGAAGCGAAACAATAATAAAATAAACTAACGCAAATACTGAAAACACTAATACGTTTTTAAAATTATAAAATAATAAAGGACTTCGCCGATGGACCTGGAGAGAGCTTTGAGGTAACTGTTCTTTTAAGTGAAAAAAAGAAATCTGATGTTAGAACACTGGATGTCGCATCAGCACACAGCAACTTTTGAATGGAGTTCTGATTTTTTTCATCACCGTTCCAAACTCTCTGAGGCAACATCTCAGGCTGGAGATGATGTAATTTTTTTTTTTTTTTTTTTTTTTTAAATCGCATCACTACTAGACTCATATTGTTAGAAAATTACGACTCTGAACTTTGTTGTCTTGGTGTCCAAATGTTCTATTAATGGCAACCAAACTTTATCAAATACTCCCACATATGGCCCCCATCTTGATAAATTATCTGGTCTAAAGAGGCCACATTCTGCCATTCTGTTCCACCTGGCAGTAATCCTAGCAGGGACTGCTCCTTCCAGAGCTTCCACTAAACATACAGTTTTTATTGCCTTGGGGTTTAGTCCATGGATTTATTTATATCCCCTAATAAAACTTCCTCTGGCAATATCACCAAGATGATCCCTAATACATGATTAATTTCTCTTTCTGTAATTAGACCACCGTGTCCTAAGTTTCAGACACTGTAGCAAAACAGTGACAAGCAAGCCTTCATGTGGTCGCATCTTGGCAGGTTCGGAGTGATATAACCCTTCCAAACTATATCCTGGACTGCTTCACCCAGACCTCTCCTAGCTCCTATGCCCTAAGAAGCAACAACATCATCCTGCTCAAACTGCCCAAATTCAACACCAGGCTAGGGAGGGCAGCAATCAGCTATTCTCTAGCTATAGCATGGAACACCCTACAAAAATCCCTAAAACTGTCCAATATCATTCCATTTGCATCCTTTAAACACCATTGTACGGTCTTCTTCAAAGAGAAATGCAATTGCTACCACTAGAGCTAGCATTGTCATCTCACAAATCTCCCTTCCAAACCATATATGGCATATTCCTTCCAGACAGACACCCCATCTTATGGCACCCAGTAATACCTTCACCATCCTAGTATTACATTATGTTGAGTGTCTGCCATGCCCCCCACTGGGATATGTATATACTGTACATATTGTAAATATTAGCTTAACTTTCCTGTAACCGTTTTTTATCATGTGAATTTACTGTACATCACTGTGTTTATAAATGTTATTTTCCCCTGTATGTATAACTGTCTTATATAAGTGTATGATGTATCTGTTGTGTATCAACTATTGAACCTTGACCTTATCAGGTCCATCTTGTAAATGAGCCTTGCTCAATGATGTTCGCCTGAATAAATAAAGATTTGATGATGATGATGTTGTCTCACAACCTGAAGCTTTGAAATTCTGTCTGGTAAACCAGGTTCTAGAGTATTTGCTGTCCTTGTCAGATGCAGGCCTGCAATATAGAGGATAATGTATGGTCTTTGGTCAATAACCACACTGTAAACACTTCGACAGGTGGCCATGACATCAGTGTAAACCTCAAGAGCACAGCTTGAGAGGTTTTCAGATGTCATGGCAACCTCAAGGAGTGTTTTCAGCGCGGTTATTAACCAAAGACCATACATTATATTTTACAGTGTATGGGCTACCAAGACTGTGTAATCAAGGCTTGACTCACTTTACTTTACTGAATTACTTTATGGAACATTGATTGTTATGAGCATTCAGTTTTGTTATACCACTGATATGACATACTCAAGAAGGGTTAACAACAGAGTGATGTCATAAAGATGGCATAACATATAGGATAGTGTATGGGAGCCCATACACAACTACACTATTCTCATATCGAGTGGTTTCCATGACACTGTGGACCTCGAGAGCAAAGCTCGAGAGGTTCCTTTCATCATGGAAACCACGAAGTATGAGAATAGCGCGGTTGTGTATTTGGGCTCCCATACACTTTTCTTTATAGTGTATGGTGCCCCCCCAAAAAAAGCTTACTATTGTTGATCTGTGTCAGCGTTTGTTTGAGACCCGCACTTCCTAAGTTTCCACTGGCTGGCCAGCTCGGGCCGGGCTAGTCAACCGCCACCTGTCCAATGAACAGTGCTGTTTTGGTGGTGGCTGCACTGTGACATAGCTACTAACGCAGAACAAAAAGTCTTTCTGCGTTAGTAGCTACATCACTACTAAAGAAGAACAACTTTTTCGAGTGTATGGAAATCCATACACAATTACATTCCATCATACACAATAAGGTTGTAATCTGCTTGATTTCAGTTAATAATAAGGGCTCCCCCATACATTATACTCTTCTATCAAAGTGCATTTGGCTGCCATTACAGCTTTCCATGTGCCTACTGATGGTCATACGGTTGGCTCAACTGGAGGTGGCCCGCACATTTTTGAGACTCATTCTGCACTTGAAGCCTCATGTTCGCAATCCAGTCCCCGCTTGGGACTTAAATTTTGTGTTGGAAAAGCTTACTTTGGCTCCTTTTGAGCCAGCCACGACTTGTGGCCTATGCTTCCTTTCTTGGGAAATGCTATTTTTAGTTGCTATTAATTCTACTCAAAGAATTTCAGAGCTTCAGACTCGAATGTGAGGCCTCCTTATTTGATTTTTCACAAAGACAGGGTGTCTTTGTGTACCAATCCTAAGTTTCTACCAAAGGTTGTGTCTGAGTTTACTTTAAATCAAACCATCCACCTGGCAGTTTATCTTCTTGAGCATGCCAATCCAGAAGAACATTGCTCCATACTCCAGTTGTACAAAGAATACTCGGGTACTATATACACTGTATGAAGGACTGCAGGAAGTCCTCACAGCTTTTTGTTTCCTTCTCCCTGGGAAAGAGGGTTTTCCTGTTTCTAAAACAGTCCTGTCTATGAAATGGTTGACCAATTGTATTACCTTCTGTTACAGAAGTACAGTACGGAACTTCCTGGTGTTGTTCGCAGTCATTCCACCGAAGGTATGGACGATTCTGTTGTATGTTTCAAAAATGTGTCTATTGCAGAGACCTGTGCAGCTGCCACCTGGAGTACTGTCTACACTTTCACTAAACACTACAGTCTGGACACTGCCTCTCGGAAAAGAGCTGGCTTTGGCTTAGTTGTGCTTCAAGGCCTACTTTCTTAGGTCTGTAGGCTCCAGCCACCCAGAGTGTTCACTGTCAGTACTACTTGGTACTCATTCCATAAATGTGGCCTGATGAAAGACACATCTTCAAAGAAGATAGAACAGTTACGTACTGACCGTAACAGTACAACTCTAAGAGAAAATTTCATCAGACCATGCTGTCCCTCTTTTCCCCCATCCCCCTGAGGATTTAGAGTTCGGTAACTCCTGTCTCTTTCTCCAGGAATGTTTACCTGCTGCTGCTTCTTCTTCTTCCTCGCCTGGTTGGCAGAGCCATGGATTGTCTGTTGGTTCCCCAGAGGGAGGTCTTCCAAGCATGATCTCCGGCGGGGAACTGAGGAGGGAAGGGGTGCCCATGTAGGATATCGTTGTGGGTGGCCCCTAGTGGACTGCTTGCAAAAAGTTTCTGTGTGGTCCTAGTGCCTGGCGGCTAAAAGTTCCAAAGGTGTGGCCTGATGGAAGAGAGATCCTCAAAGAAGAATGTAAATGTATTATGAATTGGTAACTTTATATCTACCTGTTGGACCTCAGCCAAATCTTCCACACCATCTCATGTCCTAGTCACTTCTGGCACTTAATACCTTGGTTATTACCAGCGCAATGAGATACAAGTTCTGTTAAATACTCAACACCACACCCCTATTAATATCTGCAGACAGTGGTACCACACCTGACAAAGGTTCATGACTTAGAAGAGTGACCAGTTATGGAGTCAGTGAAGTGTGTAATTTCTAAATACATAAAAAATATGATGACTCGGAACAAGTATGTGTTAGCTGGTCAAAAGAGAAGAGTTCTGTGGTCAAAAATACGCCCTTATTCTCCGAATTCCATTCTATTTTCATACCGTAAAACCCTCCTCCTTCACAACGTTAGACACCATGGGAATACCCTAAAGGGGAGTAAGCAGAGTTGGTCCCATGTATATTGTATAAAAAGCACAAAAGCCACCCCACAGGCTGGGTGTGCCAAAAGAGAGAAAATACACAAGCAAAACAAAAACTCAGGCACCATCCGCCATAAAAGAACACAAGTGAACGATGTACAAGTTCAAATTAGCAACATTTATTAAACAGCGTGCTAGGACCTCTTACCAGGACATGAAACCACCAGTGGGACCCATGAAACGTTCAACCGGTTTCGCTCATGTATATCGTGCCAGATTTTCTATCAATAAGAGGTTATTTGGTTTTCTGCAGCTATCTGCATATTATCTAGGGAAGAGCCATAGGTCAAATTAGTCAACAACTGACAACATGTCCATGCTTTTTAAATAGCCATGCACATTTGCTGCTTGTGTATGACAAACCACCCAGGCAGGCTGGTTATCTGTGCACCCAGTAATACACTTTAAAAGGAGGGGGACCAATCTCTCCTCTGCAGTATCAGACAGAGCCTGGATAACTGAACCCTTGTGGTTTTGCGTTGCCAAAGTCGAGTATGTACAGCAGAATTTAAGTCATAAACATTTTTTTTTTTATTGGTATAGAGAGTACCTGAAAAAGATGTACATTTAGGTAAAATTGCCATTTTACGACATTGGATATGCCCAACAGGGATAACGGTAAAGTTTTCCGCCTCACCATTTCAGGGTCGGGGGAACAAAGGCGGTAGATTTGCTACACATTAATTTCTTAACTTTTTAGTAGTATTAACTTCCAGATACCGAAATCCTGATGGCATCAACTGTAAGGGGAAAGAAAAAAAAAGGAATTCACTGCATTAACAAGGCTAGACTTGAATGGTACTGCCCCTGTTTTGCATACCAGTTTTTAAAGTGCATACCATTTTCATCATGCTGGTATTCTGACTGGAACACGACTTCTCCATGCCATCACTCTGCAGTTTAATCTGTAGCATGCTCTTTTGGATAGACGTAATACCAGACTTTGAGATGGAACACCAAATCTGGGTTTTTGGTATTCTGCCTCCCACACCAGTTTATTTTCTTAATTTTTACCCCGTAACAATGATGTTTCTTTTAGTGGGTGCATTAGTGATTTATGTAATACTGCATCATCTCAACCTCAAGTTGTTGCTCCAGAGACAAATCATCTGAATGTTAAACTTCATATTGCACTGTGGCCACACTCCCCCAGCTTTCAAATAGTAGATTTACATACAAACATATGAATCTGCCAGCAGAAACAAGCTTCATGGTCTATCAAGTCTGCTCGAATGTGCCACTAGCCCCCTACATCACAGCTGCCCCACCCTCCTCTCCCCCACTCGGGTTTACCCCCACCCCCACCCTCTCCCATCCCCTTTTAAAACTGCCCACCGTACTACAGGATACCACCTTCTCGGGCAGAGTGCTCCACTTAGCCACCACCCTCTCTGTGAAGAAATGCCTCATCTCTCTCCTTTATCTTCCCCCCTTACAGCTGAAGACTAGAAGAGATCTGTGACCACCTTTCTAACCTATGCTAAGTATTCATGCCTAATGAAAAGGTAAACAAGAATGTAAAAAACACACATGAAAATTGTTAAAGAAAACTGACATGTTTGCACTAATATAATGCTCAAGCAATAACACAAAGTTTTCATTCTGAAGAACATATTTTTTAATGTGGTTCTAGAAGGGGAGGCTGGGAAGGGTTTATATGAATTACAAATGCACTCTCTAGAAGAAACATCACATCATTATTACGGTGAGAAATGTTTTCTTCTAGCAACTAGAATGCATTAGTGATATGATACAAACAATTCTGAGGACTACAAAAAGCATTTTGTGACGATATTCAGAGAAAAGAATTATTGAAGTAACACACCTGGCATCACTTCTAGTCTGACTGGCCAGGCAGTAAAGGGAAGTAAAAGTGTGTACTGTGAATAATGCTGCCAGGGTGGCAGATGTAGCTCTAGTGGAATGTGCCTGTGGTCCGTTGGGTGGCTGCTTGCAAACCTTTTCAAAGCAAAAGACTATCAAATTGAGAGACAGTCTTCTAAGCTGTTGGGTGTCCTTTACCTACCCACTATAAGTGAAAAACAGCGGTGCACCGTCAGTTCTGGGTACTTTTGTTCTATCAAAGTAGAAACATAAAAGCCCTCTCCACATTTAGGGTGTGCAGTTTTTCTGCACCTAGATTGGAATGACTGCTTTCCTAAACTCTGGTCCTCTCGCTCCCTGTCCATCCAGTCAACCTTGTCCTTCTCCTCCCTCAAAGTCCTTCTTCAGGACTTTGCCATCCCTTCCTGCAAATGTTCCTGATCCTGTATTCCCTCCTCCTGTGTTGTTGACATCTCCCTTATATTTCCCATGCCAGTGTTTGTTAACATCCCCCATGTCCCCTTCCCCCTATCCCGGCTGTGAGCAAATTCCACCCACCAACCCCTAGGCTAGTTGTGCCTTAATGTCTATTTTGATATCTGTGTTCCCGAGTAACCTCCAGCCCTGCCTAATTTGCCTCACCCCATAGTTATAGTGGTATTATCCTACTACCATCTGCCCTGCTCCAAGCACTATTTAGCACTTGTTTCTCAATAGGCATTCTATCTTATAACTGTGACTGAGCACTGATACATATTTAATTTTGATATACTATATGAAAAAATTACTCACCTTAGTAATTATGTTTCTTCTAATGGAGTCTTGCTGTATTCTGACAATTGCAGTGATTCCCAACCTTTGAACTGCCCTGGAGAACAAATAGTTAACTTTCTATGCAGAGCATAGAATGCTGAGCTTGATTGAAGTCTCTGTCTGGAGTGATTGAAACCTAAACTGTCAGATTCTTACAAGCCCAAACTAAACTAAAAATTCTATGTGGAAATTGTAAAAATTTCTTACTAGCCAACTGGCTGAAAAAAGTTTTGGATTCCCAAGGAAGACTCAAGTCAGGAAACCCAAAAACAAAACCTAATGTACTATAAATAATAATAAATCAGCATCCAAACAAAAGGAGGAGGGTGCAAGCAAAAAACACCGCTGGGGTGCAACACTGCACCTGTCCACCCATTTCCCAAAAACAGGTTCTGAGAGGGGAGGCAGGTCAGAATACAGCAAGACTCCATTAGAAGAAACATAATTACTAAGGTGAGTAATTTTTTCTTCGAACAACATACAGTCTTGCTGTATTCTGACAATTGCAGACTACTAAGCAGTACCTCCAAGGAGGAGGGACAGTACCTACTTTAGGAATAGGCTCTGAAGTACTGCTGTGCCAAACCGAGCATCACTCCTAGCCTGGATATCCAGAAAGTAATGCTTGGTAAAGGTATGGACTGTTTTCCAGGTGGGTGCTTGACAAATTTCTAAGAGAGGGACATCCCTGGCAGCAGCCAGGGAAGCAGCAGTACCTCTTGTGCAATAAGCCCTCAGGCCTGAGGGTGGAGTTTTTCATAGCAGAACTGCATACAAGACACAATCCACCAGGCAATAGATCTTTTGGTGGCCGGCTTGCCCTTCCCCACTTCTCCATAAGTGAGGAACAACTGGAGGGGGTCAAACCTGTGACCCTTGGTACGGTCTATGTAGTAACTAAGGGCTCTTTTGACATCTAAACTGTGTAGCCTCCTCTCTCCTGAGGAAGAATGATCAGTGAAGAAAACAGGGAGACACACAGACTGGTTTAAATGGAAGTCTGAAACCACTTTGGGCAAGAACCTTCCATTGGTTCTAAGGACCACTTTATCCCTGTGAAATGATATAAAATCAGGTTCCACTGACAGAGCTCGCAATTCACTGATACGCCTGGCAGAGGTAATGGCTACCAAGAACACAGTTTTCCAAGTCAAGTACTTAAGATCTGCTGAAGACATAGGCTCAAAGGGGGGTTGCATAAGTTGATCAATGCAAACATTCAAATCCCAGGTGGGGACAGGATCTCTAAAAGGAGGATTGGTGTGAAGCAATCCTTTAAAAAATTTACAGAACACAGGATGGGAAGATAGTGAAGAAGACTTCCCCACAGACAAAAATGCAGAGACAGCTGACAAGTGTACCTTGAAAGTAGCTGGTCTGAGGCCTAGGCCATTAAGATGGACCATATAATCCAGAACAGTAGACAATTCAGCAGTGTCTGGAGAAACATGCTTCTTAGAACACTAAATGCTGAATCTTTTCCATTTGGAGTTGTAAGTCTTTCTGGTGGAGGGCTTTCGAGAAGCCTTGAGGATATCCAGAACCCCTTAGGAAAGATGCAGATCTGCAAACTCTAACTCTTCAAGAGCCATGCTTTGAGATTGAGAGACTGAAGATTGGGGTACCAAATCCTCCCCTGAGAGTATGTTAACAGGTTGTAATTCCTGGGAAGACACAGGGGAAGATGGACTGCTAGGGACAGCAAAAGGGGATACCAGGGGTGTCTGGCCCAATCTGGAGCAATCAGAATCACCTTGCAAGGCTGAGACCTTATTTTTACCAAAACTTTGAATAGGAGTAGGAAAGGCATACAGAAACTTCACTTCCCAATTCAGAATCAGGGCGTCCAGAGGGACTGAGCCCAGGACTGGAGGTCTGCAACAAAAGAGAGGGAGATGGCGATTGTCTGTGGCTGCAAAGAGATCTATCTCTAGAATGCCCCACCTTGAAAAAATCCTTTCAACACCTGAGGTCAGGGACCGTCGTCCCTTAGCCTGAAATCCCCTGCCAGTACATCTGCTAGCATAATGTCCTTGCCTGGAAGGTGAACTGCTACAAGAGAGGTTTGCAGGGAATAAGCCAGGGACCACAACTTCATGGCTTCTGTGCACAAGGCCACGGACGGAGTGCCTCCCTGCTTGATGATGTACCACATGGTGGTGGTGTTTTCTGTTCTGATTTGAACCACCTTGTTCTGTACTGACTGTGAGAACGCTTTTAGAGCCAGAAAAACTGCCCTGAGCTCTAGAAGATTAATGTAGAGAAGGGATTCTTTGGGGGGACCACAGACCCTGGGCAGTAAGGGATCCCAGGTGGGCTCCCCAGCCCAGGAGAGAGGCATCCGTGGTAAGGACCACTGAACAAGGCTGAGCGACAAAAGGAACACCTTGTCTTAAATTGTCCTGATCCTGCCACCACTGGAGGGCTTGGATCAAGGTCAGAGTCACTGGAATCAGTTTGGTAAGGGAGTCCTTTCTCTGAGACCAGAAAGCTCTCAGGTGGAACTGAATATCCCTCATCTGGAATCTTGCCCCTTGGACCACTGCTGTTGAAGCTGCCATGTGGCCCAAGAGCTGGAGGAAATGCCTTGCTGGTCGAGATACTTGAAGGCAGAAGGAAGAAGCTAGTTCCATAAGAGCCCTTGCCCTTTCTAGAGGAAGAAAGGCCCTTGCTCTGAGTGTGTCCAGTTCTGCCCCTATGAAGGTAAGAAGCTGGACTGGTTCGAGAACTGACTTGGGAAGGTTGAGAAGAAATCCTAGAGAAGTGAGCACTTGCTGGGTCACTTGCAGGTGAGACTTGACTTGGTCTGGAGACTGACCCACTATCAGCCAATCGTCCAGATACGGACAAATCGAAATCTTTTGCCTTCTTAGAAAGGCAACTACTACTGCCAGGCACTTTGTGAAAACCCTTGGGGCTGTGGTTAGATCAAAGGGCATTGCTCTGAACTGATAATGGCCTGAGGGCAACACGAACCTGTGGTACTTTCTGTGGGAGCACCTGATGGGAATGTGAAAGTAGGCATCTTTGAGGTCCAGGGAGGCTAGCCAGTCCCCTGGCCTTAGAGAGGGAAGGATTATTCCCAGAGTTATCATCTTGAACTTTGGTTTTAAAAGATGTTTGTTTAGATATCTTAGGTCTAGGATGGGTCGTCACTCCCCTGTCTTTTTGGGGGTCAGGAAGTACCTGGAGTACAGTCCTTTGCCCCAGTGTAGGGCAGGTACTCTCTCTATAGTGCTTAAAGCTTGGAGAGAAGAAACTTCTGCCTCTAGGGAAAGGGTTTCTGAGAGATTTGCAGGTGGAAGAGATCTGGCTCTCATCTTTGGAAATTTTCTGAAGCTGAGAACCAGTCCCTGGCTTACCACTTCCAGGACCCACTTGTCTGATGTAATAGACATCCAGTTCTGGATAAAGTAAGCCAGACTGCCCCCTACTAGAATAGGAGAGTCGACCTGGGCAGGCCCATCAGGGTGTCTGCTTGGCAGGGGCTTTAGGCTGAGGAATGGATGCAGCCCTGCTCATCCCCTTCTGCCTCTCCCTCTAAAGAACCCCCTCTAAGACAAGGAAGAAGAGGCCTGCTCCTGCCCCTAGACTTCTGCCTTTGAGGAGTTGCCTGCCATTCCTTGGCCTGAGCACTCCTGTAAGTGTTCCTGTACTCATCCATTTTCTTCATGTAATTCTCTGTCTGATCCCCAAACCAAGAATTACCTACCACAGGGAAATCCATGGCCTTAGCCTGGGTATCCTGTGGTAAGTACACCTGAGCCAAGCCATCCTCTGAAGAGCCACAGATGTAGCAATGACTCTTGATGACACATCACTGGAGTCCACAGCAGCATTAAACTGATCCTTAGATGCCTCAATCCCATCTGCAGCCACCACCTCCAGCTCCTTGACTAGCTGGGGGGAGGCCTGTTTAGCCAGTGCCAGTACAGTGTCCCACCTGGACTTCTGGTACCTGGCTGTATAGGCCATGTAATTAACGTGCCTGAGTACCAAAGAAGATGCCATGTACTGCTTCTTTGCCATGGCATCAATCTTCCTGGAGTCCTTGTCAGGGGGATGTGAAGCCAAGGGAATATTTGCCTTGTCACAGGCAGCAGCCTGCACTACCCCAACATGGCTGCATTGTTGATATAAGAACTCCGTGTCTGAGCCTGAAAGTGTACATCTCTTGTCCATTCTTCTATCCACAGGAGGTATAGTGTTAGGAGACTTTAGGATTTTTAGTGTCTGTTTCCCAAAAGATTTATGGAGGGGAACAGACAGTCTCCTGGACTCTGGGATATCCATCATCTCTACATAGTCAGGCTCCTCTTGGTCTTCCACAGCCTCCTCCATTGGAAGCTGGAGGGTTTCAGCCACCTTTCTGTAAAGCATAAAGTGAGAAGAGGACACAGAAAGCCTAGAAGGGGAAACACCTGAAAGTTCGTCTAGGGAGATGTCCGGTTCCACAGGCACATCCAGACCTTCACTTATATCATAATCCTCAAATTCCCCTTCCTCTTCAAATTCTGGTCCATAAAAATCTTCAAGGGTATACTCTTGAACCAGGGGAACCAACCAAACCGAACCCCTGCCAGAAGGAGTCGGATCGGTCGGAACTGGACAGAGCGATTCCACAATCTGAATCGCCCTGGCTATCTCTTCGGCTGTCGGAACATGAACTTCTGGATCCGAACTGGTCGATTTATCTTTGCGCTTTCTTTTTGTTGGAACCGATCCCTCGGAATCGGCTCTCCTTTTGCCTGAAGTATTGCCCTGGTCCGAGGGCACTCCTTCTGGTTCTGTCGAAACTGAACCGGGCTGGCCTTCCGGGTCAATGGACTTCTCGGCCTCCTTTTCCCTCAGTCTACCTAATCTCTTCTCAAGGGTAGATTTGGGAAAGTTTTTACATATCTGGCAGTCTGAATCGAGGTGGTCAGACCCCAGACAATAAACACAGGTGGTGTGGGGACTGGCCTTAGTAAAGACCTCCCCACACTCACTGCAGTATTGAAACCCAGTGGGCACGTTTTTTTCCTTGGGTTTCTTAGACATGGCCGACCTAACCAAACTTACCCTTTTTTCAGCAACCGCCAGTCAAGACTCCGTTATCGGTTCCTAACCGTGTCACGGGTATTGGAAAAAAATGGTTCAAAACACGTTTTTTTTAGAACCGATAAGAACCGGTAACCACACACTAAGCAAATAAACAAATTTCACTAACAAATGGCCGGTTCAGTCGAACCGAGCCGTACTTTTACAAGTTCCACACAGAAAAACAGAACAATTCCCATCTAGTATTCACGGCACCACAGAGAGACTGAACCGACTATGCAGATAGTTTTTTCAGTTTAAAAACAGACGAAAACTGGAAACTTTAACTGACTTTCGAACCGAGCTGAAGGAGAAATCTCCGGAGCGACCGTTCAGTAAGGAAAGTGAGTAAAGAATCTGACGGTTTAGGTTTGAATCACTCCAGATAGAGACTTCAATTGAGCTCGAGCTCAGCATTCTATGCCCTGCATAGAAAGTTAACTAGTTGTTCTCCGGGGCAGTTCAAAGGTTGGGAATCACTGCAATTGTCAGAATACAGCAATACTTCATGTTGTTTGAAGTATTTTTACTGTACTGTTTTTATTACTACTGCACTGTGTACAATGCATTTTTACTGTGCAGTGTCTACTCCCCTTATCCTTTCTCCTCAGGACGCAGCTGGAAATAAGACATTTATAGCTCAGTATGTCTTTCCTGGTGAAACTTATGAAATAAATAATAATGAATGAGGTTTTTGGGAAAAACATAGGCAATGTAACAGACTGGTTCATGTTCAAATACAGATGCCAATTTTGGCGGAAATGTCACATTTGGCTTAAGCACCACTTTATCCCTATGGAAGACTGCGAAGTCTGGATAGGTATAGAGTGCCTACAGCTTGCTGATCCTCCTAGCATTAGCTACTAGAAACATGGTCTTCCATGTCAAAAATTTTAGCTCTGCTGAGAACACAGGCTCAAGTGAGGGTTCTTTCAGTTGTGCAAGGATCAAGTTTAGAGCCCATGAGGGAACTGGATCTCTCACGGGAGGGTACAAGTGGTTTAAGCCTTTACATGTGAACATATGAAGCTGTCAGTAGAAGAAGTCCTTAAGTTCTACCTAATCTGCTCTATGCAGAGCTCATGTATTTTTCATTACATGTCACTCATACCTCTCCATAACTTTATTTTTTCTGGTTTACTTCCTCCTCTGTTAGCCTGCTTCATTCTGCCACCCAGGGCCAGCGTTAAAATGCACTAAAAGGGCAAAAGTTGCATCCTGCCTAGAAATGACCCCTCTTTACTTTGCCATTGGGTCCAACTGATGCACCTACTCTCTAACAATATCTAAAGGAAGGGAATGTGAACGGTACAAAATTTGCCACAGATTATGTTTTGACCCAGTAGGGTCATATTTATACCCATAATTGTTACATCAGTGGGTCCAATTCGACCCATGTTTTAAACCCCACAACGCTGTCACGACTGCCACCACTCTCTCTGTGAAGAGGTATCTCCTGCCCTCATTCTGAAACGTTCCTTCTGCCAGTCTGTAACCGTGTCCGCTCGTGTTCTTGTTCTCACCGATCCGAAACAGTTCACTGGGGCCAACCTCGTTGATACAACTGCCCTGTAGCTGCATTTTTTTCTTTGTTTCAGAACAAAACTTTGCAGTGGTCACAATTATCAAAACTGTGACTTGGGCCCAAACAGTTAAAGCACTGGTCATGGCCGTCTGCTTTTGCCAACTAGTAGTCACAGTCATGCCAATCTGAGAAGAAAAGGCACCAAACATGTTCCTTGTTATACAGAGGGAAAAAGCATAACTGTTTTAAAAATAAGGCTAATTTAAATACCAAAATATTTATTTTTAGTAGTTTTCAATAGCCGTAAACCATGGTCTCCTCAGTTCTAGGAACCATCCAAGAACCAATAAAAAACACAACATTTACAAAACTAAAAACAAACAAAACACTAAACTTATACAGAATATCAAACTACTAAAAAAAAAAAATAAAACTGCAAACAAAAGGGAACCTTTATGTAAGCAAAGCCACCTAGGACTTGAAAAGGACTCCAGGGCATCAGATTTCTTCAGTGAAAAACATCTGCCATTAGAACACTTAAGGGAGTGTGAGGACAGTGCACAACATTCAAACGTTCCATCTATAGGGAAACAAGTCAAGGCTGAGATGATGGAATTTATATGACACCACTAATAAACTCCTGCTGCCAGAAAAAGACTTGCTGCTGAAGTAACTGGCCTAACAGGCACCCCACCTGACACAATGGTGGGGAAACAAACTGGTCGAACAAGGTAGGTTGACAGAAACTTTTAGATTTGAAAATGATATGCCGAGAAGGGACTAAATAAATGTTGTACTTGGTAAAGGGAAAACTACATACTGAAAAAAAAAAAAAAATATCAACTAGAACCCTTGGAGTTCTACATGGGTAAAACCCAAAGTTCTGTTGGTCCTCTGAAAAGGTGTGCTCTCGACCGTGAGAAAAGAGAAACTGAGGTGGTTGGGGCTGGCACCACTATTTATGCTGCCGGTACATGCAGCACCATGCTCTGTGTTGTGCGTATGTGCATGATGCATGCCAGACCAAAAAAGTTTGACTCCTGCACGGTTCTAGTGCCTTAGGTTGTAATACCACACAGTGGAGCTCTATGCAGAAGACTGATTCTTGAAATAGCATTCGGAAGTGTGTGGCTGGAAAGGGAAAGGAAAAGGAAAGGGGAAATTGTTTATCAGGAAAGACACACTAAGCCATAGCTCGTTTCCAAGTATGACCTGGGAGCACAAGGAAGTTAAGTGACTTGCTCAGGGTCACACAGTATTCAAGCGGGGGTTGATGGGATTCAAACCCAGGTCTCCAGGTTTGCAGCTCAGTGCTCTTAACCACTATGCTAAACTGCCTCCCAGTTTGGCTGGGTCCAGAATGGGGATCCACCACTCTTAACTGTGGTCCTGGGGAGACGTTGCAGAAAAAACCCTAGACAGCAGAATTGAGGAACATTGAAAAAACACACACACAACAAAAAAAAAAAAAGCCACCTCACAGAATGCAAACCCTGAAGTGTGCTTGCCGCTCCTACACAGATGAGCCATCAAGTCTAACTTGTAATGTGCCTCCCCATCCTGGAGGAGTACCCACCAGTCAACAGCCTTCCCAAATGAAAGGACAACGGGACGAGGAGGAGCTGGCAGAAACATTCTCGAGCCTCTGTCTTCTGGGCTCTACAGTGCTTTGGTATACAGTCTGTATGAAATATATTATATAAAACCAAATTATTTTCTTTGGCAATCTTAATGTGCCTCATTGCACACAAACTGCCATTTTACACAAAGAAGTCTCTTGATGCTACAGTACAAGACCTACAGAAGCTAACTTGTGCAAGGTCCAACATTCTGATACTTGCAGTGCTCATGCCAACACCTTGCATCTTCTGAAATTTGCTTTCCTGTTGTCTTACCCCATGTATTTAAAACTAAATCCAGCAGGTGGTGATAGAAACATATTACTGTGTGTGTTTAGTATGTGTTATTTTGAACTGGTACATTTTATTTGTTTTACCAAGAAAATAAACTGGATCCAGATGGACCCAACAAGACATGCATGACAATATAACAATACCCACCACTGTGACTAGAGTCCTACACTGATGTACTGTAACCAATGTCCACATTTTGGTCTCTCAACACTGCCTTTCAGACATAGGAGTTGGACTCAGAGGGACACTATCACAAAAAACAAAAACAGAAGAACTGTGTCCTTTGTTCCTTACACGTATGGCTTGGGCACTTAAATTGCAAGGACAGTCTAAACACAGGAAGTTCACGATTCAGCTCATATTGTAGCCCAGCTTTATTATGTACATCTGGATCAAAGAGAAAAAAAGCCAAAAATGCCTTTTATGTGACAATTATTTATTGATGTTGACTATGTTGCTAAAGGGCTAAACCCCAAAGTGCAGTCTCACTGTGGTACCGTAATGCTGCCAGTAAAAGTAGTTGTTAGCCACTTGTTTGTTGGTTATTACAACTGATTGTAAACAACTCATCTGTCCTCATACGTCCTCCGTCCTAAACAACCCAAAACAGATCTGTAATGCTCAATGAAAATACTGGAACTATTTAAAATCTCTGAAAGAGCATGGGTTAATACGATGAATGGTAACATCCTGACTCAGACTGGGTAAAATAAAATGTAACCCCTGGGCAGCGCCACCCCCCAGTGTTACACCCCTGCCTACTACCCTGGACATAGCCTGAGGGGGTTGGGTTCACTAACTTTTAACATTTTTTAAAACCTTTGCGCAGTACCTCCACTCAGGGTGCTTTACGTGGGTGAGATGGTGCTGGGTGTAGCCCCCTGAGCTGCTACACCACCCACAATGACCAGTTACCCTCCCCAGACATAGCTCCCCACATTTCAGCATTTTCAATTAAAGGCTCTCTTTAATAAAATGCTCACACAAGATTTCAAACAACAACAAGATGATATTTATTTCGGAGGGGAGGATAAAGGAGCTAGGAAAGGGAAACAGGAGGAGTAGAGGATATCTTACCATATTCACACATGTACAGAGACCATTTTGGATTTTGCTGGTGAACCCTCCAGCTGGGTGGCTACATATTAACAGGCAGACAAAAATCACATTTTACCATTCGACTTAAGACATCCAGAGCCCTGGCTATCTAGCTGCTGATAAATCAGATGTTAGACATAATTATTAGTAATACCCACACTGGTACCAGACCAGTCCCAGATACAGCAGAAACCCCGCAATCTCATACCATACTGGTTAAACAGATACCACAGTCCAAGATGTTGCAGGCCTGATGGAGTTGCAGCTGGTCGAGGTGGCCAGTTATTAATGTGAGGGTGGGGGCAACTTGGAACCAGCTTTTGTAAAGCAGCAAATTACTATTTACAACCACAGCAGGGATTGCCCTGCACTTTAGCAGACGAAGCAGGGATTGCCCTGCACTTGCAGACAAATCAGGGATGGCCCTGCACTCACAGACATCTGACTATTCCAGAACAAACTATGTGGATCTTACATCCAGAGCATACAGCACAATATTTGAAAGTCCCATCCAATGCAATGAGAGTGATGCTTCTGTCAAGCATCCTAAACGCAGTTTAAACACGGTCACATCCAGTACTTTATATACCAAAAGGCATCCATCCAGAGTAAGTTGGCAACGACACTTTTATCAAGCATTCCATACTTTAGTCACAGGCAGTCACATCCAGTACATTCTATGTACCAAGAACATTATTCACAAGCGAAGTCCTATCCAGCACGTCTAGCCATTTAACACTTATACCAAGCGCTCTTAGATGAAATTCTGTGCAGACACAGGTACATTCTCTTTAAGGTATCTTAGACATTAATATGCTCTAGGGCCTCCTGTCTCATGAAGTGGCAAGCGTGTCTTGGCAGACAGCTCCACGATGGCAGAACTCTAACCCATAGCTACACATTTACATGATTCACTAAGCCCAGCATCTTGCTGCACCTGCAACTTAGCCATTTGGGCCACAGACAAGATGCATCCATTACTTGAACTAGGCAGTCTCTTATGGGGTTAGTACCCCAAATTGATGACTTCAATACTTCACACTTAACAGCACACATTTCTTAATGGGGCATGGAACCCCCAAGATTACTTGCTTAGCTTCTCCCTCGCACCTGGGGGTACAAGGGTACTCACTCAGGTCCTCCATGGGTCTCACCCGCAATCGAAGGCATCCTGAAGACTTCTTCAGCTCTCTCACCGCTGAGGTACTTGGGCAGCGCTCTCAGCACTGCATGATGTCATCTAGCCTGGTCAGCGCTCTCATCGCTGCTGCACATCTGATTCTTCGGTCCACATCTTTCCCTGACGTGGGAGGGAGGCTAGCCTCTGGAGGACAGTACTGGCAACCTCCAGACTAGTTGTTGCAGAAAGCACAATTACTGTAACTAGTTAACTGAAGAAAATAACAAATGCCCCCAAAGACTGAAAGGACTTGAATTAAGTGGCCCAGGTCTGATGGCACGGCTAGAGCCTGAGCCCCTCCCCCATGAGGGGCTCCCAGCAGGCTGGAGCCTGCTCTGTCGCTCTCTCTCAGCTTTGCATCTCTGACAGAATCTCCAGACAAACTGGCAACATTGTCTCTTTATAGAGCTCCTAGCTCGACTCTCTGATTGGAAGCAGGGATGGGGTGACATGTCTCCAAGTTGCTGAAGGACCTGTCAATCAGAACACTCGAGGCACAATTGGGTTGTGGAATTTGTGCCTAAAATATGTCTGTGTAAGCACCCATAAGCACTTGGGTGCTTACCCATGAGATGCAGTGAATGTCCCACAAGTCCTGACCATCTATTGCTGCAATTCCAATTGGCTGTACTGCTGGCAATGGCTGCTTAACCCACTGTCCCTTATAGCAGATTAGATACAGTACTGAATAATGTCCTGGTGCAACCAGAAAGAAGTAATTATTTGCCCCACAGTTCTATAGCTTGAAGGCTGTACTTGCAGTCGCTGCACAGATGAAAAACATGTCTCTTTTACTTTTCCTGTTGCTACTGCACTTATGCAAGCTCCCCTTGCAGCAGCTGACAGGCTGATACAGAGTCCTGACTCCCAGACACTGAAATTGCCAGGGAAACAGTACTCATTTTAACTTCAAACACTTTTCCCCAAATGCACAGTATATTCCCAACAAGCAACAACAGTTCCATTATTTAAAACATTTTAATTCTTTACTTTTCGGCTGGAACTGAACATTGCTACCCTGGAGGCAGCCAGACACACTGTTATGCATTATTCAGATGACCGGGGCCCTGCACAGGCATACTCAAATGAGCCCTGGTCGAGAACTCCTTTAATTCCCATCTGAGCAGTCCCCCAGCAGGCTGTCCGTGGTCACCGGGTCCCAAATAGGTGGAAGGGATCCCGGGACCCACGGCACAGTCCCCGAGGCTACTGCAAAACAAGCGGCTACACATCAAAAGTGCTTAGTGTGCCAATGCGACTCCCGCTGCCCTGGAGGCAGCGCTTTGGCAGCGGGAGCCCGCGGTCAGCAGTTTAAGCACCATGGGGCTGGATTTTCATTTGACTGCAAGCTGGGGAACACACGAGGGCAAACAGGACCTGGGAAGCCAGAAAAATTAGAGGCCAAGTCAGGAGAAGCCTGAGACAGCGGGAGAAGTACAGAAAACAAGCCAAGGTAAACCCAGACTGGCATTTCTAGGAACCCCCATTTGCATGGGGGTTACAAAAATAATAGGATTAGAAACCGAACCATGTCCAATTCCACCTTACATGGATTGGGCTGTAAATAAAATGCATTTAATTCAGTATCAGTGGCCTTTTAATTAATAATAAAAAACATAACTCTTTTCTAAGGGGTTTGTCTGACCACATCTAGTGCATTTCTTTATAATCTACTAGTCAATTGATCCTGACGTCACCTCTAAAATCCCACTTCCTCACCACCCAACTCTCCTACAGGGAGAGGTGTAATTGTAAACAGGTGGTGGCATGGACTTCATTAGGTAAGTATGCCTGCAGACAGCCCATATCAATGAATGCTTGTAAACACAATTTTACTGTGAACTACACTCCGATGCAGGCAGAGGCTCCCCTTGCCAAATCCACTAGGTTTACACCAGTTTCCTTCAATATGAGATCCTGCCTTGAGCAACTATGCCTCTTGCACTGTTTAGTAACATAAATCACTAGGCATGTAAGTAAATGCATTTTAACCCCCTTCCATGATTCAGTTTCCTTTTAACCTCAAGAAGCTTGGACATTATGAACACTAACTCCAACTTTGCCTCTAGCTATCTAATTGATAAAATAAGGCCAGCATCAAATTATAGCTTATGATCTTAAGCTACTGGGACTCTTTAAAGTTTTATCCGGCAAACAGAAAGCTGGGAGTGGGGAAGCTTTGTAGTGAGAGTGCTTCAGGCCTCATAAAAGCTTCCACTGCTGTAAGTGAAAAGAGCAAGGCAAACCATGCACACTTCTGCCTGCAAAATTAGTGCCCCAGGCAGGTGATGCCTAAGGAATACTTATAATATGGGGTCGAGAGGATCAGTTACCGGACTGGACAAAAGGCATCACCTGACTGTGCATTAATGCATGATATAGGAACACCTGCTGTGCAGCGGCCCCCCTGACTAAAATCCCTGGGCAACGTAGCACTTGTTATCTTCAGGAAAAGTGAAATGAGCACTGCAGCCATTAAACCCACCAGCACACGTTGCTCCTGTGGGTGGACAGTGTGACCGTGATGGTACTATGGATAGTGTCCTCCGCTTGCATGGCCCCCCCCACCCCCCTGTATGCCTATCATTGCTGTATTCCCCGTTTCTGTTTCCACTACCGTGTCTTCAGAGACCAACTGTATCCTACCATGGTGGTAGGTGAGAGAGCAGCTGTCAGGGTACCACATCCTGTCCCCGTCCCATGCTGTCTGTGCAGTGAGGCTCCTCATATGGCAGTGGATCGACAGACAGCAGCCCCCTTGCCGACAATCTCTGCTTCACGTGCTGTCTGCTCTCAGTTATCTGGTGAAGTTGTAGCTGGCAGGCATATTCCCCAATAAACCGCAGCTAGCAACAATAAATTCTGAGTAGTAAAATAGTTTCCAAACAGAAATGCCAACCACTCACAATACAGTTAACTTTTTAACTACAAAAAAATCACATAAAGCTTTACAGCTGAATGAAAAATACAGTTCAGGTATGTACAGCGGGGAGACACCAACTGTTTCTCTTCCCTCTATCGTGTGTTGGAGTCACTTCTGAAGGAAAGAATAGTTGAGTACCTAGAGGTCAGTGGAGCACAGGATCCAAGGCAGCATGGGTTCACAGTGGGAAGGTCATGTCAGACGAATCTAATAGATTTCTTTGACTGGGTGACCAAAGTAGTAGACCAGGGAGGGGCTGTGGACATGGCCTACCTAGACTTTAGCAAGGCATTTGACACAGTCACACACAAAAGATTATTAGTCAAATTAACCAGCCTGGGAGTGGGTCCCAGGGTGGTAGCCTAGGTAAAACATTGGCTGGACAACAGGACACAGAAGGTAATTGTAAATGGAGTCCACTGAAGAAAGGGCGGTTACTAGTGGAGTACCCGAGGGGTTCAGTATTGGGTCCAGTCCTTTTAATGTCTTCATCAGTGACACTGCAGAGGACTGGAAGGAAAAGTATGCCTTTTGCAGATGACACAAAGATCTGCAACAGGGTTGATACACAAGGAGGAGTGGAAAGGATGAAAAGGACTTGGCAAGGTTGGAGGAATGGTCAGAGCGTATGGCAGCTAGGATTCAATGCAAAAAGTGCAAAATAATGCACCTGGGAAACAAGAACCCAGGGAAGAATACACAATGGGTGGGAGGTAGTAACAACAACAAAACAGGAAAAGGACCTGGGGTAATCATATCAGATGACCTTAAGGTTAGCAAGCAATGTGAGAAGGCAGTAGGGAGGGCCGGGGGTATACTGGGATGTATAGGGAGAGGCATCAGCAGCAGAAAACAGGAAGTTGTTATCCCTCTGCACAGACAGTTGGTGAGACCCCATCTGGAATACTGTGTCCAGTTCTGGAGACCCCATCTCCACAAGGACATAGACAGGATAGAGGCAGTCCAGAGGAGGGCAACTAAAATGGTGCAGGGTCTGCAAGAGAAGCCGTATGAGGAGAGACTAAAGGAGCTTAATATGTATACCCTTGAGGAAAGAAGGGAGGGGGGGACATGATAGAAACTTTCAAGTACCTCAAGGAATCAAAGTCAAGAGGTAGCATTCTTTCAGAAAAGAGACTTGCAAGAACAAGGGGACACAATTTAAAGATAGAAGGAGGCGGTTCAGGGGCAATGTGAGGAAGTATTATTTCACAGAGAGGTAGTGGATGCATGGAACAGCCTTCCTGAGGAAGTTGTGGGGTCTAAAACTGTGGGAGAATTCAAGAATGCATGGGACAGACATAAGGCAATTCTTGTGGGGGGCAGGAAGATATAGGCTGTTGGTTAACTAGGATCTGCGGCCTATCCTGTAGGTAGGGAAATGGGCAGACTAGATGGGCCTAGCAGTCCTTATCTGCCGTCAAAGTCTATGTTTCTATGTTTCTATGTTCCAGAAAGCGAGTGTCCCCTCGGTGACAGCAGCATAACATTCCTCTCCACAGTGTCCCCGCGTCCAGTCTAAGGCATGAGCAGTTCAGGGCATGCTGCAGATAGAGAAAACGAGCGAGAAAGAGAGAGAGATAGAGACATGGAGCAAGCACCACACGCAGCGAGCAGAGAAGAGCAAGACACAGCTCCTACGAATCAGGAAAGTGTTACACAGGGCAAAAGTCATCCTGAGGTAGGCCGCAGATCAAATAGAATCTGGAGCTTATACAGTAGGTAGGGAAATGGGCAGACTAGGTGGGCCAGGTGGTCCTTATCGGCTGTCAAATTCTCTCTTTCTATGACACATATATTATGAACTGCAAATGTCAAAAATCCTGCTAATCCTGTATCTGTAGCATTTGTCTGTTCATAACATAAGTGAACTATGCATGACTTGGAGACTACTTTTTCAGTCCGGAGGATACAGTGGGATTTCTGTTATTTCAGCAGAAATAAAACCATTTCTCTTTATTATTTCGCTGTTATGACAGATCCCGTGTTATAAGCTCAATAACCCACTCCAGGGTATGGGGTTATTGGGGATTAATCAACACCTCAGGATGTTGCATTTGGTAACCCCGCAGTGTTTATATATATACATATATATATATATATATATATATGTGTGTGTGTGTATATATATATATATTTTACAGGGGGTGCAGAGTGCAAAGCCTCCTGCGGAACAGTATCGAGAATTGTGCTGTCGGCATTTTCTTACCATCGGGATTTTGGGTATCGGGATCTTGTACTAGATCCTGGACTGGGATGTGGAAGAAGGCACCCTGGAGGTCCAAGGAGCAGAACCACATGCTCTGCTCCAGACATAGCATGAGATGGTATAATCTGGTTCAGCGTGGCTATCCTAAAATTTCACTTCCTGAGAAGCTGATTTAGATCGTGAAGATCCAGAATGAGGCACCAGCCCCCCCATCCATTTTAGGACCAGGAAGTACTTGGGCACATCTCCCTGACTTGCCAGGGCATTTGGAATACAGGCTATGGTTCTTGTTGCAAGAGCTAAGCAACGTCCTTCCTGAGGGTGGACAGTGTGTCCTGCTACACCAAGGACGCCCTTGGAGCATGGGATCGGTAAAGCAGGACAGCCTTGCAGTCAAGAGGCAACTCTCTGCTGAAAACCCTGAAACCCACTTGTCTGTAGCAATAACAGACCAGTGAGTCCAGATGTGGCAAAGCTGACCCCCCAAAGGGAGCTGGGTCAGGGACTGGACAAGCAGGAAGTGAACACTCCCTACCCATCACTGGGCTACTTTGGAGGGGCACCGGCCACTGATGCCATAGGGGCACCACTTCCTGTACCCCAACCTTTTTCGGAAAACTTGGACTCTGGGCGCCAGGTTTGAAACTGCCCCGGCTGGGGCTGTTGCTGCTGAGACTGCTGTGGTTGAAAGGGCCGAAACTGAAAGGTCTTTTTCCTTTTGCCTCTGACATTTCAGGTCCCTCTGGGACAAAGCCACAGAACGTAGAGTGACAATGAACTTCTTGATCCTAGTGAGATGCCCAGCCACCCCTGGACCAAAAATACAGGTTACTCACCTGTAACAGGAGTTCTAGGAATGGTATATGTTGTTCATCCACACTTACTGGCAGGTCCCTTGCCGCTTTAAATCTTGCCGGAAGGTCTTCAAGCTGGCTCCTCCCACCCACCTGCGTGGTAAAACTCTCGGCTCCGCCCCATGATACCAGATCTAGCCCGCTGGAAGCCAGGCCAAGGTCAGCTTGTGGAGGTCGGGAGAATGGTAGGGGATGAACAATACATACCATTCCTAGAACTCCTGTTACAGGTGAGTAACCTGTATTTCTAGGGACATGGATATGTTGTTCATCCACACTTATTGGCAGACTCCTAGCAGTTCTCCGGGAGGAGGGAGGCAAGGCGCACACCCCCTACTTAGGGAATAAAAACTGGAGAACCGAGGCCCCAAAACCAGCATCCCGGCGTTTGATGTGGCAGTGGGTAATGAAGGTATGTGCCGACTTCCAGGTAGCAGCCCTGCAGATATCCTGAATAGGGACATCCCTGGAAGCAACCACCGATGCAGCGGTATGGCGGGTAGAATGAGCTCTTATCCCTCTGTGAGGCTCCATGCCCGCCAACCTATAGCAGAGATCTATGCAGGAAGTGACCCACCTGCTTATCGTCCGCTTGGCTGCAGGTCTGCCAGGTGCGGCTTCAACGTAGGTGACAAACAGCTGGCGAACCTCTCCCCAAACTTCAGCCGTCCGCTCCTTATAATAAGAGAGCACTCTTCTAGGGTCCAAAGTATGGAGCCTATATTCGGCCTCAAGGTGTGATTGGGGTGAAACACCGGCAGAGTCAACACCTGATTAAGGTGAAACTCTGACACCACCTTTGGAAGGAACTTGGTGGGGGCGCAGGACAACCTTGTCCCTGTGGAAGACCAGATAAGGAGACTCGATGGAAAGCGCCTGGAGCTCTCCCATCCTTCTGGCTGACGTGATAGTCACCAAGAAGGTGGTCTTCCATGACAGGTGGGAGATATCGCACCTGTGCACTGGTTCGAATGGCTTGCCCATGAGCTTGGCCAATAACAGCAGTAGATCCCACGGAGGTGGAGGTTCTTGCACCGAAGGGGACATGTGATCAAGGCCTTTGAAAAAGCACCCGACCACCTTCTCCTGCGCCACCAACTGCTTCCTGGCCCGTGCCTGGTAAGCAGAGATGGCTGCCAGGTGCACCTTAAGGGTTGTCGACCGAAGCCCTTGCTGAGAAAGGGACCACAGGTAGACCAGAATGCTTGCAAGGACAGGCGGAAGGGTCCAAGCCCTTCCCCTGACACCAAATGGATAATCTCTTCCATTTGAAGGCATAGCATTTCCTGGTCAACTCCTTACGGGACACCTCAACAACGTTGAGGACCTCGTCGGAAAGACCCAAGGCCTGGAACTCTAGCTGCTCAGGAACCAGGCCGTCAGGTGTAGGGATTGAAGGTCCGGATGGAATACCTTCCCCTGATTGACTGAGATCAGGTCCGGGCGGGCTGGAAGCCGCCTCGGGAGACTGGAGCCGAGACTGAGGAGATCTGGATACCAGAACTGGCGGGACCAGTCTGGGGCTACCAGAATCACCTGCGCCTTGTCCCTCCTCGCCTTGAGAAGCACCTTGTGGATCAAGGGAAATGGGGAAAGGTGTAGAAGAGGCCCGGGGTCCACGGCCTCGAGAAGGCATCCCCCTGCAGCGAGCCCTGCTGAGGGGGGCGGGCATGGAACAGTCTCAGCTTCGCATTCTCCCTGGAGGCAAACAGGTCCACCTGAGGCGTGCTCCAATGGGAGAAGAGATCTTGTACTACCTCCGGCAGTAGATACCACTCGTGAGAAGCAGCCCCTATCCGGCTTAGGGCATCGGCCAGGGTGTTGGAGGCTTCTGCCACGTGAATGGCTAGGAGATCCGCCTCCAGGCTGCGCACGAGGGACCATATGCGGAGAGCTTCCTTGCATAACAGCATGGAGCGCTTCCCGCCCTGGCGGTTTAGGTAGTACATGGTTGTGGTATTGTCCGTCTGCACCTGAACCACTTGACCCCGTAAAAACGGAGCGAAAGCGGTGAGAGCCAGGCGGACCGCTGGGAGCTGCAGCAGGTTGATATGGCATTGGGACTCCCGAGGGGACCAGAGGCCGTGCGCTCTGTGCTCCCCCAGATGGGCACCCCAACCCATCAGAGATGCATCGGTCGATAGAGAGACCTTTGGCTTGGGGCAGACGAACAGGATGCCCTCCTGCAGATGTGCCGGAATGGTCCACCACTGAAGAGCGTTCCGCATCTCCTGGGTCACTGTCATGGGCTGGTCCAACGGATCGCAGCATTGTGACCACTGGCTGGCCAGTCCCCACTGAAGGGGACGCATGTACCAACGGGCCCAATGGACCACGCTGGTGCAGGCCGCCATCAGGCCCAGGAAGCACAGGAATTCCCGGGCAGGGCGCAATTGCCCAACCAGAAATGATTGGGCAAAGGAGGAAAGAACCTCAGCCCTGTCCACCAGGAGCCGAGCTCTGGCTCGAAGAGAGTCGAGCTTTGCCCTGATGAAGAGTATCACCTGCTTCGGCACGAGTTCCAACTTGGCCTCGTTGATGAGGAGGCCAATCTGAGAGCAAACCTGGAGGGCCAGATCTCTGGACTGCTCCACCTTTGCTCTGGAGGGGGCTGCAATCAGCCAGTCATCCAGGTAGGGGTACACCCGGACCCTTCGGCGCCACAGGAATGCTGTCACCACTGCCATGCATTTGGTGAAGACCCTGGGAGCTAGAGAGAGGCCGAAGGGCATGGCCCGAACTGTAGGGATCCCTCCGCTCTGAAGCGGAGGAATCTCTGGTGAGATGGACGGATCGGGACGTGAAAGAACATGTCCTGGAGGTCAAGGGAACAGAACCACACGCCTCGTTCCAAGGATGGGATTATCTGAGCCAGAGTGACCATTCTGAAGGTCCGAGTCCTTAGGAACCTGTTCAGGTCGTGCAGGTCGAGGATGGGGCGCCACCCCCCCATCCATTTTGGGACCAGGAAATACCTGGACACAAACCCTGGGTCTGGAGGAGGATTTGCCACCTTCCTGATCACCTCTTTCTCGAGGAACAGGGCAATATCGGCTCGGCGGGCCGACAGCGAGGCTTCGGACCCTGTGGCCCCGGGCAGCTAGCTCGAAGGGAGGGGTCTGCTCAATTCCAGAGGCAGGCTCTTTCCTACCACCTCCAACACCCAATGGTCCGTGGTGATAGCGGACCAGGCGGAAAGGAAGGGCGGGCCGTCCCTCTACGGGGGAACCCAGGGAAGGGTGATGAGGTTAGGGGCGACACCCCTCAACCCGTCACTGGGCAGGCTTGGAGGAGGAACCGGCCGAGGGACCTCCTGGGCCTTTACCTCCTTGCTTCCTGTTGGAGGAAGCCACCGGCTTGGGTTTGGGATGCCAAGCGCAAGCCTGCTGGCCCTGTTGCTGGTGCTGTTGAGCCGGTCATGCTGCAGGGGCTGAAGGACGAAAGGACTTATCCTGTTGTTGACGGCGGCCTTTGTCCCTCTGGGCGGAGGTGACTGAGTCCAGAGTGGCATTGGACTTTTCGATCCGCTGGAGGTGTCCCTCCACTCCAGGGCCGAAGAGGTCAGTCCCCAAGAAGGGGACGTCCGCCAACTTGTGCTGGGTATCCGCCGTGAAGGTGGGTATCCTCAGCCACGCCCTGTGGCGCATGGCCACCGCGGCCACTACTGACCTGGCATAGGAGTCACCTATGTCTAGAGCAGTCTGAAGCTGCTGCTTCGCCACCGCCCTACCCTGGTTCTGCACCTGACGGACCGTGGTCTGCAGGTCAGCCGGGAGATGAGGGACAACCTCATCCAGGGTGCCCATGAGGGTGTGGGAGAAGTGTGCCATCAGCACGGCCGAGCTGTCCTGTCGGAGGCCGATGGAGGATGCAGTGTACACTTTGCGCCCAGCAAAGTCCAGCTTTTTGGACTCTTATTCAGGGGGCTTATCCATGTCCTAAGCATTTCCAGAATGCCGGAAGACGCTATCGGTGACTAACCCCTCGGCAGAGGGGTGCTCTGAGAAACCAGGCAAAGAGCCGGTAGGGACCGCATACTTCCTGGCCATCCTGGCCGAGGGCGCAGGACAGGAAGCAGGCCGCTGCCAAATATCCAAGGCTGGGCCGACAATAGCCTCAGCCACAGGGAAGGCCCCTGTGGGTGAATCCCCTCGGTCCAGTATCTCCATCAGGGGATACTTGGCCCGTTTGGATATGGGCTCGACCTGCATCCCAGTGGACTCTGAGATGAGTCGAAGCAGACCCAAGAAGGACGATAGGAAATCGTCCAATGACTGGCCCCCGAAGGACTCCAGGTCGACCTGCCTGGAGAACAGGGAGGAGTCGTCATCGGACTCCAAAGAGTCTGCGAAGAGCTGTCTCGGCCCTGAGCCACCCTCCACCTGCCGAGGACGGTCGGGAGTGAGGGTGACCGACAACCTGTGGGGCAGGCCGTGACCCAACCAAGAATCCTTGGTCGGTGCCCCAGACTTCGGTTGTGGAGGCAGAGGTTCCACCACAATTGGTGGAGCAGGTAGTTTCAGCCGAACAACCGGCCCAGAAATGGGCATCTCGACTGCGGCAAGCGGTTGCTTCGGCCGCTCGGGCGACAGCCACTTGATGGCCGGGGGATGAATCGGAGTCGACTTACTCCCAGACAACAGTAACTGCTGCCACATAAGCTCCTCGTAACGCCGACGCAATTTGCATCGAAGCCTCTCCTCATCCGAGGAGGAGGACGAGGAGGAACGGTGTCGCCAATAACTCCGGTACCGAGACCACCGATGTTGGCAGGAATGGCTTGACCGAGATGAAGTCCGAGACCGAGACCCTCGGGGTGACCGAGGGCGGGCCTGGGAAGGGGTGGGGGACACCCGCTCTTCCCTCGGCTCGGGCACTTTAGCCGGGGACTGCCACCCCAAAGGCGCAGGCAGATCCTCGGTCTCCACTGGGGGAACCGGTGAAGGTGGGTCGTCGGCTTCACCAGTCGACAACCCGTCCAACGGGTCGAGGAATATCTTGACTGCGTCGACGGGAGTCTCGGCAGGCTGGCCTGACGGGACACCGGTGAAATAGCCGCCCGAGTCAGCAATCAATCAAGTCGACGGCCGGCTGTCCGGGAAGGAGACCTCCGCCGCTCCCACAAACGCCGATGGTGGGACTTACCCTTTGACTCCTTCTTCTTGGGCTGAGAGGAATGTCCCGATGGCCCCTCTCCCTTTGTGGAAAGGAACTGACAAAGCTCCTTGAACGGAGCCGAGTACGAGGAACTCAGAGAGAGCGGGATAAATGCCATGGCCGAGCAGGAGGAAGATGCAGCCTGGGCTGTCTCCTCCTCGAGGGCGATCATATGCTCGAGCTGCTCAGCTGAGCCAGCCACCATGGACACCGCCCAATGAGCCTCTTTGGATTTTACCGCCGGGTAACGCTCCTCGGGGCAACCGAGCTTCAATCGGGCAGCGCGATCCTCCAGGACGGTGGCCAAAAAAGAGCGGCACAACTCGCAGGCCTGTGGGTCGTGGTCTAGGCCTAGGCAGTAGACACACGTGGAGTGCGGATCCGTCCTGGACATCTTCTGCCCGCAAGGGCACCTCCGAAAGCTGGGGATCAATTTGTCCATCGCAGCCATGAGGGATAATGAAGACCGAAGTTTAGAAAACTTCAAAACTAGTTTCGGATGAACGGAAGAGTTAGCATCCAGTCTAAAACGCAGAGCGCTAAGGAGGGAACCTGAGCTTCCAAGCGGTAAGGAAGATCTGGCATCATGGGGCGGAGCCGAGAGTTTTACCACCCGGGTCGGTGGGAGGAGCCAGCTTGAAGACCTTCTGGCAAGATATAAAGCATCAAGGAACCAGCCAATAAGTGTGGATGAACAACATATCCATGTCCCTAGAAAGGTCAGTGCTCAGGAAAAGGACATCAGCCAACTTATGCTGAGTATCTGCCGTGATGTTAGAGATTCTCAGCCAGTCTCTGTGATGCACTGAGATGGCTGCTGCCATGGCATGGGCACAGGAATGTACAGTGTCAATGGTCATCTGGAGCTGGTGTTTAGCCAACATTTGACCTTGGTCTCAGATGACCCTGACAGGTTGCTGCTCATCAGCAGACAGGTAAGGGAGGACAGTGTTAAGCACTCCCAGTATAGAGTGACTAAACTCTGCATCAAGAGGGCGTAACTTCCCTGACAGAGACCAAGACAGGATGCAGCGTAGACCTTCTTAGCCACATGGTCAAGCTTTTTAGATCTGTTGGGGGGGCATGTCCACAGCATTCCCTGATTTTTCGGAAGACAGAGTCAAGAGTTCAGATCCTCGGCTAAGGGATGGTCCTAGAATCTGGACAGAGAACCATTAGGGAATGCATATCTGCAGCCCACATGGGCATAGGGTTCCTGGCAGAATGCTGGATGCTGTCAAAGCTCCAGAGCCAGTCCCATAATGATCTCAGCTATGGGAAAGGCAACCCCCAGGGATTTGTCCTTATCCAGGATGTCAGTAAAGGGGTATTCTGCCCTTTTTTGAACTGGCTTCAAAGAAACATTAATGGACTCAGGCATGAGTTGGAGAAGAGCTTCAAAAGACACCAGCCCATGGTCGGAGGTCAGTTCCTCTACTGATTCCCAGTCAAATGTATGCGTCATCGAGGACTGTACAGAGGACCCATTGGAGTCATCCAAGGACTCATCAAAGATGGCCCTCAACCTTTTACTGCCATGAACCACTCGGGAGTCATCATGAGTGGGAGTGGGTTATTTCCACTGAAAACCAACCTGGTAAACCGGTCCTCGGACGGAAGTCCTTAGTAGATGCTCCTGACATGGGCTGTTGTGGAGGCAGTGCCACCAGCAAGGGTGGAAAGACGTGTCGGTGACAGTTGTCTTGGAAGGATCAGTGTGGGCTTGACTGGCACTGGCCAGTTGGCCACAGGAGTTGAGGGGTAAAGCCCTACCCCACTCCACCAAGGCCCACTGCTGCCAGAAGAGTTCCTTGCAGCGCCACTGTATCCGTGGCATAGCCTCTCGTCATCCAAGGATGAAGAGGATGAGGAACATTGATGGCGCCGCCTTCCAGTCGAGCGGGATGGAGTACTTGGGAAACCTCTTGACCTGTACCTCGACCGTCCACCCAGAAGCCACTGTCATGCAGATGCAGGTGGAGGTGCTATATACAGGAAAGGCACCGGGTTTAACTGCATGGCTTCTGGTGGAGGCTGAGTCCAAGTGGTAATGGTCAGGGATACCAACCACACCATGTCCTCCTGAGTGAGGACTGGGATGTCCAGGGTCTCAGAGATCGACTCACTGTTGACCCCCTCTGACAATGGGTCAACAGGGTCAAGAAAAATCTCGACCACCTGATTAACCGAGGTCATAAAGCCTAACGGAGGTAGCATGGGCTAGCAACCCATCCCTTGATCAAATGTGGTTCGGCCAAAGCTGAGCGCTCAAGAGTGTTCAAGTGGTTGGGGAAGTCGTGGGTGCAGGAGGAGTATGATCTCTCCCGGGTCCTATGACCAACGGCAGCGTTTCTTGTTAGTCGAGTGGTGACCTTCACTAATCTCTTACTGCCCATTCTTGAGCTTAAAAATCCAAGAGAAATCGAGACCCACCCATTTCAGTGGGGTGCGCCCCAGCACTCTTCCTGATCAGACGTCATTATGTGCTTAAGCACGTGTCAGCACGACCAGAGCACTGTAATACAATCAGGCTGACCAACTTAATAGGAACGTTACGAGTAAAATTAAAAAATTATGGCTGGGAGATAATTGTTAAGACCTGGTTACAATAACTATCACGGAGGGCAGCTACAAGACTAAGTGAGCAGCACCCTTTTATTGGAACATTCCTTTGGAGATTATTTAGTTTTTGTTGATCAGGTAAGTGCACTAGACACATTCTGCCTATTTTCAGGCACAATCCGGGGGAGGGGGATATAGATGAATGCCAACTGACTTTGAACCAGATTCAGCTGTTGGTGGTATTTTAGTGAATGGGGGGAAATTTTGCCAGGGCACCGGGGAAATTCCCCATCTCACCTGTAGGGGAACCCCTAACATCCTAGTCCTTGGCCAAGATGGCAGTCTCTTTGGATCCAGGAGGAGGTGGACAAGAGTGTACTGAAGAATTACAGGAGATGGCCTCCTCCTCTACGTTAACAAAACTAGAGGTGATGGCTACTGAGAAAAAGACTCCTGTGGAAACACTGCAGATTGCTCAGCCATCAAGGGATATTTGGGCAGGACAGCAAGATACAGTAACTGTTTTTCCCATGCAGTGTGAATTGATGAAACCCTGGCAGACTGAAAGAAGCTTTTCATCGAGGAGTGAGTATCTGAGGGAGTTACTGGCAGAAGAAGAACGCCATGAGCAGGAGAGGACAGCGGGTAACCTACATGATATGGATGAGGTGATGAAGATGGAGGCAGCTGGGCAAGCTTCTTCTGCTGCTGTAATGTTCCCAACTGAGAAGAAAAATGCAACTGCGAGAGAGATGGTTACGATCACGGTGCAGTCCAGTCTGAATGAGGATGCGATGCAGAAGGATGCGCTGCACTCGAATCAG
Source organism: Neoceratodus forsteri (assembly GCA_016271365.2). Lineage (NCBI taxonomy): Eukaryota > Metazoa > Chordata > Ceratodontiformes > Ceratodontidae > Neoceratodus > Neoceratodus forsteri. The sequence continues at coordinate 499,503,984 of CM028129.1, read as the reverse complement.
GAAAGTAACTTCTTATTTACTTGTGCTGAGGCAAATATGGGAGGAAAAAATGTGATGGGCCCAAAAGGGTTTGAAAAAGTGCATGTTGGTATGGCAGACCTTGAAAAACATGAGAAGCAAAATGTGGACAGTGTAATATTAGGCGACACTTCTGTTATGGATGGGGAAATGTAGTGATATCAGTCTCAAACCAACCCAATTATGATGAGAATGTATTGATTACAGGGATAACTGTGGCAGAAGCTCCAAAATCAGCAGGATGGATGAAGCATTCAAAAGGACAACCATGGGTGTCTCCTGAAAGACCCTGTATAGATGATCCGGACCCACTGGAATTACCTCCATCATTAGAGCTTATAAATTCCCCTGTACTTTTAACTAAACCACAGAGGAAACTTTTATCTTCCCCAAAGGTCACTTGGAGACATAAGCAAAATGACCTCCCTGAAGGGACAATGGGACCATTTAGGGCCCCTGTATCTCCCAATATCAGCAACCCAATTCCAGAGCCTCAGCCATCTACTTCGGGGGCACAGCAGTTTGTTAATAATTGTCTCAGCCAACAGATACTAGGGCCATCCTTCCACAAATAAAACATACGCAGGCCTCTTTCATGCACCTCCAGAACCTGCCAAAAGACAGAATGCTGTCCGTATTAAGTACAAAAGAGGACTGGACATATATCCTGACCGTATTTACATTGGCTGCACACTCAAAGAAAGTCTGGGGTTTTCTGCTCAAGAAATTTATGCCTTAAGTCATACCTCTGGGGACCCCAAATTTGATGTAAGTTTTAAAACAGCAGCTAGCCTTGAACTCTTCTGGCAAAGATACCAAACAGTGAGGAAAACCCCTGAATGGAGTCCCTTTAGTATCACCACACTCACGAAGCCTGCTTATCGCACAATAACGGTGCTGTCTAAAAATTAAGGGGTTGCTATATCTGACATTTTGTTCTGGCTACGTGCCAAATGCATGGTGCTTGGTATACCTGACCCTATTACTGACTCAGAAGACATTTGGATGGGGGATGGCGTATTCGGGTCCGCTTACCACCAGAGAGGGGAACGATCCAACATTTGCCTAGCTGTTTTTATTTGGGGAAAGGACCAAGGTTTTATTTTTTACTCAGGGTAACCAAAGTCAGGTTTCCGCTGTGGTGCTTATACACACCTTAGCAGCACATGCAATAGAATGAAGTGTTCTCTGTGTGGAGGGATTGGCCATGTTGCAATCAGCTGCCCTACCCCAGTGGTCTGTAACTTGTGTGAAGAAATTAGTCATAATTTCAAAGATTGCCCCTGGGCTTCACATAATGCCATGGATGATGGATCTGAAGACGAACATCCTAGCTCCCCACCCCCCCGAATCAGCAGGACCCTGAAAGGACTCCAGGGACAAACAACATACTCCAACACAAACTTCCTCAATTACCCCTCAACTTATGATATCCTCATAGAATACACCCATGGAAAGGGAACAATCTCATTCCTCTGCCCCAGCTATGAGAGACTCAGAAGCTACGGCAAATTCAGATTTGGGGACACCCTAGTTGAGACAGAGGATTTCCAACCATCTCAACATTTACTGTCTGGGAATGAGGCAGGGGAGGAAGATGTTCAGCTAGAGCTAGCAAAGGGGCACACGCAAGTTATGTATCCCCCCCAAACAACTGAATGGGAGCAATTAAAAAAACAGAAGAGTGACCTGTAGCCGTGCTCAAAAAACATGAGAGCTTCTCACTTTACAGAAGAAAGAAGCTATTTGTACTAAAAATAGATTTACATTACTAGCTAAGAGGAAACAATGGGAGGAAGAAGGTGAGGACTTGGGATACATCCTCTCAGATTTCCTCACAAACACAGAATATGACAGACTCAGATGTGTCCCTTAAAGAGACAAGAGTAGAGGAAAAAAAAAAAAGAAATCAAAAAGATCTATGGCAAAATCTCCAGCCCTAAAAAGCGCTGAGAGTCACCCAAGTGCTATTACATAATTATGGAGTTCCACCTTACACTTGGGTCCATCAATGTGAACAGTATAAAGAATCAGAAGAGGAGACAAACCACTTTTTCTATTACTGAAAGCCACCGTTTGGACATTTGCTTTTTTGCAGGACACACAGCTTCATACATTTAGGGAAACTCACCGAGCATCTAGAGAGTGGTTTACAGGCCCCTCCTTTTGGTTCTTGGGGGAAGAATCATGCTCTGGGGTGGGGTTTCTTATTTTGACACCCAGCCTTATGTTAACGGGTGACTGACCTGGTGCCTGGCAGGGCCTGTATCTTAGACGCAAGAGTATGCGCTCATGATCTTCACCTAATCAATATCTATAATTATCAAACAAAATATCAAAGGGTTGAACTTATGAAAAAAATTCAGCCATATTTATACACCTCTAGATCAGTTTTTCTAGGGGGCGATTTCAGTTATATACTTTTATTATCTGACAAAACGGGAGTGACACAAAAAATTTATACTGACTCAAACTTTTTAAGCAGACGATACAAACCAGACCAGCTTATAGATTGTGCGGTTGCCAACGGCCACACACCAGGTCATACGTATTTTAAGGGAAGACTGTCAACATGAATTGACCTTTGGTTTGCCTCCCACTGGATACCAGTAGTAGCTTTCCATGCATCTCCTTTTCGAAAATTCTGATCACAAACTAATCAAAATGACAGTAGGAACACCAATAAATTAACCTAAATCCAACCCGATATGGAGGTTCAATGTTGCTGCACTAGGGGATGCTGAAATAAGGCCAGCAATCAAATCTGAGTTAACGGCTAGGCGTTCAGTATTTGAGTTGTATGATAATTTTTTATTTTGGTGGCAAGACACTAAAAAATATATTAAGGTGCTATGCAGTTCATTGGCTAAAAATGCATTAAATAAATATTTAAATTATTTAAGAGTAAGAGAGTAATTTCAGACGTTATTATCTCAAGCAGTAGAAATGGGAGAGGATCTTACTGAATCAATTCAGAATATCAAGAACGATGTGTAACTACCAGTGTGACAGAGCACAAACACTGCTCATTGAACAAAAGTGTGGGACCCAGGGGAAAGCACAAAACATAAACCCATATGATAGTTGTGCACAGCGGGTGGATTCAAAATATATGGCCAAACTTAGAACAAATATAGGACTAGTAGTACATAAAGGGGAAGAAATTGTGCAGACAGTTTAAGAATATGTAGAACAGTCTTTTGGTACACAGGAATCTCAATCAGTAAATGTAACAGAATTTCTGCAGCAACTGAATATTCCAGGCCTGTTGTTAGAGGCTGACCAAAAAACAGCTAGTATCCCCTATAACTAAGGGTGAAGTGGAGGAGGCCATCATTAAACTAAAAAATAAAAACAGAGTGTCACCTGGCCCAGATGGGCTACCAGGGTAATTTTATAAGAAAACAATGGACGTACTAAGTGAATAAATGGTGGCCATTTTTAATGATATCCTAGCGGGATCTGTTCCTTTTCCAATTCCAGCAGCATTGGCAGATAGCCTTTTGATATTTTTATATAAAAAGGGAGGTAGGTTAGAAGTATGAAACTGGAGACCTACAAGTCTAATCCATGTAGATTGGAAAATACTGTGTAAAATATTGTATAACAGACTCACAAAGGTGGTACAGGTAGTGATCTCTTTTGGTCAAGTGTGTGCCATCCCCAACGCTCCATGGGTGACTTAGTGAAAACCATAAGAGAAGTCGCTGATTGTTCAGACATTTCGGGATATCAAGCTAAGGTATCTGATGGGGTTCTGCATGAATATTTGTACGAAGTACTGTCACATGGAATTCCAGATACAGTTCCACAATGGATTAGGATTATATATAAAAGGGCTTCTTCAAGCCCTTTGGTCAATGGCAGAATGGGGAAACATGTTAAAATTTGTAGAGGGGTATGACAGGGGTGCCCTTTGAGCCCCTTGTTGTATGTTTTCTCCTTAGATCCTTTACTTCAAAGTTTGAATGGGAAAGGCAGAATATCCCCTATTTCAGGGCCTAGCTATTTGAATTTTCCAGTTGCCTTGGCCTATGCGGATGACATTAACATTTTAGTGGCTGATAGAGCCTCAGGGGAAAGGGCCATGGAGCTGGTTGATTCCTTTTCCAAGATCTCAGGGTCTAAAGTTAATAGACAAAAAAGTAAGGTGCTGAGAATTCATGTCCTTAGGGAGAATACACAGGAGTTAGGGGAGTACAAATTGTGGCTACACCATTAAAAATTCTAGCCATATTGTCTGGGACCGAGGATGCGGCAAACATCAGTTTGGAAGCAGCCATAGCCCAGGCGGAGAAGAAAGTAAGTAGATGGAAAGGATATCCTATGACAAAAAAGCAGGTATACAGTATATGTATGTACAAAACTTTCATTGTTCCTCTTTTTTTTTTTTTTATTAGTTAGCCACACTTTTCCCTTACCGGTAAAACTGGAGGTTAAAATGTATTCTGTAGCCTTTCAATTGATTTGGGGGAGCAGCTTGAACCCCATAAAATGAAACAGTACATACTGGCCAATCAAACAGGGAGGGCTAAATATGATGAATCCTGTAATATTCTTTTTTTCAATGTTTATATATATATATATATATATATATATATATATATATATAAACTTGTTGCTGATATTGACTGGGAAACAGCTGGAATGGGCACGTTTGCTTCAAGAGAGGTGTTCCTACTTTTGGCAAAGATGGGAGAATCAACAATGGTGGAGATTTCGGGCAATACCCGAGAGTATGTCCAATTATTTAATGGAAATATGTAGGAAATTAAAAGATTGCATATATCTACAGATGTTTTACATATTACAAGGAAAAAATGTTATCAAAAGATTTTACAAACGTAGTGTTTTGGGACCCCATGTGTCTCAGTACCAGATAACATCAAGCTCTCTGGTGTAACCGCACAATTAACAGAGGCTAGAATTCTGCCAAAGGTAATGGACTCCCTTTGGCTGGGGTGCCATTCCAGACTGAGTGTAAGAGGTAGTCATTTCCATAAAAGCCTTCAAGCTAGATCATGCTTAAGGGAGGGATGTGGGATAACAACTGAAACCATGTCACATTTATATTTTGAATGTCCATATATGGAGGGTTTTTGGCCACTGCTAGCTAGCTAGCTAGTACATGGGGTATCCCTCAACTTCAAAATATGACATATAACATATTAATCTATGGGCAATATGATGGGAGGAAATGGAAGAATTAGCATAAAGGTACACTCAAGAGTAATTATGGCTATATGTAAATGGGTAATATGGCAAACCAGGTGCCAATACGTGTTACAACAGAAACAAATAACTTTGTTATGTATGAAAAGTAGAATAGAACAGGAGATTAATTCCATACATATTAAAGAGCGTGCAACTCTACCTCAACCCATGATTAAGGTATGGTGTAAGGGTTGGCTAGATTCCCCTTTTCTTCAACCTACTGTGTAAAACAGGAAAGAATAAGTAATTAGGCACCGACTGTATAGTTTAAAGAATAAATAGACAGGAGTATCTAGGTAAATGGCATTAATTTGTTAGGTATCCATATGATATGATGTTTCTTAAAACTATTAAGGCTATTTAATGTAGGCCTTAAGGAAAAGGCATAGTAGCAAGCAAATGTCAAATGTGAGAAATACCAGAGACTAAAAATGGGGAGTTAGAATATAGTTAGGATAAGTTAGTAAGTGTAGTATACACAGAGATGATGAAGATGTATAAGAGAAAGGTTGTGAGCTAGAGCACACAGGCTATGAAAGAGGATTGGGTGAAGGTTTGTGCCACATTAAGGATGTGTTGGGATGATATTGCTATATGTTTTTCTTTTCGCATGCAGAAGTTTAGTATGGGGATAACTTTGTTTTTCTTTTGGGAGAAAATGTTCCGATGAAATGTTATGCTATGTACAAATGTTTTTTGTGAGTCTTTCTGCAGTTTTGTCCAATAAACAATTTCCCTACTCTTTTCAAGAAGTGCCATGGGATCTTTAACATCCACCTGAACTACTACCAGAACAGGCTGATGGGACCTCGGTTTAACGTCTCATCCGTAAGACAGCACCTCAGGAGTGCAGCACCCCACCCTCATGCTGCACTGCAACGTCAGTATTAGGATATTAACCCAACTGCCTGGTCATATGGCACTTCTCAAAGAGAAGGTGAATTTCCCTGGTGTCCTGGTCAAACTCCCCATTCACTAGAAATACCATCAACAGCTAAATTTAGTTCAATTTCAGTTGGTTTCCATGTCTCCCCAGCAATGCTGAAGATAGGCAGAATTGCCTAGCCCTCCATTCCTGGTCAACAACAACAACAAAAACCTGACTGGCTATTGCCAAAAGGGTTCTCCTACCCACTCTTACCTGTGGATTTACCACACTTCTATCTTCCAGGGAAACAGGGATGCCTAGTCTGTGGAGGGGTTGTGGGATAACAGATGGACCAGACACAGAATTTCAGGTTCAACACAATCTCAGTGTGATATTTATTTAAAACACAGAGAATGTTCCGGTGACATCACCTATCAATGTAGACTCTACATCGCGTGCTCTACTGAAGCCTCTGACCAAAATCAACTAAACTGCACTCCTAGGTGAGATATTTGCTAAAAATCAAGTGGCACTTACCCTAAACCGAATGACAATCAGAAATAAACCTAGAAATGCTCCGGTAGGGGCCCTAAAGCAACAAAAACTGAACTTGCCTCCGAAGCCTGCAGCGGTTAATATGGAGGCCTCCAGATCAGCAGACACAGTGGATCCAGGATGGGAGAGTGAGTCTGAGGAGGAAGGGGAGGATTTTACCACCACCTCCCGCCAGCTATGTCGCGAGCTCCGACGCCTCAGTAACACTCTTGATACCATCAAAGCTGATATTAAGGAGAATGAAGCAAGCACCGCCCACCACAATACCCAGATCAGGCAGATGGAAGAACATTTAACTAGTTACTCTAGCACCACAGACCTGCACAATGGTGCAATTCTGCAGCTCCACGACAGGTCACAGTTTCTCCTGAGCCGTATCGAAGATCTTGAAAACAGGTCGCGCAGAGTTAATCTCCGCATACATGGGCTTCCAGAACACACAGAATCGGCCAATATTCCAAAATTTGTGGGAGGTCTTATCAAGGAACTATTGGGCATAAACAAGGAGACATCTTTAAACATAATTCGCACCCACAGAGCACTCTCAGCCCTCCCGAAGGACCCCCGAGCCAGACCTCGCTCCCTCATTGTGGCTTTTCTAGATTTTAGAACCAGAGAAATGGTTCTGAGGAAGGCTTGGGAAAAGAAAGAAATCATGTTTGGAGACGTCAAATTACTTTTTGAACCGGACTATGCGCCAACCATGGCGAGACAGAAGCTCTGGTTCCCGACTGTAAAAGTACTGCGCAACAGAGGCCTAAAAGCGAGAGTGGACTTCTCTGCTTGACAGCGTGTCACCTCAAATGCTGGTGTAAAAATTTTTGATTCTATGGCAGATGCTAAGAAATTTTTAACCTCTCTAGATATCCTGACTGAGGATTTAATGGACTTGGGGGCCATGAAAGAGATCAAGAGGAAACAGTGGATTACCCCAGGCACTTGAGTGGGAAAAGGCTCCCGATCGAACTCCACCACAGGCCAGGACAGTCCTAGTACTCGGAGTAAGCTGAGGGAACAAGTTAAGACCCAGCTGAGGCCTGAGGGAGAAGATGCAAGATCGCAAGACTCCAGTCCTTCAACATTGGTGACTTATCTATTTTACTGTATAGCTACACTTGCTCAGAGGCTATTTTAAATCCTCCCGAACTGACTTTCGGAGTTGACTGTATCAACCATTAGATATATTACACCCAGGTATCTAAATTTCATCGGTTTCCCAGCAGGCTCTAGAACATTTCGGGGGGAGAAAGGGGGGTCCTTTGCAACTACAGAAAGATAATTCTATTTGAATGGGAAGCCATTTCAGAGAGCTTTTAAAGTGGTAATTCAAACAAGGGGTGAGCTAGACCTGTGGAAACAATACAGTAAGCAGCTTACATATGTGAGGATCTGCACCTCGAGAGTGACTTATGAAAAAGAATAATTGGGGGAGGGAGAACCACTATATCTGTGAGGACTCACCGAGGAGCCCTACTTCACAAATTGGTTGGGGGCGGGGTTTGGTGGGGGGAAGAGGATTGTCTATGTTTAATCGGTGGATTCCACAGTAGTTGCTAAACCCTGAATTGACAGGGATACCGCAGCTGAGTGCTGGGTTAATCTCAACACAGCCCGTCACTCCTGGAAAGCATTACAGTGGTGGGATCTCTGTGGTACCTTGGTAGCACAAGTTCTCACAAAAGGTTGCAGAGCCAGTTTCCCTGGTTGGGTATAGGCTAACTGCACAGTTACAACAGTTCCTTTTGGTTAACATTGAAGTTTTTTATTGTTGTTCTTTATTTTTAGTATATGACAAGCTGCGCTTCTCTCTTATACATGGCACTCCCTACCTGCATTATACTCTCTTAGAGCTGCACCCCTCCCTTCAACGGTGGATGACACAGGTGGGATGAGTTGGACTCCCCCCAGGCCTGTATCAAGATATCTTGCGAGATGGTTTGCCATACGACCATGGAGGACCTAAATATTATTTCCTATAACGTAAGGGGCATAAATAGCCCTGTCAAAAGGACTAAGCTCCTTCTAGAATTAGAACAATTGGGGGTAGATGTTGTCCTACTACAGGAGACCCACCTGGATGACAATGAAAGTAAAAAATTATGTCGCAAATGGGTGGGGGAAACTCAGGCTCACCCACACAGCAGGGGAACAGCAATTCTGATACATAAATGACACCAACTGCGCCATTGTGCGCTACATGCGTGGAAAATTGTATTAGGCTGGAGATGGCGGCTGAGCTGAGCCAGCCAGAGCACTAGCTCCGTTTTGTTCCGTTTGCTCCGTGTGCTTCGTGTGCTGTATTTTATCTGTTTATCTTAATTTTTTTCAACTCCATGTTTTTAGATCAGGTTAGGGTCGAAGAAGTGAGTTAGACCAGGGTCCCGAGCATTGTATGCCGATTTTCGGTTTGCCGAGTTCCGGGTGCCGAATTTTGGCTTGCTGAGTTCGGTGTTGGTTTTCTGCCTTTTCCGTGCGTATCTGCATGCGCAGGTTTTGTTGCGGTGTGCTGGGCTGTAGAGTCGGGAGCTGCGGAGGGTGCTTCCTCTGTGGTGGCTGCGTTGCTTGCACTGTTTTTGGGTTGTGGGGTCCTTGTCTTCTGGTATTGCCCCCCCCCAGTGAGCCTTGGTGTTCGTCTGACCGTTTACTACGTCGCGGTGTGGCAGACTGAGTCGGAGAGTAGCGGAGAGGATCCTGCATCATTTCTCTGGGTGGTTTTGCTGTCTGTTAAAGAAGTTACGGTTTGCGAACTGAACCAGATCTGGAGTACTCAACCGTGTTCAGGGATTTGTGAACAATCTGGAGGATCAAGCTTCAGTTAAGGACCCTTCCGTCATCATTTAATGGTATTGTGGTACAGGGGTTTTCTTAACTTGTGCTGCGGTCGCTTATAACTCTGCAACTACAGGAGTTTTGTTTTAATTTGTGGGGTGTGTTGTCCACCTATTGGTCTCCAGCCGGGCAGGAGTCGCCCTGGGTGCTTCCCAGGGAGCTGGGGGGACTAGGGCCTCTTCTAAGCTGCCTCGGGGTCAGCTGTGGGGCTGACCTGCGAGACAGCTTTAGCAGCAGGTTGCTGACCGAGTGGGGGTAATACTCCCTGCAGAAACATATTTTGTCTCCTGAAAGTACTTTATTGCCTTGGATAATTAATTATTGGCGTTTGAGGAGCAGCCGCTGGAAGATTTTTGGATATTATTTAAGCCTCCTCGTTTGTCTATTTGAATATCCAGACTTTCTGCTGAGACCTTTTTGACCTGTCTGGACTTTATTTTTGGATCACCAGAGTACTGTTTTTCTAGTCTTTATTAATTCCTGGACTAAAGGTGGTGAGAGTGATGGATATTTATTTATTTTAATTTTATTACAAATTTGAATTATTTATTCGACTCCCTGCCATGTGAGAGGTGGTACTAGGAGATTATTTAATATCTTTATCAGTACTGCACGTGAGAGGTGCTGCACTGTTTTAAAATACAAATCTGTTTTAAAATTCAAATTTGTTTAATATTTAATAAGCTATTTTACTGTGTTTTAGATTATTGGATTTCTATTTTAATTTTACTGTTTGGTTATTTTTGAGTTGACTTTTGGTTTATGTTAGTTTATTTGTTTTACTCGCCTTCCTCTGTGAGAGAGAGTGGGAGAGTGTGTTAATGAGTGTGGTACTTTTAGGTTTGATTTTTAGGTTTATTTTGTGATTTATTTATTAATGACGTTGGGCATTATTCCCCACTAGGCTCAGGAACTTAGTCCATTTGAGTGCCCACCATTATCATCTGACACCTATTTTAGGTGTCGAGCATTGGGCATTCTGAAGAGGCGAGGACGAAGGTGGAAGCTGGGCCTTGTGGGGGACAGGAGAGGGGAGGGCGGACTGGGGTTTTAGGGTCCAGAAAACGTCCTGGGGCGAAATGGGGTCAGGATAGAGTTGCTCTTATCTTGTCCCCATACCCAAGAGTCCCAAGATATCGGACAGGTGTCATGTCTTCCTCGACATCTCATCCTGCCTTGGCGGTGTTGTGCAATGCCAGATCTATAAAAACAAGACAGCTATTATAGCTGATCTTGTTGGGTCATCTGATCTGACCTGCATTACGAGACCTGGCTGGATGAAAATGCTTTGCCTATATTGGCCTTGGCAACTCCAGCTGGGTTCTCCAATACACCGTCCAGAGGCTGGATCATAGGGCGGAGGTGTGGCCATTATGTTTAAATCTGAACTGGGCCTTGTGGATGTTCCATTGGGGAACACCAGATCTTTTGAATATATCCTGGGCGAGGGTGAAGGCTGTGGGATTCTCCTCGTCTACCGTCCACCAGGTGACGGCGGCGAATTCCTACAGGAGATTGCAGACTTCATTGTCGACCTTGTGTTGAGGTTTCCCAGATTAATACTTCTGGGCGACTTCAAAGCCTGGGTCGACGATGAACTCTCCCATTTTGGTCAAAGTCTCCTCCAGTTGATGAATACACTGGGCCTGACACAGGTTGTTACCACCTCTACCCATATAGGGAGGTCATTCACTAGATCTGGTCTTCTCTTGGGTATGGAGATCACTGACCTGGGGTGGAACCAGTCAGTTGGTCGGACCATTACACCATAAGGTTCAGTTTCAGGCCCCTCTAATAGGTCTGCTCTATGGAGATGGTCCAATACCACCCTTTAAGGGTATTGGCCCCAGTGACCTAATGGCAGTGCTGGACCCTATCGAGTTTGTCGGGTGAATGCATGAGTCCAGATGGTCTTGTACTTGCCTATAATAAGGCTGTGGGAGATGTCTGGACAAAATTGCTCCTATCCTGTGTTCGGCCTCTCACCATCCGTCCAAGGAGTCCATGGTTTGATAGCTCCTTGAAGGAATTAAGTAGTAGGGCCAAGGCTGGAGAGAGCCTGGCGGAAATCGGGCCTTGATGCTGACAGGCTTAGATTGCTAGCCCATTATGATGGCTACCAATCAGAAATCACTCATAAGAAGGCAGAATTCCTGTCCAGAGAGATTTCTGCTGCGAAGAATCGACCGGCTCAACTTTTCCAGACTGTGGACAGACTGTGCAATCCAGTCTGTCTTCAGCCTAGAGAAGCCTTTTCTCAACTTAGATGTGAGGAGTTGGCTCGCTTCTTTGCAGATAAGGTTGCCAGCATCAGGTCCGGCATTGGTCCGACCTCTCCTTGAGGATTATGGTGGACGACGGGTGGTACCTAATCCTTGGCCTATCTGGTTGGATTTTCACCGCCCGGAATTCGTTGACATTGTGAAGATCATCCAAACAATGCGTCCAACTAGTTGTAGTTTGGATCCGGGTCCTACACTGCTGTTAGTAGGTTGTGTAGAAGTTATCTACCCAATCCTTGCTGACATTGTCTGGAAATCCTTGGAGAGGGGTTTTCCTAACCCCCTTAAGGAGGCAGTAGTTCGACCACTCCTAAAAAATCCTCCTTGGACCCAGACTGTCTAGCTAACTACCGCCTATCTCTAACCTGCCATTTGTTGGTAAGGTTATTGAAAAGGCAGTGCACTGCAATTGGATGATCATCTCACCTCCCATAATGTCTATGACACTCTCAATCTGGCTTCAGGAAAAGGCATAGTACTGAGACTGCCCTTGTTCGGGAGTGGCGACCTCCTAATGGCCAGAGATCGAAAGGCTTGTACCATTCTGGTCCTTCTTGATCTTTCTGCTGCATTTGACACTGTAGACCATGAGGTGCTACTGGAGCGATCTTGGGTTTTTGTGGGCTGTCTGGTACAGTCCACTAATGGTTTCGTTCTTACCTCACTGGTAGGTCTCAGAGAGTTGTCACCGAATTTATTCCTCTGGCCTTCTCCCTACCATGTGGGTACCACAGGCTCCATTTTAGCTCCCATGCTGTTTGCAGTGTATATGCTGCCATTAGGAGAAATCATCAGGAGATACAGCTTGAGTTTTCACTGCTATGCAGATGATACTCAGCTGTATCTATCCTTCTCCCGATCAGAGTGATGCACTCTCCGTATTTAACAACTGCCTGGATGAGATCAGAATTTGGATGAGTTTGAGCTGGTTAAAACTTAATCCGGATAAGACTGAGGTATTGGTTGTGGATCCAGGTCATCCTGGGAGGGTTTGAGTGCGGGACAACCATCAGGTTTATTACTTGGTGGTGTACCGCTTCTAGCTCTCGACAGGTGCTAAATTCGCATGTATATTTTGATGACGGTCTGACCCTGAAATCACAAGTGTCAGCTGTTGTCACATCCTCTTCTTACCATCTGAGGAATATCGTCCGGGTGAAACATCTGATTCCTCAGGAGGACCTTCCGACTTTGGTCCACGCCTTTGTTACCACCCGTCTGGACTACTGTAATTCCCTCTACCTAGGGCTACCAGGGGTTGATATCCGCCACCTTCAGCTGGTGCAGAACGCTGCAGCCAGGCTTTTGACTGGGACTCTTAGAACCAGTCATATTACGCCTGTGCTTCGCGAACTGCACTGGCTGCCTGTGCGGTGGCGGATCACCTTTAAGGTTGGTTTACTAACCTTTAAAGCCCTACACGATCAGGGACCCGGTTACCTGAAAGATCTTCTGGTTCCCTATTGCCCCCTCCGCTCCGCCAATGAGGGATTGCTAGAGATTCCCAGGGTCCGTTTGAAGTTGTCAGGATCTCGTGCCTTTGCCTTTTCAGCTCCTGCCCTGTGGAATTCTCTGCCTCGTTGGTTAAGAGAATGCCCGACCGTTGACAGTTTTAAAATTGCTTTAAAAACACATCTTTTCACTTTGGCTTTTTCTTTATAGTTCTGATTGTTTAATGTTGGATTCTCTTGTTTTATTTAATCTGTACAGCGCCTTGATTTTGAAAGGCGCTCTAAAAATAAACATGAATTGAATTGAATAAATCCTGCCCCCTGCAGGTCACATCTGCACATTATGACCCCAAAGGACTCTATGTTCTGCTGTATGCAACCTACCTGGATACAGCTTGTATAATAGCCAGTATATACGTCCCAAATGAGGACAGAGCAGCCTCCCTATTTTTTAAAACTTTTTCTACAGACACTCTCAATATGGCAGGCCATCTCTGTGTTGTTGGTGGAGACTTTAATACTGTTCTGTCTCCTACCTTAGACAGGAAGGTGGGCGCCCAGACCACGAGGCGGAGCATGGCTAGTAAAACTTTACTTCACCTAAGCAGTGTGCTGGGTCTGGCTGAAGTTTGGAGAGTGGTAAATGGCCAACACAGGGACTATTAACATTTCTCTGAGTGACACCTTTGTTATTCTAGAACCAACTTCTTCCATCTATCTGAAGAGTGGTTATACACAGTCAAAAGTTGCCAAATCCTACCCCGCACTATCTCAGACCGAGCTCCAGTCAGGTTGTTCCTGGCACTCTCACCCCTATTGTAAGGGTGCACCAAGAGAAACCTCTCATTGAAGACTTAATATAGGTTTAATGAACAATCAGCAGTTTAAGGACCTGGTTCAGGAAACTATCAGATTGTATGTCCAAAACAACCCAGAAGGCACTACCTCCCATGCAGTCAGATGGGATGCTTTAAAGGTGGTACTCGGGAAGTCGTCATAATTCAACATGCCTCACAGGAGAAAAGACGGAGGAAGCAAAAGAGAAGAGATATAGAAACAGAGATCGCAGACTTAGAATTTCAGCATAAAATTTCTCTGGATCCCCGAGTTAAGAGGGACTTAACAAATAGGCGAAGGGCTTTAGAATCTCTGCTCACAGCTCAACGTGAGGCCTCACATAGGAGACTTAAGCAAAATTACTATGAGAATGGAAACAATGCTAGTAAGCTGCTAGCAGCTAACTTGCGTCAGCAACTAAAGAATAGGATGGTCCTTCAGCTCGAAGATCCAAATAAAGGAGGAACAAGTGTATCTCACCCCAGGGAAATTACAGTTATTTACTCAATATTACCAGACCTTATACACCCAAGATCCAACTCCTGAAATAGAAACCAAACTCCCTGCTTATCTTAACACCTTACTCTTAGCAGCTTAACACAATTGTAGGCTGAACAACTAGATAAACCCATCTCACAACACGAGTAAAAAACCCAAATAGCTCTTAAAAAACTGCAAGTCCCCAGGCCCGGATGGGTTCCCCTAGAATTTTTTAAGACATTTAGCAATTCCCTTATTCCCTTGCTGCTGCCTGTATTTCATGAGGTCATGGAGTAAGAGGCTGTCCCAATTTCCTGGCAGGTAGCCCATATCTCGGTACTCCATAAAAAGGGAAAGACCCCTTGAAATGCGAGTCTTACAGGCCCATCTCATTACTAAATGTAGATTTGAAGTTATTCACAGGCTTGTTGGCAGGGAGACTCCAGTAGCTTATTTCATCATTAGTCCATCCAGACCAGAAGGGCTTTATCTCAGGGCGTTATCTATCTGACAGTATCTGAAGAGTACTGAATACCATTTCTTCCCAAGAATCAACCCCACACCTCCAATTAGCCATCTCCACGGATGCAGAAAAAGCATTTGATAGGGTTACTTGCCAATTTTCTAAAAGCAACCATGGAGCGAATGAAATTCAGCCCTAAATTCTTAGAAGCTATTGCACAACTATACAACCAGAGCCAGATCAAGCCTTAGGGGGGCCTGGGACACCCGACCTCCCCGGCTTCGACGCACAACCTGAGCTTCCAGCGGGCCAGATCTGGCGTCATGAGGCGGAGCCGAGAGTTTTACCACCTGGGTGGGTGGGAGGAGCCAGCTTGAAGACGTTCCGGCAAGATTTAAAGCGGCAAGGATACCTGCCAATAAGTGTGGATGAACAACATATACCATTCCTAGAACTCCTGTTACAGGTGAGTAACCTGTATTTATGGAGACTAACACTGTGTAGATTTGGGGGGGGCGCACATGGTAACCAGATCATCGAGTACTTAGTTTAAGCATGGGCACAACTGTCCCTGCTCATTACATCTTTCATGGAATATATATATATATAAAAATTATGCAACTAAATGATCCTGTTTTATATGTGCTTCAGCACCCCAGTACTACACAGTCAGTGTCAGTTTACATGAAGGTATTTACAGATTGCAGTTGTAATTTATACTATACCCCCCAGGCCCACAATCAATAAAGAAATCAATAAACAAACACACCACCAGCATCTTGTCATGAACTTACCTCAAATAAATGGTAGGAATCTCCAAGTTCAGGAACAGAGTTGGGCCTGGCCACTGGTGGTCTCCGACTCTGGCACAGAAAGTGTCCGATGTCCTGGTTCTCTCTGTCAGCTGATGGAGTAGGACTGCTCGGTATGGAGATCAGGATGATGTCCTCGGCTTCCAGACTTTGTTCTTCCATTGTTCTTCAGTAAATTTCTTCCCTTTCGAAGCAGGTGATCAGCTCAAGTGATTACAGCTCTAATACCTGACTAAGTGTGATTTAAAGCTCCAATTTATAGGGCAAAGTAGCCAAGTTTTTCTTTTGTTTATTTTTCCTGCTGCATATTTCCCTAAATACAGGCTTGTGATTGGTTCTCCTAACTGAATATCGAACCCTGTCTCCTCCCCAACTCCGATTGGCCATTTTGCTTTTGGACTCTGATTGGTGGCTTTCTAAGCCACTTTCTGCAAGTGAAGCTGGCTGGCTACACTTGGCAATTGAATGAAGAACGTTAACCATTTATAAGCACAGCCAGCAGCATGTGCAACAGGCAGGGCAGGCAGTTAGCAGGAGGCGGCCTTGACGGAACAAGTCAGTCAGCTGAGGCTCTACTACTAGCCTCTTCTGGTGAGTCCACGAATGATCAAGCCGATGGAGTCGACCCAGGCTGTCCCCAGTCCCAAAACAACCAGCAGGATTCTTCCAGAAGCGGAAGCGGCTGTGGATTGTGTAGCTATGGGGTGGGCGGTGCGCTACCCGCCGCTGCTACATCGGGTTCGGTCCGTCCACTGTCTGCCAAGTGCCACTACAGAAGAACTGTCCCACTGCCTGCAGCGCACTAAGCATCGGCAGCACTATGGAAAACTTCTGGGTTACCGGTCAGAGAGTCAGTCCGGCTCAGCAAGTACGATACCCTAGCTAGAGGTAGGTACTTCAGTTGTTCCCCAAGGCCCAATATTTATTTATTTTTTTTAACAGAAAATCGCATACTAAAGGCTGGGCTGGGGCCAGGGGCCTAAATCAATTCTAATCTGTGGCGGGATACAAAATGCTGGATGATCATGGCTTGCTCTGGCCCTGGCTGGCTCGGACACTGGTCGCATCACAGGCAGCAGACTGCACTGCACTCGGTGCTTAAGTTTAGCTCATGCCTTCATGGCGAGCTGCTGCCTGCCAGGGGCCTGTCGGGGAGTCGGGAGTGGAAAGAAGTTTAAATTAAATGTGTGTGTACACTTGCAAGTTGCTTCTGTGGGCGGGCGGAAGGAGTCGGGGGCCCTAAGCGCTAATCTGTGGAGGTGGCGGTGGGTTACAGCATGCAGCTCAGGCTCTCCGACTCCTCCAGACAGTAGTCTCATCTCGCATAAGGAAGGCAGTTGGCAGTGGCATGGCACACACAGTCACTGCAAATTCGCAGACTGTTCCAGAATTCAGATGGCGAGCTGCTGCCTGGCCGAGCGGAGGCCCTATATCAGGAGGGGAGGAGCGAAGAAGTTTGACTCGAGTCTTGTGCTGTGGTTGGGAGGTTGCATCCTGGCATGAATGGGGAAAAATTTCTTTGTCGCTACTGGGGGCCAGTCTATCGCGGGGGGCCTGGGACATTTGCCCCATTTGTCCCCCCCTTAATCCGGCCCTGTATACAACAATCCCAAGGCCTTGGTGAGGGTGAATGGCATTAACTCAGCTTTTTTCCCATTATCCCGGGGCATCAGGCAGGGGTGCCCTCTTTCTCCCCTATTATTCGCCGTATGCTTAGAACCTCTGGTAACCAAAATAAGGCAAAACCCTGAAATCCGTGGAGTAATGGTGGGAAGCAGAGAAGAAAAAATTACTCACCATAGTAATGTTGTTTCTTCTAATGGAGTCGTGCTGTAGTCTGACTATATGAAGTTAGCCCCAGCACTTGAACTGCTCCGGAGAGTAAAGGGGTAAATCTATGCCAAGGCACAGAACGTTGAGCTCGAGCTCAGTTTTCAAACCTCTGTCTGTGGTACTCTGAAGTGTAACCATCAGATTCTTATGAGCACTAAACTAACTAACTCAATGGTTAGAAACTGTTTTCAAAATGTTTATGCCAAAAGGCACTAAACAGATTTTTGGGTCAAAAAGACTCAAGTCGAGAACCCCAAAAAGAATATAAGCAGGTAGTGAAACAATCAAATCAATCAATCAAAAATCTATTTATTCAGGCGAACATCATTGAGCATAGCTCATTTACAAGATGGACCTGATTGGTCATAAACAACAAAATGGTTTAAACTCACAAATATGCAAGTATAGAATAAGTACAGTAACAAAGACTTTTTTAAGAATAAACAACAAAGAATGAGCAAATGCAATAATATACACATATATACAAGGCAAGTAAACAGTGGTATTGGGCACCAGATCAAATGTGGGAAAAAAAGTAATGAGTAGGGGTTTAGGAGGTAGATAATATAGAAGTTAATGGGTGAATGCATGGACAGATAAGGGAGGGGGAATCTAATGGGGGCAGGGGTGAAAAGGGGACTGAAACAACCAAAACATTTATAAAAAAAAACAGAAAAACCCTTAATAAGATAAAGGCATGCCAAGTATACCTCTGGAGTGCAGCACTGTGCCTGCCAGACCACATCCCAAAACTACTAGGTTCCTGGAGGGCAGGCAGGGAGGGAGGTCAGAATACAGCAAGACTCCATTAAAAGAAACAACATTACTATGGTGAGTAATTTTTTCTTCAAACAACATGAAGTCTTGTTGTATTCCGACTATATGCAGACTACCAAGCAGTACCCCCTTGGAGGAGGGAGTCACAGAACCTATTTTGGGAACAGGATCTGCAACACAGCTGTGCCAAACCTAGCATAACTTCTAGACTGAATGTCCAGAAAGTAATGCTTGGTAAATGTGTAAACAGTTTTGCAGGTGGCTGCTTTACAGATTTCCACTAAAGGTATATCTCTAGCTGCTGCGACCGAAGCAGCTGTACCTCTGGTAGAATGAGCCCTCAGGCCTGAGGAAGGCTCCTTCCCAAGCTTCGTATAGCAGAACTGGATACAGGAGACAATCCACCTGGCAACAGTTCTCTTGGTGGCAGGTTTACCCTTTCCTACTTATCCATAAGTGAGAAACAACTGAAAACAGTCATTTCTATGGGCCTTAGTGTGCTCCACATAGTAACTAAGAGCCCTCTCTGCATCAAGACTATGCAATCTTCTCTCCCCCGAGGAAGAATGGTCAGTGAAAAATACAGGCAATGACAGACTGATTCAAATGAAAGTCTGACACCACCTTGAGAAGAAACTTTCTGTTGGTTCGAAGGACCACCTTATCCCTGTGAAATGAAATGAAATCAGGTTCCACTGATAAGGCCTGTAATTCACAGATTCTCCTAGCAGAGGTAATGGCTACCAGGAATACAGTTTTCCAAGTCAAGTACTTCAGCTCAGCTGAGGACAGAGGTTCAAAAGGAGGCAGCATAAGCTGTGCAATACAGATATTCAGGTCCCAGGAAGGGGTAGGCTCCCGAAAGGGAGGATTAACATGTACCAAACCCTTGAAAAATTTCTTGAACACTGGATGAGATGCTAGGGAAGAACCTTTACCAGCAGAAAGGAAGGCAGCAACCGCTGCCAAATGTACCCTGAGAGTAGCAGGCCGGAGGCCTAAACTGTTAAGGTGTACCAAATAGTCCAATACAGTGGCAATATCAGCCTGCTCTGGCTGGACTTGCCTCTGGGAACACCAAAGCCCAAATCTTTTCCATTTGGAGTTGTAAGTCTTTCTAGTAGCAGGTTTCCTGCTAACCTTTAAAATGTCCAAGACTGATTGAGAAAGCTGCAGGCTTGCATATTCTAGCTCTTCAAAAGCCAGGCTTTGAGCCTGAAGGTTGGGATAAAGAATCCTCCCCTGTGAGGATGTGAGGAGATTGAACTGTCTGGGAAGACACCGAGGCAACAGAAGAACTGTTGCAACAGATTTAAGAAAAGGTCGGTCCTCAAGAGTGGCAGAATCTCCCTGTCACATAGGCTCAAAGTCCTCTCCAATAGAATTGGTCATTTGGCCCTAGCTGCCCACAATAGGGATCACCACCATAATGTACTTAAGGAACTAAAAAGGCCCACATGCTCAAGATGGATGCATTATGCCCTGTACAGCCTCACTTACGAAATCCTCAAATCAAGCTCCCCTCATTGTCTGATGTAGAATTTGAACAGGCAGACCCTCTCAAATCTGAGCTCCTTTGCTACATAATTCTCTTCCCACTTCCATTTAAGACTGCCCATCCCAAGGCACCTTCAAACTCGCCCTTAAAGAACATCTCTTTTCAACTGCAACATGAAAGAAACAGTTATGTACAGTAGATTTTAGAGAGACTCTCCTCCATAAGTCCACACCTTTGGAACTATAGCCACCAGGCACTAGGGCCTCATGGAAACTTTTGCTAGCCAGGGGCCACCCAAGAAACATCATGCATCAGCGTCAACATAAATATGGGTAGCCTCATGACTCTTCGGTTCCCTGAGGGAGATTAAACTCGGTGGACCTCCAACTACAGGGGACTAGGAGATAAGATCAGCCCAGGCGTACAAGAGGAAGCATAAGGCTGGATACATAATGTACAGTATATATTAGGTTCAGTTGCACAATATCTGATGCAACCCTACCTGAAGCAGAAGGGGGACAGAGGAAGGGATGGCATGGACTAATGGAGAAGAGTCTCTTGATGTTCTGATTTCTTCAAGGATATCGCTTCCACTAGGCCACACCTTTGGAACAATTCCCAAATAGCCCCAAACATCAACTGGGAGGTGGCTACAGTGCGATATATTTTCAGGACAGCAGGCCTTCCAGTACAGCAAGCCTAAAACCAGCACACCTATGACAGACTATGCCCAGACTGTAATGTTTCGTGAAGGTGCAGACAGTGCTTCATGTTGCTGCCGCACAAATGTCAGCAGCAGAAACACTTCTGAAACATGTAACACAAGTGGCCATTCCCCTGGAGAAATGACTATGAACAACACCAGGAAGTTCATCACTGTACTTCCTATAACAAAAAGTAATACAATGTACAAGTTATTTGGACAGGCACCATTTAGAGACAGGAGCACCCTCTTTCCGAGGGGCAAATTAAACAAAATGTTGAGAGGACTTTCTTCAGTCCCTGGTATGATTCACATAGTATCAGAGTATTCCATGTACATCTGAAGTATGGAACAGTGAGAGCCTCAAGACGACTAGCATGCACAGGGTAATAAAAGGGGAAGTGTATCATTTGATTCAGTGTAAATTCAGGTACCATCTTTGGTAGAAGCTTAAGATTTGTATGTAAAGAGATTCTGTCTTTGTGGAAAATCAAATAAGGAGGTTCACACATTAGAGCCTGCAGCTCTGAAATCCTCTGAACAGAAGTGATTGCAACTACAAATGTTTTCAAGGATAGGAAACGTAGGCCACAACTCACAGCCAGCTCAAAGGGAGCTGGCGTCAGTTTCTCAGGTACATAATTCAAGCCCCAAGGTGGGACTGGACTGTGGATAGGAGATATCATGTGAAGAATACCTCTCAGAAAAGTATGGAACATCTCTATTTGGCCACCATGCGACCATCAATAGGGGCATGGAAAGCTGACATAGCGACCATATGCACTTTATTGAGGAATACTGCAAACTAGAGTCTCACGGTGACAGCAAGTATTCCAGAAAAGCATTTACAGGACATGTAAATGGGTCTAAGTTCCTGGAAGCAGCCCACAGAGTAAACTGCTTCCATTTTGAGGAATGGGTATCTTTCTGGTAGAAGGCTTTCTAACTGCAATCAGCACATCAGCAACTTTCAGGGGTACCCCAAAATGTGCAATGGCCATCTCTTCAGGAGCCATGTATGCAGATGTAGGGACTTAAGTCTGGATGGACCAGGCATCCCTTGTCCTGTGACAACAGGCCCTGACAGAGTGGTAGGTGGACAGGCTACTCCACTGCTATCTGCTGCAGAAGTGGAAACCATATCTGGCAAGGCCATAATGGAGCAATGAGAATAAGAGTGACACTCTCTGTTTGCAGCCTGAATAACACCCTCTGTATTAGAGGAATTGAGAGAAATGCTTATATGAATTTCCCTTTCCAAAAGTGGGTCAGCTCGTCTCATCGTCTCACCAGAAAACTCCAAGCCCAAGAGCCAGTAAGCATAAATGCTGCAGTTCTGTGTTGTGTGGAGATGCAAAAAGGTCCAACTTCAGACGACCCCATCTTGCGAAGAGGTTGTTTACTATGGAGGTCAACAGTTCCCATTTCTGAATCTTGGACTGTGACCTACTTAACTAGTCTGCCAAGACGTTTTGGAGACCTGGGATATATCCGGTTGGCAGATGCAGGTCGTGGGACAGAGCCCATTACTATACTCTCATTGCCCATGGGATCTTTAGTGTCTACCGAGGGATTCTTATATGAAGAGTGATCAGTGGCATCATCCCAAAGATTGCAGCCAGGGGACATAGGATACTCCTGTATATCAACTGTGCTGAGGCAATCAGGCTGTCTGCCCTGTAATGTGGTAGAAAAGCATAACCCTTCTCTGTGTCCATAACTGCTCCTGTGTACTGTAGTCATCGACAGGGAGTCATCATAGCCTTTGGCATGTACTGTGGCTCCCAAATCTCGCAAAAGTACCTTGTTCGAGACAGTGTATGCAAGAGAGTTTCCCCAAGTACTGGCTTTCAACAGCCAGTCATCCAGGCAAGGAGAAACATACAGGCCTCCCCTGTGAAAGGCTGTGATCACTAATGCCAAGCAGTTGCTAAGACCCGTGACGCAGAAGCCAAGCCAAAGGGCAAGAATCTGAACTGGTAATACTCCTCCCCAAAACAAAGTGGAGGTACTGCCCAGTAGCATGTCTGATCCTGACAGAAAGTTATCCTGTTTGTGAAAGAGGAAAGACCACTTGCAATACTATTTTATCCTTCTGTTGTTTCTGATACAGGGGGAGTCTTCCCCTCACAACCACTCCTTGATGTAACATTGGGAGTCAGGGTATATCCTGAAGATAGTAATTAGGAATTGGTGGTGTCAGTGCCACTGGTACTGAATGTTTTGGGTGCTTTTGTATGGGGACCTGGAAGGGCACCACCTGTCCAACATCTGCCTTGCTGACAGTAAGTATGACCACCTCTGGCATCAGGCTGGTGACAGGAGCCCCTCCCATGACCCCTAGCTGGAGTGGTATACAGGGACTTTACAGACCTTGGAGTCATTTCTGATATCTAAAGACCCCTTAGGGCTTCTTCTACATCATAACTCAACAGTTTGTCCCTCTAAAAAAGAGCAATTAAAACCACCTGTTGCACATCATCTGCAAAAGCAGCAACTTGAGCCAAGAATATCGCTCATACAAATGCCAAAAGCAGCAGCCCTGGCAGAGGCATCAGAGACATAGGCTGAGCACAGCAAATGTTTGCCAACCTCAGCGCCAGATGTTACGGAGCTAAGTAACTCATTCTAGGCAGAGCCCTCAGGCAAAGCCTAGGCTGCAGCTTTTGCCATTTTCCACAGGCTATTTTGGTATTTAATCACATGGGCCTTGTAGTCTGCAGTTCTAAGGCCTAGAAAGGCAGAGGTATGTGTATGCTTGCCCATCACATCTAGCCTCCTACAGTCCTTATCAGGAGGCAAAGCACTCAAGTGTCTAGGTGCTTTAGATCTATCATGCGCAGTCATTATGACTACAGAGTCAGTTTCTGACTAGTTAGCATAATAAGGCTTAGCAGAAATGTTCTCCCTAGTTTGCGTTCATCAGCTGGTATAACATTAGTTACTTGAATTGTCCAAATTGAAAATTGCTTCTCGTGCTTTTTCTATTTCTGCCCCCCCTTCATTGGGATGCTCTTCTTTTGACTATTAGGCAGACTACATCAATTGGCAAGTTTAAGAAAAAATTGATGGAATTTCTTTTGATGAAGCAACAGTGTGCTTGTAATATTTAATGTTTGTGAAGTCTATGTATTGTTTATATTACAATGTATTGTATGTTTTGTATCATTTGTCCTGGGTCTGACCTGAAAAAGGGACTTTGGTCCAGTGTCATTTACTTGGTTAACAAATGAAAAATAAAATAAATAAAATGGGGCTGCATACTACCTATCAGCCTTTCTGGTACTGGCAGTGTGTTTGGTCTGTATCATGCAGCAAAGGTAGCATCCTTTAATGCAGGATATATAATTATACTCTTACCTTGTCAACGATAACACATAAGATGATAACACCCCGGACAGAGGCCAGGACTGCTTGTATCGACAACAGGCCTTAGCCTGATGAAGACTGCATCGTATAGTAGGCACAACAGCAGTGCCTACGCCAGACCCGACCTTGTTGTCTCATCGACAGTCGGGGGAGCTGTAGTCAACATTACCTGAGTGGTCGACGGTGCAGTAGAATTACCTAGTCTCACCAGTGACTGGGACCTCGCTGGCGAAGCATATTTCTCTATTTCTCAGCTTATGCATGTGGCCAAACAATGAGGAGGGCCATGATGCCAATCTTTCTCTGTCCCAGTCCTTTGACTTCCGCAGCAGTTTCCTGGCCAACAGCGAGGCTGCATTTTACAGATTTTTGGACCCTGTTTCTTCTCTTTGGTTGTTAAAATTTTTAAGGCAAAGGTAATTTTCTAGAGCTTTTTTTCAGCAATGCCTTGTATCTTGGCTAAAGATACGGTAAATTTCACAAGTCCCCACGTTGTGAGAAAGGCCCAAGCAGCACACACAAACCGTGTGTGTGTGTGTCTTCTTTGTAAATTTTCTTTCCGTACTTACACTACCAAAATAAAGGGTCTTTTGACTTTGGTGGCATGCAGACACGATAAAATACACTTATAAGAAAAGTAAAAAGATTAAACAGCAATGGCTGACTGACATTTCCTTCAGCAGGTCCGACAAGGCTAATCAACTGCAGAAAAAGAACAGAGGAGTGACGGGGCTGCACACAGTTGTACAGACACTGATGCATGATGTTATCAGGGGCAGCCCCCGGCTAGCAAAAGTGGTTCTAGTGCCTGGCAGTTATAATTCCAATGGACCAATGGAGGAGATATCCTTGAAGATCTGTCATAGCTCCATAACCTAACCCCAGGATCTGTACCTCTACTTTCCTGTCATCCTATTTAACCAACTAATACTATATACCGGACTGTCCTCACCTAACTCAAATTCTACTTTTCTCTCCCTTTACCTTGTACATTAGGTCTCATTTTGCACCCTAATATCTATATACTGCATGTATTTCAGTCTGAAACTAATTCCAGGTAGCCCTTAAAAACAGGACTTCTTGTTCTAATGGGCTTACCAGGTTACAAAAACAAAGACACAAAGAGATCATTTCCAGTCTGATTGGTTTCTGTAAACTTCTCCAAGCCACAAACACTTATATTCTAAAGCCTACAACCCAGACCAAAGCATCATGAATAATCAAATACTTTTGGGGAGGGTGTAAGCTGAATAGGAAATGATCCAACAGGTCCTACGCTCTGTTGACTAGGTCACTATAATGACCACACCACAGACAGCTCACTTAAATGGAAATGTCCACCTGTAACTAGGCCCCACATCAGTGTGAGGCTGAGTTCAATTAGCATTTCTGCAAAATGTTTTACTTTTTGCGACTTACTATGAGTGTGTAAGTCAACTGCTAGTCTATACCTGGTCTCAGTATAGCACCATAGAGACATGTACCTTTCATACCGAAGCTACTAATAGCTCTGACTATACAGGGATCCTATACATGCTCCCGTGACTGCTCCCTGGCTCATACGGCATTCTTAGGACAGCTGCAAGAGGTTGCGGATGCGCTGCTAGGGATGCTTCTTTCAAAATGCTGGCAGGAGGCATAACAGGATCAATCATATAAAATCTCAATTACTACAATCATACTAAGTCAAAAAATTAAAATGTTCTGTGGTAATGCTAATTGGGCCCTGCCTCACACTGAGCTAGGGCTCAATTACAGGTGGCCATTTCCCTTTCAATAAAAGGTAACAGCAATCTTCTAAAATGCATAGGATGGAATGCATGACAACAGGTACTCAAGCTTCAAACCTAAAACTATCATTGGGTTAAGAAGCTTTTAACAAGAACAGTATGTCTTGGGGAAAAAAAAAATCTGGAGTCTAAAGAAGTAAAAGTCTAGCATTAATCAGACTTTACTTAAAGTAATCATGGTTTTAAGGGCATTGTGGAAAGAGTTACAGCCTGACAGATCACAGGAACTGGTAGCAGCGGAAGCAAAATAGCTAGCATGTTTTAAGTCCGAGTTCAGAATGCTGTGTCTGTATCATAAAATTACTTTCAGAGGATGCTCTAGGCTAGGATATCATAGTAAACTTGAAGTACATGTGTGGGACACAAAAACAAGCAGTGCTACAGAATGATTTATACTCCTAGTAAACTATGTGCACAGTGTGATGTCCCTTCACAAAACATCAATTTCTCTGTCTCTTTTCCCCTCACTCCAGGAAATTAAAATCATCAGTTTGAAGTATTGACAGTAGGTCAAATTCAACCCACATACCAAAGCATCAAGGAGCAGCATGTAGGTAAACCTACAGGGACACGGTCAGCCTTTGATGGCCTATGTTGACCATGCTGAGTACTGACCACCATTAAATTGTGAAACAATGACTTTGTACCTTCATGCTATGGATGTTTTAAACAAGGTTTATTGTTCACATTTTTATAAAATCCATTAAAGATGTCTGCTCAGAAAATGGTCACACATGTTATACATTTCTGGGCAGACTATTTCAAACGGAGTCCACACCGGAGGAAAGACTGCAACAAGGTGGAAGCAGCACAGCGCAGGGCAAGCAACATGGTACATGGACTGAGACAAGACATACAAGAGGCTGCAGGACTTGAACATGTACACTCTTCAAAAAAAGGACAGAAAGGGGAAACATGATCAAAACACACAAGTACCTGCATGGGATAAATAGGGTGGACGCCAAGGTGCTCCTCTCCTTGAGTTCACATACAGGAACAAGGAGGAACTCACTGAAACTTGCAGGGGGAGATTCAAAAGAGATATCCACGAGCACTGTTTAACTGAAAGAGTAGTGGACATGTGACACAAGCTGCCAAAGGAAACCAAAGTGCAGCTTTAAACTGGGATGGGACACGCATACGGGAGTAGTTTGGAAAAAAGGGTGGCAGAATCAAGGGAGGGATGTACCATTAAGGCCAGTGCAGAATAGTTAGGTAGGGTGGTCAGACTGGATGGGCCTTTTTTTTTTTTCGCTGTCATTAATCATTTATCTAACGTAACTGACACAAAGATAAAAAAATTTATTTTTATACTTCCAAAGGGGACGAATATCAAATCATTTTTTCACAACTAAATTAGGGGCAGTACTCAACATGACCAAAAAAGGCTGCAAATGTTATTTCTGATGCTTCTTATACCTGTATCACTGGATTGTTACATACCTGTTACTTGTACCTAATACTTGTAAACTAACATGACAATATAATTCCTGTATTTGTGCCTTGATCTGTACAGTCTTAATGCAATCCTTAAAACTACTTTTTCTGTACTTGTGCTCACCATGGCAGTGCCTGAAAACATGTCTAGCACACTTACCAGGTAAACAAAAAACTATCATAAATCATAGGTTTCACAGGTAATATACAAGCCAAGAGGCAATCTGTACACAGAGGCTTACCATTTCTCAACGGTAGTATCCTTTTATACCCTTCTTTTTACAGAAGTCATCTAACACTCTCTTGAACATTTCCATATTGTGACTATGCACCATCTCACCTGGTAGTTTGTTCCAAATATTTACTACTCTCCAAGTAAACCACACAGTCCCTTTTTTTATGTTGAACAATTTGCCTTTTAACCGTAGATCATGTTTCCTTATAACACGGCATTATTGAAAGCCGTACCAGAATTCTTGTGATAGGCATAGCATCACGTGGTGCAGGAGCAACCACGGCATTATGAAACGATAATGCCGTGTTGCTGTTTATAATGAAGGCGTTCCAGCCCAACACGGCATTATCGTCTCATAATGCCGTGTTGGTCCCTACAATAAACACGGCAGCCTGAATCCCAACTAAGCGCTGTAGGCGATGGGGGCTAGCAAGACAAGCGAGGATAGAGGCACCGTGCAGCGAAGACTGTGCCGCAGGGATGGAGTAGGAACAGGCAGAAGGACACACATAGG
Source organism: Neoceratodus forsteri (assembly GCA_016271365.2). NCBI lineage: Eukaryota > Metazoa > Chordata > Ceratodontiformes > Ceratodontidae > Neoceratodus > Neoceratodus forsteri. Next base: position 499,476,019 of record CM028129.1, on the reverse strand, counting down.
AAGAGAGACACACACAACCCTCGCTCCACCAGCAACCTCGGCACACGCCAGCGGAGAGCACGGAGCCTGTAACAGCACCCAGGAGACCACAGTGCAACGAAACGGCGCAACGCTTGTAGCACCACGAGGCAGACATCTGGCAGGTGGAACCAGAAACAACGAAGCGAGCCAGGAAGCAGTGCGGGGGCCCTAAAGAGGAGCACCAACATCCGGCTATGGGTTCAGCTGCCACAGTTTCACGGTCCACGGGACTGTTATTATCAATAACGGTGTTACGGAAGCCAGAGACAGCCCACTGGAGATCACTAGTAAGGCACCAGGTGCCAGAATCGTGCCAGCGAAGGAAGCCGGAGCAAAGCGGTGAGCACAGGCAGCACACACGAAGTAGCGCAACGGCATGCAAATTAGCGCTCCCGCGACGTAACTCACCACCACGGCAAGTGCAGTCCTCCGAGGCAGGCTCTGACTCAAGCGGCCGCTCCGAGGCAGGGGAGATGTGACGAGATTCCCAGGCTCACAACAATCTCCTTCTACAGCGAGAACTCTTTTCAGACACATCAGTATACAACAGAGCACTGTGATCGCATCTCAGAGTAACAATAAAGGTGAGAGAAATTTCGTTAGTCTCCGGTCTCTTTTTTGCCATACACTTTCCACAGTGCATGCCCTGCTTAACATCAATCTTCTCCTTGTTGCAAGCGCATTAATCCCCGCTGAAGGTGGCATCTACTGGGGGGTTAATGCATGGCAGGGGCCGCTGGCTGACCTCGACCTCCGGCCTCGGTCTAATAGCCCCTACCATGCATTAACCCCCAGTAGATGCCACCTTCAGAGGGGATTATTGCTTACTTATTCTATAAGCTACGTTTTTTTTTTTCCCAAGCTCAGACAGTGCCTAAAATCATTCTCTTGGAATGCCCTATAGGTAAGACACAGGTCACCCCTCATTCTCCTATAATCAAAAATGAATATGTCAAAATGTTCCAATCTCTGCTCATAACTCAATTCTTAGAGTCCCACCTCCATTTTGGTAGCCTTCCTCTATGCTTGTTCTATATCTTTAATGGACTTTTTGTTTTGCGGGGCCCAGAAATGAAAATTACGTACCTACCGTAATTCTTGATCTTCTTGGACGAGTCTCCACCACTCATTCACACTATTGGGATCTGTGCCGGAGGCACTAGGACCCATCGGGAGCAAACTTTTTGCTGGAGGGTCGACACCAGAGATGGCGCCGTGAGCACTAGCTCAGCGGCAATGACTATCGGCGCGTTCACCCTCCAACCGCCTCAGTACCTTTTTACCAAGGAGGTGCAGCGCAACTAACGTAAAGTAATCCTATCTAAGACCGGACATAAGATAGTCCGGGCGACCCGTGTAGAAGGGTCAACAAAGAAGTCTTCATGGCCTAAAGATTTGAGGGAGTGAAGACCAACACAGCGGTGAGCTCGGGGGATGGAGGGTGGGCGTGTGAATGAGTGGTGGAGACTCGTCCAAGAAGATCAAGAATTACGGTAGGTACGTAATTTTCATATCTTCCTGGACATAAGTCTCCACCACTCATTCACACTATTGGGAGAGTACCGAGCTAATAATCCCCCGAGAGGGCGGCAGGAAGACCAAGAGCTCACGTTTCTAGGACAGAAGTCCATTAAGGATAGTTCTGCCGAAGGTGGAATGTTGCCTGGCATGAACATCCAGTGCATAATGCTTAACGAAGGTATGCACCGAGCTCCAGGTGGCGGCACTGCAGATGTCTGCAATTGGCACATTGCGAATTTCCGCTAGGGATGCCGCGACCGCTCTGGTAGAGTGAGCGTAAACCCTACCTTCCAATTTAACCTGTGCCATGGAATAGCAATGTCGAAGACATGCCACTAGCCACGATGAGATGCATCTGATAGCGACAGGTTGACCCAGCAGGTCTTGCTGAAGGAAACAAACAGTTGTTGGGCTCGAAAATCCTTGGTTCTATCTAGATGAACATAAGGCTCTCTTAACATCCAAGGAATGAAGAGATCGTTCCCCTTCATTTGGAAGTCTGCAAAGTAAGAGGAAGGACCAAAGGTTGGTTTAGATGGAATTCCGACACAACCTTGGAAGAAATTTAGGATGAGTGTGAAGAACTACTTTGTCCTTATGGAACACAGTATCACGGAGGTCCGTAACCAGGGCATGTATCTCAGAGACCCTCGGGACTGAGGTAATGGCCACTAGGAAGCCGTCTTCCAGGTGAGAATTTTAGCTCACAGGTAGCCAGAGGTTCGAAAGGTTTCGAGTGAGCATGTCTAGCACAAGGTTAATGTCCCAGGCTGCAACCGGACGTCTTATGAGAGTCTGGTATGCAGAATTCCTTTAGAAATCTCTTAACCATAGGTAACTGAGCCAGAGACAAAGAAGAAACCGACTCATGATACGCTGAAATGGCACTAAGGTGAACTTTGACTGTAGAGTACTGAAGACCTGAATTTGAGAGGTCCAAAGGTACTCCAAAACCTTGTCTGATGGACAGGAAAGGGATTCAAGAGGACTTTGCACACCAGAGCGAAAACGCTTCCACTTAGGCGTGTAAGTTTTCCGAGTAGCTGGCTTCCGAGCAGCCAAGAGAATGTCTGAAACTCTTGGAGACACTGAACAGTTCACTTCTACCTCTTCAGGAGCCAAGCGTGAAGGTGAAGCGATCTCAGGTTGGATGGACCACGGACCCTGAGTCAACAGGTTCATCTGCAGGGAGAGTGGTCTCGGAGGGGCTGCCAACATACTGTTGAGTAGTGGAAACCATAGTTGTCGAGGCCAAGAGGAGCAATGAGAATCATCTTGGTCCCCTGGGACTCGAATTTGAGAAGTACTCTCTGAATTAGAGGAAGAGGCGGAAAGGCGTAAGAAAGCGTTTGTCCACGCGGCCTGAGCATCCTGACAGAAATACCAGGCCCTGGATTTCTGGAGCAGAAGAGAGGCAGTTTTGCGTTGAGTGGGGATGCAAAGGTCCAGGTCTGGAGCTCCCCACTCTTGAATAGTGATTGAACTATGGTTGAGTTGAGAGACCACTCGTGAGGATCTGCCTCTGTTCTGCTGAGCAGCCCGCCAAGTCGTTTTGTACACCTGGCAGGTAGACCGCTTGAATTAGAATTTGTGTTCCAAGCACCATTCCCACACCCTCATCGCTTCCCTGCATAGGGGGTAAGAGTGAGCACCGCCCTGCTTGTTGATGTAATACATCACAGCTTTGTTGTCCGTTTGAAGGAGAATGTTCTTGTGACAGAGGATGTCCTTCAAAGCCCGGACCGCATATAAAGGCGGCTCTCATCTCTAGGACATTTATGTGAAGCTGGGCCTCGAGTTGAGTCCATACACCTTGAGTGTGGAAGGCGACAATGGCTCCCCATCCCGTTAGCGATCGTCTGTGGTGATGGAATTTGATGATCAGAGGAACAAGAAATCCTTCAGGAGATTGCTCTCTTGAGACTACCAGGTGAGAGACCTCTGTAAGGGTTCTGTCACCTTGATGGGATAAGACTGTGGGTGAGTGGTTGGGGACCACTGACGCATCCATTGGTTGGTTCTCATGTAGCGAGCTAGGGGTACAGTGAACACTGAGGATGCCATGAGGGCTCTAACATAGTTGCATTGAGACAGCTGTAACTGATCTGTTCTCCCAATGTAGCGGGCCATCTGAAGGATATCGAGCCTTCTGTCCTCTGGAAGGAAAGCCTGCACAAGAGGTGTCCAGTAGAGTCCCTATGAAAGGAGTCTCTGGGAGGGCTGCAACTGTGACTTCTTTAGATTCAGCAGAACTCCCATGGACGTAAGGAGAGGCCGTCTGAGCAGCTTCCAGGGTCCCCTGTCTGGAAGGGCTTGCTAGGAGCCAGTCGTCCAGGTAGAGAAACACTCGGATTCCGAGCTTCCTGAGATGCGCTGCGAGAACTGCACAACACTTTGTAAAGACTCGGCGCCGAGGATAGCCCAAAGGGCAGGACTCTGAACTGATAGTGTTGACCCAGAGCCACAAACCTCAGAATTTGTGATGCCTCGGGTGAATAGGATGTGCTGGTAAGTGTCCTGCATGTCCAGGGAGGCTAGCCAGTCGTGTTGATGAAGCAAAGGTAACAGGGTTCCTAGAAATCATTTTGAATTTCTCCCTGGGAGAAATTTGTTTAGCTTCGGAGGTCTAGAATGGGCGCATACCCCAGACTTCTTTGGAACCAGAAAGTAGTGGAGTAGAACCCTGTGTTTCGCTGATGCAGAGGCACCAGTTCTACTGCCCTGTTGCTCAGAAGGCCCTGGATCTCGGCGGCGAGAAGGTCTGACTGAAGGATTGACAGCCTGGGTTGTCGTTTGGGAGGACGATTCGGAGGGGTCTCCAGAAAATTGAGAGAATACCCCTCGCGAATTATCCGAAGGACCCATTTGTCTGAGGTTATGGACTTCCACTGGTTGTAGAAGTGCATCAGACGACCTCCCACCGGAGAGGAAAAGTCCACCTCGGGCAGTGGAGATGGAACTTGGGCCGGCAACTCATAAGGTAGCACTGGGTGCTTTGGGCCCTTGCGCTTTCTGTTGCGTCTTCTTTTGAGGTTGGGCAGGTTGGTTCTTATGGAAACTTCCTCTGCCCCTGCCTCGAAAGGACTGACGATTATGAAACTGACGTTTACCGACATGCCCTCGAGAGGGGGTAGGAGGGGGTCGAGCCAGCTTAATGGCCGACCTAGTCTTCTGAGTAGCCTCTGAGGCTTGCTCTACCTGAGGACAAAAAGATACGAGCCGTCAAGAGAACGCCATCACCTGCTGCTGTGCATCATTCGTGAAGCCGAAATGCGCAGCCAGGAGTGACGCCAGTACAAATACCAGCGGCTGCTGAGCGAGAAGCAGTGTCGAAAGCATCCATGGCTGCTTTGACCTGTTGGTTATTAGATTCAATACCTCTGGTAATGGACAGAAGAAGCTCTGGCTTAGAGTCCGAGTCTGGAAGAGCTTCAACCATTTGCTTGATAGGGTGCCACAGGATATACTCATACTGAGAAAAATAGCCCTGGTAACTGGCAATACTCATACTTAGAGTGGACGCAGCATAGACTCTCTTACCTAATGTATCAATCTTACGAGACTCTTTGTTAATAGGTCAAGCTGTAGTAGCTTGAGGAAGAACGACCTTATCATTCTCTGCCAGGACTACAATAGGATCCATAAGGCTTGAGATGCCAAAATAGGGACGATCCTTGGGAGCTGAATATTTCCTATCAATGGATTTATACGAAGGGTAAAGAGCAGGATTATTCCATACCATTTGAGACAGCGTCTCGAAGGAAGGATGAATCGGAGGAGTCAAATCCGTGAGGGATCTCGAACATGAAGATACTGGAGTCTTAACCGCTTCCCAGGATCGATGTCTGTAGTCTGGAGAAAGAGTGGAGCTCAGGTTCTTCAACAGAGACTTAAAGGACAGGTCCTCGACCACAGGCTCTGTAGCAGTGAAAGATCCTGCTTCGTCCACTTCATCACCCAACGAAGGTCTGGGTCAGGCTCAACGTCATCTCCTGATAGTCCAGGAGGACTGTTTGGACAGGAAAGGAGTGAAATACAGGAGAGGAAGGAAGAATTGAGAGGAAAGAGGAGTCTCGAGAGCTCGGGCCGAGGAGCAAGCGGGACAGCGCCCGAAGAACAGCGGCGGCACCGGAAGCCGCCAGCGCTGAGCGCCGCGGCCAGCCGAGGCCGTGAGACCCAGCACCGAAGGCACACAGTGCGCAGAGAGGCGCCAGCTCCAGCGACACTGCGGATGGCGCCGACAAACCCCATGGCGCGAAAGCCCTGCGATGCTGCAGATGGCGCCCGAAGGCAGGCGGCACCGTGGACTGCGCCAAAGGCACCAAAGCATCCCAGGACCCTGAGAAACATGGTTAGAAGGGAAAATAGCAGGAGATAAGGGCATCGGTGTGGCCCCCTGCGCCGCAGCCATGTGGGGGGAACACCTAAGCGTGGAGTCGTCGGCACCGAGGAAGGTGCCGCGCGACCAGGAAAGTCCAACCGCCCTACCTGGTCGCCCGACAAGCCCGAAGGCCCGAGGGCAACCGAGCCAGGTAGCAGAACCAACCTCCAAGCCCATTGCTCCATAAGCGGCCCACTGATGAAACTGCTCATCTGAAGACCTACCTATAGGCGGGTGAGGACTCCGATGCGAGAGTCGGCTACCGGAAGCAGAAGTTGGCGACTCAGAAGGAGGACGAGCAACTAACCCACGATAACAGGCGTCGGCAGCGCAGACATATCAGAGGGCGACCTCGAGTGATGTCTTCTCTTTTTAGACCTGTGGGCCGAAGAAGAGCTCGAGGCCGAACGGTGCCGAGAATGCGACCGTTTGTTTTTATGCCTCTGGGGGGACCACCCATCCCCCCGGGCATTGGACTGACCGTTGTCGGACCCCCATTCGGGAGAAAGAGGCGGATCGGACCCAGCCCGACTGACTGAACAGCTTTCATACGAAGTCTCCCTACCGTCACCTGACCTGCTCATGGTCGACTCTGTCAAGTAGGCTGAGACTTCTTTATTGTATATTAAAATAGAATAAACTTAAGCGATACTATATCGAGATAATACTACAAAAAAATAAACTGAAAACTATGCTGCTAGTTTGAAGTTTGACTCCCGACAGGCGAGCGATGTAATTGCGAAGCGCCTTTCGACGGCTGGAAAAAAGGAACTGAAGGCGGTTGGAGAGGTCGACTGAGATAGTCATTGCCGCAGCTAGTGCTTCGCGGGCGCTGTGCCTCGTGGCGCCATCTCTGGTGTCGACCCTCCAGCAAAAAGTTTGCTCCCGATGGGTCCTAGTGCCTCCGGCGCAGATCCCAATAGTGTGAATGAGTGGTGGAGACTTATGTCCAGGAAGATCTGGCTGCTGTATTCCAAGTGAGGCCTAATATGGGCTCCAAATAAGGACATAACTTTTTGGTCTCTATGTGCTGTTATGTCTTAACACATCTCAGTATTTTGTGGCACTTTCTGGTGATCTCACCACAGTGCTCATCAAAGAAAGAGCATCTGTAACTAAAATACTCAGATCTTTATAAAATTTCCTTTAATTGCTTTCCCAAGCGAGGTGTAATTAGCTCGCTTAATTTTTGTGCCTATGTGACAATATAGCGAGGCAGTATAGCACAATGATTTAAGGCTCTGAGCTGCAAACCTGGAGACCTGGGTTTGAATCCCACAGCCCCCACTTGCATACTGTGTGATCCTGAGCAAGTCACTTAACTTCCTTGTGCTCCCAGGTCACACCTGTAAATAAGCTCTCCGCTTGGTGTCTCTCTCCTGGTAAAAAAATAAAAAAAATTATTGCTCATTTATCCACATTAAAATCGAACTTGTAAGAGCTCTTCCAGGGTTCTAGCTTATTTCTTTCTGCAGATTTTTAATGGCTTCATCACATTCTACAACTGCTCCTACCTTCATGTCATCCGCAATGATGTCACCATCACATTTCATGGATGATACACATATATTAAACAAGGCAGGACCCAGGACATATACATAACTCCACCCTGCATAACTCCACCAGTGACCATGCCCCATTTGGACGTATCCAAGACTGCTCACTGTTTCAAACCCCAGGAATCACACTCAGTATGCTTAACAAATGCAGTCAGCCTTCGGTGTTGAACTGCTGTGGAGAGAATGGAATGTATGTAAATGATGGAACTCTCACTGGCTCGTGCCAATTTCAAACTGCTGCACTCTGAAGTGCTCAGATTAATTTCTCCGCCTGCTAGTTCATATGCCTCAGATAGCTCTCCTCAACATCTTTAGAAAGGCATTTATTTATGAACTGGTTCATTCTTTTATTATTTTACAACTGCTACAACTATTTTGGGTATTTAGTTCAGTTTTAGTGGGGTTTGTGAGTTTTTCTGTGGTACTCCACAGTTCCGCGGAACTGTGGGGAACCGCTGTCCTTGTGGTGATTTTGCACTATTTTTGATTATTTTACTATTTATCACTCGATTCTATCTGGGACCATAGCACTATTTTTATTTTAGCTTTGTCTTAGCGTTTGCCCGGTACCTTGTCCTGTCAGGAACCAAGCTTGTTGGTCGGTTCTGATACATTTTTCCCTGTGGGAACCGATCATTTATATTTAAACATATAAAAACTTTTGTTAGTGGTTTCAGAACCAACCGTTTTTCATTGGGTGTTTCTGTGGTTCCTGACACTAATATCAGACACACCTAAGAGACAGAAATGGACAGGACCAACTGGGTTTAAAAACTGTACTAGTTGTGGACAAATACTAGCTAAAGCAAATAGGCATGATTTGTGTATTTCCTGTCTGGGTACTAGTCATATATTTGTAAACTGTGATATTTGCAAAACTTTTCTGCCCTATAATCCTTAGGAAAAAGGTCAAGAAACTTACAGCGATGGCTACCCCTGCATCTCCTACAAATCCTACGGATGAGGCTTCCTCCTCAAAAAAACATAAATGTAAGGAACCAGGGGAAAAATCCACAGAGAAATCTGACTCTTCAAAGTCAAAAAGACTAGTGGAACCGGCCTCAGAACCGCTTCCAGCGAAAAGAAAATGAAGAAAAACATACCACTACACCTCCTGCTGAAAAAGCAAAGGAGCTCTCAGTGGGTACACCAGCAATGCCCTCTGCGGAAGAAATTGCCAAGGCCCTGCAGGTACTGCGGGCCATCCAGGCTGTTGATCCTTTGGTTCCTCCCTCGGTTCCGCCGGTTCCTGCCTCGGTTCCCATTTCACAGGAATCAGTCTATTTGTATGAGGAACCAGAGAAAGAGAAGGAGGAACCCACTGAGCCAGAAGTCTCCCCAGAGCAGAACTTTGGTTCTCCCCTGGGCCCAGAGGACTATTAGTCTCATAATTCTTTTGTGAGGCAAATGGTAGATACCCTCAACCTCTCTATCCAGGAGTCAGTTGAGGATGAAGGGTCTTACACCCACAAAAAGACTGCTACTGCCCATCCATAAATCTCTAAAAAAGGAAGTACAAAAAATTCTGCAAACCTCTACTTCAGTGCCAAGGGTGGACAGGAAAGTAAATAAAAAGTACTAGGTGGACAGGTCTAACGTTGACTTTTTATTTACTCACCCTGATCATGAGGGAGTGGTACAAGCTGCGGCATGTGATAGGGCTTGGGTGCCCTTGGCTCCCCTCCCCACTGACAAGGACTCTAGGAAAATAGATGCCATGGGCAACAAGGGTACATGGCAGCTTCACTCCTCGTCAGGCAAGCCATTTATATGGCTTATGCAGCCCAGTACCAAAAGCTCTGTGGACAACAGTGCTGGCCGTGTCAGACAAGATTCATGGGGAAACTGCAGTGGATCTAGCTGAGACTGCCAGGTCGGCTATAGATGCCATGAAAATACAGGTTACTCACCTGTAACAGGAGTTCTAGGAATGGTATATGTTGTTCATCCACACTTACTGGCAGGTTCCTTGCCGCTTTAAATCTTGCCGGAAGGTCTTCAAGTTGGCTCCTCCCACCCACCCGGGTGATAAAACTCTCGGCTCCGCCCCATGATGCCAGATCTAGCCCACTGAAGCTAGGTTGTGCGTCAAGCCAGAGAGGTCGGTGGGTTAGGATGAACAACATATACCATTCTAGAACTCCTGTTACAGGTGAGTAACCTGTATTTCTAAGGACATGGATATGTTGTTCAATCCACACTACAACGAGACTCCTAGCAGTTCTCTGGGAGGAGGAGGCAAAGCACACCCCTACTTGGGAAATAAGGACTGGAGAACTGAGGTCCCAAAACCAGCATCCCAGCGTGACTCAAGGTCGATGTGGTAGTGGTATGAAGGTGTGCCGACTTCAGATAGCAGCCCTGCAGATTTCCTGGATAGGGACGTCCCTGGAAGCAGCCACCAAAGCAGCAGTATGGCAGGTAGAATGAGCTCTTATCCCTCTGGAGGCTCCATGCCCGCCAACCTATAGCAGAGATCTCGAGGAGGTGACCTACCTGCCTATCGTCCGCTTGGCTGCAGGTCTGCCAGGTGCGGCTTCAGCATAGGTGACAAACAGCTGGCGAACCTCTCCCCAAACTTCAGCCATCCGCTCCTTATAATAAGAGAGAGCGCTCTTCTAGGGTCAGAAGTATGGAGCCTATATTCGGCCTCCGAAGTGTGATTGGGGTAGAACACCGGCAGAGTTAAAACCTGGTTAAGGTGAAACTCCGACACCACCTTTGGAAGGAATTTCGGTTGGGGGCGCAGGACAACCTTGTCCCTGTGGAAGACCAGATAAGGAGACTCAATGGAAAGCGCCTGGAGCTCTCCCATCCTACTGGATGACATAATAGCCACCAAGAAGGCGGTCTTCCACGACAGGTGGGAGATATCGCACCTGTGCATCGGTTCAAATAGCTTGCCCATGAGCTCAGCCAATACCAACAGTAGATCCCACAGAGGTGGAGATTCTCGCACCGGAGGAGATATGTGATCAAGGCCTTTGAAAAAGCGCCCGCCCACCTTTTCCTGCGCCACCGACTGCTTCCCGGCCCACGCCCGGTAAGCAGAAATGGCTGCCAGGTGCACCTTAAGGGTCATCGACCGAAGCCCTAGCTGAGAAAGGGACCATAGGTAGTCCAGAATGCTGGCCAAGAAACAGGAGGAAGGGTCCAACCCCTTATCCTGACACCAAATGGAGAATCTCTTCCATTTGACGGCATAGCATTTTCTGGTCGACTCCTGACGGGATGCCTCAACAACGCTGAGGACCTCATCGGAAAGACCCAAGGCCTAGAACTCTAGTCACTCAGGAACCAGGCCGTCAGGTGCAGGGAGTGAAGGTCCGGGTGGAGTACCTTCTCCTGGTTGACTGAGATCAGGTCTGGGCGGGCTGGAAGCCGCCTCGGGAGCCTGGGGCTGAGGCTGAGGAGATCTGGATACCAGAACTGGCAGGGCCAGTCTGGGGCTACCAGAATCACCTGCACCTTGTCCCTCTTCACCTTGAGAAGCACCTTGTGGATCAAGGGAAATCGGGGAAAGGCATAGAAGAGGCCCGGGGTCCACGGCCTCAAGAAGGCATCCCCCTGCAGCAAGCCCTGCTGAGGGGGGCGGGCATGAAACAGCCTCAGCTTCGCATTCTCCCTGGAGGCAAACAGGTCCACCTGAGGTGTGCCCCAGTGGGAGAACAGATCATGTACTACCTCCGGCAGGAGAGACCACTCGTGAGATGCAGCACCTATCCGGCTTAGGGCATCGGCCAGAGTGTTGGAGGCTCCTGCCACATGGATGGCTAGGAGATCCACCTCCAGTTTGCTCACGAGAGACCAAGTGCGGAGAGCCTCCTTGCACAGAGGCAAGGAGTGCATCCCGCCCTGGCGGTTTAGGTAGTACATGGTCGTGGTGTTGTCCGTCTGGACCTGGACCGCTTGACCCTGTACAGACAGAGCGAAGGCAGTGAGGGCTAGTTGGACCACTCGAAGCTCCAGCAGGTTGATGTGGCATCGAGACTCCAGAGGGGACCAGAGGCCATGCGCTCTGAGCTCCCCCAGATGGGCACCCCAACCCATCAGAGAGGCATCGGTCGTTAGTGTGACCGTCAGCTCTGGGCGGACAAACGGGATACCCCCCTGCAGATAAGCCGGGACGATCCACTACTGGAGAGTGTTCCCCATCTCCTGGGTCACTATCACTGGCTGGTCCGGAGGACTGGAGCGCTGTGACCATTGGCGGGCCAGCCCCCACTGCAGGGGACGCATATGCCAGCGGGCCCAACGGATCACGCTGGTGCAGGCCGCCATGAGGCCCAGGAGGCGCAGGAAATCCCAGGCAGGGCACAATTGCCCAACCAGAAATGACTGGGCAAAGGAGGAAAGAACCTCGGCCCGGTACGCCGGGAGCCATACTCTGGCTCGAAGAGCGTCGAGCTCTGCCCCGATGAACTAAATCACCTGCGCTGGCACGAGTTCCGATTTGGCCTCATTGATGAGGAGGCCAATCTGAGAGCAGACCTGGAGGGCCAGATCCCTCGACTGCTCCGCCTCCAGCCTAGAGGGGGCTGCAATTAGCCAGTCGTCCAGGTAAGGGTACACCCGGACCCTTCGGTGCCACAGGAATTCTGTCTCCACTGCTATGCATTTGGTGAAGACCCTGGGAGCTGGAGAGAGGTCAAAGGGAATGGCCCGGAACTCATAAAGGGATCCCTCTGCCCTGAAGCGGAGGAATCTCTAGTGAGATGGACGGATTGGGATGTGAAAGAACGCGTCCTGGAGGTCCAGAGAGCAGAACCACATGCCTCGTTCCAAGGATGGAATGATCTGAGCCAGAGTGACCATCCTGAATGTACGAGACCTTAGGAACTTGTTCAGGTCATGTAGGTCTAGAATGGGGTGCCAGCCCCCCATCCGTTTTGGGACCAGGAAGTACCTGGACCCTGGGTCTGGTGGAGGATCCGCACCTCCTGATCACCTCCTTCTGGAGGGCAGGGCAATGTCGCTCAATGAGCCGACAGAGAGGCTATGAACCCATAGTTTCTCCGGTGAGGTGACGGCTCGATAGGAAGGAGAATGCCTGAATTCCAGAGGCAGACCTTTCCTACCACTTCCAGCACCCAGCGGTCCATGGTGATATCAGACCAGGAAGAAAGGAAGTGGTGGAGCCGTCCCCACGGGGAACCCAGGGACAGTATGACGAGGTTGGAGGCGACACCCCTCAACCCGTCACTGGGCAGACTTGGAGGAAGGGCCGGCTGAGGGGCCTCTTGGACCTTTCCCTCCCGGCTTCAGCTTCCTGCTGGAGGAAGCTGCAGGCTTGGCTTTGGGATGCCAAGTGCGAGCCTGCTGACCCTGATGCTGGTGTTGCTGGGCCGGACGTGCCGCAGGGGCTGAAGGCCGAAAGGGCTTACGCTGCTGCTGGTGGCCTTTGTCCTTCTGGGCAGATGTGACTGAGTCCAAAGAGGCACTGGACTTCTCGATCCTTTGCAGATGACTGTCCACCCCGGGGCCAAACAAGTCAGTACCCAAGAAGTGAACGTCTGCCTGCTTGTGCTGGGTATCTGCTGTAAAAGTGGAGATCCACAGCCAAGCTCTGCGGCGCACAGCCACTGCGGCTGCTACTGACCAGGCACACGAGTCAGCTATGTCCAAGGAAGTTTGGAGCTGCTGTTGGCCACTGCCCTTCCCTGATCCTACACCTGCTTGACCGTTGTCTGGAGGTCAGCCGGGAGATGAGGAGTCACCTCATCCAGGGAGCCCAAAAGGGCATGCGAAAAGTGCGCCATCAGAACGGCCGAGCTGGCCTGATGAAGGCCTCAGGAGGAAGCAGCATAGACTTTCCGCCCAGAGTAGTCCAGTTTCTTGGACTCTTTATCGGGGGGCTTGTCCACATCCCGAGCATTTCCGGAGCACCGGAAAACACTGTTGGTCACTAGCCCCTCCGCGGAGGGGTGCTCCGAGAAACCAGAGAGTGAACCAGTGGGAACAGCATACTTCTGAGCCATCCTGGCCAAAGGTGGTGGACAAGAAGCTGGCCGCTGCCATAGCTCCAGGGCCGGGCCAACAATGGCTTCAGCCACCGGGAAGACCTCCGTGGGGGAATCCCCTCGGTCCAGTATCTCCGTAAGGGGATACTTGGTCCACTCTGAAACGGGTTCGAGCTTCATCCCAGTGGACTCTGAGATAAGCCGAAGCATACCGAGGAACGAGGATGGGCTCTCGTCCACCGACTGACCCCCAGTGGACTCCAGGTTGAGGGGCCTGGAGAACAGGGAAGAGTCATCGTCAGACTCCAAGGAGTCTGCAAACAGCTCCCAAGGGCCTAAGCCACCATCCACCTGCCGAGGCCGATCGGGAGTGACGGTGACCAACAATCGATGGGGCAAGCCCTGACCTGACCGAGAATCCTTGGGCAGGGCCCCAGATTTAGGTTGTGGAGGCGGGGGTTTCACCACAGTGGGTGGCGCAGACGGTTTCGGCTGAACAACCGGTGCTGGCTTCGGCTCCTCGATTGCAACGAGGGGTTGTTTTGGCCGCTCTGGTGACAGCCGCTTAATGGCCGGGGAAGGCGACGGAGTCTGCTTATTCCCAGTCAAAAGGAGCTGCTGCCACATCAGATCCTTGTAGTGCCGATGCAATTTGCGCCGGAGCCTATCCTCCAAAGAGGATGAAGAAGAGGATGAGCGGCGCCACCGCTTTCCACAGTGCCGAGATAGAGACCGGCGATGTCGGCTGGACCGGGAAGAGGTCTGAGACCAAGACCTTCGGTGTTTCCGAGGGTGGGTCTGAGAGAGGGTGGAGGAAACCCGCTCCTCCCTCGGTTCAGAGACCTTAACCAGGGACTCCGGCACAGGAGGCATAGGCAAGTCCTCAGTTTCCACCGGGGGAAATCGGTGAAGAAGGGTTGTCGGCTTCTCCAGTTGACAGCCCATTCGACGGGTCGAGAAAAATCTCGACTGTGTCAACGGGTGTCTTGGCTGGCTGACCTGACGGGGACAATGTGAAGCCAGCGGCCTTAGCCGCAACCTCGACCAAAGTCGAGTGTCGACTATCCGAGGAAGGGGACCTCTCCCGCTCCCAGGAACGTCGACGTTGGGACTTACCCCTAGAGTCCTTCTTTTTGGACCAAGAGGAATGTCCCAAAGGCCCCTCTCCCTTAGTGGAGAGGAATTGACAAAGCTCCTTGAACGAAGCCGTATAGGAGGAGCCCAAAGAGAGCAGGATAAATGCTGCGACCGAAGAAGATGATGATGCGGCCTGGGCCGCTTCCTCCTCGAGGGCGATCAGTTGTTCGAGCTGTTCAGCCGAGCCCACCACCGTGGACACCACCCAACGGGCCTCCTTCGACTTGACCAGAGGATAACGTTTCTCGGGGCGCCCAAGTTGCAATCTGCCAGTGCGATCCTCTAAGACTGTGGTCAAAAAGGACTTGCACAAGTCGCAGGCCTGCGAATCGTGTTCAAGCCCAAGGCAGTACATGCACGTGGAGTGCGGATCAGTCCAGGACATCTTTTGCCCACAGGGGCACCGACGAAATCCGGGAGTCGATTTGTCCATCACAGCCGCGAGGGAATATAAGGACCAAAGTATTGTAAATTTTAAAATTAGTTTCGGGTAAACCGAAGAGTTCGGGTCCAGGCCTAAAACGCAGAGCGCAAAGGAGGGAACCTGAGCTTCCAAGTGGTAAGGAAGATCTGGCATCATGGGGCGGAGCCGAGAGTTTTACCACCCGGGTGGGTGGGAGGAGCCAGCCTGAAGACCTTCCGGCAAGATTTAAAGCGGCAAGGAACCTGCCAGTAAGTGTGGATTGAACAACATATCCATGTCCCTAGAGTATCAGTTTTATATGGCAGTAGATACCAATGACACTGCTGCCAGGCTCATAGCCCTTACAGTCTCAATGAGGAGGTGTGCCTGGCTTAGAGCTACAAACCTCTCTCAGGATACCCAGGCAAAAGCAATGGATTTCCCCTGTGAGAATAATTCTCTTTTTAGGGATTAAAAAAAGAGGCCTACATGAAAAAAAAAGTGGAGAAGTACAAGGTCACCTACAGAAGTAATGCGGTCAAAGACAGACCATCCACTTCATATAGACAGACAGATAGATAGATAGATAGATAGATAGATAGATAGATAGATAGATAGATAGATAGATAGATAGATAGATAACTATTTTTAAAGCGCCCATTTCCTTAGACTCTGGGCGCTGTATAACAGTACAATAAATCTCCAGACTAGGGGAGGCAGGGGTAGGGGATCCTACTCCAGGTCTTTCTTCCAGGAACAAGCCCTGCCTGACTACCAACAGACCAGAGGGTACTTCAGGCGTAGGAGCAGAAGGGCAGTGAGACATGCAGACCCAGCCCCCCAGGCCAAGGCTCCACCGAAACATAACCCCTGACGTGTTTGTACAGGTCGCCTCTCCCTACCAGTAGGTGGCAGGCTGGCTCACTTTCTCCAGGCTTGGTAGTCCATCATCACAGACAAGTGGGTCTTGGTGGTAGTGAGCCAGGGTCTGTCCTTAAGGTTCAAAACCCCAAGCTAACAAGCAGAAATTTTTCTCCAGCCACCCCATCAGAAAGGGTGCTTCTGGAGGCAGAGGATGCCAACCTTTTGATCATCAGAGCAGTGGAACCTGTCCCTCTATCGCAGAGGGACAAGGGGTTCTACTTGTATTTCCTAACAGAAAAGAAGAATGGGGACTGGCGACCCAGACTAGATCTCAGACTCCTGAACAAGCATGTGACAAAGCAAAAGTTCAGAACTGTCACCATGGCTAAAATAATCCCCACTCTCCAGCATGTGGACTGGCTGGCATCCTTGGACCTCAAGGATGCCTATTTCCACATCCCAATCTGAGCCAGCCACAGAGAATACCTGAGGTTCAGATTTCCCTCAGGTCATTTTCAGTTTGCCGCCATGCCCTTTGGCCTAACCTCAGCCCCAAGGACATTCACAAAGTGCCTAGCTGTAGTGATAGCTCACTTGAAAAGGCAAGAGGTCACAGTATTTCCTTACCTAGACAACTGGCTAGTCGTAGGACAGTCCCATCTGCACACCAGAGCCTCCCTTACTCTAGTTCAGAGCTTGCTGGAATCTCTGGGATTTTTGGTAAATGCCCAGAAGTTCCAAGCAGAACCCGTTCAGGTATTGGACTTCACGTGGGCAGAGCCAGACACCCTGCAATGAAGGGAATTCCTGCCCCAGGACAGGGTAAGCAGTATCCTGGAACTGGCAGGGTCTTTCAAACTAAACAGACTCAGGCCTGCAAGACACTTCCTGCAACTGCTAGGCCACATGGCAGCAGCCATGGCCATGGTACCAAGCTCAAGATTCCAGATGAGAGACATTCAGTTCCGTTTAAGGGTCCACTGGTCCCAGAGGAGGGATCCTCTGGTCAAGCTGGTACCTGTTTCAAAAACTCTTATACAGGCCCTACAATGGTGAATAGACAGGGACAATCTCAGAGAGGGAACTCCTTTCAAAAAGAAAAGCCCCTCACTAGTGCTCACTACAGACGCCTCCCTCTTGAGGTGGGGGGCACACATGCTCGACCTCATGGCCAGCGGCACATGGTCCTCCCAGGAATCACTTCTGCACATCAGTCTATTAGAGCTAAGAGCAGTATACCCGGCTCTTCAGTCATTTGCACCTCAGCTAGAGGGCAAGATGGTACAGGTCAGAACAGACAACACAACCACCATGTAGTACATCAACAAGCAGGGGGGCACGAGGTCAACCTTGCTGTGCACAGAGGCCATGAAGGTTTGGAACCTGGCCTACTCCCTGCACGTCTCCCTGTCCGCCATCCATCTACCAGGCAAGGACAACAATCTGGCAGATTCCCTCAGCAGGATCGGCCACAACCATCATGAA
The DNA here is from genome assembly GCA_016271365.2 of Neoceratodus forsteri. Taxonomy (NCBI): domain Eukaryota; kingdom Metazoa; phylum Chordata; order Ceratodontiformes; family Ceratodontidae; genus Neoceratodus; species Neoceratodus forsteri. The sequence goes on along the minus strand of CM028129.1, from coordinate 499,458,688 downwards.
TGGTCCATAATAGGGCTGGGAGAACTTGGTGAAGTTCTTACCCTTATTAAATAAGAACCAGAACATATTGTAGTTCTGATTCATTCTGATTTATTGACAAATATTTGAAAAAAATGCATAAAAATGGCCAAAGTCAGTCACATTTGACATAGAGGCCCAAAGGAAACACTCTAATGGATCATTTGTATAGAAATTAATGTAAAACTGCTAAATAAAAAAGCAATCACTCACTACTAGCCCCTCCACGGCTGGCCTGTAATGGTGGCATATCCTGCTCAGGTCCATTACGTGAGTGTGCTGGGAGAGACAGAGAGAAACGTAGAGAGAGAGAGAGAGAGACAGACAGACGCAAATACCTATATCATTAGTATTCTAACCTGTAAAAAACTAAGATCCCTCTAACTAATGTGATGTTCTTCTGATGACTCCAACCCACACTCACAGACAAGGGACAAATTTACTGTTGTGACTCGTGACTTTACACAGCACACCGACAGCACAGCAGTCCACCACCACTTCCTTCCAAGATTACTGGATTGACTCCTACAGTACAGTTACTGTTAAGTGACCAAATTCAGCAACTGTTAAATGTGCTTCAGAATTTGGAATTGGAGATGCAGACACATCTGGTGCATAGCCGCACTCAGCACAGTCTCACACTGGGGTTGGTTAATGCTTATACATAATGTAACGTGAAGTACTATAAAACTAATGATAATGAACAATAATGGGGAACGAGTGATGACGATGATAACACTTGTATGTAGTCATACTTTACTTGTATTGTAGTGTAAACAGCCTGCTATGAGTCACAAAGTCAGATTCTATCCCCTGGGCCACCCACAGCCAGCAACACAGCTTGTATGTTGTTTGTCCGAACAGTATTTTTTTTTTTTTAATACATGAAATCGTGAATAAATGTTAACAAGTGATCATGATTGGATGGCACAAGTCAAAGATTTATTCTGCCAGCCTGCAGCCCTTGCCCTGTACACATAGCCACACTGAAGCCAGGAAAAACATTTTTATTTGGGATTTCTGAGACAGTTACATTTCTCGTGGGCCCCCCTGTAGTCTCCCTCTCTCCCCTCTGGATGGCACAAGTCAAAGATTTATTTTGCCAGCCTGCTGCCCTTGCCCTGTACACACAGCCACACTGAAGCCAGGAAACACAGGTTACTCACCTGTAACAATAGTTCTAGGAGTGGTATATGATGTTCATCCACTCTTTCTGGCAGTTGCCTTTCCCTTTAAGACTTGCCGGAAATGTCATCAAGCTGGCTCCTCCCATCCACCTGGGTGGTAATTCCCTTAGCTCCGCCCCATGACACCAGATCTTGCCTGCTGGAAGCAGAGTGCGTACGCTGAATCTGGGGAGGTCAGGTGGTTCCGTGTGGATGAACTTCATATACCACTCCTAGAACTACTGTTACAGGTGAGTAACCTGCGTTTCTTGTGACATGGATATACAGGTTACTCACCTGTAACAGGAGTTCTAGGAATGGTATATGTTGTTCATCCACACTTACTGGCAGGTTCCTTGCCGCTTTAAATCTTGCCGGAAGGTCTTCAAGCTGATTCCTCCCATCCACCCGGGTGGTAAAACTCTCGGCTCCGCCCCATGACGCCAGATCTAGCCCACTGGAAGCCAGGTTGTGCGTCGAAGCCGGGGAGGTCCGGTGGGTCGTGTGGATGAACAACATATACTATTCCTAGAACTCCTGTTACAGGTGAGTAACCTGTATTTCTAGGGACATGGATATGTTGTTCATGAGGCAAGGCGCACACCCCCTACTTAGGGAATAATGACTGGAGAATCGAGGTCCCAAAACCAGCATCCCGGCATGACTCAAGGTCGATGTGGTAGTGGGTAATGAAGGTGTGTGCTGACTTCCAGGTAGCAGCCCTGCAGATTTCCTGGATAGGGACGTCCCTGGAAGCAGCCACCGATGCAGCGGTATGGCGGGTAGAATGAGCTCTTATCCCTCTGGGAGGCTCCACGCCCGCCAACCTATAGCAGAGATCTATGCAGGAGGTGACCCACCTGCCTATCATCCACTTGGCTGCAGGTCTGCCAGGTGCGGCTTCAGCGTAGGTGACAAACAGCTGGCAAACCTCTCCCCGAACTTCAGCCATCCGCTCCTTGTAATAAGCGAGCGCTCTTCTAGGGTCCAAAGTATGAAGTCTATATTCAGCCTCCGAGGTGTGATTGGGGTAGAACACCGGCAGAGTCAACACCTGGTTAAGGTGAAACTCCGACACCACCTTCGGAAGGAATTTCAGGTGGGGGCGCAGGACAACCTTGTCCCTGTGGAAGACCAGATAAGAAGACTCGCTGGAAAGCGCCTGGAGCTCTCCCATCCTTCTGGCTGACGTGATAGCCACCAAGAAGGCGGTCTTCCACGACAGGTGAGAGATGTCACACCTGTGCATTGGTTCGAATGGCTTGCCCATGAGCTTAGCCAATACCAGCAGTAGATCTCACGGAGGTGGAGGTTCTCGCACCGAGGATATGATCAAGGCCTTGAAAAGCCGACCGACCACCTTCTCCTACGCCATCGACTGCTTCCTGCCCGCCTCCCCCGGGAAGCAGAGATGGCTGCCAGGTGCACCTTAAGGGTCATCGACCAAAGCCCTTGCTGAGAAAGGAACCACAGGTAGTCCACAATGCTTGCCAAGGAGCAGGAGGAAGGGTCCAGGCCCTTGCCCTGACACCAAATGGAGAATCTCTTCCATTTAAAGGCGTAGCATTTTCTGGTCGACTCCTTACGGGACCCCCCCTTAACAACGTTGAGGATCTCGTCGGAAAGACCCAAGGCCTGGAACTCTAGCCGCTCAGGAACCAGGCCATCAGGTGCAGGGATTGAAGGTCCAGATGGAATACCTTCCCCTGATTGACTGAGATCAGGTCCGGGCAGGCTGGAAGCCGTCTCGGGAGCCTGGAGCTGAGACTGAGGAGATCTGGATACCAGAACTGGCAGGACCAGTCTGGGGCTTCCAGAATCACCTGCGCCTTGTCCCTCCTAGGCCTTGAGAAGCACCTTGTGGATCAAGGGAAATGAGGGAAAGGCGTAGAAGAGGCCCGGGGTCCACGGCCTCGAGAAGGCATCCCCCTGCAGCGAGCCCTGCTGAGGGAGGGCGGGCATGAAACAGTCTCAGCTTCGCATTCTCCCTGGAGGCAAACACGTCCACCTGAGGCATACCCCAGTGGGAGAACAGATCTTGTACTACCTCTGGCAGGAGAGACCACTCATGAGACGCAGACCCTATCCGGCTTAGGGCATCGACCAGAATATTGGAGGCTCCTGCCACATGGATGACAAGGAGATCCGCCTCCAGGCTGCGCACGAGGGACCAAATGCGGAGAGCTTCCCTGCACAGAGGCATGGAGCACGTCCTGCCCTGGCGGTTTAGGTAATACATGGTTGTGGTATTGTCCGTCTGGACCTGGACCACTTGATCCCATACAAACGGAGCGAAGGTGGTGAGGGCTAGATGAACCACTCGAAGCTCCAGCAGGTTGATGTGGCATCGGGACTCCCGAGGGGGCCAGAGGCCGTGCACTCTGTGCTCCCCCAGATGGGCACCCCAACTCATCAGAGAGGCATCGGTCGCTAGAGAGACTGTCGGCTCGGGGTGGACAAACAGGATGCCCTCTTGCAGATGAGCTGGAACGGTCCACCACTGGAGAGCGTTCCACATCTCCTGGGTCACTGTCACTAGCTGATCCAAAGGATCGGAGTGCTGTGACCATTGGCTGGCCAGTCCCCATTGTAGGGGACGCATGTACCAACGGGCCCAACGGACCATGCTGGTGCAGGCCGCCATGAGGCCCAGGAGGCGCAGGAAGTCCCAGGCAGGGTGCAATTGCCCAACCTGAAATGACTGGGCAAAGGAGGAAAGAACCTCGGCCCTGTCCACAGGGAGCCATGCTCTGGCTCTCAGAGAGTCGAGCTCTGCCCCGATGAATTGTATCACCTGCTTTGGCATGAGTTCCGACTTGGTCTCGTTGATAAGGAGGCGAACTTGAGAGCAAACCTGGAGGGCCAGATTCCTGGACCGCTCCACCTCCATTCTGGAGGAGGCCGCAATCAGCCAGTCATCCAGGTAGGGGTACACCCGGACCCTTCGGCGCCGCAGGAATGCTGTCACCACTGCCATGCATTTGGTGAAGACCCTGGGAGCTACAGAAAGGCCGAAGGGCATGGTCCATAATGTAGAGGACCCTCTGCTCTGAAGCAGAGGAATCTCTGTGGGAGGACGGATTGGGAAGTGAAAAAAGGCGTCCTGGAGGTCCACAGAACAGAACCACATGCCTCGCTCCAAGGATGGAATGATCTGAGCCAGAGTGACTATCCTGAAGGTTCGAGACCTTAGGAACCTGTTCAAGTTGTGCAGGTCTAGAATGGGGCGCCAGCCCCCACCCGTTTTGGGACCAGGAAGTACCTGGACACAAACCGCGGGTCTGGTGGAGGGTCCGCCACCTTCCTGATCACCTCCTTTTCAAGGAGCAGGGCAATGTTGGCTCGACGAGCCAACAGGAGGCTGCGGACCCTGTAGCCCCCCGTGGGGTGACGGCTCGGAAGGGTGGGGCCTGCTCGAACTCCAGAGGCAGGCCCTTTCCTACCACCTCCAGCACCTAGCGGTCCGTGGTGATAGCAGACCAGGTGGAAAGGAAGTGGCGGAGCCGTCCCCCCCACGGGGGGAACCCGGGGGGGGGGGGCGACAAGGCTGGGGGTGACACCCCTCAACCCGTCACTGGGCAGGCTTGGAGGAAGGACCAGCCGAGGGACCTCCTGGGCCTTTTCCTCCTTGCTTCCTGTTACAGGAAGCCGCAAGCTTGGCTTTGGGGTGCCAAGCGCGAGCCTGCTGGCCCTGATGCTGGTGTTGCTGGGCCAGATGTGCCTCAGGTGCAGAAGGGCGAAAGGACTTAAGTTGCTGACGACGGCTCTTGTCCTTCTGGGCGGAGGTGACCGAGTCCAGGGTAGCGTTGGACTTTTCGATCCGCTGGAGGTGGCCTTCCACTCCAGGGCTGAACAGGTCAGTCCCCGAGAAGGGCATGTCCGCCAATTTGTGCTGGGTATCCGCGGTGAAGGTGGATATCCTCAGCCATGCTCTGCGGCACATGGCCACTGCGGCCGCTACTTATCGGGCACAGGAGTCTCCAATGTCTAGAGCCGTTTGGAGCTGCTGTTTTGCCACTGCCCTTCCCTGATCCCGCACCTGCTTGACTGTAGCCTGCAAGTCGGCCGGGAGATGAGGGATCACCTCACCCAGGGAGCCCATGAGGGCGTGGGAGAAATGTGCCATCAGCAAGGCCAAGCTGGCCTGACGGAGGCTGAGGGAGGATGCAGCGTACACCTTGCGCCCGGCATAGTCCAGCATTTTGGACTCCTTGTCGGGAGGCTTATCCATATCCCTAGCGTTCCCAGAACGCCGGAAAACGCTATCAGTGACCAACCCCTCCGCAGAGGGGTGCTCCGAAAAACCGGACAAAGAGCCAGTAGGGACCGCATACTTCCTGGCCATCCTGGCCGAAGGCGCAGGACAGGAAGCCGCCACTGCCAAAGCTCCAAGGCTGGGCCAACAATGGCTTCAGCCACTGGAAAGGCCTCGTGGGCGAATCCCTCAGTCCAGTATCTCCGTCAGGGATACTTGCCCCTTGGATACGGGCTCAAGCTGCATCCCGTGGACTCTGAGATGAGCCAAACAGACCCATGAGCAGCGATGGTTCTCGTCCTCAGACTGCCCCCCGCAGGACTCCAGGCCAAGGGGCCTGGAAAACAGGGAGGAGTCATCGTCAGACTCAGAGGAGTCTGCGAAGAGCTGCCTGGGGCCTGAGCCACCCTCCACCTGCCGAGGATGGTTGGGAGTGAGGGTGACTGACAACCGGTGGGGCAAACCCAGACCCGACCGAGAGTCCTTGGTCGGCGCCCCCGATTTCGGTTGTGGAGGTGGAGGTTCCACCACAATCAGTGGGGCAACTGGTTTCCGCCAAACAACCGGCCCAGGCTTGGGCACCTCGGGTTGTTTTGGTCTTTCCGGTAACAGCCACTTAATGGCCGGGGAAGGCGACTGCGTCGGCTTGTTCCAGGACAAAAGGAGCTGCTGCCACATTAAGTCTTCGTAGCGTCGACGCAATTTGCGCTGAAGCCTCTCCTCTTCTGAGGAGGAAGACGAGGACAAGCGGTGCCGCCACTTTCCTCGGTGCCGAGACCCGCCCGATGTCGGGCGGATCGGCTGGACGAGACGAGGTCAGAGCCGAGATCCTCAGTGTTCCGAGGGTGGGTCTCAGGAGGGAGCGGGGACACCAGCTCTTCCTCCGCGGGGAGCCTTGACCGGGGACTCTGGCACAGGAGGCGCAGGCAAGTCCTCGGTTTCCACCAGGGGAACCGGTGATGAAGGGTTGTCGGTCTTCAACAGTCGACAGCCCGTCTCGACGGGTCGAGAAAAATCTCGACCACGTCAACGGGTGTCTCGGCCGGCTGACCTGACGGGGACACCGTGAAGCCAGCAGCCTTAGCCGCAACCTTGACCGAAGTAGAGTGTCGACTGTCCGGGGAAGGGGACCTCTCCTGCTCCCACGAACGCCGACGGTGGGACTTACCTTTGAGTCCTTCTTTCTTGACCGAGAAGAGTGTCCCCAAGGCCCCTCTCCTCTCGTGGAAAGCGACTGGCAAAGCTCCTGAAAGAAGCAGTGTGGAGGATCCCAGAGAGGCGGGATAAATGCATAACCGAGGAGGATGAGGATGCGGCCTGGGCCGCCTCCTCCTCGAGGGCGATCATCTGCTCGAGTTGCTGAGCTGAGCCAGCCGCCGCGGACACCGCCCAACGGGCCTCCTTAGACTTCACCTGCGGGCAGAGCTTCTCGGGGTGTCCAAGTTGTAACCAGGCAGCACGGTCGTCAAGGACGTTGGCCAAGAATGATCTACACAACTCGCAGGCCTGCGGGTCATGATCAAGGCTGAGGCAGTAGACGCACGTGAAGTGCAGGTCCGTCATGGACATCTTCTGCCCGCATGGGCACCGCCGAAAACCGGGAGTCGATCTGTCCATCGCAGCCGCGAGGGAAGAATTTGACCAAAGTCTTGAGAATTTTAAAACTATTTTCGGGCGAACCGAAGAATTAGAATCCAGTCTATATGCAGAGCGTTAAGGAGGGAACCTGAGCTTCCAAGCGGTAAGGAAGATCTGGCGTCATGGGGCGGAGCCGAGAGTTTTACCACCCGGGCAGGTGGGAGGAGCCAGCTTGAAGATCTTCCGGCAAGATTTAAAGCAGCAAGGAACCTGCCAGACAGTGTGGATGAACAACATATTCATGTCCCTAGAAATGATGTTCTAGCCACACTTTCTGGCAGACTCCTAGCAGTTCTCTGGGAGGAGGAAGGCAAGGCACACACCTCATACTTAGGAAACAGAGATTGGAGCACTGAGGCCCCAAAATCAGACTCAAGGTCAATGCAGTAATGAGAAGTGAAGGTGTGTGCGGACTTCCAGGTAGCAGCCCTGCAGATTTCCTGGATAGGGACGTCCCTAGAAGCAGCCACCGTCGCAGCGGTACGGCAGGTGGAATGAGCCCTTAGCCCTCCGGGAGGCTCCGTACCCGCCAACCTATAGGGAATACTGTTTAACCAGGAGTAGCACACTAAGCCGAAGCTCGTTTCCAGATGTGATCTGGGAGCACAAGGAAGTCAAGACATTTCCTCGGGATCACACAGTATGCACGTAGGCGGCTGTGGGAATCAAACCCAGGTCTCCAGATCTGCAGCTCAGAGCCTTAACCCACTGCGCTATACTGCCTCCACAGTAACCTGTACTGTAACCTATAGCAGAGATCAATGCAGGAAGTGATCCACCTGCCAACCATCCGCTTGGCTGCAGGTCTGCTAGGTGCGGCTTCAGAGAAGGTGACTAACAGCTGGTGAACCTCTCTCCAAACTCCAGCCATGCACTCTTTGTAACAAGTGAGCGCACGCCTCAGGTCCAGAGTATGGAGGCTGTGTTTGGCCTCTGAGGTGTAATTCGGGAAGAACACCGGCAGAGTCATCACCTGGTTCAGGTGAAACTCCAACACAACCTTCGGGAGGAACTTTGGGTTGGGGCACAGGACAACCTTGTCCCTGTGGAAGACCAGGTAAGGAGACTCCACCAAGAGCGCCTGGAGCTCACTGATCCTTCTGGCTGACGTGATAGCCACCAGGAAGGTAGTCTTCCACGAAAGGCGAGACATGTCACACCTGTGCATCGGTTCGAATGGCTTGCCCATGACAAGGTTTTAAATAATTGATTAGCAGTTTTTTTCTTGGGACAATACTAACTGTACAGAAAGCATTTACATACATACATACATACAAAGAAGCCAGCAGAAGAAGGCCATTTGGTCTATCAAGTCTGCCCGTATTGCAGGGTCCACAGCTTGAGCTAATGTCCCTGCCCTCCCTCCCCACTCCTCCTATCCTCCCTACCCATGATTCTTACCTCCCCCCTATGCTTATCCCAGCCTCTCTTAAAGCTGCCCACTGTCTTCAACGAAATGACCTCTTCCAGCAGGGCATTCCAAGTGTCCACCACCCTCTCTGTGAAGAACTGCTTCCTGACCTCCCTCCTAAACCTCCCACCCTCCAGCTTAAGACTGTGTCCCCTTCTGATATGGTTGCCACTCAGCTTAAAGAGACTCTCCTTATCAACCTTATTTATTCCTTTCAAGTACATTCATATAGGTTTTCTAGAAGTGTTATGCTTGTTAAACACAGTGGGGCAAGTGCTATGCATTTTCACAATGTTCTTTAACTTTTATGCGCAAAATGCTAATTAATTTTTAGAGTTAAATAAAACCCCGCCATGAGCTTTGCCAAAACTAGCAACAACTCCCACGGTGGTGGTGGTTCATGCACCAGAGGAGAAATGTGATCTAGACCTTTGAAAAAGAGCCAGACCACCTTCTCCTGTGTCACCAATTGCTGACAGGCCCACACCGGTAAGCAGAGATGGCTGTCAGGAGCACCGTAAGGGTCGTCGACCAAAGTCCCTCTTGAGAGAGACTACAGGTAGTCCAAAATGCTACTCACCGGACAGGTCGAAGGGTCCAGCCCCTCGCCCTGACACCAAATGGAGAAGCTCTTCCATTTGAAGGCATAGAATTTTCTGGTCAATTCTTTTCTAGACGCCTCCATGACAGTGAGGACATCTTCGGAGAGACCCAAAGCCTGGAACTCTAGCCACTCAGGAACCAAGCTGTCAGGGTCAGGGATTGAAGGTCTGGGTGGAGAACCTTAACATAGAATTTGATTTCTGGGCTGCCTCCTCCTCGAAGGCCTTGAGTTGCTCTAACTGTTCGGTGGACCCCTCAGACGCAGAGACCAACCAATGGGCATCCATTGATTTGAAGGGCAGATAATGTTTCTCCGGACGACCCAGCTTCAAGAGGGCAGTACGGTCCTCCAGGACCGACGGGTGAAACGACTGACAAAAGTCGCAGGCCTGGAGATTGGCCCAGACAGTAGAGTCACGTGGCGTGTGGGTCGGTACGTGACATCTTCTGCTTGCATGGGCACCGGCGAAATCCAGGGGAGGATTAATCCTCCATCGCGGTTGTGACTGAAGAGCAAGCTGAAGACGAAACTCGAATTCCAAGTTTTGGAAGTAAATCCACAAATTTAAGCGCCAGGGCCTCTTCAATGCGGGAGAGGTAAGGAGGGAACCTGCTTCTTCCAGCGGAAGGGAAGACCTGGCATCATCTGGCAGTGCCAAGGGAGTTACCCCTGGGTGGGTGGGAGGAGCTGGCTTGAAGACATTTCTGGCAAGTCTTGAAGGGAAAGGCAACTGTCAAAGTGTGGACAGAACATCATATCCATGTCCCTAGAAAATAAATTTTATTTGGGATTTCTGGGACTGCTACATTTCTTGTGGGCCCCTGCATTCTCTCTCTCTCTCCCCGAAGATTTGGTTTGCCAGGCTGCTGCCTTGCCCTGTACACACAGCCACACTGAAGCAGGAAAATAAATTTTATTTGGGATTTCTGGCGCTGTTACATTTATCGTGGGCCACCTTGCAGTCTCTCTCTCTCTCTCTCCTCTCAAACATAGAAACACAGAATTTGACGGCAGATAAGGACCACTTGGCCCACCTAGTCTGCCCATTTCCCTACCTAATGGGTAAGCTGCAGATCCTAGTTAACCAACAGCCTACTTCCTCCTACCCCCCACTAGAATTGCCTTATGTCTGTCCCATGCATTCTTAAATTCCCTCACTGTTTTTGACTCCACAACCTCCTCAGGAAGGCCATTCCATGAATCCACAACCCTCTCAATGAAAAAATACTTCCTCACATTACCTCTATCTTTGAATTGTGCTCCTTGTTCTTGCACATCTTTTTTTCTGAAAGATGCTACCCTCTTGGACTTTGTTGATTCCCTTGAGATACCTGAAAGTTTCTATCATGTCCCCCCCACTCCCTCCTTTCCTCGAGGGTATACATATTAAGCTCCTTTAGTTTCTCTTCGTATGGCTTCTGGTGCAGACCCTGCACCATTTTAGTAGCCCTCCTCTAGACAGCCTCCATTCCGTCTATGTCCTTGTGGAGATGGGGTCACCAGAATTGCACGCAGTACTCCAGATGGGGTCTCACCAACTGTCTGTACAGAGGGATAACAAATTCCTGTTTTCTACTGGTCATGCCTCTCCCTATGCATCCCAGTATTCCCCAGCCCTCCTTACTGCCTTCTCACATTGCTTGCCCACCTTTAGGTCATCTGATATGACTACCTCCAGGTCCCTTTCCATTTCTGTTGATGTTAGTATCTCACCCCCCCAACTGTGTACTCTTCCCCTGGGTATTTGTTTTCCAGGTGCATTAATTTGCACTTCTTTGCGTTGCATCTAAGCTGCCATACATTTGACCATTCCTCCATCCTTGCAAAGTCCCTTCTCATCCTTTCCACCCCACCTTGTGTATCAACCCTGTTGCAGATCATTGTGTCATCTGCAAAGAGACATACTTTTCCTTCCTGTCCCTCCGCAATGTCACTTATAAAGACATTAAAGAGTACTGGTCCCAGTACTGAACCCTGCGGTACCCTGCTAGTAACCCCCCTTTCTTCAGAGTGGACTCCATTTATTATTACCCTATGCGTCCTGTTGTCCAGCCAATATTTTACCCACGCTACCACCTTGGGACCCACTCCAAGGATGGCTAACTTGTTTATTAATCTTTTGTGTGGGACTGTGTCAAATGCCTTGCTAAAGTCTAGGTAGGCCATGTCCACTGCCCCTCCCTGGTCTTCTACTTCGGTCACCCAGTCAAAGAAATCTATTACATTTGTCTGACACGACCTTCCCACTGTGACTCCATGCTGCCTTGGGTCCTATGCCCCACTGGCCTCTAGGTACTCAACAATTCTTTCCTTCAGAAGTGATTCCATCATTTTACCTACCACTGAGGTCAAATTACCAGGTCTACAGTTTCCTGCCTCTGCCTTGCTCCCACTTTTGTGAAGTGGAATCACATCCACCCTCCTCCAGTCCTCAGGTGCCACCCCATCCTCCCATGATTTGTTAAAGAGGGTAGTCAGTGGTGTCACTAGTTTTCCCCTTAGTTCTTTTAGAATTCTGGGGTGAATCCCATCAGGCCCCATTGCTTTGTCCACCTTCAGTTTTAAGAGTTCTTTCAGAACCCTTTGTTCTGTGAATGGACTAGTATTAACCCCCTATCCAGAATGTTTCTATTGTTCGGTTTAGGTACCTCCCTCGCCTCTTCTTTTGTGAATACTGAGCAGAAGTATTTGTTCAGTATCCCTGCTTTTTCACTGTCACAGTCCGTCCACATTTCCTCCCCTTTATTAAGCCTCAGTATCCCAACCTTGGACTTTCTTCGCTTCCTAATGTACCTATAAAAGGTTTTATCCCCCTTCTTAACAGAGTTGGCTATCTTTTCCTCAGTTTGGGCCTTTGCTATTCTGACTGCCTTCCCTGCCTCCTTCTGCTTCAACTGATAGAGTTCTCTGTCCTGCTCTTTCTGTGTTTCCTTATATTTCCTGAATGCTCTCTTCTCCTTAACCTTTCCTGCTACCTCTTTTGAGAACCATAGTGGCTTTTTCCTTTGTTTTGTTGATTTGCTTTATACAAAGGCTTGTTGCCTCTGTGATGGCAGTTTTGACCCCCCCCATTGTTCTTCCACCCCTCCTTCTTGCCTGTTTGCTAGTGCTTTTCTGAGGCACTCTCCCATTTTGCTAAAATCAGCCCTCCTAAAGTCCAACACCCTTGCCTTTGTATGGCTTGACTCTACAGCTGTTTATTGTGAACCACACTATTTGGCGGTTGCTTGTTCCCAGATGTCTACCCTCTTCTAAATCTGAGATCCTCTCTCCATCCCCGTTTGAGAGTACCAGGTCTAAGACTGCTCCCTCCCGAGTGGGTTCCAACACTAGCTGTCTGAGGCATGCCCCCTATAAGACATCGAGAATGACCCTGCTCTTGGATGTGGCTGCAGTAAAGGTACTCCAGTTAACATCTGGCATATTCAGGTCCCCCATCAACAGTATCTCTCCTTTTTCTGCTATTCTAAGGATTCCTTCTTTCATTTCCTTGTCCATTGCCTTCCCCTGAGATGGGGGTCTGTAAATAACCCCGTGTGGACTGTGGTGCCATTTCTTGTCTCCAGGGTGACCCACCGTTCCTCCTCCCCTCCCTGTTTACCCTTTCGTTCTGTTGCTTTGATTCCTTCCCTTATGTAGAGAGCTCCTCCTCCTCTTTTACCCACCCTATCCCTCCTGTAGACTGTGTACCCTGGTATGTTGACATCCCAGTCATGGTTCTCTGTGTACCATGTTTCTGTGACTGCCACGATAGCCAGGCATCCCTCTTCCATCCAGGCCACTAGTTCAGGGAACTTGTTACACAGACTATGGGCATTGGTACTCATCGCCCTCCACATTTTGATGGTCTTAACCTTTTTAGGCCCATCCCTGTCCTTAATGCCTTTGCTTTTTTCTGGATTTACCCCATCTTGCTCCCTATCAACTTCTCTACCTTTGTGTCTACTTCACTAACTACCCTGTTTTGTGTGTGGGGGGACTGGGATTTTCCTGCTTCTCTTCAGTTCCTCCCCCCTTGGCTAGTTTAAATGCTTGCCAATGAAGCATTTAAACCTATCAGCTAGGATCCTGGTTCTCCTCCTGGACAAATGCAGATCATCATGCCAGTATAAGCCTGCATCCCTCCAGGTGGACCCCCAGTCCCTAATGAAGCGAAATCCCTGAGCTTCGCACTGTTTTTCAACCAGTCATTGAATCCCATGGTGCGGAGTACCCTAGCCTCACCCATGCCATAGACAGGCAGCCCTTCCGAGAAAGGTATCGTGCATGCTACTTGTCTAAGGCCCTTCCCCAACTCCACAAACTCCTGCTGCACTGCTCTGATCCCATTCTCAGCCAGGTCATTTGTCCCTAGGTGGACAATGACATCCAGCTCCCTCCCTCGTGCAGCTGCTCCCATGATCCTGAGGATTCGCTTCCTGTCCCTCCAAGTCATGGTGCCGGGCAGGCACCTTACCTCCCTCTCCCCTCTTCCGCTCCCCCCAGTTCTACCCTTCTAACGACTGAGTACCCCACCAGGAGTTGTTTCCTTCCCCTGTGGGGTCCTGTGCCACCCTCCTGTTGGTCTCCTTTGTGGATGTTCCCAGCATCCTCCTTGGTCTCTGCTGCAGGTGTCTCCATAGAAGAACCACGCTCCACCAGAATGGCAAATGAACTGTGGAGAGGCACAACTGGAGGGATATGCCTCTGTTTCACCACCCTCACCCTTTCTGATCCCACTGTAGTCCAACTGCTCCCCTTTCTTGGCAACCTCTGAGGCAGTGGTAGTGGCCTGGGTGGGGAGGAGATTTCTCGAATCCTCGCCAGGGCAGCATGGAGACAGGCAACCTCCTCCCTCAGACCAGAAAGATGCCTGCAAATAGGGCAGCAACACAGCCTCCAGAACGTCTCCCGGAAGACTGCCACTCCACAGCCAGTGCATTGTACCAATTCCCACATGTTCCTTTCCCGTTTAAGATTTTTTTTTGTATGTTTTTAGTTCATGTGAGTGTGTTTACCCCCTATTCAGTGTGCTATGCTGTTAACAGGTGTATGTCCTTTGCACTTTTGGGAAAGTGATGTCAGAACCCCTGATATAAAGGAAATGATGAGCTTGGGGTACATGGGGTGAGGAGCGGAGTGGGTGGAACTAAGCCCGTACCCTCTAAAAACAGTCAACTACAACTCTGACCCACCACCCCAGTGAGTGCCTTCCTTCCTATGCTGTTAACAGGTGTATGTCCTTTGCACTTTTGGGAAAGTGATGTCAGAACCCCTGATATAAAGGAAATGATGCGCTTGGGGTGAGGAGCGGCGTGGATGGAACTAAGCCCGTACCCTCTAAAAATACTCAACCACAACTCTGACCCACCACCCCAGTGAGTGCCTTCCTTCCTTCCTTTCAGACACCTATTTCACAGAGTTTAAGTAACAGGTCTAGTCACAAATGACTGAACATATTCTCCCAGCTAGATTTCCTCCCTGGCAAATAAAAGTTACATTAAGTAAAGTCAATCCCAAAAACAGAGAACCAAAACACTGACTTCTACTTTCTTATATCTTTTTGAGTTGTCTCTGATTTTTTTTTCTCCAATCTTTTGGAGTCGTTTTGTTGCTGTGGCAGCCTGTCAATGGTGTAGTGCTGTGGTCTTGTCAGTAGTTTGAGGAGCTTTCTGAGCTGTTAATTGCTACTGGTTTCACAACTCTGGACGTCACAAGTCAAAGATTTATTTTGCCACCTTGCTTCCCTTGCCCTGTACACACAGCCACACTAAAGCCAGGAAAATAAATTATATTTGGGATTTCTGGGACTGTTACATTCATCGTGGGCCCCCATGCAGTCTCTCTCTCTCTCTCTCTCCCCTTTGGACGTCACAAGTCATAGATTTATTCTGCCACCCTGCTGCCCTTGCCCTGTACACACAGCCACACTGAAGTCAGGAAAAAACAATTTATTTGAATTTCTGGGACTGTTACTTTTATCGTGGGCCCCCCTGCAGTCTCTCTCTCTCCCCCCCCCTCCCCAGATCACAAGTCAAAGATTTATTTTGCCACCCTGCTGCACTTGCCCTGTACGCAGTGCCACACTGAAGCAAGGAAAAATAAATGTATTTGGGACTTCTGGGATTGTTACATTTATCGTGGGCCACCCTGCAGTCTCTCTCCCCTCTGGACGAGATTGTGAATGAATGTTAACAAGTGATTGGGATTCATGATTGGATGGCACAATTCAAAGATTTATTTTGCTACCCTGCTGCCCTTGCCCTGCACACACAGCCACAATGAAGCCAGGAAAAAAAATTGGGATTTTACGTAACTGTAAAATTTCTCTTGGACCCCCAGTAGTCTCCAGAAACATAGAATTTGATGGCAAATAAGGACCGTTTGGCCCACCTAGTCTGCCCATTTCCCTACCTAATGGATAAGCTGCAGATCCTAGTTAACCAACAGCCTACTTCCTCCTACCCCCCCCCTAGAATTGCCTTATGTCTGTCCCATGCATTCTTTAATTCCCTCAATGTTTCTGACTCCACGACCTCCTCAGGAAGGCCATTCCATGCACCCACAACCCTCTCCGTGAAAAAATACTTCCTCACATTACCTCTGAGCTGTCCCCCCTCTATCTTCAAATTGTGCCCCCTTGTTCTTGCACATCTCTTTTTCTGAAAGATGGTACCCTCTTGGACTTTGTCAATTCCCCTGAGGTACCTAAAAGTTTCTATCATGTCCCTCTTCTCCTCGAGGGTATACACATTAAGCTCCTTTAGTCTCTTTTTGTATGGCTTCTGGTACAGACCCTGCACCATTTTAGTTGCCCTCCTCTGGACAGCCTCCATCATGTCTATGTCCTTGCGGAGATGGGGGTCTGCAGAACTGCACACAGTACTCCAGATGGGGTCTCACCAACTGTCTGTACAGAGGGATAACAACTTCCTGTTTTCTACTGGTGATGCCTCTCCCTATGCATCCCAGTATCCCCCAGCCCTCCTTACTACCTTCTCACAGTCTCTCCCTCTCTCCTCTGGATCAGGAATGGCACAAGTCAAAGATTTTGCCAGCCTGTCCTTTCTCATATACCCAGTCAGCTACACCGTTTGAGGCCAAGAAAAGAAAAAAAAAAACTTTCATTTGGGATTCTCTGTAACTGTAAAATCTATCTTGGGCCCACAGTAGTCTCTCCCTCTCTCCTCTGGATCTGGAATGGCACAAGTCAAAGATTTTGTCATCCTGCCCTTTCTCATGTACACACTGCTACACTGTCTGAGGCCAAGAAAAAAAACCCTTTCATTTGGGATTTTCTGCAATTGTAAAATCTCTCTTGGGCCCACAGTACTCTCTCCCCGTCTCCTCTGGATCTGGAGTGGCACAAGTCAAAGATCTAGTTCCCTTTCTCATAAGTAGTGGTGGAATCATTTGCATGCGTGAGTATCTAGGCCTAGATGACCAAGTCTGGTGAGAAGGAGATCATGATTCACCAGGTCAAATGCTTTTGTGAAGTCTATGAATATGGCCCCATTGGCAAGATCAAGATCCATAGCCCCCTAGGACATCCATGAATCGGACGAGGGCCGTGTCCATCCCATGATTCTTCCTAAATCCATGCTGCGCATCTGAGAGTAGATGGTGGGACTCCATGTGATCCTGGATCTGACTGTATATCAGCTTCTCCAGAACTTTAGATAATGCGCCTAGGATTGATAAGTATCCATGCTCCATAGCATTTTAATTCATGCCTCCCACCACAAACCCCATTCTGCTATGGAAATCCCCCCCCCGGCAATGTTCCCCGCCAGCAGTAATCAATCAGCTGTTTCCATACAGAAAAACCCATCCCCCATTGACATTTCAAAACCCAGTTCCATCATTTGCCCCAACTCAGCCCCATCAGTTCTTAAAATACCTCCTCCCAACCCCATCAACCCCCAATACCCCAAATAATCTTTTATCTACTTGTTAAGAAAGAAAAAAATGGCCCGCCCGATGGCACTGAGGGCTGAGGCGCTGGTCGCTGCACCTTACGGCACACCGGCGACCCGCATTCAGGAACAAGCACAGGTTGTCTGGGATAGGCAGGGAAGGAGATGAAGCGAGCATCCGATGGACTGCTCTCCGTCTCCAGGGAGAGGGGGGCCCCTTCGGTTACTGCATGTCTGACCCCTGGCAGACGCCGGGGGCTGGCACAGCACTGCCAATTTAAACGGGCCAGAGCTTGGCAGACGCCTGGCGGGGATGTCCGTGTATGCGTGCGAGTGCCCATCGCCATTGCACGCCAAAGCTCCAGCAGGGAGAAAACAGAAAAGACCCTGGTGGCTGGCCGTGGTGGCTTGATGGCTGTCCCCTGGCACTCAGTTCCAGGAGGTAACACCCTGAGCCGCAACCTACTTGGGACAGATGAGTAGGGGGCTCCTCGCTGTCGCCCGGCCATGGGGGGGTAAGCTGTGTGGGCTACAAGGGTGAGGGCCTGAAGGGAATGGAGACTAGGGACAGCAGTCGGACGAGAAAGGCTGACTAGGGCAAGGGAAGGGAGAAAGCGGAAAGCAAAAAAAAAAAAAAATGCTGTCCTGCACTGTAGAGACACGTTCTCTGTTTGATAAGTATTCAGTGAATGAATGGAAGAATGACGTCTTTGCCTATAGTAAAACCTGACTGGTTTCCTGAACCCAAATACCGCAGAGATGCTGCTGAGTACCCTTCATTCATTGTCAGCATACCTCTCAAACTGAAAGAATTAAAATGCATAGCACTGGCCTTCAAAATTCAGAGCATATGGCAAGAATGTGTAGTGCTTTCGTATTTTAAAGAATAATATATCTAAGAATAGGCCGGCCCGGTGGCACTGAGGGTTGAGGCGCTGGACGCCACCTTTGCGCCATGCCGCGACCTGGGCTCAGGGGCGAGCTTGGTCATCGGGGCTCGGCAAGGGAAGGGAGAGGATTGAGCTTCCGGAGGACAGCTCTCCTCTCCCGGGAAGGGTGGGTGGATGATTCCCCAGCATGAGCGCCTCCTAGCGGAGGCTGGGAGCGCCAGAGTCCCAGAATCATGCTAGGTGCAGGGGAGGAGCCTCAGCAGCCGTCCATGAGCTGGGTGCGGTTGCGCGCCCGGCAGCACTGGATGGCACCGCACATCTGGGCTCCTAGGGGGAGCTCTAGAACAAGGGAAACCACCCACTGACTAGGGGGCAGACGTCACCTACCCCCACCTCCACGGCTGGATCCTGCCCACTGTGTCCTGGTCCTGACATCACCTCTGCCTATGGAGCACTGAACGAAAGCACAGTAAAGGAGAAGGTGACCCCACCCCGGGGGGTGTATTCTGGGGGGACTGGCTCCATCAGGTATGTCGCAGGCGAGTCGGGAATCCAGGCACAGATGGGAGGATCTCATGCTGGAGGGGATAAGGTAGGTCGACCGAAAAAGCCCCAGTTGGTGATGAGCAGAGGGAAAGAAACTTGAGGGAAAAAAATATATCTAAGAATAATGGGATCCATATGTTAGTCTTAATGAATGTTTTTATCAAGTCATTTCAATGTTGTAATAGTATGTGTATCTAGAAACAGCTCCAACATTACATCGAACATCAGTAAGCCTTCTCAGAGCAAAAGTAAATCTGCGTGTAGCAATACGCTATACAAAATTCATAGCAGTTGAGAGGTATGACTGTCAGTGCCACTAATGAGTGGAGCATCTATTTTTACTTCTCTTCTCTTCTCAAGGGTTACCTCTGCAGGAAGGATCACTGCACATTCTCTACAAGATTTCTGCAGAGCTCCATGCTCACTTGGTCGCACAGGACAGCCTTAGCTGTCAAGGCTTCTATGATCGGGGGAGTAGAGAGGGTAGTGGTGGTCAGATGCTTTCCTGTGGCATCAGCCACCCGGGAGACAGAATAGGGAGGATTGGGGGGGCTGAGGGTGTTGGCACCCTTGAGTACCAATGATCTGGTACACCAGCCTGTGGAGCAAGTGAAGTGGAATTTTCAGATACTGAGGGGCAGATTACAGGCACATTCGGCACCCCCCCGAGCCTTTGCCGAGGTCCTCCCTGTATGGAGTTTGGGAGGGGACAGAGTACAAAGGGAAGTGATAGAGAAATTAAATGGGTGGTTAAAGGGATGGTGTCAGTAAAAAGGGTACCACTTCGTGGGGGATTGGGGGGACTTGTGGGACAGGAGGCTCTTCAAACGTGACAGCTTCCACCTGACAAGAGAGTGCACTGAGGCAGAAGTTTCACAGTTAAAATGACTCCGGGGATACTGAAGCTAGGGAAACCACGGTAGAGGGCGTGGCTGCGGGGAACCTAGCTAGTGCTCTCTCTATACTGGAACTTGTAGTAGCAAGGTGGATACAAATAAGGTTGAGGTTCAAAAAGGAGCAGTAGAAGCGGCAAGGGGGAAGGCTCTCAGAGTCTGCAAGCAATAGGAAGGTAAGGAGGATGGGAAGGAATGCAGGTGTAGGATCACAAAAGAGCATCTGAAGCTAGTTGGAAGGGGGTCTGTCTTAGCATTAGGAGTCTGGGTAATAAAATCAGAGAGTTCCAGGCACTGAGGTGGATCCTGTAGTCATCAAAGAAACTTGGGCCACAAAAAATAATGACTGGAACTTGTCAGTCCCTGGTTACACAATATTTAGACAGGATAGAGGGTAAAGGAAGGTGGGGCCCACAGCCCTATAAGTCGGGGAGGGTATAAAGGATGTGGAGGATGGACACATCAAGGGGAGCAAGGTGGAAACAGAATAATTGTGTATTCACCACATGTTGCCCGGAGGAAAGAAAATATGGGTGGGGTGTTCTACAGATCACCAGGGCAATAGTAATAATAATAAACTTTATTTGTATGGCGCCTTTCAAAAACCAATATGTCTAACAAGTTAAAAATCACAAAATTTCACAACAGCAAAATCAACAGAACATATAAACAACATAATATAATCGTAAACTCTTTCCATCAGTTAAATACCATAGCTTGGCTCCATAACCAAGTTTTCAGTGCTTGTTTAAAACCCTCCACATTAAGTAATGCTCATTAATCGCGTAGCCAACGTGGTAGAGAATTCCAAAGGGTAGGGGCAGCATACATAAATGTTCTTGCCCCAGAAGATTTCAAACACACCCTCATTGGCTGAGCGGAGCGATAGCCCGGGGCAATGGAGGGACCAGGAGCTCTTTCGGGTAATCTGGGCCTAGTCCATGTAGGGCTTTGAAAGTCAGAAGACCGACTTTAAAGGTGATCTGCCACTGAACTGGCAGCCAGTGCAGTCCACGCAGCACTGGCAAAATAAGACAGGACCGCAAGGATCCCGTCAATAGCCATGCCGCAGTGTTCTGCACTAGCTGCAGGTGGTGGATTTCTATCCCAGGTAGACTTAGATACAGGGAGTTGCAATAGTCTAAGCGCGGGGTCACAAAGGCGTTGAGCAGAGTGGGAAGGTCGCCGGATGGAACAAGGTGCTTAATCCTGGCGATATTCCTCAGATGGTAAAATGAGAATTTGACGACAGCCGACACCTGAGAATGCAGGGTCAGCCCATCGTCAAAAACTATCTCCAGGTTTCACACCTGTTCAGAGGTTAGGAGAGGCTGACCCCCAAGGTATAAGCCGGAGGGTGAACCCCCCCCCACCCAGCCTCTCTGTCCGGTGACCTGGATCCACTACCAATACCTCGGTCTTATCAGAGTTCAACCTTAACCAACTGACCAAGATGGAGCAGCTCCTCCTGTCTCTAGCCCGAACCAGCGCTATCTCGGTACTATGCTTCCTTCGAAGTCTGGCCTGGAGGGGTTCATAGATGGCATGGATGGTCAAATGGTCCTCCAGCTGTGTGGTCACTACTTTCTCAATCATCTTCCCTACAAAGGGAAGGTTAGAGATTGGTCTGTAGTTAGCAAGGCAGTCTGGGTCCAAAGAAGCTTTCTTCAAGAGTGGTGTTACCACCACCTCCTTCAGGGAGCTTGGAAACTCACCTGTCTTCAAGGAGCACCAGACTATCCAAGCTAGGACCGGGCCAATGACATCACTACAACCCAAAATTAGAGAAGTAGGTCCTGGGTTCGAAATACAGCATGTAGGGCGCACACTCTGGACAATCCACATGACATCCATGAAAGCTGGCTGGTCAAAGGTACTCCAAAAAAGACCAGGATATATGAACCTGCACTGGTCTACAGCAGCGCCCATAGAGTGTGCTGGATGGAAAGCCGATCTGATGTCAGCCACCTTATTTGCAAAAAAATCGAGCAAGTTCGTCACTCTCTTCTTGCAAAAAGGCTTTCCAAACTTGTAAACAGGCTGGGATGCACAGTCTGTCCACAGTTCGAAACAGCTGAGCTGGTCGATTTTGAGCAGCCGTAATCTCCCTGGACAGGAACTCTGCCTTCTTGTGGGAGATTTCGGATTGATAGATTTGATAATGGTCCATCAATCTAAGGCGGTCGGCATCAAGAGTGGACTTCCGCTAGCAACGCTCCAACCTTCAACCAAGTTGCCGCATCTCCCTCAGAGTCCCATCAAACCATGGGGATTGAGGGCGAAGGGAGAGTGGACGAACACGGACAGGAGCAATGACATCCAGAGCCGCTGTAATGGCCAAATTATAAGCCACCACGAGGGCTTCTGGGTCATTATTTGCCTCTGTGAAGGACGCAAGATCAAGGACCGCCATTGGACCTTGAGAATTTATATCTCGCACAGGGCGGTCCCGAATCATCACTACAGGGGTTGGCCTACAAAGGGGGGGCATTAAAACTAAACCCCACAGTGTAATGATCAGATCATCCAACTGGTTCCACACCCATGTTGGAGGCCTCAATCCCCAGGAGGAAGACTAAGTCAAGAGAGTGACCCTGATTGTGAGTGGCAGTGGAAACAACCTGTGTGAGGCTCACAGATGTCATCAACTGGAGGAAAAGCTGACCAAAATGTGAGAGTTCATCATCGACCCAGGCATTAATGTTGCCCAGGACCATCAGTCTAGGAGACTCAAATGACATGTTGATGACTAAATCTGCAATTTCCTGGAGGAATTGTTTCTCATCACCTGGTGAACAGTAGATGAGAACGATCCTACAACCTACACCTGCCACCACGGTACACTCAAATGACTCAGTCTCCCCCACTGGTACATTTGTGAGGTTAAGTTCAGAATTGAAACAGACTGCTACCCCCCCCCCCCCAATATCGGGCGGTGTATCACCAAGTACCCAGCAGGAACTGCAGCCTCCAAAACTGGGCCATAATTCTTGTCCAGCCAGGTCTCGGTGATGCAAGCCAGGTCCACTGATTTAACAAGATCTGCAATAATTGCAGTCTTATTTTTAATGGACCTAGCATTGCATAACACTGTCCGAGTTGGGTGAACTTCCTGGGCCGCACAGACCGCCTGCCTACCATTATCTGTAGTGCCCTTGGGTATGGAAACCAGACATGGCGAACCACGATCCTGGTTCCATGTCGCCCCAGGGCATCTCCTGGATCTCACCACCCCGATGCGATGGCACCCCTCATTCGTCCCCCGCTATTCATGCCCCCATGCCCCCCCCCTCAATTTCTCCGCACAATACCCAACACCCTACAGCATAGGCAGGTTGTAAACTGAAGTGGGGGAGAGGAAAAGGGGAGGAGGGCGCAGAGGACGAATAGCACACAGCCGTGGAGGTAGAGCCAGAACACATTTGAAAAACAAGGTACCCTCCTCAAACTATCAGACTGTTCAAACAAAAATCAAAACCTAAACACAATCAATAAAATAAAATAAACCAATACACAATCCTACTAACTAATAACTATTTTTAAAGCGCCCCCAATAATTACCATAAGACTAAGAAAAACAAAATCTATAAACACAATTAATATAAAAAACAGAAAACTAATAAAACATAAAACCATTTAGGAAGAGATTTCCCATGTCCAAGTCCAGAGGTCCCCTCACCACCAATCAAGAAAGGCCAGTCCTCTCGGGGGCTCTCACCTCCCAAGATAGGTAGATGTAAACAAATTAGGAATTCTTCAAACATAAACAGAAAAAAAAAAACAATTCCAGCCCTCATGTACTCTCACTACTAGAGTCTGGAAAGTTATTGTTTGACACTCTCACTGTCAATAAATAAATGAAATAAAAACATTCTGACCGTAAATCAGGACAACGGACAGGAGAACAGGACAAGGGGAAGAGAGAGATAGAGAATGCTGGGAAGAGCTGACAAAAGTAGTAAGGAAGGGGGAAGCGGTGGTGGTGGGTGGTCAGAACCTGTTGGATATCGACAAACATTCCAGTGGCCAGCTGCACCAGGAAGTCAGGCCCTGTTGTATACATTGCAGGACTGCCTGCTGGTGCAGTTGGTGAAGAAACACACTACGCAGGAGGCCAGTCTCAACTTGGTACTCACCAACTCAGAGATTGTTAGAGGAGCGAAGGTAGGGGAGCCACTGGGTCTGGCAACCGTAACTCCATTTGGTTCAGGCAGGCCCTGGGGATGCCCTATCATACACTAAGTCCTAGATTTCAGAAGAGCAGACTTCAACCAGATAAGGGAGATAGTCAGAGACAAACCGACCACGGTGGACAGAACTGGAGGTGTAAAAGATAGATGAGGGGCAATTAAGGGGACTGTTCTTGAGGCAACAAAGTCGTACATTAAAATTGTTACAAGCCTAAACAGGTATAAGAGACCAATATGTTTCTTGGAAAGGGTCCGAGAAACAGCGAGGGCCAAGAAGAAAACAATTACTCACCACAGTAATCTTATTTCTTCCACGAGAATCTTACTGTATTCTGACCTATATAGTATGGTCTCACCCACAGGACTGCCCCGGAGCCGAACTGGTTAATAGAACCTATGCAGATGGTGGAATGCTAGGCTCAAGCTCGGTTTTCAAATAACTGTCCTTGGTAAACAGCTCTAAACCGTCATAATTTTATGAAGCATGCACTAAGCAGTTTCCAACTAATATAATGATAATAATAACAACTCTCCTTAATAAGGGATAAGGTATCAATAAGGGAATTACCCCTTCTTTAAAAATTCTAAAGTGGCATCACTAAAACTCAAGTCACAGATGCCCAAAAAACCAGAACATAAAATGCCCCCAGGTCTGCAACATCTCTACCACAGCTGTAGTGCAGTGACCATAGGTTTCAAGTAGGGAGGGAGCTCAGAATACAGTAAGATTCCTATGGTGAGTAATGTTTTCTTCAAACCCCAGGAAATCTTACTGTATTTTGACTTATGCAGATTACCAAGCAGTGCCTTTGGAGGTGGGCCTATAACCTATTTAGGAAACAGGCTCTCCCGGACAGCTGTGCCAAACCGGACATCACCTCTGGCCTGGACATCCAAACAATAATGTCTGGTGAATGTATGGACTGTTTTCCAAGTTGCAGCTTTGCAAATGTCCACAAGGAGGATATCTCTAGCAGCTGCTAGAGAGGCTGCAGTACCCCTAGTTGAATGGGCCCCGAGGCCTACAGGTGGTTGCTTACCCACCTTGCTATAACAAAACTGGATACAGGTTACAATCCATCATGCAATGGATCGTTTTGTGGCAAGTTTTCCTTTCCCCACTTCTCCATAAGTGAGGAAAAACTGGGTTTGATCCTGTCTGTGACCTTCTCTGTGGTCAAGATAGTAGCCGACTGCCCTTTTCACATCCAGGCTGTCCAGACTACGCTTGCCTGAGGTGGAACAGTCTGTGAAGGAAGACTGGCAAAGTAATAGACTGGTTGAGGTGGAACTCTGATACCACCTTGGGCAAAAATTTCCTGTTAGTTCTCAGAACTATTTTGTCTCTTCGGACAGTGCCTGGAGCTCACTAATCCTTCTAGCAGAGGTAATGGCTACCAGGAACACTGTTTTACAAGTCACATATTTGAGCTCTGCAGTAGACATGGGCTCAAAAATGGGCTGCATAAGCTGGGCAATACAAATGTTCAGATCCCACATGGGAGTAGCTCCCTGTGTGGAGGGTGCAAGTGCAGTAACCCCTTAAAAAACTTATTGAATACTGGTTTCGAAGCCAAAGAAGATGCCTTACCTGCTGATAAACAAGCTGAAACAGCTGCCAGGTGCACTCTCAAGGTGGAAATACTTAAACCTGTGAAATGCAAAATGGGCCATATAACCCAGGACTATAAAGAGACTGGCTTGGGCATGGTCCAACACCGTGCCCTGACACCAAATTCAAAATCTTATCCATTTAGAGACGTAGGTTTTCTTTGTAGAAGGCTTCCTGGAAACTCTCAGTATATCTATGACAACTTCTGAAAGATGCAAATCTGCATACTCTAAGTCTTCAAGAGTCATGCTCTGAGTCTGAGGGATAGCAGATTGGGACACATGATTCTACCCTGTGAGGATGACAACAGGTTATACCTCCTTGGGAGACTGATTGGCTTGGTTACTGACAATGACAGGATCATGGAGTACCAAGGCTGTCTGGCCCAGTCTGGGGCAATGAGGATCATTGAGGCTGGCTGAAGCCTGAATTTGTTCAGCACTTTGAGTAACAGATGAAAAGGAGGGAAGGCATACAGGAACCTCCCCGTCCAGTCCAGCAGAAGTGCATACAGAGGAACTGTGCCCTTGATGGGGGGGGGTGCAGCAATACTGTGGGAGCTGGTGGTTGTCTGAGGCTACAAACAGATCCATCTCTGGGGTGCCCCATCTCCTAAAAATGGCCTGCAATACCTATCTGTTCAGTGACCACTTGTGGTGGTTCGGATTTATTCTGCTGAGGGCATCCGCCAAAACATTGTCCTTGCCTGGAAGGTGGACAGCAGAGAGGGGAACTTTCAGGGAGTATGCAAAGGCCCAGATTCTCATTGCCTCTGTGAAGAGGGGAGTTGACCTTGTGCCCCCTTGCTTGTTTATGTAGTACATGGTGGTTGTGTTGTCTGTTCTGACCCGGACGACCTTTCCTTTTACCTGACTGACAAATGACTGAAGAGCCAGAAGAACTGCTCTGAGCTGCAATAGGTTGATATGCAGGAAAGATTCCCACATGTGCCATGTGCAGTATGATCCCCCAGATATGCTCCCCACCCTAGGAGGGATGCATCTGTGGTGAATACCAGAGAGGGAACCTGCTGCAGGAAGGGCACTCCTTGTCTGAGATAGCCTCTTTCCTGCCACCACTTTAGGGTTTCGAGAAAGGTGACTGTGACTGGAACTAAATTTAAGAGAGTGTCCCTTCTCTGGAGCCAGTGATCTCTTAAATGAAATTAAATGTCTCTCATCTGGAACCTGACACCTGACACAGTTGCTGTGGAAGCTGCCATATGGCCTAAAACGTGAAGTTTGAAGGAACCGGCCACCTGGATAAGGTTGTCCACCCTGTCCTGAGGCAGGTAAGCCATCCCCTTTCTTGTATCCAGTTCTGCCCCTATGAATCTGAGCAGCTGAACTGGTTCGAAAACAGACTTTTTGTGGTTCGCCAAGAACCCTAGAGAGTAGACAGTATCTTGTGTTATTGACAGAGCCTCCCTTACTTGCTGGTGTATGCTTGAGCACTACGGCCAGTCGTCTGAGCGAGAGACACTGACACCCCTTGTTGCCTTAGGTGTGCCACTACGATAGCTAGACATTTTGTGAACACTCTTGGAGCAGATGTCAGTCCGAAAGGCATTGCCCTGAATTGGTAATGACCTGATGGCAACCTGAACCTGAGGTACTTTCTGTGTGACATTCTGATTGGGATATGAAAGTAAGCGTCCTTCAGATCCAGGGATGCTAGCCAGTCTCCCTGTCTTAGGTAGGTAGTATGGTAGCCAGAGTGACCATCTTGAATTTTGGTTTTGACAGATGGTTGTTTAAGTATCCGAGATCCAGAATGGGTCGCCACTCCCGTGTTTTCTTTATTGTGATGAAGTACCCTGAATATAGTCCCTTTCATATCTGGTTGGAAGGGACTGGTTCCACTGTATTTAGCAGAATAAGACTTGAAACTTCCTTTTCCAACAGGGCTGTTTCTGATGGGGAAGAGGTTTTGAAAGCTCTTGACCTCAACTTTGGCATTGCCTTGAAGCTGAGGACAAGTCCCTGGCTCACTACTTCCAGGACCCACTTGTCTGTGGTTATATTTTCCCACTCCTGGAAATAGTGGGCCAGCCAGTCCCCTACTGGAATTGGGGAGGCGACTCGAACAGTCCCCTCAGGGTGTCTGTTTGGACTGTGCTCCTGGCTGGACATGGGCTAGTGCAGCCACTGCCCTTTTTGCCCCACCTCTGAAACATCCCCATGGCTGATACTGGGGGAAAACCTGAGGCTGGAAGAAAGACCTACAATTAGGTCTGCCTCTGCCTCCCCTTGCATGATGCTTCTGGGGATTGGCTGCTCTCGCTCTTTAGCTGCTGCACTTTTGTATGCAGCCTTGTATTCGTCCATTTTCTTCATGTATGCCTCTGTTTGCTCCCCAAACAGAGACACAGGGTCGCATGGAAAATCCATGGCTTTGTTCTGAGTATCTTGTGTCAAATTGGTAGTTCTTAGCCAAGCAAATCTCCTAAGTGACACAGCAAATGCCATTTGTCTGGATGCAGTGTCATTAGAGTCCACTACCATCCTGAACTGTGTCTTAGCAGCTTCAATTCCCCTTTTTGCAGCTTCCTCCAGGTCAGCAGCCATGGGAGAGGGGGCTGCCTTGGCAATCTGCAACACCGTGGACCACGTTTTTCTGATACTTAGCTATGTAGGCCATATAGGATGCCTGCCTAATAGCCAGTGAGGATCCTAGATACACTTTCTTGGCAATGGAATCCGCCCTACTAGAATCCTTTTCTGGAGGGTGGAAGGCCAGAGGGATGCCAGTTTTGTCACAAGCTGCAGCCTGTACCACATCTTCATGGCTGGGATGTCCAAAAAGAAAGTCAGCCCCAGTCTTAGCTACCCAGTACATCTTGTCCACCTTTCTTGTCTGTGGGTGGGACAGAAGTGGGAGTCTGCAGCACTTTCATAGTCTGCTTTCTTAAAGATTTGTGTAGGGGAAGGAGCAACCTCCTTGATGGTGCTGGTTGCTGTTAGTTTTTGACAGAGGAGAATTTTGCTTCCAGAGCAAGTAACAGCAGTCTAGAACTACAGCTTTCTTACTAATTGCCCTCCTTCCCACCCTAAGCTAGTTTTACTTTTATAGCCACTGGATTTGACTGACAACAGGAACTTCCTGTTTGGCAGTAGGAAGGAAGGATCACTGAGACACAGCAGTTTCATCGACCTTGAAGGAACCTAAAAAATAGCTCTACGCCCCGGCTGCTGGAGGTCTGAATCCAAGCAAGGAAAAGGAGACTACAGAAAGTTCCTGTCCCAGAATAGGAAGGGCGAGAGTTGTAAGGGCACATAGGCAGTAGGAAAGTAGGTGTAAAAATACAAAGAGGGAGGAGACAGTAAGCATACAAAGCAACAGGAGAGGGGATGCAAAATAAGTTAAGATGGAAGTAGTGCAGTGCAAAGGCTGTGGGGCAGCAGTGTTCCGGGAGACATTCTGGAGGCTGCGATGCTACCCTGTTTGCAGGCACATCTCTGGTCTGAGGGAGGATGTTGCCTGTCTCCAGGCTGACCTGGCTAGGATTTGTGAAACCTCTTCCCCCACCCAGGGACCACCAGGGCCGCCTACATTACCTCAGAGGTTGCCAAGAAAGAGGCGGTTGGATGGGGAGTAGGCTCAGGGAGAGGAGGAGGGGTGAGTAGAACAGAGGTGCATCCCTCCAGCTGTACCTCTCCACAATTCATAAGCTGTTCTGGCGTAAGAGTGGTTCCTCTATGGAGGCACCTGCAGTGGAGACCAAGGAGGATGCTGGGAACCTCCACAAAGGAGATCCACAGGAGGTTGGCACGAGACCCCACAGGAGAAGGAAACAACTCCTGGTGGGGAAGGGGATCGGGAGGTAAGGTGCCTGCCTGGCACCATGGCTTGGAGGGACAGGAAGCTAATCCTCAGGATCGCGGGAGCAGCTGAACGAGGGAGGGAGCTGGATGTCATTGTCCACCTAGGGACAAATGACCTGGCTATGAATTGGATCAGAGCAGTGCAAGAGGAGTTTGTAGAGTTGGGGAGGGGCCTTAGACAAGTAAAATGTATGGTAACCATCTCTGAGGTGCTGCCTATCTATGGCAAGGATGGTGATAGGGTATTCCGCACCATGGGATTCAATGAATGGTTGAAAAACTGGTGTGGAGCTCACAGTTTTGGCTTCATTGGGGACTGGGGAGCCACCTTGAGGGATGCAGGCCTATATTGGCGCGATGGTCTGCATCTGTCCAGGGAGAAAACCAGAATCCTAGGTGATAGGTTTAAATGCTTCATTGGCAAGCATTTAAACTAGACAAGGGGGGAGGCACAGAAAAGGGCAGAAATCCCAGCCTCCCCCGACAAAACACAGTAGTTAGAGAGGTAAACACCAAGGTAGAGAAGTCAGTAGGGAGCAGGACAGGGGTAAATGCAGAAAAAGCCAGTAAGGACAGGGATGGGGCTAAAAGGGGTAAGGCCATCAAAAAATGGAAGGTGATGAGTACCAATGCTCGCAGTCTGTGTAACAAGCTCCCTGAACTAGTGGCCTTGATGGAAGAGGAATGCCTGGATATTGTGGCAGTCACTGAAACATGGTACACAGAGAACCATGACTGGGATTTCAACATACCAGGATACACAATCTACAGGAGGGACAGGGTGGGTAAAAGAGGAGGAGGAGTAGCTCTTTATATAAGGGAAGGGATTAAAGCAACAGAACTCAGGAGTAAACAGGAAGTTGTTGAGTCACTATGAGTCACCCTGGAGACAGGGAATGGCACCACAATCCGCATGGGGGAGGAAATGGACAAGGAAATGATAGAAGGCATCCTCAACATGGCAGAAAAAGGGGAGATACTGTTGATGGGGGACCTGAATATGCCAGATGTTAACTGGAGTACCTTTGGTGCAGGCACATCCAAGAGCAGGGTCATTCTTGATACCCTACATGGGGAATGCCTCAGACAGCTAGTGTTGGAACCCACTCGGGAGGCAGCAATTTTAGACCTGGTACTCTCAAATGGGGAAGGAGAAAGGATCACAGATTTAGAAGTGGGTAACAATCTGGGAACAAGTGACCACCAAACAGTGTGGTTCACAAACATAGCCATAGAGCCAAGCCATACAAAAACAAGAGTATTGGACTTGAGGAGGGCTGACTTTGGGAAAATGAGAGAGTGCCTCAGAAAAGCACTAGCAAACAGGCAATAAGTAGGGGTGGAGGAACAATGGGGAATAATCAAAACAGCTATCACAGAGGCAACAAGCTTTGTGTGAAGCAAATCAACAAAACAAAATGAAGGAAAAAAACACTATGGTTCTCAAAAGAGGTGGAAGGGAAGGTTAAGGAGAAAAGGATAGCATTCAGGTAATATAAGGAAACAGAAGGTGCAGGACAGAGTACTTTATCAGTTAAAGCAGAAGGAGGCAGGGAAGGCAGTCAGAATTGCAAAGGCAAAAACTGAGGAAAAGATAGCCAACTCTGTTAAGAAGGGGCATAAAACCTTTTATAGGTACATTAGGGAGTGAAGAAAGACCAAGCGTGGGATACAGAGACTTAATAAAGGGGAGGGAATGTGGGCAGAGGGTGACAGTGAAAAGCAGGGATACTGAATGAATATTTCTGTTCTGTATTCACAACGGAAGAGGAGAGGGAGGTACCTAAACCAAACAAGAGAAACACTCTGAATAGGGGTCAATACCAGTTCATTCACAGAAGAGGTTTTTAAAGAACTCTTGAAAGTGAGGGTGGACAAAGCAATGGGGCCTGATGGGATTCACCCCAGAATTCTAAAAGAACTAAGAGTAGAACTAGTAACGCCACTGACTACTCTAACAAATCATGAGAAGATGGGGTGGTACCTGAGGACTGGAGGAGGGCAGATGTGATTCCACTTCACAAAAGTGGGAGCAGGGTAGAGGCAGGAAACTACAGACAAGTTAGTTTGACCTCAGTGGTATGGAAAATGATGGAATCACTTCTGAAGGAAAGAAGTGTTGAGTACCTAGAGGCCAGTGCGGCACAGGACCCAAGGCAGCATGGTTTCACAGCAGGAATGTCATGTCAGACGAACCGAACAGATTTCTTTGACTGGGTGACCAAAGTAGTAGACCAGGGAGGGGCTGTGGATATGGCCTACCTAGATTTTAGCAAGGCACCTGACAGTCTCACACAAAAGATTAATATACAAGTTAGCCAGCCTTGGAGTGGGTCCCAAGGTGGTAGCCTGGATAAAAAAACTGGCTGGAAAACAGGACGCAAAGGATAATAGTAAACGAAGTCCACAGTGAAGAAAGGAGGGTAACTAGCGGGGTACCGCAGGGTTCTGTACTGGAACCAGTCCTCTTTAATGTCTTTATAAGTGACACTGGAGAGCACCTGGAAGGAAAAGTATGTCTCTTTGCAGATGACACAAAGATCTGCAACAGTGTTGATACACAAGGTGGGGTGGAAAGGATGAAAAGGGACTTGGCAAGGTTGGAGGAATGGTCAAATACATGGCAACTCAGATTCAATGCAAAGAAGTGCAAGGTAATGCATCTGGGAAACAAAAACCCAGGGGAAGAGTACACAATGAGGGGGTGAGATAATAAAAACAACAAAAATTGAAAGAGACCTAGGAGTAATTAAATCAGATGACCTAAAAGTGGGGAAGCAATGCGAGAAGGCAGTAAGAAGGGATGGGGGGATACTGGGATGCATAGGGAGAGGCATCAACAGTAGAAAACAGGGAAGTTGTTATCCCTCTGTACAGACAGTTGGTGAGACCCCATCTGGAGTACTGCGTGCAATTCTGGAGACCTCATCTCCACAAAGACATAGACAGAGTGGAGGCTGTTCAGAGGAGGGCAACCAAAATGGTGCAGGGTCTGCAGCAGAAGACATACGAGGAGAGACTAAAGCAGTTTAATATATGCCCTTGAGGAAAGGAGTGAGAGGGGGACAGGATAGAGAAACTTTCAAGTATCTCAAGGGAATTAATGTACAAGAAGGTAGCAGCTTTCAGAAAAAGAGATGTGCAAAAACAAGGGGGCACAATTTGAAGATGGGGGGGGGACGGCTCAGAGGTAGTGTTAGAAAGTATTGCAGATAGTGCAGGAATACACTATTTTTAAGCGAAAAAGATGTTCCAGGACTAGAGGGCATGGGATGAAGTTGGAGGGAGGACGATTCAGAGGAAACATGAGGAAGAATTTCTTCACAGAACGGGTGGTGGACAAGTGGAACACCCTGCCAGAGGAAGTGGTGGGGGCTGAAACAATCACGGGATTTAAGAATGCATGGGATAGACATAAAGGAATTCTGGAGGTCAGGGGTAAGGGGCAACAGACTTCTAGGAAAACATAAACTGAACTTACAAGCTCAAATGGGCAGACTGGGTGGGCCATAGGCCCTTATCTGCTGACAGTATCTACGTATCTATGTATTTTTTCACAGAGAGAGAGTTGTCGATGCATGGAACAGCCTTCCTGAGGAGGTTGTGGAGTCAGGAACAGTGGGAGAATTCAAGAATGCATGAGACAGACATAAGGCAATTCTAGTGGGGGGTAGGAGGAAGTAAGCTGTTGATTAATTAGAATCTGCAGCTTATCCATCAGGTGGGGAAATGGGCAGACTAGGTGGGCCAAGCGATCCTTATCTGCCATCAAATTCTATGTTTCTATGTATGGTGGGACATCCATCATTTCTTCATAATCCTCTTTCTCCTCATCCTCTACAGATTCCTGGGATGGGAGGTCGAGGGACTGAGCCACTTGCTTCGTGAAAGCAAAATATGAGGTAAAATCCTCTGTTCCCTTGTCAGGGGAATCTGGTCTATGAGGATCAGGGGAAATGTCTGGGTCGATGGGATCCCCATAATCCTCATCCTCATCTTCATCATCAGGCTCATCTCCAAAATCATTATCCCCAAAAGGCTCACCACTTTGGTCTATTAAACCGGGGATTACCTGTGAACTGGGAGTTTGAGGAACCGGTTGCTTACCAACCGGAACCAGGGACTGAAGAGACTGAACAATCCTGATTGTGTTATCAATCTCTTCAGCAGAAGGAACCGCGGTTTGTTTTGTTTGCGGTTCCTGGTGCTTTTCCATTTTTATCTTTGTAACTGGGACGGCCAGTTCAGCAGCCTTATCCGCGGTATGTTTTTTTTAGTAGAGCTATTGCCCCTTTCACAGGGCAGCTCCTCCAGTTCATCCCGTTGCTCCACGGCTGGGTTAGCAGCCTTTTCAGCCTTCCTTTCCTTCAGTCTTTCTAACCGTCTGTCAATGGTAGACTGAGGAAAATTAGCACAGATCTCACAGTCTGTCTGTAGGTGGTCAGACCCCAGACAGAACAAGCAAATAAGGTGCGGATCTGCTTTTCCAAAAAGTTCCCCACACTCAGTACAGTGCTGGAAACCTGTGGGTCCTAGAAACATAGACTTTGATGGCAGATAAGGACCGCTAGGCCCATCTAGTCCTGTTCTCTTTTTTGTTTTCTGTGACATAACACAGATACCACACAAAAAGTAAACTTATTTTTTTTGTCGGTTCTGGAAATTGGCTATAAAAGTCAGGAGTTATGCCGGAAAATTCCAATGAAAACAAGCCAAGGAGTTACACCGGTTGAATTTGACCCCCAAACCACGAGTTACCCTGGTTAAATTCAAAACAAACTAACTGACTATACCAAGTCGAAACAGAAATGTAAACTTTAAACTATAAGAAAAAATTACTCACTTTAGTAATTATATTTCTTCTAATGGAGTCTTGCTGTATTCTGACAATTGCAGTGATTCCCAACCTTTGAACTGCCCTGGAGAACTAAGGGTTAACTTTCCATGCAGGGCATGGAACGCTGAGCTCGAGCTCGGTTGAAGTCTCTGTGTGGAGAGTTTTGAACTTAAACCATCAGATTCTTACGAGCCCAACTAAACTAAAAATTCTATGTGGAAATTGTAAAAATTCTACTAGCCAACTGGCCGAAAAGTTTTGGATTCCCAAAGAAAGACTCAAGTCAGGAAACCCAAGACCAAAACCCAATGTATTCAAAAATAACAATAACAAATAAGCACACCCAAACAAAAAGGGAGGAGGTGCAAGCAAATACATCCTGGGGTGCAACACTGCACTGCCCACCCACTTCCAAAAACAGGTTCTGAGAGGGAGGCAGGAGGGAGGTCAGAATACAGCAAGACTCATTAGAAGAAATATAATTACTAAGGTGAGTAATTTTTTCTTCAAACAACATGAAGTCTTGCTGTATTCTGACAACTGCAGACTACTACAGTATCTCCAAGGAGGAGGGACAGAAACTACTTTGGGAATAGGCTCTGAAGTACTGTTGTGTTAAACCCAGCATCACCCTAGCCTGGATATCCAGAGAGTAATGCTTGGTAAAGGAATGGACTGTTTTCCAGGTGGCTGCTTGACAAATTTCTAGAAGAGGGATATCCCTGGCAGCAGCCAGGAAGCAGCTGTACCTCTAGGAATGAGTCCTCAGGCCTGAGGGTGGAGTTTTTCCCAGTTTTCGCAGAATTGTATACAAGACACAATCCACCTGGCAACAGATCTTTTGGTGGCAAGTTTCCCCTTTCCCACTTCTCCAGAAGTGAGGAACAACTGGAGGGAGTCAAACCTGTGACCCTTGGTACGTTCTATGTAGTAACTAAGGGCTCTTTTGACATCTAAACTGTGTAGTCTCCTCTCTCCAGAGGAAGAATGATCAGTGAAGAAAACAGGGAGAGACATAGACTGGTTTCAATGGAAGTCTGAAACCACTTTGGGCAAGAACCTTCTATTGGTTCTAAGGACCACTTTATACCTATGAAAGGAGATAAAATCAGGTTCCACTGACAGGGCTTGCAATTCACTGATACGCCTGGCAGAGGTAATGGCTACCAAGAACAGAGTTTTCCAAGTCAAGTAATTAAGCTCTTCTGAAGACATAGGCTCAAAGGGGGGGGGTTGCATAAGTTGAGCAATGCAAACATTCAAATCCCAGGGAGGGGCAGGGTTTCTAAAAGGGGGATTGGTGTGAAACCATCCTTTAAAAAATTTACAGAACACAGGATGGGAAGATAGTGAGGAAGGCTTCCCCACAGACAAAAATGCAGAAACAGCTGACAAGTGTACCTTGAAAGTAGCTGGTCTGAGGCCTAGGTCATTAAGATGGGACCATATAATCCAAAACCGTAGGCAATTCAGCAGTGTCTGGAGAAATATTCTTCTTAGAACACCAAATGACGAATATTTTCCATTTGGAGTTGTAAGTCTTTCTGGTGGAGGGCTTTAGAGTAGCCTTGAGGATATCCAGAACCCCTTGGGAAAGATGCAGATCTGCAAACTCTAACTCTTCAAGAGCCATGCTTTGAGATTGAGAGACTGAAGGTTGGGGTATCAAATCTTCCCTGAGAGGATGTTAACAGGTTGTAATTCCTGGGAAGAGACAAGGGAAGATGGACTGCTAGGGACGGCAACAGGGGGTACCAGGGCTGTCTGGCACAATCTGGAACAATCAGAATCATCTTGCATGGCTGAGACCTTATTTTTACCAAAACTTTGAATAGGAGAGGGAAGCGGGGAAAAGCATACAGGAACTT
Organism: Neoceratodus forsteri; assembly: GCA_016271365.2. NCBI lineage: Eukaryota > Metazoa > Chordata > Ceratodontiformes > Ceratodontidae > Neoceratodus > Neoceratodus forsteri. The sequence continues at coordinate 499,423,041 of CM028129.1, read as the reverse complement.
CCCTTCCCAATTGAGGATCATGGCGTCCAGAGGGAGAGAGCCCAGGACTGGAGGTCTGCAACAAAAGAGAGGGAGTTGGTGATTGTCTGGGGGCTGCAAAGAGATCTATCTCTGGAGTGTCCCACCTTGAAAAAATCACTTTCAAAACCTGAGGGTCCAGGGACCATTCGTGATGGCCCTGGGAAATCCTGCTCAGTGCATCTGCTAGCACATTGTCCTTGTGAACTGCTACAAGAGAGGCTTGCAGGGAATAAGCCAGGGACCACAACTTCATGGCTTCTGTGCACAAGGCCGTGGACCGAGTGCCTCCCTGCTTGTTGATGTATCACATGGTGGTAGTGTTGTCTGTTCTGACTTGAACCACCTTGTTCTCAACTGACTGTGAGAATGCTTTTAGAGCCAGAAAAACTGCCCTGAGCTCTAGAAGACTGATGTGGAGAAGGGATTCTTGGGGAGACCACAGGCCCTGGGCAGTAAGGGACCCCAGGTGGGCTCCCCAGCCCGGAAGAGAAGCATCCGTGGACCACTGAACAAGGCTGAGCAACAAAAGCAACACCTTGCCTTAAATTGTCCTGATCCTGCCACCACTGGAGGGCCTGGATCAAGGTCAGAGTCAATGGAATCAGTTTGGTAAGGGAGTCCTTTCTCTGAGACCAGAAAGCTCTCAGGTGGAACTGAATATCCCTCATCTGGAATCTTGCCCCTTGGACCACTGCTGTTGAAGCTGCCATGTGGCCCAAGAGCTGGAGGAAATGCCTTGCTGGTCGAGATACCTGAAGGCTGAAGGAAGAAGCTAGTTTCATAAGAGCCCTTGCCCTTTCTAAAGGAAGGAAGGAAGAAAGGCTCTTGCTCTGAGTGTATCCAGTTCTGCCCCTATAAAGGTAAGGAGCTAGACTGGTTCGAGAACTGACTTGGGAAGGTTGAGGAGAAATCCTAGGGAAGTGAGCACTTGCTGGGTCACTTGCAGATTAGACTTGACTTGGTCTGGAGACTGACCCACTATTAGCCAATCGTCCAGATAAGGAAATATGGAAATATTTTGCCTTCTTAGAAAAGCAACTACTACTGCCAGGCACTTTGTGAAACCCTGGGGCTGAGGTTAGGCCAAAGGGCATTGCTCTGAACTGATAGTGGCCTGAGGGTAACTTGAACCTGAGGCACTTTCTGTGGGAGCACCTGATGGAAATGTGAAAGCAGGCATCTTTGAGGTCCAGGGAGGCTAGCCAGTCCCCTGGCCTTAGAGAGGGAAGGATTATTCCAGGAGTTATCATCTTGAACTTTGGCTTTAAAAGATGTTTGTTCAGATATCTTAGGTCCAGGATGGGTCACCACTCCCCTATCTTTTTGGGGGACAGGAAGTACCTGGAGTACAGTCCTTTGCCCCAGTGTAGGGCAGGTATTCTCTCTATAGCTCTTAAAGCTAGGAGAGAAGAAACCTCTGCCTCTAGGGCAAGGGTTTCCGAAAGATTTGCAGATGGAAAAGATCTGGCTCTCATCTTTGGAAATTTTTTGAAGCTGAGTACCAGTCCCTGGCTTACTACTTCCAGGACGACTTGTCTGATGTAATAGACATCCAGTCCTGGACAAAGTAAGCCAGCCTGCCCCCTACTGGAATAGGAGAGTCGACCCGGGAAGACCCATCAGGGTGTCTGCTTGGCAGGGGCTTTAGGCTGAGGGGTGGATGCAGGCCTGCTCATCCCCCTTCTGCCTCTCCCTCTGAAGAACCCCCTCTGAGAAAAGGAAGAAGAGGCCTGTGCTTGATAAAAAGGCCTGCCCCTGCCCCTAGACTGCTGCCTTTGAGGAGTTGCCTGCCTTTCCTTGGCCTGGGCACGGCTATGAGTGGTCCTGTACTCGATCATATTCTTCATGTAATTCTCTGTCTGCTCCCCAAACAGAGAATTACCCACTACAGGAAAATCCATGGCCTTAGCCTGGGTGTCCTGCAAGAGGCTAGTACATCTGAGCCAAGCCATCCTCCGAAGCGCCACAGATGTAGCCATGACTCTTGATGAAACATCATTAGAGTCCACAGCAGCATGAAACTGAACCTTAGATGCCTCAATCCCATCTGCAGCCACTGCCTCCAGCTCCTTGGCTAGCTGGGGGGAGGCCTGTTTAGCCAGTGCCAGTACAGTGTCCCACCTGGACTTCTGGTACCTGGCTGTATAGGCCATGTAATTCGCCTGCCTGAGTCCCAAAGAAGATGCCATGTACTGCTTATTTGCCATGGCATCAATCTTCCTGGAGTCCTTTTCAGGGGGGTGTGAAGCCAAGGGAATATTTTCCTTGTCACAGGCAGCAGCCTGCACTACCCAAACATGGCTGCATTGGTGATATAAGAACTCCGTGCCTAAGCCAGAGAGTGCATACCTCTTGTCCATTCTTTTATCCACAGGAGGTATAGTGTTAGGAGACTAAGATTTTTTGTGTCTGTTTCCCAAAAGATTTATGGAGGGGAATAGACAGTCTCCTGGACTCTGGGATATCCATCATCTCTACATAATCAGGCTCTTCTTGATCTTCCACAGCCTCCTCCATAGGAAGCTGGAGGGTTTCAGCCACTTTTCTGTAAAACATAAAGTGGGAAGGGGACTCAGAAAGCCTAGGAGGAAACACCTGATGGTCTGTCTGGGGAGATGTCCAGTTCCACAGGCACATCCAGACCTTCACTTACATCATAATCCTCAAAATCCCCTTCCTCTTCAAACTCCGGTTCATAAAAATCTTCAAGGGTATACTCTTGAACTGGGGGAACCAACCGAACCGAACCCCTGCCAGAAGGAGCCGGATCGGTAGGAACCGGACAGAGCGATTCTACAATCTGAATCGCCCTGGCTATCTCCTCGGCAGTCGGAACATGAACCTCTGGATCTGAACCGGTCGATTTATCTTTGCGCTTTCTTTATGTCGGAACCGATCCCTCAGAATCGGCTCTCCTTTTGCCCGAAGAAGTATCGCCCTGGTCAGAGGGCACTCCTTCTGGTTCGGTCGAAACCGAACCGGGCTGGCCATCCAGGTCAGCGGACTTCTCGGCCTCCTTTTCCCTCAGTCTACCTAATCTCTTCTAGCGAGATTTGGGAAAGTTTTACATATTTGGCAGTCTGAAACGAGGTGGTCAAACCCCAGACAAAACACAGGTGGTGTGGGATCGGCCTTAGCAAAGACCTCCCACACTCACTGCAGTGTTGAATCCAGTGGGCTCATTTTTTTCTTGGGTTTCTCAGACATGGCCAACCTAACCAAACTTACCCTTTTTGGCAACACGCCAGGCAAGACTCCTTATCGGGATTCCTATTCCGTGTCTGATATTGGAAAAAACTGGTTAAACTGCGTTTTTTAGAACCGATAAGAACCGTAACCACACACCAAGTATAACAAAATTCACAAACAAATGGTCGGTTCAGCCGAACCGACTGCACTTTTACAAGTTCCACACAGAAAAATAGAATAATTCCTATCTAGTACTCACGGCACCACAGACAGGAGACTAAACTGACTATGCGGATACTTTTTTTTCGGTTTACACCGACGAAAAACTGAAAACTTTAACCGACTTTGAACCAAGCTGAAGGAGAAATCTCCGGAGCGACCGTTCAGTGAGGTGGAGTAAAGAGTCTGACAGTTTAAGTTCAACACACTCCAGACAGAGACTTCAACCGAGCTCGAGCTCAGCGTTCCATGCCCTGCATGGAAAGTTAAACCTTAGTTCTCTGGGGCAGTTCAAAGGTTGGGAATAACTGCAATTGTCACAATACAGCAAGACTTCATGTTGTTTGAAATGAAAACACAAATACGGAGACTGTCGGTTTCCTCTCGGTTAAGGAACTGGGAAGAAAACGACTACTTAACCCTCTAAACTAAAAATGTAAACAATTACTACCTGAAAACCAAGGACTGAAAGGAATACCAATAAAATAAAGTTTACTAGTGAATAAACTGAGAAAAATAAAGTTTCTTCAAGCGATGAAGGAGAGCTCTCCAGAGAGGTCTTACTGAGGCAAGCAGAGTAAAGAATCTGACGGTTTGGAGCGGTTTACCAGGGACAGTGATTTGAAAACCAAGCTTGAGCCTAGCATTCCATCATTTGCATAGGTTCTTTTAACCATTTCAGCTCCGGAGCAATCCTATCATGAGACCATACTGCATAAGTCAGAATACAGTAAGATTTCCTGGCATTTGAAAAAAAAGGCTTTTGGCAGCTACAAGAAAAGGCAAGGAGAGAAGGAATGGGGAAGAGTACCAAATGAAAACTAGGCAAGCAAAGGCTGACACTGGGCCGTGTATTGCGGAGGGGGCAAGGGTGGTAAAAAACAATTTTTCAGATATAATACAGAAGAAGGAAGCAGTGAGGGGGTACTGTTAGGCTATATGAAAGAGGGTAGGGTAGAAGATGAAGATTAACAAAAAAGCAGCCATCCTAAATGATTACTTCTGTTCTGTCTTCACAAGGAAAGACAGTGGGTTCCCTGCCTGAAAGTGGCATCAAGGTGGCTGCGAGGAACATTTCCTGAAATGAGGCAGCCAGTATTTACCAGAGAAAGGGTCCAGAAGAGGCTTGAAGCCCTAAAGGTAAAGACCTAGAGCCAGATCAGACATACCCAAGGGTGTTCAAGGAATTGGTTGCGGAATTGGCTGAATCCCTAGTAGAGCTATTCAATAGCTCAATTTAGACAAAGGTAGTTCCGAAAGACTGCAGGGTAGCGGACACAGTACTGTTACACAAGGGGAGGGGACAAGGAGCAACCAGGAAATTACAGACCCCGTCAGCCTTACCTCTGGATTGGGTAAACTGATGGAGTCACTGATCAAAGAGGACCTCATGGACCATCTAGGCAGCAACAGTCTACAAGACAGTAAACAGCATGGGTTTGTGGCAGAACGCTCTCCTCAGATCAACCTGGTAAGTCTTCTATGAGGGTGTAACAAAGGTACTAGATAAGGGCCACACTATGGATTTATTCTACATGGATTTCAGTAAGGCTTTGAACTCTGTGCCAAACAGAAGACTGCTGAAGAAGCTAGAGGATCTGGGGAAAACTGGTTGAAGAAGAGATAGCAAGGGATGGTGGTAAACGGGGTCAAATCGGAAGAGAGGGAGGTCAAGAGTGAGGTGCCGCAGGGACCTGTCCTGGGTCCTAGCCACTTCAATATATTCATCAGCGACACCAGAGAGGGCAGCTGAGGTAATCTGTGTCTCTTTGCGGAGGACATAAAGCTCTGTGATAAGGTAGCTAGCGATGAAGGGATCGGGGAGATACAGCAGGATTTACAAAGGTTATAGAAGTGGTCTAAGGTTTACAGTCAAAATTCAACACCAAAAATGCAAGGTTACATACCGGGAGAGACCAGGACAGAGTACTGGATGGGAGGGTTAAACTGAGCACTACAGCAGAGGAACTTGACCTGGGGTCATCATTAGTGACTCCTCAAAAATCAAGCCAGTGTAACAAGGCCTGTAGTAAGGCTAATAGGATGCTGAGGTGTACTGGAAGGGCTATTGACAGCTGGCAAAAGGAGATACTTCTATGTTTCTATAGGTCACTGGTGAGGCTACATCTGAGAATACTGTGCTCAGTTCTGGAGTCCTCAGCTAAGGAAAGACAAGGATAGACAAGAGAGGGTACAATACAGGGTGACTAAGATGATTCAGGAGTACAGAGTCAAGAACCCGAGGTCACGAGTGGAACCTGGAGGGGTGACGGTTTAAGAAGGATGTGAGGAAAGTACAGTTACGTAAGAACTTACCGTAACAGTGGATCTTTGAGAGAGGCTCTTGCAGTAGTTAATTACAAATAGGACTGACATTGGCAGGGGGCAGGACCCCACGGAAAAATTTCTAGCTAGCAGTCTCCGGCGAGGGACCGCCCCCACATCAGGTGACCAGCATCAAGAGATGTCGTATAAAGGGGCGGTCCCTCACGTCCGCCTTCCAGTTCTTTACCGCCACAGGCCACAAGGGGCCGGACGAGAGAGAAGCGGATAGTTCCCCTCACTGGAAAAGGAGCTGAAAAAGCTTAGGGGGATGGAGGGCGGGAAGGTATTACCTACTGCAAGAGCCTCTCGAAGATCTACTGTTACGTAAGTTCTACGTGAATTGTACTATCTTACTTTGAGAGGGCTCTTGGCAGGTAATTACAAATAGGACGGAGTCCCAAGCAGTCTGGAACAAGAAGAAGCACAAGGGAGGAGGAAAGCTACTCAAAGCAGATCCTCTAGCTGTGAAGGCCTTAAGAAAGGAGGCCTTGCAGAACAGCGAGCCCGAAGCCTGCTCTATGGCGAGAGGCAATATCCAAACTGTAGTGTTTTGCAAATGTGTGGACAGAAGTCCAAGTGGCGGCAGCACAGATGTCTGCCGCTGACACGTTCCTGAAACATGCCGCCGAGGCAGCGACTCCTCTGGTGGAGTGTCCTCTTACTTGACCCGGGAAGGTCTTGTTGTACTTGTCGTAACAGAAAGTGATGCAATGAGCCAACCATTTAGACAGGCATTGCTTAGAAACAGCATTGCCTTCTCTTTTGGGTGCAAAAGAGACAGTCGATCAGTCTTTCTGAGATCCTTTGTTCTGTTAGTGTAGTATCTCAGAATCCGGTGGACAGCCATAGTGTGAAGTAGATACTCCCCTTGATTGGAGTACTGTGTAAAGAAAGCGGGTAACTCTATGGACTGGTTCAATGTAGATTCCGCTACCACCTTGGGGAGAAACTTAGGATTGGTGCACAGAGCCACACGTTCCTTGTGAAAACTCAAGTATGGAATTTTACACATCAGGGCCTGGAGCTCGGAGATCCTTCGAGCAGAGGTAATGGCCACTAGGAAGAGCGTCTTCCATGAAAGGAACTTCAAGTCTGCAGAAGCTGCTGGTTCAAAAGGAGACAAAGTAAGTTTCTCAAGAACAAAATTCAAATCCAAGGAGGGGCAGGGGACTCGGATAGGGGGTCTCAGGTGAAGAACCCCTCTGAGGAAAGTCTTAGAGACTTCCAGTTGAGCAAATGTCCTGTCTGCAAAGGGAACATGATAGGCCGAAATGGCCGCCATGTGAACTTTCAGAGACGAGTGACTAAGACCCAGGTCAAAGAGATAACGCAGGTAACTCCAGCAGCTGCCCAACTGAGCAGGAGAAGGGATCGAAGTCTTCCGAAGTGGCCCAGACTGTGAACCTTTTCCACTTCATGGCATAAGTAGACCTAGTGGAGGGTTTCCTAGCCTCCACCAGGATCTCCGCCACCTGGGGAGAAACTCCAAAGTGGGCTTAAGCTAAGTCTGCAGGAGCCATGCATGTAGCTGAAGGGACTTGAGACCTGGATGGACCAGGGTCCCCTGATCCTGGGTCAGTAAAATTCGTGGAAGAGGAAGAGGTGGTTCCTCTGAGTATTGTTGCAGAAGAGAGAACCAAACTTGCCTAGGCCAGAAAGGAGCTATCAGAATCATTCGTGCTCCTTCTGAGCAGAGTTTCTGCAAGACTCACGGGATCAGAGGAATTGGGAGAAAGGCATAGACAAATCTGTCCTTCCAATCTAGAGACAGAGTGTCTCTCCAGAAAATGCCTTGCTCTTGAATGAGCGAGCAGAAGTCGGGAAGCTTTGTGTTTTGAGGGGAAGTGAACAGGTCGACCTGTGGTGTTCCCCAACGTAGGAAGATATCGTCTAGGACCCCCTGATCCAGTTCCCACTCATGAGCTAGAGCAGACGAGCGACTGTTTGTCTGCTAAGGTGTTCTCGACCCCCGGAACATGAATTGCCGTAAGGTGAAGGTCGTGTTGTGCTGCCCAATCCCAAACTCTCATTGCTTCCCTGCAAAGAGGATGGGACCATGTCCCTCCCTGTTTGTTGATGTACCACACCACACACATATTGTCCGTCTGGACGGCTAGGTGGCCAGGAAGGAGATACAGATGAAGAGTTTGGAGAGCATAAAGTATCACCCGAAGCTCGAGCACATTGATGTGAAGTGTTTGTTCAAGCTTGGACCAAGAGCCCTGGGTCTGATGAGGACCGAGATGGTCTCCCCAACCTTCGCCGGAGGCGTCTGTGGTCAGAGTCTGGGAGGGGGGAGGAAGAAAGAATGGACCTCCCCGAAGAAGGTTCTCTCGAACCATCCACCACTGCAAGTCTCGAACCATGGGAGAGGAGACTAGGACCAACTGGTCCAAGTCGTCCACCAACTGATCCCACTGGGAGCGAAGCGTCCACTGAGAGACCCTCATGTGGAGCCGAGCGCGAGGGACTGTCGGGATAGCAGCCGCCATAAGCCCGAGGAGGCGAAGAACCGACCTTGCACTGACCCGCCTGCAGCCGGACAACAGGCTTACCTGAGTCTGGAGAGTGGCCGCCCTGTCCAGTGGCATGAAGGCCCTGCTAAGGGTCGTGTCCAGTATCGGCCCGATAAACTGGAGCCTCTGGGATGGGATCAAGTGAGACTTGGAATGGTTGATGGTAATACCCAGATAGGCAAAAAACAGCTGGGTGAGGGAGAGGCAGTGCAGGAGTTCCTCCCTGGATGAGGCTGCCAGGAGCCAATCGTCCAGGTACGGGAAAACCTGAACCCCCCGGGTATGCAGGTAGGCCACCACCACCGCAAGGCAGTTGGTAAATACTCAGGGAGCCGAGAAGAGGCCAAATGGAAGTGCCTTGAACTGGTAGTGGTCCCCTGAAAAGCAAAACGAAGATATCTGCGGTGAGACGGGCGGATAGAAATGTGCAGGTAAGCATCCTGCATATCCAGAGAGCACAGCCACTGTCCCGAACGGAGGAGGGGCAGAAGGCTCTGCAGTGAGAGCATCCTGAACCCCTTGTACTCCACGAATAGGTTCAGGAAACTGAGATCTAGAACAGGTCTTACATCTCCTGTCTTCTTCGGGACCAGGAAGAAGTGGGAATAGTAACCCGTTCCCTGCAGAGGAAGGGGGACAGGTTCTATTGCCTCTTTTAGCAAAAGTGCTGAAATCTCTTCCTGGACCAGAAGAAGATGTTCCCAAGAATATGACGACCTTGGGGGAGGGTGACAAGGTGGTTTCTGTAGAAACTCTATTGAGTGTCCTTCTGCGACTAGCTGGAGCACCCATGAATCTGATGTTATCCTCTCCCAGCCCGGAAGCCTCCCTCCTACCGGTTCCTCCAGGAAGCCCAGAGGCTGTGGGAGAGGGAAGGAGTCAGATGGTGTGGGGCAGCACCACAGCTGAAGCTCCTGCTGCTTTTTTGGGTTGGGGGGCTTGGCAGCTGGGGGGGCCCCGACGTTTGGTGGCCCTCTTTCCCTGTGGTCTCGCTTTTGGACAATTCCGTCTGCAAAAAGGACGGCGCTGTGATTGATGGGGATGATACACAGAGTCCACAGACTTTAGTGCCGTCCCCTTCTCCTGCAGGTCGGTGATGATGTCCTTGATATCACCCCCAAACAGCACCGAACCCTGGAAGGGTGCTTCCTGGATGGCGGACTACACTTCCGAGACCAACCCTGACACTCGGAGCAAAGCATGACGCCGTAGGCCTATGGTGAAAGCTGAGCTCCTACCAGCAGTGTCCACTGCATCGTAGGTCACACGAAAGATGTGCCGACTGGCCGAATGTGCAGAGCGGACAAGGTCAGCCACTTCCTGCTTGACTTGAGAGTCCGGAAGGGAGTCCAATTTAGATTCCACCTCACTGAGAATAGCCTTCTGGTAATCCCCCATGTGACCGACATAGTTCAAGGCCCTAATACCCAGAGTGGAAGAAGCGAAAATCTTCTTGCCATACTGGTCCAGAAGGCGGGATTCCTTGTCAGGTGGAGATGAGCTGAGGTGTTTGGGGTGAGCTGACCGGCCATGAGCGGCGCAAATCACAACCGAGTCAGCTCGAGGGTGGGAGTCTAAATAGTCAACACCCTCGGGAGCCTGGTATAGCCTGTTCGACTTCCTGGGAAATGGGGCTAAGGCTGACAGCTGTTTCCATACTGTGGTGATAAGGTCGGCATGAGGCTCGATCCAGGGTGGCACCAAAGTGAGAGCTCTCACGGGCAGATCCAGATGCTCAGCGAGTTTTTTACACCGGGGGTCTGGCTCCAAGGATTGCCACTTATGTACTTCCTGGATCTTACGTAGCAACTCCGTGAAGGAAGGATCCTCCGGAGGAGACTTCGGACGAGTCCTTGGCCAGGGCTTGGACAGAGAGCGTGGCTCGTTGTCTTGCTCGGAACAACCATCGGAAGCATCCGAGGTGTCCGAGGAAGAAGAAGTAGACTCCCTCTCCCAACGAGGGGGAGGAACGGACCCCTTGGGAAGCCCCCGGGGAAGAGTGTCCTGCCCCTCTCTGGACCCAGAGTGTTTAGCCCTGGTGTCTGGAGGTGGGGAGGGAGTTTGTCATCGTGGACGTACTGGAACTGGCACCGGCACAGTCATTGGAAGACGACTCTCCACCTCTCTGGTGAGCTGAGCCTTGGCCTCAGCCCACCAGGAGGCCAGAGTCTCCTGCAGATCCACTGGCAGCTGGGGGGGGGGGCGGTGGAGGATGAGGGGGATACGGGTATGGACTATACCCATAAGGCGCATATCCGTAACTCGACGGCGGGAAGCCCGGCGTCGGGTATTGAGGCGCCAGGTACTGCAGCGTCGGATAGGTCGGTGCCGGGTACTGAGGCGTTGGATACTGCGGTCCCGGGTATGACGGCATCGGATACCCAGGAACCGGGGTGGGGAGGGCTGCCAGAATAGACGGCCAGGCCGGAAGCCCTACAGGCAGATCTTGAGCAGAAGGCCCAGAGGGTGGAGGGCCTGGCGTCGGGGCGGCATCTGGGAGGGGGATCTCGCCCGGAGTTGGCAATACCGGCATCTGAGCCGCCATCCGAGGTGCCGGCGTCAGAGCCGCAGAGGCATCCGGGGAGCCGATGTCAGATCGGTCGGACCAGCGGGTGGACGGTCTGATGGAGGTGGAACAGTAACCTCAGCATCGCCCAGGGATGGAGGGGAGAAATCCTCGGGGTCGGGCTGAGGAGACCCAGAGTCCCCGGAGGGCATCAAAGGCTGCGGGGAGCCGGAACGACGGACGTGGAGGGTCCAGCGCCGGTTTTCCGCCAGCGGACGCCGGGCGACCGACGTAAGCGGCTAACGAGCGGATCGGACTGGCATCTGACTTAACGGACCTACTCGCCGAGGCGGACCCGCATGATGAGGGGTGGCCTGGTCAGGCGGAATAGGGACCGCACGCTGCCCCGAAAGGTTGGGCGACTTACCGACCTTCTCCGTGCAGGCGTCGGAGGAGCCGACGTCTGGCTTATCGGAACCGCTCGCACCAGTAGGCAGCGAAACCACGGCTTTACCAGGGCGGAGGCCTCAAAAGCCCAAGGGCTCGAGCACGGAACCAGACGGGTGGGCTGACGCCACTTAGAAACCTCTAAGGCGGCTGCCAGGGGATAGAAAACCTCGGGGATGTTACTTTTTAGTACTGCATACCCGAGGAAGTCGGGTGGGTGAGGAGCCCTTGTCCCGGTACTTTTCTTTATCCTTTTTCTTGCGATGGCCTTCAGGGGAAGCTGACGCCTGCTGAAGCTTTTTCAATTCTTTCTCCATGGAGCTCATTTTCTTTTTCAAAATATGGGCCTCCAGGGACTGCTGCCGCCTTCTCCGGGTGGCCGCGTTAAAACTAAGGCAGTGCTGGCAGTTCTCTACCGGATGGTCAGGGCCTAGGCAAAAAAAGGCGCAGGGAATGGCCTTCCTTGTGGGGGAGTTCAGCGCTGCACGAGTCGCACTTGTTTTTGTGCTCAGAGGGTGTAGGGGACGACATACACTGACGAATACCTGATGGATGATAGGAAAAAATCGAAAATACTCTGTGAAATACCGACGATAGAGCCTGACGAGCAAGGAACTTTACTGCGAGGCGCTGGCATGAGCTAACAGCAGGAAAGAACTGGAAGGCAGGTGTGAGGGATCGCCCCTTTATACCAACGTCTCTTGACGCCGGTCACCTGACGTGTGGGTGGTCCCTCGCCAGAGACTTCTAGCTAGAAATTTTTCCGTGGGGTCCTGCTGCCTGCCGACGTCAGTCCTATTTGTAATTACCTACTGCAAGAGCCCTCTCGAAGTAAGATGTTCTATTTTACAGAAAGGGTGGTGGAGCTGTGGAACAGTCTGCCATGGGAGACTGTGGGCGCCAAGACCATAAATGGTTTCAAGCATGATGTGGGACAGAGTGAAGGGTTTACTGGTTACACAGATCAGTATAGTGGGTGGGCTGGGAGGGATAAAACCCCATATGGACAACAGGTCCCAGGGCAGATAGGGCTTTCTGGGAAGACCAGATGCACCTTTAGTCTTCTTCTACCATCACTGTCAATGTTTCTACTTGCCTGTAGCAATGCCTAGGAAGCAAATACTTGCCTGCGTCTGCCTATCCCTATGACATTAAATCTGCAGTTTCCGAAACTCTACTACCTGTAGAAACAGAGAACCTGAGAAGGGGGATGGCACCATACAGTCCTACTTACAGCAGAACCAGTCATAATTGTTTTCATATATTTCCCATGATGATCTGCATTATAGGATCATTTGTAATTTTGTACAACCAGAGAGAAAGATACAGAAGTGTGTAAATCACGGTGTCAATTCTGATTTATGCTGACAAGCAGAAGCTTTGAAAGAAGCACTGTTTGCGTATGGTTTAAAATGCTCACCGTAGTGCACTGTATCCCTGGCAGAGGCTAACACAGCACAAGACTCTCTCCTGGTTGGCCTGGGACTCTCCCAGGTACTTGCAGACAATGTTACCGCCCAGGCTGAACCCTACCACAACCAGCTGGGTCTCTGGCAAGGCTTTCTTGATGTAGCTAACCATGGCTCCAAACTCCCAGGTACAGCCTGAAAAAAACAAGAGAAGAAAACAACTTACTCAAAGTGACACAACTTCAACAATTAGTCTTAGATGCCACATCATCGATAGGCAGTGGCACTGCAAAGATGAGTGAACGCCTTGGTTTAGATTCTTGACATTGGTCACTAGTAAATTTAGTTTTGTAGCAAACTTTCTGGGACTGGGACTCCTACACTACAGCTGAGTGGGACCTGTGAAAATCTACAACCCAAAAACATTCTCTACCAGAAGCTCTCAAGCAACTCCAAAGCAAGATCTGTAGGATACTGCAATATACCCGGTTATCAAAGTATAAATACATAAACACATTTATGTGTTTGTTGGCTGGTTACCCAGGAAGGTAGACTAGGTTTTACGACTCACTTACTGTTATGTCCTGGGGAGCACCAAGGTACAATATAAGATCTGCATTCACAGCTTTTTTCTTTCCACAACAGGTGGTGTGGCTCTGGAACACTCTACCATCAACAGTTGTGAATAGAAAAACAAGATCTAAAAAAATACATGAATAAATAAATAATAAAATAATCTCGAAAGGGATGGCCTAAGCCTCGATCACTGAAGGGGGGGGCCTAGGCTTCTTCTGTCTACAGACTGCCATTTAAGCATTTTTTATGCTTTTGTATGGATAAAAATAAAAGGTTGGGGCCACCCTCCCTCAAAATATTATTTTCAGTAAAAGTTCAGAAAGCCTGAGACAGAATGGGAGATGCGAGGATATGACTTGTTGGATGCTTCCATTCAATGTGTGCACAGTCTCTAGAAATCCCCTTTGTGATATCCCATCTTATTAACTGTTTTTTTTTTTTTTTAAACTTGGTGTAAAAAAAAAAAAAAATTGGGTAATCATCCCTGTAGCATTGCTATCTTTTTCATGCAGGCTTTAGTAAGGCAAGACTGCAGCCGCACTGGTCCCTGGAAAATAGGAGCAGTATCAGATCCACAATAGAGGCTGATGGTGGCTTGGTAGCATGGAGAGGCAGGGGGTGGGTTAGTAACAACAGCGACACTTCAGCCTGCTGCACAGGCTGTGGAGAAACCACAAGTGTCCCCATTCGTAAATGTTGTGGAGCCAGTGGGGCTCACCCCCTGGAGAAGGTCAGGTAGCAAATCAGAAATAGGAGTAAGTGGATATCTTCTTTCTGCTGCAACAAATGAAAAAGAGACTAAAGGAAAAGCATGGAAAGAAAGGGGACAATAAGAAGGTTAAGAAACCCAAGGCTGAACCCAGGTCTAAGAAGTGGTCAGAAGGTTTCATCATTAGGGCCACGACCCTTTGCCAGGAGTGCATGCCACTACTGATTTTTATGTTGGCTCGCGTGTGCGCGCGAGGTAACATATTGCGGTAGTAGCAGATTTGGAGGTACGGTCACTCTAGGCGAATGCAGGGCACGCATCAGTAGGTGCGTCCCTCATTCCCCAATAAGCCAGCATGCAGGCACTGACACCAGACATACGTAAACTGGCCACCAGATCAAACAAAAGTGCTGCTGCAATGAGAGGTAAGCTTGTCATGAAGTGGCACGATAACACGCATCCCGACGTGCCTTTACTGGAGAAGTTTTCCAGTAAACATGGCGAGACTGACTGCCGCTGCGCACATTGCCAACTTCAAGGGTGCCCAATCCCCTTGACAGCATGCCCCGACCCACTTCATTTGCCGACAGGGAGCCCACTCCTTGCTGGCATAATCCCCATCGGCTTCAGTCCCCCCTGCCCAGTACAATTTGCTGACGGGGGAGACCACTCCCCATCGGCATAATGTGCCCAACCACCGATTTGTGCTGGGTGCTGAGGGGGTGCCCAATCCCCCTTGGCATCATGCGTGCCCCGCCCACCCGTTTCTGTGCCGACTGGGGGGCCCAATCCCTGTCTGCTGCGGTCCCCCTCCCCATAATGCAGGTGATACACTGGGAGCCCACCCCAGTGTACCAAACACCTTTAAAAAAAGAAAACCGACCTTCATTGCCTTTTTTTCTCCTGTAAATGAAGGAAACGGTCCCTCTGGGTCTCTCCTGCCCCCTCCCACAACCCGCGCCAACCCTCTGCATACCCTGCCTCTCCACACACACCCTCATCCCATACTTACCTCCGGGGCCCGGCACGACAATCTTCAGTGGCTCGGGAACACGGCTGCACTCTTCAAAGCCAACCACGAACTGATGAAATGCCGGTAAGCTGTATAATGGCACAATTAGGATTTTTTCAACTTTGGTGCATATCTCAGGCATTTTTGGGAATTTGGGCACCAAATCTTCAACATGGGGTTATTGGGACTTATCCTCATGAATTCAGTCACTGTCATGGCGTTATTTGGTCCCGAAATGTGATTTCAGGGTCACTGCGCGGAATCACCTTTCGGGACTGATTACCGAAACGACAGTGCCACTGTTCATGAGGTGGCCTCTCAAAAGGCCTATGTTGCAAATGTGGTTGCAAAAATCCAAAAAATGACCATTTTACGAGCGTGTGTTGCGCAGTTTCCACGCACGCTCATAACTTTGTGAATTTGTAATATTTTCACTCCAGATTTTTAACATTGGCATTTTTCCACACCTCCTTACGAACAGTACAGCTGTCATTTTACATATGCTGGCCGAAATCTGTTTCCGCACTTCTGGCACAGAATAGCACGGTCGCTGTGGGAAATCAGTTTTAGGGATAGATTAAGAAAATGACAGTGATACTGTTCATGAGCAGAGGTGCTTAAATGCCTATGTTGACAATTTGGTGATGAAATTCCATAAAGTGACTGTGTTACAAGCATGCGTTGCGCAGTTTCCACGCACCCTTGTAACTTCGCAAGTCTGCAATACTTTCATGCCAGATTTTCAACACTGGCATTTTTTCACACCTCCTTATGAACATTACAGCTGTAATTTTTCACATCCTGCCTGAAATGTGTTTTCGCACCTGTGACGCACAATGGCGTGGTCGCTGTAGAAAATCAACTTTTGGGACAGATTAACAAAATCACAGTGCCACTGTTCATGAGGGGGAGGTCCCAAAATGCTTGTGTTGAAAATGTGGTTAAAAAAATCGGGTTACGGACGTGTGTTGCGCAGTTTCTATACATGCTCATGACTTCACCAAATTTTTACATTTTCACTCCAGATTTTCGACGTTGCAATTTTTTTTACACCTCCTCATGAACAATACAGTTGTCATTTTTCACATCCTGCCCAAAATGCGTTCTCGTGCCTGTGGCACCAAATGGCACAGTTGCTGTGCAAAACCACCTTTCAGCTAACAAACTGATATTGCCACTCTTCATGAAGTGGGGTCACAAAAAGCCCATGCTGATCATTTGGAGTGAAAATACCAACAAACGCCTATGGCGTTAGGGTTTCCAACTGTAACACCCCACCCTGTAGAGACTGATAGGCATCAGGGGTGTGACTTGGGATCATCGGCTGTAATGCTCATGCCATTCCACCCCCACCCTGCAGCCAGTGACAGGCATCGAGGTGTGCCTTGGAGTGCTTGGCCCAAAGTTCACCCCATTCTCCTATACTGCACCCATCTCAGCGTATTTCTTTATGGAATGGGGTAAGAATAAGGCCCCAAAGACCCCAAAGCACACCACAACACTTGTCAGTGTCTACAGGGTAGGGTGAGGTGAAATGGCATGAGCGTTATAGTTGACGATGCAAAGGCACACCCCAATGCCTGTCAGTCTCTGCAGGGTAGGGGTGAGGTTGACGCCAGTTCAGTACTCCATTGCCATTCCTACTATGCATCTCTACCTCCTGCACACCAATGCCAATGCCGGCAAGACAACATTCGGCATCGACAAAAGCTTGTTTGGTACAGGATGCTATGTGCGTATAGGAGGAAAGGGGGAATCTGTGGGTAAACTACGATGCAGAGTTTTGTAGGTGTATGCAACTTGACCAATACAACGACTGGAATAAATTGGCCACATCTTTATGGGTGGATACAATGATGGGGAATGGGTTGAAACAGATAATGACTATGGCCTCCCACTCAGCAGAATGCTGAGAGGTCAGGGAAACCTGAACAAAGCAAGGTCACATTCATATGCCATGATTACCCCGCAGGAACACACATCCAGCAACACAATGCTCAGCAGCTACAGCAGGTCAAAGCAATAAGTTCTCATACGATCATAACAGCCATAAAAAGTCTGGGGACACCAGTAAGGGTGGAACGGCTTAGGCTGTAGCTAGACAATTATCTAGACAGACACATGACACAGACCTTATTGGCAAAATTAAAGGAAGGTTTTAAGTTCACATAAGAGGGACCTTTACATGCTATCTAGGCTGTGAACCTCAAATCAGTGAGAAAAGACTAGAGGTAATCCAGGCAAAAAAAAAAAACAGAAGAGGACTGCTTAGGGTGGGTCAGTGGCCCATACCCGGACCCCCACCCCATGACAAGGCCAAGGAAGTCATCTAGGGGTATTGGAAGGAAGCCCTTATGGCAAAGGCAGACATCAAATTGGGCTCCCAAATGTTGCCTGTCCATGAAGCTGACTGGGACCTGCTGGGAACAGGGTAGACTAGATGGACCTACCAGTCCTTTTCTGCAACTCAGTGTAGGCTTCTATGGAAGTTCAAGGGCCAGTACTATATGGACATATGAATGCCAATGAGCTTCTCAGTTCAGTGTGCAGTCTTCGATGCCTTTAGCACATTCCTATATCTGGTGTCACTGAATGAGTTGGGGTGCAATCTGTCATGCACCACCTGGCTACTGGACGGATTCAGGGTTATATGCAGATAGTCTGGGGTCCCAATGGTAGAAGAGAAGAAAAAATTACTCACCTTAGTAATCATATTTCTTCTAATGGAGTCTTGCTGTATTCTGACTATTGCAGTGAATCCCAACCTTTGAACTGCCCCGGAGAACTAAGGGTTAACTTTCCATGCACGGCATGGAACGCTGAGCTCGAGCTCAGTTGAAGTCTCTGTCTGGAGTGTTTTGAACCTAAACCGTCAGATTCTTACGAGCCCAACTAAACTAAAAATTCTATGTGGAAATTGTAAAAATTCTACTAGCCAACTGGCTGATAAGTTTGATTCCCAAGGAAGACTCAAGTCAGGAAACCCAAAAACTAAACCCAATGTACTGAAAAAATAATAATAAATAAGCACCCAAACAAAAGGAAGGAGGGTGCCAGCAAATACACCCCTGTAGTGCAAGACTACACCTGCCCACCCACTTCCCAAAAACAGGTTCTGAGAGGGGAGGCAGGACAGAATACAGCAAGACTCCATTAGAAGAAATATAATTACTAAGGTGAGTAATTTTTTCTTCAAACAACATGAAGTCTTGCTGTATTCTGACTATTGCAGACTACCAAGTAGTACCTCCAAGGAGGAGGGACAGAAACTACTTTGGGAATAGGCTCTGAAGTACTGCTGTGCCAAACAGAGCATCACTCCTAGCCTGGATATCCAGAGAGTAATGCTTGGTAAAGGTATGGACTGTTTTCCAGGTGGCTGCTTGACAAATTTCTAGGAGAGGAATATCCCTGGCCACAGCCAGGGAAGCAGCTGTACCTCTTGTGGAATGAGCCCTCAGGCCTGAGGGTGGAGTTTTTCCCAGTTTTTCATAGCAGAATTGTATACAAGACACAATCCACCTGGCAACAGATCTTTTGGTGGCAGGTTTGCCCTTTCCCACTTCTCCATAAGTGAGGAACAACTGGGAGGGAGTCAAACCTGTGACCCTTGGTACGCTCTATGTAGTAACTAAGGGCTCTTTTGACATCTAAACTGTGTAGCCTCCTCTCTCCTGAGGAAGAATGCTCAGTGAAGAACACAGGGAGAGACACAGACTGGTTTAAATGGAAGTCTGAAACCACTTTGGGCAAGAACCTTCTATTTGTTCTAAGGACCACTTTATCCCTATGAAAGGAGATAAAATCAGGTTCCACTGACAGGGCTTGCAATTCACTGATACGCCAGACAGAGGTAATGGCTACCAAGAACACAGTTTTCCAAGTCAAGTACTTAAGCTCTGCTGAAGACATAGGCTCAAAGGAGGGTTGCATAAGCTGAACAATGCAAACATTCATATCCCAGGCAGGGGGCAGGGTCTCTAAGAAAAAATTACTCACCTTAGTAATGTTGTTTCTTCTAATGGAGTCTTGCTATATTATGACATATGCAGTATAACCCCAGGTTAGAACTGCTCCGGAGGTGAAAGAGTTAACTTTCCATGCAAGGCATGGAATCTTGAGCGCGAGCTCGGTTGAACACTCTGTCTGTTGTAGCTCAAACTTAAACTGTCAGATTCTACAGCAAAAACTCACTAAGGTTCTGTGTGGAAGCCGTGAACCCACACTAGCCACTGGCTACTAACTACAAAAACACATTTTGATCTTGATCCCAAAACAAAGACTCAAGTCGGGGGATTCAAGAAAGAAAAAATAAGCAACACCTAAGCACCCTAGAAAGGGTGAAAATAAAGTGGGCATCAATGAAGTGCCAACATTGCACTGCCCACCCACATCCCAAAAATAGAGGTTCTGAGAGGGGCAGGCTTGGGAGGTCATAATATAGCAAGACTCCATTAGAAGAAACAACATTACTAAGGTGAGTAATTTTTTCTTCAAACAACATGAAGTCTTGCTATATTATGACATATGCAGACTACACAGCAGTACCTCCATGGAGGAGGGACAGAACCTACTTGGGAAATAGGCTCTGAAGCACAGCTGTGTCAAATCGAGCATCACTCCTAGCCTGGATATCCAGGGAGTAATGCTTAGTAAAAGTGTGAACTGTTTTCCAGGTAGCTGCTTGACATATCTCTAGGATAGGGATGTCCCTGGCAGCAGCCAGAGACGCAGCTGTACCTCTGGTAGAGTGAGCCCTCAGGCCTGAGGGAGGAACCTTACCCAGTTTTTCATAGCAGAATTGGATACAAGAGACAATCCACCTGGCAATGGATCTTTTAGTGGCAGGTTTCCCTTTACCAACCTCACCATAAGTGAGGAACAACTGGAGGGATTCGAACCTGTGACCCTTGGTATGTTCTATATAGTAACTAAGGGCTCTTTTGACATCTAAACTGTGCAATCTCCTCTCACCAGAGGAGGAATGGTCAGTGAAGTACACAGGAAGAGACATGGATTGATTAAGGTGAAAGTCTGAAAACACCTTAGGCAAAAACTTCCTGTTAGTCCTGAGGACCACCTTATCCCTATGAAAGGAGATAAAATCAGGCTCCACTGACAATGCTTGTAGCTCACTTATGCGCCTGACAGAGGTGATGGCTACCAGAAACACAGTTTTCCAAGTCAAGTACTTAAGCTCTGCTGAAGACAATGGCTCAAAAGGGGGTTGCATAAGCTGAGCGATGCAAATATTAAGATCCCAAGCAGGGGCAGGGTCCCTGAATGGGGGGTTGGTGTGAAGCAACCCTTTAAAAACTTGGAGAACACAGGGTGAGCTGAAAAAGAAGAGGGCTTACCTGCTGATAAGAAGGCAGACACAGCTGCCAAGTGCACTTTTAGGGTAGCTGGTCTCAGCCCCAAGGAATTCAAATGCACCAAATAATCCAGGATCGTGGACACGCCAGCAGATTCTGGGGAAATATGTTTACCAGCACACCATATGGAAAATCTCTTCCATTTTGAATTATAGGTAGCCCTGGTGGAAGACTTCCTAGAGGCCTTCAATATATCCAATACACCTTGGGAAAGGTGTAGGTCAGCAAACTCTAACTCTTCAAGAGCCATGCCTTGAGATTGAGAGATTTGAGGTTGGATACCAAACTCTCCCCACGCACAGGTTAACAGGTTGTGATTCCTGGGAAGACACAGGGAAGGTGGACTGCTAAGGACATGAGGAGTGGTACCAGGGCTGCCTAGCCCAATCTGGAGCAATCAGGATCATCTTGCAGGATTGAGATCTGATTCTGACTACACTTTGAAAAGAAGGGAAGGGGAAAAGCAGAGAAACTTCCTTCCAACTGAGGAAGAAGGCATCCAGAGGACTGAGCCCAACACTGGGGCCTGCAGCAAAAGGAAGGAAGTGGTGATTGTCTGGGGCTGCAAAGAGATCTATTTATGGGTGCCCCATCTGGCAAATACTACCTCCAGTACTAGGGGTCCAGTGCCCATCTGTAATGGCCCTGGAAATCCTGCTGAGAGCATCCGCTAGGACATTGTCCTTGCCTGGGAGGTGAAATGCTGTAAGGAGGGTTCAGAGAATAAGCCAGAGACCACAACTTCATTGCTTTGTGCACAAGCGTCAGACCGAGTGCCCTTGCTTGTTGCTGTACCACATTGTAGTGGTATTGTCTGTTCTGACCTGAACAACCTTGTTCTGAACAGATGTGGAAAACCTGGAGTGCTAGAAAAACTGCTCTGAGTTCCAGCAAATTGATGTGGAGCAGAGATTCCTGAGGGGACCACAGCCCCTGGGTGGAAAGGTCGCCCATGTGAGCTCCCCACCCCAAGAGGGATGCATCTGTAGTAAGGGTCAAGGAATGAGACTGGGGAGTGAAGGGAACCCCCGTCTCAGATTGTTCTGATCCTGCCACCACTGAAGGGCCTGGATCAGGGTTCGAGTCACTGGAATCAATTTGGTTAGAGGATCTGTCCTTTGAGACCAAAAGGCTCTCAAATGGAACTGAATGTCCCTCATCTGAATTCTTGCTCCTGCACTACTGCTGTAGAAGCAGCCATGTGCCCCAGGAGCTGTAGAAAATGCCTTGCTGGTCGAGAGACCTGCAGGGTGAAAGAAGAGGCCAGAGACACCAGGGTCCTTGCTCTTTCCAGAGGAAGGAAGGCTCTGGCTTCTTTTGTGTTCAGTTCTCGCTTATGAAGGTGAGAAGCTGGACAGGCTCCAGAACTGACTTTGGAAGATTGAGAAGGAAACCTAGAGATGTAAGCAGTTGCTGGGTTACTTGTAAGTGTAGTTTGACCTGTTCTGGAGACTGGCCTACAATGAGCCAGTCGTCCAGATAAGGAAAGAAGACAATCTTTTGCCTTCTTAAATGAGCAACTGCTACTGCCAGGCATTTTGTGAACACCCTCGGGGCCGAGGTGAGGCCGAAGGGCATTGCTCTGAACTGGTAATGGCCTGAGGGCAGTTCGAATCTGAGGTACTTTTGATGGGAGCTTCTGATGAGAACATGGAAGTAGGCATCCTTGAGGTCCAGGGAGGCTAGCCAGTGTCTACTGTCTCTCCTGTGTGCCACCTGAGCCTGACTATGTCTGCTTTGGTATGGACTGCTGAGGGGGGGAGGGGTTATATGGTTAGCCTAGCATGCAACTCCAGTGTTTTCCTCTGTGTTACCAAAATTAAAGTAGTTAAAAAAAGAAAATAAAAATCACCCTTACCCTGCAGGTGGGTGGAATGGCACAAGGGAGTCATTGTGGAAAGGAAGGGAAGAGGGAGAGAGAGCTATAGATCAAGTAGGCAGCACAATTTAAAAAATAGGGTTCGAGTTCTAAAAAGTTCTAAAAAAGATTAGAACCCTAGAACTTTTTCAAACGTTCTAGACTAGAACTAGAACCCAGAACTTCAGAGGGTTCTGACAACCCTACTAGCCAGTCCCCTGGCCTTAGAGAGGGTAAAATAATCCCCAGGGTCACCATTTTGAACTTTGGTTTTAAAAGGTGCTTGTTTAGATACCTGAGATCCAGGATGGGCCGCCATTCTCCTGTCTTTTTTGGGGTAAGGAAGTACCTGGAGTACAACCCTTTGCCCTGGTGTATGGGTGGAACCCTTTCCACGGCTCTGAGAGCCAGGAGGGAAGAAACTTCTGCTTCCAAGGCAAGTGCCTCTGATGGGTTTGCAGGTGGAAAAGACCTGGCTCTCATCTTCGGAAATGTTTTGAAGCTGAGAACCAGTCCCTGGCTTACTACTTCCAGGACCCACTTGTCTGATGTTAAAGACTTCCAATCCTGGACAAAGTAAGCCAGCCTGCCCCCTACCGGTAGTGGAGAATCGGCCCTGGCTACCCCATCAGGGAGCCTGTTTTGCAGGGGCTTTGGGTTGAGGGGTAGAAGCAGGCTTACTAGAACCCCTCTGCCTTCCCTCTAAAGAACCCCTCTGGGCATAAGCAGAAGAGGAGGCCTGGGCTTGGTAAAAGGCCTATGAAAGGCCTGACCCTGCCCTGACATGCTGCCTTTGAGGAGTGACTTGCCTTTCTTGGCCTGTGCACTCCTATAGGTGGTCCTATACTCATCCATTTTCTTCATATAATCTCTGTCTCTCCCCAAACAGAGAATTGCCCACAACAGGAAAACCATAGCCTTGGACCGGTATCCTGTGACAGGGCAGTACATCTGAGCCAGGCCATTCTGCGAAGAGACACAGATGTAGCCATGACTCTTGATGAAACATCATTAGAGTCTACTGCAGCATGAAATTGCACCTTGGATGCCTCAATACCATCCGCAGCCACCTGCTCCAGCTCCCTGGCAAGCTGGTTAGGGGCCTGTTTTGCTAGGGCCAGGACAGTATCCCACCTGGATTTCTGGTACCTAGCTGCATAAACCATATAATTTGCCTGTCTGAGTCCCAAAGATGCTGCCATGTACTGTTTCTTTGCCATGGCATCCATCCTCCTGGAATCCTTTTCAGGAGGGTGAGAGGCTAGAGGAATATTAGCCTTGTCACAGGCTGCAGCCTGCACTACCCCACATGGCTGCACTGCTGGGAGAGGAACTCTGTATCAGAGCCTGATAAAGCTTACCTCTTGTCCATCCTTTTATCCACAGGGAGGATAGAATGAGGAGTTTTAGAATTTTACTGTCCGTTCCTAAAAGATTTGTGCAAGGGAATAGACAGTCTCTAGACTCTGGAATATCCATCATTTCACAAAATCAGGCTCTTCTTGATCATCAACAGCTTCCTCAACAGGGGAGTTGCAGAGGTCTCAACAACTTTCTTGTAAAACAAAAATGAGAGGGGACTCAGATAGCCTGGGAGGGACACTCCTGAGGGTCTGTCTGGAGAGATGTCCGTTCAATGGGCACATCCAGACTTTCAAAATCACACTCACTTCCTCATACCCTCCTCCCCTTCCCTCCGTTCATAAAAATCCTCAAAATCATAATCTTGAATCAACCGTCCGAACCGAGCTTCCCTAATGGTGGTGTTGTCACCGACGGAACTGGGAAAGAGACTGGACAATTTGAATAGCTTTGGCTATTTCCTCAGCGGTTGGAGAAAGAACTTTTGGCCCCAAACTAGCTCACTTTCTAGTCCTTTTAGTTGGAACCGGCTCCTCAGAGTTGGCTCTTCGTTTGCCCGAGGAAGTATCGCCCTGGTGAGAGGGCACTCACTCGGGTTCGGTTGGAACCGAACCGGGCTGGCCATCCGGGTCAGCAGACTTTTTGGCCTCCCTTTCCCTGAGCCTACCAACTCTCTTTTCCACGGTGGCAGCAGGAAAATTCTTACAAATCTGGCAGTCTGCATTGAGGTGGTCAAACCCCAGACAATATACACAAGTGGTGTGTGGGTCAGCCTTAGCAAAGGCTTCCCACAGAGAGCCACAGTGCTGAAAACCAGTGGGTCCGGTTTTTCTTTTGGGTTTCTCAGACATAGTGCCAGCCTAACCAAAACTTGCCCGTTAATGGCAATCGCCAAGCAAGACTCTCTTATCGGTTCCCAACCGTGTCACGGGTCGTGGAAAAAACCGTAATAAAATCCGTTTTTAGAACCGATAAGAACCGGGAACCGCACTCTAAAGGACTAGAAAGTAATTTTAAACCCAATCTGATCGGTTCAAACTGAACCGAAAAGACGTTTACAAGTTCCACACAGAAGAAAATAAACAAAAGCCTATCTATTACTTACAATACCATAGACAGAGCTTGAACCCGACGATTGTGGTTAATTTCGTAAAATAAACAGAATTACACTTTAAAACCGACAAACGAACCGAGCAGCAGGAGGAATCTCCGGAGCGACTGTTCAGTGAGGCGGAGTAAAGAATCTGACAGTTTAAGTTTGACCTACAACAGACAGAGTGTTCAACCGAGCTCGCGCTCAAGATTCCATGCCCTGCATGGAAAGTTAACTCTTTCACCTCCGGAGCAGTTCTAACCTGGGGTTATACTGCATATGTCATAATATAGCAAGACTTCATGTTGTTTGAAAGGGGGGATTGGTGTGAAACAATCCTTTAAAAAATTTACAGAACACAGGATAAGAAGACAGTGAGGAAGACTTCCCCACAGACAAAAATGCATAAACAGCTGACAAGTGTACCTTCAGAGTAGCTGGTCTGAGGCCTAGAGCCATTAAGATGGACCATATAATCCAGAACCGTGAGGCAATTTAGCAGTGTCTGGAGAAATATTCTGCTTAGAACACCAAATGCTGAATCTTTTCCATTTGGAGTTGTAAAGTCTTTCTGGTGGAGGGCTTTCGGGAAGCCTTGAGGATGTCCAGAACCCCTTGGGAAAGATGCAGATCTGCAAACTCTAACTCTTCAAGAGCCATGCCTTGAGATTGAGGGACTGAAGATTGGGGTACCAAATCCTCCCGAGAGGATGCTAACAGGTTGTAATTCCTGGGAAGGGACAGGGGGAGATGGACTGCCAGGGACAGCAACAGAGGGTACCAGGGCTGTCTGGCCCAATCTGGAACAACCAGAATCACCTTGCAAGGTTAAGACCTTATTCTGACTAAAGCTTTGAAAAGGAGTGGGAAGGGGGGAAAGGCATACAGAAACTTCCCTTCCCAATTCAGAATCAGGGCATCCAGGGGGGCTGAGCCAAAGATTGGAGGTCTGCAACAAAAGAGAGGAAGTTGGTGATTGTCTGGAGCTGCAGAGATCTATTTCTGGACTGCCCCACCTTGAAAAAATCACTTTCAACACCTGAGGGTCCAGGGACCATTCGTGATGGCCCTGGGAAATCCTGCTCAGTGCATCTGCTAGCACACTGTCCTTGCCTGGAAGGTGAACTGCTACAAGAGAGGCTTGCAGGGAATAAGCCAGGGACCACAACTTCATGGCTTCTGTGCACAAGGCCATGCACCAAGTGCCTCCCTGCTTGTTGATGTACCACATGGTGGTAGTGTTGTCTGTTCTGACTTGAACCACCTTGTTCTGAACTGACTGTGAACGCTTTTAGAGCTAGAAAACCTGCCCTGAGCTCTAGAAGATTGATGTGGAGAAGGTTCTTTGGGGTTACAGACCCTGGGCAGTGAGGGACCCCAGGTGGGCTCCCCAGCCCAGAAGAGAAGCATCCGTGGTAAGGACCACTGAACAAGGCTGAGCAACAAAAGGAACACCTTGCCTTAAACTGTCCTGATCCTGCCACCAATGGAGGGCCTGGATCAAGGTCGGAGTCACTGGAATCAGTTTGGTAAGGGAGTCCTTTCTCTGAGACCAGTAAGCTCTCAGGTGGAACTGAATATCCCTCATCTGGAATCTTGCCCCTTGGACCACTGTTGTTGAAGCTGCCATGTGGCACAAGAGCTGGAGGAAATGCCTTGCTGGTCGAGATACCTGAAAACTGAAGGAAGAGGCTAGTTCCATAAGAGCCCTTGCCCTTTCCAGAGGAAGAAAGGCTCTTGCTCTGAGTGTGTCCAGTTCTGCCCCTATAAAGGTAAGAAGCTGGACTGGTTCGAGAACTGACTTGGTAAAGTTAAGAAGAAATCCTAGGGAAATGAGCACTTTCTGGGTCACTTGCAGGTGAGACTTGACTTGGTCTGGAGACTGACCCACTAACAGCCAAACGTCCAGATAAGGAAATACGGAAATCTTTTGCCTTCTTAGAAAGGCAACAACTACTGCCAGGCACTTTGTGAAAACCCTTCGAGCTGAGGTTAGGCCAAAGGGCACTGCTCTGAACCGATAGTGGCCTGAGGGCAACTCGAACCTGAGGTACTTTCTGTGGGAGCACCTGATGGGAATGTGAAAATAGGCATCTTTGAGGTCCGTGGAGGCTAGCCAGTCCCCTGGCCTTAGAGAGGGAAGGATTATTCCAGGAGTTACCATCTTGAACTTTGGTTTTAAAACATGTTTGTTGAGATATCTAAGGTCTAGGATGGGTCGCCACGCCCCTTTCTTTTTGGGGGGTCAGGAAGTACCTGGAGTACAGTCTTTGCCCCAGTGCAGGAAAGGTACTCTCTCTATAGCTCTTAAAGCTAGGAGAGAGGAAACCTCTGCCTCTAGGGCAAGGATTTCCGAAAGATTTGCAGGTGGAAAAGATCTGGCTCTCATCTTTGAAATTTTTTGGAAGCAGAGAACCAGTCCCTGGCTTACTACTTCCAGGACCCACTTGTCTGATGTAACAGACATCCAGTCCCGGACAAAGTAAGCCAGTCTGCCCCCTACTGGAATAGGAGAGTCGACCCGGGCAGACCCATCAGGGTGTCTGCTTGGCAGAGGCTTTAGACTGATGGGTGCATGCAGGCCTGCTCGTCCCCCTTCTGCCTCTCCCTCTGAAGAACCCCCTCTGTGAAAATGAAAAAGGAAGAGGCCTGTGCTTGATAAAAAGGCCTTTGAAAAGGCCTGCCCCTAGACTGCTGCCTTTGAGGAGTTGCCTGCCTCTCCTTGGCCTGAGCACTCCTGTAAGTGGTCCTGTACTCGTCCATTTTCTTCATGTAATTCTCTGTCTGTTCCCCAAACAAAGAATTACCCACTACAGGAAAATCCATAGCCTTAGCCTGGGCGTCCTGCGAGAGGCTAGTACATCTGAGCCAAGCCATCCTCCAAAGAGCCACAGATGTAGCCATGACTCTTGATGAGACATCATTAGAGTCCACAGCAGCAAGAAATTGCACTTTAGATGCCTCAATCCCATCTGAACCCCCTCTAGCTCCTTGGCTAGCTGGGGGGAGGCCTGTTTAGCCAGTGCCAGTACAGTGTCCCACCTGGACTTCTGGTAACTGGCTGTATAGGCCATGTAATTCGCCTGTCTGAGTCCCAAAGAAGATGCCATGTACTGCTTCTCTGCCATGGAATCAATCTCCCTGGAGTCCTTGTCAGGGGTGTGTGAAGCTAAGGGAATATTTGCCTTGTCGCAGGCAGCAGCCTGCACTACCCCAACATGGCTGCACTGCTGATATAAGAACTCTGTGCCTAAGCCAGAGAGTGCATACCTCTTGTCCATCCTTTTATCCACAGGAGGTATAGTGTTAGGAGACTTTAAGATTTTTTGTGTCTTTCCCAAAAGACTTATGGAGGGGAATAGACAGTCTCCTGGACTCAGCCCATCATCTCTACATAATCAGGCTCTTCTTGATCTTCCACAGCCTCCTCCATAGGAAGCTGGAGGGTTTCAGCCACTTTCCTGTAAAACATAAAATGGGAAGGGGACTCAGAAAGCCTAGAAGGGGAAAACACCTGATGGTCTGTCTGGGGAGATGTCCGGTTCCACAAGCACATCCAGACCTTCACTTACATCATAATCCTCAAATTCCCCTTCCTCTTCAAACTCCGGTTCATAAAATTCTTCAAGGGTACACTCTTGAACCAGGGGAACCAACCAAACCAAACTCCTGCTAGAAGGAACCGGATCAGTTGGAACCAGACAGAGTAATTCCACAATTTAAATCGCCCAGCCTATCTCTTCGGCGGTCAGAACTTGAACTTCTGGATCCGAACCGGTCGATTTATCTTTGCGCTTTCTTTTTGTCTGAACCGATCCCTCGGAATCGGCTCTCCTTTTGCCCGAAGAAGTATCGCCCTGGTCAGAGGGCACTCCCTCTGGTTCGGTCGAAACCGAACCGGGCTGGCCATCCGGGTCAGCGGACTTCTCGGCGTCCTTTTCCCTCAGTCTACCTAATCTGTTCTCAAGGGTAGATTTGGGAAAATGTTTACATATTTGGCATTCTGAATTGAGGTGGTCAAACCCCAGACAATAAGCACAGGTGATGTGGGGATAGGCCTTAGCAAAGACCTCCCCACATTCACTGCAGTGTTGAAACCCAGTGGGCCAGTTTTTTTTCTTGGGTTTCTCAGACATGGCCAACCTAACCAAACTTACCCTTTTTCCGGCTACCGCAGGCAAGACTCTCTTATCGGTTCCTAACTATGTCACGGGTATGGGAAAAAAAACGGTTAAAACACGTTTTTTTTTTTAGAACCAATAAGAACCGGTAACCACACACTAAATAGAGCAAAAATCACAATCAAATGGTCGGTTCAGCCGAACCGACCGCACTTTTACAAGTTCCACACAGGAAGTATAACAATTCCTATCTAGTACTCACGGCACCACAGACAGAGACTGAACCAACTATGCGGATACTTTTTTTCGGTTTAAACTGACGAAAAACTGAAAACTTTAACCGACTTCGAACCGAGCTGAAGGAGAAATCTCTGGAGCGACCGTTCAGTTAGGCGGAGTAAAGAATCTGACGGTTTAGGTTCGAAACACTCCAGACAGAGACTTCAACCGAGCTCGAGCTCAGCGTTCCATGCCCTGCATGGAAAGTTAACCCTTAGTTCTCCAGGGCAGTTCAAAGGTTGAGAATCACTGCAATATTCAGAATACAGCAAGACTTTATGTTGTTTGAAGATGGAGATTCTCCAGCAAGTGCTGGCTTTCTTGGGCACAGAAACTGGCACAGGTCTGTGAATGCTGGCTTCTGGAGGAGAAAGTCTGAATATATGACATCTGGTGGTCAATGCAAAGATGGCCAAAAAGGTCACCCTGAAGGAGTTACAATGCCTGATGTCTAATCTGAACATCGCATGCCTGGTCATAATGATGGGGAGCAACTTTGAGCAGAGACTGGCTAAGGGAGGCCCAGAGATTAAAAAAAAAAAAACCCAGTCATAGGATCAGGGTGACAGGCAGCATGCGGGAGGACTTTGAGCTCTGGTACATTTTCCTCTGCTATGACAATGGGTGTCAGTGTGACCCACAGAGGTGAGAAGAAAAAATTACTCACCTTAGTAATGTTGTTTCTTCTAATGGAGTCTTGCTATATTATGACAGTAGCAGTTTGTCCCACCACTAGAACTGCTCCAGAGGTGAAATGGTTAATACCATTCCAAAACAGAACTTTGAGCACGAGCTCTAAGAAGCAGCTCTACCTGTGTAATTTCAAACCTGAACTGTCAGATCTTTTCGAGCAAAAACTCACTAAGGTCCGTGTGGAAGCTGTAACCTACACTAGCCAAATGGCTACCTAAATATTAACAACCATTGCTGGTCCCAACACCCAAGACTCAAGTCAGGGGACCAGAACTACTAACACAATTCTAACAACATGAGAATAAAACAACAGTATAATAAAACACACACCCCCAAACTCCCAAAGGGAGAAACACTAAAAGGGCATAAAATAGTGCCCACACTAAGTTGCCCGCACCCACAAGTAGAAGTTCTGAGAGGGCAGGCTGGGGAGGTCATAATATATAAAGACTCCATTAGAAGAAACAACATTACTAAGGTAGTAATTTCTTCTTCAAACAACATGAAGTCTTGCTATATTATGACAGTAACGAAGACTACACAGCAGTACCTCCATGGAGGAGGGCAGAACCTACTTAGAGAATAGGCTCTGAAGAACAGCTGTGCCAAACAGAGCATCTCTCCTGGCCTGGACATCCAGGGAGTAATGCTTGGTAAAGTGTGTACCGTTTCCAAGTAGCAGCCTGGCATATCTCTAATATAGGGATGTCTCTGGCAGCAGCTAGAGCGCAGCTGTACCCCTGGTAGAATGAGCCCTCAAGCCAGAGGGGATCTCTGCCCAGTTTCTGATAACAAAATTGGATACAAGAGACAATCCACCTGGCAACTGATCTCTTAGTGGCAGGTTTGCCTTTCCCAACTTCACCATAGGTAAGGAAAAGTTGGAGGATTGAACCTGTGACCTTTGGTCGCTCTATATAGTACTACGCTCTCTCAACATCCAGGCTGTGCAACCTCCTCTCACCAGAGAGGAGTGATCAGTGAAAAATACTGGAGGGAGATAGATTGGTTAAGATGGAAATCTGAACCACCTTGGTAAAACTTCCTATTAGTCATAAGGACTACCTTATCCCTGTGGAAAGAAATAAAGTCAGTTTCCACTGACAAGGCTTACCAACTCACTTATGCGGCGTGGCAAGTGATAGCCACCAGAAAAACAGTTTTCCAAGTTAGATACTTAGCTCTGCAGAAAACAGAGGTTCAAAAGAGTTGCAGTAACTGGCAATACAAACATTAAGGTCCCAGGCAGGGCCGGTTCCCAAAAAGGTGGATTAGTATGAGTAATCCTTAAAAACTTGGAAAACACAGGGTGAGTGGAAAGAGGGATGACTTTCCTGCTGACACAAAAGCAGATACAGCTGCCAAATGGACTCTCAGGGTAGCTGGTCTGAGACCCAAGGAATTAAGATGGACCATGTAATCTAATACAATGGGCAAATCAGCAGATTCTGGGGAAATATTTTTCCCAGCACACCAAATGGAAAACCTTTTCCATTTAGAACTATAAGTAGCCTAGTGGAAGGCTTTCTGGAAGCCTTTAGGATTTCAAGAACACCTTGAGAGGTGTAAATCAGCAAACTCTAACTCCTCAAGAGCCAGGCCTTGAGGTTGAGGAGATTGAGGTCCGGATACAAACCCTTCCCTGGGCACAAGTTAACAGGTTGTGAATCCTGGGAGGCAAAGGGAAGATGGATTGTCAGTGACAGAAGGAGTGGGTACCAGGGCTGCCTGGCCCAATCCGGGGCAATCAGAATCACCCTGCAAGGCTGAGATCTAATTTTGACTAATATTTTGAATAGGAGAGGAAGGGAGGAAAAGCATAAAAACTTCCCTCCCAATCCAGGAGAAGGGCATCCAGGGGACTGAGCCCAACACTGGAGGCCTGCAACAGAACAGAGGAAGTTTGTGATTGTCTGGGGCTGCAAAAGATCTATCTGAGGGTGCCCCATCTGGCAAAGACTATCCCCAGCACTTGAGGATCCAGGGACCATCAGTGATGGCCTAGGGAAATCCTACTGAGAGCATCCGCTAGGACATTGTCCTTCCTGGAAGATGAACTGCTATGAGGGAAGTGTTCGGGAATAGGCCAGAGACCACAACTTCATTGCCTCGGTGCACAAGGCGAAGACGAGTGCCCCCTGTTGCTGATGTACCACATTGTTGTGGTGTTGTCTGTTCTGACTTGTATCACCTTGTTGTGGACAGATGCAGAAAATGCTTGAAGAGCTAAAAGACAGCTCTGAGTTCCAGCAAATTGATGTGGAGCAGAGATTCCCGGGGGGACCACACTCCCTGAGTGGAAAGGTTGCCCATGTGGGCTCCCCAACCCAGAAGGGAAGCATCTGTAGTGAGAGTCAAATTGTGAGCAGGGGGAATGAAGGGGACCCCCAATCTTAAATTGCTCTGATCCTGCCACCACTGGAGGGCCTGGATCAAGGTTCGAGTCACTGGGACCAACTTGGAAAGGGGGTCTCTTCTCTGAGACCAATAGGTTCTCAAGTGAAACTGAATGTCTCTCATCTGAAATCTTGCTCCCTGCACAACAGCTGTGGATGCAGCCATGTGTCCCAGGAGCTGCAGAAGTGTCTTGCTGGTGGAGACCTGCAGGGTGAAGGAGGAGGCCAGAGTCACTAAATCGTCACCCTTTCTAAGGGAAGAAAAGCTCTGGCTAGCTTTGTCCAACTCTGCCCCTATAAGGTGAGTACCTGGACTGGTTCCAGAACTGACTTTGTAGATTGTAGAAAGCCCAGGAGGTGAGAAGCTGCTGGGTAACTTGCAGGTGAGATTTTACCTGTTCTGGGGACTGGCCTACAATGAGCCAATCGTCTAGATGGGAAAAACAGCAATCCTTTGCCTCCTTAAGTGAGCCACTGCCACTGCTAGACACTTTGTGAATACCCTGGGGCAGAGGTAAGGCGAAGGGCATTGCTCTGAACTGGTAATGACCTGAGGGTAGTTGAATCTGAGGTACATTCGATGGGAGCTTCTGATTAGGATGTGAAATAGGCATCCTTGAGGTCAGGGAGGCTAACCAGTCCCTGGCCTTAGGGAGGGTAAAATCATTGCCAGGTTACCATTTTGAACTTTGGTTTCAAAGGTGCTTGTTCAGATATCTGAGGTCTAATATGGGCATCCATTCTCCTGTCTTTTTGGGGGTAAGGAAGTATCTGGAATACAGACCCCTGCCCTGGTGCAGGGAGGAACCCTTCCACTGCTCTGAGAGCCAACAGGGTTGAGACCTCTGCTTCCAGAGCAAAGGTCTCTGAAGCACTTGCAGGTAGAAAAGTCTGGTTCTCAACTTGGGAAACTTTTGAAGCTGAGAACCAGACCCTGGCTTCCTGCTTCCAGAACCCACTTGTCTGAGGTTAAAGAAGCCCAGTTCTGACTGAAGTAAGCCAGCCTGCCCCTACACGGTAAAGGAGAATCAGCCCTGGGTACCCCATCAGGGTGCCTGCTTAGCAGGAGCTTTAGGCTGAGGGGTGGGAGCAGGCCTGCCCACCCTCGCCTGCCTCTGCCTCTGAAGAAGCCCCTCAGCGCATAGGCAGAGGAGGCCTGAGTCTGGTAAAGGCCTGTGAAAGGCCTACCCCACCCCTGGGGTATGCCTCTGAGAGTGGCTTGCCAGCTCCTTAGCTTGAGGCACTTTGTAAGTAGTCCATATTCATCCATCTTTTCATGTAATTCTCTGTCTGCTCCCCAAACAGAGAATTTCCCAACCTGAAATCCATAGCCTTAGTCTGGGTATCCTGTGACAGACTAGTACACCTGAGCCAGGCCAACCTCTAAAAGCTCAAGCGTGGCCATGACCCTAGAGGAAACATCATTAACATCCACAGCAGCATGAAACTGTACCTTAGAAGCCTCAATGCCATCAGCAGCCACCTGTTCTAGTTTAAGCTAGCCAGCTGTGCCTGGGCTTGCTGCTAATTCCATAACAGTATCCATCTAGATTTCTGATACCTAGCTACATAAGCCATATAATTTGCTTGCCTGAGTCCCAGAGGCTGCCATATACTGTTTTGCCATGGCATCAATCTTCCTGGAATCCTTGTCAGGAGGATGTGAAGCCAGGGGATATAAGCTTTATCACAGGCTGCAGCCTGAACTACTAACATGACTGCATTGCTGAGAAAGAATTCTGTATCAGGACCTGACAATGTGTACCTTCTGTCCATCTTTTTATCTACAGGAGGCACAGAATTAGAGCTTTTAAAATTTTTATTGTTTGCTTCCTAAAGACTTATGCAAAGGAAGACAATCTCCTAGACTCTGGAATATCTATCATTTCTACAAAATCAGGCTCCTCTTGCTCATCCACAGTTTCTTCCAAGGGAAGCTGGAGGTTTCAACAACTTTTTGTAAAACATAAAATGAGATGGGGACTCAGATAGCATAGGGAGATTCTAGAGGTCTGTCTGGGGAAGCGTCCGGTTCAATGGGCACACCCAGACCTTCCAGCCACATTCATACTGTTCATAATCATCCCCCTCCTCTGGTTCATAAAATTCCTCAACATCATATTCCTGAACCACTGGAACCAGAGCGAACCCGACCTTTGCCGAATGGTGGCGGTTCGAGATGAGACTCTGAGACAGTGACTGGACAATTTGTATGGCTTTTGCTATCTCTGCAGCAGTTGGAGAGGGGTTTTGGACTCCAAACCTGCTGACTTTCTTGTTTTCTTTACTGGAATTGGTTCCTCAGAACCAGCTTTTCTTTGCCGAGGAAGCCTGCGCCTGGTCAGAGGGCACTCCCTCCAGTTCGGTTGGCACGAACTGGGCTAGCCATCGGGTCAGCGGACTTTTTGGCCTCTCGTTCCCTGAGCCTGCCCAATCTCTTTTCCAGGGTGGCTGCAGGGAAATTCTTACATATCTGGCAGTCTGACTGGAGGTGGTCAAACCCCAGACAATAGACACATGTGGTGTGTGGGTCAGCCTTGGCAAAGACTTCCCCACAGACATCACAGTGTTGAAACCAGTGGGCCAGTTTTCTTTTGGGTTTCTCAGACATAATGCCAGCCTAACCAGAAAACTTGCCCTTTAAACGGCAGTGCCAGGCAAGACACCCTTATCGGTTCCTAACCGTGTCACGGGTATTGGAAAAAACCCGTAATAAAATCCGTTTTTTAGAACCGATAAGAACCGGAAACCGCACTCTAAAATGTTAAACTTTAAAGTTAATAAGCTTTAAACCCAGCTGATCGGTTCAAAACCGAACCGATAAACTTACAAGTTCTACACAGACAAAACCTTTAATTTACTTACGATTACCACAGACAGAGCTTGAACCGAGCGGTTTGCGGTTAAAATAAAACTATTCGGTTGAATCGAACCGAGAAAACACTATTTAAACGAAATGAACGAGCAGTAGAAGAAATCTCGGGCGACTGTTCACTGAGGCGGAGTAAAGAATCTGACAGTTCAGGTTTGAAATTACACAGATAGAGCTGCTTCTTAGAGCTCGTGCTCAAAGTTCTATTTTGGAATGGTATTAACCATTTCACCTCCGGAGCAGTTCTAGTGGTGGGACAAACTGCTACTGTCATAATATAGCAAGACTTCATGTTGTTTGAAATACTTATTTAGAGTTGTTTATGAATGAGTCGGGTGAGGTGGAGGCTTTAGGGTCACTTTGCAAGAGCATGGTGTGCAGTGGAGTGGCCTGCTTTGTGGAGGGAGCAAGAATCACCAGGTATGTTACATGGTCCGGGCGGCCGGGGTTCAAGTCCCAGCTGAGACACTTATTCTTTCTCACCTCTGTTTGTATGTGTTCCGTAAAATATGCACACCATACTCCAGTGTGATTGTTACATATTACATAGCTGGAATTCTTTCCAACAGTCATATCTCTCGTGGTGGTGGATCAGCTATGGGACAGGCAAGTATTCTTCTGGTCAGACAAAACAGGGGTAGTACACACCATCAATCGACAGCTTGTGGTGAACGGGCCCATTTGGGATTTAAGGAGGGCAAAAGGGCCCATTTGGGAATTGATGAGGGTGTCCGTACTAACACACATGCTGTTGAACATTTTCAGAAGTACATGTACTGTACCTGGTGTTAACGTTGGTATTCCTGAGTTCTTATATTGTTTTCAGTGGCAGGAATTCAAAGCCCTGGCACCCGTGGCAGACAGTTTTCCCCTATCAGGTTCCTCACTGCTTATGGGATGTGGTGGACATGACTCTGGAGGTTGATTGGGCAGTCAATAGACCAGAACAGGGAGAACTGTATGGAGAAGGATACGGCAGTTTCCTCAGGGTAGTGGAAGGGTGGCCAGAGGTCTAACCTATTCCAGAGAAGCTGCCCAGTCAATTTATACTGATGGCAAAGCAAGACAGTGCGACTCCCAGTGGTAGTGGGGCAATATTTAGCTGTGACGGCATAGGCATAGAAGGTACTGGAAATTATAGATCATACAGGCATTCAGGGTAAGGAAGGCTCTGGAAGACTAGTCCAGGGGGACACAAAAGGCTCTGATGCATGATGCCCTCTAAGCCCAGTCATACCTGACAGAGTATGGAGAGCACTTACTCAGTTTGCAGATGGATGTCTGGTTGCCCTACACCGCACAGCATACTTACATAGTAGTACTACTACTTAGTAGTCTATTGGAGCCGCCCATGTATCGGAGCTGTTGGCTACTTCAAGAGTCCTCTGGATCAAAGGGATGGTTGACTCTGGCCCAGTGGTGCTGAGGGTTAAAGCGCTGAACGCCACACCTCGCGCCACGCTGGCGACATGCATTCAGGAATGAGCACGGGCTGCCGGGGGTCGGCAGGGAGGAGATGGATCGAATGTCCGACAGACAGCTCTCCATCTCTGTGGAGGGAGGATCACTTCGGTTGACGCACGCCCTACTCCTGGCAATGGCTGGGGAATGATGTGCCGCATTAAAAGACTTGAGGGGCGTATCATCGGGGCTGATGCAGGCGTGAGCTGCAGGGGAGCATGTGTGAGCCCACTGCGGTGTCACTACATGCTGGCTCTAAGCGGGGACAGAAGAAAAAATTACTCACCTTAGTAATGTTGTTTCTTCTAATGGAGTCTTGCTATATTACGACATATGCAGTTTGACCCAG
The DNA here is from genome assembly GCA_016271365.2 of Neoceratodus forsteri. Taxonomy (NCBI): domain Eukaryota; kingdom Metazoa; phylum Chordata; order Ceratodontiformes; family Ceratodontidae; genus Neoceratodus; species Neoceratodus forsteri. The sequence continues at coordinate 499,386,253 of CM028129.1, read as the reverse complement.
CCTTCAAATTGCTCCGGAGGTGAAAGACTTAACTTTCCATGCCAGGCATGGAATCTTGAGCTCGAGCTCGGTTGAAAACTCTGTCTGTTGTTCTTCAAACTCAAACTGTCAGATCTTTACGAGCAAAACTCACTAAGATTCTGTGTGGGAGCTGTAAACCTACACTAGCCAACTGGCTACTAAAATATTAACACATTTTTTGGTTCCAAAACAAAGACTCAAGTCAGGGGATCCAAAAAATAAAAACACAACACCCAAACACCCCAAAAAAGGGGTGAAAAAACAAGGTGGGCATCTACTAAGTGCCAACACTGCACTGCCCACCCACATCCCAAAAGCAGAGGTTCTGGGAGGGGCAGGCAGGGGGGGAGGTCAAAATATACTAAGACTCCATTAGAAGAAACAACATTACTAAGGTGAGTAATTTTTTCTTCAAGCAACATGAAGTCTTGCTATATTATGACATATGCAGACTACAAAGCAGTACCTCCATGGAGGAGGGACAGAACCAACTTAGGAAATAGGCTCTGAAGCACAGCTGTACCAAACCGAGCATCACTCCTAGCCTGGATGTCCAGGGAGTAATGCTTGGTGAAAGTGTGAACTGTTTTCCAGGTAGCTGTGACATATCTCTATGATAGGGATGTCCTGGCTGCAGCCAGGAGGCCGTACTACCTCTGGTAGAGTGAGCCCTCAGGCCTGAAGGGGGAACCGTACCCAGTTTTTGATAACAAAATTGGATACAAGAGACAATCCACCTGGCAATGGATCTTTTAATGGCAGGTTTCCCTTTACCAACCTCACCGTAAGTGAGGAACAGTTGGAGGGAGTCAAACCTGAGACCCCTGGTACACTCTATATGTAGTAACTAAGGGCTCTCTTGACATCTAAGCTGTGCAGCCTTCTCTCGCCAGAGGAAGAATGGTCAGTGAAGTACACTGGAAGAGATATGGATTGATTAGGTGGAAATCTGAAACCACCTTAGGCAAGAACTTTCCTGTTAGTCCTGAGGACCACCTTATCTCTGTGGAAAGGAAATAAATCAGGCTCCACTGACAAGCTTGTAATTCACTTATGCGCTGGCAGAAGTGATGGCTACTAGAAACACAGTTTTCCAAGTCAAGTACTTAAGCTCTGCTGAAGACAAAGGCTCAAAGGGGGGTTGCATAAACTGAGCAATGCAAACATTAAGATCCCAGGCGGGAGCAGGGTCCCTGAATGGAGGGTTGGTGTGAAGCAATCCCTTGAAAAACGTGGAGAATACAGGGTGAACAGGGTGAGCAGAAAGAGAAGAGGGCTTTCCTGCTGAAATAAAAGCAGAGACAGCTGCCAAATGCACTTTCAGGGTAGCTGGCCTCAGCCCCAAAGTATTTAAGTGGACCATATAATCCAGGACTGTGGGCAAATCAGCAGATTCTGGGGAAATATGCTTCCCAGAGCACCATATGGAAAACCTTTTCCATTTGGAATTATAAGTAGCCCTGGTGGAAGGCTTCCTAGAAGCTTTCAAGATATCGAGTACACCTTGAGAAAGGTGTAGGTCAGCAACTCTAACTCTTCAAGAGCCAGGCCTTGAGGTTGAGGATTTGAGATTCGGTACCAAACTCTCCCCACACAGGTTAACAGATTGTGATTCCTGGGAAGACACAGGGGAAGGTGGACTGCTAAGGACTGAAGGAGTGGATACCAGGGCTGTCTGGCCCAATCTGGAGCAATCAGAATCATCTTGCAAGGTTGAGATCTGATTTTGACTAGCACCTTGAACAAGAGAGGGAAGGGGGGGAAGGCATAGAGAAACTTCTCTTCCCAGTTGAGAAGGAAGGCATCCAGAGGGACTGAGCCCAACACTGGGGGCCTGCAGCAAAATAGCGGAAGTTGGTGATTGTCTGGGGCTGCAAAAAGATCTATCTGAGGGGTGCCCCACCTGGCAAATACTACCTCCAGTACTAGGGAATCCAGTGACCATTCGTGATGGCCCTGGGAAATCCTGCTGAGAGCATCTGCCAGGACATTGTCCTTGCCTGGGAGGTGAACTGCTATGAGGGAGGTGTTCAGGGAATAAGCCAGAGACTACAACTTCATTGCCTTGGTGCACACGGCCGAAGACCAAGTGCCCTCTTGCTTTTTGATGTACCACATTGTAGTGGTGTTGTATGTTCTGACCTGTACCACTTTGTTCTAAACAGATGCAGAAAAAACCTGAAGTGCTAGAAAAACTGCTCTGAGTTCCAACAGATTGATGTGGAGCAGAGATTCCTGAGGGGACCACAATCCCTGGGTGGTGAGGTTGCCCATGTGAGCTCCCCACCCCAAGAGGGACGCATCTGTAGTAAGGGTCAAGGAGTGAGATTGAAGGATGAAAGGAACCCCCTGTCTCAGATTGCTCTGATCCTGCCACCACTGGAGGGCCTGGATCAGGGTTCGAGTTACTGGGATCAATTTGGTTACAGGATCTCTCCTTTGAGACCAGAAGGCTCTCAAATGGAACTGAATGTCCCTCATCTGAAATCTTGCTCCCTGCACTACTGCTGTGGAGGCAGCCATGTGCCCTAGGAGCTGCAGAAAGTGCCTTGCTGGTCGAAAGACCTGCAGAGTGAAGGAGGAGACCAGAGCCACCAGGGTCTTTGCTCTTTCTAGAGGAAGGAAAGCTCTGGCCTGCTTTGTGTCCAGTTCTCGCCTATGAAGGTGAGTAGCTGAACAGGCTCTAGAACTGACTTTGGGAGATTGAGAAGGAAACCTAGAGATGTAAGCAGCTGCTGGGTAACCTGAAGGTGTAATTTGACTTGGTCTGGAGACTGGCCCACTGAGCCAGTCGTCCAGGTAGGAAAGATGGCAATCTTTGCCTTTTAAATGAGCAACTGCTACTGCCAGGCATTTTGTGAATACCCTTGGGGCAGAGGTGAGGCCAAGGGCATTGCTCTGAACTGATAATAGCCTGAGGGCAGTTCGAATCTGAGGTACTTTCGGTGGGAGCTTCTGTGAGAACATGGAAGTAGGCATCCTTGAGGTCCAGGGGCGCTAGCCATTCCCTGGCCTTAGAGAGGTAAAATAATTTCCAGAGTCACCATTTTGAATTTTGGTTTTAAAAGGTGCTTGTTTAGGTATCTGAGATCCAGGATGGGCCGCCATTCTCCTGTCTTTTTTGGGGTAAGGAAGTACCTGGAGTACAGTCCTTTGCCCTGGTGTAGGGGAGGAACCCTTTCTACAGCTCTGAGAGCCAGGAGGGTCGAGACTTCTGTTTCCAGGCGAAAGCCTCTGATGGATTTGCAGGTGGAAAGGATCTGGTTCTCATCTTTGAAATTTTTGAAGCTGAGACCAGTCCTGGCTTACTACTTCCAGGACCCACTTGTCTGACGTTAAAAACTCCCAGTCCTGGACGAAGTAAGCCAGCCTGCCCCATACAGGTAATGGAGAATCGGCCCTGGCCATCCCATCAGGGTGCCTGTTTGGCAGGGGCTTTAGGCTGAGGGGTGGGAGCAGGCCTGCTCGTACCCCGTCTGCCTCTCCCTCTGAAGAACTCTGGGCATAGGCTGAAGAGGAGGCCTGGGCTTGGCAAAAAGGCCTGTGAAAAGGCCTGCCCCTGCCCCTGGAAAGCTGCCTCTGAGGAGTGACCTGCCTTTCCTTGGCCTGTGCACTCCTATAAGTGGTCCTATCATCCATTTTCTTCATGTAATTCTCTGTCTGCTCCCAAACAGAGTTACCCACAACAGGAAAATCCATGGCCTTAGCCTGGGTATCCTGTGACAGGCTAGTACATCTGAGCCAAGCCATTCTGCAAAAAGCAACAGATGTAGCCATGACTCTTGAAGATACATCATTAGAGTCCACTGCAGCATGGAACTGCACCTGGATGCCTCAATACCATCAGCAGCCACCTGCTCCAGCTCCTGGCAAGCTGGCCAGGGAGCTGTTCGCAAAGCCATAACAGTATCCCATCTGGATTTCTGGTATCTTGCAACATAGGCCATATAATTTGCCTGTCTGAGTCCCAAGGATGCTGCCATGTACTGTTTCTTTGCCATGGCATCAATCCTCCTGAAGTCCTTGTCAGGGGGGTGTGAAGCCAAGGGAATATTTGCCTTATCACAGGCTGCAGCCTGCACTACCCCAACATGGCTGCATTGTTGTGAAAGGAACTCCGTATCACAGCCTGACAATGTGTACCTCTTGTCCATTTTTTTATCCACAGGAGGTATAGTGTGAGGAGCTTTTAAAATTTTTATTGTCTGTTTCCTAAAGGATTTATGTAAAGGAATAGACAATCTCCTAGACTCTGGATATCCATCATTTCCACATAGTCAGGCTCCTCCTGTTCATCCACAGCTTCTTCCAAAGGGAGCTGGAGGTTTCAGCCACTTTCTTATAAAAATAAAATGAGAAGGGGACTCAGAAAGCCTAGGGGAGACACTCCTAACGGTCTGTCTGGGGAGATGTCCGGTTCAATGGGCACATCCAGACTTTCAAAATCACATTCACTCTCTTCAAAATCTTCCTCCCCCTCTTCCGGTTCATAAAATTCCTCTATATCATATTCTTGAACCGTGGCACCGACCGAACCGACCGCCACCGCCTGGTCAGAGGGCACTCCTCCGGTTCGGGCTAGCACCGGACCGGCTGGCCATCCAGGTTCATGGACTTTTTGTCTCTCTCGCCCTGAGCCTACCAACTCTCTTATCCAGGTAGCTGCAGGAAATCCTTGCAAATCTGGCAGTCTGCATTGAGGTGGTCAAACCCCAGACAATAAACACATGTGGTGTGTGGGTCAGCCTTGGCAAAGGCTTCCCCACAGACACTACAGTGTTGAAACCCAGTGGGCCGGGTTTTCTTTTGGGTTTCTCAGACATCGTGCCAGCCCAACCAAAAACTTGCCCGTTTATGGCAATCCATAAACAAGACACCTTATGGTTCCCCAACACGTGTCACGAGGTCGTGGAAAAAACGTAATGAAATCCGTTTATTTTAGAACCGATAAGAACCGGGAACCGCACTCTAATGCAATTTAAATTAAGTTTAACAACAACCTGATCGGTTCAAACCGAACCAATAATACCGTTTGCAAGTTCCACACAGAAATAATGTAAAACCTACCTATTACTTACGGTACCACAGACAGAGCTTGAACCGACCGGTTGCGGTTTAAATACAGACAAAATACGGTTTAAAAACTGAGAAAATACACTTTTAACCGACAAAATGAACCGAGCAGCAGGAGAAATCTCCGGAGCGACTGTTCAGTGAGGCGGAGTAAAGAATCTGACAGTTTGAGTTTTAAGAACAACAGACAGAGTTTTCAACCGAGCTCGCGCTCAAGATTCCATGCCTGGCATGGAAAGTTAACTCTTTCACCTCCGGAGCAGTTCAAAGGCTGGGTCAAACTGCATATGTCATAATATAGCAAGACTTCATGTTGTTTGAAAAAGAGTGAAAAAGGACCCTGGTGGCTGGTCATAGCGGCATGATGGCCGCGCAGTCACGCTCTGTCCCAGAGGTAACACCCCGAGCTGGATCCTTGGTGGGTGGGTGGGGTTCCCTGCAGCCCTGCCATAGGGGGTAAGCCATGGGAGCTTCAGGGGTCAGGGCCTGATGGGACGGAGGCGATGGGCAGCAGCCGGACGAAGGCGAGCAGGGCCAGGGTGGGGGAGTAAATAGATTATAAAAAAAAAAGAAAAAAGGAGAGGGTTGACAAAAGGAGTACTCGATGGGGAGGTTTTCTGTGTGTGTGTGTGTGTGTGTGTGTGTGTGTGTGAGGACATGCAAGGCAGATCAGCTGCGCAGGTGGTGCTGGTGCATAACTCGCCCACCACGGGGATGGACTGGGACATGGAAGTGTACATACACAGGGCAGAAAGAGCCAGGGAGGTGTCTTTTTCAGACATGAGAACTGGAACCCCCTGACCTAATGTCAGCTTTGCTGAAAATTACAGCAGGCCTAGTTCAAGGGAGTATGGCACATACTCCTTTCGGATTGGTGCTGCCACGACAGCTAGGGAGATGGGGCTTACCAACAGTCAGATACAATCACTGGTTAGGTGGAAGTCTCATACTTTTAAATGGTACATTTGCCCACATTTATTAAAACTTTTGTCTTTTCTTAGCATAGAGTCAGGACATGTGGGTGATAGAACATGCAAGGAGGGCACTCTGCAGCTCTAAATCTCCACTTTACCGCTACAAATCCTCGGACAGTACGAATGGGCCAGAGGGCAATGTGCTGAATTCCTGTGCTACAGGTAGCAGTTAGGAGGCAGGGACAACAAGACCTGCCCATCACTCACCTGGGTAGCAATGACCTCAGACTGGGGAAGTGCGTACATTTGCTGAGGAAGATAAAGTCAGAGTAAGCAGTCCTCAGGGATTGGTGGCCATTTACAGGACAGGTGTGGCTACACATTATTCAGCAGGGGCGCTGGTGTTAAGCCTGAAAAGCCAAGGCCTTGGAGAAAGCAAGACAACACATTTATTTTGAAAGAGGGGTGTTAATGGACTTTATTAATAAGACAGTATTAAGACACAATACAGATCCATCCAAGACTGTGGTAATATATTTTCAGAGTGCTTAGTAATGGAACAAGCATATAGTACCAAACTGGATAAAGACAGAAACTGCATCAAAATGTGGCATCCGGTAAAGGACGAACTTGCAAGTGGTGTGTGGTATAAGTTATGATATCAGTAAGGTATAAAATACAGAATTAGCTATTGGATGTTATGTGCCTTATTGATTTAAGCTTGCAAGTCTTTAATGTTGTACTGTTGTTTTTGCCAAACTTATAATAAAAAAAAAAGATACATTCTAAAAAGTTCAAATAATTTGTTCCAGCACTATTATTCACCAACCTCACAGTCCTTTTCCCATTTTTTTTCTGTGTTAGGATTTTCTAAGTTTTCCTTGGACATAAAATTGTAAATTCTCCAAATCGTCCCTTATGCTATTCAAGGACTAGTAATTCTGACTTCCAGTGACGTCACGCGCCTAATGGCAGCATAACACAATGAGCTCCTACTTCGTCCTAAAAAATCCTCCTAATACAGCGGTTTCAGCTGAACGATTTCCCTACCCATTCACGGAGGATCGCAGCAATGCCAAGGAAGGGTGATCAATCCAGCTGCAAGCCACAAGAAGAAAGAGATGAAGGAGGATTATCGGAGGGGGACACTGGCAGTGAGGGCTCGCAGGCCTCAACCTCTTCGCGCCAAGGCAGACCACGGTCAAAGCACCTTCCACTGTCCACGATTCAAAGACAGATGACCCTGGTACTAAACGAGCTGAGGGATTTCAGAAAAGAGATGAGATCCACCACCACAGTGCTCCGCATGGACATTTCAAAATTGGAAAAGCAGCAAGAGTCTCTGGAACTCCAAGCCACTAATGTGGATCATCGAGTCGACAGCGCGGAGCTTGCTATATAGCGCACCTGCACCAAAACATCCAGAGCCAGCAGGCAAAGGCAGAGGACACCGAAAGCTGCAACCGATGCAATAATATATGTATCTCCGGAGTTCCGGAGGGATCGAAGGGCTCTGATATGTTGCAGTTTATTAAGCAGTTCCTAAGGGAAGTGGTTGTTACATCGGAGACCCTCCCGATGGAAACAGAGAGGGCCCACCGCACTCTGGGCCCAAGACCGTCCGGAGGAGCACACCCTCGAACGATTCTCATTCGATTCTTAAGATTTCAGGAGAAAGAGACTGTATTACACTCTGCCTGGAAACAGGGGACAGTTACTTATCGCACAAGCAGGCTTTTTTTCGAAAATGATTACGCTCCCGAGATAATGCTTTGCCTCAAGCAGTTTATCCCTATGATGAAGGCCTTAAAATCAGCAGGACTCTGATTTAGAATCCCCTATCCCGCAAAGCTGACGGTGCACTTTCCTGAAGGGTCCCAGACTTTTGACACTGCAGAAGAGGCGCTTAGCGAGCTGAAAAAGCGTGTCGAGGCACCTCAGGGCAGAAATCACAGAAACCTACGATTTCTCTGCTGGCCCAGCGTTATGGAACAAGCCCAGCGGACGATGGAGAAGGCAAGGACGAGAAGCCATCCAGCAGATAACAAGCGCCTTCCGAGTCAAAGATCAGCAACCCCGTACTGAACAGTGCCCTTTGACGAATACCAGTCCCAGATCCCCACGCTGAATTAAACCTCCAAAATGGGTGGCCGCCCCATAGGTTCATCAAGAACATGTGCAGCACAAAATTACTGGCCCTTTCGAGAAGGAGATGATAGCGACCACCGAGGATCCTCTTTCTTCCCCACAGACCATTCTCACCGAAGACTCCTACAAAGGGACTGAATGTTGCTGCTGATTCAGATAAGTCCCAGTCTAAATTAATATTCCTTTTTTTCTTACTGTTTTTAACAACTCTGTTCACCCCTAATGCCTGGAGTGTCACTAATCCTCAGGTCCGGAACCTCCCCTTCCTTATAACATTACCTCTTCTCCCCCTAGGGGAGACTGCTCTAAACCTTCCAAGATTCCAGCTCAGGAAGAGGGCTCGCTGGTTAATAAAAAGGAAGCCCTGGGTGGAATGGGATCTATAATTATTCTTTTTCCCTACCAGACTGGGACTCCCCACCCCCAATAGACCCTAACAACTAACTCCTGGAGGAAATGCTGTGGAGGCGGGATAATGGACTAGTCAAGATGTTGCTGACCTAATGTTAAATTAACTGATATACCAACTGCAGAAGGGCCCCAGAATATCGTGATCAGGAGGCTCCCCCCAACCCCTTTATCTAGCCCTTCCTCATGTAGGGATTAGAGGAATGGGGGATATGCTAGCCCCCCCTTCATTCTTGCAGAGGGAGCAACGCAGACACTGGGTTCCTAGCTGAGACCCCCACTCCGTTACTGAGGTGGCAGATAACTAATCACAGCCAAGCAAAGCTACTTTTTCTTGTATTTATTTTATCTCCCTTCTTTTGCTCTCACCCTTCCATTTAAAAAGTATTGTTCAAGTATGATGGACGAACGTGGAAGCTGCGGATGTCCCAGACCCCCCCCTTCTTCCTACTTGTTCCACCTCTCCCCCATCCCTTACAGACGCTAACAGTGTCAGAGGCCCCCGGGCCATACGGGAGATACAGAAAGTAGGCCTCGAGCCTTCTTTAGGTCATGGAAAATGACCAGATTGATGGAAGTTCCACAGTGTTTTGGTGGCTTAGGCTAATGTTGATAGCCCAGTTGGCTCAAGAATGCCCTTTTAGCCACCGAGGTCTAGGGGACACCTATTCCCTAAATTCAAACGTTTTGTTAGAACTAGTTATTATTTTTATTCGCCCACGGTATCCTGTTATGGGCTATTGGTTAGTTAAAATAATTTTTAGTTCCCCTCAAGAGGGGATGTATCTTAGGAAGATAGTAAACAGTCACAAGGCTTCAACAAACCAGACAGAGGTTGCATTGCAGATGTTATGCGACAAATAGCTTAATTTACCAGATACATATCTGTATGACAAATGGCAGGCAAACACCTGAAAGTATACTCGTTGAATGTGAACTGTCTGAGTAGCCGGATAAAAAGGTCTAGAATTATTTCACTAGTGAAGAAATCCACTGCTGAAATTGTTTATATGCAGGAAACCCATTTGACTCCTGCGGAGCACAGAAAGCTCCAGGGTAGGGGCTACACACAGGTTTTTTCATCGGCAATGGCCAGTGGTAGGAGAAGAGGGGTCGCCATACTAATCTCGGCCCACACTCCCTTCCGGAAGGTGAAGGAATGGGCAGATCCGGCGGGTCTGTTAATAATAGTTCAGGGGACCTTGCAAGAGCAAGAAGTGAGCTTAGCCAATATCTACCTCCCACCAGCCTCAAACACACTCACAATTCGATTTTTGCTTGATAAAGTAATTGAGATGGCCAGGGGGGCCCTAATCCTGGCGGGGGATTTTAACATTGCCCCAAGCCCCTCCTTAGACACCACCAGAATCCCGGGTGGCAGGCAATCGGCCTCGCACACATTTTTCAAACAATTCGTAGGGAAGGTAGGGTGGCTAGATGTATGGCGATCCCTACATCCTAGGGACGGGGGTATTCCTTCTATTCTGCGGTCCATGGGACCTACACAAAAATAGATCACTGCTACACACAGAGGGAAAACCTTGGCTCACTGGTTAGTGCTACATTGGGCACTATAGCACACTCAGACCACGCACCATTAATTACCACATGGAATCTGGGTACAGAGAAGCGCAGCACCAGGTGGAGATTCAATCCAACTCACATGAAGAGTGAACAGTATACAGATTTTCTCAAAGAGAAAATTACGGAAATTACTCAGGGACAACTCCTCCCAAGAAATAGCATCCACCATTCAATGGGACACTCTGAAGGCAGTCCTGAGGGGTCACCTGATAAAATATACAGCTACATTAGCGAAAGAACGGAAAGAAAGGAAGACAAACACAACTAGAGCAGACATTACAGTTCCTACAGCTAACACATCAGCAAGATCATCACTCAGTACTTGCACAGATTAAGCAGACTAGGAGGGACCTAGATGCTTTGTGCCTCCAACAGACGGAGGTGGCACTGGCATACCTGCGACAGAGATATGGCGAGATTGGCCCTTGGGCCTCCCGCCTTTTGGAGTATCGTTTGCGCCAACAACGCAAAATGCCCACTATCACTGCAATAAAGGACCCTAACACAGGAATACACCACACCAAACTTAAAAATATATCCCAAGCCTTTTGTCAATATTTTAGGGCCCTCTATACCACGGACCACATGTCAGACCCTACACTCACCAACACCTTCCTGTCAGCCTTAGAACTACCCAAACTTAGTCTTGAACAACAAAATAGCTTAACGGTGCCAATTTCCCCGGAAAAGCTGATGCTGGCCATCTCCAGGTCCAAAACTCAGAAAGCTCCTGGCCCAGACGGATATGGGGCAGAGTTTTATAAGGGCACGACATAGTCAATTAATAAACTCTTGCTAAGCGCCTTTAACAAAGTTCTTTCGGGGGAGGGCCCCCCCCCACCCAGCTGGGCATATGCAACAATTTCACTTATCCCCAAACCAGATAAAGACCTTTTACAATGTGGCTCATATAGGCCAATTTCTGTCCTCAACATGGACTATAAATACTTTGTCTATTTTAGCCCGAAGGGTGGATGCGATCCTACCTACACCGATAGGCCTGGATCAAACAGGCTTTGTAAGTTCTAGATCAACCTCAGACAACACCCGCAGAGCCCTTAATTTAGTGCATGAAATGCAATCTTGTGAAGATCCATCAGTCCTTCTCAGCCTGGATGGTGAGAAGGCCTTCGACCGGGTGTAATGGCCCTTCCTTTTTTCCCCACTATGGCTGCGATGGGGTTTCCGGACCCCTTTGTGGCCATACTCCTGGAATTATACTCCTCCCCACAGGCCTGCGTTAAAATTTCAGGTCACCATTCTGAATACTTCCCCCTTTTTAGGGGAACACGTCAGGGCTGCCCCTTATCCCCTGGTCTATTCGCCATTTTTATAGAGCCCTTGGCCCAGGCAATCAGGCTAGTACGTGGGATTTCGGGCGTACAGATGAAACAGAACATCGCATAGCCCTTTATGTGGATGACGTTCTATTATTCCTCACTGACCCCCTACAGTCCATCCCTACGGTCTTCCAAATCCTGGAGGAATTTGGAGTGCACTCAAAGGCCATCGGCTCTACACTAGCAAGACTGATGCTCTTACTTTTCATTACATATCTCCTGAGACACTTAAGGAGAATTACCCATTTCGATGGGGGCTCTCCAAGATGAAATATTTAGGAATACACCTTTCCCACAGAGCAGAAGATGCCCTGAGTAACAATTATCTTCCCTTCACCGCACAGATGAATCAGGATCTTGGAAGATGGAACGTCCTCCCACTGAATATGATTCAGAGAGTCGACGTGGTGAGGATGGTGATTCTCCCAAGGGCCCTCTACCTTTTCCAGAATGTCCCACTTAATCTACCGAATAAACTATTTTGTGTCTGGAACAAGGCCATTTTTGGGTTTGTCTGGGCAGGAAGACGCCCCAGAATTAAACTGAAAACTCTCTTTCTACACAAAATGCAAGGAGGACTTGCACTCCCAAATCTTAAACTGTACTACTGGGCTCCACATCTGTCCTTCATTATCCAGCGCCTGGTCGGAGCATCCCCGGCCTGTTGGAGAGAGACTGAGGAGAGTGTACTACCCCAGTGTGATTATCAAAGGCTTATTATTTATAAAAATCCTCCCCCACTAGGCCAACTGACTCAAAATCCCTGGATCATACACCAAATCTGGGCCTGGTATCCAGCGCGTAAATCCCTAGAGATCACCCCTTTTCTGGTGTTGACTTGTCTGATAGAACTATTGGAAAATTTCCCTCCAGCCTTAATTGACCACACATTTCATAATTGGAGACATACTCATCTTACAAAACTCTCACAGCTCCAGGTGGGACCCCTTTTTAAGGAGTTCGGGAAGATCAAGTGAGAGTTTCATCTCTGCACAAGCAGATTTTTCCCACTACAATTCGACACTATTTTGAGGATCTTCCCTGAGTGTCCGCACTTCTGGGGAACACCCCATATGGTTCATCTGCTCTAGCAAACATTAAAATCCAAGATGTTACCACATCCCATTTCAGCTCTGTATAAGTTCCTGGTGGAAATACAGGGGCAGTAAGGGAGAAATGGAGTGATGAACTGGGTATCCAAATAACACCACAGCAGTGGGGCATAATATGCCACTCAACAGAGAATCACCTACTCCCATACGTGGAGACTGTTCTCTTGGCAGCTGCTGGTAAGATTTTTCTGCATCCCTGCAATAAACGCACATTACTGTGATTCTGGCTCCACAGCATGCTGGCGCCAATGTGGGGAAACTAATGCCCACCATTCCCATATCCTGTGGTCATGCTCAAAGTTACAGCCATTCCTGCAGGGCCTACTGGAGGAATTTGTGGAGCTCTTTGGCCTAAGGCTCCCCCTGACCAGTGAGATCTTTATTTTGCATGTCTTCCCACATGAGCTACGAGACTCCCATTGCCAGTATCTGCTAGGAATTTTCCTCCTTGCAGCGAGGAAGGCCATCACCAAGTGTTGGCTTACTACAGCGATTCCCACACTCTTGGACTGGAGGGAGACAGTCAACCTTATATACAGATCTGAGAGAATGACATACAACTTAAACGATAAAGCAGATCTTTGTTCCATAAAGTGGAGAAGATGGATAATGCACATTATGGTCAAAGACCCACACTTTATTCCCTAGAAGCTCTTGCCACCTATCAATTGATCCAGATCCACCATACCATGCTTGGTGTCTAACACTCAAGATAGGAAGATAGTATTATAATAGGGCACATGATCCACATTTAGAGGACAGGGGAAGTGTAGCAGGGAACAAACACCAGAGGAGATGGAAGAGAAGGAAGAGCATGCGGAGGAAGGTTCCTGGAGAGAGACAAAGAGTGACAGATGGGAAGGACAGACCAAGCCTGGAAAGAGGGTTGAGCCCCCCAGGTAAGACTGTGTCACACAAATGATGTATAATATAGTAAACTTATATGAACTGTAACCCTGCCTAAATAACTAATTACAATGATGTAAAATGTGACTGTAAAAATGATAACATTACCAATAAAGACTATATTTGCAAAAAAAAAAAAAGGACTATTAATTCTTATCTTCTGATGCTTTTGCAGGCAAAACCTGCAAAGCCAGGAAGGTTTAGTACTGCTGATTTGGGGCTGAAATATTCACCACACGATTAAGCTCATAAGATGAATGAAAATGAAAGGCACTGTCCAACTCCCCAGGCCTAACAGTGTCCCTAGTTTAAACAAGCATTTGTCAATGCTAAATGTTTCCTTGCGTGGTGTATGTGGTGGTGACAGTGTCTTTCCTTTGTATTCTCAGTGAAGGCTGTCGTTTTGCCTTACACAAAGGCCCTACTTGACCTGCAGGTTCACGCGGTCTAGAAAGTGATTGACAAGCACAACGTGTTTGCAAAAGTTTAGCTTGTAAATGCTTACTAAATTATATAAAAAAAACAGTGAGTGTTTATTTTTATTAAAAACGGCACCTTGCAGGTTGTCAACAGTTACCAATGAGAGAAATGGTGTCACGCAATCCTTTCAAAACATTCCCCCAACCCATCACACAAAAAATTCTGCTTATTGCCTGCTGTCAGTGCCAGTTACAGACAAGCTTACTGGAACACACAGCTGATCGTCATGGGATTGCTTTGAAATAAAAGCTGTGTACTATACCTAAGAACAGCAGAGAATGATATCAAAATGACATCAGCTGCGCGTTCCGGTAAGCTTGTATGTAACTGTCACTGACAGCAGGCAATAAGCAGAATTTGTTTGCATCAACCTGCAAGGTGCCATATTTTAATAAAAAATTCATGCTCACCGGTTTTTGATAGCGTTTTGAAAGCATTTACCAACCAACTTTTTCAAGCACACTGTACTTGTCAGTTACATGCTCGTCGCGGCAAGCCTGCAGCTGAAACAGAACTGTGCACTCTGACAGCAAGTTTGGACAAGCCAGAGGAAGGAGGAGGTGGGGGGGTGGCAGAGGACCCCCAACCGAAACGCCGCAGAAGCAGCAAAGGAGTAGGAGGCAGCAGGGGAGAGGAAGGGAGAAGGGGCATGCAAGAAAACAGGAGAATCATAATCCACAAAGTTATAAAGCCACTCAGCTGCTTGCCAGCTGGCTTTATGCAAATTAAAGTACGGAAGCCTCTCATTGAAGCACTTCCGTCCTTTTAACTACACAAGTTTTTACCCATAAAAAAATGTGCCCACAGTCACACTCGGCTTGCATACTCACAGGTCTGTCAGGGACGAGCCTAATGCAGCTTGATCTGCATTGCACTCAACACTGACACCCCTCTGAAATGCTGTTTGCCATCCCCGTGATAAAACATTTCCAGTGCAAGGGCAAGGAAACATAAGAAAAAATTACTCACCTTAGTAATGTTGTTTCTTCTATTGGAGTCTTGCTATATTATGACATATGCAGTGAGTCCCAACCTTCGAACTGCTCCGGAGGTGAAAGAGTTAACTTTCCATGCCAGGCATGGAACGCTGAGCTCGAACTCGGTTGAAACTCTGTCTGTTGTTCTTCAAACTCAAACCGTCAGATCTTTACGAGCTAAACTCACTGAGGTCCTGTGTGGAAGCTGTAAACCTACACTAGCCAACTGGCTACTAAACATAAGGACAAATTTTTTGGTCCCAAAACAAAGACTCAAGTCAGGAGACCCAAAAAATGAAAAACACAACACCAAGTCACCCCAAAAAAGGAGGGGTGAAAAAACAACAAGGTGGGCACCTACTAGGTGCCAACACTGCACTGCCTACCCACATCCCAAAAACAGAGGTTCTGAGAGGGGCAGGCAGGGGAGGAGGTCATAATATAGCAAGACGCCAATAGAAGAAACATTACTAAGCTGAGTAATTTTTTTCTTCAAACAACATGAAGTCTTGCTATATTATGACATAAGCAGACTACAAAGCAGTACCTCCATGGAGGAGGAACAGAACCTACTTGGGAAATAGGCTCTGAAGCACAGCTGTACCAAACCGAGCATCACTCCTAGCCTGGATATCAGGGAGTAATGCTTGGTAAAAGTATGAACTATTTTCAGGTAGCTGGTTGACATATCTCTAGAATAGGGATGTCCCTGGCAGCAGCCAGGAAGCAGCTATTACCTCAGGTAGAGTGAGCCCTCAGGCCTGAGGGGAACCTTACCCAGTTTTTCATAACAAAATTGGATACAAGAGACAATCTACCTGGCAATGGATCTTTTAGTGGCAGGTTTCCCTTTACCAACCTCGCCATAAGTGAGGAACAGTTGGAGGGAGTCAAACCTGTGACACTTGGTACACTCTATGTAGTAGCTAAGGGCTCTTTTCACATCTAAACTGTGCAGCCTCCTCTCGCCAGAGGAGGAATGGTCAGTGAAGTACACAGGAAGAGAAATAGATTGATCAAGGTGGAACTCTGAAACCACCTTAGGCAAGAACTTCCTGTTAGTCCTGAGGACCACCTTATCTCTATGAAAGGAGATAAAATCAGGCTCCACTGACAAAGCTTGTAATTCACTTATGCGTCTGGCAGAAGTGATGGCTACCAGAAACACAGTTTTCCAAGTCAAATACTTAAGCTCTGCTGAAGACAAAGGCTCAAAAGGGGGTTGCATAAGCTTAGCAATGCAAACACTAAGGTCCCAAGCAGAGGCAGGGTCCCTGAATGGAGGGTTGGTGTGAAGCAATCCCTTGAAAAACTTGGAGAATACAGGGTGAGCCGAAAGAGAAGAGGGCTTACCTGCTGAAATAAAAGCAAACACAGCTGCCAGATGCACTTTTAGCGTAGCTGGTCTCAGCCCCAAGGTATATAAGTGGACCATGTAATCCAGGACTGTGGGTAAATCAGCAGATTCTGGGAAAATATGCTTTCCAGAGCACCATATGGAAAGTCTCTTCCATTTGGAATTATAAGTAGCCCTGGTAGAAGGTTTTCTAGAAGCCTTCAGAATATCCATTACACCTTGGGAGAGGTGTAAACCAGCAAACTCTAACTCTTCAAGAGCCAGGCCTTGAGATTGAGAGATTTGAGGTTCGGGTTCCAAACCCTCCCCTGAGCACAGGTTAACAGGTTGTGATTCCTGGGAAGACAGAGGGGGAAGATGGACTGCTAAGGACAGTAGAAGTGGACACCAGGGTTGTCTGGGCCAATCTGGAGCAATCAGGATCATCTTGCATGGTTGAGATCTGATTTTGACTAGCACTTTGAACAGAAGAGGAAAAGGGGGGAAGCATAGAGAAACTTCCCTTCCCAACTGAGAAGGAAGGCATCCAGAGGGACTGAGCCCAACACTGGGGGCCTGCAGCAAACAAGGGGAAGTTGGTGATTGAATGGGGCTGCAAAAAGATCTATCTGCGGGATGCCCCATCTGGCAAATTCCACCTCCAGGACCAGGGGATCCAGTGACCATTCGTGATGGCCCTGGGAAATCCTGCTGAGAGCATCTGCTAGGAACTTGTCCTTTCCTGGGAGGTGAACTGCCGTAAGGGAGGTGTTCAGGGAATAAGCCAGAGACCACAACTTCATTGCTTCGGTGCACAAGGCCATAGACCGACTGCCCCCTTGCTTGTTGATATACCACATTGTGGTGGTATTGTCTGTTCTGACCTGTACAACTTTGTTCTGAACAGATTTGGAAAAAGCCTGAAGTGCTAGAAAAACTGCTCTGAGTTCCAACAGATTGATGTGGAGCAGAGACTCCTGAGGGGACCACAACCCTGGGTGGTGAGGTCACATGTGAGCTCCCCACCCCAATAGGGATGCATCTGTAGTAAGGATTAAGGAGTGAGACTGAGTGACAAAAGGAACCCCTTGTCTGAGATTGCTCTGATCCTGCCACCACTGTAGGGCCTGGATCAGGGTTCGAGTCACTGGGATCAATTTGGTTAGAGGATCTTTCCTTTGAGACCAAAAGGCTCTCAAGTGGAACTGAATGTCCCTCATCTGAAATCTGGCTCCCTGCACTACTGCTGTAGAAGCAGCCATGTGCCCCAGGAGCTGTAGAAAATGCCTTGCTGGTCGAGACACCTGCAGGGTGAATGAGGAGGCCAGAGATACCAGGGTCCTTGCCCTGTCCAAAGGAAGGAAGGCTCTGGCTTCCTTTGTGTTCAGTTCTGCGCCTACAAAGGTGAGGAGCTGGACAGGCTCTAGAACTGACTTTAAGAGATTCAGAAGGAAACCTAGAGAGGTGAGCAGTTGCTAAGTTATCTGTAGGTGTAACTTGACTTGTTCTGGGGACTGGCCTACTATGAGCCAGTCGTCCAGGTAAGGAAAGATGGCAATTCTTTGCCTTCTTAGAGAAGCAACTGCTACTGCCAGGCATTTTGTGAATACCCTTGGAGCACAGGTGAGGCCAAAAGGCATTGCTCTGAACTGGTAATGGCCTGAGGGCAGCTCTGAACCTGAGGTACTTTCGATGGGAGCTTCTGATGAGAATATGGAAGTAGGCATCCTTGAGGTCCAGGGACGTTAGCCAGTCCCTGGCCTTAGAGGGTAGAATAATTCCCAGGGTCACCATTTGAATTTTGGTTTTAAAGGTGCTTGTTTAAGTATCTGAGATCCAGGATGGGCCACCATTCTCCTGTCTTTTGGGGTAAGGAAGTACCTGGAATACAACCTTTGCCCTGGTGTGGGGTGGAACCCTTTCCACAGCTCTGAGGCGAGGAGGAAGAGACCTCTGGCTCTAGGGCAAGTGCCTCTGGAGGATTTGCAGGTGGAAAGGATCTGGTTCTCATCTTTGGAAACTTTTTGAAGCTGAGAACCAGTCCCTGGCCTACTACTTCCAGGACCCACTTGTCTGATGTCAGAGACTCCCAGTCCTGGACAAAGTAAGCCAGCCTGCCCCATACAGGAAATTGAGAATCGGCCCTGGCAATCCCATCAGGGTGCCTGCTTGGCAGGGACTTTGGGCTGAGGGGTGGAAACAGGCCTGCTGGCACCCCTTCTGCCTCTCCCTCTAAAGAACCCCCTCTGGGCATAAGCAGAAGAGGAGGCCTGGGCTTGGTAAAAGGCCTATGAAAGGCCTGCCCTGCCCTGGGATGCTGCCTTTGAGGTGGCCTGCCTTTCCTTGGCCTGTGCACTCTATAAGTGGTCCTATACTCATCCATTTTCTTCATATGTAATTCTCTGTCTGCTCCCAAACGAGGGAATTACCCACAACAAGGAAAATCCATGGCTTAGTCTGGGTATCTGTGACAGCTAGTACATCTGAGCCAAGCCATTCTAAGTGCCACAGATGTAGCCATGACTCTTGATGACACATCATTAGAGTCTACTGCAGCATGAAATTGCACCTTGGATGCCTCAATACCATCGGCAGCCACCTGCTCCAGCTCCTTGGCAAGCTGGTCAGGGACCTGTTTTGCTAGAGCCATAACAGTATCCCATCTGGATTTCTGATCTCTAGCAACATAAGCCATATAATTTGCCTGTCTGAGTCCCAAGGATGCTGCCATGTATTGTTTCTTAGCCATGGCATCAATCTTCCTGGAGTCCTTGTCCGGGGGGTGTGAGGCCAAGGGAATATTTGCCTTGTCACAGGCTGCAGCCTGCACTACTCCAACATGGCTGCATTGTTGTGAAAGGAACTCCGTATCAGAGACTGACAATGTGTACCTCTTGTCCATTCTCTTATCCACAGGAGGTATAGTGTGAGGAGTTTTTAGAATTTTAAAAGTCTGCTTCCCAAAAGATTTATGCAAGGGAATAGACAGTCTCCTAGACTCTGGGATATCCATCATTTCCACATAGTCAGGCTCCTCTTGATCATCCACAGCTTCCTCCATAGGGAGCTGGAGGGTTTCAGCCACTTTTTTATAAAAGATAAAATGAGAAGGGGACTCAGAAAGCCTAGGAGACACTCCTGAAGGTCTGTCTGGGGAGAAGTCCGGGTCAATGGGCACATCCAGACTTTCAAATCCACATTCACTCTCCTCATACTCCTCTTCCCCCTCCTCCGGTTCATAATATTCCTCTAAATCATAGCCTTGAACCGGTGGAACCGGCGACCGGCGCTTACCTGATGGCACCGGTTTGGTCGGAACCGGGGAAAGCGACTGGACAATTTGAATCGCTTTGGCTATCTCTTCAGCGGTTGGAGAGAAAAGTTTTGGCTCCACACCAGCTGATTTCATAGTCCTTTTTGCTGGAACCGACCCCTCAGACCCCTTTTGCCCGAGGAAGTCTCGCCCTGGTCAGAGGGCACTCCCTCTGGTTCGGTTGGAACCGAACCGGGCTGGCCATCCGGGTCAGCGGACTATTTGGCCTCCCTTTCCCTGAGCCTACCAACTCTCTTTTCCAGGGTAGCTGCAGGAAAATTTTTACAAATCTGGCAGTCTGCACTGAGGTGGTCAAACCCCAGACAATAAACACAGGTGGTGTGGGGGTCAGCCTTGGCAAAGGCTTCCCCACACACACTGCAATGTTGAAACCCAGTGGGCCCGGTTTTTCTTTTGGGTTTCTCAGACATAGTGCCAGTCCTAACCAAACTTACCCGTTTATGGCAATCTGCCAGGCATGACCCTCTTATCGGTTCCCGTGTCACGGGTCGTGGAAAAAACCGTAAGAAATTCCGTTTTTTTTAGAACCAATAAAAACCGGTACCCACACTCTAAATGACAGAATAAAATATTTCAAACAACCTGATCGGTTCAAAGCGAACCGATAAACAGTTTACAAGTTCCACACAGAAGAGAATTAACCTATCTAGTACTCACAAATACCACAGACAGAGCTTTAACCGACCGGTTGCGGTTTAAATTCGGTCGAAAAACCGAGAAAATAATACTTTAACCGACAAACTGAATGGAGCAGAAGGAGAAATCTCCGGAGCGACTGTTCAGTGAGGCGAAGTAAAGAATCTGACGGTTTGAGTTTGAAGAACAACAGACAAGAGTTTCAACCGAGCTCAAGCTCAGCGTTCCATGCCTGGCATGGAAAGTTAACTCTTTCACCTCCGGAGCAGTTCGAAGGTTGGGACTCACTGCATATGTCATAATGTAGCAAGACTTCATGTTGTTTGAAAAACATGTTATTACTGTTCACATTCTGTACAGACTACTGATGTACCTGGTTCTTTAATTCTGATTTTTTTATTTTTTTTGAAAAAGTGAAAAACTGGCTGCCCATCATACCGGCGTTACCACACAAAAACATGCTTGTTTACATTCCTTGAGCAGCTCCCACTGCACCTTTCCTGAACTTAGGAACACCCCCATCACAGTCTAGCCATTCATCATGCAGTGGGAGCAGAAGAGACTACTGTAACATAAGTGGCTGAACTGCTTGGAGGTGTTTCTAATTTTCAGGAAGTATGCAATAAGAACAGATCCTGGATTTGAAACAAATCTAAAGGAGGCAGTATAGTGCTTTGGTTTAGACCAGGGCACTGAGCTGCAAATCTGAAGACCTGGATTTGAAACCCACAGCCCCAACCTACATACTATGTGACCCTGAGCAAGTCACCTAACTTCCTTACACTCTCAGGTCACACCTGGAAACAAGCTTCAGCTTAGTGTGCCTTTCTTGGTTAAATAATTTCCCCTTTCCCTTTCCCTTTCCATCTGAAACAAAACAAGTTGGTTATAACTATACATTAGCATGCATTTCAGTTCTGCTAAGCAAGGAGGCAGATAAAGCAACCAGCAACATCAATGAATTTTAGAGAAGGTAAGCAATCATAAAAATGTGATTTTTAATTAGAAATAATATGATGCAAAAAAGGCTGACAGTGTCCCTTTAAGTTGAAAGCTACACAGTTACTAATTAAATATTGAGTAGTAATATCAAAATTCATAAGAAGTTGAAAAATGTCATGTCATTTTATACAGATAAATAACAGTATCGATAGTCTATCATTACAAACAAATAGTACTGACACTATGTATTTGCCTTTTTTGGCTGTCACAACTAAAAACACGCATCGATAATATACTGAAAAGGCAGGGTCAAATAATATCGATACAAATAGGATATTATCGACACGTATAACCAATATTAAATAGATAGATATATACCACACCAGTGGTGAATAAATTGGATAAATAAATCATGTTATTTGGGGATATTTATTTTCACTTAGAACACCATTTATATAACTGAGAACAACATTAATATAACTTAGAATACCATTTATATACCTTAGAACATTTTATTTCCACTTAGAATCTGGAAATGGAACACAGAGAACAATGGGCCAGATAAGGAACTTACAATGGAAAGAAAAAGAGGATAATGGCTGGGGATCGGGTGATAACCACACTGTAATCACCTCGAGTGGTTGCTAGGGCAACATGGTAAACCTTGAGAGCACAGCTCGAGAGGTTTACTGTAGCCCTAGCAACCACGAGAGGTGATTTGTGCGTTGTCACCCCATCCCCAGCCATCATCTTTATAGTGTATGGTCAAAAAAACACTGTTTGCATTCTATGTGTGAGAATTATGGAACTCTGGTGCATTCCTTTTTGTTATACCACTGTTTGGAAGTTCCGAAGTGTGGTTAACAACTTTTAAAATTCTAAACAGTGCATAACAAAGCTGTGTGACTGCTGATTATGGTGTTTAATAGGCACTTACTATACATTATAAATGTGTTATTTCACTGCAGTCCATTATGTATACCATGTAAAAACAATATTATCCAAGCTAATTCTTAACAGCTGGACCCAAAGCTTTCCTTTAAAACATAAATTACGCTTCTAGCCTTAACAGTTCCAAAGAAGATAATTTCTTTAAAATGGGATAACTCTGAAACCGTTAGGGTTAAAGACTTACATTTTTTAATGAAAGCATGGAGTCAGCCAAGCTGATCTATGGATAAGACAGTACTACAGTGACCACATAGCGATATAACAAACACATAAAATGTTTACATATCAACATAAAAAACAAAATGGTTTTATACATTTTTTAAAGTCCTGTCATTTTTAACAACATATTACATCAACAGGTACAGATACAGTAGATATGCAGTGATACAGTAGAATTGTATCATTAGCATCTATAAATGTTGATCGTACTCCATGCATTCATTTAAAAACAAAAACGTATGTTTCTTTGATTAACAGTTCATAGGTTTTGCTTCTAAAGTATAATTTAAAACCTTATAAATGTCATACAAGATTTTTGGAACTGGTTGGAAGACACCAGTAGGTTGTTTTGTCTAAGAAGAAACACTTCCTTTTTATGCTGACTTGCGCACACATGCAAGCAACATCTTCTGGTAGTAGCACAATTCAGAGGTGTGTCAGTGTTGTGGCGAATGCAGAGGATGCTTTAGTGGGCGCGTCCCTCAGCTGCCAACCAGTGAGCATGCTGCTGATGGCAGCAGTTACAGAGAGAGCCATGGACTTGAAATGAATCTGCCGCTGCAATCAGAGACAGGCCCATCACTGCAGCACCAGATGACAAGCCTCCATTACATGCTTTTCCTGGTGAAACATTTCAATAAATATGGCAGCTCCTGCCATCTGCCACACAATCCCCAGAAAGCTGACATCGGGGTACCCAATCCTGTATCGGCATGTCTCCCCCCCCCACACACACACATTATGTGACACACCATAACATGGCGGCACCTGCCGCCCGCCACACACTTCCGAAAAGCTGACATCAGGGTGCCAAATCCCCATGTCGGCATCCCCCCTCTTAGTGCGTCTTTCCTGATTTTCCCTTTCATTTCTGACACTAGGATGCCCACTCCTGGTGTTGGATGCGTGCCCCTGTCTATACGCCTTGCCAATATCAGGGTGCCCAATCCTTGTGTCGGCACACCCCCTTAAGAATTGTGACACTGGGGAGCCCACCCCAGTGTGCCTATTTTTTTTACAGTGACCTGTACATGAAGAAAACATTCCCTCTCAGCCTTTTTTTGCCCCTGCTAACAAGAAAATGGTCCACCGTTGTCTCCTATCCCTTCCCCATCCCCACCCTCCCTCTGCACCTACCTCCCCACACCCATACTTACCCTCCGGAGGTTGGGAGCCGTAATCTTCTCTGAAACGGGACACGTCTGCACTCTTCAGAGCTGGACTGTGAACTGAAGAAATGACGATAAGCTTTATAATGGGAGGCAATGGGGGGTTTCCACTTAGGCTGATATCTCAGCCATTTTTTTGAATTTTGGCCCCAAATTTTCAACATGGGATTCTTGGGACCCCACCTCGTGAACATATCACTGTCATTTAGTTTCTTGGTCCCGACAAGTGATTTCGCGGTCACTGCGCGGAATCACCGTTCGGGACCGATTAATGAATCAACCGTGCCACTGTTCATGAGGGGAGGTCTCAAAAAGCCCATGTTGCAAATCTGGTGAAAAAATTCCAAAAAATTACTGTTACAAGCGTGTGTTGCGCAGTTTCTATGCACGCTCATAACTTCGCCAATTTTTAATATTTTCTCTCCAGATTTTCAACATTGACATTTTTTCATACCTCCATATGAACAGTATAGCTGTCATTTTTCACATCCTTCCTGAAATGTGTTTTCACACCTGTGGTGCAGAATGGTGCGGTCGCTTTGGGAAATCAACTTTCGGGACAGATTAATAAAATCACAATGCTGTTCAGAAGGAGAGGTTCAAAAATGCCCATATTGAAAATCCAGTGAAAAAATTCCAAAAAGTTATTGCGTTACAGGTGTGCATTGTGCAGTTTTTACGCATGTTCGTAACTTCGCCAATTTTTAATATTTTCACTCCAGATTTTCAGCATTGCCATTTTTTCACACCACCTCATGAACAGTACAGCTGTCATTTTTCACATGCTGCCAGAAATGTGTTTTCACACCTGTGGTACTAAATGGTGCAGTCGCTCTGCAAAACCACCTTTCAGGATTGAGTAGAAATGATGGTGCCACTGTACATGAGGTGGGGTCACAAAATCCCATTTTGAAAATTTGGAGCAAAAGCCACACAACATCTGCACGGTGTTATGGTTCTTACCATTAACACCCTACTCTGTAGAGATCGACAGGAGTCAGGGTGTAACTTGGGATAGTCAGTCCAATGCTCACGCCATTCCACCCCCACGCTGCAGCCAGTGATAGGCATCGAGGTGTGCCTTGGGGTCTTCGGCCCCAATGTTCACCCCATTCTCCTATACCGCACCCATCTCAGCGTTTTTTTATTTATTTATTTATTTATTTATTTATTAACAGTTTTGGAATTCAACCTTTGAGCTAAAAACTCTTTTACAAAGGTTCCACATCATACAATAGAAAAGTTACAGAACACAGTTAGTCACGCAATAGGAAAGTTACAGACCACAGTTACAGAAATACAGTAGCATTCTTAGGCCAAATAAATACAACACCATAGTCACGTATCTGTTGAGTAACAAGGTGCAGTTCCAGAGCAGCAGGGTATACCTACAGAGAAATGGGCAAATAGATCGGCTGAGTGAGCCTTGTTATAAGTGCAGCACAGGGAGCCTTGTCATGGTTACATATTATGAAGGATGCTTAGCTGATGGAGAGCAGGAGGGTATAAGTAGGCCTAGAAGTAAGGAACTGAGTACAGCGTGATATATTTGGGGGTTGGGGATATAGAAGGTAGTAGGGGAGAGGCAGAGGGTCTAGACTTGCAGCAGCATTAACAAATACGAACATATGAATTTTTTTATTTTAGTCTTTGGTAACCGGGTAAAGCCCACTAGGCACAAGTGCCTGTTTTCAGGGGTGACCTGGCCTTATGGTCTATCGAGTGTGCAGCTAGCAACCCTTATACTGCAGCTGCCCCTCCCCTCCCCTCCCTCTTACCCTATTCCATCCCCTTTTGAAGCAGTCCACTGTTTTACAGGATACCACTTCAGCAGGCAACGCATTCCACCCAGACACCACTCTCTCCATAAAAAAGTGTCTTCTTATTTTCTTCCTGGACCTTCCCCCCTCCAATCTGAGATCGTGACCTCGAGTGTCCCTACCCCCCCAAATAGAAACATAGACTTTGACGGCAGATAAGGACCGCTTGGCCCATCTAGTCTGCCCATTTCCCTACCTACAGGATAGGCCGCAGATCCTAGTTAACCAACAGCCTATTTCTTCCTACCCCCCACAAGAATTGCCTTGTGTTTGTCCCATGCATTCTTGAATTCTCCCCAGTTTTAGACCCTACAACCTCCTCAGGAAGGCTGTTCCATGCATCCTACCTCTCTGTGAAATAATACTTCCTCACATTGCCCTAACCGCCCCCTTCTATCTTTTAAATTGTGTCCCTTGTTCTTGCACGTCTCTTTTCTGAAAGATGCTACCCTCTTGGACTTTGTTGATTCCACTGAGGTACTTAAAAGTTTCTATCATGTCCCCCCTCTCCCTTCTTTCCTCAAGGGTATACATAGATACATAGACAGTGTCGGCAGATAAGGGCCTATGGCCCACCCAGTCTGCCCATTTAAGTTTGTAAGTTCAGTTTATGTTTTCCAGGAAGTCTGTTGCCCCTTACCCCTGACCTCCAGAATTCCTTTATGTCTATCCCATGCATTCTTAAATCCCGTGATTGTTTCAGCCCCCACCACCTCCTCTGGCAGGGTGTTCCACCTGTCCACCACCCGTTCTGTGAAGAAATTCTTCCTCACGTTTCCATATTTCCATACATATTAAGCTCCTTTAGTCTCTCCTCATGTGGCTTCTCTTGCAGACCCTGTACCATTTTAGTTGCCCTCCTCTGGACTGCCTCTATCCTGTCTATGTCCTTGCGGAGATGGGGTCTCCAGAACTGGACGCAGTACTCCAGATGGGGTCTCACCAACTGTCTGTACAGCAGGATAACAACTTCCTGTTTTCTGCTGCTGATGCCTCTCCCTATGCATCCCAGTATACCCCCAGCCCTCCCTACTGCCTTCTTTCTCACATTGCTTACAACTCCAAGGTCATCTGATATGATTACCCCAGGTCCCTTTCCATTTTTGTTGGTGTTACTACCTTCCCCCCATTGTGTATTCTTCCCTGGGTTCTTGTTTCCCAGGTGCATTATTGCACTTCTTTGCATTCAATCCTAGCTGCCATACTTCTGACCATTCCTCCAACCTTGCAAGTCCCTTCTCATCCTTTCCACGCCTCCTTGTGTATCAACCCTGTTGCAGATCTTTGTGTCATCTGCCAAAAGGCATATTTTCCTTCAGTCCCTCTGCAATGTCACTGATGAAGACATTAAAAGGACTGGACCCAATACTGATCTCCGGTGCCCACTAATAACCCCTCTTTCTTCAGAGTGGACTCCATTTACAATTACCTTCTGTGTCCTGTTGTACAGCCAGTGTTTTACCCGGGCTACCACCCTGGGACCCACTCCCAGGCTGGTTAATTTGACTATTAATCTTTTGTGTGGGACTGTGTCAAATGCCTTGCTAAAGTCTAGGTAGGCCATGTCCACAGCCCCTCCCTGGTCTACTACTTTGGTCACCCAGTCAAAGAAATCTATTAGATTCGTCTGACATGACCTTCCCGCTGTGAATCCATGCTGCCTTGGGTCCGTGCCCCATTGGCCTCTAGGTACTCAACTATTCTTTCCTTCAGGAGCTCCATCACTTTCCCTACCACAGAGGTCAGACTGACAGGTCTGTAGTTTCCTGCCTCTGTCTTGGTCCCACTTTTGTGAAGGGAATCACATCCGCCTTCCTCCAGTCCTCGGTACCACACCATCCTCCCATGATTTATTAAAAAGAGTAGCCAGTGGTTTCACTAGTTCCTCCCTTAATTCTTTTAGAATTCTGGGGTGAATTCCATCAGGACCCATTGCTTTGTCCACCTTCAGTTTTTGGAGTTCTTGCAGAACCCTTTCTTCTGTGAAAGGACTGGGATCGACCCCCCTATTAAGAGTGCTTCTGTTAATTGGATTAGGCACTCCCCTCCTCTTTTGTGAATACTGAGCAGAAATATTCATTCAGTATCCCTGCTTTTTCACTGTCCCCCTCTGCCCAACCACCATTCATTCTATTCAGCCTCACTATCCCTCCATTGTCTTTCTACGCTCGCTGATGTACCTATAAAAAGTTTTATCCCCCTTCTTAACTGAGTTGGCTATCTTTTCCTCTGTTTGGGCCTTTGCTCTTCTGACTTCCTCCTGCTTCCTTCTGCCTTAACTGGTACAGTTCTCTGTCCTGCTCCTTCTGTGTTTTCTTACACTTCAGAATGCTATCTTTTCTTCCTGACTTTCACAGCCACCTCTTTTGAGAACCATAGTGGCTTTTTCTTTCGTTTGATTTGTTTATTTGCTTCACACAAAGGCTTGTTGCCTCTGTGATGGCAGTTTTGATGATTCCCCATTGTTGCTCCACACTCCTTCTAGCCTGTTTGCTAGTGCTTTTCTGAGGCACTCTCCCATCTTGCCAAAGTCAGCCCTCCTAAAGTCCAGTACCCTCACTTTTGCTAAACGCTCTGTAGCTGAGTTTAACGTGAACTACGCTGTTTGATGGTCACTTGTTCCCAGATGGCAAACCCACTTCTAGATCTGAGATCCTCTCACTGCCCCCGTTTGAGAGTACGAGGTCTAAGATTGCTCCCTCACGAGTGGGTTCTGAAACTAGCTGTCTGAGACCTGCCACCTGTAGGGCATCAAGAATGGCCCTGGTCTTGGATGTGGCTGCAGCAAATGTGCTCCAGTTAACATCTGGCATATTCAGGTCTCCCATCAACAGTATCTCCCCTTTCTCTGCCATTCTATGAATGCCTTCTATCATATCCTTGTCCATTTCCTCCCCCTGACATGGAGGTCTGTACACAACCCCTGTGGGAATTGTGGTGCCCTTTCCAGTCTCCAAGGTGACCCACAGTGCCTCCTCTCCCCCCTGTTTACTCTTTTGTTCAGTTGCTTTTATCCCTTCCTTTACATAGAGAGCTACTCCTCCCCCTCTTCTCCCCTGCCTGTCCTTAACTTGAATAGTCCCTCCATGCTTGTCTTATTCCCTTCATGTACGTCTTAAAAACGATAAATGAGTGAGACCTGCCCAGAAAGAAACCAGTGGGCCTCAGCAGCTGGAGTGGCAGACACTTACAGATTTGTCCAGTAGGAACTGCTTCAGCTAATTTTTAAAGGTCCTATGATTAGCAACCTCATGTGTGGCCAGTGGAAGCTCATTAAGCCATAGCAGTGCTCGACAGGAGAATGAATGTTGCCCCAGAGCCATCCTATGAAAGGGGATACAGAGCGTGTTAACCTCGTTGCCTTTGATATTATACTCGGTTTTGTTTAAGGCTTGCAAATTGGAGATGCATGGTGGAGAGTCCCCAATCATAGCTTTCCTTCCAAGAATGCATGTTTGGAACCTTAACCTGTTCTTAAATGATAGCAGGTTATTTCCTTATAGAATGGGGTGAGTGTAAGACCCAAAGACCCCAAGGCACATTGCGACACCTTTCAGTGTCTGCAGGGTAGGGTGAGGTGAAATGGCGTGAGAGTTATGGCAAACGACCCAAAGCCACACCCCCAACGCCTGTCAGTCTCTGCAGGGTGGGGGTGGGGTTGGCATCAGTTAAATACTTCACTGCCATTCCTATTATGCATCCCTCTCTAACTCCTGCTCTACCAATGCCAATGCCAGTATGCCAACATTCAGCATTGACAAATGCTTGTTTAGTTTCTCACTAGGCAATGAAGCAGAGTTTGACAGATCCCGTTATAAAGTATTAATTAATATGGTTGCAACTGCAGATGCCTATGAAATCTATTATGGGTAAATTATATGTTTGCAGTTGAGTAAAGGAGGAAAATATATCATTTACATAACGGTCTATGAGAATGTGTACCTTTTAGTTGCTAGTGCTGAAAGGCTTTATCTGAACAAGAACGGAGAAAATAACTAGATTACTCACCTGCAACCATAGTTCTAGGAGTGGTATATGGTTCACATCCACACACTGACAGTTCCACTGGAATAATGTTATTAGCCGGATGTCTTTAAGCTAAGCTTCTCCCACCACCTGGGCAGTATATTCCCCGACTCTGCATTGTGATGTCAGATCTTACATGCTGGAAGTAGGATCCGTGTGTCGCTTGCCAGGGGAGGCCAGGTGGGTTGTGTGGATGTAAACTATATACCACTCCTAGAACTATGGATACAGGTGAGTAACCCATTCTTTGAGGGGCGTGGATATGGTTCACTTATCCACACTCTGGCAGACACCTAGCTGTTCTCCGTGAGGAGAGGGCAAGGCACGCACCTTTACTTGCCAAACAAAGGAGGACAGAGGCCCCAAAACCTGCATCCCGGCGTGAATCCAAGTCGATGCAGTAGTGGGAAATAAACGTGTGTGCTGACTTCCAGGTAGCAGTCCTACATATCTCCTGTATGGGGACCACCCCTGAAAGCAGCCACAGAGGCAGCAGTATATTTAGTGGAATGAGACCTAAGCACTCCAGGAGGCTCCCTAACAGCCAAACTAAAGCAGAGGTTGATGGAAGGCGTAATCCACCTTGCAATCCTCCATTTTTCTGCTGGTCTGTCAGGCGCGGCTTCAGTGTAGGTGACAAACAGCTGGCAAGCCTCCCTGAACTCCAGCAGTGTACTCCATCTAATAGACACAGCACCCTCCACAGGTCCAGGGTATGAAGTCAGCAGTCGGCCTCCAAAGATGGACTGTTGAAATAAACCGGTTAAGTTAATCACCTGGTTAAGGTGAAACTCCAGTGCCAACTTCGGGAGGAATTTCGGGTTGGGGTGAAGGACAACACTGTCCTTGTAGAAGACCACATAGAGAGAGTCCACTGAGAGTGCAAGGAGCTGCCCGAGTCTTCTGCTTGACATAATGGCCACCAGGAAGGCCGTCTTCCATGACAGGTGCACTGGCTCAAAAGGCTTGCCCATGATCATTCCCCAAACCAGCAGTAAATATTACAGTGGAGGTGGTACATTTACTGGAGAGGACAACTGGTCTACGCACTTGAAAAAGTGCTTAAGCACCTTTTCTTGGGCCACCGTCGACTTACCAGTCCATGTCCAGTAAGCAGAGATGGCTGCTAAGTGCAACTTGAGGGTCATTGCCTGCAGTCTCAGCTGGGGAAGGGACCAAAGGTAGTCCAGGATTCTAGCCCCAGGACAAGCAAGGGGATCCAGCCACTTACTCAGACACCAAAATGGAGAATCTCATCCATCTGAAGGCACAGTATCTGCAAGTTGACTCTTTTCTGGAGGCCTCCACAATGTGGAAAACATCCTCTGAGACACCAACAGCCTGGAAATCTAGCCACTCAGGCACCAGGCTGTGAGGTGCTGGGAATGAAGGTCTGGGTTCAAGACTGTCCCCTGTAGTCCGGTCAGCAGGTCTGGGAGGAGATGCAGAGGCTGCGGCAGTATGCTGCTGAGGAGATCTGTGTATGAGAAATGCCAAGGCCAGTCTGGAGCTATCAGGATCATACACACCCAGTCCTTCCAGGCTTGGACCACCACCTTGTGGATCAGGGGAAAAGGAAGAAAGGCATACATGAGGCCTGGGTTCCAGGGCATCACAAAGGCATCTTCCAGCAGTGTCCTGGACTTTAGGGAGGAGGCACAAAACAGCCTTAGTCTGGTGTTCTCCCAGGAGGCAAAAGGTTCACCAAGTGTGTGCCCCACAAAGAGAAAAAACAGTTTACTCACCTGTAACAGTAGTTTTAGGAGTGGTATATGTTGTTCATCTACACTATCTGGCAGTACCTGCCGCTTTAAGATGTACCGGAAGGTCTTCAAGCTGGCTCCTCCCACCCACCTGGGTGGTATAACCCACGGCTCTGCCCCATGACACCAGATCTAGCCCGCTGGAAGCCAGGTGTGTGAGTCGAAGCTGGGGAGGTCGGGTGGGTCCGTGTGGATGAACAACATATACTACTCCTAGAACTACTGTTACAGGTGAGTAACCTGTTCTTCTAGGAGCGTGGATAAGTTATTCACCCACAATCTTTGGCAGACTCCTAGCAGTTCTCTGGGAGGATGGAGGCAAGGCGCACAACCCCTACTTAGGGAACAGGGAGTAGAGAGCTAAGGCTCCAAAACCAGCATCCCAGTGTGACTCAAGGTTGATGTGGCAATGGGAAATGAAGGTGTGTGCTAATTTCCAGGTAGCAGCCCGGCAGATTTCCTGGACACGGACATCCCTAGAAGCAGCCACCAATGCAGCGGTATGACGGGTGGAATGAGCCCCAAGCCCTACTGGAAGCTCCCTACCCACCAACCTATAGCAGAGATCAATGCAGGAAGTGATCCACCTGCCAATCATCCGCTTTGCTACAGGTCTGCCAGGTGTGGCTTCAACGTAGGTGACAAACAGCTGCTGAACCTCTCCCCGAACGTCCGCCGTACGCTCTTTATAGTAGGCGAGCGCTTGTCTCAGGTCCAAGATATGGAGCCTGTACTCAGCCTCCAAAGTGTGACTGGGGTAGAACACCAGCAGAGTCAACACCTGATTCAGGTGAAACTCCGACACTACCTTCAGAAGAAATTTCAGGTGGGGGCGCAGGACAACCTTGTCCCTGTGGAAGACCAGGAAGAGAGCTTCAACAGAAAGCGCTTGAAGCTCCCCAGTCCTTCTGATTGACGTGATAGCCACCAAGAAGGCCGTCTTCCACGACAGGCAAGAGATGACACACCTGTGCATCGGTTCGAATGGCTTGCCCATGAGCTTAGCCAATACCACCAGTTAATCCTACAGAGGTGGTAGTTCATGCACCGGAAGGGATATGTGATCTAGGCCCTTGAAAAAGCACCAGACCACCTTCTCCTGCGCCACCAACTGCTTACCAGCCCACGCCCGGTAAGCAGAGATGGGTGCCAGGTACACCTTGAGGGTCATCGACGGAAGCCCCTGCTAGGAGAGGGAGCACAGGTAGTCCAAAATGCTAGCCAGCGGACAGGATGAGGGGTCCAGTGCCTTGCCCTGACATCAAATGGAAAATCTCTTCCATTTGAAGGCATAGCATATTCTGGTCGATTCCTTGCAGGAAGCCTAAATAACGTTGAGGACTGCATTGGAAAGACCCAAGGTCTGGAACTCTAGCCATCCAGGAACCAGACCATCAGGTGCAGGGACTGAAGGTCCAGGTGGAGTACCTTCCCCTGACTGAAGAAGAGCAGGTCCGGGTGGGCTAGAAGCCGCTGCGGGAGCCTGGAGCAGAGGCTGAGGAGATCTGGATACCAGAACTGGCGGGGCCAGTCCGGGGCTACTAGGATCACCTGTGTCTTGTCCCTCCTGATCTTGAGGAGCACCTTGTGGATCAAGGGCAGAGGAGGGAAGGCGTAGAAGAGGCCTGGGGTCCACGGCCTCGAGAAGGCATCCCCCGGCAGTGAACCCTGCTGAGGGGGACGGGCATGGTACAGCCTCAGCTTGGCGTTCTCCTTGGAGGTGAACAGGTCCACCTGAGGGGAGCCCCAGTGGGAGAACAGATCCTGCACTACCTACGGCAGGAGAGTCCACTCATAAGATGCATCGACCAGACTGTTCTAGGCTCCTGCCACATGAATGGCTAGGAGATCCACCACCAGGCTGATCAAGAGGGACCAAATGTGAAGAGCTTCCTTGCACAGTGGCAAGGAGCACATCCCACCTGGTCTGTTGAGACAGTACATGGTCGTGTTGTTGTCCATCTGGACTTGAACCACTTGACCCCGAATAAACACAGCGAAGGCAGTCAGAGCCAGCCAGACCGCTCGGAGCTCCAGCAAGTTGAAGTGGCATCGGGACTCCTGAGGGAACCAGAGTCCGTGGGCTCTGTGCTCCCCCAGATGGGCACCCCAACCCATCACAGAGGCGTCAGTCGTCAGGATGACCGTCTGCTCGGGGCGAACAAACAGGATCCCTTCCTGCAGGTGGGATGGGACGAGCCATCACTGGAGGCCATTACACATCTTCTGGGTCACAAGGACCAGCTGGTCGAGATGACCTGAGAGCCGAGACCACTGGCTGGCCAGTTCCCATTGGAGAGAACGCCTGTGGCAGTGGGCCCATCGGACCATGCTGGTGCAGGCCGCTATGTAGCCCAGAAGACGCAGGAAGTCCGGGCAGGGCACAATTGCCCAACCAGAAATGATTGGGCAAAGGAGGAAAGAAACTCCGCCCTGTCCGCCGGGGGCCGAGCTCTGGCTCAGCAGGAGTCGAGCTCTGCCCCAATAAACTGGATCAGCTGCGTAGGCACTAGTTCCAACTTGGCTTCTTTGATCAGGGGGCCAAGGTCTAGGCAAGTCTAGAGGGCCAAATTCCTGAACTGCTCCACCTCCAGCCTGGAGGGACCCACTATCAGCCAGTCGTCCAGGTAAGGGTACACCCAGACCCCTCAGCGCCTCAGGAACGCCGCCACCACTGCCATGCATTTGGTGAAGACCCTGGGGGCTGAAGAATGGCCGAAGGGCATGGCTCGGAACTCATAAAGGGCTCCCTCTGCCCAAAAGCGGCGGAACCACCAGTGGGATGGACGGATCGAGACATGGAAGAACGCATCCTGAAGATCCAGGGAGCAGAACCACATTCCTTGCTCCAGAGATGGTATTATCTGTGCCAGAGTTACCATCCGGAAGAAGCGTGGCCTTAGGAACTTGTTTAGATAGTGCAGATCTAGAATTGGGCACCAGCCTCGTGTCCATTTCGGGACCAGGAAGTCCCTGGAAATGAACCCTGGGTTGGGAGGAGGATCCGCCACCTTGCAGATAATCCTCTTGCGGAGGAGCTGACTGATGTCGTCTTGGAGAGCCAACTGGTAGCTGCAGACTGGGAAGCCCTCCCGAGGGGCACGGGCTCGGCTGGGAGGGTACTGCTCGAATTCCAAAGGCAGTCACTAGCCGACCACTTCCGGAACACACTTGTCCAAAGTGATACCGGACCAGGCAGAAAGAAAGTAATGGAGCCAGCCTCCCACGGGAGGACCCAGAGCTGGCGAGACGGGTGTAAGGGTGGCAACCCCTGACCCGTCACTGAGCACGCTTAGAGAAGGAGGAGGCTCCTGGACCAGCACCTCGGCCTCCTTTACAGGGCTGTTGGGGACCCTGCTTGGGCCTGGGGCACCAAGCTTGAGCCTGCTGCTGGCCTCCTTGAAAGGAGGGCTGCCTAACTGCAGGGGAAGAGTGCTGAAAAGCCTTCTTCTTGTGCTTCTGCTGGTTCTTGCCCGAAGAACCCTGCGCAGAGGTAGCATCCAAGGTGGCCTTGGACTGCTGTATGCGCTGGAGGTGACCAGCCACTCCCGGACCGAAGAGGTCGGTGCCTAGGAACGGCACGTCAGTTAACTTGTGCTGAGTATCTGCCGGAAAGGTCAGCCAGGCCCTACGGCGAATGGCCACTGCGGCTGCTAAGGAACGGGCACAGGAATCTCTAATGTTCAGGGCCGTTTGGAGCTGCTGTTTCGCAACAGCACAGCCCTGGTCACGGACTTGCTTCACCGTGGAATGCATGTCCGCTGGGACATGAGGGAGGACTTCATCTAATGACCCTAAGAGGGCATGAGAGAAGTGTGCCATGATCACAGCTGAGCTGGTCTGACGAAGGCCTAATGATGAAGCCGCATAGACCTTCCGGGCAGAATGGTCCATATTCTTGGACTCCTTGTCCGGAGGGCGGTCAGTGTCGGCTGAGCTACCAGTGCGTCTGAACACAGAAGCAGTCACAAGGCTTTCGGCCGAGGGATGCTCTATGAACCCCACCAGGGACCCCATGGGTACCATATACTTTCGGGCCATGCAGGCAGATGGAGCTGGACAGGAGGCAGGGCGCTGCCATAGCTCAAGAGATGGGCCAACAATGGCTTTGGTCACTGGAAAGGCCTCGGTTGGGGTATCCCCCCTCTTGAGGATATCTGTAAGGGGGTATTCTGCCTTCTTTTGGATAGGCTCCAAGGGCATTCCGGTAGATTCAGAAATCAGGCAGAGGATGCCCTGAAAAGAGGAAGGACCTTCCTCCAAACCTGCCACTGATGACTCGTCATCCCCCAGATGCCAGTGCAAACCAGTGGCATCAGAGTCCGAAGAGTTGGGATATAATGGTCTCCCGCCTATGTCTCCCTTGATACGCCGAGGGTGATCAGGGATAACAGTGATGACCAGACGACGGGCAGTCCGGTGTCTGTCCAGTCCTCTTTTGAGGGAATCCCTCCCTGAGGCTGCTTAGGCAGTGGTTCCACCAAAATCGGTGAGGAGACCAAAATAGGCCAAGGTGGAATACGTGCCGGCCCCACAGGTGGGGGAACCGAAGCCTTCGGTTCCGGAGGGGTCGGCATCAGCCTGAGAGGCGGGGGCTAAGTAATGGCCGGTGCTGCCAGCGAAGACAGCTTTTGACTGGCCAGATTCAGCTGTTGCCCCATGAGATCCTCATAATGTCGACGGAGTTTCCGTCAAAGTCTCTCCTCATCTGAGGAAGATGAGGATCGATGGCGACGCCTCTTTCTGGAGTGTTTCTGACCTTTCTTCAGTTTTTCGACCGAAGGGGTCCTAGTCCTCGATCGAGACCGACAGGGTCGGCTTGTTCGATCGGGAGATGCCGGAGTCGAAGAGAACCGAGGTTCCAGCACTTTTCCTTCGATCAGGACACCCGAGGGCAGGGTCTCCTCATTGGGGAAGGAAAGGACAGGTGTCCCTTTCTAAGGAATCATCGACCAGATTTAGCAACAACCGATTAGTCGATGAGTGATCTCCGCCGGATCAGCCGTTTCCTCGGTCTCGGTGCCTTGGCCAGATGGAAGGTCCGAAAAGCCGGCGGCCGAGGAAGCGATCTCAACCAAGGTAGAGACTGCAAGTTCCTGTGCGTCAGACCTCTCTCGGTCCAAGGAATGTCTCCTTCTGGAGGAAAGAGACTTGGGGTCCTTGTCCCTCTTCCGAGGGCGGGAGGAGTGCGAGCCGGAAGGCACCTCACCCCTGGTGGGGAGAGACTGGCACAACTCCCGAAAGGACCCAGTAAAAGTAGAGCCAAGGTTGAGAGGTATGAAAAAACTCCGGCTTGCGGAAGCTTGGGCAGCTTCTTCCTCGAAAGCTGCCATCTGTTCGAGCTGATCGGCAGATCCCGCGGCTGCAGAAACCGCCCACCTTGCCTCCTTCGATTTCACCGGTGGAACGCGAAGCTCTGGTCTCCCCAATTTTAGGCACGTCTTGCAGTCATCCAGGATGTTGGGATGGAAGGCCAGACAGATGGAAGAGGTGTGCATGGAACAACACCCAAGCAATAGGCACACCAGACGTGGGGATCTAGTGCACGACATTTTCTGGCCGCAGGGACACCGCAAAATCCGGGGATGATTTGTCCTCCATGTCCGATGCGCTAGGATCGAGTCAGAACTTAATGAGTTTTAAAGAAACTGGCTGAAAACCGACGTTGAGAATCCAGGGCCTACGAACTGCTAAGGTAGCAAGAGGGAACCTGAATCTTCCAGTGGAAAGGAAGATCTGGCGTCATGGGGTGGAGCCGAGGTATTTACCACCTGGGTGGGTGGGAGGAGCCAGCTTGAAGACTTTCCAGCGAGATTTAAAGGGGAAAGGGACATGCCAGAGAGTGTGGATGAACAACATATCCACGCTCCTAGAACTGAAGGTTCCACTTTCAACTGCTGAAACAGAGGAAACCACACTTGGCGAGGCCAATAAGGGGCTATGAGGATCATGCAGGCTCCTTCTTGCTGTAGTTTCAGAAGCACCCTCTGCAACAGTACAAAAACCTCCCTGTCCAGCAGAGAGACAGCACGTCTCACCAGAAAACACCATGCCCGGGAATGAGCGAGCAGAAACTGGGTAGTTTTTCGCTGGACGGGGAGGCGAGCAGATCAAGATCTGGGTAACCCCATCAATCGAAGATGTCTTCGACTACTGACTGCCTCAGTTCCTACTCGTGTGCCCTTGTCTGAGTGCAGCTGAGGGTGTCCGCCAGGACATTCCGAATGCCTGGGACATGCGTTGCCATGAGCTGCAAGCTGTGCTGTATCATCCAATGCCACACGCGCGTCACTTCCCTACACAGAGGATATGACCGCATGCCTCCCTGTTTATTCAAGTACCAGACTACGCACATGTTGTCCATCTGTACCAGTAGGGGCCCAGGGAGGAGTAGGGGCTGAAAAGCCTGAAAGGAATATAGTACAGCCCACATCTCTTGCACACTGATGTGCAGAGATAGCTCCTGCTGAGACCAGGATCCCTGTGTCCTGTGGTCGCCCAAAGGGGCACCCCAGCCCTGACCAGAAGCATCCGTAGTCAGGGTGTGAGCCACTGGGAGCATCTGAAAAGGAATTCCTCTGGTGAGATTGGCCAAATCCTGCCACTACAGAAGATCCCGCAGCATGGGGCTGGACACCAGAATCCTGTGATCCAGGTCATCTGATTTCTGGACCCAAGGGTCCACTGTGTAATCTACATGTGGAGCCTAGCTAGGGGGACAGTGGGAATAGCCGCTGCCATCAGGCCCAGAAGGCGCAAGACTGAACTGGCCATGGTCCATTGGCTGGTTGCCACTTGGATAGCCTGCTGACATAAGGTTTCTGCCACGTCCAAAGAGAGGAAAGCTTGACCCTGAGCAGTATCCAGCACCGCCCCAATGAATTAGAGGCATTGTGAAGGAACAAGGTGGGATTTGGGGTAATTCACTGTGAGACCCCCTTGCCTGAATAGATTCAGGGTAGTAGTCAGGAAGGCCATCAGGCTATCCCTCGACAGTGCTGACAGGAGTCAGTCATCAAGGTACAGGAACACATACATTTCCTGGTGGTGAAGAGGCGCCGCTATGACCGCTAGGCACTTGGTATACACTCTGGGTGCCGAGGAGAGGCCAAAGGGAAGCGCTTTGAACTGGAAGTGTTCCCCCGGAAGATAAAGCATAGGAAGTAGCAGTGGGAGGGAAAAACTGGGATATGCACGTATGTATCCTGCATATCCAGAGCACAAAACCAATGACCCTGGTGCAGAAAAGGTAGCAGACCTGGTAGGGTCAGCATGTGAAACTTAATTGTACGCTGAGGTCCAGGATCGGACGGAGGTCCCCTGTCTTTCTGGGGACCAGGAAGAAGTGGGAGTAATATCCCTTTCCTTCCTGGATCCAAGGAATGGGCTCTATAGCTGATTTTGTCAGAAGAGCCTGGATCTCTTCCCTTATGAGAGGAACATGGCCTATTGGGTAGTGAGAGAAACCTGGAGGATTTCTTGGAGGTCTCTCTGTGAATTCGATGGTGTGGCCTTCAGCAATGAGCTGAAAGACCCACGTGTCTGACATGATCACCTCCCACCCGGCCAGGTGGTTGTCGAATTTGCCCCCTACTGGTTCCTCCGGAGCTGGTGGCGGAGGCTTGGGGCCTTGGTACAAGTCAGAAGGCGGATGGGGGAGGGCCGACCCCAGCAGATCTTTGAGACATGGATGGAGGGGTGGCTCCCGCCGATGGGGCCAGTTTGTTCTGATGTTGGGCTGGCTGTTGCCTATTCTGGTACTGTTGCTGGTTACAAAATGGCTGTTTTGACTTGGTGTTAGAGCGATACACAGACTGGACAGAGCACAGTGCATTGCCACTGTCCTGAAGCTTAGTGATTATTTCCTTGATGTCACCTCCGAAAAGGACTGGTCCTCTAAAAGGGGAGTCCTGGATGGCCAACTGGACATCTTGGGCCAATCAGGATACTTGCAGCCAGGAGTACCAGTACATGCTAATTGCCGTGGCAGTACTCCGGGTAGAGGCATCTTCTGCATCATATGTCGCTCTGAGAGAATGATGGCAGATTTCCGCAGTCCTGACAGTCTGGGAATTTTTTGTTTTAGCCTCAGAATAGGACAAAGCCTCAAATGCCAACTTCAACTGTCCCAGGATAGATTTGTGGTATACAGTCATGTGTGCCAAGTAGTTCAAAGCTCTGAGGGCCAGAGTGGAGGAGCAAACCTTGCATCCAAACTGGTCTATTTGCCGTGACTCCTTGTCTGGAGGAGAGGTACTCATATGTTTAGGCTTAGCTGTATGGTAATGGGCCACATTAATGACCACCAAGTCCGCTTTAGGGTGGGTACTAAGGGTGTCTTTACCCTCGGGGGCTTGATACAGTCCGCCTTCCTGGCGACTGCGGCCACCATGAAGGTTGTTGCCAGACCATGGAGGCCAGGTCCTCACATGGTCCGATCCACGGAGGAATGAGCAGAGGTGACAGGTCTCGTATATTCAGGTGTTCTGCGAACCTCTTGCATTGGGGATCTTGATCCTGTTTTCCACCCATTTGCCTCCTGTATCTTGTGGAGGATATCTGCAAAAGAGGGGTCCTCTCGAGGGGATTTGGGAGAGTCT
Organism: Neoceratodus forsteri; assembly: GCA_016271365.2. NCBI lineage: Eukaryota > Metazoa > Chordata > Ceratodontiformes > Ceratodontidae > Neoceratodus > Neoceratodus forsteri. Next base: position 499,346,494 of record CM028129.1, on the reverse strand, counting down.
TTGGGTTTTGGATCCTCCAGAGAGGGGGGTCTGAAATTCCGAGGCAGAGGAGTCAGTGGAGTCCGAGTCCGAGTCAGATGACGGGCTTCTGTCCAGAGACAGAGGTGGAAGCTCCTGCAGAGAAACCGCAAGGCCCCTGCCGATACCAGCTACCGTGGTAGGACATGAGGTCTGTCCCGAGGTAGAGGGGTGAAACTCCACTGGGGGGAAAAGGATCTCAGAGTAGGGTCCAAGCAGGCTGGTGTGAAAGCCGTGGCTGGTTGCCGCCAGTCCAGTTCCGAGAACAACTGTCTTGGTTACTGTTCACCAAGATTGTAATGCTTCCCTTAAATCCACCTGAGGCTGAGGTGGTGGAGGAGAAGGAGGCTGATAGACGGGCAGGTATCCTTGGAAGCCCGGCATTCTGTAGGGCAAATAGCTCGGCGTCGGATACCCCACCGTGGGGTACCCCTGTGAACAATAATGAGGCACAGGGAAGCCTGGCATTGGAAGGCCCGGCAAAGGACCCCACGGCAGAGCCGAGGGACCTGTCGGAGGCCCTGACGGCAGATAACCTGGTGGAGGACCCGAAGGATGAGCTGAAGGTCCGATCGGGGGCCCTGACGATGGGTAGCCAGGCATAGGTCTGAGGAGAGCCTGAAGGACCTGACCGGGGCCCTAAAGGAGGGCTAGAAGGGTCTGGTAATGTCAGGTCTGGTGCCAGAATGTCCGAAGAGAATACTCGAGGGGGCTGAGAGTCCCTCCGGAGTCAGGGGCAGAGGGCTAGACCAGATGGGGGAGCCTGCAGTGCAGGGGACACTGGCTCCCATGGGAGATCTGGCATCGGGTGTTCCAGCTCCAGCAACAGGGTTGGGTCGGGCGGACGCTCCTCCAACTCCAGCTCAGAGTGTGCAGGAGAGCCAGGAGTCACCACCAGGGGAGGTGGTGAAGAAGGACCCCAAGAGGGAAAACCCTCTGGGGAGGGCTGCGACTGGAACGGCAGCATGCACTGATCCACAGGATCAGTGTCAGGCCTGTTCTCAGGGCACAGTGGTTGGGCAGACGCCAGAGAAGCTGGCATGCGACTTATCAGCCCGGGACCGGACGTTTGTCAGAGGGGCTGATGACTGACTTATCGGCCGTGCAACCAGACTTAGGCCCCGGGGTTTTAAGGAGCCTAAGGGTGGCAAAGCTCTCCAATGGATCGCACGTGCCCGCCTAAAATGTAACCAGCTCAGGCGGGGGGAGCAAGGGCTGCTCCCAGCAAGGAGGGGCAGACTTCATCGGAGGAGCGGTACCCATGCCAGTAGGGGGATGCTCGTTGCCCACGGCCCCCATAGGAGGTTGTGGGTGGGAACAACTCCTCCTCCTCCTTCCCCTCCGAGTCCGAATACCCCCCCCCCCGGAGAGGAGGACGATACCTGCAGCTTCTTCTCCATGGAAGCCATCCTTAGTTTAAGAATGTTGGATTCCAGGGCCTGTTGACGGCATTTCCGTGTGGCCTGGTTGAAATTCTGGCAGGCCTCACAGTCCTCAGTCTTGTGCTGTGGTTCCAGGCAGAAGAGGTAGAGGAATAGCCATCTAATGAGGCCAGCTGGCGCGCGAATCACACTTGTTCTTATGCGACTCCGAAGGCGTCTGAGAAGACACGCATGAGAAAAGTAGTATAGAAAGAAATAAAAGCGATGAAATACTCATCCGAAAATGGTGGTAGACTAAAGCAGCATTCTCCGCAAGGTGCAATGTGTGCAGGTTGACGGCGAGAAAGAACTGGAGAGTGGGCATGGGGACCACCCACTATATAGTGTCACGCTGATGTCTGTCATGTGATGCCAGGTGGGCGGTCCCCGCCAGACATTGCTAGCTAAAGTTTTCTGTGTGGTCGTAGTGCCTGATGGCTCTAGTCCTAATGGTTATTAAATACTGTTAGAGCCCTCTCGAAATAAGAGCAGGCGATTCACCACCTCCTGAGTCAGGGACCACTCACATCTCTTCTAACTGGCTGAGGGTCCACCACCTGACTGTTCTCACCCACAACATGGACCACCAGGAGATCTGCACCCAAGCTGCGCACAAGGGATGTGGAGCCTTTGAAAATGAGTCTCTGACTCGTGATTGTAATTCTGATACTTCTAATAAATAAATAATAAAAAAAAGGGGACCAGGTGCAGAGTGCCTCCCTACACAGGGGAAGGGAACGAGTTCCACCCTGCCTGATCAGGTTAGCCAAATGCACTACACAGAGCTCCAATCCATCAGGTTTATGTGGTAATGGAGACTCCAAAAAATCAGCGCTCAGTAAAGAAAATTGCCAGCAACCAAATAAAGTGCAAATGCTGTGTTTTATTCCTGGCAAGCCAGAGCTGCATCAAACTACCCCAGTGCTTCGGCGATCAAGCCTTCCTCAGGGGGTCCATCCCACCAGAGACGCGTTTGTCAAGAGCGTGACGGTCAGTTCTGGGTGGACAAACAGGATCCCTCCTCCAAGTGTTCTACAACTAGCTACCACTGGATGGCATCTCACATCGACTGACTGACTATGACTGGCTGGTCCAAGTGGCCTAGGCACTGGGACCATTGACGGACCAGTTCCCAGTAAAGGTGGCACATCCACTAACGGGCCCAATGGACCACAGTGGTGCAGGACACCATGTACCCCAGCAGCCTTAGAAAATCCCAGGCAGGGCATGAGAGCCTAACCTGAAATGATCAAAGGAGGCAAAATCCAGTGTCCAGTCTGCAGGGAATCTAGTTCTGCCCCGATGAATTTGATCACCTGTTTTGGTACCAGTTCGGACTTGTCCGGGTTGACCAGTAAGCACAAGTCTCGACAAGTCTGGAGAGCCAGATCTATGAATCTCTCCACGGCCTCCCTGGATGGACTAGCCAACAGCTAATCATCCAGGCAGGGCAATACTCTGACCCCAAGGAACTGTAGCTGGGCTGTCACCACCGCCAGGCATTTGGTAAAGACCCTGGGTGCTAAGGAGAAGCTGACTGGCACAACCTAGAACTGGTATAGGACCTCTTCCACATGGAACCAGAGATACTGGTAGTAGGACCGACGGGCAGCAATGTGGAAAAAACGCATCATAGAGGGCCTGGTCCCGCGAGTAGGAGGACTTCTTTGGTGGAGTTTCCGGGGGAATTTCCAGAAACTCTATGGTGTGTCCGATGGACACTAGTTGCAGGACCCATTCGTTGGAGGTTATCACCCTCCACTCCTGCGCATGGCAGGCGAACCTCCCCCCCCCACCTGCTCCCCGTCGTGAGACTAAGAAGGCAGTGGGGATGAGAAGTCGAGGAGTGGCGGGGCGCTCAGGGGGAGGACCCCCTGAACGTCTCTTGTTTTTGGAGGCAGGAGGGGTGGCTGTACCTGTGGCCTTACGCTTCCCCTGGCAGCACGCCAAGGCACTCTTTCTCTGCCTCCAGGTCGTTTTCCGAAAGGGCTGCTGTTGGGAGCCCCATCGGTACATGGACCTCACAGACCAAAGGGCAAGGCCCCTATCCTGTAGGTCTGTGATAATGTCCTTGGTTTCCCCACCAAAGAGCACCGAGCCCCTAAAGGGGGTGTCCTGAATCGCCGACTAGACCTCGTTGGCAAGTCCGGAGCGGCGAAGCAAGGAGTGCCGTCTAAGGGCAACGGCAGTTGCCGAGGTACGTGCCACCGAATCAACAGAGTCGTAAGTGGTGTGTAAAGCATGCCTATACGAGACTTTGGAGAGGTGAAGATCCTTGGCAAGTTCCTCCTTTAAGGCAAGGGGTCCATGGACTGGACTCAAGCCTCTAACCTGGCCAAGGTAGCCTTTTGGTGGGACACCGTGTGGGCCACATAGTTAAGGGACCGGAGGGTGCTTGTGGCCAACGAATAAATCTTTCTTCCGAAACTGGTCCATCTGCCTTGACTCTTTGTCAGAAGGAGAGGTGCTCATGTGCTTTGGCACTGAGGAGTGGTCATGAGCCTCAGAGATGACCACAGAGTCAGCCTTAGGATGTGCCTTCAGGAATGGGGCATCCTTTGGTGCCTGGTAAAGTCTGTCAGCACATTTAGGGACAGCTGGGAGAGAATGAGGCATCTGCCAGATGGTAGTGGTGAGGTGCAATCCAAGGAGGAATGGGGACCAAAGACAGAGACTCTAAGTCGAGGTGTTCCGCGAGCCTCTGTCTCATAGAGTCCTGATCCTCAGACTCCCAGCTGAAATAATCCTTCAAGGACCTCAGAAGGTCCAAAAAGGCAGCCGCCTCCTCAACAGGACGGTGTCTGGTTTCGGGATGGGAAACGTCCTGACGAGTCTTCCCCGAGATGTGGACAGTAGCTAGGGAGGAACTACTTGGGGAAGGGGACCTGGGAGACCGTGGTAGTGGGAGCCTAGTCTCCAGGTCCAAGACCAACTCTGACCGGGCACCCTGCCACCAAGACTGAATTAGGGTCTTGAAATCTGGAGCAACCGGAGGGGGTCGTGGTGGTGATGGAGCTGGCAGAGGCTGAGGGGGAGGAGGAGGTGGAATTACCGATGGAGGGTAATAACCCTGGAATCCCTGATAAGAAGAGTAGGGATTAAACCCAGGGTAAAACTGTCCGAAATGACTTCAGTCCGGAGGGGGACCCGCCGGGTAGTGGTCCCCAGGAAACCCCTGCGGGTAATTCGGGACAGTTCGGGGTCTAGAGTAAATCCCCGCCGTCAGATATGGAAGCGGGGGTACCCACATCAGACCCGCCGTAGTATATATCGGCTAGGGGTCTGGCATCGGGACAGCCCACGTCAGGGGAACGGACGTCGGAACCGGCACCACCCAATTCAGTGCCGGAAGGGGGCCCTGGTGGTGGGACCCGATATGGCGTCGGGGCAAGAGGCTGAGGCCAGTCGAAAGGTCCAGGCTGCGGGACTGTCGTTGGGACATTCGGCATCGGAATCCCACACAAAGGTGGAGGAGGGGCCTCCACGGTAAGGCCTGCTGGCTGAGGAGGAGCCTCCTTCTGCTTGACCCCGAAAGGGGAACGTGGAGATGACCCCATAGCATCAACAATGTCAAAGGGTTCGCCGCTATAGTCACCAGAAGTACCTGCCAAGGAGGTGGAGGGTACGGGCGAAGGAAGAGGAGGGAGAAGGGCTTTCTCCCTCGGGTTCTGCCGGACGTCGGGTGAGGCACCGTTTGGCCCCGATGGGGGAACCTCACCCGTGTGACTGTCAGGGACGGCCGTATTAGTGGATGGAGTCGGGCGGGCAGGGGAGGAGCCCCTGACCGGCTTATCGACTGGTGCCGGGCGAGTACCCACAGCCTGGGTAGTTGACTTACTGGCCGCCGTGCTATCCCTAGAGGAGCCGGGGTTCGACTTATCAGCTGTGGCGGTGCAGTCATCAGAGGAGCCGACAACTGGCTGACCCGCTACGGTCTTGCCAGACTTACCATCCGATTTTCTGGTCGGTGGCTGGGCCTTGCACGTCGAGGGCCGCAAGTCGTCCATGGAGCACTCCCACTCCCTGGATTTCTCCTTATGCTTCTTGGAAGGAGAAGATTATTCAGCCGAGGACTCTCTCAACCAGTCCATCTTCTTTTCAAGGGAAGCCAGGCAGGCTTTTAAAAGATGGACCTCCAAAGCCTGCCGTCTCCTTTTCTTTGTGGCCTGATTGAAGGTCTGGCACTCAGGGCAGGAGGAAACAGGATGGTCTGGGCCTAAACAGAGGACGCACTTGAGGTGACAGTCTTTGTGCGGGATCTGCGTGCCTCAAGATGAGCACTTCTTCTTGTGTGAAGACATCAAGAAATAAATCAACAAAAAGGCGAGGAAAAAACGCGCAAGAAACTTTCACGACGATCGCCAATGGAAGTCTTCTATGCAACTGACACAAGGCAACGGTGGGAAAGAACTGGAGGGCAGGTGTGGGGACCGCCCACAATATACAGTCATGCTGACATCGGTCACATGACATCGGTTGGGCTGTCCCCCCGCAGTTATTGCTAAAAAAGTCTGCCGTGCGGCCGACGCCAGGTGGCGCCAGTCCTATATGTAATGACCTACCGAAGGAACTCTCTTGAAGTGAGATCTTGCGTTTCCACATAAATTAGATGAAATTGTGCCAATCCAGTATGGGGCACCAGCCCCCCCAACCCCCATCCATTTTGGGACAAGGAAGTACCTGGATACGTAACCCTGACTGGCCAAGGCATCTGGGACATGGGCTATCGACCCTTTTGCAAGTAGGTAACTGATAGCAATCCTCTGCCCACTACATCCAACACTCACTTGTCCACTGTGATAGTGGATCAACGTGGTAAGAAGTGACGTAGTGGGCCTCTCACAGGGACAGGACAAGTGGAGGGACAACACCCCCCAACCTTTTGTAACAGCCTAGAGAGACTGTTCCACCAAGAAAATAGGGACAGCTAAGTAATTTTACGGAGTTAAAAAAACAATTAGTCAAAGATACAGGTTTGAGACCCAGAGTAGGCAGGTGCTGCTGGACAGATGTAGGGTGGCCCTTGCAGTGATAAAAACCTAGATTCAGAAGTCATAATTGTACCGCATAAGTAATCAGCAGTTTTAAATAGGTTTGGTTACAAGGACACGGTGAGCATATCATTAATTGAAATAGTGGGAAGCAGCACGGGGGGTGGGGAGAGTAGGAAAGGATTCCTGGCCCTGGCTTTACTCACAGACATGCAGTTTTACATATTGTGATTGGCAACGTTTTTTATGATAAAAAATATAGTATTTATAGTTAAAATAGTAAATGGTAATATTGGTGGCCAGTGGGCCATTAACTGATCGCCCTGGCTATTTGAACAAGCGCTGGTAGCCCAGTTCATGATTTGGTCTGCCTGACTTGCCTATGTGTTTTTAAAATAATTATTTTGTCTTGAATAAATCGCTCCTGTGGTGAAAACACCACCTGCTCTGTGGTAATGTCCTGAATATGTACTGTCTCATTCCTAGTTTTGTAAACTGCTGTGCTGTACTTCCCCACTACTCTCTCCCCCAGGAGGCATCTGGAATCAAGTAGTAGTCCCTCAACCTGTCCGACATGACCCCAGATGAGGGGCACTCGACAGCTGTCGAGTGGTCAGGCGAGTCGAGGGACCTCGATAGCTCCCAGTCCCACAATCAGCATTGGCCGTGCTTGCTTTTAGCATTGTGTGGGTGGGGGATGGGGCAGGGCTTTCCCCATAGGTCTGGAGGCCACACACATTTCACAGAATTCTCCTGTAAAAGACCCTCTGACGTGGGCCCCAGGGAATAGCACCAAGACCGATGTGGTGCCTGCCATGGCAGTCGTCGCTTCCGCCTCAGTGGCGGTTCTTTGGATCCCACTCTGAAGGCTGACCCAGTGAGAGTCGGCTTCCTGTCCTAGAGGGACTAGAAAGCATACTTCTGGACAGGCCACACCCATCTATGTTGTGCTGCCCACCTAGGCAGTACACACACATCTTGCCGATCGGTGATCGACATCTTCTGCCATCACCTAGCTCTAAACTTGAAGCCTGGTCTCCATTGGTCCATCATTGGTCAGGAGATGCAGTCGAGGGAACCATGAAACAAGTACTTAGAAATATCAAAAAGTAGACTTTATTAACATTCGCCTATGGCACAGATAACCTAATCAGGAGACGTGAAGAAGATGACCTGTTCTTCCAGTGGAAACAAGGATATGATGTCTTGGGGCAGAGTTAGGGGATATACTGCCAGTGTGGTGGTAGGAGCTTTGCTTAAAGACATTCAGCCAATAATATCATTCCACTGGAACTGCCAGAGCGTGGCTAAATTAACCATATCCATGCCACTAAAATCTTTGCTGCCAGTCATGAGAGTAAATAAACATAAGATGAACATCCTCCACGGGCTCCTGTTTATCTTTCAAACTGAGACTGATAAAAAGTTTGGTTTAGCAAATTAAACAGAATAATGGTATAGGTGTCAAAAATAGCTACATGACAAATGTCTCCCTTTATTCTGCATATGGAAAATCTAGTCCTGTCCACTTCAGAGAAGTAGTTATGACAGTGGGCTTCAGAAAGAAATCAGATTTGAAGCTTTTTTATTCTCCCCCCCACCCCAATTTATTTACTCTGGATAGCCCAGATGGGATGCAGCATTTTAGTTTCAATGACAGCTACTTTTACCCAATTTTTCAGCTAAAAGGTTAGAAGTATAGAAAGGTCAAGTGGCTTGTTTATGGTACAGAGTAAATAAGTAGTTCTCTGGTGGGATTTCAACATGGGATCTTCTGGGTCTCAGTTCTGAGTGCCAGCCACTAGGATATACTGCCTGCCATCTACTGTAGCACAGGCCTCTTGCCTACGACTCAGATGCACAGAATGGCGACAACAAATGCCAGTGTTGCACATTAAGGGAATTTTTCAGGTAGTCACTTTGACCACAAATCAAAACTGTAACTAGCCAGACCAAATTACTGGTAGCCAAAATCTACATTTAATAAAAAAAAAAAAAAAAAGTGCTTTATTTTAAATTCCGTGTTTTGTTTTCTGGTGCCCAAACTGCCATTTATTGAAATTTAAAGGAGAAGCCCACCCAGAATGTGCATAAACATGTGTTATGTAGAGTGTTTTGATATGTATGTTAAGTCCTAGTGTGTCCTTCCCTCTGTCTGCTATTAGGATTTTTTTCTAAATTAGCCTGCTAGCTGTATGGTAGTTTTACAACCCCTGGGGATCTCCATTACAAATAGGTTTATTGGCGTTCTTTCTCCTAGGATGCACCCTGGTTCATGTGACAGTGATGTAGCTATGCCCCTACATTTAGCAGGGTCTGTCACAGCTCAGCCACAAAGATAATACTTCTTTCAGAGAAGAAGTCACATTGCTACATTTTGGGTGTGTGTAATCATTATTATTTTTTGATATTAGTACCTTGTCCTGCTATGTTACAACCTATAGGGTGATGTTCAATTTTTGCTACTTAGTACTGGTGCAAAAACTGAAAGTGACTGAGAGAAACAGAGTAAACAGTGACATGATTCACACACACACACACACACACACACACACACACACACACACACACACACACAAGCATAGTAGGACAAGGTACTGATATAAAAAAATAATGATTTCACTCACCCAAAATCTAGCAGTTTGTCTTCTCTGGAAGAAGTATTTTCTCTGTGGCTGAGCTGTGACAGACCCTGTAACAAGACACTAGCTTACTGCAGGGGCAGTTAGACATCGCACCAAAGGGCACTCTGGGAAGACTAGAGGCCATAAAAGAAACCAGAATGGCAACCTCCAAGGGCAATAAAACAGTTAGGGAAAGTTAGAAAAAACATGTCTCACAGCCAGAGGAAAAGAAAATGCTGGGAACTGGTTAGAACACAAAAAAAAAGACTACTACATATCTTCTGATTTTAACATGGAGTTTTCCTTTAAACTGGCCAAACAGAAATTTAGGTGGAGTTTGGCTTCACTGTGACAGCCATGGAGACCACGGACAGACACCTACTGTAGATATAAGATCATCTCACTCTTGCTGTTTCTCTCTCTCTCTCCCACAGAGCTCACACTCCATGTTAAAGGCACACACTGACCCAGAAGGTCGAAGTAATAAAGAAAGGGTAAATGAGGTAGAAACCTAATCTGCCTTGAATTACTCCTGAAACAAAGGAGAATTCCAAACATTCTCAGGGTGCCCAACTGAATAAGGCAGTAAATCTGCTGTCACAGTTAGCAGCTCTGATTGGGAAACGAGTGAAATAAAATGACAGAATAATGATTCCCTAAAGCCAGGAACTTTAATAGGGATTGTTGCACAAGCAGTGGTGTCAAGGTAAGTGGAGCAGGAAACAATTTATTTATTCCGTGACCTCAGACTAGGGTCACAGCTCACTTTCTCAAATAAAAACCAAACATGCTGGAAACTTCAGACTGATTGTTGCCATCTGAACCCTATCTGCTTACATACTGCCTGTCCAATTAGAGCTAAAAGAAGGTTTTTCTCTTTTCTTCCCAAGAATGCCAGTATCTTCTCACCTAAACCTTCCTCGTCCTCTATGTCCATGCATAAAGTAGTCTGCTGGATAGGGCAGGGTGAAATCTGTATGTCATCACCACATGATATTTACAAACTTCTGCAAAAAATTAGAATAACTTTGCATTTCAAAGTCCAAAATTTGCTATATTTTTCCAAGCAAGGTGACTAATTTGTATTAAGACAAAAAAAAAAAAGAAGCAATTTGAATCTGAATCACCCCTGTATGGAAACAATCGATTTTGTTCCACCGTGAACCTGAAACTGTAGAAGGGAAAAAGGGTAACTATAATTTCCATACCGGTAATTCTGGTTATGCAGGCTCCATTCATAGGCAGGCAGTTAGTATGGACTATCCTGCCCTGCTAGCTGTGACAGAATGAAACCAGCATATGTCAATGCTAAATGTTTCCTTGCATGGTGTACATGTCAGGGCTGTATTGTGTTATTTGAAATATTTGCTCCAGGCCCAGCTAGCCAACAGTAGTGGGGAGTGTAGTGCGGATCCTTAAATGAATCTCGTCAAAGTCATAGTAGTTGATGATGGCCTTGAAGATACCATGGAATGTGACTATACCACTGTACCACTCCATAAGTCCCACTGTACTGCAGCAGGGCACCGAGTAATGTATGACTTCAACCCATAGATGTCGCCCCACACTAGGAGATGTATGATGAGGGAAATGACATCTGGCCACCTCCACAGTCAGACACAGAGCCCTGACCAAAGCACTCCAGGTGGAGGGAGATGTAGTGAACACTTCTTTACTGAGAAAACTAACAAAGTAAAGTGTTACAGGTAAAGTTAATACAGCTCAGTCAAACCAATGACCATGAAAAGGGCTCCGGCACTTTGGGTGTATCTCTTGACCATAGGTGTTGGCCACATCATCTTCTGCCTTCTTACAACTGCCTTTGATTTTCTTTTTTCTTAATAGTATTTTATTAAATTTTCAAAATAATATATGTAAAGGACAAGCATGTTCCGTATTTTCTGTTTATTCTGAAGTTCCAGTAGTAGACAATTATTCTTTTTACCACAATATATCCAAGGCACACTGCCTTAAGGGTAGCTGGTCCAATCCACTGGGGTGTCAAACAGACGAGGCATACTGATGAGTCCTGGTAGGACGAAACACGTGTCTATGTCTTCTGTTAGCACCCTTTGCAAACTGTGTGAGAGGCCTTTCGGCACCATGCAATTCTGCTTAAAGTTGGACCAGCATAACATTCTGTGGTGATTTGCATATGCAGCCCATGATGCTTTGCATTGTGGGGGCATATGTGATGTTATATTTCTTGAAACTTGGCTTCCCAGCCAAATGCCCTTGGGGTAACCCTTTGCCTCAGTGTTTACGCACAGAGGTTCTTTGTCTTTTAAATGATTTTTTATTTTAATGGGTTCACCACAATATATCCAAGGCACACTGCCTTAAGGGTAGCTGGTCCATTCCACTGGGGTGTCAAACAGACGAGGCATACTGATGAGTCCTGGTAGGACGAAACACGTGTCTATGTCTTCTGTTAGCACCCTTTGCAAACTGTGTGAGAGGCCTTTCGGCACCATGCAATTCTGCTTAAAGTTGGACCAGCATAACATTCTGTGGTGATTTGCATATGCAGCCCATGATGCTTTGCATTGTGGGGGCATATGTGATGTTGAATTATTCTTTTTAGTCCCATTACTGCTAATAGTTATTATTTTCACTGTTATTGATATGAAATAAGTGTTATCCCCAAGTATAAAATTCTGCGATCAGGTTTAACATACTTCTATACACAGTTATATTCATAAATAAATTCCAGCAAGGAGCAATGACTGAGCATTCCAAATGTATGAGAAACAAGTTTGCTTGTCTGGAATCACATCTCCAGCATTTGTCTACACCTGTTAGTTCTAAAAGTGAAATGTGTGGTCCTAGTTGGTGGCAGGTGGGAGAGATACAGGGCTCGGCAGAAGTGCTGCTGATTTGGTCAGACTGTGTGTGTGTGTTTTGAAAGGGTTCTGATCGGAACTGAGAGATCCCTCCTCCACTGACGGACACACTAGGACTGCCCTCCCCTACCATCTCCTCAAGTAAGAGGGCTCTATCAGTCAGGCAGCACCCAGGGATCCATACCTCTGTAGCAACTGGCCTCCCAATCCGTCTTCTGGCCCCGACCGACAGCACAACTAATGCCTGGCACCTGCAGTAATGCAGAAACAATGGCACCTACGCCTTCAGAGTTAAAAAAAAAAAAAAAAAAAAAAACTAAACGCAACTAGTTGAGACTGCTCCAGTCCCAATCAATCACATAAAAAGCTTTCTCTTTTGGAACAGGAGGGGGACGGGGAGAGAGCACGGCGTGGGGCAGCAGGCAATTTAATTGTCCAGGAGAAAAATCACAATGCATGTGACACATGTGCCACAACAATTTTAAAAAAAGTCTACGCCAGCAACCCAGGTTCAGGAACGAGCCGGGGGTCGCTGGGGGGAGGGTGGGAGCTGGATCAAGCAGCCAGAAGGCAGCTATCTTCTCCCCCAGAGGGTCCCTGTCTCTCCCGCTGCACAGCTGCCACCGGGTGGAGGTCCGGTGACGATGCAGGTCAGGATGTGGAATGCACTGGGAGGCTGTCGCATGTCTGTGGCGTGTGCATGCCTCCACACACACAACCATGACCAGGGACGGGAGAAAACAGGTGGAAAATGGTGCCGATCGGCAGGATGACACCGGTCCCCCAGCAGGCTCCGCACCCAGCCAGCTGGGCACATCCGTGCCATCGAGGTGAGTCCCAGGGAATGTCGGGGTGACGGGGAGGGGACCGGTAGAAGGGGGCTGGTCAACACGAGGCACATAAATAAATAATAACAATAAAAAAAGTAAATGTTCTGTGTTTTCACCACAGCACCACCCCCTGCAGGGTCCGAGTGAGCTGGGAGAGAATGGGGGGTGTGGCCACACCCACTGCCCCCTGCAGATCTGCCACTGTGCCAGCTCCTATCCCCTAGGCTAGACAAGAGGAGGGAGGTGAGCCACCTCCAAGGGGATCACAAGAAATCTCAAGCGGACTGGTCTGCCTCCACTTGTTCTCATGCCCCTGAGTAGGCTCAAACGGAAAACCAACAACGCAGCTCTACATCTGGCTGGGAACAAGAGAGTGTTGCAAACACTGCTCCTCCGAACTGGCAATAACATGTGTGCGGACTGTGGGGCACCCATTAAGGAGCTGTCATTTTATATTTGAAACTGCAAAAAAATGTGCATCTGCTCAGAGACAGCATGCTGTGCAAATATCAATGGCAGCTGCTACTACCAATGGGCTGAAACAGCCAATTCTTTTTTTTTTTTAATTTACAGTTTATTATCCTTTCTCCCCGGCAGCCCACTTCTGACCACCCCCCCCCAATCCCGTCAACTGGCTCTTCTGGGACCTACCTTATCGCCCAGCCACTGGTGTGGGGCCTGCGAGGGGTCGGTCCTCATCCGCCACCAAGAGTGTTTTTTTTGCATTTTCTCCCTTTACCCTGGGCTCTGGCCATACACAGATGCGCATGTACGTGGAGGCACATATGTGTACTGGCACTGGAGATGGTTCCTATCTGCCCACCTGGCCTATCACCTAGCCCCCTCCAAGCTCAACGCTACCATCAAGCCTCCACTCAGTGCCAGCCAAGAGCCAGAGGCCTACCACCCCTACCAGAGAGAGGAGAGGAGAGGAGAGGTACCTGGCGGCCACTCCATCCACTCCGAACTCCCTCCCGGCCCGTGCTCGTTCCTGAACACGGGTCACTGGCGTGGTGAGAAGCAAGGCGTCCAGCACCTCAACCCTCTGCACCACTGGGCCGGCTACTGAAACAGCCAGTTCTGCTGACCGAAGCAGCAGCCCTGCTGATCACTGAGCTGTCATTGGATCCCACATGACACACCTCTGAAATGCCACTCCTTCTGACAAAATGTTTCTTGTGCAAGTGCAAGCAAACATAAAAGTCTGAGAGAAGTCTTAGGACGTGGCCCTGCCCAGACTTCGTCAACCCTTCCGTCCCAGGCTAAGTAAACAATAATGCTTACAAACAGGAAACAACAAGCAGCCACATTAGCCTACAATACATGGTAACCCTATGCTAAGGGACCCATATGCCATATAGGGCAGAAGATACTCTAAACATATATGAAACCCTATGGCAAGGGACCTATTTATTACATAGAACTTAAGATACTGCAGCTAACTGGTCGACCATATTTCCCAAGCTTACCTGACGATGTGCTCACCGTTAAACTATGCAACTGACTCACTGTTACTGCACCTTTATTTGACCTCAGTACTTCTAATTCCATGTAAGCTGTGCTGCACAATGATATCCACTTTTGTACTTGTCTTCTATGTTAGCCATTGTATTGCTTGTACTATCTCCAACTGTATAGTTTCCTGATGCAGAACCTCTGTAAAAGAGCACCTGTGCCTAATGATATTTTTACTAGCAAATATAAAATTAAAATAAAATAAAATGCACAGCACTGAAAACTGAGTAGGCCTGCCTGACTATGAATGGAGAGTACACACATCTGGAATTACCAGTAAGGAAATATATGGGTTACTCACCTGTAACCGTAGTTCTGCTAGTGGCAGTTCATATCCACACTCTGGCAGTCTTCCTGTAGACCGGAGAGTCACTGGAAGTCTTCAAGCTAAGCTCCTCCCACTACCTGGGTGGTACATCCTCTGGCTGTGCCCCATGATGCTAGATCTCTGCATGTTGGAAGCAGGGATCCAGGTGCCACTTTGCCAGGGAGGTTGACTGTATTGTGCGGATGTGATCTGTGAACCACTAGCAGAACTACTGTTAGAGGTGAGCAACTCATATTTCTCACAACGTGGATACAGCTTACTATCCATACTCTAGCAGATTCCAAGCAGTCTTCCAAGAGAGAGGCAAGGCGCGCACCCCTATTTGGCAAACAAAGCCTGGAGGACCGAGCACCCAGAAACAGCATCCTGATGGCTCATGATGTCAATGCTGTAATGGGATATGAAGATGTGTGCTTTACTCCAGGATGCAGCCCTACACATCTTCACAATGGAGATGTCTCTGAAGCAGCCATAAAGCAGCGTTATGTCTGGTGGAATGAGCCCCAAGCCCCTTGGGTGACTCTTTCCTGTCCCACCTACAGCAGAGGTTGATGCAGGACGTAATCCACTCAGTAATGGTCCGCTTGGCTGCCGATCTGCCAGGTATGGCTTCAGTGTATGTTACAAACAGCAGGTGAGCCTCACTCTTTGTAATACAACAGTGCCCTCTGCAGGTCCAGGGAGTGCAGCCTGCAATAAGCCTCTCGGTAGGTTTGTAAAGTATACCAGAAGCTTGATCACCTGATTATGGTGAAACTCCAATAGGGTGATTACCAGTTTAAGGTGAAACTCCATTGTGACCTTCGGGAGGAACTTTGTGTGGGAGCAGATGACCTTGTCCTTGTGGATGAGCAGGTAAGAAGACTCCACCAAGAGCACCTGGAGCTCACTAATCATTCTGGTTGACGTGATGACCACTAAGAAGGCAGTTTTCCATGACACGTGTGACATCTCACACCTGCACATAGGGTCAAACAGTTGCCCATTAGCATAGCCAGCACCAGCAGAAAGTCCCATACAGGCAGAGGTTTGTGCACCGGAGGGGACAAGTGGTCCAGGCCTAAGAAAAAGTGCCCAACTACCTTCTTCTGGGCCACCATCGACACATCAGCCCACGCCGGTATGCAGAGATGGCTGCCAGTTGCACAGCAAGGGTTGTCGCTCACAGACCACACTGACAGAGGGACCACAGGTAGTCAAGGATACTCAAGAGGGACAGGCAACGGAAGCAAGCTCTCTACCCTGGCACCAGATCGAGAACTTCTTCCACTTTAATGCAATGCACTTAGAAGTCGACTCCTTATGGGACACCTCCACAACATGGACGACATCTGCCGAACCGCTCACGGCCTGGAACTCTAGCTGTTTAGAACCAGGATGAGAAGAGCAGCAATTGAAGGTCTGGGTGCAGGACCTTGCCCTGTTGTCTGGTCAGCTGATCAGGGTGGAGTGGAAACCTCCACAGATGCCTGTTGCGAAGCAGAGAAAATCTGGGTACAAGAAATGTCTGGGCCAGTCTGGGGCTATCAGGATCATATGCACCATATCCTTCCAGGCCTTGACCACAATCCTATGGATCTAAGGGAAGGGAGGGAAGGCATTCAAGAGGCCTGAAGTCCAGGGCCTTGTAAAGACATCCCCAATTGCATTCTATACTGTGGGAGGCAGGCAGAACAGCCTCAGTTTTCTATTCTCCTAGGAAGCACAGAGGTCCACCAAGGACTGGGTGCACAGGTGGTCTACTACCTCCTGATGCAGTGATCATTCAAGCAACGTCTCTCCAACTCGTCTGAGAACGTCTTTCAGCTGACTGTTCACTCCCACTACATGGGATCACCAGGATATTTGCACCCAGGCGGTGCACGAAGATACAGGAGTGGAGAGCTTCCCGACAAAATTTAAGAGAGTGCATCCAGCCCTGTCTATTCAGGTAGAACATGGTTGGGGTGTTGTCCATCTGAACATGCGCCAGCTGACCCCGGATCAGTGAAGCAAACTCTGTCAGAGCCAGATGCACTGCATGGAGACTCTAGCAAGTTGATGTGGTGACAGGACTCCGAGATGACTAGAACCCATGGCTCTGTGGGCTCCCAGATGTGTTTCCCACCAGGGACATAGCCATCACGAGCGTGACGATGGTTCTTGGGTGCACAAATAGGAGTCCTACTTCCAGATGTTGTGGGGTCCAGCCACCAATGGATGGAAACCCACACTGACTGAGTCACTATGAACAGCTGACCCATGCGACCTAGGTGCTGGGACCACTGGTGGTCAAACTTCCACTGCAGGTGGCAAGTCTGCCAGTGAGCCCAATGAATCAAGCTGACGGAGGTTGCCATGTACCTCAGCAGCCAAAGGAAATTCTGGGCAGGGTGCAAAAGCCCAACCTGAATTGATCAGGCAAAGGAGGTACGATCCAATTGCCAGTCCACAGGAACACAAGCATTAGCCCAAAGGGAGTCTAGTTCTGCACCAATTAACTTGATCACCTGTGAGGGGATCAGGTTGGACTTGGCCGGGATGAAGGCCCAAGTCCCAAGGCAAGATCTCTGGACCGCTCTACAGCCTCCTTGAATGGCCCGGCTAGTAGCTAGTTATCCAAGTAGGGCAACACCCTGAAGTCACTGCACAACACCAAGGCTGCCACTACTAACAGGCACTTGGTGAAGACCCTGCGCGCGGACAAGAGGCTGAAGGGCATGACTTGGAACTGATAGAGGATCCCTCTGCATGGAGCCAAAGGTAGCGGAAATGAAATGGATGGGACTGGGATGTGGGAGAACATGTCCTGGAAGTCCAGGAAGCAGAACCACATGCCCTGTTCTAGCAAAGGAATTACATGAATCAGGGTAACCATCCAGAACTTGTGCTTCCATATGAACTGGTTCAGACTGTGCAGGTCCAGTATGGGGTCCCAGTCCCCTATCCGTTTCAGGACCAGGAAGTACCCTAGACACAAAATTCCTGAGTGGCCAGGACATCTGGAACACAGGCCATCACCCTGCAATCTTAGATATAAGCAATGTCAGCTCTAAGCATGGACAGTATATCCTGCGACACACTGGAGTCAGTACGGCAAGAAAGCCTCAAAGTCCAGAGGCAACCTTCTGCCCACCACTTCTAGAACCCACTTGTCCAAGGTAATGTTGGACAACTGTGGCAAGAAGTGGTGCAACTGACTCCTGACCGGGAGTTGGAATAGGAATTGGACAGGAGGGGGGATGACACCCAACCCCACCCCACAACCCGTCACTGTGCAGCCTTGGAGGGGACTCCGGCTGCAGGGGCCTCAGGGGCACCACCACCTTTGCTCCCCTCTCATTTTTGCTCCACACTGCAAAACTTGGGCTTTGGACACCAGTGATGATACTGCCCCTGCTGGGGCTGCTGCCGAGACTGTTGTGGCTAAAAGAACAGGTTACTCACCTGTAACAGTAGTTCTAGGAGTGATATATGTTGTTCATCCACACTGTTTGGCATGTCCCCTTCCACTTTAAATCTTGCCGGAAGTCTTCAAGCTGGCTCCTCCCACCCACCCGGGTGGTATATACTAGCTCCGCCCCATGACGCCAGATCTGCCCGCGAGCAGCAAGGTACTGCGCCTGGCTGGAGGTCAGGTGGTGCATGTGGATGAACAACATATACCACACCTAGAACTACTGTTACAGGTGAGTAACCTGTTTTTCTAGAGCGTGGATACATTGTTCATCCACACTGTTTGCAGACTCCAGCAGTTCTCCGGGGAGGGCAAAAACACCCCGCGCAGGAAACGAGAGATTGGAGAACTGAGGCCCCAAAACCAGCATCCAGCGTGACTCAAGGTCGATGTGGTAGTGGGCGATAAAGGTGTTTGCTGACTTCCAGGTAGCAGCCCGACAGATTTCCTGGATAGGGATGTCCCTGGAAGCAGCCTGTTCAACAGTATAAGCGGGTAGAATGGCTCTTATCCCTCTGGGAGCTCCTTGCCCGCCAACTCACTCTTACAGACCTATGCATGATGTAATCCATCTTGCTATGGTCCATTTGGCTGCAGGTCTGTCAGAAGCGGCTTCAGCGTAGGTGACAAACAGCTGGCGAACCTCTCCATGAATTTCCACAGTCCTTGTAGTAGGAGAGAGCACATCTCAGGTCCAAGGTATGAAGCCTGTACTCGGCGTCCGAGGTGTTATTTGGGTAGTATACCGGCAGAGTCAATACCTGGTTAAGGTGGAACTCTAACACCACTTTCGGATGGAATTTCGGGTGGGGGCGCAGGACAACTTTGTCCCTGTGAAAGACCAGGTAAGGGGAGTCCACCAAAAGCACCTGGAGCTCCCCTGTCCTTCTGAATGACATGATAGCCACCAGGAAGGCCATCTTCCACAACAAGTGTGAGAGCTCACATTTGTGCATGGGTTCGAATGGCTTGCCCATGAGTTCTGCCAAAACCAGCAACAGATCCCACAGAGGTGGAGGTTCACGCACCGGAAGGGATATGTGATCCAGGCCTTTGAAGACGTGCCCGACCACTGTCTCTTGCGCCAATGTCGCCTGACCGGCCTGCACTCGGTAAGCAGAAATGGCTGCCAGGTGCACCCTAAGGGTTGATGACCGCAGACCCCCCTTTGAAGAGAGACCAAAGGTAGTAGAGAATGTCAGCCACAGGACAGGATAAGGGGTCCAGACTCTTACTCTGACACCAAATGGAAAACCTTTTCCATTTGAAGGCGTAACATTTCCTGGTCGATTCCTTTCGAGATGCCTCCACCATGGTGAAGACATCTTCGGAAAGACCTAAAGCCTGGAACTCTGGCCGCTGAGGTACCAGGCTGTGAGGTGCAGGAATTGAAGGTCTGGAAGGAATACCTTCCCCTGGTTCAGAGATGTCGGGTCCGGGCGTGTACAAAGCCGCTCCAGGAGCCTGCAGCTGAGGCTGAGGAGATCTGGGTACCGGAACTGGCATGGCCAGTCTGGGGCTACCAGAATCACCTTCTCCTTGTCCCTCCTCACCTTGAGTAACACCTTGTTGATCAAGGGAAATGGAGGGAAGGCCTAAAGGAATCTGGGGTCCACGGCCTCGAGAAGGCATCCCCCTGCAGCGAGCCCTGCTGAGGGAGGCAGGCATGATACAGCCTCAGCTTGTTGTTTTCCGTGGAGGCAAACAGGTCCACCATCGGTTTGCCCCAACGGGAGAACAGGCTGTAAGCTACCTCTGGATGGAGAGACCACTCATGGGATGTCTGACCTATGCGGCTGAGAGCATCTGGCAGCTGGTTCGAGGCTCTTGCCACATGGATGGCTAAGAGAGCCACCTCCAACTTGCTTACAAGGGTCCAGATGCGGAATGCCTCCTTGCATAGCAGACGGGAGTTTGTGCCGCCCTGTTTGTTGAGGTAGTACATGATCGTGGTATTGTCTGTCTGGACTTGAACCACTTGACCCCAGAGCTGAGGAGTGAAAGCTGACAGTGCCAGTCTGACTGCTCTGAGCTCCAAAAGGTTGATGTGGCATCAGGACTGCTCAGGGGTCCAGAACCCGTGGGCTCTGTTGTCCCCCATGTGGGCTCCCCAGCCCATGAGAGAGGCATCGATCGTAAGGATGACCGTCAGCTCGAGGCGGACAAACGGGATCCCTTCCTGCAACCGGTCTAGGGCGATCCACCACTGTAGAGCGTCCCACATCTTCTGGGTTACAGTGATCAGCTGGTCGAAGTGACCATAATGCTCAGTCCACTGGGTGGCCAGCTCCCACTGAAGGGGGCGCATTTGCCACCGGGCCCAACGGACCACTGAGGTGCATGCCACCATGTAACCCAGAAGGCGCAGAAAGTCCCGGGCAGGGCACAGATGCCCAACCACAAATCACTGGGCAAAGGAAGAGAGAACCTCCGCCCTGTCCACCGGAAGCCGAGCTCTGGCTTGACAAGAGTCGAGCTCCGCCCTGATAAAGCCCATCACCTGAGAAGGTACAAGTTCCAACTAGGCCTCATTGATCAGGAGGCTGAGTTGGGAGCAGGTTTTGTGGGCCAGATCCCTGGACCTGTCCACCTCCTGTTGGGTGGAACCTGCCAAGAGCCAATCATTGAGATAAGGGTAGATTCTGACTCCTTGACGCCGAAGGTGGGCAGCCACCACTGCAATGCATTTGGTGAAGACCCATGGGGCCGATGACAGGCCGAATGGCATGGCTCGGAACTCGTACAGGGTCCCTTGACCCTGAAGCAGAGTAACCGCTGATGGGATGGACGGATTGGGATGTGAAAGAACGCATCCTGTAGATCCAGTGAACAGAACCACATGTTTCGCTCCAGGGATGGTATGATCTG
The DNA here is from genome assembly GCA_016271365.2 of Neoceratodus forsteri. Classification (NCBI taxonomy): domain Eukaryota; kingdom Metazoa; phylum Chordata; order Ceratodontiformes; family Ceratodontidae; genus Neoceratodus; species Neoceratodus forsteri. The sequence goes on along the minus strand of CM028129.1, from coordinate 499,325,620 downwards.
GTTCAGAGTGACCATCCAAAAGGTGCTGGACCTGAGATATTAATTCAGGTCATGGAGATCTAGGATGGGGCACCAACCCCCCGTCCGCTTGGGCACGAGGAAGTACCTAGAAACAAAGCCTGGGTCTGTCAGAGGATCCGGCACTGGCGCTACTGCCTCCTTGCGGAGGAAATGAGCTACGTCATCTCGAAGAGCCGACTGGGTGCATGCAGAAATCCATTCCTCCCGAGGGGCTCGGGCTCGGCTGGGAGAGTACCGCTCAAATACTAGAGGCAGTCCCTGACCGACCACTTCGAGAACCCACCTGTCCGAAGTGACAGCGGACCAGGTGGAAAGGAAGTGGTGGAGCCGACCCCCCACGGGAGGACCCACAGCTGGCGTGATGGGTGTAGGGGTGGCCACCCTCAATCCGTCACTGAGCAGGCTTAGAAGAGGAGGAGAAGGCTCCAGGACCTGAGCCTCGGCCTCCTTTATGGGGCTGCCAAGGACCCTGCTTGGGCCGAGGGCGCCAAGCTTCAGTCTGCTGCTGCTGCTTATGATGTTGCTGTCCTCCTTGATAGGAGGGCTGCTGGACCGCAGGGGAAGAGTGCCGAAACGGCTTCTTCTTTCTCTTCTGCTGGTTCTTGCCCAAAGAACCCTTGGCAGAAGTAGCATCCAAGGTGGCACTGGACTGCTCTATACGCTGAAGGTGACTGGCCCCTCCTAGACCGAACAAGTCGGTACCCAGGATGGGCACGTCAGCAAGCTTATGCTGAGTATCCGCCGGGAAGGAGGAAAGCCACAGCCAAGCCCTAGAGCGAGAGGCCACTACGGCTGCCAGCGAGCGGGCACAAGAATCCCCGATATCCAAGGCCATCTGGAGCTGCTGTTTAGCAACAGCACGGCCCTGGTCATGGACCTGCTTGACCGTGGTCTGCATGTCCAGTGGGAGATGAGGGAGGGCCTCGTCTAATGACTCAAGAAGAGCATGAGAGAAGTGTGCCATAATGACAAACGAGCTGGCCTGACGAAGGCCCAGAGAAGAGGCCGCATAGACCTTACGGGCAGTGTGGTCCATGTTCTTGGACTCCTTGTCCAGGGGTCGGTCAGTGCCGGACGAACTACCAGTACACCTGAACACAGAGGCGGTCACCAGGTTCTCGGACGAAGGGTGCTCTGTGAACCCCACAAGGGACCCCATGGGCACCGCGTACTTGTGGGCCATGCGGGCAGATGGTGCTGGGCAGGAAGCAGGATGCTGCCAAAGTTCAAGGGCCGGTCCAAAAATGGCCTCAGCCACTGGAAAGGCCTCCGTTGGGGTATCCCCTCTCTTATAAATGTCGGTGAGAGGGCACTCCGCCTTTTTCTGGATATGCTCCAGTGGCATTCCAGTGGAATCGGAGATGAGACGGAGAATGCCCTGAAAAGAGTAAGGGCCTTCCTCCATCCCTGCGCCAACTGAAGACTCATCATCCCCAGGATGTGAGTGCAAGCCGTTGCTGTCCAAGTCCGAAGAGTCGTGATTCAGTGGTCTATTGCCTAAGTCACCCTCGATCTGCCGAGGGCAGTCTGGGGTGACTGTTATCGACAGACATCGGGGAAGCTTGGTGTCCTGTCAGTCCTCCGTGGCGCCCCACCCTCAGGCTGTTTAGGCGGTGGTTCCACGAATCGGTAGAGACTGGAGCAGGCCTAACCGGGAGCGGCTGGCCCTAGGTGGAGGAACCGAGGACCCCGGTTCCGGAGGGGTCGGCTTCGGCCTAGGAGGCAAGAGCCAGGTGATGGCCGGGGTAGGCGGCAGAGCCGGCTTCTGCCTGGTCAAGACCAGCTGTTGCCACATAAGGTCTTCATAGCGCCGGAGTTTCCGCCCGGAGCCTCTCCTCGTCGAGGAGGATGAGGACCTGTGGCGTCGCCTCTTTCTTGAGCGCTTATGGCTCTTCCTCGATCGATCGTCCGAGGGGGTCCTGGACCGAGACCAAGATCGGGTAGGCCAACTTCCGGTCGATTGGGAGACACCGGGATCGGTAAGACCCGGGGGTCTGGGACCGGTTGCTTGATGGGAACACCAGCTGGCTGGGTCTCCTCATCTGGAAAGACCAGGACCGTAGTCCTTTCCAATGAGTCGTCTGGCACAGCCGGCGACAAGAGGTCGATGGGGTCGAGGATAATTTCGACCTCATCGGCCACTTCCTCGGTCCCTTGGCCAGGAAGGTCCGAAAAGCCAGCGGTCGAGGTTGCGATCTTGAATGAGGTCGAGACCGTGTGTTCTTGGGACTCTGACCTCTCCCAGTTCCAAGAATGTCTCTGTTGGGACAAAGACACCGGGTCATTCTCCCTCTTCCGAGAGCAGGAGAAGTTGCGAGCCCCAGGGCGCCTCACCCCGAGTGGGGAAGAGACTGGCACATCTCCCTGAAGGAGTCCGTAAAGGTGCAGCCTAGATTCAGTGGGACGAAGAAGCTTCGACTGGCCAAAGCACAAGCTGCTTCCTCCTCAAATGCCTTCATCTGTTCCAGCTGTTCGGCGGAGCCAGCGACCATAGAAACCACCCACCTAGCCTCCTCCGATTTCACTGGCAGGTTTCTCTTTTCCGATCTCCCCAGCTTCAAGCGTGCCTTGTGGTCGTCCAGGACATTGGGATGGAAGGTCAAGCAAAAACTGCACAACGAGGTGTCATGTCCGAAACTTAGGCAGTAAATGCACGTGAGGTGGGAGGTGGGCACATCATCTTCTGGCCGCATGGGCACCAGCGAAATCCTGGGGAAGATTTTTCCTCCATAGTTGATGCAACGAAAGCACGATCGCTAACTCGAATGAGTTTGATTTTCGGTAAAACCGACAATTTGAAAGCCAGGGCCTACGAAATGCTGAGAGCACGAGGGAACCTGCATCTTCCAGCAGAAAAGAAGATCTGGCATCATGGGGCGAAGCCGGGGTATATACCACCTGGGCGGGTGGGAGGAGCCAGCTTGAAGACGTCCAACAAGATTTAAAGTGGAAGGGGACATGCTAAACAGTGTGGATGAACAACATATCCACGCTCCTAGAACAGACAATACTGGAAAGCCTTCTTTTTCAGCTTTTGGGCTTTGTGGTCCTTCTGGGACAAAGTCACAGGATCAAGGGTCACACTGGCCCTCTTGAGCTGCACGAGATGTCCTTTCACCCCAGGGCCAAAGAGGTCGGTGCATAAGAAGGGGACATCTGCCAGAGTGTGCCGAGTATCCACCATAAAGGTGGAAAGTCTCAGTCAGACCCTATGAGGAATAGCAATGGCCAATGCCATGGCACAGGCACAGGAGCCAACCATGTCCAGAGCCATCTGGAACCATTATTTAGCCAGCAACTGACCCTGGCCTCTGACCAACTCACTGGCAACTGTCTGTCAGCAGAAAGATGGGGAAGGTGGTCCCCCAACATTTCCAGGAGGGATCGTTTGAAGTTAGCCATTATGACAGCATAGCTTGACTGATGGAGATGCAGTGACACAGCAGCATAGACCTTTTTAACTGCTGGTCCATCTGCTTGGAATCCTTGTCTGGAGGCTTGTCCACGTCCCTCTGGCCACTCAATTTGTGGAAGGTCAAGTCTGAAACCAAGCCCTCAGCAGAGTGGTGGTCGGAGAACCCAGAAACAGGGAGCCCATTCTTGTGGACGTATGAGTGGAGTGTGCCAGGCAGGATGCTGGGTGCTACCAAAGCTCCAGGGCCGGTCCCAAGATGGCCTCAGCCATGGGAAAGGCAACCACCAGGGAATCTTCACTGTCCAGTATTTCAGTAAATGGGTATTTTGCCCACTTCTGGACTGGTTCCACGGGCGCGTTCATGGACTCCAACATAAGCTGGATCAAGAGCCCAAAAGACACCAGCCCGTGATTGGTAGTCAACTCTCTGGTCGAATGTGTGAGTCCTAGTTGAGGCCATAGGTGACTCAACTTTGGAGTTGTTGGATTCCTCAAAAATTGCCCATGATGGTTTGCCATTGTGGAGCACACTAATATCTTCACAGTAGGTGATCTCCACAGACAGCCATCCCGGCATGCCAGCAGCAGCACAGGACTCCTTGGCTGGTGCACCAAACAGGGGCTGTGGTGGAGGTGGCTCCATCCAAAAGGGTGGAGAAGCAGACACAGGGGACGGCTACAAAGCATGGACCAGTGTGGGAACAATCGGTGGAGACCAAGGGACCGAAGGTCCAGACGGCAGAGCCCTACCCCTCCCAGCAATGGGCCACTATCGCCAGAGGAGCTGCTTGTAGCATTGACGCATTTTTTTGTCAATGCCTCTCCTCACTGAAGGAAGAGGCAGTCAAGAAGCATCGACGGTGGTGCCTCCCGGCTAAGCAGGATCAACAGCACGAGTGATGTCTTGCTATTCGACCTGAGGATCACCACCGATGAGTATCCTCTGGAGGGCTGTGGCAAACCACTTGCCTCGACATGCTGAGCATAAGAGGCTTTGGAAGCATGATCACCAGTGGAGGCCACTCCCGTGGCAACCCAGCCAGGTCCATCAACTGGGCCACATCCTCTGAGTGAGGACTGGGAGAACCTCAGTCTCCACAAACAGCCAGTCAAAAGGGCTCAAGAAAAAAACCCATCACCTGCTTGACTGGAGTTGAAGTCTACAGGCCCTACAGGGCTACCGTGGAGCCCTTGAACTTAACCTCAACCAAAGGCAGCTTGACCAAGGCTGAATGATCGGGAAAGCCAGGAGAGCAGGAAGAACATGCATCTTTCCTGGTCCCACAAGCTGCGATGATTGTGCTGGAGTTTGCTGCCACAGTGAGAAGGGCTCTTCCCAAAGGTCTAGAAGGCTAGACCCATTTCTCTGAACTCGTGAGAGAATGACCCTCTAATGCTAGCCCCAGCCGGGAACAGCACCGAGACTAACGAGGAACTTAATACAGTAATCAACTGCGGCTAATGTGGGACGTGGGAGCAGAAGGGTCTGTGACCAGGCGGAGGGATCGGCAACAATAGCAGCAGCACAACAAAGCATACTAAAAACAAACAAAAAATAAACATGCATTTATTGCAGGTCCAGAAAAGAATCACAGTGCTGTACTGTTGCACACTGTAGGGTCTGCTAAACACATATGAACGCTGATACCACACATGCTACCCCAATGCTTCGCAGCCAAAAGTGCTTCCTCAGGGAGTGTGGTGTTTAATCTGTCATGCTGCCTCACAATTTAAACAGCATCATAACTTGATGTAATTTGTCAGTTTGAACATTGCAACTAGCATTATTCATAAATCAGTGCTGCCAGTAGGCAACAATCAGAAGAGAGACAACACAGTGTAATAAAAAACCCACCTAAAGACAAATATCCAAGTTACAATACAAACAAAAATATACAAAATTTTACATTACAAAACATTTTTTGTCCATCTAAAAATACTCGTTTCATGCATGCATTATCAAACATTTCTTTTCCTAACTCCTATAGAAGTGAAAATACGAGGCACGTGCTGTGAAAATATCTTACACAACGTAGAGGTCTTCACGCGATGTAACCTCTGCAGTAAGCTGCCTTTGTAATTTTTTCTTTTATTGCTTCTAACAGTTACTAATTCAGCTCCCATTGGAAGCAATTCAACTCAGTAACCCTCCCCCCAAACAGCTTTACTGGTATCACTACTTGTGGTGGTTACTCAGTCATAATAAAATTGGTGCCAAGAACTACAAATACTGCCTATATCCGTGAATTGAAGAAACACTCACTTGTCCTCAGTGCATAGTTCAAAATCACCAGTGGGTCAATATCACATGTTCTGGGCGTAATTTCAATTACTTTAGTAATAATCTGCTGCCTTTATTTATTCACTTTTAATAGTTCTGTTTTTTTGTGAGTTCTGCTGCATCTGATTGGTTACAACAGTACGCGCCGGGGAGGCAGTGATTGACAATGCAGCTAGCCAATGAAAAGCCGGGCCCACTCTGACTGTTCTGTCATCAAATATTATTATGCCAATGAAAGGGGATACTGTTCAATATGGCTTAACAGTGGCTAAGAATTCTGGTGGTAGTAATTCCGTAAACACATCCATTTGCTGAACTTGTATTTGTTTTTTTCTTTATTTACTAGCTTGCATATAATGAAAAATGGTACGCACCTGAAGTTGTGCTACGGAACTGGACCAAAAATATTGGTCTTTAGTTGGGTTATTTTAAGTTGAGGGATTCAACCAAGAGGGGTTATATAAGTTTTGCCCCAAAAAAATTGTCTTTTGAGCTCAGTAATATACTGGTCGGCATTCATGATGACAACTGAGCCCTGTCTGCAGGTTTCACAGTTATTCGAGCATTCACCTGTAATTATTTTTTTTAAACTTGGTGAGTTGTTGGGCAAAAGTCCATTTTCAGAACGACCTGTCTTAACATAAATAAAAATAAGCAAATAACAATGCAATTAATGTAATAATTGAATGGCATCTAGACCTTTAGTAGTGCAGTTCACATAAGGTGGCCTGGGCTTGTTTTTGAACTCGTCCTCCAAATGTTGCTCACACATTCTTTAGAATATCATTACAGTGGAATTATTTGATGGGCAGAAAGACCTTTCACCAAACTTTAATTCATTAGCCCTAGATGTTGTTTCTGTAATGTAAATTATTTTTTTTTTTTTTTACTTTTGTTTACTGCACTTTTGTGCCGATGGCAAATTTATAAGGTAGAAAAAGAAATGGGCAGACTGGATGGGCCTTGCGGTCCTTATCTGCCGTCAACTTCTATGTTTCTATTGTGGTTGAACGCTTTATCAATTTTTTTGCTGTGTCACTGATCACTGCATTGTTGCCTTACTTTTTATGTGTACATAAGGGCTCTTATCACTTGTGGCCAGCACCCTTGATCAAGCTCAGAGAAGCTGAGTGAAACGTTGGGTGGTTGACTGGTAGAGGCTCTGTCGGTGTATAATAATAAAGCCTCTAGAAACCTTCATCAACATACAATGTTTTTATTTTGGTGAGCCTTGTAGTATAGTGGTAGTATTTGGCACCATTAAATTTGTTTCTGCACCCAGCATTTTATGTGTCCACCTTGGATTTATATTCTTTCTGGTGTCGTTGCGCAGTGCTTCTCTGGACTGTTCACTAGTGTGGTGATGTGCCTGGTAATGTTGGTTCTCTGTCAGTGAATTTTTCCTATGAGCACCATGCCCCCTGGTTGTGCCCCACAATCTGAAACTGGTTTTTACTGCACTATGCTGTTGCCTCTATTCCTCTCTTGCCTACAGTCTACTGGCAGGACTAATTATACCCTTATGAATTATTTTTTTAATTAATATTTTATTAAAGTTTTCAGGAACCATGTACATTATAACATCTGTCATGGGTATAAATTTCAAATTAATAAAGACAATTGACCGTGAGGATTACACAGTATCCTAACCTAAGCCCTGCTACTATACACCAGGTCTCCTGCCAGTGTGAAGCATGCAAAATCAAATTAAAGAATTATATCGGATCTACGATCCATTAACCACATGAGCCACTTATTCCAGAATGCTGTAAAACTCTTCATCCTATGATTCAGACCTGCAGTTAACTTCTCTAACTTATATATTTATTGAATTGCGTCTTCCCACTCCCGCTGAGAAAGGGATTCTTTTTATAGCCATTTTCTGGTAATTACCTTCTTGGCAGCCGCCAACAAGACAGCCACCATTTTCTTCGTCTGTGCATTCTTTATCTGGTGTAGAAAATGTAAAACTATTGCTAATGTGGGAGTCAAGACTCCCAGCATTGGAAAGAGATCTGTTATAGCTCCCTCTATGGTTTGCCAGAATACCTGTATTTCTGGGCAAGTCCAGAAAACATGAATAGATGGCGCACATTTCTCCACATTCCCTCCAACAGGTAGTATTTCGATTCTTATCATATTTTCCTACTATCTGTGGAGTTCTAAAATACCTGATCACACACTTCCACCGACATTCCTTCCATATATACACAAGGTAGTTTATAAATAATGTTAATTGTAATGCTCAATAATGTTCAAATTGGCCTATTAAATCAAGTTATGCTGCTATTTAAGCTGTGAGGCAGCATGGCAGATTACACACCACACCCACTGAGAAGGCTCTTTCGGAGCTAAGTGCTGGGGTAGTGTGTACAGTACTAGCATTCACAGGTTCAGCTGACTACAGTGCAGAACAATACAGCACTGTTTAATTTTTTTTTTCTTGCCTTGCAATAAATGCACATTTGGTGAGATAACCTTTTTTTGGAATGCTGTCAGACTGGAGACAAATATATAATGGGTACACAGTACTTTTTGGTCTAGGACTGTTTGGGGCTGGCCACCCTATCCGGTGCACTGTTGACATCACTAGTGTCCCCTCTTTGTGCAGTTCTGTACTACCGTGCACAGGTCTCACATGCTGAATGCAGCATCGATGAAGTCAAGCACATGAAGGTTGTAAACCCCCTCAGAATAGAGTGGTTGGAGGCCCCTGTAATAGCCCCTCAAATGTACCCCAGGAATGCCAAGCCCAGCTGGGCACAAGAGTAGGACACAGCCCTCCAGGAAGATGTCTGAGCCCCAAAAGGGCAAAAGGACCTGGGAAGTGAAAGCTAATCTGATAGCAGCACAGAGAAATTTGGCAAAAAAATAGTTTTCTATAGCAGCCCGTCTTCTCTAGAATAAAGACTTATCAAGATAATGGGAAAAAAGGCTCAATGCACTATACAGAAAATTAGGAGGGCTTCCTGAACTTAAAAGTAATGGAAACACTGTTCCATAACATTCTTTGGACATGGGTAAGGGGAGGCAATGCATCTTTTCCTGCCTGTGGAAGGAGTAGTTTGCCTCTGGGATGAAGGAAGGTACAATTTCAAGAACCTCAGTGTCCTTGTGTAACACAAGAACAGCTCTTGACTAGGAAGAGAACCTGTATATAGAGAACCGCTGGGGGCCCAAAACAACCTCCTGGAGCCTTTGAGGAGGGAGTCCAAAGGGTGGGTTCGTCCTGGCTTTGAGGACCACATTCTGTAGCAAGGAGGACAGACATGCAGAATGCAGAGGTGGATTTGGGACAAGCTTTAGGAACAAAACGAACCATGACCCTAGGTAACCACTACCACCCAAAGGACTGCCACAAGCCCCCTGAGGGAGACTGACACCCCAAGATTCTGGACCAAGCGTGGGAGGGGGTTTAATCCCCAGAGATGTGCACCAGGAGCAGAACACAGTCCTAACACTAGAGTAACACATATTTGAACAGCTCCTCATGTAGTGCTAGAAGTGTGGGTAACCTGCAAAACAAAATAAAGCCACAAAATGGTGCTACTGTTGAAAGCAACAACATTAATTCAAGAAAATTAGTGCACTAGATGTACTTCCAAGTGACAGTCTGAAAGCACATGTGTAACAATACACAGTTTCTTTTAATAGATATAAATGTTTTTTTAAGTAACATAATTGGCATGCATTTTACTGCTTACTGCTGTTAAAATGTATTTATTTATATTCACTGAATATTTATATTTTTTGCATCATTATATGCATGTTTCATCCAGTCACCTGGAGTATTTGTACTGGTTTTCTAATATTAAAGGGTAGGTAACACCTGGGGGGCATCCAGCTCTCTTAAAATTGTTTTGGCTTAGGATTCCAACCCATATGGGAAGGCGCGGAAGTGGTTGGCACAGCACCACATGCCTCAGATCTGAGTACCACGCTGTTCGAGCCCATGAAGAGTAGTGAGGAGCAATGATGCTAGACCTGTCGCAGCTTCTGAGTACTTCTAGTACCAGCTGGCATGGGAACATACTGGAAGAATTCAAACACTGAGAGGAAGGGGCATTCTATCCCCATAGACTGACACAGTATCTGCTGAAAGAATCCTAGGGGCCTTGTGGAGGGCCTCGACTGTGGAGCCAGAAGCAGCATACTGCAATGCTAGTAAATGAAAGTGAAAAATGTCTTGGTTGAGACCCTATTCCTATAGATGAAGATGCTGCCAACCTGTCAGACGACCTAACCGTTTCGAGTACCTGCCAGGATAATCTCGGACTGGAAAAGAAATCTGTAGTTGTCAAGCGAAGAAACTTGTAAGCCTTTGATCTCCTTTATCGAGATCAACCAAGATACATGGAACTGCCCCTGCACATGAAATATAGGTGCCTTACCTCCACAGGAGTCCAAAATTGTGCAGATATCCAAACATAATGCAGTAAGAAAAAAATTATCTCCTTCGTAAAATTCATGAAACCGGGTCCCATAGACTTCCCAGTTACAAGTGCCGCCCTCCTCCATTATAATCCATGGGCGGCAGCTTTTCCATCAATTTTTTATATTATCATGGTCACCTGGTAATGAAACGTGGGCACCGGTCAACTAACAAGGGCCTAAGGGCAGAGCGTGGGCAGCATTTATAACTGGGAAGTCCGTGGGACCCGGTTTCATGAATTTTACAAGAGACAGTTTTTTTCCTACTGCATTATATTTGGACATATGCACAATTTTGGACTCCTATGGCGTAAGGCCCCTATATTTCAGGTGCAGGGGCTTTTCTTGGTGAATCTCTTTAATCTGTAGTCCCAACATTGCCTGACATTACTAAGACTGGGTGAGCATGCAGCCCCTGCATATGAGCCACACCCTGAATGCCACTGTCATCCCTGAAGGACAGTCACTTCCACTAGACTCAGTCTCTCCAGCCTTATCAGCAGGCCAATCCTGCCCAGTGGGAGAACTCACTTATGAGGTCAGGATAATCTCAGCCAACACGGACACTAGCTATGGATTCCACTGGCACGGGAAGTTGAGTTGACTGTGATGGTGATGGGCATTTAAGCCAAGACCATGGAACCAAGTCGATGCTTGCTGTCTTGTAATCTAGCACTTGCTGGATTCTGCAGATGGCATAGGCTTGTACCTGTACCATCTCAAATCTGAGAGAGTGAGAAAGTGAGCAAGAGAAAGAGACAGACACACACACACACACACACAGTCCACTGTCATGGATGCCTGGTCCGTGGTCATCTGTGCCCCCTATGGTGATCAATGCGCTGAGCAGATTGCAGCATGCTCTTGCTATGTTTCATTCTCCCTCTGGAGCTGCAGTGGTTCAACAACTTCAGAAGCTGCTGCCTGAGGTGCTGCTCAAGACTGAGCCCTGAGAGGCTAGTAGACTAGACAAGAGTGGAACGTGTAGGGCCGTTCCCCTGTGGAGTGCTTCAGCGCCTGCAGTACCGGGGATGAATTATCCAAATGACACAGTGTGATTGAGGGCTGGCTGATGCCAAAACACCTCCTAGTTACTGAAATGCCAGGGAAAACTACTCCTGTAAGTGCTGCTGCTAAGGGGGGTGGATTGTTGCCATTGGTAGAGGCCTGTACAGAATTGTGCATGCCATGGTATTATAACCAGGAGTACTGTGACCTTGCAGACAGGAAGGACACAGGCAAAACCAGTGGTGCAGAGAGAGATGAGGCCCACTACTGTAGTGGACTACGTGGGTTTTGGAATGCAAGTAAAGCATGGACACACTAGAACCACAAACTGATTTATGTGAACGCCTGAGAAAGTCTGAACTGTGATGAAACCTAAGTCAATTGTGCTACATCAATGTCTGCCAATTGCTATTGTCCATGACAAGCCACAGAGTAGCCTCTACCACTGACTGGAAACAAGCCCATTTCTGAGCGACTAATGGGCCTTACAAGCTCCATTGTCCCCAAGGATTACTGAGCCTCTCCTTCCTTTGAAGCAACATAATGAAAGTACAGTTACTTAAGAACTTACCGTAACAGTAGATCTTCGAGAGAAACTCTTGCAGCAGGTAACACATGTAGGACTGACGCCACCTGGTGGCAGATCTCGGCAATTCTTTTCTACAGCAGTACCGACATGGGATCGCCCACCCAACATTGGCTCCACCCCCGACATCACCCAGTAAAAATGCGGGTGGTGGTCCCCATGAGCTCCAGTTCTTGCACGCCAATGACAGGCCAAAGGCAGACCACTGTGGACAGAACAAAACCCACAGAGAAAAAAAGGCAAACAACAAAGTCCAACAAGTGAAAACATGAAGGTTGGATCAGAGCAGAGAGACTTTCTCCTGGAAGAAAGAGGGAGGGAAAATCATTCCTGCTGCAAGAGCTTCTCTCGAAGATCTACTGTTATGGTAAGTTCTTACATAACTATCTTACTTCGAGAGGAAGCTCTTGCAGCAGGTAACACATGTAGGACTGATTCCCAAGCAGTATAAAACTTAAAGACAACACTTGGGAAGGGGAAGTGACAGAGAGACACGCTCCCAAGTAGTATAAAACTTAAGACAACCCTTGGGAGGGGGAAAGGAGTGGCAGACACACATGGGGAGAGAGACCTCTCATGAGATAAGGCCCTGGAGAACCGCGAGGCCAAACCCTGCTCAGCATGCCGAAATAATACCCAGGCTGTAGTGCCTGATGAGCATATGAACAGAGTGCCAAGTAAACGCTGCAAATGTCAGCCGCCAACACTCAGAATGCGAAGGAAGTAGCAACCGCTCTGGTGGAATGCACCCTGACCGCACCTGGAATGGTTTTCCCACCCTTCTGATAACAGAAAGAAATGTAGTTGACCAAGCAACGCGAAAGTGTTTGTTTGGTAACTGGGTGCTCCAAGGACTTGTCCACAAAGGACACAAAAAGAGATCCGATTGCCTGGCTCCTTGGTTCTGGACAGATAACAGCGCAAGGCTCTTCGCACATCCAAGGTGTGCAGAAGCGCCTCACCCCGGTTGGAATGTTCTGGGTAATAGACCGGAAGCTGAACCGACTGATTGAGAGTATGCTCCAAGAGTACTTTAGGAAGGAATTCAGGATTGGTGGGAAGATCCACCCTATCCTTGTGAAAAATCAGATGGGGTTCTTTACACATCAAAAGATGAAGCTCAGAAATGAGTCTAGCAGAGGTGTCCGCCACCAAAGGCAACGTTTTCCAGGAGAGATAACAAAGCTCACAACTCATAGCTAGTTCAAAAGGGGGAAGCGTAAGCCTTTCCAGAACAAACAATAAGTCCCAAGGAGGAACAGGATCCCGAACAGGAGGAGGACGGAACTGCAGGATCCCACTAAGGAAGGTTTTAACCACCTCCAATTAAGCCACTGTTCTGTCCTGGACACAATGAGATAAGTAGAAACAGTGGCCAGGTGTACTTTAATGGAGAAGTAACTAAAACCTGACTCTGACAGGGATGACCGGTATTGTAAAATAAAGTTGACCGGACAGACCAAAGGGTCCAATCTCCTGGCTGTGACCCACAGACAAAAGCACTTCCATTTCATGGCGTAAGTGGTGCTGGTAGTGGGCTTCCGTGCCTCAACCAATATTTGAGTTACCTCATCAGAAACTCCAAATCTGAGCTTGGCTAAGTCCAGAGGAGCCAAGAATGCAGGTGAAGGGAGCGTAAGTTGGGATGGACCAACACTCCCTGTTGCTGTGATGGTAGCTGACCCGAGAGTGGAAGAGGCCACAGAGGCTCCACTGTCAGATGCCTGAGCAGTAGGAACCAAATCTGTCTGGGCCACAGAGGGGCTATCAGGATCATGACCACCCTCTCTGCTTGGGCTCTGAGCAGAACCCGCTGTAAGAGGGGAATGGAAGGGAAGGTGTAAAGGAACCTCCCTTTCCAGGATAGGGACAATGCGCCTTGCCAGAAAGCTCCAAGCTCGGGACAGAACGAGCAAAAACTGGGCAGTTTTGCGTTGCATTGAGACACAAACAGGTCCAATTCTGACATCCCCATCTGGTGAACACGTCCGCTACCGACTGTAGCAGGGACCACTCATGAGTCAAAGGTTTGGCTCGGCTGAGAGCGTCTGCAACCACGTTCAGGAAACCTGGAACATGGACTGTCGACAGACTGAGCTGATGCTCCGTCGCCCAGTCCCACACTCTCATAGCTTCCCGACATAGGGGATAAGAGTGTGTGCCTCCCTGATTGTTGACGTAGAACATCACGGAGGTGTTGACCATCTGAACCTTAAGGTGGCCAGGAGATAAGAAAGGACTGCAGAGAGTACAGGACTGCTCTTAGCTCGAGCACGCTGATGTGCAGGTTATCCTCTAATGGGGACCACAGCCCTCAAGTCCTGTGGATCCCCAGATGAGCCCCCCCCATCCTGTCCCAGATGTATTTGTAGTAAAAATCTGGGTAGGTGTCTCTGGCTGGAAAGGAAGGCCTCTGCACAGATTCTGAGGGGGTTCCCCCACCAGCGGAGCTCTCAATGAATAGGCTTTGTGATCTGGACAGGCAAATCCAAATCATCCCTGGTTTGGTCCCATTGAACACGAAGCGTCCACTGAATAGTGCGCATGCGCAGCTTGGCGAAGGGGACTGAAACTATGGCAACCGCCATGTGCCCCAGAAGCCGAAGAATGGATCTGGCGGGGACGACAGATGTTGAACAAGCCTGGATTGCCAGTGCCCTGAGGCTCTCTGCTCTGTCAGAAGGAAGGAAGGCCTTCCCCAAGGTGGTATCCAGAAGGGCTCCTATGAATTGTAGACGCTGGGATGGTAGGAGCTGTGACTTCTTTGGGTTCACAGTGATCCCCAGGCGCCAAAAGAGGGAGTGTGTGTCCATGATGGTCTCCCAAAGACGAGATCTGGACAGTGCCAACAGAAGCCAGTAGTCTAGATAGGGAAACAGGAAATGTCTGTTTCTGCGCAGTGCCGCTGCAACAATGGCAAGGCATTCTGTGAAGACCCTGGGAGCAGAGGAAAGAGTGAAGGGGAGGACCTTGAATTGGTAGGACCGGCCTTCGAACCTGAATCTCAGGAATCTGCGAAGATTTATGCAAATGGGTATGTGCAGATATGCATCCTGCATGTCCAGGGAAGCCATCCAATCCCCAACCGAAAGGAAGGGAAGGAGATTTGGAAGCAAGACCATCCAGAATCTCTGACAGGGACCCACCGATTAAGGTCACTGAGATTCAGAATGGGTCCTCAGTCCCCAGACTTCTTGGGAACCAAGAAGATGCAGGAGTAAAAACCAGAGTCTACCTCGGCGTCCTTGGCCAAGAGAGACCGAATCTCCTGATAGGAGCTATGTGGTCTCTTGCGTAGTGGTAGGGGGGCGGTGGTCTGTCCGGGGGTAAAGACTCTATGGAGTACCCGAACTCCACAAGGTCAAGGATCCACTGGTCAGAGGTCACTTCTTTCCAGGCCTGGGCGTAAAGAGAAAAACGACCTCCCACTGGCTCTCCTGACGACAGGTCTGGGGGGTTGCTTGAATAGTCAGGTAGATGGGGGGGGGAGGGCGGCGGCTGAAAGGCTAGCCTGTCTAAAGGAGGTTGAGGCAAACACCTCTGGACCCACCTCTTCGACCAAAGCCTCCCCGCTGCGTGTGGGACTGAACACGGGGCTGCTGGGCTGATGTTCCCCTCTGCCAAGCAGGTGCCCGAAAATGCTCCCGTTTGGGCGATACCGAACTACCGCAGCGCGGATGGCCTTCCAGAATCCTGCAGACTGATTACGACTTTCTCTGTGTCTTCGCCAAAGAGCACAGAGCCTCTGAAAGAGGCGTCCAGAAGGGTAGTTTGCACCTCTGGTTCGAACCCTGAGACCCGGAGCCAGGAATGGTGCCGAAGACAAATTCCAGTAGCAGCCGCCCTCGCTTTAGTGTCCGCAGAGTCATACACTGCTCAGAGTATGGGAGTACCAACATCCGAGCCAGCCTGCAAAAGTTTAGCAAGCTCCGCCTTTTGAGGGCAGTCGGGCATGCCTTGCAGGATGTCCAGTCTTTGGCCCCAAAGGGCATTCTGAAACTGGACCATGTGCGTCAAAAAGTTGAGGCTGCAAATGCTGCAGGTGGCATACGAGTACACCCGACACCTTAAAGGATCCAGCTGCTTAGACTCCCTGTCTGGCGGCTGAGTACTTAAGTGCTTCAGCCTCTGCGAACGACCATGTGCAGCCGATAATAACCACAGAATCAACCGTGGGACGTGAGTAGTCTCTTTATCTAAAGTGGACAGTGACAAGGTGCCGACCTAAAAGCATTCTTGAACTACAGCAAAAGTACAGAGCAGAAGAGAGAAAGCAGAGACATTTGAGAGATTTATGCCTATTTTTATTTAGAAAGGGTAAATTATTGTTGCCTTAATTTGGTGCTCTCTTTCTTCATTTTTTATGTACTACATCAAGTTTTACCAGAGGATGTGCTGTTTGTTTTTTATCAGGGCTTGAAGACAACGGTTGAAAGGGGAAGGTGAAAGCAGGAATACAAGAAGAGTGTGGACCCCCCCCCCCCCATCTTGGCGGTTGCCAAAAAGGAGAGAGAGAAAGATTGAGAGTGAAATACAGAAAGTACAGAAAACACAGAAAATTGGAGATTGAAGATCAGTAGTTGATGTAGAAGAAAAGAAGAATTGAGAGCGGTGTATGGTTAATGGGGGAATGTGAGAAGGTTTTTACAAGTGGAGTTATTGTTGGCTGTAATCGTGGAAGAGAGATACGGCCGTTTGGAGAACAAAAGCAGATTAAATAGTCTGGAAGAATTACATTAAGACAGCTGTATCTAACTTTTTCTCTCTCTGTTTTGTGACAAAACTATCTTTAATTTTTATATGTGTGTTACAAAGGTTATAAATGTTATAAATCCACACTTGTTGCTAGGTTTTTATTTTATATTAAATTGTGTGGTATAGTAGTTGTTGTTGCAACCTGGTGGGTATAAAACGGAGGGAGTTAGTGTTTTAAAACAAAACAAAATTACAAGGTTTGAAGGAAAACAAAAATAAAAACGTAATAAGCAATTAACTATTTTGAGGTAACTATCAGATTATTGGTTTAACCAGGGAGAAGGTTGAGCTCAAATAGGCAGTTAGCTTGTAGCTTGTAATTGTATAATAACGAGTTTTCAATTAAGTCAATTAAGTCATGAGCCGATAGACCGGAGACCAGAATTAGTGACTGGTGAAATAAACTATAGAATACAGATGCTCAGGTTTTCCTCGTGCTAACTAAAATTTAAAACAAAATAATCTAGCTACTTGATAGTTATGTGTTTGTGCTAGTGTCTTGGTGTGTAAAACAATTACTGATGTCTTAAATGCCCTCTTAAATGCCCACTTTTTTCAATGGCAATTAATTAATAGATTAATCATTGCTTCATATAAAAGAGGGATTTTGTAAATTTCATTCAGATACGAGCTGGGAGATGAGGAAGTAGCTGCGTGCGTGCATGAGAGTGTGCTGAGTACTTTAGGGACACTATATTACGTGCAGCCTACGTTTCTTGAAGTTGTAAAATTGTGACGCTGCTTGTTATAAGGGTTATAGCTTGTGAAATTAGTTAAAAAGATATTCGTACTTAAACGTATGAAGGCACAAACGTGAAATCAGTTTCCGTTACAACAGAAGTGAGAAGCATGTAGTCAAACACTAGAATAAGAGAATTTTAAATTACATTTATCTTGTGGTACCCGCGGGATACCATAGGAGTTTGTGCGACTGGCACCAAGTGGAAGCGGTTGGTATAGTGCTGGTCGGACAGACACCCCTCTGAGTGGGATTATAGACATTAGTTGAGAGCACGTCCGGATATTAGGCTGTCAACCTTGTTTAAAAAAGTAAGTTAAATGTAACACTAAATGGTTAAGACATATCAAAATTATTGAGTTTTGCCTAAGATTTTATTAAGAAGAAATCGAGTGCAAAAACTGCAAACTGCATACTGTCTAACGAGTTATTTCAAAAGGAACTGATTATTGTAACTGTTTGTAATTGTTAGTGTAACAAGTGTAGTAGTGTAATAAGTGTAGTAGTGATTATTACTGGCTATTTAATATATAGTTTTATTAGGTTTTAATTTTATCCAACTTAGTATAATTTGTGAAAGTTCTGGCAAGTTGTTAATAGGACAAGAATTGGAAGCCAGGAATTTATATATACTACAAGTAGTTGGGAGTTTAAAAGTATAGAGTACTAAATATAGAATATAAAAGATTAAGAATGTTTAGAAACTGTCACAATTTGTTCCTTTATATAGTGAATCCACAATATAGAAACAAAGTTTCTGCAAACATACTGGATGGATTGGAAGGAGGTGCTTTGTGGTGGAAAAACAGATTAAAGCATCTGGGACTCTCGATTTTGGCTCGGGACTTATACTGAATATATTGAATTCAAATTGGATTTGCATTTTATATTGACCCACATTTGTTCAATAATCGAAGAGCAGAGCATCTTCATTATTTCTGGAAGGTGATTGGTTTTAGTGTTTATCAATATTATCTTGCCTAGTTTTTATTAATTACCAAGATTTTGAGCTGGGCAAGAGGTGATAGATTGAATATTTTTTCCTTCTTCCATGTTAAGTAATTTACATTGATCTAGCTATTTACTATTGTGATATAATAAATAATTGTTTGAAATCTTTGCAAAAAGTTTTATAATAGGAAAGTCTTGTAATTGGAAACTACAGATATTGACTAGTTTGGCAATTTCTGTGTTAAGACAGATTGATACATTTTTTTAATATATACTTACTGTTTAGAGTAAATGCCTGTTATGACCAGAAGTAAACGAGGGGTTAAATTAACATAGGCCAAACCCAAGAATAAAAGAGAACAGAAGGAGGTGGAGAATGGGAGTGTTAGTTACTTAATAAGATCACTGGCCAGGAAAATGCCAAGTAAATGAAGGAAAAAAACAATTCTACACAAATTGAAATTAAAAAAAGAAGAAATAGTAAAAATAATGAACAACAAGGAAACAGTCTGTACTTCTACTCCAAATGGAGACATTACAAAATTTCTGAAGGTAACAAAAAAGAACAAAAATATTAACATTGATTTAGGAGTAGATGGATTATGACTGGATAGGATGGAGGAAACAAAAAGTTTAAGATCAAATGAGGGGGATCAAAAAGACAAGAACAAAATAATGATGATATGGAAACACTGGATTCATTAATGGAATCTAAAATTATAAAAATAAATAACAAAGGCGATTTAACTAGGAATGTTAGGATAGTACAAGAAGACATTAAATCTAAAAAGTCAATAGCAATAGAAGAGGCATTGGGCACCTTAGATACTCAAAAGACTTGGGCAGAGGAAGAACCATCGTGGTCTTATAATTCAATTAGCATTTCTATGATGGATTTAGATTTAGATGGAATAACAGAAGAAGCTGGAAGAGTACTTAGAGACCCAAAGCAACCTAATGTTTTGATTTACCAACAGCTGACTGAAATCAAAAAGGAGTTGGCATTTCTAAAAGGAATAATAATTGAAAATAAGATAAGACTAGATTATCTAGTTGAAAACTAAGACAAAAACAATTTTGGAATTCAACAAGATAGGATATTTAAATTAGATGAGAAAGTGGATGAAATCAAGAAGCATGATGAAAAAGAGGTAAGTGAAGGGGAGGATTCATTAGAATATGTGATGCTCCCAGATAGAATATTTAGGGAAGAAAGTACTGTATATGTATGGATTTAAAGAACAGATTTCCTGATATATGGGAAAAAGGACAACAACAGGAGAAAGAAGAGATGGATGATGAGAATGTGAATAAGGATGAAGGAACTAGTAAAGATGTTAGAAGGTTAAATGATAAAAGAAGAGCAGATAGTAGAAGGTTCAAACAATATAGGGAAGGGGTTTGATAGTAAAGGACAAAGGAAAAATATTAAAAGAAGACAGATAGAAAGGTAACATCTGGAGCAATTTTAGAAGGTTTAAAGGATAAGGGAAAAAGATTAAAGAAAAATCACAGAAGATAAGTAACAAAAACAAGTGGAAAGAGAGTGTTGGAAGAGAAGAATAAGGTAAAGAGTAAGGATTTAGAAGATGGAAGGAAAGTGACTAATACAGTAGAGAGTGAAAAAGGACAACTAGGACAAAAAGGATGTGGAAATAGTAGTAGATGATATGGGAGAAGCGAATGATAATGTGGAGGAGAAGGTGGAAAAAAGAATTCTAGGAAGAAATGACCCAGAAAAACCAATGATAGATGGCGAAGAGATAGACAAGAAACATGATGAAATACAGAAACAATAAAAAAAAAAATCAACAAAAAGAGATTTTTGTTTTACCCTTGTATAAAATGGCATGTTTACCTAATGAAACAGAAGAAAGTCTGTCAAAAATGATTAAGAACCTACTAGACAGTGTACTGAGTGGATGCAGACAAATGCTGAATAGTATTAGTATTTAGGCCAATTATGGAATTAGAATTAGTCCTGGTGGTTACAGATCAGTATTATGTTTTGAAAGCTATTGATAATCAAGCAAAAGAGTTAGGGAAAATGGGAATCCAAGTTGAAGAATTGGCAACTTTGGGAGAATTATTCCCAGAATATTACGATGTTTTAGAAAAAGAGGGGAAACAAGAGAGATCATTATGTATGGTTTAACGCAATTTTACATGGAAAATAGGAAGAATCTTAACAGCAAAGTGGCCGTCTTACTAAACATACTACTGGGCACTGAGGGCTGCATCCACGAAGTAACACAAGCTATTCGATGTGAAAAGGATGGCCAAATACTGGTAAAGATGAAAAAGGAGACTATTTTTGAATTGTTAATACAGAGACAGCCACTGTTGGATGATCTTGGTGTATATGTTTGTATGGAATTAGGAGAGATAGATCTAGGAGTACAAAAGTATAAGGAATTAAGGACATGGGAAGCAATGATAGAGACATTAAATAGATATACATTATTAACAGATTTAGATCAGTGACTGCCTGTAAAGAGTAATGAAAGGAGACCACAATATCAGAGATTAGCACAAGGGCTAATGAGATTATATATAAGAGAGAACCAAGTGAGAATAAGACAGAACTAAAGAACAAGATACAAATTCTTACTTGGAACTCCTCAGGATTACAAGAAAGATTAGGAGACACGGATTTAGTAAAACATCTAAAAACATCTGAGTATATATGTATTCAGGAAACATGAATGATGTTTATTTAGATGGATATATGACATACGGGAAAAAAGCTGAAAAGGTTTGGAAGGAATGCAGGGGGTCTTCAAACTTTTTGTAAACTAAATAAAAGTGAAAACAAAGGATATACAGAGTGATAGTAAGAGTATATTAATAGTACATATACAGGAGGAAGGAGAAGACGATTTGATATTAATAAATATTTATGCACCACCACTTAATAGTTCTTATGGTGATAAATCTGGTTGAAAAAATTGTCAAGAGAATTCGATAGATTGGTATTTGAATAGCCTAACAGTAAAATAATATTAGTAGGTGATTTTAAAGTAAGATTGGGCACTTTACAAGGAACATCAGAAGAAATTATATAATTATTGTTCTGTTTTGGAGAAGAATAATTTGATGTTTAATAGGGAAGTGGTGGATCATACCGTAAATAATAAGGGATCTGGTTCACAGGATATTATGTGATAAAAATTTCCTTTTATTAAATGGGAGAATTAAAGGTGACATCCCGGGTAATTATACATATCAAGGGGGTCAAGGGTCATCTACAATAGATTAGTTTGGGTTAATTTAAATTTGCTATCAAAATGTGTCAAGATGAGGATAAAGACAACTTTAGAGAGCCAGCATGCTTCTACAGAACTAGTGTTAGAAAAGGACCAGGCAAATTTTGTTGTTGATCAAGTGGGACCTGATGCATTGAAATTGATAAGAAAGAATGTTATAGGGTGGAATATTATAGAAAGTGGGAAACTTATTCAGTTAATGCACGATGGAGGTATATTGGAAAAAATAAATAACTGTACTGATGATAAAAATGATATAGAAACATTATTGGAATACAATATTATTATGGCGGATGTCAGGCAGATTATCACCAGACAACAAATTTATAATAGTAAGTAAAGGACAGGCATGGTACAATAAAGAATGTAGGGATGCAAAGAGGAAACTTAATGGGTTATTGAGAGCCCTAAAAGGAAGTCTGGTAACAAATAAGAACAAAGAAATGAATAAATTAAGAAAAGACTATAAAAAGATATTGAAAATAAATAAAAAAAAAAATACCAACTTAAATTATGGACAGAACTAGAGGAAGCTGTAGCATCAAATGACTCTAAGAAGTTTTGGAGTATAGTTAATAATGGTACATTAAATTATGATAATAGAATAACTACATCCATTGAGCCGGATGTGTGGGTACAATATTATAAAGGTCTATTTTATACAACAAATACAATGAATCAAAATACAGACAAACAATATGATAAGAATGGATTTGACATAAAAAATCAAGAACTGGTTAATAATAAATTAATCATGGAAGAGGACGTATGGAAGGTCTTGGATACTTTTAAAAGACAAAGCCCCAGGTCCAGATGGGATACCTTTTGATGTTATTTTTTTTTATTTTTTTTTTTATACAGCTCGATCTTGGGTTCCTTATTTGACAACATTATTTAACAAGATTTGGGATAAAGGAATAATACCAGCCAGTTGGAAATTAAATATAATTGTCCCAATATTTAAAAAAAGGGAAGAAAAAAGACCAGAATGTTAGCGACCAATTAGTTTAATAGATAGTACGGAGAAGATATTTACTAATATACTAAATAATAGATTGACAAGATTGGTTGAAAGAAACAATATTATTGATACAGCGCAAGCAGGATTTAGAAACGGCCAATCCGCATTAGACCAATGTTGGACATTGGTGCATTTGATCTACAAGTATACTAAGATTAAAAAACAAAAGTTATATTGTATATTTGTTGACCTAAAAACTGCATTTCATCAAGTCAATCGCAGTATGTTGTGGGAAAGATTAAAAGAATTAGGAGTGGATAGGGACATGGTGACAATGATTGAGTGATTATATCAAGATAATTATACAACATTGGGGTAAAGCAGGCATGTACTCTCTCACCACTGTTGTTCAATTTATATTTTCAAACAATATTAAGTAAATTATATGACTGAGATTTTCATTTGCCTAGAATAGGAGAGAAGTGCTTATTTGGCATTTGCGGACGATGTAGTTTTATTATCTACAAGCTTCATTGGCATAAACAAGATGATAATCAAATCTGTTGGAGAATGCAAGAAAGCAGATTTATTATTAAATTATGAAAAAACAAAAGTATTGATTTTTGGAGGGAATAAAAAAGAATACCAATACAAAATAGATGGATATAAATTGGAAGTGGTTAAAGAATTTTGCTATCTAGGAATAGTTTTCACTCAAGATGGAACATGGAATAAACATATAAAAGAAACATGTAGTAAAGTTAATATATTTATGCTAGTAATGAATAGATTCGCATATAAACATGGAGGGCAGTCAATAAAAGGAAATTTGAGGGTTTTAAACGCAAAAGTTAAAGCTCAAATACTTTACGGGGCAGAAATTTGGGGATTTGGTGATTTTTCTAAATTAGAATGTATTCTGAATAAATTCTACAAAAAAAATTTTGGGACTTCCCATTGGGACGCCATCAGCAATGGTCACGGCCAAATTAGGACAACATCAACTGGAAGAAAAAATTACTCACCTTAGCAATGTTGTTTCTTCTAATGAAGTCTTGTTACATTATGACAATTGCAGTGTGATCCAATCTTGGAACTGCCCCGGAGGTGAAATAGTTAACTTTCCATGCAAGCATGGAACTCTGAGCACGAGCTCGGTTAGAAAGCTCTGTCTGCTGCTCTTCAAATATAAACTGTCAGATCTTTACGAGCTAAAACTCACTAAGGCTCTGTGTGGAAGCTGTAAACCTACACTAGCCAACTGGCTACTAACATAAACACACACTTCTTGGTCTCAAACAAAGACTCAAGTCAGGAGACCCAAAAAATGAAAAACACAACACCAATTCACCCCAAAAGAAGGGTGAAAAACAACAAGGTGGGCATAAATAAAGTGCCAACACTGTAATGCCAACCCACATCCCAAAACAGAGGTTCTGAGAGGGGCAGGCAGGGAGGGAGGGAGGTCATAATACAGCAAGACTCCATTAGAAGAAACAACATTACTAAGGTGAGTAATTTTTTCTTCAAACAACATGAAGTCCTGCTATATTATGACAACTGCAGACTACACAGCAGTACCCTCATGGAGGAGGGACAGAACCTACTTAGGGAATAGGCTCTGAAGGACAGCTGTGCCAAACCGAGCATCACTCCGAGCCTGGATGTCCAGGGAGTAATGCTTGGTAAAAGTGTGAACTGTTTTCCAGGTAGCTGCTTGACATATCTCTAGAATAAGGATGTCTCTGGCAGCCAGAGAAGCAGCTGTACCTCTGGTAGAGTGAGCCCTCAGGCCTGAGGGAGGAACCTTACCCAGTTTTTCGTAACAGAATTGGATACAAAAGACAATCCACCTGGCAATGGATCTATTAGTGGCGGGCTTCCCTTTACCAACCTCACCATAAGTGAGGAACAGTTGGAGGGAGTCAAACCTGTGACCCTTGGTACGCTCTGTGTAGTAACTAAGGGCTCTCTTCACATCTAGACTGTGCAGCCTCCTCTCACCAGAGGAGGAATGGTCAGTGAAGTACACTGGAAGAGATATAGATTGATTAAGGTGGAAATCTGAAACCACCTTAGGCAGGAAATACAGGTTACTCACCTGTAACAGGAGTTCTAGAAATTGTATATGTTGTTCATCCACACTTATTGGCAGGTTCCTTGCCGCTTTAAATCTTGCCGGAAGGTCTTCAAGCTGTCTCCTCCCACCCACCCGGGTGGTAAAGCTCTCGGCTCCGCCCCATGACGCCAGATCTGGCCCGCTGGAAGCTCAGGTTGTGCGTCGAAGCCGGGGAGGTCAGGTGGGTCGTGTGGATGAACAACATATACCATTCCTAGAACTCCTGTTACAGGTGAGTAACCTGTATTTCTAGGGACATGGATATGTTGTTCATCCACACTTATTGGCAGACTCCTAGCAGTTCTCCGGGAGGAGGGAGGCAAGGCGCACACCCCCAATACTTACTTGGGAAATAAGGACTGGAGAACCGAGGCCCCAAAACCAGCATCCCGGCGTGACTCAAGGTCGATGTCGTAATGGGTAATAAAGGTGTGTGCTGACTTCCAGGTAGCAGCCCTGCAGATTTCCTGGATAGGGACGTCCCTGGAAGCAGCCACCGATGCAGCAGTATGTCGGGTAGAATGAGCTCTTATCCTCTGGGAGGCTCCATGCCCGCCAACTTATAGCAGCGATCTATGCAGGAGGTGACCCACCTGCCTATCAGTCCGCTTGGCTGCAGGTCTGCCAGATGCGGCTTCAGCGTGGGTGACAAACAGCTGGCGAACCTCTTCCCAATTTCAGCCGTGCGCTCCTTATAATAGCGGCGCCCTTCTAGGGTCCAGAGTATGGAGCCTATATTAAACCTCAGGTGTGATTGGGGTAGAACACCGGCAGAGTCAGCACCTGGTTAAGGTGAAACTCCACACCACCGCCGGAAGGAATTTGGTGGGGGCGCAGGACAACCTGTCCTTGTGGAAGACCAGGTGAGGAGACTGAGTGCAAAGGCCTGAGCCTCTCCCATCCTTCTGGCTGATGTGATA
The DNA here is from genome assembly GCA_016271365.2 of Neoceratodus forsteri. Taxonomy (NCBI): domain Eukaryota; kingdom Metazoa; phylum Chordata; order Ceratodontiformes; family Ceratodontidae; genus Neoceratodus; species Neoceratodus forsteri. The sequence continues at coordinate 499,300,167 of CM028129.1, read as the reverse complement.
GCCACCAAGAAGGCGGTCTTCCACGACAGGTGAGAGAGTTCACACCTGTGCATTGGTTCGAATGGCTTGCCCATGAGCTTTGCCACTACTAGCAGTAGATCCCACGGAGGTGGAGGTTCTCGCACTGGAGGGGAAATGTGATCAAGGCCTTTGAAAAAGCGCCCGACCACCTTTTCCTGCGCCACCGACTGCTTCCTGGCCCGCGCCCGGTAAGCAGAGATGGCTGCCAGGTGCACCTTTAGGGTCGTCGACCTAAGCCTTTGACTAGAAAGGGACCATAAATAGTCCAAAATGCTTGCCACAGAACAGGAGGAAGGGTCCAGGCCCTTGCCTGACACCAAATGGAATCTCTTCCATTTGAAGGCGTAGCATTTTCTAGTCGACTCATACAGGACGCCTCAACCACATTGAGGACCCGTCGGAAAGACCCAAGGCCTGGAACTCTGGCAGCTCAGGAACCAGGCCGTCAGGTGCAAGGTTGAAGGTCCGGATGGAACACCTTCCCTGATTGACTGAGAGCAGGTCCGGCGAGCTGGAAGCTGCCTCGGGAGCTTGGAGCTGAGGCTGAGGAGATCTGGGTACCAGAACTGGCGGGGCCAGTCTAGGGCTATCAGGATCACCTCGCCTTGTCCCTCCTTGCTGAGAAGCACCTCGTGAATCAAAGGAAATGGGGAAAGGCGTAGAAGGGCCCAGGGTCACAGCCTCGAGAAGGCATCCCCTGCAGCGAGCCCTGCTGAGGGGAGGGCATGAAACAGCCTCAGCTCGGCTCTCCTGGAGGCAAACAGGTCCACCTGAGGTGTGCCCAGTGGAGAACAGATCTTGCACTACCACGGCAGGAGAGACCACTCGTGAGATGCAGCCCCTATCCGGCTCAGGGCATCGGCCAGGGTGTTGAGGCTCCTGCCACATGAATAGCTAGGAGATCCCGCCTCCAGGCTGCTCTGCAGTGACCAAATGCGAGGGCTTCCTTGCCTAGAAGCATGAAGCGCGCCATAGGGCGGTTCAGGTAGCACATGGTCGCGTGGTATTGTCCGTCTGGACTCGGACCACTTGACCCTGGAGAAACGGAGCAAAGGCGGTGAGAGCTAGGCGGACCGCTCGGAGCTCCAGCAGGTTGATGTGGCATCGGGACTCCCGCGGGGACCAGAGGCCGTGCACTCGGTGTTCCCCCAGATGGGCACCCCAACCCATCAGAGAGGCATCGGTCGATAGAGAGACCGTCGGCTCGGGGCGGACAAACGGGATGCCCTACTGCAGATGAAATGGAGCGGTCCACCACTGGAGGCGTTCCCATCTCGGTCACTATCACTAGCTGGTCCAAGGATGCAGCGTTGTGACCACTGGCTGGCCAGTCCCACTGAAGGGGCGCATGTGCCAGCAGGCCCAGCGGACCAAGCTGGTACAGGCGCCATGAGACCCAGAAGGCGAAGTCCGGGCAGGCGCGATGCCCAACCAGAATGATTGGGCAAAGGAGGTGAACCTCGGCCCTGTCACTTGGGAGCCATGCTCTGGCTCGAAGGAGGCAAGCTCTGCCCGATGAACAGGATCACCTGCTTCGGCTCGAGTTCCGACTTGGCCTGCGTTGATGAGAAGGCCGGCTTGAGAGCAAACCTGGAGGGCCAGATCTCTGGACCGCTCCACCTCCCGTCTGGAGGGGGCTGCTATCAGCCAATCGTCCAGGTAAGAGTACACCCGGACCCCTCGGCGCCGCAGGAATGCTGTCACCACTGCCATGCATTTGGTGAAGACCCTGGGAGCTGGAGATAAGCCGAAGGGCATGGCTCGGAACTCGAAGAGGGATCCTCCGCAAGCGGAGGAATCTCTGGCGACGGACGGATAGGGACATGAAAGAACGGCGTCCTGTAGGTCCAGAGAGCAGAACCACCGCCGTGTTCCAGAGATGGTATTATCTGTGCCAGAGTGACCATCCTGAAGGTTCGAGGACCTTAGGAACTTGTTCAGGTCGTGGTAGGTGAGAATGGGCGCCAGCCCCGTCCGTTCGGAACCAGGAAATACCTGGACCACGAACCCGGGTCTGAAGGGGTCCTCTACCTCCGTGATCACCTCCTTTTGGAGGAGGAGGCGATGTCGGCTCGGCGAGCCGCCAGTGAGACTGTGGACCCGAGGTGCGGCAGCTCTCTGAAGGGCGGGGCCTGCTCGAATTCAGAGGTGGCCTTTTCCACCACCTCCAGTACCCACCTGTCCATGGTAACAGCGGACCAGGAGGAAAGGAGTGTCTAACCGTCCCCAGAGAACCAGGGTGGTGACAGGATGGGGCGACACCCCTCAGCCCGTCACTGGGCAGGCTTGGAGGAGGACCGGCCAGGGACCTCCTGAGCCTTCTCCCTGCTTCCTGTTGGAGGAAGCGCCGGCTGAGGATACAAGGTCGAGCCTGCTAGCCTAGCGTTGCTGGGCAGGCGCGCGCAGAAGAGCAGAAGGAGGCTTAGGCTGTGGCACGCGGCACTGTCCTTCTGCGGAGAGACCCGAGTCAAGGTAGCACTGGACTTCTCGATCCTCTGCAGGTGACCTTCCACCCAGGGCGAGAGGTCAGTCCCCAAAAGGAACATCCAGCTAACATGTGCTGGGTATCCGAGGTAAGGTGGATATCCTCAGCCAAGCCAGAGCATGGCCACTGCGGCGCCACAGACCTGGCACATGAGTCCCCGATGTCTAACGCGGTCTGGTGCTGCTGTTTAGCCACTGCCCTACCCTGGTCCCGTACCTGCCTGACCGTGATCTGCAGATCTGCGGGAAGATGAGGACAACCTCATCAGGGGCCCAACAGGGCGTGAAAAATGTGCCATGAGGGGCGGCCCGGAACTGGCCTGGCGGCCGAGAAAGACATAGCATAAGACTTTTCGCCCAGCATAATCCAATTTCTTGGATTCCTTGTCAGGAGGTTTGTCCACATCCCTAGCGTTCCCGGCACACCGGAAAAGCTGTCGGTAGCCAACCCCTTGGCCGAGGGGTGTTCGAAAACCGGACAGGAACCGGTGGGACGCATACTTCGGCCAACCTGGCGGCGCAGGGCAGGAAGCAGGCGCTGCAAAGTTCAAGGCTGGACCCACTCGACCGGCCGGAAGGCCTCAGTGGGAGAATCCCTCGGTCCAGAATCTCCGTGAGGAGATACCTGGCCCGTTTAGAAACAAGTTAGAACTTCATCCCGGTGGACTCCGAGATGAGTCGAGCAACCCTAAGAAGAGACGAAGGCTATCGTCCATTGTCTGCCCTCGAGGACTCCAAGTCCATGCGCCTGGAGAAGAGGAGGAACCATCATCGGACTCAGAAGAGTCCTCAAAAGCTACCTCGGCCCTGAGCCACCCTCCACCTGCCGAGGGTTTGTCGGGAGTGAGGTGACAGACAGCCTATGGGGCAAACCAAAGCCGACCGAGAAATTTTGGTGAGCCCCAACTAATGGCTGTGGGCGGAGGTTCCACCAGAATCGAGTGGGGCAGCTGGAATTGGCCGAACAACCCGGCCTGAGAACGAGCTCCTCGACTACAGCGAGGGGTTGTTTGGCTGCTCATTGACAACCACTTAATGGCGGGAAGGCGACTGGAGTGGCTTTTCCCAGTCAAAGGAGCTGTTGCCACATAAGTTCCTCGTACCTCCGGCGCAACTTGCTTGAAGTCTCCCTAGTCGGAAGAGGAAGGCGTGGCGCTGCTTGCCGTGGTGCGAGACCCGAGACCCTGCGGATGTCGAGACCCGAGACCCATGACTAGGCCGAGGCGGGGAGAACTTCTGTCGAAATCGGCACTCCCCTCGGCTATCGGCAGATCCACGAGCTCGGAACCGGAGGCACAGACAAGCCGGCAGGATCCTCAACTCCCACGGGGGAACCGAGGAGATGGGATTCTCAGCTTCTCCAGCCGACAACCCGTCCTAGCAGGTCAAGGAAAAATCTCGACCGCATCGGCAGGAGTCTCGGTCAACTGACCTGGCGGGGATACCGTGAAGCCAGTGGCGAGCTGAGGTCGGCGAAGTCGACTGTCGACAGGAAGGGGATCTTTCCGCTCCAAGAGCGTCTGAGGAGACTTTTTACTTTTTTGGACCTGGAAAAAGGTCCGAAGAAGTTGGACCCTCACCTTTGGTCGAGAGGGTCAGACAAGCTCCTTAAAGAAGCCGAGTGCAGGCACGAGAGAGGCGGGACAAATGCACCGAGGTAGGCGTGCCCGTGCACGCCTCCTCTTGAGGCGATCATCACTCTAGCTGATCCGCCAGAGGCCCGCCGCCAGAGACACCATGTCAGACCTCTTTAGATTTCGGTGGATTCTTACTCGAGAGCCCCAGTTGTAATCCGACACCACGGTCTTCAGGGCGTGGCGAAGGAAGAGCACAAGTCGCAGGCCTGCAGGGTCGTGCTCAAGGCCCAGGCAGTAGATGCCGGGAGTGGATCCATCCCAGACATCTTCTTGCCCGCAAGGCACCAAAACCGGGAGTCGATTTGTCCATCGCAGTCACAGGGAGAAGAAGACCAAGTCTTTAGCAAAAACGCTTAATTTCTAACTTTTCAAGAATTAGGAACCAGTCTTAATCACAACGCATTAAGGAGGGAACCTGAGCCTACACGGTAAGGAAGATCTAGGCCATGGGGCGGAGCCACGAGTTTTACCACCCGGGTGGGTGGGAGGAGCCAGCTTGAAGACCTCCCGGCAAGATTTAAAGCGGCAAGGAACCTGCCAATAAGTGTGGATGAACAACATATCCATGTCCCTAGAACTTTCTATTACTCCGGAGGACTACCTTCTCTGTGAAAGGAAATAAAATCCGGCTCCACTGACAACGCTTGTAATTCACTTATGCATCTGGCAGAGGTGATGGCTACCAGAAGAAAAAATTACTCACCTTAGTAATGTTGTTTCTCTAATGGAGTCTTGCTATATTATGACATATGCAGTGAGCCCCAACCTTTGAACTGTTCCGGAGGTGAAAGAGTTAATTTTCCATGCAAGGCATGGAACCTTGAGCGAGAGCTCGGTTGAACACTCTGTCTGTTGTTGCTCAAACTCAAACTGTCAGATCTTTACGAGCAAAACTCACAAAGGTTATGTGTGGAAGCTGTAAACCTACACTAGCCCACTGGCTACTAACTACAAAGACTCAAGTCAGGGGATTCAAGAAAGAAAAAATAAAGCATAACACCTAAGCACCCTAAGAAAGGGTGAAAATAATGTGGGCATCTATGAAGTGCCAACATTGCACTGCCCACCCCCAACCCAAAAGTAGAGGTTCTGAGAGGGGCAGGCTTGGGGGGAGGTCATAATATAGCAAGACTCCATTAGAAGAAACAACATTACTAAGGTGAGTAATTTTTTCTTCAAACAACATGAAGTCTTGCTATATTATGACATATGCAGATTACACAGCAGTACCTCCATGGAGGAGGGACAGAACCTACTTAGGAAATAGGCTCTGAAGCACAGCTGTGCCAAATCGAGCATCACTCCTAGCCTGGATGTCCAGGGAGTAATGCTTAGTAAAAGTGCAGAGATTTATTTAACTCCAAAAATTGATTAGCGTTTTGCTCATAAAAGTGCTAAAACATTGTGAAAATGCATAGCACTTGCCTCACTGTGTTTAACAAACATAACACTTCTAGAAAACCTATAGAAATACTTTCTGTACAGTTAGCATTGTCCCAAGAAAAAAACTGCTAATCAATTATTTAAAACCCTGAAATGTGAACTGTTTTCCAGGTAGCTGCTTGACATACCTCTAGGATAGGGATGTCCCTGGCAGCAGCCAGAGACGCAGCTGTACCTCTGGTAGAGTGAACCCTCAGGCCTGAGGGAGGAACCTTACCCAGTTTTTCATAGCAAAATTGGATACAAGAGACAATCCACCTGGCAATAGATCTTTTAATGGCAGGTTTTCCTTTTCGAACCTCACCATAAGTGAGGAACAGTTGGAGGGAGTCAAACCTGTGACCCTTGGTACATTCTATATAGTAACTAAGGGCTCTTTTGACATCTAAACTGTGCAATCTCCTCTCGCCAGAGGAGGAATGGTCAGTGAAGTACACAGGAAGAGACATGGATTAAGGTGGAAGTCTGAAACCACCTTAGGCAAAAACTTTCTGTTAGTCCTGAGGACCACCTTATCTCTGTGAAAGGAGATAAAATCAGGCTCCACTGACAATGCTTGCAGCTCACTTATGCGCCTGGCAGAAGTGATGGCTACCAAAAACACAGTTTTCCAAGTCAAGTACTTAAGCTCTGCTGAAGATAATGGCTCAAAAGGGGGTTGCATAAGCTGGGCAATGCAAATATTAAGATCCCAAGCAGGGCAGGGTCCCTGAATGGAGAGTTGGTGTGAAGCAACCCTTTGAAAACTTGGAGAATACAGGGTGAGCTGAAAAGAAGAGGGTTTACCTGCTGATAAGAAAACAGATCACGGCTGCCAGGTGCACTTTTAGGGTAGCTGGTCTCAGCTAAAAATTCAAATGCACAAATAATCCAGGATCAGTGAGCACGTCAGCAGATTCTGGGGAATATCTTGCCAGCGCATCATATGGAAAATCTCTTCCATTTTGAATTATAAGTAGCCCTGGTGGAGGCTTTCTAGAGGCCTTCAAGATATCCAATACACCTTGGGAGAGGTGTAGGTCAGCAAAAACTAACTCTTCAAGAGCCAGGCCTTGAGATTGAGAGATTTGAGGTTCGGATACCAAACTCTCCCCTGGGCACAGGTTAACAGGTTGTGATTCCTGGGAAGACACAGGGGAAGGTGGACTGCTAAGGACATGAGGAGTGGGTACCAGGGCTGTCTGGCCCAATCTGGAGCAATCAGGATCATCTTGCAGGGTTGAGATCTGATTTTGACTAGCACCGTGAAGAGAAGAGGGAAGGGGGGAAAAGCACAGAGAAATTTCCCTTCCCAACTGAGGAGGAAGGTATCCAGAGGGACTGAGCCCAACACTGGGGGCCTGCAGCAAAAAAGGGGAAGTTGGTGATTGTCTGGGGCTGCAAAAAGATCTATCTGCGGAGTGCCCCATCTGGCAAATACTACCTCCAGTACTAGGGGATCCAGTGACCATTCGTGATGGCCCTGGGAAATCCTGCTGAGAGCATCTACCAGGACATTGTCCTTGCCTGGGAGGTGAACTGCCGTAAGGGAGGGCGTTCAGGAATAAGCCAGAGACCACAACTCATTGCTTCGTGCACAAGGCCGTGGGACCGAGTGCCTCCTTGCTTGTTGATGTACCACATTGTAGTGGTATTGTCTGTTCTGACCTGTACAACCTTGTTCTGAACAGATGTGGAAAAACCTGGGTGCTAGAAAAACTGCTCTGAGTTCCAACAAATTGATGTGGAGCACAGATTCCTGTGGGGACCACAACCCCTGGGTAGTGAGGTCGCCCATATGCGCTCCCCACCCCAAGAGGGATGCATCTGTAGTAAGGGTCAAGGAGTGAGACTGGGGGGTGAAGGGAACCCCCTGTTTCAGATTGCTCTGGTCCTGCCACCACTGAAGGGCCTGGATCAGGGTTCGAGTCACTGGGATCAATTTGGTTAGAGGGTCTCTCCTTTGAGACCAAAGGCTCTCAAATGGAACTGGACGTCCCTCATCTGAAATCTTGCTCCCTGCACTACTGCTGTAGAAGCAGCCATGTGCCCCAGGAGCTGTAGAAAATGCCTTGCTGGTCGAGAGACCTGCAGGGTGAAAGAGGAGGCCAGAGAGATCAAGGTCCTTGCTCTTTCCAGAGGGAGGAAGGCTCTGGCCTCTTTTGTGTTCAGTTCTGCGCCTATGAAGGTGAGAAGCTGGACAGGCTCTAGAACTGACTTTGGAAGATTGAGAAGGAAACCTAGAGATGTGAGCAGTTGCTGAGTTACCTGAAGGTGTAGTTTGACCTGGTCTGGGGACTGGCCTACTATGAGCCAGTCGTCCAGATAAGGAAAGATGGCAATCTTTTGCCTTCTTAAGTGGGCAATTGCTACTGCCAGGCATTTTGTGAATACCCTCGGGGCCGAGGTGAGGCCGAAGGGCATTGCTCTGAACTGGTAATGGCCTGAGGGCAGTTCGAATCTGAGGTACTGGCGGGAGCTTCTGATAAGAACATGGAAGTAGGCATCCTGAGGTCCAGGGAGGCTAGCCAGTCCCTGGCCTTAGAGAGGTAAAATAATCCCAGGGTCACCATTTTGAACTTTGGTTTTAAAAGGTGCTTGTTTAGATACCTGAGATCCAGGATGGCCGCCATTCTCCTGTCTTTTTGGGGTAAGGAAGTACCTGGGTACAACCCTTTGCCCCGGTGTAGGGGTGGAACCCTTTCCACAGCTCTGAGAGCCAGGAGGGTAGAAACTTCTGTTTCTAGGGCAAATGCCTCTGATGGATTTTCAGGTGGAAAGGACCTGGCTCTCATCTTTGGAAATTTTTTGAAGCTGAGAACCAGTCCCTGGCTTACTACTTCCAGGACCCACTTATCTGATGTTAAAGACTTCCAGCCCTGGACAAAGTAAACCAGCCTGCCCCCTACCGGTAGTGGAAAATCAGCCCTGGCCACCCCATGAGGGAGCCTGCTTAGCAGGGGCTTTGGGCTGAGGGTTAGAAGCAGGCTTACTTGTACCCCATCTGCCTCTCCCTCTAAAGAACCCCCTCTGGGCATAAGCAGAAGAGGAGGCCTGGGCTTGGTAAAAAGGCCTATGAAAAGGCCTGCCCCTGCCCCTGACATGCTGTCTTTGAGGAGTGGCTTGCCTTTCTTTGACCTGTGCACTCCTATAGGTGGTCCTATATTCATCCATTTTCTTCATGTAATTCTCTGTCTGCTCCCCAAATAGAGAATTGTCCACAACAGGAAAATCCATGGCCTTAGACTGGCATCCTGTGACAGGGTAGTACATCTGAGCCAAGCCATTCTCATGGCGTCGCAGATGTAGCCATGACCCTTGAGGACACATCATTAGAGTCTACTGCAGCATGAAATTGCACCTTGGATGCCTCAATACCATCCACAGCCACCTGTTCCAGCTCCCTGGCAAGCTGGTCAGGGGCCTGTTTTGCTAGGGCCAGCACAGTATCCCATCTGGATTTCTGGTACCTAGCAGCATAAGCCATATAGTTTGCCTGTCTGAGTCCTAAAGATGCTGCCATATACCGTTTCTTTGCCATGGCATCCATCCTCCTGGAGTCCTTTTCAGGAGGATGAGAGGCTTGAGGAATATTTGCCTTGTCACAGGCAGCAGCCTGCACTACCCCCACATGGCTGCATTGCTGAGTGAGGAACTCCGTATCAGAGCCTGACAAAGCATACCTCTTGTCCATCCTTTTATCCACAGGGAGGATAGAATGAGGAGTTTTTAGAATTTTTACTGTCTGTTTCCTAAAAGATTTGTGCAAGGGAATAGACAGTCCCCTAGACTCTGGAATATCCATCATTTCTACATAATCAGGTTCTTCCTGGTCATCAACAGCTTCCTCAACAGGGAGTTGGAGAGTTTCAGCAATTTTCTTATAGAACATAAAATGAGAAGGGGACTCAGGATAGCCTGGGGGGGGGAACCCCCAACGGTCTGTCTGGGGAGATGTCCAGTTCAATGGGCACATCCAGACCTTCCAAATCACATTCACTATCCTCATACTCCTCCTCCCCTTCCTCCGGTTCATAAAAATCCTCAAAATCAAAATCTTGAACCGGTGGAACCGACCGAACCGAACGCTTCCCTGATGGTGTCAGTTCAGACGGGACCGGGGAAAGAGACTGGACAATTTGAATTGCTTTAGCTATTTCCTCAGCGGTTGGAGAAAGAACTTTTGGCTACACACTAGCTGACCTTCTAGTCCTTTTAGTTGGAACCCGCTCCTCAGAGCTGGCTCTTCGTTTGCCCGAGGAAGTATCGCCCTGGTCAGAGGGCACTCCCTCCGGTTCGGTTGGAACCGAACCGGGCTGGCCATCCGGGTCAGCGGACTTTTTGGCCTCCCTTTCCCTGAGCCTACCAACTCTCTTTTCCACAGTGGCAGCAGGAAAATTCTTACAAATCTGGCAGTCTGCATTGAGGTGGTCAAACCCCAGACAATATACACAGATGGTGTGTGGGTCAGCCTTAGCAAAGGCTTCCCCACAGAGGCCACAGTGCTGAAACTCAATGGGCCCATTTTCTCTTTTGGGTTTCTCAGACATAGTGCCAGCCTAACCAAACTTGCACATTAGTGGCAATCTGCCAAGCAAGACTTTCTTATCGGTTCCCAACCATGTCACGGGTCGTGGAAAAAACCGTAATGAAATCCTGAACCGATAAGAAAACTGGGAACCGACTCTAAAGGACTAGAAAGTAATTTTTAAAACAACCTGATCGGTTCAAACTGAACCGAAAAAGATGTTTGCAAGTTCCACACAGAAGAAATAAATGTAAGCCTATCTATTACTTACAATACCACAGACAGAGCTGGAACCGACCAATTGCAGTTTAATTTCGGTCAAAAAAACGAAAAAATAAAACTTTTTAACCGACAAATGAACCAAGCAGAAGGAAAATCTCCGGAGCGACTGTTCAGTGAGGCGGAGTAAAGAATCTGACAGTTTGAGTTTGAGCAACAACAGACAGTGTTCAACTGAGCTCGCGCTCAAGGTTCCATGCCTTGCATGGAAAGTTAACTCTTTCACCTCCGGAGCAGTTCGAAGATTGGGGCTCACTGCATATGTCATAATATAGCAAGACTTCATGTTGTTTGAAACACAGTTTTCCAAGTCAAGTACTTAAGCTCAGCTGAAGACAAAGGCTCAAAGGGGTTGCATAAGCTGAGCAATGCAAACATTAAGATCCCAGGCAGGGGCAGGATCCCTGAATGGAGGGTTGGTGTGAAGCAATCCCTTAAAAAACTTGGAAAATACAGGGTGAGCTGAAAGAGGAGAGGATTTACCTGCTGAAATAAAAGCAGACACAGCTGCCAAATGCACCTTCAGGGTAGCTGGTCTCAGACCCAAAGTGTTCAGATGGACCAAATAATCCAGGACTGTGGGTAAATCAGCAGAGTCTGGGGAAATATGCTTTTCTGAGCACCATATGGAAAACCTTTTCCATTTGGAGTTGTAAGTAGCCCTGGTGGAAGGCTTCCTAGAAGCCTTCAATATATCCATTACACCTTGTGAGAGGTGTAGGTCAGCAAACTCTAACTCTTCAAGAACCAGGCCTTGAGATCGAGAGATTTGAGATTCAGGTACCAAACCCTTCCCTGGGCACAAGTTAACAGACTGTGATTACTGGGAAGGCACAGGGGAGGATGGACTGCTAAGGACAGTAGGAGTGGATACCAGGGTTGTCTGGCCCAATCCGGGGCAATCAGAATGACCGTGCAGGATTGGGATCTGATTTTGACTAGCACTTTGAACAGGAGAGGGAAGGGAGGGAAGGTATAGAGAAACTTCCCTTCCCAACTGAGGGCTAAGGCATCCAGAGGGACTGAGCCAAAGACTGGGGGCCTGCAGCAAAAGAGAGGAAGTTGGTGACTGTCTAGGGCTGCAAAAAGATCTATCTGCGGGGTGCCCCATCTGGCAAATACCACTCCCAGAACCAGGGGATCCAGGGACCACTCGTGATGGCCCTGCGAAATTCTGCTGAGGGCATCTGCCAGGACATTGTCCTTGCCTGGGAGGTGAACTGCCGTGAGGGAGGTGTTCAGGGAGTAAGCCAGAGACAACAACTTCATGGCTTCGGTGCACAAGGCCGTAGACCAAGTGCCCCCTTGCTTGCTGATGTACCACATTGTAGTGGTGTTGTCTGTTCTGACCTGTACAATTTTGTTCTGAACAGATTTGGAGAAGGCTTGAAGTGCTAGAAAAACTGCTCTGAGCTCCAACAGGTTGATGTGGAACAGAGATTCCTGGGGGACCACAGTCTCTGGGTAGTAAGGTCGCCCATGTGAACCCCCCCACCCCAAGAGGGATGCATCCGTAGTAAGGATTAAGGGGTGAGACTGAGTGACAAAATGAACTCCTTGTCTCAGGTTGCTCTGATCCTGCCACCACTGTAGGGCTTGGATCAGAGTTCGAGTTACTGGGATCAACTTGGTAAGAGGATCCTTTCTTTGACACCAAAAAGCTCTCAAATGGAACTGAATGTTCCTCATATGAAATCTTGCTCCTCGCACTACTGCTGTGGAAGCAGCCATGTGTCCTAGGAGCTGCAGAAAATGCCTTGCTGGTCGAGAGACCTGCAGGGTGAATGAGGAGGCCAGGGAGACTAGGGTCTTTGCCCTGTCCAGAGGGAGGAAGGCCCTGGCTTCCTGTGTGTTCAGTTCTGCGCCTATGAAGGTTAGGAGCTGGACAGGCTCTAGAACTGACTTTGAGAGATTCAGAAGGAAACCTAGGGAGGTCAGCAGTTGCTGAGTTACCTGAAGGTGTAAGCTGACCTGGTCTGGGGACTGGCCTACTATGAGCCAATCGTCCAGGTAAGGAAAGATGGCAATTTTTTGCCTTCTTAGGCAGGCAACTGCTACTGCCAGGCATTTGGTGAATACCCTTGGAGCAGAGGTGAGGCCAAAGGGCATTGCTCTGAACTGGTAATGGCCTGAGGGCAGCTCGAACCTGAGGTACTTTCGATGGGAGCTTCTGATGAGAATATGGAAGTAGGCATCCTTGAGGTCCAGGGACGCTAGCCAGTCCCCTGGCCTTAGAGGAGAAATAATTCCCAGAGTCACCATTTTGAATTTTGGTTTTAAAAGGTGCTTGTTTAAGTATCTGAGATCCAGGATGGGCCGCCATTCTCCTGTCTTTTTTGGGGGAAGCCTGGAGTACAAACCTTGCCCTGGTGTAGGGGTGGAACCCTTCCACGGCTCTAGAGCGAGGAGGGTAGAGACCTCTGCCTCTAGGGCAAGTGCCTCTGATGGAGATGCAGGTGGAAAAGATCTGGTTCTCATCTTTGGAAATCTTTAGCTGAGAACCAGTCCCTGGCTTACTACTTCCAGGACCCACTTGTCTGACGTTAGAGACTTCCAGTCCTGGACAAAAGTAAGCCAGCCTGCCCCAGGTAGAGAAGAATCGGCCCTGGGTACCCCATCAGGGAGCCTGCTTGGCAGGGGCTTTGGGTTGAGGGTGGAAGCAGGCCTGCTTGAACCCTTCTGCCTCTCCTCAAAGAACCCCCTCTGGGCATAAGTGGAAGAGGAGGCTTGGGCTTGGTAAAAGGCCTATGAAAGGCCTGCCCTGCCCTTGGGAAGCTGCTTCTGAGGAGTGGCCTGCCTTTCCCTTGGCCTGTGCACTCCTATAAGTGGTCCTGTATTCATCCATTTCTTCATGTAATTCTCTGTTTGCTCCCCAAACAGAGAGTTGCCTACAACAGGAAAATCCATGGCCTTAGACTGGGTATCCTGTGACAGGGTAGTACATCTGAGCCAAGCCATCCTGCGAAGTGCCACAGATGTAGCCATGACTCTTGATGACACATCATTAGAGTCTACTGCAGCATGAAATTGCACCTTAGATGCCTCAATACCATCTCTAGTCACCTGTTCCAGTTCCCTGGCAAGCTGGTCAGGGACTTGTTTTGCTAGAGCCAGCACAGTATCCCATCTGGATTTCTGGTATCTAGCAGCATAAGCCATATAATTTGCCTGTCTGAGTCCCAAGGATGCTGCCATGTACTGTTTCTTTGCCATAGCATCAGTCTTCCTGGAGTCCTTCTCAGGAGGGTGTGAAGCTAGGGGAATATTTGCCTTGTCACAGGCTACAGCCTGCACTACTCCCACATGGCTGCATTGCTGTGTGAGGAACTCCGTATCAGAGCCTGATAAATTATACCTCTTGTCCATCCTTTTATCTACAGGAGGTATAGTATGAGGAGTTTTTAAAACTTTTACTGTCTGCTTCCGAAAAGATTTATGCAGATAAATAGACAGTCTCTTAGACTCTGGAATATCCATCATTTCTACATAATCAGGCTCCTCTTGGTCATCAACAGCTTCCTCAACAGGGAGCTGGAGAGTTTCAGCAACCTTTTTATAAAACATAAAATGAGAAGGGGACTCAGAGAGCCTTGGAGGAGAAACCCCTAAAGGTCTGTCTGGAGAGGTGTCCGGTTCAATGGGCACATCCAGATCTTCAAAACCATATTTACTGTCCTCATACTCCTCTTCCCCTTCCCACGGTTCATAAAATTCCTCAAAATCATAATCTTGAACCGGTGGAACCGGCCGAACCGAGCGCCTCCCTGATGGTGCCGGTTCAGTCGGAACCGGGGAAAGAGACTGGACAATTTGGATTGCTTTAGCTATTTCTTCAGCGGTTGGAGAGAGAACTTTCGGCTCCACACTAGCTGACTTTCTAGTCCTTTTTGCAGGAACCGGCTCCTCACAGCCAGCTCTTTGTTTGCTCGAGGAAGTATCGCCCTGGTCAGAGGGCACTCCCTCTGGTTCGGCTGGAACCGAACCGGGCCGGCCATCCGGGTCAGTGGACTTTTTGGCCTCCTTTTCCCTGAGCCTACCAACTCTCTTTTTTATGGTGGCAGCAGGGAAATTCTTACAAATCTGGCAGTTTGCATTGAGGTGGTCAAACCCCAGACAATAGACACACGTGGTGTGAGGGTCAGCCTTAGCAAAGGCTTCCCCACAGACACTACAGTGTTGAAACCCAGTGGGGCCCGGTTTTTCTTTTGGGTTTCTCAGACATAATGCCAGCCTAACCAAACTTGCCCGTTTATGGCAATCTGCCAAGCAAGACTCTCTTATCGGTTCCCAACCGTGTCACGGGTCATGGAAAAACGTAAAATCCGTTTTTTAGAACCGATAAAACGAGAACTGCACTCTAAAAAGGACTAGCAATTTTAAATCACAATCTGATCGGTTCAACAGAACCAATAAATGTTTACAAGTTCCACACAGAAAACAATGTAAGACCTATCTATTACTTACATTACCACAGACAGAGCTTGAACCGACCGTTTGCGGTTTAATTTCGGTCAAAACCGATAAAATAATACTTTTAAACCGACAAAATGAACCGAGCAGAAGGAGAAATCTCGGGCGACTGTTCAGTGGGGAGTAAAGAATCTGACAGTTTATGTTTGAAGAGCAGCAGACAGAGCTTTCTAACCGAGCTCGCGCTCAGAGTTCCATGCTTGCATGGAAAGTTAACTATTTCACCTCCGGGGCAGTTCCAAGATTGGATCACACTGCAATTGTCATAATATAGCAAGACTTCATGTTGTTTGAATGTGAAATAAAAATAAGACAAATGAACTATTGGTCGAAGGTGTATAATATGAGTAACCAAAAGTTTCCTAGATTATGTATGGCGGAGGCAATGGAGTACAGTAAACATTATAGATTATTTCCAAGTATGGTAATAGTGGATAAAATAATAAAACCAATGGGGCTGTTAAAGATAATTTCGGAAAGCATGATTTGCCCAGCAGATATAACAATATCAAGAATTAAAGATAGG
Source organism: Neoceratodus forsteri (assembly GCA_016271365.2). Lineage (NCBI taxonomy): Eukaryota > Metazoa > Chordata > Ceratodontiformes > Ceratodontidae > Neoceratodus > Neoceratodus forsteri. The sequence continues at coordinate 499,284,800 of CM028129.1, read as the reverse complement.
GTTAGAGATTACTACATCCAATTAGATTTGGCACTGTGTAAACAATGTAAAGTGAATAAACGGATTATAAAAATTAAGAGGTAGCATGAATTAGAATATTATTTGAGAGCAGTGACCAATCCTGAGCTTACGAAATTAGTAACCCGAGCAAGATTCGAGAGTATAACAACTAATTGGAAATTAAATACATACAGTAAAGAGAAAATACTGGGGGATACATTATGTAAATGTGGAATAGATAAAGATACTCTTAAGACATTTAATAATAATATGCCCTCTATATGAGAAAGACATAAGAAAATTTTGGGGGGAGATTTTGAGTAAACTTGAGCTATGTCCAGAAATCATGTTACATTTTTTGTTAAAATCTCATAACCTGAAAATATTACACGCTGTGGCCTCCTTTCTAAAAATAATTGAGCAGAAACAACTGCATGTTAGGAATGCTTCATTCCAAGGGGTGGGTTAAGTTGCTTGTATTTAGTCCAACATGCTGGTATTTAAATATATTTAAAAATGTGGACACTACACAGATGAATGTAAAATTGAAGTTTAATGGTAGATGATGTATGATAGATGTTTTAACATGGAAATTATAAAGATGTGTATTTAATTGAATTTGAAAAATATGTATTTTAATTGTAATGAATAAGTCAATCAATAAATATTACTACTACTACTACTACTAAAACTGTGGGATGTACGGCTAGATAAGAGTGGTCCTTGGGGGCCCGGTACAAGTGATTTGCCTTTTTGGGCACCACAGGGGAGGCGTGTGGATGCTTCCAAGTGGCAAAGGTGAAGTCTTGGAAGGTATCCACTAATGGGGGGATAACCACCAGCTTGGGATCCTTCTGGCGCAGATACTTTTCCAGACTCAAGCATTTGGGGTCCAGGGCCTCTGTATCCCATCCCATATTCTCCTGTATGTGCCTCATGACCTCCATAAAACCGGGGTCATCGGGCAGAGATTTTGGCTGGTCTGCTGTATCTCCCAGAAGCGAATCAGGGTCAGAACCAGAGTAGGACAGTTCGGACTCCCCATAGTCTTCTGGTCCTCCTGCACTTATCCTTATGCTTCCTGGGGCTAGTGGGGGTTTTGTACCCTTCATTTCCAGATGGAACAGGGGTGATCTGAACATCTGTCTCTGGAGTGACGGGAGTTGGCTTAGGACTGGGAGTAGGAGAAGAAACCAGATCCCGCTTGACAGTCTCCCACTAACAGGTGAAGAGTTCCTTAACCGGAGACATGCCCAGCTTTGGAGACCCAGGTTTTGGGGGCGATGTCAGTTTGCCTTCTCCCGCACCGGTGTCAGCTGGATCCAGCGTCGGTGTAATGAGCGATGTCGGTGGCAACTCAGTAGCACCGTTGTCAGGCTCCATTGGATGGACCGGAGTACAGTCCCTTGGAGAGGCAGCGGTAAGGTTTTCCGGAGAGGCGTTGGGGGTACCGACGATGGTAGTGGTACAGTGGGCAGCTTGTCCGGCACAAGGGGAGGCACTGAAGGAAGCTTTTCTGGCGTCGGGCATGTAGCCCTGTCCAATGGACTTCTCCAGTCCGGAGAACAGTCGGAGCAGGGAGCGGCCTTGGCAGGCCTGTCAAGACTTTTTGTGCTTATCCAGGGGGCGTCGGTCGGACTCCAGAGATGGATGACGGTCGGACTTGTGCTTTGGGGGCAGAGACGAAGCCCTGGAAGAGGAGTGCCCCGTTGACTGCTTGGACTCCTGGGGATTGGCCGAGGCCTACCGGGAGGGAACTTACCTTTAGCCACTGCAGAGCCATCGTCGGAGGGCCTATTAGGCACCGAGGAGCCGGAGTCCAAGGGCCTCTTTGCCGTTGCGGAACTGGAGTCCGGGGGCCGAATCTTAATAGTCTGACGGGAGGAGCCCTTAGCCAGAGAAGCTGAGGCGGGAGGCTTGAGAGAGGTAAGCCATGCCTCATGGCCGGAGGAGCTGGAGTGACCAGCGAACTGGGAGCTGGAAGACCTGGGTCTGGAGGGAGAGTGATCCCAGTCCCAGTGGTGGCGCTTCTCCTTTCAGTGTTTTCTCTTTGGAGAGGGGGAACGAGATTCCCTCCCAGAGGACATCTCCTGCTGCATCTGGGCCAAACATTGTTGGGCTAGGTAAGCCTGAAGAGACTTTTGTCTCCGAATCCTGGTCCGGCTCTTGAAGGCCTGGCAGTGGGTACAGGCGCTGGTGTCATGGTCTGGGCCCAGGCAAAAAAGGCAGGTCGAATGTTCGTCCTTCGAAGGGATCTGTTTCCCACAAGAGCACTTATTACGGTGCCCGGTCGGTGGAGTGGACATACGTAGGAAAGATCATTGAAGAGAGACAGCAGGGAAAAAAGGTTCTAGGCTGAGGAACTGTTAAGAGAGCCGACTAACGCGTTGCCACGGCGGGAAAGAACTGGAGGATGTGGGGACCACCACCTGCCTTTATACTAGGTGACGTCGGGAGTGGAGCCGACGTTGGGTGGGCGGTCCCAAGTCGGTACAGCTGGAGAAAAGAGTTGCCGAGAACTGCCACTAGGTGGCAACAGTCCTACATGTGTTACCTGCTGCAAGAGCTTCCTCTCGAAGTAAGATCCGTGATTAGCTGAACGTTTGCATCTTCTCATGAGAGATGTGCAAGTCGACCAAAAGGCAGTACTACTGAGCATCGAGGTAGATGATAATATGGCAGCTAAACCCAGTGCTGAATTAGTCCTAGTACCCCACGATACAGAATTTGGGTTGAATCTTTGCAAGGACTGTGGCACAACGGCACACAGCCAGTCTTTTGCTCTGTGTGCATCCAAAGTCTTTTATGGCCGTGGCTCCAACTGTGCTTGTCAAGGATGTGGATATGCAGGAAGCTGTCACGATGAAACTGCTGCTTTTGGCTCCCAAATGCCAATACTTAACAGTGTACACTGAAGATCCTGTAGCTGCATGGTAAATGGCAAGGAACGAAGTCACCATGAGGCCATGTGCCATGCTGATCATGTCATTCGAGGGGTACCTCTCAGTAGGCTCTGAACAGAGAAGTGAAGACTCTACATTAAAAGAAACAGTCAGCACTAAGAGCCCCATACCCAAGTGTGGGTCTGCTCCCAATTTGCACTTTGTGTGCAAAAACTTTTTTGGGGGGGGGTTTACTGTTTTATGCAGTATTGTAGATTGTATCAGGCTATGTCTGCTGACTTCCAAGCTGATACTTTCTGTAACCAGAAATCTGAGAATCCCCTGTAGCTGACATCAGAACAGGGCTGCAGCAGTGGGAAATTCAACAGCCTGCAGTGCATGTTAAAAAGTTTTTATAAGCCCTGATCTTTTGTTTGCTGGACCACTGTCCTCCCAGAGGTAAATACACTTACAGAGGACAGTACTTAGTCTTGGAAGAACAGCGAGACTGGCAAACATCTGATCTGAACGTATAAAAACTCAACATGGAGGACGTATGAACTGCTTGAATGATGGACCACAGAACTTCATTCTAAACTTTATGCATTGACATAATCGGAACCCCCACCCACACCCATTTTTTGGGGGACTATAAAATAGACAGGATATAACCCCTTGTCCCCTCTCATGGGGTAAACTGTGATAACTGCTGCCATCTGAATCAGGCTGTCCAGAATCTGGCTTACCAGATTTTTTTTTTGTTACCTGATACAGAGGCACCCAGAATTGTAAGAAACAATATTTTGTGTGCATACAGAAAAATTCAATGGCGCATCCCCTTTTCAGAATTCAAGTCCATGGGAGGTACTGGGAAACAACAGGAAGGTCTAGAGTGACTAACTGCCCTCAAGAAACTTCTGAAGGAGTGCCCAGAGTGGCTCCATTTAAGGGGCCCAGCACTTCTTCTATGGTGAGATCTGTCCATAGAGAGTACTGAGCTCTTGGCCATTGTCCATTTCAGACTGTAAATCCAGAATTTGCAGCACAAAAGCATCCATGCAATTGACGAGTCTGCCCAGGAGGAAAACACTGCCCAAGTTCTATCACATGTCAGAGATGTAGAATTCTTCAGGGCGCCCACCCCCTTAAGAGAAAAATCCTTGCTTTAACAAGCGGCTCCTCTCAGGAGTCAGGCTTCCATGTGTTGAGACCCTGGGCTTTGGTGAAGCACGAGACCCTGGATTAGAAGATCACTGTGGAAGAGAAGTCAGAACAGCTCCCCTATCATAAGAGTACTCAGCTCCAAGAACCACAAGCTTCTGGAGTTGTTAGCAGGAAACTTCCTCTTGACTGTCTGATCTGTCACAGGACCCTTGGGATTGGAGGGAACAGACCTACTGTTCTGAAGTCCCAAGTCTGTGACAGGGCGTCCACTGCCTCTACCTGTGAGCAGTGAATGTGACTGAAGACTCTGGGAACCTCTCCATTTCTCCTGGATTCAGAGAGATCTACTCGAAAAGTCACAAACTGGTAACACAAAATACTGAACAAGTCCAGGTGTGCAGAGACCACTTCCCTGGGTGGATCATTTTTCGACTTAGTCAGTCCACCCAAACATTTAGATCCCGTGCCAGGTTAATGGCTAACAAAGTGAGAAGATTCTCCTCTGTCCGCTGAAGCACTGTTTGGGCTTCTACAAGCATGCTTCTGTTTTTTGTGCCTCATTCGTTTATGTAGGCTGCCATTACCGCACTGTCTGACTGTACCTTCACCACCTGAAACCTGATCTGTTCCTTAAAGTGAAGAAGGGTCAGGAATACTGCCCTTATTTCCAAGATACTGATCTTAAGTTCTGCACTTCTGGACTTCAGATTCCCTGGTTAAGATGGACTAGATTGGGGGGAGTTAAATGTAAGGGAAGAAAAGTGCTCTAGAAACCAGAGTGCCTTGGGCCCACTTCTTCCCAGATTTTTTCATTATACTACCACATGCTACGGTTAAAGTCTGCTTCCCGGATTAGCTTTACTAACAGTACCTTCATATGTCCAGGGTCCAACATTTTACAAATATAAAGATTACAGGGTTAGAAATAAAACTGTGCAAATTACTTAAACACCCTCATTCAAATGTTTACTGCCAAATTATCCCTTTTCTGTTAGGGAAAAAAATCTCAGTACTTACCCCTGTCCTCTGTACTTCAACTTGATGTAAAACTCCAGAACTCCCACTACCTGTGGAGACTTTAAATCGCATTACTGCTGTATGATCTATGCAAATATACACTACCAGGTCTGTGACTGGTTGGCTGCACATATCTGCATACAGAAAGCAGCAAAGCCATGACTTGAAACCTTAGATAGCAGCAAGGAGCACACGCTGTGCTGGAGTTACAGAGCTGTGCATTAAGTTGAAGTTCGGAGGACAGAGGCACTACAAAATAAAATTCCAAATGGAGAAGTGCTAATTAGGCAGTCATCTTTTATGGGGAAGGTTTTTAGAAATGTGTGCAGTCTTAAGAAACCTTTGGTGGCATACCACCAGGGTAACAATCCATACATTTCTAGGAACCCATGCCCACATTTAGACATTTATTAATTTAGTCTTTGGTAACCGGGTAAGTGCACTGATCCAGGGGACTGTTTTCAGGTATGACCCGGGCCACACAGGTGGCAGCTACAGAGGTAGTGACTGTGACACTTGGACAGCTGGTTCTGATCCCCGAATCATTTTTTTGTAATATAAAAATGTGTGATGGACTGTTGACCATGAGAAATGCTGAAACAGCATGCGAGATCACACACACACACACACACACACACACACACACAGTTTTAGATACAAGGTGTTAGCTGGAAGACCAGAAGCTAATTACAGACTTTTTTAAGTTTATTACAGCTTTAGCTGCTAAGAGGGAAATCAGTATGCCTTTTATGACGTTTCGAGGGGGAAACCAGATTTAGTACACTGGTGCGAAATCATAAATGCTCTGGTGTCTGTGTGAGAGGGGATACTACTCACAGATCAAAAAAATGTCATTTGAAAAAAGAACATGAGTTATGCTGAGGTTGAAGAATTGAATATGTTGAAAAGACATCCTGTTTTTGTACAGATATATTTTTTTCTATATTCTGACAGAGGAGGAGCTAAGTGACCTCACACAAAGGGGTTGGCAAATACAGTTTTCTTTAAGGAATATTCTGTTTTACTTCACAGACACACTTCTATCTAGACTCTGACAAAGAAACATCTGTGAGCAGTATAAGCAGGTATTTAGAGAGAGAGAGAGCGCGAAATCCAAGTACTGTGATAGGAATTGTACTGTTAAAACCTGTTTTGTTTAAGAGATTTGTATGTCTTGTGATATAATAGTTCTGTATTTTATGGTTTACATATTCTTTATCTATTTTAGTAAAACCCTATTTTTAGAACTCACTTGGTCTGTCTTTGATTTCTTTCCTTTACAAGTAGAGTATATATATGGTTAAAGCAGACACTATACATAAGTTTGAATGGTGATACCAAACTGGAAAAAGGTAAGCGTTTTAAATCTGAGGTCTTTTATTACACTTTTTAAGGGTTCATTTCTGTACACCTTGTTAGGTGCCCGTAGGCAAAGATATCTGGCCCCACGAAGACAGAATTATCTGAGCCTGTACATTGGGTACACTAACAAGAGGTTCACAGTTTGAATCCCTCCAGAACTTGAGACCAAAGGTGGATTCGAATCCACAAAAACAGACAAGAGGGTTACCTTGTTCTGTTAACTGTTCACAAGACTGCACTCGGAGGTTGGCACTTTGGGAGTAGAGGGCTGACCTGCTGAGTGGGTTTGTGACAGATTGGTTGGCAGTGGTGCGGATAATTTTGGTATCACAAGCTTGTATTGTTCAGTGTGTTAGCTGAGACTGTAAGCTCACTTGCAAAGAAAGAAAAAGGCAGTGATTTATTTTTAAAAAAGGAAACAGAACTATATCACTTGGCATAAAGTCAAGTCCCTACCCTTTCTACTTTTTTTCTAAAGTGCAAGTCAGAATAGCAGTAGTGAGGGGAAGAAGATGGCTTCCGACGACAGCAGGCACACTGTAGACTCTTTAAAGCAGTTGTGTGGGGACAGATGGCCAGTGCAGTGTCCAGATCCGATGAGGAGGACAACAGAGCCACTGTCAGTGAAGGGCCACAGCAGCAGGGGAAGGTCACCAGTATCCTGAATCCAGAAGTACTTAGGCCTCAAATTGAGTTGCGCAGGATGGAGCTGGAGTTCCAGGAGAAGAGGGAGCGAGAGAAGCAAGAGGTGGACCATGAGGCAGAGTGAGAACGCAGAGAGGCAGAGTGGGAACAGAGGAAGGCAGCCCGTGAGGAGTGTGAGCACCAGCGAGCTGCAGAGGAGAAGAGAGAGGAGCGCCAGAGGCAACACGAACTGGAGAAGCTACGACTCCGACCAGTGGCACCAGAGCAGGTAAGTGGCATGGGTTTAACTGGGACTGCAGGACTGGGTTAAAAATGGAATTCCAAATTAAGAGCCAAGTTTAAAGAGGGGGAGGATATGGATGCCTTTTTAAATTCTTTTGAAAAACTTTGTATTCAGGCTAAAATTCTTAGAGAGTCCTGGAGCTTCCAGCCATACCCGCTACTTACCGGGAAAGCTCGGGATGCACTGGGTCAAATGGACAATGAGGACAGTAATGGTTACAGCAAACTAAAAGCTGCACTGTTAAAGTTTGAATTAACTGCTGAATCATACAGAGCTAAATTCCGTAAGCTCAGGAGAAGCCCTGATATGAGCTACGAGGAGCTAGCCAAGAGACGACGTCAGTTTTTAAAACGCTGGTGGGAAGGAACTGAGGCAAACTCTGTTGATAAAATTGAAAATGTGATTTTATTAGAACAGTTCTTCTGGGCGTGCCCAGCAGAGCGGAAAACCTGGCTGGAGGACCGAGATCCTAAAACAGTGCAAGAGGCTACTGAACTCTCGGACCACTATGCCAAGAGCAGACCTGCTCTGAGAGCAAATGAGGCGGGCGTGGCAGCACAGAAAGGGAAAAGCGTGCCTTCAGGGCAGCTAAAACCCATACCGACTCCACTGAAACCAGTTAGCCCCAGGTTTCAGAGAAAATATTTCTCTGAAAAGAGAAGTGAATGTTGGTTATGTAAAGAAACTGGGCATATTGCCAGACAGTGTCCCAAAAAGGCAAGCAATAATATTCAAGGTGGTGCTAGAAAAGAAGTGGGTTGTTTGTGTGTCCCTGGAAGCATGCCAGTGAACATGAGGGAACACATGCTCTCAGTCATGGTGAATGGTGTACAGATGCAGTGGTTAAGGGACACAGGAGCATCCCTGACCTTGGTAAAGGGGGATCTGGTAGAGCCTGGTCAGCTTATATCCAATAAATACGTCACTGTACAGGACTTCACAGCTAAGGCGAAAACATTGCTCCTCGCTAGTGCTCTCCTAGACTGGGGTGAAACAGGGGGAACTGTGCAACAGGTGGCTGTAGCCAAAACCTTAGCAGTGGATGTGATCCTGGGCAACAATCTCAAACAAGGGATGGTATGTGCAGTTACCCGTAGCCAAGAGGCAAGGGAAAATTGCAGTTCCCTGAACCCCACAGAAGCCATTGTGGAAACCACTGAGAGGCTGGTCCCCCAGCCTGTGTCTCCTGATATGGAGATTAATGAAAAGGGGGTAGAAATTTCCCCAGTAGCAAGTAACCACACAGCTACAGAGGGTTACTTCGAAGAGGGAGGGATGACCCATTGTCAGAGGGTTGGGACTGACAGTGATCCTGAGGGCCCTCACGCTAGTGCTAAGGACCCTAGTTTAGCGACTGAAGGGGACCTGTCCCATGCCTTGAGAATGTGTGAAGGGTTTGCAGCTGCTCAGAGAAGTGACCCTAGTTTAGAGAAGATGAGGGCTTGGGCAGACTCGGACGGCACACAGGGAGGTAACGGCAGACATAAGGTTTATTGGGAAAATGGACTTATGTATACTCAGGCAGTACAGACAGAGGGAGGTATGCTAGGCAAGCAGTTTGTCGTTCCCCAGGGGTGTTGTGAGCAGTTGCTCAAGATTCCACATGATATTCCCTTGTCTGGTCATCTGAGAATCGCACGCACTACGCAGCGGTTGGCCCAGAATTTCTACTGGCCTAACTTCACTCAGCAGGTGAAGGAGTATTGCAGGTCTTGTCACCGGTGCCAAGAAATAGGGAAAGCGGACAAGAAAACCCAAGCTGCCCTGATTTCATTGCCCACAGTGGAGGAGCCATTCCAGAGGGTGGGAATGGATATTGTGGTGCCTTTAAATACCCCCAGCTCCTCAGGTAAAGATTCATCCTAACTGTGGTGGATTATGCCTCCCGGTGCCAAGAGGCAGTCGCCCTATCCTCACTGAGGATGGACAATGTGGCAGATGCCTTACTTGGGATTTTCTCCCATGTTGGGTTTCCGCAGGAGGTTATCACCGATCCAGGGGGTTCCGTCATGTAGGACCTGATGAAATATTTATGGGAGAAGTGTGGGGTGGTGCAGAGATGCTCGACACCGTATCACCCACAAGCCAATGGACTTGTGGAACAATTCAATAGTACCCTAAAGTCAATGCTTCAGGCATTTGCTGAACAGCATGGGAATGACTGGGAGAAATACCTTCCCCACCTGTTTGCATACAGGGAGGTGCCCCAAGAGTCGACAGGACTTCCCCCCCTTCAAACTCTTATATGGACGCTGGGTACATGGGCCCCTAGACTTAATCCGGGAGGACTGGGAAGGCAAGCATGCCACCCAGGGAACTCCCATTGTGGATTACGTCCTTAGGTTTAGGGGAAGGCTGAAGGCGCTTATAGGGACCTCCCAGAGCAATATGACAGCTGCTCAACAGAAACAAAAAGTGTGGTACGACCACAGAGCCAGAGCTCGCTCGTACGTAGTGGGTCAGGAAGTCATGGTCCTTATTCCGGTCCAGAAAGACAGGCTGAGTGGACAGGACTGTACAAAGTGGTTAGGAAGGTAAATGACGTGAACTACATTGTTGAGTTACCTGACAGAAGACAGACAGAAAGGTTGTACCATGTCAACATGATGAAACCAAGGCCAGCCCGGTGGCACCAAAGGGTGAGGCGCTGGACGCCACGCTGGTGACCCGATTTCAGGAACGAGCCCAGACAGCTGGGGGACAGCTGGGGAGAGAGAGGATCGAGCATCCGGAGGACTGCTCTCCTCTCTCGGGGAGGGATCCAGGGGTAGCCCGGTGCAGCAGTAGCCCCCGGTGTAGACCAGCGGCACTGTGGCGCACAGGTGCTCACAATCAGGGAAGACGCTGGGCGGCTGCCTTCCAGCCGTGAGTGGGAGCACCCACGTCGCAGGCTGACAGCACTGCACGTCCCACGTCTGGGACGTCAAACCTACATCCAAAAGCCCCACCAGTCCAGATAGGCGATGGCCATCCCAGTGCCAAACCGCCATATGCCCAACACTGGAGCCCTGCCACTGCCCTTTCAGACTTCTCGGGCCCTTCATCCTCCTCGGGGCTCGGGGAGAATGTAGCACCCTTGAAGATGACAGGGCTCACAGTGGGTGGTAGAGCTGCATAGGTAAGCGGATAGGCCCGAGAGAGTTCCGGTGCTTGGGGGAGAAAAACAGAATTAAAAAAACAAAAACAAAAACAATGATGAAGCCATATGCAAATAGGGCTGACATGGTGTTTGCAGTGTGTAGTCATGGGGAGGGGACGGACGAAGATGACCCCCTTCTGGATTTGCTGGAAGAAAGTAAGCGGGAGTCCTCTGTGGAGGTAGTAAAATTGTCTCCCCAGCTGGCCCCGGACCAGATCCAGAAAGTAAGGGAGGTTTTAGCAGGCTTTGCCCCGTTGTTTAGCACCAAGCCTGGACTAACCTCCCTAGCGACGCATGATGTGGAGACAGGGACACAGACGCCCATATGGCGGACAGCATACCGGGTGTTAGAGGCTGTCCAAGAGGACATTAGGAGGGAAGTGGAGGAGATGCAGGATTTAGGGGTAATCCAGAGATCCCACAGGCCCTGGGCCTCACCTGTAGTCCTTGTGCCCAAGCCAGATGGCTCTACTTGTTTCTGTGTGGACTATCGTGGACTGAATGCAGCCACGAAGTCAGATGTCCACCCGATACCCCGAACGGATGAACTCCTGGACAAGTTGGGGGGGGTGACCTACCCTACGACCACCGACCTGACAAAGGGGTATTGGCAGGTAGAGCTGACAGACAGAGCTACGGAGAGGTCGGCCTTCATCACTCTGATAGGCTTATTTGAGTTTAAAGTAATGCCTTTTGGAATGAAGAACACCCCAGCCACTTTCCAAAGGTTGGTGAACCAGGTGTTAAATGTTGCTGAGGAGTACGCTGTGGCGTACCTGGATGACACTGCCATCCTTAGTACCAGCTGGGAGGAACACCTATCCCACCTTAGGGAAGTGCTGGGCAGGATATAGAGGGCCGGTCTCACAGTCAAAGCCGAGAAGTACCTGGTGGCCATGGCAGAAGTGGCATACCTCGGGCATGTGGTAGGCCTGGAACTGCTCCGTCCTCACCAAATAAAGATAGAGGTAATCCAGGCGTGGCCCAGACCAGAAACACAGAAGCAGGTCAGGAGTTTTCTAGGGATAGCAGGGTACTACAGAAAATGTGTACCCAATTACAGTGCCCTGGCTGCTCCCTTATCTGACCTGACAAAGAAAAGGATGCCCAAGAAAATTACCTGGGGCCCAGCCTGTGAGGAAGCCTTTTCCAAACTAAAGGAGGCACTGCGCAGTGCTCCTATTTTGACAAGTCCTGACTATAGCAAAACCTTTATAGTTCAGACTGATGCCTCAGACGTGGGTATTGGGGCAGTACTGAGTCAGACATCCAGCCAAGCGACAGATCACCCAGTAGTATACCTGAGTAGGAAGTTACTTCCCAGAGAGCAAGCATACTCCACGGTGGAAAAGGAGTGTCTTGCCATAGTGTGGGCCCTAAAGAATTGAGAGCCATACTTATATGGGCAGCATTTTGTGGTGCACACTGACCACAACCCCCTGGTTTGGCTGACGCAGATGGGAAAGAGCAATGGTAGATTGCTAAGATGGAGTCTTGCTTTGCAAGGGTATGATATTTATTTATTTCTTTTGTTGACCGGGTAAGTGCACTAGACAAATCCTGCCTATTTTCAGGCACGACCCGGGGGAGGGGGATACAGATGAATGCCAACTGACCTTGAATCAGATTAAGCTGTTGGTGGTATTTTTAGTGAATGAGGGAAATTTGGCCAGGACACCGGGGACAATCGTACATAGGGCTGGAGCCAAAAATCAGACCTCAGATGGGCTGTAAAGTGTCTATGAGGTGTGAACTGATTTGTGAAGCTCATTCCATGCAGGGGATAGAGCCCCCCAAATTCAGTCTAGGTGGGGAGGTATTGTGACACTTGGACAGCTGGTTCTGATCCTTGTATCATTTTTTTGTAACATAAAAATGTGTGATAGACTGTCTGCTATGAGAAATGCTGAAACAGCATGTGAGATCACACACACACACACACACACACAGGTTTTAGATACAAGGTGTTAGCTGGAAGGCCAGAAGCTAATTACAGACTTTTCTAAGTTAATTATAACTTTAGCTGCTAAGAGGGAAATCAGTATCCCTTTTATGGCGTTTCGAGGGGGAAACCAGATTTAGTACACTGGTGCGAAATCATAAATGCTTTGGTGTCTGTGTGAGAGGGGATACTGCTCACAGATCAAAGAAATGTCATTTGAAAAAGAACACGAGTTATGCTGAGGTTGCAGAATTTATTACGTTGAAAAGACATTCTGTTTTTGTATAGATGTATTTTTTTATATATTCTGACAGAGAAGGAGCTAGGTGACCTCATACAAAGGGGTTGGCAAATACAATTTTCTTTAAGGAATATTCTGTTTTACTTCACAGACACACTACTATCTAGACTCTGACAAAGAAACATCTGTGAGCACTTTAAGCAGGTATTTAGAGAGACAGAAATTCAAGTACTGTAATATGCATTGTACTGTTAAAACCTGTTTTAAGAGATTTGTATGTATTACATACTAACATACTATTTGCCAGCAGATTAGGCCTTATGGTCTATCAAGTCTGCTCGAACCTAGATTGTATTGTGATATAATAGTTCTGTATTTTATGGTTTACATATTCTTTATTTTAGTAAAACTCTATTTTTAGAACTTACTTGGTCTGTCTTTGATTTCTTTCCTTTACAAGTAGAGTATATATGGTTAAAGCGACACTATACATAAGCTTGAATGGTGATACCAAACTGAAAAAAAGATAAGCTTTTAAATCTGAGGTCTTTTATTACAGTTTTTAAGGGTTCAATTCTGTACACCTGGTTAGGCGCCCGTAGGCAAAGATATCTGGCCCCCTAAAGACAGAATTATCTGAACCTGTACATTGGGTATGCTAACAAGAGGTTCACAGTTTTAATCCCTCCAGAACTTGAGACCAAAGGTTGATTCGAATCAACAAAAACAGACAAGAGGGTTACCTTGTAATGTTAACTGTTCATAAGACTGTGCTCGGAGGCTGGCACTTTGGGAGTAGAGGGCAGACCTGCTGAGTGGGTTTGTGACAGTGCCAAGTTATACAATGAGTACAAGCCATGTGGATATACAGGCATCATTGGTGAACAAAGTGGATATACAGGCAGGTGAACAGAGAAAGTGACATAAAGTAAAATTAAAGGAGAGGCTGAAAAAAACAACAATCAGTACATCATGATAAGCAACAATTATTATAACAATTATTTACTGAGGATAGGTGGCCAGTGCAAATGAATGCTTGATGTAAAAAAAAAAAAAAAAAAACACAAGACAATAGTCAAGTGGGAGAGCCCAAGAAGCAGATAGTGAGGACGTAGAAAGAAGACCAATGAGATGAGAGAGGGTAAGGAGGCCAAAGCAGCCCAAGAGGAAAAGTCAGAAAGGTGTGTGTGTGGGGGGTATCAAGCTAGCAAGCGGCATGTGGCCTCATCAAGCAGCCAAGATTTGAGATGCGTCTTAAAAGTGGCATGGGAGTCCAGAGAGCGAATGGGCATGGGGATTCTGTTCCACAGAGTGGGAGCAGCTACAGATAACGCTCTGCTACCCATAGCCGAGGAGACTTTCGGGATATCCTGGGGGGGACTAAGGATGCATGCAGACACCTCAAGGGAGTTCTGGTCTTGAGGAGAGACGTAAAAGGGGGGCTATGCCATGCCTGATGGTGCTGTCCAGGAGTCAGCCAAGCCCATACTCAATCTGCAGTGTAGTGGGAGCCAGCCAAGAGTCTGGTAAAGGTGGCAGTGGTGAGTGGAATATAGTGCAAGGAGAGTGAAACAACTTATGTTGTACGTGGAGCACAGGAGCACACGCAAGGCTGAGGATGTGCGTGAGTAAATAGGGGAGCAGTAGTCAATCAAGGGTAGCAGGTTCCCTTGGGCAATGGCTAAACTTACAATTTGTTATACTGTGATCTACAATTATAGCATGCTGTCAAAGTTAAAGAATCATTTGGGCTTCATGTGTTTCCCCCACAAAAAAAAAAAAAAAATCACAGGGCTCGAGACCAGACTACTCCTAACCTGATCCCTGAATTAAGTGGGCACTGCCTCAAATAATGCTGGTAACACAGCAAAATTTACCAAGTGCTACCAATAATGGATTACTTTAATCAATCACAGTTTTTAAGAGTGCAAAATGCAGAACTGTTGCCCTGAAGGCAAGCACAATGACAGGGAGTCATAATGAAGTGGATTCCTGGAGTCTGGTTTATTTTCCACTGCTGTAACAGCACATCCTGTGCTCAGTTATTACCTGCTCAGTGGCCAGCCTGTGAATGCTTCCATGGGAAGCATTTTTATATTAGAATTGTTTTTGCTGCACTGAAAGCAGCTGTGACAGACAACATAGTAGCAGCTGTAACTCTTTGGGGATTAACATAGAGGATTGTGTATGAGCAGTCATACACAACAAGGATATTCTTGTATTGAGAGGTTTCCTTCGTAACAGATGACCTCGAGAGAGCAGCTCGAGAAGTGCTCTGTTACCAAGGGAACCTTGCGATACACGAATATCCTTGTTTGTGTATGACTGCTCAAACAAAATCTTTTATAGTGTATGGGCAGTCACAGCATAGAAAAATCACACAAAACCAGCTAGTGAAGACAACGGAGAATACAGAATGTTTTTTTTTTTTTGGCTCCGCTTTGACCCCGAAGAACTCTCTCGGGCATCCACCACCTCATCTCTATCTCCGGGTCTGAAACTTTCCAGCTCCTGGCACCAGCCAGGCTATCCCCTTGGCTCTGAGCCCTCCCGAGGTGGGGCTGCCCTATCCACCCAGGGCGCTCTAACTGTGAATTCTGGCCAGGATGGGCTCAGCCCAGGAGCCGGATGAATACGGCCAGTGGAGTGTAGTTGAGGGGTGGTGCCGTCGCCTATCTCCGGGAGCGGGGTTTTCTTGGTTGCATCCCTTCCCTTGCCTCCTCCCACCCTCCCTGGCAGAGCTCGGATGTGCAATGGCGCTAGGCACACCTGCCGCAGCTCTGCATCCCCTCTAGCGTGCCTGCACATTGCAGTGCCCCCGGTTGCCACTGGGGGCCACTGCGATGCCGGGCAGGTGCCTGGATCTCCCCCCCTGAGAGAGGAGAGCAGTCCCCCGGACGCTCGATCCTCTCTCTCCCCTGCTGACCCCTGGCGGTCCAGGCTCGTTCCCGAACCCGGGTCACCGGCATGGCACAAGGTGTGGCATCCAGCGCCTCAACCCTCAGCGCCACCGGGCCAGCGAGAACAGAAATTTTAACATTTTTTAATTTTTAACTGACACAGTGTGTTGCAGATGTTTCTTCAAGTTAAAAAAAAAAAAAAAACACTTCCAGCTTAATTGGACAGAGGACAGTAACTATGTGGCAGCATTCCAAGTTGTTCTGTTGTAGTAGTGACATCACTACTACAGCAGAACAACATAATGATGTCACTACTGCAGCAGAACAAGCAAATCCCAGGCATGGAATTCCATGCATAACAGTATTCCACCACGCACTATAGAATCCTTATACACTGTGAAAGGAGACCGAGTTGAGCAAAAAATGTGATTCTCACCCTTGGACATTACCCACTTCCTCAAAACAAGTACAGTTTTTTTTTTTTTATACCAATGAAAATGTAAGGCTCAATTTTTTAATTTACTGGTATTCCAAGCACACCCCAAACTGAAAATGAAAGAAACAATGATTCACATTAGTAATGTTGTTTCTTCTATGAAATCCAGCAATAAGTCGATACAAAAGTGTATAATGTCACCTCTGAGTGGTGCCCCAGAGAAATGGAATGTATGCAAATGTGGAATGAAAACGCTGTTTGAACTCTGCAGTGTAGTCACGCTCCCTCTACTGGCTTAATGCCAGATTTGTTTCTACAGCCAGGGATGCAGGGACCACCAGACTAACTACTGACTACTAAATCATTTCTTGAATTTTATTTTAAAAGGCTCAAACAATTTCAGCAGACCGAACTAACAAGAAAATGACAAGTTTAAAATCTGTGAAAACTGTAACCTCAATAGTCCTCAGACACTCTGACCATGTGAGCCTGTAGCTTAAAGGTTAGAGCGCTGGAATGGCATACCAGTGATCTGAGGTTCAATTCCCAGTGGGCCACACTTTTCCTTTCTTATTTCCATCCTTGATTTAAAAATATACCTTGCAGGGGCTAAACTGCACTGAAAGAAGTTTGTATTTCTGACAACTGTAACAAAATTGTTTATTTAGCAGCTCGTTTCCAGACGAGTCCTGGGGAAGAGGGAGATAGCTAATAATATAACTTGTGTCCCTCAGGGCTCAGTGCTTGGTCCTCTACTGTTCTCCAATTTCCTTAATGATCTTCCCACAGCCTGCTCATCCTCTTCTATCCACATGTATGCTGATGATACTGTTTTGTACAGCTCCGGCAAAAACCCTGCTGCCGTGCAAACCAGCTCACAGCATGACTTCGACCATGTTCAGCTCTGGTTTGCTTCTCACCAGCTTTTTCTAAATGCCAAGAAGACAGTCTTAATGACCTTTGGCACCAGGCAGAGACTCTCTAGGCTCCCTGCCCTACCCATCTTCCACACCCTTGATGGGACCATCTTGGAGGACACCTCCTCATTTCGATATCTGGGAGTTTGGCTGGACCAGCACCTCAACTTCTCTGTGCATATCGATGCTATCCTGAAGAAACTGTGCCCCAAGCTTGGTGCTCTGTACAGGAATTGTAGTTGCATCCCATTGACTGCGAGGCGGGAAACTGCCCAGAAGATGATACTCCCCATCTTTGACTACTGCTACATAGACTATGGTGCTGCTCCCAAATCTTCCCTGACCAAGTTGGACACTCTTTGACTCCTTCTGCCACTTTGCTATCTACTCCCCTTCCCGTTCCCACCACTGTGAACTCTATCACTCTCTAACCTTCCTTCCACTATCTCACAGACGCATCACTCACTGTGCCAAACTAACCTCCAAATTCTGGTTCGTCGGGCTCCCTTCCTATCTCTCATCCTCTCTGTCCACTCCACCTCCCCCCAACCCACTCTCTCAGATCAAATGACGCTCGCACCTTGATGGTCCCACGCCGCTCCACCCTCATAGGTCAGACTGATTTTGCCCATTGTTTCCCTAAAATCTGGAATTCCCTCCCCCTGAAATACAAGACTCCTCCTCCAACTACTCCCTTACCTCTGCCCTACACAATTACCTTTCCCTCAGCTGTTTCTGCTTTAACCCACCTTAATACCTGTCCCCAGTTTCTGCCTTCCTACCATGACCCACCCCCCCCGGGTTCTCAACATCCTGAAGGAAATCAGGAAATAGCTACCCTTGTCCTCATATTCAGTTCTTGCCCCCCACCTGCCCTTCTGGGTCACCAGTGTGCACAACCTAACCCCATCCTTTTTTACTCCAAAAGCACTTGTGTACTATCTTGATCCTGCTCCTGGTACACGCATGCACTATAAATGGTTCTATAGGTTTTGTATGTTCATATGTTCTTTTGTATGATTTTGGACATGTCTTGTAATCTACCCAATGTTCCTCTACTGTTTATTGTATAATACTTTGTGCTTCAACTGTAGCACAATCTTATATTGCTGTATTGTTTGTACTACCCACATACTACTGTAACTCATAATCCTTCACAACCCTATGTAACCCCTCCCCCCAGGTTGCACCGTGAGATGAGCAACTTGTTCAGTGTGCCCTCCTGGTGTAACATTTCAATAAATAAATAAAAAATATATAAAAACAATGTAAATACAAATAAATAATACAAGCAGAATCAAAAATGTTTCGCAAAATAGCAAATGAAGACAAAACTAGAAAATTAAAACACACCCAAAAAATACAAAAAGAAAAAAATGGGACAGCAAGAGAGGGCAACACTAGAGAAATAGAGAAAGTAGAAGGGGTCAAAGGCAACTGCAAGTAGGAAAGCAAACATCAGATAGAAGTGACTTTAGAGAGGAGGAAGTACAGGTAGAAAGAACAGAAAGGGGAAGGGAGGACCAAAGTTTAGGAAAGCAATAAGAAAAAGCAGATTGACCAACAAAAGATCTTCTATGAGGGATATAAAGAGAATGGAAAGTATTGTTATGAAGAGGGTAGGAGGAAGGGGGAAGAATGCCCAAGCACATAGAAAAAAAATGAACTAATCCTTGTGTGAACTTATTTTTAAGTTCTAGAAGAGGAAGCTGGGTCAAATTTGTATTGGCTCACTGATACAATAGAAGAAAACAACAATACTAAGATGAACTATTTTTAATTCTAGCACCTAGAATCCATCAATGATGCCTAATTCAAAGGTGCAAACTCACTAGCAATGTCTTGGGAGGATGGGAGTAAAACCTATGAAGGAAAAAGGTTCTGCAAGACAGCAGTTCCAAAACTGGTATCACTCCTGGATTGTATATCGAGGCAGTGGTGCTTTATGAAGGCGTGGACTGTTTTCCAGGTAGCTGCTCTGCAAATCTCTTAGAAGGGAAAGCCCCTCGTAGCTGCCAGAGAGGCTGAGGTGCCCCTTGCGGAGCGTGCACTTAGGCATCTAGGAGAATGCCTACTAGTTTTCTCATAACAGCACTGGCCACAAGAGACTATCCAATGAGAAACAGTCTTCCTGGCAGCTGATGTACTCTTGCTAACCTCTCTATAAGTGACAAAACGCTGTGTGATTTCAGACCCGATACCCTCTATCTGGTCCATGTAACAACCCAGTGCCCTTTCAGTAGAAGTAGTAAGCTTTATCTTTATACAGGGATTGGCATATATTAACACCATTAGGGCAATTTTCTATGCCCCATTTACAAGGCGTTCCTGTTTGAGCTTACATCCAGGTTTCACATTCAGGTTATAACATCAAGGCAGTGAAGCTTTTGCTCACCTGAGCTGGAGTGCTCAGGAAAAAGCACAAGCCGAGTTACTGACTTGTTAGGTTGGAACGTCGATACCACTTTAAGCAGGAATTTCCTAAGTGTCTCAAGAACAACCTTGTCTCTGTGAAAAATTATGTAGTTTGGATCTGTGCAAAGGACTTGAAGTTTGCTTACCCTCCTAGCAGATGTCACGGCTACTAGAAAAACAGGTTACTAATCTGTAACAGAAGTTCTAAGAGTGGTATATGATATTCATCCACACTGCAGGCAGCATTTCTTTCCCCTTTAATTCAGCCCAAACATCTTCAAGCTCTCTCCTCCCACCTACATGGGTGGTAACTCCCCTAGCACCGCCCTTGTGATGTCAGATCTTGCCCACTGGAAGCAAGACCGGAGTGCCACTTGCCAGGGGAGGTCGGGTGGGTCAGTGTGGATGAACATCATATACCACTCTTAGAATTACTGTTACGGGTGAGTAACCTGTTTTTCTAGGGACGTGGATATGATGTTCTATTCACACTTTAAGCAGACTCCTAGCAGTTCTCCAGGAGGAGGTAAGGTGCACACTCCCTATTTAGGGAATAGGGATTGGAGAACTGAGGCCCCAAAACCAGCATTCCAGCATGACTCAAGGTTGATGTGGTAGTGGGAAATGAAGGTGTGTGCTGACTTTCAGGTAGCAGCCCAACAAATTTGCTGGATAGGGACGTCCCTGGAAGCAGCCACCGAGGCAGCAGTATGGCGGGTGGAATGCGGTCTAAGCCCTATGGAAGGCTCCCTACCTGCCAACCTATAGCAGAGGTTGATGAAGGATACAATCCACCTGCCAATCCTCTGCTTAGCTGCCGTTCTTCCAGGTGCTGCTTCAGCGTAGGTGACAAATAGCTTAAATGCACATGGTGTGTGGGTCCGTCCCGAGACAATTTCTGCCCGCAGGCACATTTCTTAAATCCTGGCACCGACTCTGTGTTGTCCATACTGTATGATGAGAAGAAGCCGTTTGAAGACGGATTTTTTTTTTTCCCCCCACAAATTAAGGTTTTAAATAGCAAAGGGCCTACTAGGCATGAGAGCAATAAGGAGAGAACCTCCCTCCAGCAGAAAAGAAGATCTGTGTCATGGGGCAGGGCTAGGGGAGTTACCACCTGGGTTGGCAGAAGGAGCCAGCTTGAACATGTTCTGGCTAAATTAAAGGGGAAAGGAACACTGCCTGAAGTGTGGATAGAACATCATATTCACATCCCTTAAAAAATGGTTTTCCAAGTGACATATTTTAAGTCTGCTGTAGCCACACTCAATAGATTACATCAACTGTGCATGACAAATATTCAAGCCCCATGGGGGGACTGGTTCTTCACAGGGAGATGAGGGTGACTGAGGCCTTTGAAACCCTTTTAAAAACAGGTTGTGAAGCCAGTGATATACGCTTGCCCGCTGATCCGTAGGCTGAGACAGCTGCCAGGTGCACTTTCAAGGCTGAAGGCCAGTTCAAGACTGTTGACAGCCCTGCCTGCAGTGGGATTATTTTTGTGGGAGCACACCAGTACGAGAATCTTTTCCACTTTGAGGCATACGCCTTTCTTTGCATCTAGTTTCCAGGAAAAGTTCTGGACTTTTAACACTTCTTGTGACAGATTCAAACCACAAACTCTAACCCCTCAAGAAACATGCTCTCAGGCATAACATTCTTAGGTCTGGAAAGGTTATCCTGTCCTGAGACACAGCGAATAGGTTGTGTCTCAGTGACAGGATACCTGGAGCTTTGTAGAACAGCGTCAGCAGCACTGAATACCACGCCTGCCTGGCCAAGTCTTTTGACTATCAGTATCACTGTTGCTTGCTGCCTTCTGAGCTTCATAAGTATCCCCTCTCTAAGGGGAAATACAGAGGGGGAGGCATACAGAAACCTCCCTGTCCATGTCAGGGCTTGGGCATCTTCTAGGATTGACCCGACTAGGGGTCTGCAACAAAACTTTGGAAGCTGACTGCTGTCCCATGAGATGGACAGATCTATCCTCTGGAGTGTTCCATCTTCTGAAAACTGAAGCAAGCACTTGCTGGTTCAAAGGTGATCCGTGGTTTCCCTGCCTGATTCTGCATATGGAGTCTACCAGTACATTATCCTTGGCCTGGCAGGCGCACTGCAGACATTCTGGCATCCACAGAGTAGGCCAGATCCTCACAGCTTCTGTGCAGAGCTTTGAGCATAATGTTCCTTCCTATTTGTTTATCTAATACATGGCTGTTATGTTGTCTGTCTGGATCTGGACTGACTGACCCTGCAATTGGAAGAAAAAGGACTGCATTGACAGGAGCACTGCCTTGAGCTCAAGGTTTATGTACTCCTGTGACTTCTGTTGGGTCCAAATACCACTTACCGTGAGGTCCCCCAGATAACCACCCAACCCTAAGAATGAGGCATCTGTTGTAAGAATCTTGGCAGGGGATTGCTGGAGGAAGGGAATACATTCTCTGAGGTTACCTTCTTCCTTTCACCAATGCGATGCTTGCACCAAGTTTTTTCTAACTGGCACTGGGTATGTCAAAGGATCTAACCTTTGGGACCATTTGTAAACCAAGTAAAGAAGGCCACTCAGAGTCCACGTATGTGTTCACAGCTTTACAGACAAGTCAGTAAAGAAAGGAACCTGGCACATGCTCTGCAACCGTAGATAGTTAAGTGACCGGATATGGGTCTCTGTTGTTGCTGCAGTTTATCTATCTTTGATAGTGCTGCACAATAAAGACTGCCTTCTTTTGTACCTACCTGGGTGGCGAGTCAGTCTACGGTTGAACAGTACGTGTGTCTAGCTCCTTTTCATACTGCCTTTGAGACCAGTACCTTCTAAGATGATACTGAATATCCCTTATCTTGAGGCAAGCTCACGGCACTACAGCTGTGGCTGATGCCATGTGCCGCAGGAGTTGCAGAAAATCCCTTGCACACCTTACATAAGAACGTAAGAAAGTAGTCAGCAGAAGGAGACCACTTGGCCTATCAAGTCTGCTCGTGATGTTGTTGAGACCTGGCAATCACTAGTACCCTGGTGAATGATCTGGAATGAATGATTCTGCAGTGACAATCAGGTTTGCAACTCTGTCCTGTGGAAATAATACTCTTCCCTGCAGGGTATCCAGCTCTGCTCCAATAAAGTCCAGAACCTGAATAGGTTGCGTCTAGGACTTCTGTAGATTTCAAGGTGTTCCTTATCAGCTGGATGGTGCACGCTGCTTCTTCTTTAGTTTTCCCGGTGACTAGCCAGTGATTCAGAGAAGGGAAGATCACTACACCTTGCCTTCTCAGGTGAACTGCCACCACAGCTAAGCACTTTGTGAACAATCTTGGTGCTGAGGCAAGGCCAAAAGATAAGACTGTGAACTGACACTAGCAGTTTCCTAGCCTGAACAAGAGATATTTTTTTGTGGCTAGGTCTGACTGGAATGTGGAAATAGATATCCTTCAGATCGGGTGACCCTAATCAATCTCTTCACTGCAGGAATGGGATTACTGTTCCATGTGTAACTATCCTGAACATTTCCTTTTTGATACGTCTGTTACGGTAGCTTAAGTCTAGAATGGATTTTCATTCTCCATTATTTTCGTGGGTTAGGCAATACCTTCAGAAAAGGCCCTTTCCGCACCGTGATACAGGGACCTTTTCTACTGCCTTTGCTTGCAGCAATTTACTTAAAGTACAGTTAAGTAAGAACTTAGCATAACAGTAGAGCTTTGGGAAAGGCTCTTACAGTAGGTAGAGGAGACCATTATGGTTTTCCAAAGAGGTAGCAAAGAAAGTGAAAGCCAAAAAGATTGCATTCATGCAATACAAAAAGACACAGGCAGAAGGGGATAGGGAGAAGTACCAGGAGAAGCAAAGGGAGGCAGGGAGGTCAGTAAGGGAAGCCAAAGCTCAGACAGAAGAACACATTGCAAAATCAGTGGGTAGAGGACAAAACCTTTACAGGTACATAAGTGAAAAAAGAAAGGCAAAGGGAGGGATAGTGAGACTGAAGGGGAGGATGGGGGCTGTGTGGAGGATGACAACAGTAAAGCTGACATACTGAACAGGTATTTCTGCTCAGTCTTTACTAAGGAAGAGGAGGTAATGGGTCTGAATGGAGTACAAGGGTGAGAATGGTGCAGAAATGGACACAAGTCCTTTACACGAAAAGGGTCCTGAAGGAACTGGAAGTAATAAGAGTTGATAAAGCAATGGGGCCAGATGGGGTGCACCCAGGGTCCTTAAAGAACTAAGAAGGTGGTGGCTGAACCTCTTGCTATCCTGTTTAGCCGATCACTAGAAACAGGGAGGTACCCAAAGACTGGAGGATAGCAGATGTAGTCCCTTATACAAAAGTGGGAACAAAGAGGAAGGGGAACTACAGACCAGTCAGCCTCACCCGGTAGTGGGGAAGATCATGGAAGCACTACTGAAGGAGATTGGTGGAACATCTGGTTGTCAATGGACTACAAGACCCAAGGCAGCATGGTTTCACCAGGGGAAGGTCATGTCAGACCAACCTCATTGAATTTTTGACTGGGTGACTAGGAGGTGGATCAGGGAGGGCAGTGGACATGGCCTATCTGGACTTCAGCAAGGCCTTTGACACTGTGCCACATAGAAGACTATTGCACAAACTGGGGAATATGGGTGTGGGCAGGACAGTAGTGCGGTGGGTAGGTAACTGGCTGGGCAGCAGGACACAGAGGGTGGTGGTAAATGGCTGTCACTCCACAGAGGGAAGAGTGACCAGTGGGGTACCACAGGGATCAGTGCTGGGACCGATTTATTCAATATCTTCATCAGTGACATTGCACAGGACCTAGAAGGCAGAATTTCACTGTTCGCTGATGACACAAAGCTCTGTAACAGAGTAGACACACCAGAGGGTGTAGACAGAATGAGAAGGACCTGCAGAAACTTGAAGAATGGTCAGGGGTTTGGCAGTTGAAATTCAATGCAAGGAAGTGCAAGATAATGCATATGGGGCACAAAAACCCTGGCACAATATATCAGTTGGGGGTGAGGATATAGCATGCACAAGCAGGAAAGGGATCTTGGAGTTATCATCTCTGATGACCTCAAGGCAGGAAACAGTGTGACAAGGCAGCAGGTAAAGCAAATAGGATGCTGGGATGCATAGGCAGGGGCATCACCAGCAGGAAAAGGAGGTCATAATTCCACTATACAAGACACTAGTGAGGCCGCACCTGGAGTACACTGTGCAGTTCTGGAGACCTTACCTACGTAAGGACATAGACAGGGTAGAGAAGGTTCAGAGGAGGGCAACAAAGATGGTGCATGGATTGCATCACAAGTCCTATGAGGACAGGTTGAAGGCACTGAACATGTACTCCCTGGAGGAGAGGAGGAGAGGGATATGATAGAGACATACAAGTATCTTAGGGAGGAACAGGGTGCAGGAATGCACTATTTTTAGCGAAAAAGATGTTCCAGGACTAGAGGGCATGGGATGAAGTTGGGAGGAGGACGATTCAGAGGAAACATGAGGAAGAATTTCTTCACAGAACGGGTGGTGGACAAGTGGAACACCCTGCCAGAGGAAGTGGTGGGGGCTGAAACAATCACGGGATTTAAGAATGCATGGGATAGACATAAAGGAATTCTGGAGGTCAGGGGTAAGGGGCAACAGACTTCCTGGAAAACATAAACTGAACTTACAAACTTAAATGGGCAGACTGGGTGGGCCATAGGCCCTTATCTGCTGACACTGTCTATGTATCTATGTATGTATCTATGTATTCACATATAGGACTAAGTCGCCAGGTGTCAGGACCCCACGGAAAAACTTCTAGCTAGCAGTCTCTGGTGGAGGACCACCACCACGTTAGGTGATCGACGTCAGTATGAAGGGGCAGTCCCACACGCCCGCCTTTCAGTTCTTTCCCGCCAAAGGCCAGAAGAGGCATGACGAGAGAGAATCATTCATTCCAGGTCATTCACCAGGGCACAAGTCCTATGAGGACAAGCTGAAGGACTTGAATATGTACTCCTTAAAGAACTAAGAGAGGTGGTGGCTGAACCTCTGGCAATCCTGTTAAACCGATCACTGGAAACAGGGGAAGTACCCAAAGACCGGAAGACAGCAGATGTATTCCCCTTATACAAAAGTGGGAACAAAGAGGAAGCCGGGAACTACAGACCAGCCAGCCTCACCTCGGTAGTGGGGGAATCATGGAAGCACTACTGAAGGAGATATTGGTGGAACATCTGGTTGTCAATGGACTACAGGACCCAAGGCAGCATGGTTTCACCAGGGGGAGGTCATGTCAGACCAACCTCATTGAATTTTTCAACTGGGTGACTAGGGAGGTGGATCGGGGAGGGCAGTGGACACGGCCTATCTGGACTTCAGCAAGGCCTTTAACACTGTGCCACATAGAAGACTATTACACAAACTGGGGAATATGGGTGTGGGCAGGACAGTAGTGTGGTGGGTAGGTTACTGGCTGGGCAGCAGGACACAGAGGGTGATGGTAAATGACTGTCACTCCACAGCGGGAAGAGTGACCAGTGTGATACCACAGAGATCAGTCCTATTCAACATCTTCATCAGCGACATTGCACAGGACCTAAAAGGCAGGATTTCCCTGTTCGCGGATGACACAAAGCTCTGTACCAAAGCAGACACACCAGAGGGTGTAGACAGAATGAGAAGGGACCTGCAGATACATGATGAATGGTCAGGAGTTTGGCAGCTGAAATTCAATGCAAAAGAAGTGCAAGACTATGCATATGGGGCACAAAAACTCTGGCACAATGTATCAGTTGGGAGGTGAGGATATAGCATGCACCAAGCAGAAAAGGGATCTTGGGGTTATCATCTCTGATGACCTCAAGGTAGGTAAACAGTGCGACAAGGCAGCAGGTAAAGCAAATAGGATGCTGGGATGCAGGGGCAGCATCAGCACGAAAAGGGAGGTCATAATTCCACTATACAAGACACTAGTGAAGCCCCACCTGAAGTACAGTGTACAGTTCTGGAGACCTTACCTACGTAAGGACATAGGATAGAGAAGGTTCAGAGGAGGGCAACAAAGATGGTACATGGATTGTATCACAAGTCCTATGAGGACAGGTTGAAGGACTTGAATATATACTCCCTGGAGGAGAGGAGGGAGAGAGGAGGGGATATGATAGAGACATACAAATATCTTACAGGGAGGAATAGTGTGCAGGAATACACTATTTTTAAGTGAAAAAGAATGTTCCAGGACTAGAGGGCATGGGATGAAGCTGGAGGGAGGATGATTCAGAGGAAACATGAGGAAGTATTTATTCACAGAACGGGTGGTAGACAAGTGGAACACCCTGCCAGAGGAAGTGGTGGGGGCTGAAACAATCACAGGATTTAAGAATGCATGGGATAGACATAAAGGAATTCTGGAGGTCAGGGGTAAGGGGCAACAGACTTCTACGAAAACATAAAGTGAACTTACAAGCTCAAATGGGCAGACTGGGTGGGCCGTAGGCCCTTATCTGCCGACACTGTCTATGTATCTATGGATATGCCCCCATGTAAGATAGAAAAGGAGAAAACTCAATGGGACGGAGGGAGGGAGGGAATGCAATACCTACTGCAAGAGCCTCTCTCGAAGATCTACTATTACGGTAAGTTCTTAGGTAACTATCTTACTTCGGGGGGCTCTTGCAGTAGATATTCACATACAGGACCGAGTCCCAAGCAGTGTGGAACAAAAAGACATACGGGGGAGAATAGTCATCCACAACTGATGTAAATCAGTGCTGAGCAGGTCTCATGATAGGAGGCCCTGCAGAACAGCCAATCTGAAGCCTGCTCTATGGTAAGAGGCAATGTCCAAACTGTAGTGTTTCGAGAAGGTATGGACGGAAGTCCAAGTTGCGGCTGCACAGATGTCTGCCGCTGACACATTCCTGAAACAGGCAGCAGAGGCAGTTACCCCTCTAGTGGAGTGACCTCTGAGCTGACCCGGAAGGGTTTTGTTGTACTTGTCATAACAGAAAGTGATGCAATTTGCTAACCACTTAGATAGGCATTGCTTAGATCCTTAGTCAGATTGGTGTAGTATCTCAGGGTTCTATGTACAGCCAGAGTACCCAAAAGATACTCTACATGATTGGAGTGTTCCGTAACTCAATGGATTGGTTCAGCGTAGACTCGGCCACCACCTTAGGAAGGAACTTAGGGTTGATGTACATAGCCACTCGTTCCTTGTGGAAAATCAGGTACGGGATTTTACACATCAAGGCTTGAAGCTCAGAAATTCACTGAGCCGAAGTAATGGCCACCAGAAAAAGTGTCTTCCAAGAAAGAAACTTTAAATCTGCCTCCACTGCAGCTTCAAAGGGAGCAGTGTGAGCTTCTCCAGGATGAAATTCAGGTCCCATGCAGGGGCAGGGGTACAGATAGGGGGTCTCGGATGGAGAACCCCTTTCAGGAAGGTCTTAGAGACTTTCAGTTGGGCAAAAGACCTGTCTCCAAAGGGAATGTGGTAGGCTGAAATTGCTGCCATATGAACCTTTAAAGAGGAATGACTGAGACCCGATCAAAGAGCTGTCGTATGTAATCCAGGACTTTGTTAGCTGGGCACGAAAAGGGCCCCAAGTCCTTAGAGCGCGCCCAGATGGAAAACCATTTCCACTTCATAGCGTAGGTGGATCTGGTGGAAGGTTTTCTAGCCTCCACCAAAATGTCCGCCACCAGAGAGGAGACTCCAAAGCAAGCCTTGGCTATGTCTGAAGGAGCCACGCATGGAGATGAAGTGATCTGAGACCTGGAAGAACCAGGGTCCCTTGATCCTGAGTCAACAATTATTGTGAAAGAGGAAGTGGAAGTTCCTCAGAAAACTGTTGCAGAAGAGAGAACCAAACTTGCCTGGGCCAGAAGGGAGCGATAAGGATCATTCGTGCCCCCTCTGTTCGAAGTTTGTTCAGCACCCTCGAAATTAAAGGAACGGGAGGAAAGGCATAAACAAATCTGTCTCTCCAACAGAGAGACAGAGCGCCCTGCCAGAAAACATCTGGCCCTGGAGCAAGCGAGCAAAAGGCTGGAAGCCTGGCATTGTTGGGGTAGGCGAAGAGGTCCACCTGAGGAGTCCCCTACTGCCGAAAAATGATGTTTATGACCTTTTGATCTAGTTCCCATTCGTGGGACCTGGCTGAGAGCGTCGGCCAAAGTATTTTCCACTCCCGGAACATGAACCGTGGTCAGGTGAAGGCTGTGCTGGGCTGCCCAGTATCAGACTCTCATCGCCTCCAAGCATAGAGGGTAGTAACGAGTGCCTCCCTGTTTGTTGAGGTACCAGACTATGCACACGTCTGACTGAACCAGAAGATGACCAGGAATAATGAAGGGAAGAAGAGACTGTAGGGCATAGGACTGCCCTCAGCTCGAGAACATTATTGTGAAGCTTCTGCTTGAGATGAGACCAGCTACCCTGTGTCTTGTGAGACCAGAGGTGGGCACCCTAGCCCTCCCCTGATGCATCCGTTGTCAGAGTCTGGGTTGGAGAGTCTATGTAAAAGGGGACCCCCAGACTGAGATTCTGCTGAACCATCCACCACTGCAAGTCCCTGATCATGGGATCTGACACTAGGACCTCGTGATCTAGGTCGTCTAGAGTTTGGTCCCACTGCGACCGAAGTGTCCATTGGGAGACTCATGTGGAGCCGAGCTAGAGGAACCATTGGAATGGCAGTCGCCATGAGCCCGAGAAGGTGAAGGACCTTCCTGGGTCCTACCCGCCTGAGGCCGGACAATAGACAAGCTTGATTCTGAAGAGTCTCGGCCCTGTCCAGGGGCAAAAAGGCTTTGCCTAGGGTTGTGTCCGGCACTGCCCCTATAAACTGCAGACACTGGCAAGGGACTAAATGGGACTTGGCCTGGTCGATGGTTATACCCAGGCTGGTGAAAACCTGCAGGGTAAGGGAAAGGGAGTGCAGAAGTTTCCCCCCCCAATGGGGCCGCTAACAGCCAGTCGTCCACGTAAGGGAAGACCTGCACTCCCTGAGTATGCAGGTGGGCCTCCACCACCACCAGGCATTTGGTAAATACTCAGAGGACCGAGGAAAGACCAAATGGGAGGGCCTTGAACTGGTAGTGAGCCCCCTGAAAACAAAACTGGAGGTATCTGCGGAGGGAAGGGCATATGGGGATATGGACGTACGTGTCCTGCATATCCAGAGCACATAGCCACTGTCCTGGCCGAAGCATTGGAAGAAGGCTCTGCAAGGAGAGCACTCTGAAACACTTGTACTCCACTAACTTGATTTAGGGAGCTGAGGTCTAAGATCGGTCTCAAATCTCCTGTCTTCTTTGGTACTAGGAAGAAATGAGAATAGTAAGCCATCCCCTGAAGGGGGGTGGGGACGGGTTCTATCGCCGCCTTCAGCAGGACAGACTGGATTTCTTCTAGTACCAGAGGATGATGCTGCGGGGAGTACGATGACTGAGGGAGTAGTCTGCAAGGTGGTTTCTCAAAAAACTCTATCGAGTGTCCAGCTGATTTTAGCTGGAGCACCCAAGCATCTGCCATTATCCTCTCCCAACCCAGAAGATGAGAGGAGAATCTGGTCCCCCACTGGTTCCTCTGGAATGGCCAGAGGAAGAGGGAGAGGCAGGGAGGTAGAGGGCAAGGCAGCAGCCGAAACTGGAAGTTTTTTTACTGGGGGAGCTTTGGATGCTGGAGGGGCTCTACGCTTGTTTGGGGCATTTAGCTGTGTTTGCTTTTGACGGTTTGGGCGTCGAACGGAATGCCGCTGCCCTTGAGTGGGTCTGTTCAAAGTCTGAACAGATTTAAGTGCAGTACCCTTTTCCTGTAGTTCAGTTATGATGTCTTTGATATCACCCCCAAACAGCACTGAACCTCTGAAGGGAGCATCCTGGATGGCAGTCTGCACTTCAGGGACCAATCCTGACACTTGCAGCCAGGCATGACGTCATAAGCCTACGGCGAAAGCTAAGCTCCTACCTGCCATGTCCACTGCGTTGTGTGTGGCATGTAACATGTGCCTACAGGCCGAACGCGGAGAGCAGATGATGTTTCCTAGTTCCTATTTGGTCTGTGAATCAGGAAGGAGTCCAATTTTGCTTCTACCTGACTAAGAAGAGACTTCTGTTAATCCCCATGTGGCCAACGTAGTTAAAGGCCCTTATACCTAGGGTTGAATATGCGTAGATCTTCCTACTGGTCCAGAAGCTGTGACTCCTTGTTGGGGGGGGGGGGACGACAAACTGAGGTGTTTTCGGATGGGCGGAATGGCCATGAGTGGTGCTAATCATCACCGAATCTGCTTTGGGGTGAAGACTAAGACAGTCTTTACCCTCTGGAGTCTGGTAAAGCCTATCCGCCTTCCTAGGAAGTGGGGTTAGCGAGGAAGGTTGTTTCCAAATAGTGGAGACAAGATCTGTGTGAGGTTCAAGCCAGGGTGGAATCAGAGTAGGAGCAGTTTCCGTCAGATCCAGATGGGCAGTGAGTTTTTTTTTACACTGTGGGTCTGGCTCCACTGATGGCCACTGACAGGTGTCCTGGATTTTTCTTAGTAAGTCCAAAAAGGAAGGGTCCTCCGGAGGAGACATCAGAGGATCCTTCAGCTTAGGATTTTTTGGAGTATGTGGCTCGTCCCCAGGATCAGAAGAATCTGAGTCGGAGTCTGAGTCGGATGGCTCGGAAGAGGAAGACTCCTCTCTGTTGGGGGTGGAACAACCCCTCTGGGGTTAGCCCAGGGGTGCATCTCCTCCCCAAGCCGAGAGCCAGATGGTTCTTTTCTGGCATCGGGTAAAAGGGGGGGGGTCTCCTGTCCCCGATGTAAGGGGTCCGGCGTAAGGACTGGTGTCGGTAGATGACTGTCAACCTCCCTGGTGAGCTGGGCCTTGGCTTCTGCACACCAGGAGGCCAAGACCTCCTTCAGATCCACCGGCGGCTGTGAAGGTGGCGGAGGAGGAGGAGGGAGGGGCTCGGGTACGGGTAGTTGGGAAACCCGTAGTATGAGTATCCATAGCCAGACGTCAGGTATTGAGGCACTGGGTACTGTGGCGTCAGGTATTGCGACACTGGATACTGTGGCGTCGGATACTGGGAAGCCGGGTATTGCGTCATCGGGTACTCTGGTGCCAGGGGCTCTGACGGAACAGACGGATCTGGCGTCAGCCCTGCAGGTGGACTGGATGGTGAAGGTGTCTGTCCCGAGGGCATCGAGCCCATAGTAGGATGACCCCCGGAAGGGTCCGACGGCCCTGAAGGCAGAGCGGGTCCTCCATCAGGTAATGGGATACCAGAGGGCGGCGTCGCATCAGCAGGTGTCGGATCCAGCGTCTGAGTGTCCGGCATGGGGGGGGGCACCCCTGATGGCAGCATCCCTGTATCCTGGACCCCAGCTGCGGAAGGAGGAGCAGAATCCCTGGGGGAGCCTGAGGGGACGGAGGGATCTCAGAGGGCAACGTTACAACATGCTGCAGTGAATCCCGGGTGTCGGGCAAGACATCAGAGCCTGACATGGGTTCGCTGGCTGGGCGGTCGTCAAAGTGGCTGACCACCGGCTTTGCAGCAGTGTCCAGGCGGTCGTCGGGTGGGCTGGCGTCCAGCTTAGCGGACTCACTCTGTCCAGAAAGCCGAGAGGGGAGGAGTGGCCTTAGTGGCAGAGGCACGGGCTGGGCGGTCATCAGCAGTGCCGGCACCTGACTTAGCAGCCTTGTCCGGGCGGACGTCAGAAGGACCGGCGTCCGACTTACCAGACCCACTCTGACCAGAAGGCCATAAAGGAGGAACAGCCTTGGCGGGAGTGGAGGCCTCCTTTGCCCCAGAGGCTCCCGATGGGCCTGAGCACGGGCCCGCCGGGAGAGGAGACACCGCCTTGGTAACCACCAAGACGGCCATCATGGATCGGTCCCACGGAGGGGCAGATACCTTGAGGGCCGTGACTCCAACTGAAGTCGCAGCAGCTGTGGACGACGAATCCCAATCCCGATTCTTCTCTTTGTCCTTTTTTTTTGTGTGGCCTTCAGGGGTGGTGAACGCCTTCCTAACCTTTTTCAATTCCTTCTCCATGGATGCCATTTTCTTCTTGAGTAGGTGGGCTTCCAGGAACTGCTGCCTCCATTTACGGGTAGCCGAACTGAATTTCTGGCAGTGCTGGCACTCCTCCATGCGGTATTCTGGGCCTAAGCAGAAAAAGCACAAAGAATGTCCGTCCTTATGAGGAAGCTGGGAACCGCACGAGTCGCACTTGTTTTTATGCGATTCGGACGGCGTCGGGGACGACATACAAAGCAGATGTTGAATTTTATCAAAACTACGAGAAAAAAAGCGAAAATACACCGAAAAGCGATAATTTTTAGCTGAAAGAGAGGAGATGAACAAGCGCTGTTCTACCACAAGGAACTTTCACAAGCCGACAGCAGGAAAGAACTGGAAAGCGTGCGTGGGGGACCGCCCCTTTATACTGACGTCGATCACACCTGACGTGGGGCGGTCCCTCATCAGAGATTGCTAGCTAGAAGTTTTTCCGTGGGGTCCTGACACCTGGCGGCTTAGTCCTATATGTCAATACCTACTGCAAGAGCCCGCTCCACACAAGATCTCTAGTTCCAGCATGATTTATTTTGTTAGGGAGTGAGCTGGGAGTTTTTTTTGGCCTCTGCAACTTTGAAAATTTTGGAATTGCAGGTACAGTCCACGACTCACTACTTCCAAGACCTACCTGTCTGCAGTGATTTCTTTCCCCACTCCTGGAAGCAGAGGGTCAGCCTATCTTTTCTCAGTTAGGGTTTTATATGTGGATTTCTGCTCATTTCTTCTTTTCATGTATCTCTCATTTTTGTCACCAAATAATGAGTTTCCCTCAAAGGGTAAATCAGCAGATTTTGTTTGGGTGTCCTGGGAAAAGACTGTGATCCTTAACCAAGAAAACTTCCTCAATGACACTATGACAGGACTCTCAAGGCAGAGTCAATGGCATCTACAGCCATGTGGAATTGGTATTTAGTGGCATCAAGGGCTGACCTTGCAGTGGCTGCCACATTCTGTGCTACCTCATTATCCACACCATCCATCCATCTTCTCGCTCAGTGCCAATATAGCATTCCAGAGTGTTTCGATACTTAGCTATGCAGGCAAAATAAGCTGCCTACCTTAGCTGCAGTATATACTTTTTTTGTCAGTGTCCTGTTTTCAGGAGTCCTTCTTAGCAGGCTGGGCCAAGACAGGTACTTTAGCCTGCTCGCAAGCTGCTGCCTGCACCACCCCTTCATGATCAGGACTGGCATACAGGTTCGCCATCCACTGTCTGCCCACCTCATATTTCTTTCCATCTTCTGATCAATGCCAGCTGCTGAATTTGGTGCTGGCATGATTTTGAAGTTGGCTTTCCTGAGGAACTGGTGTACTGGAACTTGCAGCCTCCTTGAGGGAGTTAGTACCATCATATTCATAATTCTATTGCTTTTTCGTCCTCCTCTGTTTCCTCAGAGGGGTGTTGAGGTGTCCACCACTTGCCTCATAAATAAAGAGTAACAGGAACAGACCTCATTAACCCTACATGTTCAGGAGAGGCGTCAGATTCTATAGGTAACAAGGTTCATCATTCTCCTCCTCTTCATAGTAAATGTCCTCCTCAAGGACAGGCTGCTAGATTGGAACCAGAACCTGGAAAAGGGGGGCGGGGGAGGGCAGATATGTTCAAAGATTTCCCATAGCCTGAAAACCCACATTTTTGTCACAACCTCTACTAAGGACATTTGTTTCTGTTCATTGTTTATTGATATCTCGGAAGAAAAAATTACTCACCTTAGTAATTGTGTTTCTTCTAATGGAGTCTTGCTGTATTCTGACATTATGCAGTTAGCCCCAGCACTTGAACTGCTCCAGAGAGGAAAGAGTTAACTCTATGCCAGAGCATACAACGTTGAGCTCGAGCTCGGTTCAAACCTCTGTCTGCTGCACTTTGAAGTGTAACCATCAGATTCTTACGAGCCAACACTAACTAACTAACCAACCAACCCCCACTACATGGAAATTGTAAAATTCACTAGCCAAAAATGCAACCAAATATTTTGGGTCCCCAAAAGACTCAAGTCGAGAAATCCAAAACAAAAACTGGGTAGTGAACAAAAACTGAAAATTACGTACCTACCGTAATTCTTGATCTTCTCTTGTATCTTCACCATTCATTATTGATTGGGTTAGTGCGGCCGCGCATCCTTCAGGGAGTTTTTTTTTTATTTGAGTTCCAGCGCAGCTACCTGATCAGGGCGATGTACTGCGCTACGCGAGAGGCGGCCAAGAGCCGTAGACCTCCTCTATCTCAGTTCTGGTAGCCGGAGAGGTGAAAATAAAGGGTAAGAAAAAAGGAAAGCGAGGCAAGAGAGCCGAGGGACAGAAAAAGGAAAGGATATAAACTGAAAAAGGAATAAGCCGGTAGAGAACAGACAGAGAAGAAGGATTCCTACCCTAAGGGACCACAGGGCCTCCTTTCCGGGGCGGCTCTAGGGGAGGAACAGAGAGAAGGAAGAGAAAGTAGAAGAAGAAAAAGAGGCATGTTGAGAGAGAGAACAGTGCCCATCGAGCATTGGTTGAGAGGCTTATAGGCTCGAAACTAACAAGGGAGCAAGAATCCCAGTTGCTAGGACTGAGGGGAGGTTCAACCGAACCACCTGAACAGATCCGAAAGAGGGCAGACTCTCTGAACTCTCAACATGCCAAGTCCCTTCATCCTGGCTGAGGGCTCGTAGACTGCCCAGGCAGAACCTGTTCCGGGTAGAGCGCCCACCCAGGAAGGGGACTAAGTCCCTTAGCACCTTGTTAAGTGCTAACACAGTAGTGTATGGGAAAGACTATGCCTTCTTGAAGGCAGTTTTGTAAGAAAGATAGAGTAGAACTCGATCAGACTCCCTAAGGCAAGGCAAGCAGATGCTCACAGCTGACAAGTTAAATCAGCAGCTAGAAGAGCTCAAAATAATACCTGCCAGGAGGATTCTAGACTTCGCCGAGGCCAAGTCAGAGCATGGCCTCTTAGGCTGAGAAACTGCATAACCTGAAGAAGGTATTTTAGGAATCGCACCCTAAGGGCGGGCAGAAAGAGTTCCCTCAGAATTTAGATAAAAGTACACCCGTGTTCGTTCCTCTTTACCTTAAGGAAAAAAGGGAACCATTCATGAAGAATGGAAAACAAAAATTTTTTTTTTTTGGCATAAAGGCCAAGGGAAGGAAGAGGAACGAGACGGGAGGGGGGGACGCCACAGAAGGAGGCCACTGAGGGGAAGGTGGGTGGCTATCAGTAATGAATGGTGAAGATACAAGAGAAGATCAAGAATTACGGTAGGTACGTAATTTTCATATCTTCCCTTGTCAATCTTCACCATTCATTACTGCTTGGGTGAGTACAAAGTCCTCCCCCTTTAGGAAAAAGGGGGGTAGAACCCTGAGGGAACAAGACCCCCAGCCTCCTGCTGGTGAGAAACAGAAGGGGAAGACCCTGGGCTAATCAGAGAGAAGCCTATGGGGGAGAAGAGCTAGGAGGTGCCCCCGAGGACGGGGAGACGGAGGAAGCCCCTGCAGTAATTTCCTAGCTCTGGAGGAAAAGAGACGGGTCCCCTGGAAGGCGGAGCGAATCACCCTACGCCGGGGCAGGGGCGACAACCTTGATAGACGAAGCCATGCCATCCACCTAATGCAGCTCGCTGTCCCCGCAAACCTGGAAGCCACCTCACTGGCGTCATAAGATGCCCTTGCTTGGTGTCTTGCCAGCTCCAGGCCTATAGCAGAGAGGGCAATAGCCTGTCTGGTTTGCTCCGTATCAGGCATTGATGCTAAGAGCTGAGAAAGCATCGACCACAGATGCCTACTGTAGGCAGCGTGATGAGCCTGACGTGAGGCAATGCAAGCCATCGCACGAGAGGAAGAGAACACTCTTCGCCCCCACCGGTCGAATTATAGGGAATCCGAATCCGGTGGACGGTCGTGCGCCAGGCGGAGGCGCCCGAAGGGAGTCTCCAGGTATACCAAACCCGAGGGCGGGTTGGGGAGAGTACCCAGGGATTCCAAAGGGGCACAATACCTTCGTCGACAGTCTGCCGGGGCTGGAGAAGGGGCGGCTGGCGACTGCCAGGAACGGATAGACGCCTCCTGGAAGGGGATAGGCCAGGAAGGTACCACCAGGTGCTGGGCACTGAATTCTCCAAGGAATTCACGATCTCCCGTTCGGTATTGTCTCGCCTAACGTAGGAGATTCGAAGATCCCTCACCATCCTCGAAAGGAATCGCTGATATTCAGTGAAATAAGCATCGGAGGAGATATGAGCAGAGGGTTCCTCTCCCTCAGAGGAGGGAGACGAGGATGATGGAGAGCTCGAGTGTCCAGAAGATTCTTGCGGCGGTGGGGATAGGCAAAAGACCCGCTCATGCATATACCTGACATATGAGGGGAAGGCCGCCGCAGAACCTCTGAACTGCTCCCAGGATAACGGGCCCGTAGGACCGACATGGCCTGGAAGAGCAGGGGGTGGCTGCAGAGGCACTGGAGATGGGCACCTACGAAGAGGCAACTGTCCTCTGCTAGGGCTCTGAAATCCGGAGAACGGAGCCCGAGCTGGCGGGATTCTGGACAACAGACCACGTCGCAAAACGGAACCCTGGGGATGCGAAACCTGGAAGAGCCCAGAAGGGGATCCTCCCCTGTGACGAACCTGGGACTGCATGGATCCAGAAGGGCAGTCCGCAGCAATGCCACCGGAGGGGACCCCGGGGTCCAAGAGGGAAAGGAGGGGCCCAGCATTACGGCTCCTAGCCACCACCCTGCTCCTCGACCCCTCGGACTCCGAGAGCACCCTTCTCCTTGACCCCAGCGTTCTCCCACCCCGAGTGGCTGCAACAGCACCCAGGAGGGTAGCTGTCATGAGCCCCCCAGGAGAGAGAGCCCCTCCCTCCGCCCCAACTCCATCGCCCCCCCGGGACCCAGGACCACCCCTAGCCCGAGGGCCCTCAGGGGAGGACAGCAGCGGGGACAGCGGGAGAGGCCTGCTGTGCCACCTAGCACCACGTGCCACCAGGGACCCCGACTCTGAAGAGTCAGGTTGCCAGGATGGGTCCATGTCTGAGTCATCGACCTCCGAAGAGGAAGAGACCAGCTGAACCACAATGCTAGCAACCCCGGGGTCCCCAGAGAAACGCGCTGCCGCTGGAGGCGGCACCGACCGACCTCGGCCCACCCGCTAGCTCTGCCCGGCTCCCGCAGCATCGCTAGGCCCACAGATCACCCCGGTGCCGAACCCAACCCGCGCCGCCGAGAGAGAGCGTAATCAGGCGATCGCGCCAAAGGGCCAGAGCGGCACCGCCGATGGCACTGCTCGATCACTGGCGCTGATCCGAACGGGCCAGAAGGCGGCGCCGAGGGTCCACCGTGCCAGGCCCAGCAGGCGCAGGCCTCGACACTGGGGAGCCTGCACCTCCGAGGAGGTGACTGCCGAGGGCGGTGTCCCGGGCCATGCTCCGGAGAGACACGACGCTCCGACACCGTGAAAGAAGCCTCTTCAGCAAGAGAAGAGGAGGAAGCCTCCACCACGGACTGTATAGGCCCGAGAGGGGACCCGGAGGAAGGCCTAGAGACTACCTGGGAATCCCTCGAGTGACCCAGGCCTCCGAAGGTCGGCGGGGCCTTGCCAATCTTGAATGCGTGGACTTCGAGGACAGGATAGTCCATGGAGAAACAGGCGTCACACGCGTCCATATCGTGGTTGGGTCCCAGGCAACGGAGACAGACATCATGCCGGTCTGAGACGGAGAAATGCCGGCCACAGGAGCACCGACGCATAGGGGCACGGCCCGCCTTCGACTTACGCTTTGCCCTCGAACCTGACATGATGTGAACTAAACAAGGCAAAAAACAGCAATAAAGCACTCGGCGCTGTCGACAGAAAATAAAAGAATGGTCTTACCGGGAGACGGCGTCGAGCAAGTCACTGTAGAAGAAACGAGGAGTCTTGAGAAGAAACGAGGAGTCTTGACGTAGAAAACGTTAACTACGGCGCAGCAGGTGCAGCCTCGATGGTGGGAGAAACAGAACTGAGATAGAGGAGGAGTCTCGGCACTAACGGCGCCCTCATGGAGCAGTATGGCGCTACCGAGGCACTCGCTTGGAGCGGACTAGTATCCCAGAAGGGTGCTGCCGCCTCGACACTAACCCAAGCAGTAATGAATGATGAAGACTGACAAGGGAAGATTAGTTATCAAAACATCTAAATAACCCACTCCCCCTGTCTAAAGAGGGGAAAGTGCCAAGTACACCCCTGAGGTGCAACACTGCGCCTACCAGCCCACTTCCAAAAACCAGGTTCTGAGAGGGGAGGCAGGTCAGAATACAGCAAGACTCCATTAGAAGAAACGCAGTTACTAAGATGAGTAATTTTTTTTTTCAAACAACATGAAGTCTTGCTGTAGTCTGACATTATGCACACTACTAAGCAATACCTCCATGGAGAAGGTTATCGAACCTATTTTGGGACTAGGCTCTGCAGTACTGCTGTACCAAACCTAGCATCACTCCTAGCCTGGATATCCAGAGAGTAATGCTTGGTGAATGCATGGACTGTTTTCCAGGTGGCTGCTTGCATATCTGTAATAAGGGTATATCCCTGGCAGCAGCCAGAGAAGCAGCTGTACCTCTAGTCGAATGAGCCCTCAGGCCTGAGGGGGGCACTTTGCCTAGCTTTTCATAATAGCAGGTTTACCCTTCCCCACTTCACCATAAGTGAGGAACAACTGGAGGGAGTCAAACTTAAGTGCCTTAGTACGCTCAATGTAGTAGCT
This sequence comes from Neoceratodus forsteri, assembly GCA_016271365.2. Classification (NCBI taxonomy): domain Eukaryota; kingdom Metazoa; phylum Chordata; order Ceratodontiformes; family Ceratodontidae; genus Neoceratodus; species Neoceratodus forsteri. The sequence continues at coordinate 499,245,681 of CM028129.1, read as the reverse complement.
AAGAGCCCCCCCTTTTTCTTTCCAACTCTTTTTCCTTGCCTTCCCAGCCGGAACTCTCTTGGGCTGCCTCTCTCTCCATGACCGCTCTACCGACCGCTGTGTTCCCCACCATCTTCAAGTTAGTTACGACCCCTCCGGGGACTCAGAGGGGGCTACAACCCCCAGGGAGGTAGAGGGGGCAGTGGTGAGGAACCAGCGTTGGTTGTGTGGTGGCACTGGCACTGGAGGAGCCGTCGCCTATCCGGCGGGAGGGGTGTTCTTTTCCCTTAGTTACGCCCCAGACGTGGGACGTGCAATGCTGTTCAGCCCGCAACGTGGGTACTCCCACTCATGTCTGGAAGACAGCCGCCCATGTCTTCCCAATTTTTCCAAGCCCCTGTGCATCACAGTGCTGCCGGTCTCCACCGGGGGCCGCTGCTGCGCTGGGCTACCCCTGGATCCTTCCCCGAGAGAGAGCAGTCCTCTGGGCGCTCGATCCTCTCTCTCCCTACCAACGCGCTCCGGGCTCGTTCCGTCCGGGTCGCCGGCGTGGCGGGAGGTGTGGCGTCCAGCGCCTCAACCCTCAGCGTCACCGGGTCGGCCCCTAAGAGCCCTTTTAACAATCCAACTGTGTGATCTTCTCTCTCCTGAAGAAGAAGAATGATCAGTGAAGAATACAGGAAGAGACATGGATTGGTTCAGATGAAAATCTGAAACCACTTTGGGTAAGAACCTCCTGTTGGTTCTAAGGACCACCTTATCTCTATGGAATGAGATAAAATCATGCTCCACTGACAGAGCTAGCAATTCACTGTTACACCTGGCAAAGGTAATAGCTACCAGGGACACAGTTTTCCAAGTCAAGTACTTAAGATCTGCTGAGGACAAAGGCTCAGAAGGGGGTTGCATAAGCTGAGCAATGCAAACATTAAGATCCCAAGCAAGAGTAGGATCCCTAAAGGGGGGACTGGAATGAAGGAATCCTTTGAAGAATTTACAGAAAACAACATGAGATGCCAGTGAGGAGGGCTTTCCCACTGACAGAAAAGCAGAAACAGCTGACAAGTGTACTTTGAGGGAAGCTGGTCTGAGGCCTAGGCCATTAAGATGAACCGTGTAATCCAGAACTGTAGACAAGTCAGCAGTATCTGGGGATATATGCTTCTTGGAACACCAAATGCTGAATCTTTTACATTAGGAGTTTTAAGTCTTTCTGGTGGCAGGTTTTCGAAAGGCTTTGAGAATGTCCAGAGCCCCTCGAGACAGATGCAAATTTGCATATTCTAGCTCTTCAAGAGTCATGCCTTGAGACTGAGAGACCGAAGGTTGAGGTACCAGATCCTCCCCTGAGAGGAAGTTAACAGGTTGTGATTCCTGGGGAGAGACAGGGGAAGATGGACTGCTAGGGACAGCAACAGGGGATACCAAGACTGTCTGGCCCAGTCTGGAGCAATCAGGATCACTTTGCAAGACTGTGACCTTATCTTGACCAGGACTTTGAAAAGTAGAGGAAAAGGAGGAAAGGCATACAGAAATTTCCCCTCCCAATCCAGAATTAGAGCATCCAGGGGGACTGAATCTAAGACTGGGGGTCCGCAACAAAAGAGGGGAAGTTGGTGATTGTCTGGGGCTGCAAAGAGATCCATCTCTGGGATGCCCCACCTTGAAAACAGTCACTTTTAACACTAGGGGGTCCAGGGACCATTCATGATGGCCCTGGGAAATCCTGCTCAATGCATCTGCTAGCACATTGTCCTTTCCTGGAAAGTGGACTGCTTCCAGAGAGGTCTGTAGAGAATAAGCCAGGGACCAGAACTCCATGGCTTCCGTGCACAAGGCCGTAGACTGAGTGCGTCCCTGCTTGTTGATGTACCACATGGTGGTGGTGTCTGTCCCGACCTGAACCACCTTGTTCTGTACTGATTCCGAGAAGGCTTGTTGAGCCAGGTACACTGCCCTGAGCTCCAGAAGACTGATGTGGAGAAGAGACTCCTGAGGGGACCACACTCCCTGAGCTGTGAGGGCTCCCAGGTGAGCTCCCCACCCCAGGAGAGAAGCAACCGTGGTCAGAACCACAGAATGAGACTGAGTGATGAATGGAACCCCTCGCCTGAGGCTGTCCTGATCCAACCACCATTGGAGTGCCTGGATCAAGGTCTGAGTCACTGGAATAAGCTTGGTTAGAGTATCTTTTTTCTGAGACCAAAAAGCCCTCAAATGAAACTGGATTGTCCCTCATCTGAAATCTGGCTCCTTGGACCACTGCAGTGGAAGCTGCCATGTGGCTTAGGAGTTGAAGGAAATGCCTTGCTGGTCGAGACACCAGAAGGTGGAAAGAGGAAGCCAGCTCTATAAGGTCTTTACCCTTGCCAGAGGGAGAAAGGCTCTTGCTTTGACAGCATCCAACTGTACCCCTGTGAAGGTCAAGAGTTGTACTGGCTCAAGAACTGATTTGAGAAGGAATCCTAGATAAGTGAGCACTTGTTGGGTCACTTGCAAATTTGACTTGACTTGGTCTGGAGACTGACCCACAATGAGCCAGTCGTCCAGGTATGGGAATGTGGAAATGTTTTGTCTCCTTAGAAAGGCCACTACTACTGCTAGGCATTTTGTAAACACCCTTGGAGTTGATGTTAGGCCGAAGGCCATTGCTTTGAACTGATAATGGCCTGAAGGCAGTTTGAACCTGAGGTACTTTCTGTGGGAGCACCTGATGGGAATGTTAAAGTATGCATCCTTTAAATCCAGGGAGGCTAGCCAGTCCCCTGACCTTAGAGAGGGAATTATTCCCAGAATCACCATTTTGAATTTTGGCTTTACTAGGTGCTTGTTTAAGTATCTTAAATCTAGGATGGGCCGCCACGCCCCTGTTTTTTTCGGGGCAAGGAAGTATCTAGAGTACAGACCTTTGCCCCTGTGAAGTGTAGGAACTTTCTCTATGGCTCTGAGAGCCAGCAGAGATGAAACCTCTGCCTCTAGGGCAATGGTTTCAGAGATGTTTGCAGGTGGAAAAGACCTGACCCTCAGAGCTTTGGAAATTTTTTGAAGCGGACAGCCAGTCCCTCACTTACTACCTCCAGGACCCACTTGTCTGAGGTAACAGACTTCCAGGCCTGGAAGTAGTAAGCCACCCTGCCTCCTACCGGAATTGGGAAGTCAACCCAGGCTGACACATCAGGGTGTCTGCTTGGCAGGATCCTTAGGCCGAGAGGAGGATGCAGCCCTGCTCATCCCCCTTCTGCCTCGCCCTCTGAAGAACCCCCTCTGAGAAAAAGGAGAGGAGGCCTGTGCCTGGTAGAAAGGCCTGTGAAAAGGCCTGCCCCTGCCCCTAGCTTGCTGCTTTTGAGGAGTTGCCTGCCTTTCCTTGGCCTGTGCACTCCTGTAGGTGGTCCTATACTCATCCATCTTTTTCAAATAATTCTCTGTCTGCTCCCCAAACAGAGAATTCTCGATGACAGGGAAATCCATGGCCTTAGCCTGGGTGTCCTGTGATAGGCTAGTACATCTGAGCCAAACCAGCCTCCGAAGAGCCACAGATGTAGCCATGACTCGTGATGACACATCATTGGAGTCCACAGCACCATGAAACTGGATTTTTGATGCCTCAATCCCATCAGCAGCCACCTCCTCCAGCTCCTTGGCAAGCTGGGGGGAAGCCTGTTTAGCCATTTCCAGAACAGTACCCATCTGAACTTCTGGTATCAGGCTGTGTAGGCCATACAGGTAGCCTGCCTGAGTCCCAAGGATGATGCCACGTACTGTTTTTTTGCCATGGCATCCAGCTTCCTGGAGTCTTTATTTGGGGTGTGTGAAGGCAAGGGTATATTAGCCTTATCACAGGCTGCAGCCTGCACAACCCCAACATGGCTGCATTGCTGGTACAAGTACTCCGTACCTGGGCCTGACAACATATACCTCTTGTCCATTCACCAGTCCACAGGCGGTAAAGAATTTGGAGTCTTAAGTAACTTCTGTGTCTAATTCCCAAAGGATATGTGAAGGGAAATAGACAATCTCTTGGACTCTGGGATGTCCTTCATCTCCACATAGCCAAGCTCCTCTTGCTCATCGACAGCTTCATCCAGAGGGAGCTGGAGGGTTTCTGCCACTTTTTTGTAGAACATAAAGTGGGAAGGGGACTCAGAAAGCCTAGGAGGGGAAACACCAGAAGGTCTGTCTGGGGAGATGTCCGGTTCTATGGGCTCATCCAGACCTTCCACACCATCATCATCATCATAATCTTCATCCCCCTCCAAATCCGGTTCATAATAGTCTTCTGGGGAACAATCCTGAACCGGTGGACCCGACCGAACTGAACACCTACCGGGAGGCGTCGGATCAGCCGGTACCAAACGGAGCGATTCAACTATACTAATCGCTCTGGCAATTTCCTCAGCGGTTGGACGATGCGGTTCTGGATCTGAACTGACAGATTTCTCTTTTTTCTTTCTTTTGGCCGGAACTGACCCCTCAGGATTGGCTCTCTGATTGCCCAAGAGAGTCTCGCCCAGGTCAGTGGGCACTCCTTCAGGTTCGGTCGGAACCGAACCGGGCTGGCCATCCGGGTCAGCAGACTTCTCGGCCTCCTTTTCCCTAAGCCTGCCCAATCTTTTATCCAGGGTGGCCTTAGGAAAATGTTTACATATTTGGCAGTCTGACTCCAGGTGGTCACAACCCAGACAATAAACACAGGTGATGTGGGGATCAGCCTTAGAAAAGGCCTCCCCACACTCACTGCAGTGTTGAAACCCAGTGGGCCCAGTTTTCTCTTCGGTTTCTCAGATGAAGCCATCCTACAACTTACCCTTTTTTCAGCAACAGTCAAGGAAGACCCCCCCTAATCGGTTCCTAACCGTGTCATGGGTATTGGAAAGAACTGATAAGGACCGGTACCTCACGCTAAATTCAGACTAAAAGAAAAAACACAAGACAAAATACAGTCAACTGGTTCAGCCGAACCGATTGAAATATAAGTTTTACAATTTCCACAAAATTCAGCACTAGTCCACTACCTAAAGTACTTACTGTACCACAGAGAGGGATCTGAACCGAAATCCGAAATTATATAAAAATCGAGGTTTAAACCGATGTTTTATACCGGACCGAACCGATAGCGAAGGAGAGCTTTCCGGAGCGACTGTTCAGTTAGGTGGAGTAAAGAATCTGACGGTTACACTTCAAAGAGCAGGAGACAGAGGTATGAGCCGAGCTTAAGCTCAACGTTCTATGCTCTGGCATAAAGTTAACTCTTTCCTCTCCGGAGCAGTTCAACTGCTGGGGCTAACTGCATAATGTCAGAATACAGCAAGACTTCATGTTGTTTGAATTACAACCTTTGAATCAGCGACTCCTTTACGAACGCTCCATGTCAGGTACAACATCAAGAGAGTACAGTTCCAGGCAAAACAATATGTAAAAAGTGCAAACAGCAGATTCAAGTAAATAAACACTGGCATCAACTCCTAAACAGCACTCCATGCAGGGAAAGGCAACAGGTAGAGGCATAAAATTGAAACAACTGCATAAAAACATGGGAGCAAAGAATAACAAGACTAAGAGAGGAATGAGACACGTAAGTGAGCAATCTGAGATGGACCTTTGTCGAGGGAAAAGGTAAAAATAGGGGAGGTGTAAGAGTGAGAAGGGGGTAGAAAGGAGGAGGAGGGGATGCAAGGAACGGCAGTCCAGGGACCTTGTCATACTTTGGGGGGAAGGGATTATTGGGGGAGACAGGGCAGACGATGAACACCATGTAAGACTAAGCTGGGATTAATGGGAGAATAAGTGTGCACCCACAAGTGCCAAAGACGGGAGGAGTCTAGGTACAGTCGCATCGACTTTTAGAGAGAAGATGCTGCCGGAGTAAATGTTTAAAAGGACCAAGTCTTAAGTGCAGAGGATACTTCAGGAGGTAGGCTATTTAACTAGCAAGGAGCCCTGTACATGAAGGCCCTCTGCCCCATAGATGTCCTGCAGAACGGGACAAGGAATGAAGCCTGTGAGGAGCTTCTGGTAGCCTGGGGTGTTAGAGTAGGGGTTAGGAGATGAAGGGTTTCAGGTGGGGAGCAACCTAGGGCTATCTTTTTGGCTAATAGGCAAGTCTGATAGGTGAGCCTTCCCATAAAGTTTAGCCAGTGGACATTTTCATACAGATTACAGATATGCGTATGCCTGTCCCCACTGACAAGGTGACAGGCTTTATTTAAGGCAACCCTGATGCAGGCTAATGCAGTGGCTGTGGCAGATCCACAGATAACTACGCCATAGTCAGCTATGGACAGTACTTAACTGGTGACAGCCAGATGGACGGCATTTGGGGTAAGGCAGTTCCTATGCAGGTAAAGTAGACTAATCCTTGTATTTACTGCCTTGCAGACCAGATCAATATGATCATGGAAGGAGAGGGTAGCATTGAGGGTTATGCCCAGGTATTTGAAACTACTTACTTGATCAATGGGTTGTAGCAGATTGTTTAAAATGTGCTTGGGTTGTTCTTTGTGTTTGTTTTGGGAGTTGGCAAGAAAAAAAAATACTTACCATAGTAATCTTCTTTCTTCCCAGTGATGCTCAGACATTCATAACTTTGTGCAGTCATCCTGATGGGTTGGACTGCCCGGAGAGATGGAACACATGCAAATGATGGAATTATTTGCATGTGAGCATCTTTCAAATACTACCTCTACCAACTGTAGTGTTCTAAACCCTTCAGATTTGTAAGAAGCCTAGAAGTCAGGCAGCATGGGAAAAATACATCTAATTAATAAACATTTTTTAGGATTAGCCTAATAAAACTTGCTACAAAAAACCTCCAAGGGAGGAACTATATCTATATATAATAATGATGTTCACCATACAGTGAGAAAAACTATTAAGAGAGACAGAAAACTCTGTTAAAATCTATCAAGCATAGAGAAAATGTATCCAGAAGGAATGGCTATGTGGCACTAGCATGCTGAATGCAGAGGCTGAAGTTCTGGAAGGGGGAGGATGGGAGGGTGTTATGAATGTCTGAGCATCACTGGGAAGAAAGAAGATTACTATGGTAAGTAATTTTTTCTTCTAACCCCAGTAATGCTCAGACCATTCATAACTTTGTGCAGACTACCAAGCAGTACCCCCAGGTGGTGGGCACAGAACTTATTTTGGAAACAGACTTTTGCAGGACTGCTGTGCCAATTTGGCATCACTCTGGACAAAATATCTAAATTATAATGCTTTGTAAAGGTGTGTACTGATTTCCAAGTAGCTGCTTTACAGATGTCCAACAATGGCACCTCCCTAGCAGCTGCAATAGTGGCAGCTGTTCCTCTTGTTGAATGAACCCTCAGCCCAGCTGGGGACTCTCTACCTGCTTTAGTGTAGCAGAATTGAATACACTGGACAATCCACTGAGAAATGAATCTTTTTGAGGCTGGTTTGCTCATTCCAACATCCCCATATGTAAGGAAAAGTTGTTTCCTGTCTTGCCTATGGCCTTTAGTAGCTGTCATGTAGTAGCTGATAGCTCTTTTCACATCCAGGCTGTGAAGCCTCCTTTCACCAGAGCTGGCATGATCTGTGAAAAAGACAGTCAAAGTTATTGATTGGTTCAGATGGAAGTCTGAAACCACTTTGGGAAGGAATTGTCTGTTTGTTCCGAGGACTACTTTGTCCCTGTGGAAGGAAATGTAGTCCTGGTCAACACAGAGAGCCTGAAGCTCACTAATTCTTCTTGCTGAAGTAATTGCTACCAGGAAAACTGTTTTCCAGGTAACATACTTTAAATGGGCTGTAGCCATGGGCTCAAAAGGAGCCCGCATCAACCTTGCTATACATACATTAAGATCCCAAGCGGGCACTGGTGCCCGTGAGGGGGGTGCAAATGCATTAGGCCTTTGAAAAATCTTTTGAAAATGGGATCTGATGCTATAGATACCTTTGTCCTAGCAGACAGGTATGCAGATACTGCTGCAAGGTGAACCCTTAAGGAACTGAGTTGCAGACCTTGTGAATGCAAATGAGTTAGATAATCCAACATCACTGAGACCCCTGCATCATTTGGGGTGAAGTTTCTAGTAGAGCACCAGAAAGAGAATCTTTTCCACGTAGCAGAATAAGTTTTCTTAGTTGAAGGCTTCCTGTAACCTTTCAAAATGTTTAATACAGCTTCAGAAAAGTTCAAGCCTGCATACTCTAACTCCTCAAGAGCCATGCTTTGAGGTGAAGAGACTTAAGATTTGGGAACAGCAATGTTCCCTGATTGGAGGTTAGAAAATTGTGCCTGAGAGGCAAGCTTATTGGCCTGCTCACTGCCATGGAGAGCAGAAGAGAGTACCATGGCTGCCTGGGCCAATCTGGAGCTATCAATATCAGAGAAGCTGAGAGGGATCCGAGTTTCAGCAGTACCCTGAAAACTAGAGGAAAAGGGGGGAATGCATAGAGAAACTTGCCCGACTAATCCAGCACCAAGGCATCCAGAGGGATTGTGCCCTGGGCTGGTGGCCTGCAATAGTACTGAGGCAACTGGTGGGATGCGAACAAGTCTATTTCTGGAATGCCCCACCTGTTGAAAATTACCTGTACCACCTGCTTGTTCAATGTCCATTCGTGATGGGACTGATTGATCCAACTCGGTGTGTCTGCCAAGATATTGTCCTTTCCTGGCAGATGGATGGCTTGCAGGGACACTTTTTAACAATGTCACAGAGCCCAAATTCTCATGGCTTCTGTGCATAGGGGACCTGATCTGGTGCCACCCTGCTTGTTTATGTAATACATAGTGGTGGTATTGTCTGTTCTGACCTGTACCACCTTGCCCATTACCAGTGTAGAGAAGAAAAAATTACTCACCTTAGTAATGTTGTTTCTCCTAATGGAGTCTTGCTATATTATGACAATTGCAGTATGACCGCAGGTTAGAACTGCTCCGGAGGTAAAATAGTTAACTTCCATGCAAGGCATGGAATCTTGAGCGCGAGCTCAGTTAAGGAAGCTCTGTCTGCTTGCTTTCAAACCGAAACCGTCAGATCTTTACGAGCTAAAATTCACTAATGTTCTGTGTGGAAGCTGTAAACCTACACTAGCCAACTGGCTACTACCCTAACAAACACACTTGTTGGTCTCGAAAAAAGACAAGTCAAGAGACCCAATAATGAAATAAAAACACACTCACCCTAGGGAGGGTGAAACAAAACAACAAAGTGGCAAGAAAAACAGAGTGCCAACACTGTGATGCCCACCCACTGCGCAAAAACGAGGTTCTGAGAGGGGCAGGCAGGGAGGGAGGGAGGTCATAATATAGCAAGACTCCATTAGAAGAAACAACATTACTAAGGTGGGTAATTTTTTCTTCAAACAACATGAAGTCTTGCTATATTATGACAATTGCAGACTACACAGCAGTACCCCCATGGAGAACCTACTTAGGGAATAGGCTCTGAAGGACAGCTGTGCCAAACCGAGCATCACTCCTAGCTTGAATGTCCAGGGAATAATGTTTGGTAAAAGTGTGAACCGTTTTCCAGGTAGCTGCTTGACATATCTCTAGAATGGGGATGTCTCTGGCAGCAGCCAGAGAAGCAGCTGTACCTCTCGTAGAGTGAGCCCTCAGGCCTGAGGGGGGAACCTTACCCAACTTTTCATAACAGAATTGATACAAGAGACAATCCACCTGGCAATGGATCTTTAGTGGCAGGTTTCCTTCCAACCTCACCATAAGTGAGGAACAGTTGGAGGGAGTCAAACCTGTGACCCTTGGTGCACGCTCTATGTAGTAGCTAAGGGCCTCTTCACATCTAAACTGTGCAGCCTCCTCTACCAGAGGAAGAATGGTCAGTGAAGTAAACAGGGAGAGAAATAGATTGATTAAGGTGGAAATCCGAAACCACCTTAGGCAGGAACTTTCTATTATTCCGAAGGACTACCTTATCTCTGTGAAAGGAGATAAAGTCTGGCTCCACTGACAATGCTTGTAATTCACTTATGCGTCTGACAGAGGTGATAGCTACCAAAAACACGGTTTTCCAAGTTAGGAACTTAAGCTCAGCTGAAGACAAGGACTCGAAAGGAGGTTGCATGAGCTGAGCAATGCAAACATTGAGATCCCAGGCAGGGGCAGGGTCCCTGAATGGAGGGTTAGTGTGAAGCAAACCCTTAAAAAACTTGGCAAACACAGGGTGAGATGAAAGAGGAGAGGGTTTACCTGCTGAAAGAAAAGCAGAGACAGCTGCCAAATGTACCTTCAGGGTAGCTGGTCTCAGCCCTAAAGTGTTTAGATGGACCATATAATCTAGAACTGTGGGTAAATCAGCAGTGTCTGGGGAAATATTCTTTTCCGAGCACCATATGGAAAATCTTTTCCATTTGGAGTTATAAGTAGCCCTGGTAGAAGGCTTCCTAGAAGCCTTGAGTATATCCATTACACCTTGAGAGAGGTGTAGGCCAGCAAACTCTAGCTCTTCAAGAACCAGGCCTTGAGATTGAGAGACTTGAGATTCGGGTACCAAACTCTTCCCTGGACACATGTTAACAGATTGTGATTATTGGGAAGGCACAGGGGAGGATGGACTGCTAAGGACAGGAGGAGAGGATACCAGGGTTGCCTGGCCCAATCCGGGGCAATCAGAATGACCCTGCAGGATTGGGCTCTGATTTTGACTAGCACTTTGAACAGGAGAGGGAAAGGAGGGAAGGCATAGAGAAACTTCCCTTCCCAGCTGAGGGCTAAGGCGTCCAGAGGGACTGAGCCCAAGACTGGGGGCCTGCAGCAAAAGAGAGGAAGTTGATGATTATCTGGAGCTGCAAAGAGATCTATTTGGCGGGTGCCCCATTTGGCAAATACCACTCCCAGAACCAGCGGATTCAGGGACCACTCGTGATGGCCCTGAGAGATCCTGCTGAGAGCATCTGCCAGGACATTGTCTTTGCCTGGGAGGTGAACTGCCATAAGGGAGGTGTTCAGGGAGTACGCCAGAGACCACAACTTCATGGCTTCGTGCACAAGGCCATAGACCAGTGCCCCCCTGCTTGTTGATGTACCACATTGTAGTGGTGTTGTCTGTTCTGACCTGCACAGTCTTGTTCTGAACAGATTTTGAAAAAGCTGAAGTGCTAGAAAACTGCTCTGAGCTCCAACAGGTTGATGTGGAGCAGAGATTCCTGTGGGGACCACAGTCCCTGGGTAGTGAGATCGCCCATGTGGGCCCCCACCCCAAGAGGGATGCATCTGTAGTAAGGATTAATGAGTGAGGCTGAGTGACAAAGGGAACTCCTTGTCTCAGGTTGCTCTGATCCTGCCACCAATGAAGGGCTTGGATCAGGGTTCGAGTTACTGGGATCAGTTTGGTAAGAGGATCCTTTCTTTGTGACCAAAAGGCCCTCAGATGGAACTGAATATCCCTCATCTGAAACCTTGCTCCTTGCACTACTGCTGTGGAAGAAGCCATGTGCCCTAGGAGCTGCAGAAAATGCCTTGCTGGTCGAGAGACCTGCAGGGTGAATGAAGAGGCCAGGAGACTGGGTGTTTGCCTGTCTAGAGGAGGAAGGCCCTGGCTTCCTGGGTGTTCAGCTCTGCGCCTATGAAGGTTAGAAGCTGGACAGGCTCCAGTACTGACTTTGAGAGATTCAGAAGGAAACCTAGTGGACAAAGCAGTTGCTGGGTTATCTGAAGATGTAGAGTTGACCTGATCTGGGGATTGTCCTACCATGAGCCAATCGTCCAAATAAGGAAAGATGGCATCTTTGCCTCTTAGGCAAGCTACTGCTACTGCCAGGCACTGGTAAATACCCTTGGAGCCGAGGTGAGTCCAAAGGGCATTGCTCTGAACTGGTAACGCCTGAGGTAGCTCAACCTGAGGTACTTTTGGTGGGAGCTTCTGATGAGAATATGGAAATAGGCATCCTTGAGGTCCAGGGATGCTAGCCAGCCCCTGGCCTTTAGGGAAGGTAAAATGATTCCCAGAGTCACCATTTTGAACTTTGGTTTTAAAAGGTGCTTGTTCAGGTATCTGAGATCCAGGATGGGCCGCCATTCTCCTGTCTTTTTTGGGGTAAGGAAGTACCTGGAGTACAACCCTTTGTCCTGGTGTAGGGGTGGAACCCTTTCTACGGCTCTGAGAGCGAGGAGGGTGGATACCTCTGACTCTAAGGCGAGTGCCTCCGATGGAGATGCTGGAGAAAAAGATCTGGTCCTCAGCTTCGGACATTTTTTGAAGCTGAGGACCAGTCCCTGGCTTACTACTTCCAGGACCCACTTGTCTGATGTGAGAGACTTCCAGTCCTGGACAAAGTAAGCCAGCCTGCCCCCTACCGGTAGAGGAGAAGCGGCCCTGGCTACCCCATCAGGGTGCCTGCTTGGCAGGGGCTTTGGACTGAGGAGTGGAAGCAGGCCTGCTTGAACCCCTCCTGCCCCTTCCTCTAAAGAATCCCCTCTGGGCATAGGAGGAAGAGGAGGCTTGAGCCTGATAAAAAGGCCTATGAAAAGGCCTGCCTCTGCCCCTGGGAGGCTGCTTCTGAGGAGTGGCCTGCCTTTCCTTGGCTATGCACTCCGATAGGTGGTCCTGTATTCATCCATTTTCTTCATATAAATTCTCTGTTTGCTCCCCAAACAAAGAACTGCCAATCACAGGAAAATCAATGGCTTTTGACTGGGTATCCTGTGACAATGTGGTGCATCTGAGCCAGGCCATTCTGCGAAGTGCCACAGAAGTAGCCATAACTCTAGAAGATACATCATTAGAGTCCACCGCAGCATGAAATTGCATTTTTGATGCCTTGATACCATCTAAAGCCACCTGTTCCAGATCCCTGGCAAACTTGTCAGGGAGTTGTTTGACTAGAGCCAGCACAGTATCCCATCTGGATTTCTGGTATCTAGCAGCATAAGCCATGTAATTTGCTTGTCTGAGCCCCAAGGATGCTGCCATGTACTGTTTCTTCGCCATAGCATCAATCTTCCTGGAGTCCTTTTCAGGAGGATGTGAAGCTAGGGGGATATTTGCCTTGTCACAGGCTGCAGGCTGCACTACACCCACATGGCTGCATTGTTGTGTGAGAAATTCTATGTCAGAACCTGATAAAGTATACCTTCTGTCCATCCTTTTATCCACAGGAGGTATAGAATGAGGATTTTTTAAAACTTTTACTGTTTCCTGAAAGATTTATGAAGGGGAATAGACAGTCTCTTAGATTCTGGAATATCCATCATTTCTACATAATCAGGCTCTTCCTGATCATCCACAGCTTCCTCAACAGGAAGCTGAAGAGTTTCAGCAACCTTCTTGTAAAAGATGAAATGAGCAGGGGACTCAGAAAGCCTAGGGGTGAAACCCCTAAAGGTCTGTCTGGGGAGGTATTTGGTTCAATAGAAGCGTCCAGATCTTCCAGACCAAAATCACTCTCTTCATACTCTCCTTACACCCCCACCCCACGGTTCATAAATTCCTTAAATCATAATCCTGAACTGGTGGGACCTGGTGAACCGAACGTCTCCCAGATGGAGTCGGTTCAGGAACCGGGGAAAGAGACTGGACAATTTGGATTGCTTTGGCTATCTCTTCCGCTGTTGGGGAAAGGACTTTTTCCACAGCAGCAGACTTTCTAGTCCTTTTTGCAGGAACTGGCTCCTCGGAGCCAGCTCTTCGTTGCCGAGGAAGTCTCGCCCTGGTCAGAGGGCACTCCCTCAGGTTCGGTTGGCACCGAACTGGGCCGGCCATCTGGGTCAGCGGACTTTTTGGCCTCTTTTTCCCTGAGCCTACCAACTCTCTTTTCCACGGTGGCAGCAGGGAAATTCTTGCAAATCTGGCAGTCTGAATCGAGGTGGTCAAACCCCAGGCAATAAACACAAGTGGTGTGAGGGTCAGCCTTGGCAAAGGCTTCCCCACAGACATCGCAGTGCTGAAACCCAGTGGGCCCGGTTTTTCTTTTGGGTTTCTCAGACATTATGCCAGCCTAACCAAAACTTGCCCGTTTATGGCAATCCGCCAAGCAAGACTCTCCTATCGGTTCCCAACCGTGTCACGGGCCGTGGAAAAAAACGTAATGAAATCCATTTTTTTTAGAACCGATAGGAACCGGGAACCGCACTCTAAAAAAAGGACTAGCAATTGAAAATGCAACCTAATCGGTTCAAACCGGACCGATAAATGTTTTACAAGTTCCACAAAGAATTCGTATGTAAAAACTATCTATTACTTACGTTACCACAGACAGAGCTTGAACCGAACGGTTGCGGTTAAATTCAGATGAAATTAAATATTTTAAACTATTTTAAACCGCGAAATGAACCGAGCAAAAGGAGAAATCTCCGGAGCGACTGTTCAGTGAGGCGGAGTAAAGAATCTGACTGTTTCGGTTTGAAAGCAAGCAGACAGAGCTTCCTTAACCGAGCTCGCGCTCAAGATTCCATGCCTTGCATGGAAGTTAACTATTTCACCTCCGGAGCAGTTCTAACCTGCGGTCATACTGCAATTGTCATAGTATAGCAAGACTTCATGTTGGTTGAAAACTTTTAGTGCCAGCCGCACTGCTCTGAGTTCCGGCAGATTTATATGCTAGAGGGACTCTGCTTCTGACCAGGTACCCTGAGTTGTGTGCTCCCCTAGATGGGCACCCAGCCCAGCAGGGATGCATCTGTTGTGAGGATTAGTGAAGGATCCTCCTTCTGGAAGGGGACTCCTTGTCTTAGGTTGGATTCCTTTTCCCACCACAAGAGGGCTTGTAACAGGGGCCTTGTCACTGGAATGAGTTTTGAAAAGTTTTTTTTTTCTGACTCCAATGAGTCCTGAGGTGAAACTGGATGTGTCTCATGTGAAACCTGGAATCCTGCACTGTACCTGTGGATGCAGCCATATGACCCAAGAGCTGCAGAAATTGCCTGGCTGTTTTTTGACCGTGCAATCTGAAAGAGTTTGCTATGGTCTGAAGACTCTGCACCCTGTCTACTGGTAAAAAGGCCCTGGCCTGTAGGGTGCTGATCTCCACCCTTATGAACTGTAAAGTCTGTGTAGGGGTGAAGACAGATTTTTTCTGGTTTACTATGAAACCCAGGGACTCCAAAAGATCCTGTGTGAGCTTTAGAGAGGTTGCAACCTGCTCTGGTGATTTGCCCACTATCAGCCAGTCGTTCAGGTATGGAAAGACAGTCACTCCCTGTCTTCGAAGAAATGCCACCACAGCTGCTAGGCATTTTGTAAACACCCTTGGTGCAGAGGAAAGGCCAAAGGGTAGGGTTGCAAACTGATAATGACCTGATGGGAGTCTGAATCCGAGATATTTTCTGCAAGATTCCTTTATGGGGATGTGGAAATAAGCGTCCTGTAAGTCCAGAGATGCCAGCCAGTCCCCTTTTTGGATTACTGGCAGAATCCGAGCCAAAGTGACCATTTTGAACTTTGGTGCTTGTTTAAAGCTCTGAGATCCAAAATTGGCCGCCACTCCCCATTTTTCTTTGTTGTTAGGAAGTATCTGGAGTAAAAACCTCTTCCTCTCAGGGTTGTAGGGACTTGTTCCACTGCTTTGAGCTGAAGCAGCTTCTGAACCTCTGCCTCTAGCAACGAGATTTGTGCTAGGGGTGGGAAAGTGGAAACCCTGGGGTGTCTTCGAGGAAGAAATCTGAACTGCAAAGACAGACCTTTGCCCACTACCTCCAATACCCACTTGTCTGTGGTGATTGTTGACCAGAGGGGGAGGAAATGGGACAGTCTGTCTACAACAGGTAGGGAGGAGGCGGCTTGCATCTCAGGGGTTCTGTTTAGGCTGGGGTTGAGGTTGTGGCTGAGCCCCTCGCCTAGAGCCCCTTCTACCCCTATCCCTTGAGTAGCCCTGTGGGGGGTACTGCTGGTATTGGGGCATGGCTACTGGCTGGAAAAAGGGTCTTGATAAAAAGGAACGACCCCTAGCCCCCCTTCCACAGGGCCTAGTGGATGAGGAAGCTCTGTCTCTAGCAGAGTTACTTCTATAAGTAGCCTTATATTCGTCCACTTTTTTCATATAGGCCACTGTGGACTCCCCAGAAAGGGCATTTCCCTCTAATGGGAAAACCAGGGCCTTTGACTGGGTATCCTGAGTGAGGTTTGTAGCCCTGAGCCAAGCAAACCTCCTCTGAGCCACTGTATTAGCCATTCATCTGGCTGCAGTGTCATTCAGGTCAGCAGCCATCTGGAACTGGTACTTGGCCGCCTCTAGCCCAAACCTGGCAGTTTAAGTCAGGTCATCTGACAAGGGTTGGGTGGCCTTCATGGACATTGCCAGTACCGACTGCCACAGGGATTTCTGATACTGGGCAGCATAAGCTTGAAAAGTGGCCTGTCTCATGGCCAGCAAGGCTGATAAATAGCCCTTTTTGGCCATACTGTCCAGTTTTTCTGGAGTCCTTGTCCGGTGGGTGTGAGGACAGAGGGACTTAAGCCTTATCACAGGCAGTTTGCAGTATTACCCCTTGATGATCAGGGTGGGAAAAAAGGAAGTCAGCTCCCTCCCTCCCTGTTGAGCTGGTATTTTTTATCTATTTGCTTGTCAATAGGAGGAACAGAATTTGGGGTTTGGAGGAGCTTCATAGCATCCTTTTTGAAGAATTTATACACTGGGAGGAGGAGGAGGGCCTTTTTGGGTGTTAAACCCATCATACTGAGGTACTCAATCTCCTCCTCATCCTCACCCTGCTCTGTTGTGGCAATATCCAGAGCATCTGCCATTTTCCTTTCAAACGAAAAATGAGAGGAAAAATCCTCAGACACTCCGGGAGGCGAGCCAAATTCCTGCTCAGGGGAAACCTCTGGGGGAATAGGTTCGTCCTCCTCGTAAAGCTCAACCTCTTCAAAATAGTGTTGCTCCGGATCAGGGGGCAACACAATAGCAGCAACCTGGGGACCCTGGGAAGGGGCAGGAGGCTGAGGGATGATGCTCTGCAGAGCCTGAATAATTTTAAATGCCTGTGCTATATCCTGAGCCGAAGGCATTACAGGCTGCTGCGCAGAAGTCCCTGGTTTAGCAGGAGAGGGTTCTGCATGTTTGAGCTTCTTTAATTTCTTTGAGGGAACCGGAGAGTCAGCCGGTTCTTTCCCTCTTTTGGCCCCTTTTTCGCCCATATCAGGGGCAAGGGTAGAAGCACTGGTTAATTCAGCCACAACAGACTGGGGTGTCAGCTGGTCAGTGCCTGAGAGACCCCTTGGAAACTTTTTATTAAGCCTTTCAAGGCGCTTCTCAACAGTTTTTTCTGGGAATGTTTTACATATATCACATTCGTGGTCCAAATGTTCAAAACCCAGACAAGCCACACATAAGGTGTGCTTGTCTGCCTTGGCAAACACATCTCCACACTTCAAACAGTTTTTAAAACCAGGCTCCCCGGTTCTCTTTTTAGGTTTCTCAGTCATGGTGAAAGATAAAGTGAAAAACCTCCAACCGCTAAATACCAAAGCTAATGCGGTAATTTAAACAGCTTTTTTTTTTTTTGCGGTCAGTTCCTGAACCGATAAGGAACCGATGGAACCGAGGAGGAGATGAAAAAATGAACCGGTTCAGCTGTTCTGTAACTGATAAAAAGCGGTTACAAATAAAATCTTTTAGGACCAAATTTTAATGAAAATGAATAGGTTCTTTAATCAGAGAACCGAAACTAAGTTAAAACTAACTCGGATCCCTCACGGTTATACCGAACCGCGAGGAACCAAGAAAACAACAATTTAAACAATAATAACTAACAATTAATAGAGGCAGTAAAAGAAAACTAAAAATACTTGTGGTTTTTATGACTTTTCTTTCTTCTTTCACGCGAAAGAGGGCGACAGAGACTCCGAGCGACCAGACTTTCAGGTGGAGAGAAAAATCTGAAGGGTTTAGAACACTACAGTTGGTAGAGGCAGTATTTGAAAGATGCTCACGGGCAAAGAATTCCATCATTTACATGTGTTCCATCTCTCCGGGCAGTCCAACCCATCAGGATGACTGCACAAAGTTATGAATGGTCTGAGCATTACTGGGGTTAGAAATAACATTACCTTGTTTTTTTGTAGTTTAGAATGAGTTTATGACTTGTGAACCAGGACTCAGTCTCGGGGAGGACCACTGAAGACTGCATTCAGGGGTCAGGGTGACGAGAGAAGATGACAGCATCATCTGCATAAAGTAGCATCTTCCCAGAACAGGCATGGGAGAGAGAATTGATGAAAAGGCTAAAAAGAAGAGGGCCCAATATTGAGCCTTGAGGAACGACTGGTAAGGTGGAGGAGAGAGTGTCATGAATTTTTACACGCTGGGGTCTACCACTTAGGTAGTTAAGAGAACCAGGAGGTGGCTTCTTGGAAGAGGCCAAGCGATGGGAGGGAGCCAATGAGAAGTGAATGGTTTAACGTGTCAAAGGCTTTGGTTAGGCCTATCTACACAGATCCAACAAGATGGCCACGGTTGAGGGTTTTAATTATGAAGTCAGTGTATTCCAGAAGAGCTGTGGTGGTACCGTGACCCTTTCAGAAACCATGTTGTTGACAATGTTGCAAGTTATGATTTGAGAGGTATTCAGAGAGTTGGTTGGAAACGATCCTCTCAAGGGCTTTGGAGAGGGGAGTGAGAATAGAGATGGGACGGTAGTTACTTGGAGAGGTTCTGTCACCCCCTTTAAATATGGGAGTTACCACTGCTAGCTTCCACTGGAAAGGGAATCGACCTAAACAGAGTAAGAGATTAATTTCTGTTCCAATGCCTGCTCCTTATCGTTTGCAGGGGGAATGGCAGGGATATATATTTTTTTTTCTTTTTGCAGGCACTGGTTTCAGTATCTGCTCTGAGGCTCTTTTATCTACATTTCTCTAGGACCTAGGACCCTCACCCAAGTACATAAACAGTTACTGAGGGCCGAAATGAAAATAATTGTACCCTTCCATGTAGGCAATAATAAACATGATGCCTCAACTTCTATGTATATGAAGGTTGTAAATACTGCAATAATATTATGTAACACATGTAGGTTCTCTGTGAACAATTGGAATCTATATATTGCGTCGAACATGTTGCTGTAAGATTGTTTTTTGTATCCTGTTTATCATTTTGTATACTGCACCTTATTGTATGTATGTATATTTGTCCTTGACCACAGCAGGTCCACCTTGTAAATGAGCTTGCTCAATGGTGATCGCCTGGATAAATAAAGATTTGATTTTGATTTGATTTGATTTCTGCCATTATTGCAATCAGGGCTTCCTCCTTTCAGACACCCTGGTAACTTTACCATGCCTTTCAGATGGCTGAGCAGCTTTATCCTTTCTTTCTGTCCCTTCAGACAGGGACTGCTGCTTATGGGGAGAACCCTCTGATGCATGCTTTCCTAATATCACTGGGAGCTCCCTCCGAGCCTTTTGTATGTTTTGGTGACAGAGGCAATCTGAGAAGCTATAAGTGCTTCACTTTGTTTCGGCCCTTTTCATTTGTGTTTTAGGGAAAAACTAAACAGTGGTCACAGTTTTAAAACTGTGATCTGGACTAGATTCATCAAACAATGCTCATGGCAGTCTGCCTTTGCCAGGAGCTTAAAGCAAGATCTGCAATTTTTCAAGTCCTGTGCACCCGGTTTTCTTTTTAGGCCCATCAGTCATTCTAAATATTCTGATCATGCCGGAGAACAAATTATGGTTCCTGTTACTTAAAAACTTTTAAAAACAGCATTTCGAGCCAAAATAATAAAAACGGGTTAAGCTTTTCACACAAAAGGTGGTCAGTCCCCTCAGGCAGGAACCGTGTTTTGGGGTGGCCTCCTCTGGTTTCTGGGAACTGATTGGGAAGCTCAGAAACTGCAGCTTTTATCAACTTTAAAAAAATCAACACCCTAACTAACTCAGAATTATCGTAAAATAGCTCAAACAGTAAAATTATAAAACGCTATATTCAATAAAAAAATAAAGTAGACCAGAAGGATGAAAATATATTCGGGATGACTACTCTCTTCAAGTGGAGAAACAAATCTGGCATCGAGCCAGTAACAGGAGCATGACCACACTGCAGAGTTGAACTTAGTTCCAGGTTCCACTATTTGCTAAATTCTATTCTCCAGGGCGCCACTCAAAGGTGGCATTTATTGTTGGATTCCAGTTGTTAGAATCAACACTTCAGCATGACTCTGATAACATCCTACGCTGGTTCCAAGAACACAAACTTTAGCTCAATGCCAAGACGACAGTGTCCATGATCTTTGGCACAACCCATAAGCTTACCAGGCACCCATGCCCCTTGTCTTTTAAACCCTGGATGGCACTCCCCTCGAGCTCGTTCCTAACTTCAAGTATCCAGTTTTGTGGCTGGATGGAAGACTTGACCTCTCCATCCATATTAATGCCATTAACAAAGTTCCACTCCAAACTCAGTGCCTTTTACCACAATAAGGATTGCCTACCACTCCCAGTCTGCCAGAAAATACTCATCAAGACGGTGCTTCCACTGTTTGTCTATGCAGACATAATAAATGGTGCTGCCCCTTCCTCCTCTCTTGCCAGACTGGGTACTCTTTGCAATGCTTTTTGCCACTTTTCTGCTATTGCTCCCTTTCATATCCATCTCTGCTCCCTTTACACTAATCTATCAATACCACCTCTTGCCTCCTGCCACCTCATTTACTGTGCTCCATTCAGGTTCTTGTCTTTCCCTCCTTACCTCTCTTCTCTCCTCTCCCCCAACCCCTCTTCCAGTTATACACTTTTCCCCAGGGATCCCCACCCTCTCTACTCCCCTTACACCAAATCTGCTGGGCAATCCTTCTTTCTAACTTTGACTACCGTTTCGTCAGTACTGCTTAGTAATGTAAACTAACGATTGACTCCTAATTTGACATCTGTATACTGCTGTTTATTAAACATTGGAAGCTCGTATGTGCCGGTATACTGTTTTATTTACATTAACTGCACCACTGAATGTACTTGTTTTTCCCATTCCTATCCCCCTGGACCGCACCTGGAAACAAACATTGGCTCAGTATGCCTTTCCCGGTTACCAGTTTTTAATAAGTAAATAAATCTGTCCCACCCAAGTTTAAACCCTGTCACTCACAGTTTAGTTTCAACCAACTTTCTAGGCAGTCTGTTCTGTTCATCCACCTCTGATTTCCCACCTCCCTCCTGAATCCCTCCCCAACCAGTCTTCAATCATTTCCTCTAGTCACTGTGCACTTGTTCCTTGAAAACAAGTCCCTACAATCCTCCATAATGATTGCCTGCAAGTACTTATGTATCTCAGGCATGGTTGCTAGTGTATAGATGTTAAAGTCTGCCTATCTTTCCTTACACGATCTTCCATGCTGTCTCATGACTTTTGGGGCCCTTCTTGGTATGGTTTTGGTGGTTCCCGACTTTCCAGAGGTGAGGGTGCCAGAACTGCACATAGAACTCCAGATGCAGTCTTACCAGGGACATGTACAGGGGCAGCATCACCTCCTTCTTCCTACTATCAAATCCTCTTCCCACACAACCCAGCATCTGTTTGTATTCCCATAGGCTTTACCACACTAAGCAGTGGAAATGAGTCCGAAGGTTCCATCCATCAACGTGCATCACTTTGCACTTTTTTCCACTGAACTTTACCTGCCATAATCTGGGCCACTTTTCCAATTTTGTCGGGTCTCTTCTCTTCATCACTCTCACTCCTTAGATTCTAAGATTTTAGTGTCATCAGCAAAAACACTTTGTTTTGGATGCCTGCTCCTACATCAAAAATGAAAATACTGAAGAGAATAGGTCCCAGCTACACCTCGCTCACAACTCACCTGGGCTCTGAGTGTGCCCTACTGACCACCACTGCAGGGGTCACTTTGCAATGGCGCACCTGGGAATATGATGGCCCAGCTGCACTGCACCCCAGAGACTGCACTAGCCCTGATGTAGTCCTTCTTCACTTTCATTTTTCCTTATCTATTATGCATTTCTGGAGGCAGTATAGTGTAGTGGTTAAGGGCACTCGGCTGCAAAGCTGGAGACCTGGGTATGAATCCCCTCTGCTACCAGTTGCATACTGTGTGACACTGAGAAAGTCACAACTTCCCTGTATTCCCAGGTGGCACCTGGAAACAAGCTCTGGCTTAGTGTGCCACTCCTGGTTAACCAATTCCATTTTTACCTTTTCTCTCTGCTCTTGATTTTCTTGCAGGTTTGTTTTTTTTTAATTAAAAACTTTGGAAATTACCTTTTGAGCACAAGTGCTTATTTACAGAGGTTCCATATCAGACAAATACTTGCACAAAGCAAATACAATAGGGTCGACCTGCTGGCGCAGAGGCAGGGCGTCTATCTGCGGTGCTGACGTCCCAGGTTTGGTGACAAACTCGGGAGTCAGAGGGCCAGCCCGGGGGAGAAGGATCCAGCATCCTAAGGACTGTTCTTCTCGAGGAGGGAACAGTGTCCAGCACTTTAGGACCCCTAATGGTGGCGGGGCTACTAGGCAGGTCGGTGCCATTATCTTGGTGGGGGGGCAGTTGCTGAACGGCATTGCACGTCCCCGACCACGAGGACACAACCATAAAAAGCCAGCCCCAGGCATGGCGCCTGCTCTGATGCAGTCTCCACTGCCTTGGCGCCATTGGGGAGGCCTGCTCCCATGGCCTGACCGAGAGTAAGCGAGGGACAGCCTGGCCCTGGCCTGCACGACGGAGTAAGCCTGGGGATGGGGGATGGCAGGCAGGACAGGGCTGATATTCGAATGGAGGATCAGGGTGGGGGGCAGGCAAAAAAATACAAAATAAAAAAAAAATACAATAAGCAAATTAATAGGAAATGCAGTAGAGTCTGGTTCAAAGCACCTAAGGCATAACAGTTGCATACAGTTTTGAAAAACAAAATCCAAACAGATCATTGGGTACAAAAGGTCACAGGTTATGTACAGAGAGAAACCAAATAAAACTTTTTAATCAGCTGCACTGGACTTTACAGAGTATCCATTTGTAATTTTGCTCCTGCATGCTTCCTCATGCCAACTTGAAGGTTTTTATTTTATTTTCTGCAGTCTCCTCTTCAATTCCATGAACAGCCCATGATTCACACTCCACCTTCCGGCGTCCAGCTTCAAAATTATAGATCCGCATCGCCCTTCCCCAGTTTAGCTCAACGAATAACCCACTTGCAGGTTTTCTTCCTTCCCCTTCCCGCCCACCTGCCTCAGTGAATGATGCGCTCGCATATCCCTCTGACGCTCCCCTTCCAGTGCATTATGCACCATCAGCCGCCCTTAGGTATAAGGTAGCGCCCCCACTTCAGCGCATGGAACGCTTTCTGTTTTTAGACTTTTTACAGACCTCCCCTGCCTCAGGCATGGTGTGTGCGCACATTACGCAGGCTCACTACTGCCACTGCAGCCAAGCCGGCACACAGAAGCTTGCATTTCAGGAATGGCTATATTTAGAACCCTGGGCTAGACGGCACTAGCCGAGCCAGGAAAGTTAGGAGATGATCGCACTGGCCAGAGGCAGTTTGCACTATGCCCCGGGCCAGTAAAAT
The DNA here is from genome assembly GCA_016271365.2 of Neoceratodus forsteri. NCBI lineage: Eukaryota > Metazoa > Chordata > Ceratodontiformes > Ceratodontidae > Neoceratodus > Neoceratodus forsteri. Next base: position 499,222,258 of record CM028129.1, on the reverse strand, counting down.
AACATTAAGATCGACCCCTGCACTAACAACCACCCTTGCATCCTGCCCCTCAACCAGTTCCTCATCCCCCTGGTCAATCTGTCACCTATCCCCAGGTCCCCCAACATTTTTTGTAGCCTTATCTGTAGAACGGAATCGAGGACCATGCTAAAGTCGAGGTACAACACCATCCACTGCCAGGCCTCTGTCCACCGCCTTTGTGATTCAATCATCAAAGAAGTCGAACAAGTCAATCCGTTCCTTAATGATGGTTTTCAGATGCATGAATACAACTGATGTTAGACTTACCGGTCTGTAATTTACCAGATGAATAAGAAAAACCGAATTCAGGAGATCAGAATGGTGTAACAAAACACACACAAAAAAAGTGATTCCTTACCATATGTGAACATGCGCGGGGAAGTGAGTTTAATGGTGGTTAGAGCTCCCAGGTGGTTCAACACTGCACATCGGTAGCCATTCTTCTGAGCATAATCAACAAAGGTACGAATATACTGCTTCTCACTGTGATTGGCTATTCCAGGGCAAATGACAATTGTGACATCATCTAAAGATTGAAGATAGCGGCACATCAATATAAAAATAAAAAGGCAAAATATATTGACATAGTAGTTATTTCTGAGCAGTACTCCAAGATATGCCACATTTGTACCCAAGGCAAGAACTTACAAGTCCTGACTGTTCCACTGGACATCAGCAGAAATTTGATGGGAAAAATCATATGTTCAGCCCCTGATCAAGAGATTTACAAGCTAAAAATGTTCTTCTTACTTGGCTGGTCTGGATGATCCTGCTGTCCCCATGTCCCCCGAACATTTTGCAATCCATGCTGTTGCTCAGGTCCCATCCCCCCACATTACATGCCAGCCACAGGAATGTAAGTCTTACAACTTGATATAACATATATATAATAGATAACCCACTCTGAGGTGTGCGGTCGCGCTCTGATATACGCACACCTTGGTGTGCGTGTAACCCCCCCTGCAAATGGGGGTTCCCAAAAGACTTCCAGGAGCTTGCTTGAATGCTCCAAGCCTGAATGGTGTTTGGCGTTTAAGCCATTTATCAGTGAGTGTTTTTAGAACCTCTGGTACTGTCTCTTTAAGAGCTGTCTGCTTGCAGACATAATTAGTTGTATGGGGGACTGTGTGCTTCTCTGTTTGAGTACCACTCGAACTGCTGCCAATTCACTCCATTTTGCAGTCACTAGAGTGCAAAGGAACCTATCTGAAGGGTGTAACTGTTTGCCAGAAATCATTTAGAGTAATAATGAAAATACAGTTTGTCTAACTTGCTTTCTTTGCAGTCAGAACTGTGTTTGCCTAGTTCCCATTCTAGTTTTGAACTGCTGAACTGGACCAATCAGTGTGGGGTAAGCTAGCTCTAAAATGGTGCCTTGGACGAATCAGAACTTGGACTCATAATCTGAGCCAGCCACAAGAGGATTGTATGGGCAGTGACTCTGGGAGATGTAGTTTAGACTTGGAGCCTTTTGGACCAACAGCAGCAGTCTATTGTGAGTGACAGCCAATCCAGTCAAGAACTGGGAGGAACTCAAAGGAAGTGCCCGGTTTTGTCTGTTGGAGTTTCAGTTTAGATCTGGCAGTGAAGGGAAAGAAACCCTGTGCTCCTTCAGTGCAGTTTCAGTCAAAAAACGTGTGTAAGGCCCAGAGTTCCGGTCTGCAGCTTGTGTAACTGCTTGTTAGGACTGAATCCGTCCTGTGAAAAGAATCAAAGGATCTCTGAAGAGTAGAAACCAGGCTCACCCTGTAGAAGACTGGAGAAATTGTTGAATTGCACTCGGTCTGTCAGGAACTGAATCTGCTGTGTGTTCTCCCGGGTATTGTGCAGTAATTGCGATCGGGATAGAGAAGCAGCCTGCCTGGTATAGTACTTTCTTTTTTTACCATATAAATGTGTGAAGAGTCTCGTGGAGCTCAAGAGTAGCCCTGCTGACGTTGAAGGACTCTATCTTGTTTGGAGGTCGTGAGTACTAATTCAGGGTCGCTCCCTGTTGAATTGCCACATTAAATCCAAATGGAATCACTGTACTGCTGACTGTTTAAACTAATTTTTCTTTCACTGTGTGAAAGGGCCTACCAGCTGCCACGGTTTGGACTAGCCACTAGGGCTTGGGTACCCAGGGACAGTAACTGGTAGGGATAGGCCTATGCACAGAGCCATAGGTAGATAGTAAAGTGATAAGCTAATTAACCTGATTTCCCCTGTCCTTGTTATATCCCCTAAATAAATCAGAGCTGCTTGTTTCAGCAAAGTTATACTTCCTGAGGTATTTGTCTATGTTAAAGTACTGTACTGTGATTGTTGCACTGTATCTTATTTCACAGGAGGTCCCAGTGCCGGAACTAGTCCTGGGGGTAAGTGTATACTGTGAAGGTAATTCTGATATATTGTGTGGGCCACTAGTGGGAAGAAAGGGGGGTTGCAGTGTCCCAGAGGGCTGTGACAAAGTAAGTTTAACTATTGCAAACCCTGACCTCTGGGTGGAGGCACCCGCCATTGGATCCAGGCCCCTCAACCTGTTAGTGGCAAATCAGGCAGGGGTAGTAGCCCCTGGGATAGCGCCATCTAGGGGTTACATCGTGGAGGCTCACCGCTGAGATTGTGTGTCCTCTAGTGGCCATATTTACGAACCACTGTTAAGAAAAAATGGGTACCCCGACAGAAGTGGCTGTGCACCGGCTGGTGGAGTGGTGTACTGGGGAGGAGATTGACCCCCAAAATGCTATGCTTATCCTGGACATCCCCTGGGTATCATCACGGACACTGTACAGGAGTACTTTCAAGGTGGAAGGTTTACAAAACCCTGTGGTGGTGGGTCGGCATGCTAATCTGCTCACCCACACTTTCCTGGCCCTAGTAGAGTTTAAGGATCCCATAGATAGCTCCAAAGTGCCACAGACCATTACCCCAGAGGAGCCCTCACTTCCGGAGAGTGATAACTAAGTACAGTAAAGACCCGTGGGGAATGAGCCCCCACCACTGTCTGAAACTTTTGAGGAGAAATTTGCTAAATGGTTGCTGGGGGAAGGGAAAACTGTGGAGGACTTGAAGAAACTATTCTTGCCACCTGGGGTGTTCCTCCCCCAACACCCTCTCCCGCTCCAGTACCCGTAATGGTGGCTGAACCAATGCAGACTCCTATTTCTGCACCTGCCATTAGTCACGATTCTTACCGAAGGTTGAGGATCTTCTCTGGCACCCTCCCCACCCCCCAAGGGGAGGATGACTGGGAGACCTGGATAGACTATGTTGCCCCCCAAGTGCTAGAATGGCAATGCTCGGAAGCCGAAAAGCGAAAGAGGGTTAGTGAGAGCCTCCGAGGTCCTGCCCTGGCTACCATCCGTGCTAAACGGGCCAGTAACCCTGAAGTGACTGCACAGGCCTATCTTGAGGCCTTGGAGAATGTGTATGGGAGCCCAGATTCTGATGAGGATCTATGGTGGAGAGTAGAAATGCACAACAGTACCAAGGGGTTGTTGTCTGTGTATGTATCTCGGCTGGAAAAATTGTTGCAAGAATGCCTCAGAAAGGGTAGTTTGCCAGCGATTGAACTAGACCGAACCAGGCTGGACAGGATCTTAAGTCTGCCCCTTCTCAGAACTGCTGTTGCTTCAGTTACACCTGGCAAATCGACTGGAATCCCACCCTCCTATGATGAGTTAATGAGAGAATTCGAGGAGTTGAAAACGGCGACCTCGGGAGGACCTGCACCAATAGCTGCGGCTACGACCTGAGTGACTGAGGGTGGCCCATCAAGTGAAGTTCAGGGGCAGAGGCTGGCAGTCAATGAGTGCTCTGACAAGGAAAAAGATATGCCACAATGGGGCGAACTGTTGAGAGAGATCCGAGAATTCAAAAACAGTCCCTTTATGAGGCCACGCCTGCAAGTCGGCCCTGACCTATATCCGACTGCATCTGCTATGGGGTGAGGTACCCACCCATGTATCTTCTGCTGATAACAGCTCCAAACTCAATTCCTTGACCATGGAAGTGGAGAAACTGACGGGATGTCTCCAAATGCTTATCACGCCGCAGACAGAGATGGCACAAGGTTTCCAGTTAGTAATACCCCCCTGGCTCCCAGTGTGGCCTCGGCCAGCTCAAACTCCAGAAAGTATGTTTTGCTATAATTGTGGAAGGATGGGCACATGAAAAGGGAATGCCGGTCCCCAAAGGCACTGACAAAGTTGCATATAGGCTACAGGAGAGCTTCGAGAACAAATCAGTGGTTAAGAGGTGCAGAAATGATCCCAGTGAGGGCACCAAAAATGCTAACTCACGTCCCTTTGTGGCAAGGTCAGTTGCCCAGGCCCCACTATCGCCTCTCAGACTGGTCCAGAATAGTGGGTCCCTCCATGGAGACCACTGTAAAGGTGAATGGAGTGTCTACAAGAGCTGTATTAGACAGTGGCTCCCAAGTGACAATTATGTTCCAGGATTGGTATCAGAAGCATTTGTCAGGCGTGCCCTTACAACCATTAGAAGGACTGCATGTATGGGGTTAAGTGAGAGGCCTACCCTATTCGGGTATATCCAATTGGCTGTCTTTCCCCACCTCCGTGGCTGGAGTGGCGAACAAGTAGAGACTCTAGCCTTAGTGTGTCCCCCACTGGACTGTATGATGGTGTCCCTTTGTTGATTGGAACAAATGCTCATATGTTCGGAAGGCTGGCACAGTTGTGTTATGAAAACAGGAGTCAAAAACTAGTAGAGCTTTAAGAGTTCCAGCTTTAATTAAGAAGGCCTATGAGGAAGAGAAGCTGAAAAAATAGAACCAGAGGAACCGGTCGAATTGTATGGAAGAAGGATCCTGAGTCTCTGATCCTGGCGCCAAATGCCCAGTGTACCTTACAGGGAGAGGTCCGTATCAGAAGGATGTTAAGAATAAAATATTAATGTTGGATGCACCAGCGATGGAAAATTGCCAGAGGGACTGCTGGTCAAGCCTAGTATTTGCCCGCTAGAGCCCATGCTTATGCCAGAAGGGTAATGGTCCAAGTTCATAATGTGTCTGAAAGAGACATTCGAGTAAATAGAGGTTGCATCCTGGCTAATGTGCATTGTGCAGACACTGCAGTGCTACCCAGCAGCAAGAGTTTGAGGAAGAATGACAGAGTACGCCTGACTTGTTTGATTCGCGACTCCCGTTGCCAGCTGAATGGAAAGTGAGGATCAGTGAAGCTTGCCCAGAGAGACCAGGTGTTTTCTTTAAAGGAATGGGACGTGGGATGCGTGCAAGGAGCTGAGCACAATATCCGCTGCATGACGAAAGACCATTTCGTGAGAGGTCTCGACGCCTGGCACCTGCTGACATAGATGATGTGGACGGCATCTGCAAGAGATGTTAGCTGCTGGTGTAATACAAGAATCCAGAAGCCCTTATGCTTCCCCATTGTGGTAGTGAGGAAAAGAATGGGACAGTAAGGATGTGTGTGGATTATCGCACCTTAAACCGCGGACTATCCCTGATCAGTACACAATGCCCGCATTCAGGATGCTTTGGACTGCCTAAACGGGAGCAAGTGGTTCTCTGTGTTGGATCTCGCAGTGGTACTACTAGATCCCGATGGCCCCAGAGGACCGTGAGAAGACAGCCTTTATCTGTCCGCTTGGCTTCTATGAATTCATGAGGATGCCTCAAGGGATTTCAGGTGCCCCAGCCACTTTTCAACGATTGATGGAGCGTGCAGTGGGGGACATGAACTTACTAGAGTGCCTGGTATACCTAGATGAAGTTATTGTGTTTGGCAGCTCACTGGAGGAACATGAGAGCAGATTATTTAAGTATTGGACCGACTGGAGGACTTTGGCCTTAAACTGTCCATTGATAGTGTCAATTCTTTCAAACATCAGTAAAGTATGTGGGACACATAGCATCCACCGAGGGAATAGAGACCGACCCAAGTAAAGTTGAGGCCTTGACCACCTGGCCACAGCCCAAAAATCTAAAAGAACTGCAAAGATTCCTGGGATTCTGTGGTTATTATCGGCGCTTCATCAAGGACTATTCAAGAGTGATCCGCCCTTTACTTAACCTTACTCAAGGGTATCCCCCAACCCACAAAAAATACCAAAAGTCAGCGTTCCTCAAGACTGAAAGAGTGTATTTTCATCCGAGTGAAGTATTTGGGGCCCGCTGGACTCCTGATTGTGAGACTGCTTTTCATGAGATCATATATCAACTTACCCATGCTCCAGTGCTGGCCTATGCCAATCCAAGAAAACCTTACGTCCTGCACACTGATGCTAGCTTGCAAGGGTTGGGGGCTGTGTTGTACCAAGAACACGAGAATGGCCTGAGACCAGTGGCCTTTGCCAGTAGAAGCCTGACCCCATCCGAAAAGAACTAACCTGTACATAAGTTAGAGTTCCTAGCTTTGAAGTGGGCTATTGTTGACCAATTCCATGAGTACTTGTATGGGGCTAAATACTAGTAAAACTGACAATAATCCTTTGACCTATGTGCAGACCTCAGCTAAGTTGGATGCCACTGGCCATAGGTGGCTTTCTGCATTATCTACATATGACTATGCTCTCGAATACCGAGCAGGTCTGAACCACATAGATGCTGATGCTCTCTCCGGAGGCCTGTTCTCCAGAATGATTGGGTCCGATTGGCAGAACCTGACATTGGACTCTGCCGAAGTTTGACAGGGAGGAACAAGCGTCCCGCGGACACAGTGGACTGCATGGTGGATTGCTTGGGACCCTCTGAGAATTGCATACCTGCTGCTTGTTGCCACTTTTCTGCAATAGACATTGGTGCACTGCCGCAGCTGGACAATGACAGTATTCAGGCGGCTCAATCCTGCCATCCCATGATCAAAGCAGCTTTAGAAGCCCTCTATGCAGGAAAAGATGTGTCCAAATTACGCTCCACTGATTTGAGAACTGCACTGTTATACAAAGAAGGTCCTAAGTTGAAACTGATCAATAAACTGTTATACAGAGAAACAGTAGACAGAGGGGACAAGTAGACAAACAACAACTAGTGCTGCCCACTGCCTTTCGAGACTCAGTACTGAGGTCCTTGCACAACCACATGGGGCACCTTGGTATAGACAGAACACTTGACTTGGTGAGATCCAGATTCTATTGGCCTAAGATGGGGGCTGATGTGGAGCAACACATCGAACTTGTAGTCGCTGCTTACAGAGGAAAGCTTGCCCCAGGGGCTGCCCCCTTGTTAACATCACCACCAGTCACCCATGGAGCTGGTCTGTATTGATTTTCTGAGTTTGGAGTCAGATCAAAGAAATATCAGTAATGTGCTGGTGGTCACTGACCATTTCACGAGATATGCCCAAGCTTTCCCACCAAAGACCAGAAAGCATCCACTGTGGCCAAAGTCCTTGTAGAAAACTTTTTGTTCACTGTGGGGCTCCACAAAGAATCCATTCTGATCAAGGGAGACTTTGAGAGTCGTCTGATCAAAGAGATGCTTTCTCTGTGAGTGACGAAAGTCCAGAACCACTCCTTACCACCCCAGGGGACCCACAGCCTGAACGTTTCAACCGCACTTTGCTAGATATGCTGGCACCCTGCACCCAAAGGACAAGCCTAGATGGAGCCAACAAATTAGCACCCTGGTACATGCTTATAACTGCACCAAAGTGATGCCACTGGGTTCTCCCCTACCGCCTGATGTTTGGAAGAGAAGCTCGACTACCAGTAGATGTGTGTTTTGGGGTCTCTCCTGATGGGGTTCAAGCTGACAACTATTTACAGTATGTGCAAGTTAAGGCGTCCAGCTAACTCATGCGTACTAACTGGCTCAAACCATGGCTGCCAAAAGAAATTGCCAACAAAGAACGGTATGATAAAAGGTGAAAGCACAGGAACCCCAGGAGGGAGATCGGTATTGCTAAGAAATCTGGGACTGCATGGCAAACACAAGATTGCTGACAGATGGCACCATCTCCTCACATTGTACTGGGCAAACTAGATGATCTGCCAGTGTACAAAGTAAGGCCTGAGAACAATTCAAAGATGTAAAACAATGCATAGAAATCATTTACTGCCCATTGGACAAATCCTGATCGAGTCTGAGCCCCCAGAAGATGCCCCCTCTGGACCAGTGACTAGAGCTGCTGCTAAGAAAAGATCAAGGAAGTCTGCACCTACAGAAGCAGAGTTAAAGTGTTCCCCTGCACAAGTCCCAGTTGAGCATGACTGTCAGTCCATATCAGAAGAAAGTGAGAGTGACTTTGAATACTATCCTTCTTACGAACTGAGTCAATTGTTTCGGGGCAATCCCCTAGTCAATACTGGAGACAAAGCTGGGCCTTCTGACTGTCTAAGCCCAGCTTCATCCCTGGAGCCAATGCTCCCAGAAAGTGAAGTGCAAAGCATCAGATCAGATGAAATGGAATCATTGTGCATGGTTGAACTGTTTGAGCTTTCAGGAAGAAAATGATGGATTGGGGCAGACTGGTGATACACCAGAACCAGAAGAGTATTTTGAGTGCCCTGACAGTCCACTGCCAGTGTCCGAAAGCTCCATGCGAGCCAAATGTTGTGGACTCAGAAACTGTAACTCCTGGAGCTGAAAGTGCCCCAAGTACTAGCCTCTCTACCCCATGGAGACCCCCTGACAAGTGAGGACAATGCTGAAAATGAGGCTCAGAGTGCAGAGACTGTAACAGTTCCCCTAGAAAGACTGGTCGAGCTGTAAAGCCTGTGGTGCACCTCAGTTATGATTCACTTGGGAGGCCTGTGGACTTGCCTCTCAATGTTGTCCATAAAGGAGTGTATGTGTCCCAGCTCATTGCCCAAACTGAGCGTCAGTGCTAACTAAGTTACTTGTGTTGCCCTCTCTATATGGTGCCCTTGCCCGTCCAGCCCCAAGGTAACTGATAGGGAAGGGCCCTCTCTTCAGGTTTCATGTACAAGAGGTAATAATTGAGTTATGGTACAATGTGTGTGTAATACTATGTAAAGAGTGACGACTGCAATGTTTCAGAAATGTGTTCTTGGTAAAATGATATACTGACTGCGATTACATGTGTGAGCCTAATGCAAATGTATATGGTTGCAGTTAAAACTTAGGGTACTTGTGCACAGACGTCAAGCTTTCCCAGACCAGGAAGGTGTAACCCCCTGCAAATGGGGGTTCCCAAAAGACTTCCAGGAGCTTGCTTGAATGCTCCAAGCCTGAATGGTGTTTGCGTTTAGGCCATTTATCAGTGAGTGTTTTAGAGCCTCTGGTACTGTCTCTTAAGAGCTGTCTGCTTGCAGACATAATTAGTTTGTATGGGACTGTGTGCTTCTGTTTGAGTACCACTCAAACTGCTGCCAATCACTCCATTTTGCAGTCACTAGGAGTGCAAAGGGAACCTATCTGAAGGGTGTAACTGTTTGCCAGAAATCATTTAGAGTAATAATGAAAATACAGTTTATCTAACTTGCTTTCTTTGCAGTCAGAACTGTGTTTGCCTAGTTCCCCATTCTAGTTTTGAACTGCTGAACTGGACCAATCAGTGTGGGGTAAGCTAGCTCTAAAATGGTGCCTTGGACGAGTCAGAACTTGGACTCATAATCTGAGCCAGCCACAAGAGGATTGTATGGGCAGTGAGTCTGGGAGATGTAGTTTAGACTTCGGCGCCTTTTTGGACCAACAGCAGCAGTCTATTGTGAGTGACAGCCAATCCAGTCAAGAACTGGGAGGAACTCAGAGGAAGTGCCCAGTTTTGTCTGTTGGAGTTTCAGTTTAGATCTGGCAGTGAAGGGAAAGAAACCCTGTGCTCCTTCAGTGCACAGTTTCAGTCAAAAACGTGTGTAAGGCCCAGAGTTCCGGTCTGCAGCTTGTGTAACTGCTTGTTAGGACTGAACTGGCCCTGTGAAAAGAATCAAAGGATCTCTGAAGAGTAGAAACCAGGCTCACCCTGAGAAGACTGGAGAAATTGTTGAATTGCACTCGGTCTGTCAGGAACTGAATCTGCTGTGTGTTCTCCGGTATTGTGCAGTAATTGCGATCGGATAGAGAAGCAGCCTGCCTAGTATAGTACTTTCTTTTTTACCATATAAATGTGTGAAGAGTCTCGTGGAGCTCAAGAGTAGCCCTGCTGACGTTGAAGGACCCTATCTTGTTTGGAGGTCGTGAGTACTAATTCAGGGTCGCTCCCTGTTGAATTGCCACATTAAATCCAAATGGAATCACTGTACTGCTGACTGTTTAAACTAATTTTTCTTTTCACTGTGTGAAAGGGCCCCTACCAGCTGCCACGGTTTGGACTAGCACTAGGGCTTGGGTACCCAGGGACAGTAACTGGTAGGGATAGGCCTGTGCACAGAGCCATAGGTAGATAGTAAAGTGATAAGCTAATTAACCTGATTTCCCCTGTCCTTGTTATATCCCCCTAAATAAATTAGAGCTGCTTGTTTCAGCAAAGTTATACTTCCTGAGGTATTGGTCTATGTTAAAGTACTGTACTGTGATTGTTGCACTGTATCTTATTTCTACAGGAGGTCCCAGTGCGGAACTAGTCCTGGGGTAAGTGTATACTGTGAAGGTAATTCTGATATATTGTGTGGGCCACTAGTGGGAAGAAAGGGGTTGCAGTGTCCCAGAGGGCTGTGACCAAGTAAGTTTAACTATTGCAAACCCTGACCTCTGGGTGGAGGCACCCGCCATTGGATCCAGGCCCCTCAACCTGTTAGTGGCAAATCAGGCAGGGGTAGTAGCCCCTGGGATAGCGCCATCTAGGGGTTACATGCGTCAACCACCCAAGGCGTGCGTATATCAGAGTGCAACCACACACCTCAGATTGGGTTATCTATCTTATAAAATGGCAAAATTGTTTTGAAGGGGGTAAAAGTGCAGGTGTGCAGTCATGCTCTGATATACGCACGGTCATGAGATGGTGATGGTCCAATAAATGAGCAGCAATTTCCCTACCCATTTTATAAATATGTAATAGATAACCCACTCGAGGGTGTGCAGTCGCTCTCTGACATACACACGCCTTGGTGTGTTGTAACGCACGAGGCCGCAGGCCAAGTGCTGCCTAACCACCCAAGGCGCAAGGAGCATCAGAGCGCGACCACACACCCAGAGTGGGATATCTATCTTATAAAATGGCCACAAAGCTTTTCTGGGTGAGGGTGGAAAAAGCAGTTCCTGTCTCTGGCTGCTAAATAATATGCTGGCAGAGGTTTAAGATAAGGTTGTGTTGGAAAAATAAATAGTTTACTTTATTTCTGTAAAAGAAGGTGCTGTTTGTAGGGAGAGGACAGGGAGCATGATTGGGGAGCACGTTCACTTTACTTGTCAAAATGTAGCAGTTGATAAATAATATGGTGGTAGAGGTTTAAGATAAGTTTGTCTGTGTACAAAATAATAAGAGAAGTTAGATGTTTTGAGCTTATTTCATTTCAGCAAAAGAAAGTTCCCTCCATTTGCAGGGAGAGGGGAGCGACCGTGGAGCACTTTCACTTTCATGGCCGAAATGTTCCGTGACCGAGCGATGTCTAAAGCAGAAAGTCACAACCTGCTACAAGCTCACAGTAAGCCCCTCTCTGCTTAAAGAAGAACAAAAATGTGTCCTTCATGTTATCTTTTCTTACATTTAAGTAACGGAATGAAGCCGCCGACTGTAGGCAGAAGAGAGTGAGCACAGTCCGAGTGAGTCGACAGCTTTACAAGCTAAGATGGAACCCAGACTCTCGCTCTGGGTTCCGTCTAGCTTTCTAAAGCTGCCGGCTCACTCGGTCTGTGCTCACTCTCTTCTGCCTACAGTCGGTGGCTTCGTTCTGTTACTTAAATGTAAGAAAAGATAACATGAAGGACACATTTTTGTTCATTTTTAAGCAGAGAGGGGGTTACTCTGAGCTTGTAGCAAGTTATGACTTTCTGCTTTAGACATCGCCCGGTCACGGAACATTTCGGCCATGAAAATGAAAGTGCTGCACGATCGTTCCCCTCTCCCTGCAAAGGGAGGGAGCTTTCTTTTACTGAAATGGAGTAAGCTCAAAAAATCTAAGTTCTCTTACTTTTTGTGCACAGGGAGGTTTATGGACATCTGCCAACATATTATTTAATGGTATTAAGACTGTTCGGTCACGCTACCTTACAGTATAAAAGTGAAAGTGCTTCTGCTAAGAGACTGTGGAAATGGCAGGCAGGACTAGATTTTAACTTTTTTATTTTTTTTAAATGAATGGCAGGATCAAGCACAACAATGGGTACAGTGTGGAACTAGTATATTTACTAACGCCTGTGGGTGGCAGCTTGAGTGTGCCAGTGGCAGCAGTTGTATGTGTATATAGTGCCTATCTGTTTCAGGTGTGGAGTGATCACACTGCTGGTGAGAAGGTTTTGAGGGCTGGAAAACAGCTCCCACGTGCAGTCGTGGAATAATGCACGGTCATCTGACATGTTTCAGCCAATAAAGATATTGGATTTTCACTGATTTTCCTTACCCATTTTATAAATATATATATACACACACACACATAGTATGTGTGTGTATATATATATATATATATATATATATATACACACACACACTATATATATATATATATATATATATTTATTTATAAATGGGTAGAAAAAAAGAAAAAGTAGCTCATCTAGTGGACAATCATCATCACATGACCATGCATATATCAGAGCGTGACCGCACACCTGCACTTTTACCCCTCCAAAAAAACAATTTTGCCATTTTATAAGATATATAACCCACTCTAGGATGTACGGCCACGCTCTGGTATACGCACTCCTTGGATGGTTGACACGCACACCAAGGCATGCGTATATCAGAGCGCGACTGCACACCTAAGAGTGGGTTAGCAATTACATATACACACACACACATATATATATATATACATATATACATATACAATATATATGTACACACATAGATACACACACACACAGTAACTCAACATTATTACTTACTAATAAAACAGAAGTAGTCATGGATATAGCACACAAGTACCTGACATCGGACCGCGGTCAGGGTTAACAGTTTTGCAGTAATCATAAGACGTACATTTAATGACTGTATTATCATGAACTGCCCTCTTTGACAAGGCAGGAACTAGCACTATCAGCCAGTAACAGGGTTGGGTAAAAACACAATCTCATTTATTATGCAGAGAGAGTTAACTAAGGAGCTATTCTGTTCTCCCTCCTATTCTGTCACTTGTCTATCTCTTTCCTGTCTGATTGCAATATCACATTTTTCTTGTGAATGGGCCACTCTGGTCTCACAGTTTCCCCGTTTCATCCCTTTATTCACTTGTTCTTTCTTTCTCTCTCTCTCTGTCTTTCTTTTCTGTGGTTTAAAATATTTGTGAATTGTTATGTGAAATTGAGATCCCTTGGTTTGCAAATGTAATCATATTTTTGAAATGACTACAGACTGCTATTTGGGTTTAACTGGAACACAGTGGGTTAATCTTCAGGCGCATTTTGACTTCCACAAGCTTGTTTGCAGAATTATCAGCAGGAAAACAGCCCTAGGATAGGATGTTTTAATTGGCTGCACCTGTTAAGAAGACTAATGTACCCTTCAGGCTGCTCATAGAAAAGAAACTGACAAAGTCTTAATACATTCTGTGGAACACAGGCAGTGTCATTTACAAGAACAGGATGCAGAATTTATTTGCCAAGGAAAAACACATTATAAAGACAGCAGTGTTTGGTTTAGAGACAGAACTGGAGATTTTAAAGAAACTCTCAGATGAAAGACTTCTGTTTGTTTGAACTGCCTCTATCAAGAGCTATCATGCACAGTTTGATTTTTATTTTGCTACTGAATAATAAAACACTATTTGCAAATTTTATAACTTTTTCTGGTTTGCCTATGCTACCCAACTTATGCCTCAACAACAGTGATGCAGTACCCATGCACAAGTATGCACCGTGTAAAGCCCACTTCAAAAAACAACTATCATCAAGATATAGGTCAGGGAGCACATGCAAACCAAGAGAAATTATAACATTTTCAAGTATCATTTTATTATCAATAAATAAAATTGTGCAGGATAGCACTTGATACAGGCAGTTCAAACAAACATAAGTCTTTCATCTGAGCCTCTTAAATCTCCAGCTCTATCTCTAAACAAACCACTGCTCTCTTTTTATAAGGTGTTGTCCCCTGGCAATTAAATTCTGCATTCTGGTCTTGTAAATAACACCACCTGTGTTCCACAAAATGTATTAAGACCTATCAATTTCTTTCCTGTGAGCAGCCGGAAGAGTACACTAGTCTTCTTAACAGGTGCAACCAAGTAAGACATCCAGTGCCAGGGCAGATTTCCTGCTAATAATTCTGTATACAAGCTTGTGGAGATCAAAATGCACCTCAGGGTTAACCCCGTCTTCTAGATCAACCCAAATAGCTGGCTATAATCATTTCAACACTATAACATTATACATTTGCAAATCAAGGGATTCCAGTCTCACAAAAAGATTCACAAATACTTTTAACCACACAATAGCAAAGAGAAGAAAGAACCAATACAGCAAGAGAAGGAAGGGAGAAAACAGGAGGGAACTGTGGGGCTGGAATAGCCAAAGGAAGTATGTCACTCACCTACAAAAAAACAATTTGGACAACCCTAAACAATTCTGGTATCACGTCAACAACCTGATCAGGGGTAACACTAAGACTGAACCTGGCCCCATTGAGGTCAATGGTCAGCTAGTGAGCAACTCCCTCAAAACTGCTACTGCCCTCAACATAATCACTTTAGCGCCTCGATGCCACACAAGGTCGGCCTGCCCTGCGACCTCGGCTCCTAATGTTGCTCGAGCCTACTGCCTTGACCGGTCCTTTCTTCCATCTAAGACTGGTGAAGACAAAAGAGGTCCAATCCCTCCTAAGGGCTCTGAAAGACAAAAGCTTAGGAGGTCCTGATGGGATAAACCCTCGGCTACTTATGACTGGTGCCCCATCCCTTACCAGACCCCTGACCTGGCTCATAAACAGGTCACTACTTGAAGAGACTGTTCCGGACCAGTGGAAACAGGCCAACATGGTCCCTATTCACAAGGGTGGCTCCAGGGAAAACATAAGCAATTACAGGCCTATTTCCCCTGCTCAGTACACTTGCAAAGCTACAGGAAAGGTTAGTCTATGGCCAACTCCATGACTACCTGGAGTCCCATCAGCTAATTGTATGTTCACAGCATGGTTTTAGAACTAACCATGGGACTGACACAGCACTCATCCATCTCTCGAATGACTTGCTGAGAGCAATGGATAATGGGACACCCACTGGCGCCGTCTTTACAGACCTGTGCAAGGCTTTCAACCTTGTGGATCACAAACTCCTGCTGCTAAAACTGGATAAAATTGGCCTAGACCCCCTCACCCTCAAATGGTTTGGGAGTTACCTACTGAGCTGATCCCAGAGGGTCATCTGGAAGGGTGCAGCTACGGGTCCTCTATCCCTTACAGAGGGAGTACTGCAGGGCTCAATCCCCGGCCCACTCCTTTCCTCCATATTTACTAATGACCTAAGACTCCACCGGGTGGGAAGCTCGGTCATTCAGTAGGCGGATGACACCGTCATCTACCTATCCCTGGATAACATTGCAGCTCTAGGTCCTCTTCTCCAAGCCAACCGAGCATCTCTCGAGGCCTGACTGAGAGCAAATAGAATGGTCCTAAATGTAGGCAAAACTAAGGTGATGCTATTCGGGCGCAACGCCCTTGGACACGACAGGTCTAAATCTCTGCGACTCACTGTTCTCTTGGGAAACTATGTTGAGGTTGTGTCCTCCTTAAAATACTTAGGTCTAACATTGGACCATTGCCTTACCTTCAAGTACCACATGGATCAGGTCACCAAAATCATACACCGCAAACTTGGTACTCTGTACCGGTTAAAAGACCAGCTCATCCCTGAGGCCAGGACCTCAATCGCCACAAGTGTCCTCCTCCCAACCCTGACTTACGCTGCCCCAATCTTACAGGGCATGGCCAAGCAGGAGGTCACCAAGATGCAAATCCTGTATAACAAGGTAGCCAGGACCACGCGAGAAGGCACTATTGTGACACACTTGCCCAGCTACACTGGCCCTCGCTGACCTATCGTCTCCACTACCCCCCTGCTCTGCTTGACCTTCAAGCTACTCGGCCCTTCAGCTCCACCCAGCATCGCTGGAACTATCACACTCAAACATAACCCCAGGAGCCTATGGACATCTGGACATACACTGCTTAGAGTTCGGTCAGGACCAACGCTGGCTGACAGAGTCGTTCTCCTACTCAGCCCCCTACCTGTGGAACAAACTCCCACCTGGTGCAGGAAGCCTCCTCACTGATGAACTTCCATCAGACTCAAAGCCTATATGTCTGATACTAGCACTTGTCATTGCCACAACTCATGACCCCCCACCACTTGCTTCTATCCTCCTAATATCCAGATCCTCCAAGCACCTTATCAGGTTCCACGGTGCTTCCCTCTAGGCATAGTATCATAGCTAACATTCCGCTGAACCATGCCAGTAGTAAACAATGAGCTTACCATGTAAAATTAAATTTCTTCTGCACTTTTGTTAATTCTGCTGTTAACATATTTGTAAGGACTGATGCATGATGATAACCATGGCTGTAACCTGCTCACACACCTGAAACTACTCTGTAACTCAAGTCTTTCTCTGTATGAAAATATGTATTGTTATCCTGGGTTGCCCCTGAAAAAGGGACCTTCGGGGCTCACTGAGCCTACCCGGTCACCAAATTTTAAATAAATAAATAAAATAAATTCCTAGGTGCCACAAGAAAGGTTTGATTGCACAATGAGACAGGCAAGAAATAGACAAGTGACGGAACAGGAGAGGACAGAACAGATCCTTACTTTTTAACTCTCTCTCTCTCTCTGCATAACAAATGAGACAGGGTCTTACCCAGTCCTGTCACAGCCCCGATCTAGCGGGCGATAGATGGTCAAGAGTCTGATCCACTGCTTTTCTTTTCAGTAGGTTTCTGAATACTGGAGACTAAAAGAGATGGCCCCTTGAGGGCATGGTAGACCACAGTAGAGAATTCTACTGCATAACCAACAGAGGTAATCTTCAGCACGCTCTAATCTGTTGTGGTCTGGACCCATCTACTGGCAAGTCCTGAAGATGTTCCTCAAGGGCTTGTGGGAAAAGACAGGCCTGAGTTCTTCATACAGAGAACAGAAACATAGAATTTGACGGCAGATAAGGACCGCTTGGCCCACCCAGTCTGCCCATTTCCCTACCTAATGGATAAGCTGCAGATCCTAGCTAACCAACAGCCTACTTCTTCCACCCTCCACCTCCGAGAATTACCTTATGTCTGTCCCATGCATTTTTGAATTCCACCATTGTTTTTGACTCCACAACCTCCTCAGGAAGGCTGTTCCATGCATCCACAACCCTCTCCGTGAAAAAATACTTCCTCACATTACCTCTGAGCCGCCCCCTCTAGCTTCAGATTGTGCCCCCTTGTTCTTGCACACCTCTTTTCTGAAAGATGCTACCCTCCTGGACTTTGTTGATTCCCTTGAGGTATTTGAAAGTTTCAATCATGTCCCCCCTCTCCCTCCTCTCCTCAAGGCTATACATATTAAGATCCTTAAGTCTCTCTTGATATGTCTTCTGGTGCAGACCCTGCACCATTTTAGTTACCCTCCTCTGGACTGCCTCCATCCTGTCTATGTCTTTGCAGAGACTGGGTCTCCAGAACTGCACGCAATACTCCAGATGGGGTCTCGCTTCCCTTCCTGCCATCTCTGGAGTGTCTGCGAAAGAAGGAGCCTCTATTCTGGGAGAACTTTAACCAGTGAAGGAATTTCTCCATCAAATTCTGAAAGACTTGAAGGAAACTAAAACAGTCTCCGTTATATTGACTGCGTCCAAAATCACTTCCCCTGGCAGGGTTATCAAGAGTTCTACAGCCCTTTGGAAATGAGCAACTCACCATTTTTGTCTTTAATATATTTTACAATCTTGTCAAACTTAGAACTGAACAACATATCCCCCCAAAAAGGGGCACCATACAAATCCATCTTGGAAGCATGGTTCGCAGACCGGTGCTGATCAGTCTTGCGAACCAGTTGGGTGCGATTCGTGTAATAACGCAGCACCCTGTGAACATCCAAGGTATGCAATAAGGCCTCCCCCTGATCAGAATATTCAGGGAAATAAACAAGTAGGTGGATGGACTGGTTTAGCATGAACTCAGACACCACCTTAAAAGAAGCTTAGGATTAGTATGCAGAGACATCCTGTCTTTGGGAAAACTAAGTAAGGCTCTTTACACATCAGAGCCTGAAGCTTGGAAATCCTCCAAGCTGAGGAATTAGCAACTAAAAAAACACTTTCCACGACAAAAAGCACAGCTCATAACTCGCAGCCGGCTCAAATGGAGGCAGAGTGAGCTTTTCCAACACAAAAAGAAGGTTCCATGGTGGGAAGGGGTCCCGAATGGGAGGTTTCAAATGCAGGATACGCTGCAAGAATGTGTGGGATACCTCCAGCTGGGCAATAGGCTTTGCCCTCGATAGGTGCATGGTACACAGAGGTGGCAGAAAGGTGCACCTTAAGCGAAGAGTACCCCAGACCAGAGTCCGAGAGGGAAAGGAGACACTCCAGAATCAGATTCACCAGGCAGGTGAAGGGATCCAGGTGGTGAGCAGCAGCCCATATGGAGAAGCACTTCCACTTTATGGCATAGGTGACGCTCGTGAAGGGTTTTCTGGCAGCCTCCAAAACATCAGCAACCCTTAAAGAAACCCCAAAGCAGGTGATAGCTAAGTCTGCAGGAGTCAAGCATGGAGATGCAAAGACAAAGTCTGGATGAACCAGGATGCCCTGCTCCTGGGACAGCAAGCTGGTGCACAGGGGCAAGGGAACAGGAGGTTCTGCTGCCAGCTACTGCAGCAGAGGGAAGCAAATCTGACATGGCCAGTAGGAAGCTATGAGAATCATCTCTGCCCCCTCTGACTGAAGTTTGAGAAGAACCCTCTGCAGAAGTGGAAAGGGAGGGAAGGCATAAAGAACCCTCCCTTTCCAGAAGAGAGAGAATGCATCATGCCAGAAAACTCTGGATCGAGCAAGCAGAAAGGACACATAAAGGTCCAACTCTGGGTGTCTTCATTTGTCGAAGAAGTCTTCGACTACTGAGGACAGAAGTTCCCACTCGTGCATCCTCAACCTGGACCAGTACAGGCTGTCAGCCAGGACATTCTGGACACCTGGAAAATGGATGGCCGAGAGTTCCAGGCCATGCTCGATGGCCCGATGCCAGACCCCCATGGCCTCCCAACAAAGGGGGTAAGAATGAGTGCCTTCCTGTTTGCTGATGTAGAAGGCTATGGACATGTTGTCGATCTGTACCAGTAGCGGGCCAGGAAGAATGCGGGTCTGGAAGGCTTGCAGAGCATACAGAACTGCTCTCATCTTCAACACACTGATGTGGAGATGCTGCTCCAACTCAGACCAACTGCCCTGGGTCTGACGGTCATCTAAATGAGCTCCACAGCCCAGGTCCAAGGCATCTGTGGTATGGATCTGCTGAGGAGAAACAATCCAGAGGGGGACCCCCTGCAGGAGACTGTAAGGGTTCTGCCACCACTCCAAGGTCCTTTTCACTGGTGCTGAAACCAGCACTGGTTGATACAAGTCATCGGTGCGCTGATTCCATTGGGTTCGAAGAATCAATTGAGGAACCCTCATATGGAGGCAGGCCAGGAGAACTGTGGTTATAGCCGCTGCCATATGCCCCAGAAGGTGAAGAAATATCCTGGCTGTAACTTAACACTGACCAAAGGACACCAGCTGGGCCTGTGCAATCAAGCATTCTGCCATGTCCTCCGGCAGAAAAGCCTTGCCCTGAGAGGAGTCCAGGACTGCTCCTATGTATTGAGGCATTGGCACGGAGAGAGACGAGACTTTGGCAGGTTGATCGCAATCCCTAGGGTCTGGAAGAGCCGAAAGGTGCCTTCTACGGTCTGTAACAACAGAGTCCTAGAGGGGATGCAAGCAGCCAGTCGTCCAGATATGGGAACACACAAAAATCTTGCCTCCTCAGAGCCGCAGCTACAATTCCAGGCACATGGTAACACCTGAGATACTGAGGAAAGGCCAAAAGGGAGGACTCGGAACTGAAAGTTGTCCACCTGAAAACAGAAGCGGAGGAAGTAGCGGTGGGCAGGGAAAACCAGGATATGGAGGTAGGCATCCTGCATATCTAGAGAACAGAGTCAGTCCCCCCCTGGTGAAGGAGGGCAATAGACACTGAAAAGTCACCATTCTAAACTGCTTGTACTCTGTGGAGAGGTTTAGGTGACTGAGGTCAAAAATTGGTCTCGGGGGCCCCCCCCCCCCATCTTCTTGGGGACCAGGAAAAAGTGGGCGTAAAACCCTTTCCCTCTTTGACTCAGGGGACGGGCTCTATGGTCCTTTTGTGCAGCAGAGCCTGACTCTCCTCTCGGATAAGGACAATGTGGTCCTAAGGGTAACAGGAGGGTGAGGGAGGGTTTTCCGGAGGGGGTTCCAGAAACTTGAGGGTATGATCCCTGTTCGATGATCTGAAGCACCCACTGATCTGAGGTCAACCATTCAAGTATAGGGAGAACCAACCCCATACCGCTTCACCCAAGGCCTCCGCTGGGGGGGTAGGGTAGGTCAAGGAGTCAGGCTGAGATGCCGGGGGTGGGAAGAGCAGCTGTGGGCACTCTGGGTGCCCTAGGGGCAGATCCCCTGGCTGGTGGGGTACTGGCTTTATGCTTGCAGAGGCCTTTCGGCTGCTGGCCCTTGGAGGGCTATCAAGAGGACCAGTGAAAGGTCTGACATTAGGGAAGCCATGGCTGGGAGTGTTACATGGACTGTACCGACCTTAGGGTCTTGCCAGATTCCTGAAGGCGGGGAGATGATATCCTTGGCATCTCCCTTGAACAAGACAGAGCCCCTGAAGGGTGCATCCATGATTTTGGCCTGCACATCAGGAGCGAACCCAGAGACCCTGAACCAAGAGTGGCGGTGTATGCAGATCCCTGCTGCCACCCCACACCCAGAAGTGTCTGCTGTCGCCCATGTCCAAACCAGAGTTTAAAAGTTGGACTACCTGTGTTTTACTGCTATTTTCAGGGAGGGACTGAACCAGATCCCTCCCATGGTCTCAAATGGCATTCTGATACTGCACCACAGGGGACAAACAGTTCTGGGCCTGGATGGCCAGAGTGGTAGAGGAATACACCCGCTTGCCCAATTGGTCCAGCTGATGGGATTCGCTGTCTGGATGGTGAGTGCTGCATTGCCTGGATTTCTCAGTATGGTCATGAGCCACATTTAGGATCACTGAGTCCATATGGGGTGTTTGCCAAAGAAGTCTTTGCCCACTGGCACATGGTAGAGGCAATGCACCTTTTTGGCTATGGCCAGGGTGGTCAAGGGGTGAGTCCACACCGCCTTGGTCACATCATACGAGTTGATGAGTGAGGGTACCACCAAAGGGACGGTCTCCTTTTTCCAGAGGTAAATAGCCAGACAGTGGTGCTCTAGGTAGAGCTCCTTGATCTCCCATCCCATAAGGGATTCAATATGGTGCATCACACCGAGGAAAGAGGGACCATCAGGGGGAGACTTTGGGGTCTCTTTCGGAGATTCATGATCACCACAGGAGCCCCGGGAGTCCTCCGTCAAAACGGAGGAGGAAGAGGAGGAATCATACCCCGATAGTTCAGTGTCTGGGACCAGTGTCTGGGAGTGGCAGTCTACCATGTGTTGATCAGAAGACACTTTGTAACCCTCAGAAGACCCTGTAGTACAAGTGCCACTGGAACCTGCCCGGTCTGAATCTCAGGGAGTGGAGTCCCTGGAAGGAGGAGGGGAAGCAGGACGTCTAGGAGCTTCCTTGTCCTTCATAAAGGTCCACCAAGCCGTGAATTAGGCATTATAATCCACCAGTGGAGGTGGAGTATACGGTGGATAAGGGTACTGGGAAGGAGGATACGTATACATCAGTGGAGACAGCGTAGGGCCAGCAGGTGCCAGGTGGGGATCCCTGAGTGGGCCAGCAGGCACTGGTTGAGGCACAAGCTGAGGCAGAGGCAATGACGGCTGAGGGGCCAGTGTAGGCATCGGCCTGGCAGGTGAAGGCTGGCACCGGTCTGGAGAAACAGATGATGTGGGTCCCCGAGGTAAGGCTGGTGCCTGCGGGGGGTTCCCCAAGACAGGGGCAGAAGCGTCACCTGTGCAGAGGAGGAGGAGGAAGAGCAAAGCGCTTGCTCCGGGCAATGCCTGAAAGGGCTAGCGCCGGCCTCAGAGTCAGCAACCAACAAAAGTAATGCCTGGACTTGGGGGGGGGGGCGTAGACCCGCCACCAGAGGAGCCAACCCCAGTCAAGCCGCCTGGGTGAGGACCCGTGGACACCAAGGGTCTGAGCGTCAGGGGCTGGGATGCAGGGAACAAAGTCCTCTGCCCTGAGGAGCCACTGCCTGTGATAGCAATGAGGGCGGGTGGCTGGACCACCAGCAACCCAGAGGGAGTGAGGGCTGCCGAGGAAGGAGGGGCCAACCCCCTGTGGGAGGAAGACCCTGAGGAGTAGGTCAATCTATGCAGCAACCACGAGTGAGAGGCTGACTGTGGACGGTCCTGGTGCTTGTATTTCATGCTAGACCTCTTCTCCTTCTGAGAAGAGGAGGAGGAAGATGCCTAAAAGGCCGGTGAAGTGAAAGAGCTTTTAGCCTGCAACTCTTTCTCCACTGAAGCTAGCTTCCACTGAAGCAGGTGACTGGAGAGTCTTCAAGCGGTGTCTCCGTGTGGCCTGGCTGAAGTCCTGGCAATGCTTACAAGCCTCGGTGTTGTGGCTGAGGCCTAGGCAGATCAGGCAGGAACAGTGGCGGTCCTTGTCAGGAATCTGCTTGCCACAGGCACACTTCGTCAGCCGGTCGGAAGACGAGGCTAGAGAAGAAGACATAAACCTGAAAGGAAAAACACCGAAAATCGATGTTAACACTGAAAAGAAATAAATAAATAAATCACAGACGATTGAAGCAAGCATCCGTGGAGATCCAATAAGCGTGGGTCGATGGTGGGGAAAAAAAAAACTGAGGTAGGTCTGGGGACACCCCATTTAAAACAGGCAGGGACGTCCAACGCGCTGACATTAGTTGGAGGCGGTCCCCTCTGTGGAGACTGATGCTAGAAGTTTTCCGTGGGGTCCTGGTGCATTCAGCCCTAAATGTGTTGCCTGTTTCAAGAGCCCCCTCGAAGTAAGATTAATGCTTCTCATTAAAGGAAGCGTAGCTTTCTGCGGCTAGCTCAAACAGAGACAGGTTGAATTTTTCCAACACAAAATTCAAATCCCAAACCAGGACAGGGTTGCGGATTGGAGGCTTCAGATGCCAAGATGCCCCTGAGAAAAGTATGGATCACACCTTGCTGAGCAATGGTACGACCATCCACTAGCTCATGAAAGGCAGATACAGCCGAAAGGTGAACCTTGAGGGATGAATACAGAGTCCAACAATGAGATCAGGCAATCCAGGATTTGACTCACCAGACAGAAGAAAGGGTCCAGATGGTGCTTGACAGCCCAGATGGCAAACATTTTCCACTTCCTGGCATAGGTGGCCCTGGTGGAGGGCTTCCTAGCCATTGCCAGGATGTCAGTCACTTTCTGGGAAGCCCTAAACTGGGCAATGGCTATGTCCTCAGGAGCCAGGTGTGCAGATGAAGGGACTTGAGGTATGGATGGACCAGAGTCCTCTGAGCCTGCATCAGCAGATCCCTGCAGAGAGCCGGGGCAAATGGAGGTTCACTAACTGCTGCAGTAATGGAAACCATATCTGCCTTGGCCAGTAGAGCACTACTAGGATCATGCTGGTCGCCTCCTCCTGAATCAGAGGGAATGGAGGGAAGGCATAAAGGAACTTCCTGCTCCAAGAGAAGGACAACACTTCTCGTCAGAAAACACCAGGCCCTGGATCTAGCGAGCACAAATGGGCAGTTCTGCATTGAGCGGGGATGCAAAAAGGTCCAACTCTGGATGACCCCACCTGTCGAACAGATCTTCTGTGATGGACAGAAGCTCCCATTCGTGCATCCTGAACTGTGTCTGGCTGAAGCTGTCTGCCATGGTGTTCAGCACACCTGGGACATGGACTACCTGGAGTTCCAGGCTGTGGTCTAGTGCCCAGTACCATACTCTCTTTGCTTCCTGGCAAAGGGGGTATGAATGTGCCCCCCTCCCATGTTTGTTGACATAGTAGACCACACAGAGATTGTCTGATTGAATCAACAACTGGCCGGGAGAGAGAAGTGGTTCTGGAAGGCCTGCATTACGTACAGAACCACCCTCATCTCAAGAACATTTATGTGGAGGGACGTCTCCACCTGGTACCCTGAATCTGAAAGGGACTCAGGTGCGCCCCCTAGCCCAAGCCGGAGGCATCCATAGTGAGAATCTGCTGGGGAAACAAAATCAGGAATGGGACACCACTTAAGAGATTCCTGGGTTCCATCCACCACTGAAGGACTCTGCGGACCAGAGAGGAGACTAGCACCAGTTGCTCCAGGTCGTCGATGCATTGGACCAACTGCATGTAATTAAGTAAATAGTAAAACCTTTATTTATACAGCAATTTGAAAGTACACACCATTAGAGCCTTAAATACCTTGTTTACAAGATGTCCCTGTTCAGATGTTACATTTTGTTTTTTAACTTAAAAAATGCATGTGCAGTCTGGCCAAGGAGACAGTGGCAATGAGGTCCATGAGCCTCAGGTAGACCCATGCGGAAACACAGTGGCTCTAAGCCACCACCTGTGCCTGTTATATGATGCAATCCACTCTGTCCGGCAGCGGGAAGGCTTCGCCCTGCATGGAGTCCAGGACCACTCCTATCTACTGCTGTCTTTCAGCAGGGACCAGAACGACCTTGTGCGGCCTGACAGTAATGCCCAGGGAGTGGAACAACTGGAGGGTCCTCTCTCCAAAGTCCTTAGAAAATGAGCCCTGGATGGGGCCTTGATTAGCTA
Organism: Neoceratodus forsteri; assembly: GCA_016271365.2. NCBI lineage: Eukaryota > Metazoa > Chordata > Ceratodontiformes > Ceratodontidae > Neoceratodus > Neoceratodus forsteri. The sequence goes on along the minus strand of CM028129.1, from coordinate 499,197,262 downwards.
GTCATCCAGGTAGGGGAAGACATACAGGCCTTCTCAGACGGGCAGCAGCTACCATGGCTAAGCATTTTGTAAAAACTCGCGGCAAGGAGGACAAGACAAAAGGCAAGACTCTGTACAGGTAATGCTAGCCTTGAAAAAGAAACCGGAGGAACCTCCTGTGCAGTGGGCACACCGAAATATGCAGGTAGGCATCCTGCATATCGAGGGAGCACAGCCAATCACCCTGTTTGACCAGGGGCAACAGCCCTGGCGGAATGACCAGTGAAACTTTTCGTACTGGATGTAAAGGTTGAGGTCTTTGAGATCTAGACTAGGCCTCAGATCTCCGGTTCTTTTGGGGACCAGGGAAAACCTGGAATAAAATCCCCTTCTTCTGCTGCCTGGGCACTGGTTTGATCGCCCTTTTGTGCAGAAGGGAGTACACCTCTCCCGGAAGGACTGCTGGTCTGGAGGGTAGGTGGAAGGCACCAGAGGAGTCTCTGGGGGGCTGTTCCAAAAGCTCCAGAGTGTGACCCCTCTATTATTTGAAGAATTCAAATATCTGAGGTTATGGTTCTCCACTGACTGAGATGGAGGGTGACCTGACCTCCGACCACCACCTCTTGGTTTGGGACCGGAAGGGGGGGGTCTGGCAAGGAGTCAGGCGCAGGCTGATCCATTGCCTCTGGGCCATTTCATGGCAGGACCTGAGGAGGAGGTGGTGGTAGGCAAGACGGAAAGTACAGCTGCGTACTATCCATAATGGTAGATCTTCAAGGGGCATCTCTTTCAGCAGGTAATACACCTGGGCCGTCGCCAGAGGGCGCTCTTGTGCTCGGCAGCCTTCTCCTAGCAGTCTTTCTTAGGGGCCGCCCACACATGACATCATCATCCTGCACCTATATAAGAGTGGGCGGCCCCAGGCATCCTCAGTTCCCCACCAGATTCAGCTCGCTAAGCGAGGACTGAGGGAGAGTTGAGGTACCTTAGATATCCCCTCATGCGTATGTGTATATGTGTATTTGGATCAGAAGTTGTTCTCTTAGAGATGGAGGGAGGGATCATACCTGCTGCAAGAGATACTCCTCGAAGATCTACCACTACGGTAACTACGCAACTGTACTATCTTCCACAGGGATAATCTCGTGCAGCAGGTAATACACTTGGGATGACTCGGCCAAAGGCTGTCCTATGGTGAGAAGCAACGTCTAAATTGTAGTGCTTCGTGAAGGTATGTATTGTGGACCATGTGGCTGCGTTGCTGATATCTGTGATATATGCCCCTTTGAAGCAGGCCGCTGTATTGGCCATAGCTCGGGTAGAATGGGCTTGGGCAGGTATTGGTAATTTTATGCAATGTGCCAACCAGTTGGAGAGGGTCTGCTCAGCGTCCAGAAAGCCTTCCCTGGTTGAGGTGAAGGTAACTGTTGAGGAGTCTTCCTGAAAGATTTGGTATGATTTATTTATTTATTTACTGAAATGTTTCACCAGGAAGGCATACTGAACAACAAGTTGCTCGTCTCCTGGTGCGACCTGGGGGGGAAGAGGAACATGAGGACTGAAATACAGGGTTTGGTACATAAACACAAGATTACAAAGATTTACATTTGAACACAAGATAACAAGGTATGCATCTGAATACAGGCAAATACGAGTAAGTAGACTGTATAATGAGCAATGAATTAGTGGAGTGCTAACAGTTATGAACTAGGGAGCTGGATGATAAACTGAAAAACAGATGCAGTGTCACAAAATTTCCATTAGGATGTAAGCTCATATGACTCCTATCTGTGTAGGAAATGACTGACTGGAAAAACCAGTAGTTAGATACTACTGGTTACATACTTGGGACTTACTTCTAGAGGAGCAGGGTGACAACCCAGGCCACATCGGTGGCTAGGAGAAGATCAGTGATCGAAGTCAGAGCGCCCAACAGGAAACAAAGGCACCAATTTTGGGACTCGTGGCTGGGCCTTTTAAGGGACGAACCCAGCTGCTCTTGGGATACTTGGGACTTACTCGCAGAGGAGTAGGGGGACTGCGCAGGCTGCATCGGCAGGCTGCTTCTCGGGGACAGAGGTCCTGCAGGACGGTGCAGGCCGCATCGGCGGTGAAAGAGCTGTTGCAGAAGCTGTATCAGGAGCAAATCTGGAGCCTGGCACAGACACATCAGTGACTAGGAGAAGTTCAGTGATCTGAGTCGGAGAGCCCAGCAGAAAGCCAAGGTGCCATTTTCAGGACTCGTGGCTGGGCCTTTTAAGGGATGAGCCCAGCCACTCTTGGGATACTTGGGACTTACTCACAGAGGAGCAGGGGGATGGAGGGATGGTGCAGGCCATATCAGTGGTCACAGAGCTGTTGCAGGAGCTGTATCAGGAGCAAATTTGGAGCCAGGGATGGCCACATCGGTGGCTAGGAGGAGTTCAGTGATCTTAGTTGGAGCGCCCAATAAAAAGCCAGGGTGCCATTTTCAGGACTCGTGGCTGGGCCTTTTAACGACAAGCCCAGCCACTCTTGGGACACTAGTTTGGTTACCCACTCACCCCATCCCCACCTCTATTAAATGCTCGGAGGCGGGGCCAGGTGGAGGTAGGTCACTGATTAATTGAGTGGCTGTACTGGGGTTTTCTCCAGTTTTGACTCTGACTATTCTTGTAACTGTTAGGGGATGTAACTGTTCATGTTTTTTTATTCTGCTTAGTAACTTGCTCCAATAGCTATGCTTTTAATTTCAAGGGCTACATCACCCCGTATGGCTGGCTACAGAGGGTTGCGGATAGGTCTAACTTGGGGTGCGGAACTGGTCAAGGGTGAACGTCCAAGAATGTTTGGAGAAGGCCTCTGGAGGTGGTCCCCAGCCACCAGGGCAGGCATCTTTGGTAGGATTGTAGGGTGCACTGGGTGTGGGGCAGTCATGGTCCTAAACTGGGCCTGGAGGGAGGGAGGTTGCCCAGTCTGTAGGCAGTTACTGCAGATAAGGGGGGAGCTTGACTGGGTATGGAGGAAACTGGAGTTGTTGGGAAGGGGATAAACAAATAAACATGTCTGGGAGGACCTGTGGGGAGCAGGAGGGCAGTGATAGAATGCAACCTGGATCCGTTTCATTAGGCAGGAGTGGAGAACCTATGGGATGTGGGCTAGTAGCAAGGGGTAGCTACCTGGGAGATAACCGGTGAGGAAACAGGCTAAATCATAGGAGGCGGGGGTGGGTTGGGACTGACAGGGGCCTGCTGGAGGAGTAGATAGTGGGAAATCAGGACAAAAAAGGAGGTTGGCTTTGAGTGCTATAATAAATTTGAGCCACTGAGTAAGTTGGTTGGAGAGGACATGGTGAGGGAGGTAGAGGAGGAAAAGGAGGGTGGAGGAGAGAAGGATATGGTGAATCGGATTAGGATGAGCATCGGAAATTCAAATAAGTATGCTAGCACGGGAGGGGGCAAATCAAGTGACAAAGAAGGGTGGGGGGGACCAGAAGAGGGAAGGTGTGGAGGCTGCGCAGTCAGCTCGGTGAGAAAGGAGGAGAGTTGAGACCGAGGAGGGTATCTTCGAGGGGGATTACACAGAGAAAGGCCAAAGGTAAGGGGACCTGCAGGTGGACATGGAACGGGCAAGAGGAAAGGTGAGGAGGTAAGAGGGGTGATGGTGATGGGAATGCCATGTTGGGGGCGGAGACTGGAGAGGTGGGAGCTGGAAGGGGGAGGAGGTTGGAGAAAAAGACTCGACTGGGATAGGGAGTGGGGTGGAGGCTAAACTGGGGGGAGCCAGGGAACTCAATTATAAAAGGCACAACAAGAGGGATGGGGCAGCTACGGGTTCTCTTGTAGAGGGTCCTGAGAGAAGCCAAGGGGAAGTGGTCTTGAGGAGGGGGGAGGTAACAGGGCTGGCAAGGGAGTTCAAAAAGGAGGTACAAAAAAAGATCAAGGGAGACATTAAGGTTCTCCTGCTGGGGGACTCATGATCTGGGGCATTTACTGGGTGGGGCAGGGTGAGGAAAAACTCAATCCAGTTAAGGTAGTGGGTATTTCCGGTCTGACTGTGCATAGGGCGAAGTTCATAGTGTATGAGCTGGAGAGGGACTGCGGAGGATCACCAGACTTCCTGATGCATCTGAGAACAAATAATATTGAGGAGAATAGTGTGCTGGAAATTCAGGCAAGGTTCCAAGAACTGGCCAGCGTCTGTCGTGACAATGGATGCACAGTCTCCTTCTCTGAAATCCTGCCAGTGCCAAGGGCTACTGTGTAGAACAAACAGAAGAGCAGGGAGATCAATGACTGGCTCAGGCAGTGAGGTGAAGTACAGGGGACTGGGGTGTTGGGAGACTTGGTGGGGGGGTTGGGAAGACAAGGGACTGTATGCCTGGGATAGGCTTCACCTAAATCCAGTAGGGAAGGAAGTTCTCAAATGGGAAATGACGGATTTCATTCAGGCTAGATGGGGTTTAAATTTGTGAAGAGGGGCATTGCTGGGCTGATCCGGCCATCCATACCGCCGGTAGGACTGGCCTGCAACCCCATAGAGGGGGGACGGATGGTACCCTAGGGGAGAAGTATGGACGGATGTATGAAAGATCTGGGGAGGATATGGTAAAGAGGGGTAGGGACAAGGGTTGGAGGGTGGCTTTAATAAATGCCAGGAGCCTGGGGAATAAAATGCCAGAGTTCCAGGCCACGCTGTTTGAGGGTGGGGTGGATGTAGCATCGGTCACTGAAACTTGGCCATGACTGGGACCTTAATCTGAGTGAGTACCTTGTGCTAAAGTAGGACAGAAAGGTGGGCAGAGGGGGAGGAGTAGCAATGTCTGTTGGCTAACATTAATGGGCAGCGTGGACTGGAAGGGGAAGGAGTGGTGTTGATGGGGGACCTTAACATGCCAGCTACTGACTGGGGTGCTGTGACATGCACCGTAACCAGGGAGCAGAAGCTGCTGGATGGCTTCCTGGACACGTTCCTCAATCAGCAAGTAACGGACCCAACGAGGGAGGGTCATAATATCCTGGATGTAGTTTTAGCGGATGGGGATCTTGTACAAGATTTGGTTGTGGAAGAAACCCTGGCTGGGCAACCACAGCACTGTCTGGTTTTGGCTTAAACTGGGGTGGGGGATTGTTCAAGGACAATGATAGTTGATTTTAGGGGGGCAGACTTTCAGAACATGGGGGAAATTCTAAAGGGGCATATCGGGAGATAAAACCAGTTTGGATGTGGAAGGTAGGTGGGAGATCATAAAACGGGGATACAGGAGGCCACCAGGACCTGTGCAAGAGTGAAGCACAAGGGCAGTAGGTCTCATAAACCATGCTGGTGGACCAAGGAGGTCCAGGAGGCGGTAAGGAAGAAGAAGGCTGCCTACAGTAGGTACAAAAAAATGAGAGGAAAGAGGGATAGAGAGAACTATTGCCTTGCAGCCAGGAAAGTCATCAGAGTGGTGACGGGGGCAAAGGCCTGGAAAGAGCAGAGGCTGATGCAGGGGATACGGGGTGGGGAAAAGGGGTTCTTTAGGTATATTGGTGAGCGGAGGAAGGTCAATGGCCAGCTTAGTAAGTTCAGGACAGCTGGGGGTGGGTGGAAGAGGCTGGAGAGCAGGCGGAAGCACTGAATGAGTACTTTGCCTCAGTGTTCATTAGGGAGGAGGCTGGGGAACTTCCAAAAAAGGGGTTGAAGGGTACAGAAGGTGCAGCAGACCTGACTATTGGGGTACCTGCTGAAGAACAAGCCGCTGGGGGAGGTAGGCCAGGGTGAGATATTGGCTGGTTCTGCTGAATTGGGGGGGGGAGACAGATGCTGATATTCCTATCGGTTGGGTGTGGGAAGCCCTCCAGTCCCTAAAAAAAGATAAATCTCTGGGGTCTGATGCTATTTATCCCCAGAGTATTGAGGGAGCTGGTGGATGTTTTGTCGCTCCAGACAGGGAGGGTGCCAAGTGATTGGAAGCAGGCGCATGTTGTGCCCATCCATAAAGGGGGATTGAGAGAGAAGCCAGGAAACTATAGACCAGTCAGTTTGACGTCAGTGGTGGGGAAGGTAATGGAGAGCATACTTAAGGAAAGACTGGGAGATTTCTTGGGGGGAGATGTGTCACCTGGATGACCGGGCAGCTTGGGTTTGTGCCAGGTAGATGGTGTCAAACAAACTTTATAGAGTTCTATGAGTGGGTGACATCAGCACTCAACAGGGGGAGACCAGTGGATGTACTGTTCCTGGACTTCAGCAAGACATTTGATTCAGTCCCTCACACTGGCCTAAGGGAGAAGCTGGGGGGGGGGAGAGACAGGGGTAAGTCCATCGACAGTTGGGTGGATTGGAAATTGGCTTTCAGGTCACACTCAGCGGGTCGTAGTCGGAGGGGAGGTCTCGTGTCCTAGGGAGGTCATAAGTGGGGTCTCACAGGGATCAGTCCTGGGGCCACTCCTGTTTAACGCCTACAACTCCGATATCAGGGAAGGTATCGGGTGTGAAATGAGTCTCTTTGCGGATGACTCTAAGCTGGAGGTGGTAGTGGAGGGGGAGAAGGGGAGATTGGTACTGCAAGAGGACCTGGATGCTCTGGACAGGTAGTCCTGCACTTGGAAATTGAAATTTAACTCCTCCAAGTGCAAGGTGCTACATCTAGGCGAGAAAACCCCAACTATCATACACCCTTGGGGAGGGATAAGCTGCAGGCCACGACACGGGAAAGAGACCTAGGAGTCTTGGTGGATGTTAACATGAATAATTCAGAGCAGTGTAGGGCGGCTGCGGTCAAGGCAAATAGGATGCTGGGATGCATCACTAGGGGGATTACCTCAAGGAACAGGGAGGTGATTTTGCCACTGTACAACAGTCTGGTTAGACCACATCTTGAGTACTGTGTGCAGTTCTGGAGGCCGCACCTAAGAAGAGACATCCAACTCCTGGAGAGGGTTCAGAGGAGAGCAATCAGAATGATCCGGGGTCTGGGGGATATGACATATGAGGAACGACTAGGGGGAGCTCAATCTGTTCTCCTCGAGGAGAGGAGGGACCAGGGGGCGCGGGGACATGATTGAGGTCTTCAGGTATCTCAGGGAAGTAAATAAGGTAAGCTGAGATAGGATCTTTCGACTGAAGGAGGGTGGAATCACCAGAGGACATAATTGGAAGACTGAGTATGGTAGGATTGGGGGGGGGGAAGTAGGAGAAGGTACTTCACCGAGAGAGTGGTGGAACCGTGGAATGCACTGCCCGGGGAGCTGGTACAGGCAGCTATAGTGGAGGGATTCAAGAGAGGGTGGGACAGGTATAGGCAGGGGTGAAACAGAGGCTGGTTTGCCAGCAGGGGGGGCAGGACTGGGGGATGTAGTAACAGTGGAAGGAGATAGATAGAGGGCTGCGGTACCCAATCAGGGTGCTGAAGCATGAGCAGACTTGATAGACCAATAGGACTACTCTGCTGGGTCTAGTATGTTAGATCTAAGGTCAAGCTAGTGAGGAGTAGTACAGACAGTACAAGTTAACTAAGCTATATGAGAAGTGCAAGCAGTCTACAAGTGCAGTAACAATTTATGGTAGTCATACATAAGATGAGAACCCCATCAGGGGGTCAGGACAAGAAAAGGAGGACGGGAAAGAAGATGCGTCGGAGAGAGGTCTGCCAGGGTCTAACCCCTTCAGGATGTTGAGAACCTTGCCTGCACAAGGCAGAGGTAAAGCACATCAGGAGGGAGGAAGGAGCAGATGGTTTAAAAGGGGGTGGGGGAGAGGGGACGTAAGGAGGAGTAGGATTAGGATAAAGAGAGAAGAAAATTAGTAAGGAAGTGGAGGAGGGAAGGGGAGAGGGAGGAGGAGAGAGGTCTTCCCCCTCCAGGATGCTGAGAACCCTGCCTGTACAAGGCAGAGGTGGAGCACATCAGGAGGGAAGCAGGTAGTGGGCAATGAGGGGGAGTCGGCACATCGGGAGGATGTAGGCAGTTGAGTGGGGGGGAGAAAGAGGGAGTGGGTGTTAAGGAGGAATAGGATTAGGTAGGAGAGAAGGTATTTTATTTAGGGAGGGGAGGAGGAAGGGGGCATAACAGGGATACATGTATCCCCATTATATAATATCGCAAAATGCAATGAACATCCAAAGTGTGTAAGAGGCATTCTCCTGAATTAGAATGCTCAGGGAAGTAGACTGGCAGTTCTATAGACTGATTTAAGGTGTGCTCCAAGATCACCTTGGGTAAAAAGGAGGGACTGGTACGAAGGGACACCCTATCTTTATGGAAGATTAGGTAGGGTTCCCTACACATTAGGGCACAAAGCTCAGAAATACAGTGAGCTGGTGACAGCCACAGAATAAGGTCTTCAAGCTAGGAGGCAGTGTAAGTAAGCAGCCACGGGCTCAAAGGGGTTGAGGGTCAGCTCTTTCCAGTAGGAAATCTAAGTCCCATGGAGGGTGGGCCACCTAATAGGAGGTTTTAGGTGTAACATACCTCTTAGAAACATTTTGGCAAGGTGATGCTGATAAAGTAATCTCCCTTCTAGGTTCATGAAAGGCCAAGATAGAGGCCAGATGGACTTTGAGAGAGGAGTAGCTCAAGCCCACTGAGGTAAGTGAAGTCAAGTAGTCCAATACCTTAGTCAATGGACAAGAATAAGGGTCCAAAGACTGGGAAGCGGCCCACATGGAGAAGCGTTTCCATTTGGCATTATAGGTTTGCCTGGTAGATGGTTTACATGAGACCAAAAGAATGTTGGCCACTGGTGAGGAGACTTGAAGGTAGGCTATGAAAGCATCCTCAGGAGCCAAGCATGAAGGTGTAGTGATTTCAAGTTGGGGTGAAGGAGGGTTCCCCGATCCTGTGTCAACAGGTCTGGCCTGACGGGTAATGGGATCAGGTCCGCTACTGAGAGCTGCTGAAGTAGAGGATACCAAATGTGCCGAAGCCACAGATGGACTATGAGGATCATGGAGGTAGGTTCAAGTTGTAGTTTCAGTAAGGTCCGTTGCAAGATTGGAATGGGGGGGGCACAAGCGTATAAGAGGAGTCCTGTCTACGACTGGGACAGGGCATCAATAGACAGTCCCTTTCTGTTCAGGATAATGAAATAGTATCTGTGGAGGCGGTGACTGTCAGGGGAGGTAAAGAGGTCGAGATGCGGGGTCCCCCACAGCCGAAAGACCATCTGAAGAACTTCATGATGAAGTGTCCACTCATGCGTGGAGGTCTGGCAACTGAGAATGTTGGCCAAGGTATTGTGGCATCCTGGTAGATGAACTGCAGTCAATGACAGATGTTGAAGTATGGCTTCCTGCCAAACTGCCATTGCCTCCCTGCAGAGAGTGCGGGATTTGGCACCTCCTTATTTGTTCAGGTAATGCACCACTGAGGTGTTGTCTGATTGGATCAGAAGTCCCAGAGCAAGGTGGGGACAGAAAGCCTGAAGGGCAAGGCAGACTGCTCTCATTTCCAGGAGATTTATATGAGGAGGGATGGAGTACAGGGTTCACCTGCCTTGCATCTTGTAGGGACCCAGGTGCACCCCCCCCAGCCATCAGAGGAAGTATCCGTAGTCAACGTTTGCTGGGGAGGAGGGGACTGAAAGGGCATGCCCAGAGATAGGTTGGTACGATGGGTCCACCAGTCGAGGGCCGTGCGCAGAATGAGAGTGACTCGGATTCTGTCTTTGAAATCCCCCGTTTTTTGCCTCCACTGATTTGAAGAGTCCATTGGATTGGTCTCATAAGTAGATGGGCAAAGGCCACCGTGGGAATGGCTGCGGCCATATGTCCCAAAAGGCATAACAGGCGTCTGGCTGTGATAAATTGCTGATTTCGTATCTGGGAGGCCAGAGACAGAAGTCAGTCTTGCCTGTCAGCAGGGAGGTAAGTCCTGGCGGAGGTGGTGTCCAGAACGGTTCCTACGTAATGAGGCTGTTGGGTGGTAATTGGGTTGGATTTGGGCTAGTTGACCGTAATTCCTAGGGACTGGAACAGACTGAGGGTCGCATGGAGGGACAACAGCAGAGAGGTTTTGGAGTCTGCTTTCATGAGCCAATCGTCATAGTACGGGAAGACGAAATGTCTGTCCTGTCTCAGGGCTGCCACCAACACCGGTAGGCACTTGGTAAAGACTCTCGGAGTGGATGAGAGGCCAAACAGGAGTGCCGAACTTGGTAGTGTTGTCCTAGCAAAGGAACTGGTGGTGGGCGATGTGTATGGGGATATGTAGGTAAGAATTTTTCATGTCTAATGCGCAGAGCCAATCCCCTTGTTTTAACATTGGCATGATGGATGTTAAAGTGACCATTCGGAACCTCTTGTACTGAATGTGTAGGTTCAGTTGTCTGAGGTCTAGTATAGGTCTGCGATCCCCACTGCATCTCAGTACCAGAAAAAAATGGGAGCCAAATCCCTGATGGCACTCCAAAGGAGGAACCAGATAGACGGCATTCTTGTGAGGAAGTGCCTAGAGTTCCTCTTGAAGAATGGGGATATGATCAAGTGGGTGAGAGAGTGTGAGGAGGGGGAGGAAATGAGGAGAGTTCCAGCGTATGCCCCATCCAGATGATCTGAAGCACCCACTCATCTAATGTGATCGCTTGCCAGGCCTCTAAATGGAGGCCAAAGCGACAACCCACAGCTTCCGAGACCTGGTCAAGGAAGCCTCTGCAATGCTCTAGTTGGTCACTGGGAAGTGGGTTGACTGGTTCCACCCAAGGGGTGGGAGTGGGAGCTCTTGGAGGTAGGAGTGGTGGTCCTGGATGTTGGCTGAGAACGACCACGGAATCCACCTCTATAGGTACCTCTGTGTTTGCCACTTCTCTTTGACTAAGAAGAGGAGTGTGAGCAGTACTGGTAAGATGGCTGTGAGGAATTATACATGCATGTACCGTACGTAAAGTCCAACATGAAGCTTGGAGGTCATCCAGAAGCATCTGGGTGCCAGGACCAAAAAGTTTGGATCAATTAAAAGGGAGCATTTACCACTTTGTGCTGCACATCTGGTGTAAATCCTGACACACATAACCAGGCATGTCGTCTAAGGGTAACACCTGTGACTGATATCTAGGCAGAGGTATCTACCACATCATACCCTGAACAGAACAGATGTCAAGAGACAGAGCTGCCAGTTGAAACTGCTGCCAATAATTAGTCCTTCTCCTGAGAAGGAGGGAGTTTATTGACTAGTTCTATAGCAGAGGACCAGAGGGACCGTTGATATTTAACCATATGTCCCATATCGTTTAAAATTCTGAGATTCAAGGTACCTGCCTAGAATACCTTCTTCCGAGGTAATCAAGACGGGGATTCCTATCAAAGGGGTAAGGAGCTCATGTGCTTTGGACGTTTGGTGCGATCATGAGCTGCTGTGATTACTACCGAATCAGCTTCAGGAGGTAGTAGAACGGAAAGGATAGTCAAGAGGAGCCTGGTACAAGCAATCCACCTTTCTAGGAATTGCCGGAACAGCTGAGGGCCGATTCTAAGCAGCCAGCACTGCATTTTGATAAGTTTGTATAAGTGGTGTACCACTACAATAGGCTCCTCAGGGAGTTCAAGATGGTCTATCATGTCCTTTCTTTATCATGTTCCGTAGTTGAAAACCCCATGATTTTCTGAATTTGGACCATCATCTCATGAAAGGGTGGGTCATCAGGAGAAGAGGCCGCCGCTTACCAGGAGACATCCTCATGCAAGGAGGAAATAGTAGAGATTGAGGATGGGAGTCTAGGTCCTGAGGCTCAAAATCTTCAAGATCGCCTGGAAAACCTTCAGGAAAATCAGCCTCTTCTGAGAAATATTCTTCCTCATAAGATTGGGGGGGGGACCAAGCCGGAGAAAGTTCTCTATCACCTTGAAAACATTTAGGTGGAGGGGTGGGAGAACGGGAAAGGTGACCCACCTCTCCTGCAGTGGAAGGCTGAGAACCCCTCATCACTTCCAAAACCTGTTGCACCACGGTTGCCTCGTCCACTGTAGTAGCTGTGGAGGTGAAGGACAGGTGGCCTCTGGGAAACCAGAGGAATCGTGGAGGTGATTGGACGTTATGTATAAACAGCTCCTGGGTGATAAGTACCAGGGTCTCGGTCCCTATCTGGCTGGCCCCTGTGAGAGAATGGTTGTGAAGGAGGATGGGCTGCAGCCATAGAAAATCCTGTAGTCCTCCCCATAAAAATCTGACCTGTCATTGACGGGGCAGTAAATGGGAAGGGTAGCAGTAAACGAGCCATAGTCTACGGGGAGTCACCGGAACTAACATAGGGTTCCATAGAAACTGCTGAAAGGACACCAGAAAGCACCGCCGATGGGGTTGGGGAGGTATAAACTCCCATTGATGAGGTGGCAGTTATAGAGTGCATTTAATAGTGGCCTTCGATGAATGTCTGTCTGATGAGGATGAGGATGATTTATCCTTATCCCATTTATGCTTCTTGTGTGAAGCTGTAGTGGAGGTCTCCTTAGGACAGGTCCCCTTCTCTAAAAGAGACAATTTCTGCTCCATTACATGTGATTCGATTTCCTGCAGTCATCGTCGATGTGTTGCCTGGTTGAATTCCTGGCAGTGTCTACAGGAGATGGTGTTATGAGTGGGACCCAGACACCCAACACAAACAGTATGGTTGTCGTAGCTGTAGATTTTCCTACTGCAACAACATGACAAAAAAAGTGATTACTTGCTTGTAGGTTCTTTGGACATTCATCAATGAAGATGGAAATGGAAGAAAAATCCGTTCCCAGCTCAAGTTCTCGTTGATCACTGCTTCACAAGCTCTAAGCTGCTGTGTGCGAGCTGAAGACAGCGGGAAAATGAACTGAGGATGCCTGGGGCCACCTATTCTTATATAGGTGCAGGATGATGATGTCATGTGTGGGCGGCCCCTAGGAAAGACTGCTATAAAAAGCTGTCATGCACAAGAGTGCCCTCTGGTGACAACCCAAGTGTATTACCTGCTGCAAGAGATTATCCCTGTGGAAGATCTGGCCTTCCTTTAACCCAGGAGTCTGGAGCATGAACTGGACTTGTGGGACACCCTACGAAAGGGCGGCCTCTGCCTGCTTCAGGGCTGGGTATGGTAGAGCGAGTGAACAGATTTGAGGGCCCTGCCCGAGGCCTGCAAATCATCGATTATGTTTTGGGCATCAGGATCAAAGAGTTTTGAACCACTGAAAAGGGCATTAAGTACCTTTCGCTGAACATCTGCCGCAAAACCAGATACCCTTAACCAGGCGTACCTACGCAGGCAAATACTCGGGGCAGCAGCGCTGGTCACAGTGTCCGACATATCATACAAGGCCCTGAGGAGGTGTTTACTGATATCCTTGGTGGCCTGGAGGAAGTTAAGGACCTCCTGTTTCTGGGAACCCTCTGGGAGGGGCCAAGCAGCCGCCATGCCCTTTTTCCAAATGGTATTTTGGTACTTGACCTTACAGGATAGGTAACTGGCAAGCAGGAGCTCCAGAATAGAGGAGGCATAAACCCTCTTACCCCAGGTGGGTCCTCCTAGATTCTGTCAGGGGAGGGAACTGAGGTGTTTTGTCAAATTGGACCTATCATGGGCTGCTTTGATGACCACGGAATCAGTCTCAGCCTGGGCAGCATAACAGGGCAAGCCTTGGGGGGGCATGTGTGAGCTTATCTGCCCTCCTAAGCATAGCAGGGACCATGTCTGGGTGGTGCCGTGCAGCAGTTGTGGCATTCCTCAGAGCTGGAAAAATGGGGGGGGGGGAGAGAACGACCTCTGGCACAGATCTAGGGATCTCCAAAAAGTCCACCAAGTCCCTTCTGGTGGCATCCTCTTCCTCGGTGTGGAACCCTATTGTAGCAGACAGCTGTTTCATAATGATGAAGAAGGTGGTGTCTTCAAGAGGGGACCTGGGAATGCGCTTCAGAGTCCTCGCTCACTGAAGAGGCTGTAGACCTATCAGAGGAAAAAAAAAACTCCTCCTCCTCCTCTTCCTCAGGGAGGATATGATCTGGATGGTACTCCTCCTCCACGTCGACCTGTTCTGGCTCAGGGCCTGACAAATGAGGGACCAACAACCCTCTAAAGGGCGAAGCCTAAAAATGCCCAACAGGTGTCATTAACAGTGCAGCCAATGGCACCAGAGATACCGGTCTATGAGCACAAAGCTGGTGCACCAGAGCTGTCATCAACTGAGTTAAAATAGTACTGAGATCAACTGCAGGCGAAGGCTGCAAAGGAGGAGGAATCATTGGATCATAGCGCGACGAATCATCAGTCAGGTCCTGAGAGTAAGACGGCTCCCATGTCTGAGGGCCTGGAGAGACATCTGGCCTTGACAGAGGGGTGAGGGGTGAAAACCGAGAGGCCAACAACCCAAGGGTCGAAGGCTGGCCTCCCTGCGAAGAGGGAGTGGAGGCTGTTGGTATGGGCCTGGTAGAAGCAGAGGCCTGGATAGCACAGGTAATCAGTGCTGCAGCAGCCAACAGAGTACCCCCCAGAAGAAAAGGAAGAAGCTACCAGGGAGCAAGAGCGCCTCTCGGGGGAGTGATCCCAGTCACAGTCCTTTCTGTGACTTTTCCCTGAGGACTTGTCTCACGCATTCGAGCTCGACAAACCCACCGGTGATTGGGAAAGAGGAATCCTGGAGGACCCATGCCCAGAACTGGCTACCTGCTGTTCCAGAAGGAATTTCTTCAGAGCCTTTTTTCAACGCCTTTGGGCTGTAAGATTGAATTTTTGGCAGAGCTCACAGGCAGGAACATCATGGTTAGGTCCAAGACAGCAGACACAAAGGTCATGGTCATCTGAAGAAGCAATCTTCTTTCCGCAGTGATGGAAGAGAGAAATGGAAGGAGTAACTCTCAACGTCAACAAGGTCAAAGAATCTCTTTATTATAAAGAGATTCTCAAGCAAAATGCAGAAGAAAAAAGTGTAGGCAAAAAGACGCAAACTGTGACGGAGCTTCCGCGGAGACACATGCAAGAGGAGTCAACGGCAAGAAAGAAGTGAGAAGGGAGCGGGGTGCTCACATCTTTATAGAGTTGACGACATCAGCGTGGGTGGCCCCAGTTGTACTGACGGAAAATCTTCTGTATGGATCCTGCTTCACCGACAGTAAAGTTCCTATGGTGTGACCTGATGACAGATACCTCTGAAGAAGATCCTATCGTCCTAACAATGTGGATACAGTTCACTAGCCACACTCTGGCACTCATAGCAGTCCTCCTCGAGCAGGGGGCAAGGCGAGCATCCCTATTTATATAACAGAAACTGGGGGACTGAGGCTCCAAACAAAACATCTTGGCAACTGAGCATGTCCATGCTGTAGTGGGAGATGAATATGTGTATTTTATACCAGGCAGCAGCCCTACAAAGCTCCTCAGTCGGCATATACCTCGAAGCAACCACCGAAGCAGTGGTATGCCTGGTGAAAATAAGTCTTCAACCATGAGGGCAGCTCTCAACCAGCCAAACTATAGGTGAGGGCAATGTAGAATATGATCCTCCTGCTTGCTGTCTGTCTGCCAGAGGCAGCTACAGCATAAGTAACAAACAGCTGGACAGCCTTAAGCTGTCACAAATCACTGCCTTGGGCTTCTTGTAATAGGAAAGCGCCTTGTGCAGGACCAAGGTATGGAGTCTGTGACTGGCATCTGAGGTACGGTTTCTGAAATAAAATGCGAGGTTTATCGCCCTATTACGGTGGAACTCCAACACATTTAGAAGGAATTTCATGTGGGGATGAAGTACAATTCTGTCCCTGTGGAAAACCAGATATGCAGACTCCAAGAACACCTGGACCTCACTCAAACTTCTGTCCGAAGTGATAGCAATCGAGAAGATGGTCTTCTACATCAAATGTGATAGTTCACACTTGTGCACATTGGCTCGAAAGGTTTACCCATCAGCATCACAAGCACCAGCAGTAGGTCCCATGAATGCTGTGGTTCATGCATCAGAGGGGATACACTGTCCAGCCTTTTGAAAAAGCACCTGACCACCTTCTCCTGCACTGTTGGTATACTAGTCCATGTCCAGTATGCAGAGATGACTTCCAGGTGCACCTTAAGGGTCGTGGTTCATAGCCCTGACATACAGGGGCCAAAGGTATTAGAAGATCTTAGCTACGGGTCAAGCAAGAGACTCTTAACTCCTTGTTTCAAAAAAGGTAGCTCAGAGAATTGTCTGAAACACAAGGACAAGCACCTTTTTTTTTTTTTAAGTTATTCATTTTTCTCCCCCTGGATTCCTCTGCTATACCTCTGACACCCCCGCACCAGTACCAGGTATGAGACCCCTTCCCCTTAATCTCACAACTTACCCTTCGTGGCAGGAGATGGGGAGCGACTCGACCCACCAGTCCAGATATAGTATCGGGGAGGTGCCTTCCTGAGCCGCAGCAGAGGGGGGACAATCACCATTCGCGAAGAGGAATCACATTTTTCACTGTTTTCCTGTTCTTCCCCCGAGAGGCTGTGGCATACAATGGTGCCAGCGGCGCTAATGCACACACTCCTGTGCGCACCCTTGCCAAGCACCTGCCTCAGTCCCCTCCCCACATTTTTAGAGCTGACGTGCCACCTCCCAACCTCTGCTAGGGGGCAGGCAATTGCCGGGCCCTACTAAACCCCCTCCCTGGAGAAGGAGAGCAGTCCTGGGGATGCTCAATCTTTCTCCATACAACCCCAGTGACCTATGTCCGTCTTTAACACGGTCACTGCTATGGATGCAGGTGAGGCGCCCAGTGCCTCAGCCCCAAACGCCACCGGGACAGCTTAGGACAAGCACACTTAATAGTCCAAACCAAAAGAGCCCTATATCTAACCCCTGCTCTGGCACCTAAGCAGAACCTCTTCCACTTAAAAGCACAAGCTTTACGAGTAGACTCCCTACGGAACACCTCCACAACAGGAGAATGTCTTCAGTAAGGCCCAAGGCCTGGAACACTAGCTGATTAGGAACAAGGCCAAGAGGTGTAAAGACTGAAGGGCTGGGTGCAGTACTGACCCTTGTCTTGTCAGCAGACCTGGGCAGAGCAGAAGCCACCACAGGGGCTTGCTGCTGAGGAGATCATGGTACAGGAACTGCCTGGGCAAGTCAGGAGCAACCAGTATCAGAGTAGACTCACCTTGCCCCGATGAACCTTAAACACCACCTTGTTGATCAAGGAAAAGTGAAAAAAGTCATATTGAAGGCCTGGGGTCCAGGGTTGGCAAGGCATCCCCAGCAGTGCACGGGCCGGGGGCCAGCACAAACAAAACAAAACAAAAAAACTAAAGGTTATTCACCTGTAACTGCAGCTCTAAGAGTAGTATATAGCTCACATCCACACCGCGGCAGTTCCACTGGAAACTGACGATTTTTTGTAATGATTGCAAGTTGAGTTCTTCCCACCACCCAGGGAGTATATCCCTTGGCACTGCCCCGTGATGTCAGATCTTGCACAATGAAAGCAGGGATCTATGTGCCACTTGCCAGGGGAGGCTGGGTGGGTTGTGTGGATGTTAACCAGAAATACAGAAACACAGAATATGATGACAGATGAGAACTGCTCATCTCACCCAGTCTGCCCTTTTTTCCCCTACCTACATTATCACTGCAAACCCTACATGATTGTGGACATGGGAACAAATGGAGTCCAGACACTGTTTCAGGATTCAAAACAAAAGAACTGAATTTATTTCTCCAACAGACAAAAATAAGCGGACTGAGCATGGAAAATAATAAAGGCTAAAGTAAAATCAAAATTACAGAACTTATGTCAGTTTCAAACAAAAATTAATTCATCCACCTACTATCAAGCTAGGAGACTGGCAGGGAACAGCTCCTACCAATCAACTAACTCACAGTTCAATCTGCAGTGCCTTTATACAGAAATAGTCACATAAACATAGAAACATAGAAACACAGACTTTGACGGCAGATAAGGACCGCTAGGCCCATCTAGTCTGCCCATTTCCCTACCTACAGGATAGGCCGCAGATCCTAGTTAACCAACAGCCTATTTCTTCCTACCCCCCACAAGAATTGCCTTATGTCTGTCCCATGCATTCTTGAATTCTGCCACAGTTTTAGACCCCACAACCTCCTCAGGAAGGCTGTTCCATGCATCCACTACCCTCTCGTGAAATAATACTTCCTCTGCACTGTTCCCGAACTCCTTCTCTCTTTTAAATTGTGTCCTTGTTCTTGTAAGTCTCTTTTCTGAAAGATACTACCCTCTTGGACTTTGTTGATTCCACTGAGGTACTTAAAAGTTTCTATCAAGTCCCCCCTCTCCCTTCTTTCCTCAAGGGTATACATATTAAGCTCCTTTAGTCTCTCCTCATACGGCTTCTCTTGCAGACCCTGAACCATTTTAGTTGCCCTCCTCTGGACTGCCTCTATCCTGTATTTGTCCTTGCGGAGATGGGGTCTCCAGAACTGGACACAGTGCTCCAGATGGGGTCTCACCAACTGTCTGTACAGAGGGATAACAACTTCCTGTTTTCTGCTGATGATGCCTCTCCCCATACATCCCAGTATACCCACAGCCCTCCCTACTGCCTTCTCACATTGCTTGCTAACCTTAAGGTCATCTGATATGATTACCCCCAGGTCCCTTTCCTTTTTTGTTGTTGTTACTACCTCCACCCATTGTGTATTCTTCCCAGGGTTCTTGTTTCCAGGTGCATTATTTTGCACTTCTTGCATTGAATCTAGCTGCCATACCTCGACCATTCCTCCAACCTTGCCAAGTCCTTTTCATCCTTTCCACGCCTCCTTGTGTATCAACCCTGTTGCAGATCTTTGTGTCATCTGCAAAAAGGCATACTTTTCCTTCCAGTCCCTCTGCAATGTCACTGAAGACATTAAAAAGGACTGGACCCAATACTGAACCCTGCGGTACCCCACTAGTAACCCCTTTCTTCAGAGTGGACTCCATTTACAATTACCCTCTGTGTCCTGTTGTCCAGCCAATGTTTTGCAGGCTACCACCCTGGGACCCACTCCCAGGCTGGTTAATTTGACTATTAATCTTTGTGTGGGACTGTGTCAAATGCCTTGCTAAAGTCTAGGTAGGCCATGTCACACCCCTCCTGGTCTACTACTTTGGTCACCCAGTCAAAGAAATCTATTAGATTGCCTGACATGACCTTCCCGCTGTGAACCCATGCTGCCTTGGGTCCTGTGCTCCACTGGCCTCTAGGGTACTGAATTATTCTTTCCTTCAGAAGTGACTCATCACTTTCCTACCACAGAGGTCAGACTGACAGGTCTGTAGTTTCCTGCCTCTGTCTTTGACCCACTTTTGTGAAGGGGAATCACATCCGCCTTTCTCCAGTCCTCGGGTACCACACCATCCTCCCATGATTTATTTAAAAGAGTAGCCAGTGGTTACTAGTTCCTCCCTAATTCTTTTAGAATTCTGGGGTGAATTCCATCAGGACCCATTGCTTTGTCCACCTTCAGTTTTAGGAGTTCTTGCAGAACCCTTTCTTCTGTGAAAGGACTGGGATCGGCCCCCTATCAAGAGTGCTTCTGTTAATTGGATTAGGCACTTCCCCTCCTCTTTTGTGAATACTGAGCAGAAATATTCGTTCAGTATTCCTGCTTTTCACTGTCCCCTCTGCCCACCCAATCGCTCATTCTATTCAGCCTCACTATCCCTCCCTTTGTCTTTCTACGTCAGCTGATGTACCTATAAAAGGTTTTATCCTTCTTAACTGAGTTGGCTATCTTTTCCTCAGTTTGGGCCTTTGCTATTCTGACTTACCTCCCTGCTTCCTTCTGCCTTAACTGGTACAGCTCTCTGTCCTGCTCCTTCTGTGTTTCCTTATACTTCCGGAATCCTATCTTTTTCTTCCTGACATGACCACAATAGCCCCTCTCATACCTAACTTGAAACAAAAAGTATCCTTTAGAGGGATTAAATTCTTAATACAATAACTTGAAAGTGCTATAACACAAAATTGAAAAGGATTTGAGGCACAGAAATACAATAATTAATCCTTTAAACCAAAAGAAATAGTTTAAGTTTCAGGCACCTCCCTCATGCTGACATCATAAAAGGGGCTGAGCTATGGTTGGACAGCCCTTAGGACAGCATGCAAACAGCAGGGAGGGTCTAGAGGCTCTGCATCAGGAAGTAAAAATTAACAAGCATTTGTCAATGCCGAACGTTCGCTTGCAGGTATTTGCAGTGGTGTTTAGCATGTATGGTGCTTTACCCTAATGCCCTGTGCGGTTGCTGGTATTTGCACAGTAAATTTTCAGCATGACCTTTTTGTTACCCCCATAATGTGCTACACAGGCAGAAACACGTTTTGGGCAGGATGTGAAAAATGACAGCTGTACTGCTCATAAGGAAGTGTGGTAAAATGGCAATGTTGAAAATCTGGAGTGGAAATATTGAAAATTCGCAAACCTACGAGCATGCGTGGGAACTGCACAGCGCATTCGAAAACAGTTATTTTTAGGAATTTGTTCACCAATTTTCAACACAGCCATTTTAAGACCTCTGCTCATGATCAGTGTCACTGTGATTTTCTTAATGTGTCCCATACATTGATTTCTGACCCACTGGGCGCCATTGTGCGCCATATGGCGAAACACGCTTTGGGCAGGATGTAAAATGACAGCTGTACTGCTCATGAGGAGGTGTGGTAAAATGCCAATGTTGAAAATCTGGAGTGGAAATATTGAAAATTCATGGAAACTACTATGGCGTCTTGGGGAACTGTGCAACATGCGGCTAAGTAAAACAGTCATTTTAGGAATTTGGTCATCAAATGTTCGACACTGCCATTTTAAAACCTCTGCTAATGAACATCGTCACTGTGATTTTCTTACTGTGTCCCATACATTGATTGCGCACACCGACTACGCCATTGTGCACTACATGGGCGGAAACACGTTTTGGGCAGGATGTGAAAAAATGACAGCTGTACTGCTCATAAGGAGGTGTGGTAAAATGGCAATGTTGAAAATCTAGAGTGAAAATATTGAAAATTCGCAAACTACACGAACATGTGTAGGAATTGCGGCACGCAGACTCGTAAAACAGTCATTTTTAGGAATTTTTTCACCAAATTTTCAACACAGCCATTTTAAGACCTCTGCTCATGAGCAATGTCACTGTGATTTTCTTAATGTGTCCCATACATTGAGTTCGCACCGACTAGGCCATTGTATGGCTACATGGTGAAACACGTTTTGGGTGAGATGTGAAAAATGACAGCTGTACTACTCATAAGAAGGTGTGGTAAAATGGCAATGTTGAAAATCTGGAGTGGAAATATTGAAAATTAAGTGAATTCTGACCTGCGTAGGAACTGCATAGCGCCATTTCGTAAAACAGTCATTCTTTGGAATTTTGCAAATTTTCAACATAAGGGTTTTTGGACCCCTTCTCATGAATGATGTCACTGTCCTGGTGTTATTCGGGCCCGAAGGGTGATTTAGCGCAGTGACTGTGAAATCACCCTTTGGGCCCCAATAACGCTATGACAGTGACATCATTCATAAGAAGGGGTCCCAAAAACCCCATGTTGAAAATTTGGTGCAAAATTCCAAAAATGCCTGAGATATGCAATAAACTCAAAAACCCCTATCTAGCCCATTATACAGCACGGCATTTCCTCAGTTCGCGTCAGCTTTGAAGAGTGCAGATGTGTTCCCGGTCCACCGATGATCGTCGCGCCCGAGCCGGAGGTAAGTATGGGGTGAGGGGTGTGGGGAGACTGGGTGCGCAGTGGGTGGGTGCGGGTTGTGGGAGGGGACTGGGAGAAGCGCCGTGGGACCGTTTTGGTTTACAGGTCAAAAAAAAAAAAAAAGACTACGTGGGAAGTTTGCCGCTGGGGTGAGCTCCCAAGCGTGGCAGAAGGATAAGCTGGGGGCGAAGAGCCGGCGAGTTGGGCACCCCGTCAGCAAACAGCGTGGGGCGTTTGTCACGCTGGGGTGGGCTCCCAGCGTGGCAGAAGGATAACTGGGTGGGCCGTGGAGCTGGCGAGGTTGGGCACCCGTCGGCAAACAAGACGGGACATTGCCATGCTGGGGTGGGCTCCCAGCGTTAGACAAGGATTTTGGGGGGGCAGCGTGTGGCAGGGGGGGTCGGCATGTGACGCTTGCTCTGTATGACAGCGGTGGTTTTCTTTGAAGCGAAGACCACCACTGTCATACACAGCTCCCGCACCCACTGGTGCAGGACCGCCACGCCTGCTCAACGGAGCACTGGATTGAAAGGGAGAGGCACACCTCCAAAGTGTGCTACTCTCCCAAAACGTTCCTTGCGCATGCGCGCAAGCGAACGTAAAAAAGGGAAAACTCCTTAGTTTCACAAACACATCAAACATTTACAATATTTAACTAATGCCATAAAGAGAAAGAACTGTATTCATATTTAAGCTTGTTTAAAAGCTGACAGCAAATATTCTTATCTCATTTGTATTTTAATGCAGCTCAGTGCTTCACTCTACCTACAAGCTGTATTTATAACTAGAAACTGTGCTTATGTGACTAAAATTTCCTGTTCAAATTCGTTCAAGGGCTTCAGAGTGTTTATTTTGACAAAAGAAATATGACTGTTCCAGAACTCAAGCAGGCAAATGGTTTATGTAAAGCCTGGCATGAATTATAGCACTAAAACACTGCTGAAACCCAAGTCTGAGAGCAACAGGAAGAATTCACCAGCTTCTAAGAAGCCCACTTCTCTACTTTCTTCTTTTCTAACAGGGGGACACCAAAAACAGCTTAATCCTGTCTAAATAATAAACCTTTACAGCAAAGAGAGGGTTTAAAAGAAACGAGTCGTTAGCGCTCATTTCCAGGAGCATTCGCACGATCACAAGGCTACTTGCGCAAGTTCATGCAATGCACTAGTGCGCACGTTCGAGGAGGTCCGTTTTTACCAAAATAAAAACGCAAACGGACATACAGGCTATAATATGCTGGCATTTGGACATTCAGAGAGACTTGAAAGGAGCAATAGGGACAGCAAGATACCTACATATGGCCAGGATGTAGGGAAAGTGCAGGACTGAAAAGATAGTAAGAGGAGAGATACGTGTACTGCTGCAACAGTTTTTGTTTGAAAGAAGGAAACATCTCTCTCTAAATGGTCCAAATACCTAACAACTGATCCCAAAAAGGGAACCAAAGCCAATTCTGGTTATCTCTATAATACTAGAGGTTTACAAAAATGAAATCTATATTTTAGATGACACAACCTTGAAAAGTGACCAAACAAAAATAATGGGGGTGGTCCTAAGCCCCATTACAATGATTTACAGCTCTTTCTCCCTCCACTTCCATTCCACTATGATTCCCCTGTGCCCATCCCATGCATTTTTGAATGCCACCACTGTTTTCGCCCCCACAACCTCCACTGGAAGGCTGTTCCAGGAATTCACCACTCTTTCTGTGAAGAAGTACTTCCTCATATCTCTCCTGAATCTACCCCCTCCAGCTTCACAGCATGCCCCCTTGGTCCTGAGCACCTTTCTTTCTGAAAAATATTTCCCACCTGTATCTTATTTACCTCGTGAGGTAAAGGTTCTGTAACCCCCCCCCCGGTGTACATATTTAGGT
This sequence comes from Neoceratodus forsteri, assembly GCA_016271365.2. NCBI lineage: Eukaryota > Metazoa > Chordata > Ceratodontiformes > Ceratodontidae > Neoceratodus > Neoceratodus forsteri. Next base: position 499,173,804 of record CM028129.1, on the reverse strand, counting down.
CCTTTAGTCTCTTCTCATAGGATTTTGATGCAGACCCTGCACTATTTTAGTTGCCCTCCTCTGGACTGCCTCCACTCTGACTATGTCCTTCTTGAGATGTGGTCTCTAGAACTGGACACCGTACTCTAGGTTGGGTCTTACCAGCAAGCTATACAGAGGCAGCACCCCCCCCTCTTCTTCCTTCTGGTGATACCTCTTCCCTATGCACCCCAGCATCCCACTAGCCCTCCTGTCTACCTTGTCATACAGCCTGGGCAACTTCAGGTAATCAGATATGATTTCACCATGTCTCTTTCCTGCTTGGTAGTCGTCAGTACTACTCCATCCATTTTGCACTCTACCCCTGGGTTTCTGTGCCCTAAATGCATTATTTTGCACTTTTTCACATTGAAACCCAGCTGCCATACCCTTGATCATTCCTCCAGTCTTCTAAGGTATTTGCTCATCCTTTCCACCCGCACTGGGCTGTCCACCCTACTGTATATTTTGGTGTCATCCACAAAGAGACACACCTTCCCTTCCAGCTCCTCTACAACATCACTTATAAAGACATTAAGGAGGACCAGTCCCAGCACTAATCCCTGAGGTGCCCCGCTGGTCACCCTCCCTTCCTCTGAGTGAACTCTGTTTATCATGACCCTTTGTCGCCTATCCCCTAACCAATTTCTTATCCAGTTTACCACCTTCAGACCCACTCCGAAGCTACCCAGCTTGCTTACTAGTCTCCTATGTGGAACAGTATCGAAAACCTTACTGAAATCTAGTTCGGTCACATCCACTGCTCCACTGTGATCTAATTCCTGTGACACCCAGTCAAAGAAATCTATCAAATTCATTTGACGTGACCTCCCCACGCGAACCCATGCTGCCTTGGGTCCTGTAATCCACTGGATTCAAGATATTCCACAATCCTTTCATTCAGTAGTTATTCGATTAACTTTTTCACCACTGATGTCAGGCTAACTGGCTTATAATTGCCAGCCACCTCCCTGCCACAACTTTTGTGAAGTGGGATTACATCTGCCGTCCTCCAGTCCTCCGGAAGAAAAAATTACTCACCGTAATAATATTGTTTCTTCCAAGGTGTCCTTTAGCATCAGTAACAGTATGCAGTAAGCTGGCTGGGTTTAGCTGCCTCGGAAGTGGAGTTTATGATAATGAGTAAAATGAATTAGCCAATCAGAGGAGAGTTAGATGGTGTGCCGAGTGTAACTTGCCCAGAGAGCATCAGAATTTATTTGAAGCTAGAATGGGAACATGCCCATGTTAAGTGTGACCCAAAAGGATTTAAAAATCATGCAAAAGCATGAACAATGAACAACTGAAAAACAACATGTAAACTTTGCTTAAATGAACTCAAAACTTCAGAAACAAATTTGGCAACAATAAAGGAAGCAGAGTCCTCTTCAGTTAGGTTAATTTGGGAGGAGGGTGGGAGCTTACTGATGCTAAGGACACCTTAGAAGAAACAATATTACTATGGTGAGTAGTTTTTTTTTTCTCACCCCAGGGGTCCTTTAGCATCAGTAACAGTATGCAGACTACAAAGCAGTGTAGTTGGGAGGCAGGTACAGAACCTACTTGGGGAAGAGGCTCTGCAGGACCGCCCTGCCAAATTTGGCATGAGATCTGGACTGTACATCCAAGCAATAATGCTTTGTGAATGTGTGTACAGTCTTCCAAGTGGCTGCTTTGCAGACATCAAGTAAGGGAATACCCCTAAACTGCTTGGTGTGTTCCAAGTAGTAAGATAGAGCTCTCTTCACATCTAAACTGCGGAGTCTTTTTTCTCCTGGAGTGGATTTATCAGTAAAAAATACAGGAAGGGTAACAGACTGGTTAAGGTGGAATTCAGAGATCACCTTTGGGCAGGAATTTCCTGTTTGTTCTGAGCGCTACCTTATCCTTGTGAGGGATAATGTAGTTTAGTTCAGTACAGTAGAGTGGGGACACAATTTAAAGATAGAAAGAGGGCGGTTCAGGGGCAATGTGAGGAAGTATTATTTCACAGAGAGGGTAGTGGATGCGTGGAACAGCCTTCCTGAGGAGGTTGTGGGGTCTAAAACTGTGGGAGAATTCAAGAATGCATGGGACAGACATAAGGCAATTCTTGTGGGGGGGTAGGAAGAAATAGGCTGTTGGTTAACTAGGATCTGCGGCCTATCCTGTAGGTAGGGAAATAGGCAGACTAGATGGGCCTAGCGGTCCTTATCTGCCGTCAAAGTCTATGTTTCTATGCAGAGTGCCTGCAACTCTGAAATCCTTCTTGCAGAGGTGATGGAAACTAGAAAGACTGCCTTCCAGGTGACACTTTAAATGGGCTGTAGCCATGGGTTGGAAAGGTGGCTTCATGAGCTTGGCAATGCACAGATTGAGATCCCAAGGGGGAGCAGGTTCCCTAATTGGGGGCTGAAGATGGAGGAGGCTTTGAAGAATGTTTAGAAAATAGGTAATGAAATGATTGACTTGTCTTTACCTATGGACACGTAAGCAGAAACTGCAGCCAGGTGAAGTTTTAAAGATGAGGCCTTTAGGCCTAAGGCCTGTAAGTAAACCAAATAATCCAAAAGACTGGGGACTAAGGCTTTGAGAGAATTTATGTGCTTCCTCTTGCACCAGAAAGAAAATCCTTTCCACTTAGCTGCGTATGTTTTCTTGGTACTAGGTTTTTTGGCCATCCTCAGGATTTTAAGGACCTGTTCTGAATACGGAGTATCTGGGTACTCTAACTCCTCAAGAGCCAAGCTTTGAGGTGAAGAAACTGCAGATTAGGAAAAGTCACTCCTAGCTGTGGTAAAGTCAGGAGAGAGTAACTGAGAGGAAGCTAAATAGGCTTGCTGTGTGACAGGGCTTCTAAGAGTGGATACCAAGGTTGCCTTGGTCAACTCGGTGCCACCAGGATCATAGTTGCTGATTGGGCCCTCAGCTTCAACAACACTCTGTGAATCAAAGGAAATGGAGGGAAGGCATAAATAAACTTGCCTGCCCAGTCCAGAATTAAGGCATCTGCTGGAAGAGTCCCCAGTGCTGGGGGCCTGCAGGAGTACAAAGGAAGTTGATGGATGAGGTGAGAGGCAAACAGATTTATTTCTGGTGTGCCCCACCTCCTGAAGACTGTGGCAAGGATTTGTTTGTTCAAAGTCTATTCATTGTGCCCTTGGCTGATGCAGCTCAGGGCATCTGCCAGGGTACTGTCCTTGCCTGGAAGATGTATGGCTGAGAGGCTCACAATGAGAGAGTAAGCTAGAGACGATATTTTCATTGCCTCTGTACAAAGGACAGTCAACCTTATACCACCCAGCTTGTTTATGTAGAACATAGCAGTGGTGTTGTCTGTCCTGATTTGCACTGATTGACCTTTTTACCTGGGGGGCAAAGGTGTTTAGGGCACGGGAGATGGCTCTGAGCTTCAGCAGGTTGATGTGGCTTGTCAGATTCCTTAGGAGTTCAAGTGCCACTTACAGAGTGATTGCCTAGATGAGCTCCCCATCCCAGAAGGGAGGCATCTGTAGTAATGATCTTTGTGGGAGTAGAAAGCTGGAAAGGGATTCCCGCTGAAAGGTTGGGAGTTTCCTTCCACCAATCCAAAGCTCAAAGTAAGGTTTTTGTGACTGGAACCAGCTTGGACAAGGAATGTCTTTTTTGGTCTTACTGAATGTCCCTCATTTGGAATCTGACACCTGGGACAATGGTTGTCATGGAAGCCACGTGACCCAGGAGCCTTAGAAAATGTCTGGCTGGCCTGGGCTGGGCGGGCCCAGGACAAGGGAGTTTACCACTGACAGAAAATTTTGCATCCTGTCTACTGGAAGAAAAGCCTTGTTCTGCTGTGTATCCAGTTATGCTCATATAAAGGTCAGCAGCTATGTTGAATCCAAGTGGGATTTCTTTTTGTTGATGAGAAAGTCCAGAGACTGAAGAGTTTGTTTTGTGTAACTGAGAGCCTCCCTGACTTGATGAGGGGTCTTGCCTACTAGAAGCCAGGCGTCCAAATATGGGTAGACTGCAATGCCCAGTTTCCTGAGACAAGCTGCCACGACAGCCAGGCACTTGGTGAACACTCTTGGGGCCGATGTTAAGCCGAAAGGCATGGCTGCAAACTGGTAATGCCCTGATGGCAGCTTGAACCTTAGAAACTTTCTGTGGGACTGCCTTATTGGAATGTGGAAACAGGCATCCTTTAGGTTCAGGGAGGGTAGCCAGTCTCCCTGTTGCAGAGAATGAATCACCATTGTGAGAGTGACTATTTTGAATTCTGGTTTCAGTAAGTGCCTGTTTAAGTACCTGAGGTCGAGAATAGGTTGCCACTCCCCATTTTTCTTTTCTGTGAGGAAGTATCTGGAGTAGAGGCCTTTTCCCATCTGGGAAGAGGGTACACTCTCCACTACTTCTGCTGATAGGAAATTCTTTACCTCCAGTTCCAATAAGAGTCTTTCTGTTGGAGGTAGGGGTTTTGCTAATAAGGAAGTCCCTGAGAGGTGGACATTTTTTGAACTGGAGGGACAGGCCCATTTTCACCATCTCTAGGACCCACCTGTCTGTGGTAATGTGGTTCCAAAACTGGAGGTAGTGGAAGAGCCTGCCCCCTACTGGGAGGGAAGGGGAGGCGACCTGGTTGCTAAAGTCAGGGCTTGGACTGAGTAGAAGGTGCAGGAGTGGTGGTGGCTCTTCTCTGGCCCCTCCTACTTCTTCCTCTAAAGACGCCTCTTACTTGAGCGTAATCCATGAGCACTGGCATGGGGAAAAATGCCCTAGGATAGACTCCTCTGCCTCCGTTTCCCCGGTACTGGGTCTTTTGGGAAGAAGAGACTTTCTCTTTTGCAGCACTGCTCTCGCAGGTGGTCTTAAACTGGTCCACTTTTTTCATATATGCTTCAGTCCTATCCCCAACAAGGGAATTATTTTCGCAGGGGAAGTCCACAGCTTTGGACTGGGTATCCTGTGTTTAATCTGTTGTTCTTAACCAGGCCAGGCACCTAAGTGAAATAGCTTGAGCCATGACTCTAGTAGCTGCATCATTATTGGTTACAGCCATGTGAAACTGGTACTTAGTGGCATCCAGTCCAGTCTTCACAGTTTCAGTAATGTCCTGTACCATCTTATCTGATTTTTGGTTCAAGATGGCCAGAACAGAATTCCACAGGGCCTTCTGATATTTGGCAGAGTATGCCAAGCAAGTAGACAGGCGCAAAAGTAAAGAAGCTGCGGTATAAGATTTCTTTGCCATAGAGTCCAGCTTTCTGGACTCTTTCTCAGGAGGCTGAGAGGATAGTGGGACTTTAGCCTTGTCACACACCTCAGCCTGCACTACTCCCTCATGGCTTGGATGAACATACAGAAATTCAGCATCATGTCTTGCCAGCTAATATTTTCTGTCAATTGTTTATCTACTCCAGGTAGAGAAGTGGAGGTCTGGAGTAGCTTCAGGGTAGTTTTTCTTAATGATTTGTAGATAGGTAACACTATCTTTTTTTGGAGGTGGAAGACCCATCATCTCTCTACAGTCATCATCCTCAGTGGGCTCCTGGGTAGTGAAGTCCAGAGTATCTACCACGTGCTGCAGAAAAGTAACTAGAGAGGAACAATCCTCTTTACCATTAAGTGAAGTACCAAACTCCTGGTCCGGTGAGACATCAGGTTCCAGGGGCTGACCTTCTGACTCATCACCATCACCACCTCTTACCCCATGGTAGTATTCTGGACCAAAAGTTGGGACAGAAGTACTATGATGCACAGGAGTAGAGGGGGCAGAGAAAAAACTGCCCATTCTATGAATAGTGTGGTAATGGTGCCAATTCTTGGCCACTTCATCAACAGGGGGTAGATCTTTTTCTAAGTCACAGACTTTCTCTTTCTCTTTAAGTGACTGACTTTCTTTTGGTTTTTATTCTTCTTTATGTTTCTGTGCCACTGGCATCCCCCCTTGCCTTAACGTGGGAGGGGCAGTGGTATGTTTTTCTTTCAATTTCTTTTTATCAGGCACTGAATCAGTGACCTGCTCCCTTGGTCTCTTTTTTTGGCTGGTCACCATTGTTATTGTTATTCTGCTTATCTGACTTATTCTCAGAGGCATCCCTATGGGACTTTTCTTTTGATTTAACCTGGGAAGAGGACACCTCTTCAGAAGCTCTAGCAAAGGGGGAAGCAAACTAAGAAGTCACAATTTCCAGTCTTTTGGCTCTTTTTTTAATTGTTTTTGAACAAAATTTAGAGCAAAAAACACAGTAGTGGTCCGGGCCTAAACACTGTAAACACAAATCATGGCTGTCTGCTTTAGCCACAATTTTATGACACTTTGGCAATTTTTAAAACCTGTACGTCCAGTCCTTTTCTTGGGTCTTTCTGATTAGCCAATTTGTTAGAAATGACTGAAACATATGTTACCTAATGGGAAAAATATAGCTTAGCGGTCTGTTCCCTCGTAGTAAAGAGACACGACTTTCTGAGGTAAAAAGTAATTTAAAATAAAGAAAATCTAAGGTTCCTGCTGAAAAACGGGAACCGCTAACGAACTAAAATAAATAACAGTCAAAATACTGAAGATACTATTTATTTTACTTCATAAATAACTAAAAGGAACTGCAAAGGAACCGTGGTAAATGTAGGAAAACGTGGTTCCCTGGAACCTATGGGAACCGCTAAAAAAACAATAACCTGAAGTAAAAAACAATGAAATACTCACAAACTCAGCACAAAATAATGAAAAAATGAACTTTTTTTTTTTTGGGTTGAATTTATTCTTTATTCTCCCCCCACAAGCCGGAGCCCCGCTCTGTCGGGAGACACCCATGCACCTACCCCACTTCACTGCCTTACCTGGATCCCCGGTGGACCCACATGGAGCCGTGGCTGTACCCCCAGGCGGGTACGAGGTGGGGCCCGTACACCCCAAGACAATTCAAGTTTTGTCGGATCCCTCCGGTGGTCAGGCAAGAGTCATTAGGGTCTGTGCTTGGCACTCCTTCCCTTCAGCGCTCTGGCATCATTTTTCCTGTTCTGGGGGAGTGGCATGCGCCCTGATGTCAAGGCATCTCCGCCTACATCCACCACTCCCCAACCCTCTCTGTATGCTCTGCACTTGCTGTGCCTCCAGCTTCCATCAGAGGCCAGTCAAGTGCCAAGCCTGTACCTCCCCACCCTCCCTCCCAGGAGAGGAGAGCTGTCCTCCGATATTCAATCTTCTCCTCCCTGTCCGATCCCGATGACCGGCTCATTCCTGAACCCAGGTCACCAGCGTGGCATCCAGCACCTCAACCCTCAGTGTCACCAGGCCTGGCAAAAAATAAACTTTTGGAGAATATTTCTCTATGGACAAAAGAAAGCGAGAGCACCCCAGAGGCAGTGTTGGTCAGGCAGAGAGAAAAAATGTTGGTGTCCTCTGGGCAAGCTCCACGCAGCATACCCTCCAACTCTCTTCTGATTGGCTAATTCATTTTATTCATTATCATAAACTCCACCGCCAAAGCAGCTCAACCTAGCCAGCTTACTGCATAACGTTACTGATGCTAAAGGAGCTGTCAAACAGGACTATCAAAGGTGCAGCCAGTACCTCCCTGAGCACCTTCAGAACCCTTGGATGCACTCCATCTGGCTCCACTGCTTTGTCCACCTTCAGAGTAACAAGTCTTTTCAGGACTCTCTCCTCTAGTGTCTACCTCCCTCCCTCCAAACCTTCTGTAGCCCCTCCCCTTCTCCTTCCTCTGTGAACACAAAATGAAAGTATTTGTTCAGGATGTCTGCCTCTTCCTGGTCTCTCTCTGCATAGTTCCCCCCCCCCCCTTTTCTCTTTTTAACCTGACAATCCCACCCCTGGTCTTCCTCTTTCACTAACATACCTAAAAATGTCTTGTCCCTTCTGTATGCGCCTCTGCGCTTCTTACTGCTTTCCCTGCTTCCCTTTGTTTCCCCAAAACACCTCCCCATCCTCCTCCTTCTACATCTCCTTATACCTTCTGAATGTTGCTCTTTTAAGCTTTACCTTTTCAGCCACCTCTTTCGAGGATCACAGCAGTCTTTTTTCCCACTTTTGTGCACTTGCTTGACATAGATGTTTGCTGCCTTTACAATGCTCCACTGTTCCTCCACACCACCCAGGCCCCCCTCCCCCCCGGGTCAGGTCATTCCTGAGGTATTCACCCATCTTTATAAAATCTGCCCTCCTGAAGGACAGGACTTTGCCCTTGTGTGGTTCAGTTCCACGACCACCCTTATACTGAACCACACCCCAGCCTGATGTCTGCAACACTGTCCCTGTGAGTACCAGATCCAGTATTGCCCCATCATGAGTGGGTTCACTGATTAGTTGTCGGAGAAATGTCCCCTACATAAAGTCCAGGATGTCCCTGCTTCTAGTTGAAGCTGCCACTGAGAGGCTCCAATCTACATCTGGCAGGTTGAAGTCCCCCTTTTCTGCCATCTTGCCAATGGCTTTCACCAGTATCTTATCAAATTCCTCCTCCTATATTGGAGGTCTGTAGATCACTCCAGTGCAAATAGTGGCTCCATTCCCCATCTCCAGGGCGACCCAAAATACCTCTGGGCTCTCCCAGTATTCCCTGTATCTCTGTCACTTTTATGCTTCCCCTCACGCACCAGGTCTTTCTTGAACAGAATATAGCCTAGTATGCCATGTCCCAGTCATGGTTTCAGTGTACCATATATCATTTCTAGAGCTACGGTTGCAGGTGAGTAACCCGTTTTTCTAGAAGTGTGGATACAGTTCACTATCCACTTATGGCCAGACTTCTAGCAGTTCTCTGGGAGGAGAGGGCAAGTCATGAACCCCTACTTGGTGAACAGAGATTGGAGAATGGAGGTCCCAAAAGCAGCATTCTGACGAGACTCTAGGTTGATGCTGTGATGGGAGATAAGAAAAAAATACTCACCTTAGTAATTTTGTTTCTTCTAATGGAGTCTTGCTGTATTCTGACAATAGCAGTGAGTCCCAACCTTCGAACTGCCCCGGAGATGAAAGAGTTAACTTTCCATGCCAGGCATGGAACGCTGAGCTCGAGCTCGGTTGAGACTCTGTCTGTAGCTGCTTAAACTCAAACCGTCAGATCTTTATGAGCTAAACTCACTAAGGTCCTGTGTGGAAGCTGTAAACCTACACTAGCCAACTGGCTACTAAACATAAAACACATTTTTTGGTCCCAAAACAAAGACTCAAGTCAGGAGACCCAAAAAATGAAAAACACAACACCCACTCACCCCAAGAAAAAGGGGGTGAAAACAACAAAATTGGGCACCTACTGAGTGCCAACACTGCACTGCCCACCCACATCCCAAAAACAGAGGTTCTGAGAGGGGCAGGAGGTCAGAATACAGCAAGACTCCATTAGAAGAAACAACATTACTAAGGTGAGTAATTTTTTCTTCAAACAACATGAAGTCTTGCTGTATTCTGACAATAGCAACTACAAAGCAGTACCTCCATGGAGGAGGGACAGAACCTACTTAGGGAATAGGCTCTGAAGCACAGCTGTGCCAAACCGAGCATCACTCCTAGCCTGGATATCCAGGGAGTAATGCTTGGTAAAAGTGTGAATTGTTTTCCAGGTAGCTGCTTGACATATCTCTAGAATAGGGATGTCCCGGCAGCAGCCGGGAAGCAGCTGTACCTCTGGTAGAGTGAGCCCTCAGGCCTGAGGGTGGAACCTTACCCAGTTTTTCATAACAAAATTGGATACAAGAGACAAGCCACCTGGCAATGGATCTTTTAGTGGCAGGTTTTCCTTTACCAACCTCGCCATAAGTGAGGAACAGTTGGAGAGAGTCAAACCTGTGACCCTTGGTACGCTCTATGTAGTAGCTAAGGGCTCTTTTCACATCTAAACTGTGCAGCCTCCTCTCGCCAGAGAAGGAATGGTCAGTGAAGTACACAGGAAGAGACACAGATTGATTAAGGTGGAAATCTGAAACCACCTTAGGCAAGAACTTCCTGTTAGTCCTGAGGACCATCTTATCTCTATGAAAGGAGATAAAATCAGGCTCCACTGACAAAGCTTGTAATTCACTTATGCGTCTGGCAGAAGTGATGGCTACCAGAAACACAGTTTTCCAAATCAAGTACTTAAGCTCTGCTGAAGACAAAGGCTCAAAAGGGGGTTGCATAAGTTGAGCAATGCAAACATTAAGGTCCCAAGCAGGGGCAGGGTCCCTGAATGGAGGGTTGGTGTGAAGCAATCCCTTGAAAAACTTGGAGAATACAGGGTGAGCTGAAAGAGAAGAGGGCTTACCTGCTGAAATAAAAGCAGAAACAGCTGCCAGGTGCACCTTCAGTGTAGCTGGTCTCAGCCCCAAGCTATTTAAATGGACCATATAATCAAGGACTGTGGGCAGATCAGCAGACTCTGGGAAAATATGCTTCCCAGAGCACCATATGGAAAATCTTTTCCATTTGGAATTATAAGTAGCCCTGGTGGAAGGTTTCCTAGAAGCCTTCAGAATATCCATCACACCTTGGGAGAGGTGTAAATCAGCAAACTCTTAACTCTTCAAGAGCCAGGCCTTGAGATTGAGAGATTTGAGATTCGGGTACCAAACCCTCCCCTGAGCACAGGTTAACAGGTTGTAATTCCTGGGAAGACACAGGGGAAGATGGACTGCTAAGAACAGCAGGAGTGGATACCAGGGCTGCCTGGCCCAGTCTGGAGCAATCAGGATCATCTTGCATGGTTGAGATCTGATTTTGACTAGCACTTTGAACAGGAGAGGGAAGGGGGCAAAAGCATACAGGAATTTCCCTTCCCAACTGAGAACTAAGGCATCCAGGGGGACTGAGCCCAACACTGGGGGCCTGCAGCAAAAAAGGGGAAGTTGGTGATTGTCTGAGGCTGCAAAAAGATCTATATGCGGGGTGCCCCATCTGGAAAATATCACGTCCAAGACCAGGGGATCCAGTGACCATTCGTGATGGCCCTGGGATATCCTGCTGAGAGCATCTGCCAGGACATTGTCCTTGCCTGGGAGGTGAACTGCCATGAGGGAGGTGTTCAGGGAGTAAGCCAGAGACCACAACTTCATTGCTTCTGTGCACAAGGCTGTAGTGACCGAATGCCTCCTTGCTTGTTGATGTACCACATTGTGGTGGTGTTGTCTGTTCTGACCTGGATAACTTTGTTCTGAACAGATTCGGAAAAGGCTTGAAGTGCTAGAAATACTGCCCTGAGTTCCAACAGATTGATGTGAAGCAGAGATTCCTGAGGGGACCACAACCCCTGGGTGGTCAGGTCGCCCATGTGAACCCCCCACCCCAAGAGGGAGGCATCTGTAGTAAGGATTAAAGAGTGAGACTGAGTGACAAAGGGAACCCCTTGTCTCAGACTGCTCTGATCCTGCCACCACTGTAAGGCCTGGATCAGGGTTCGCATCTGGGATCAATTTGGTCAGAGGGTCCTTCCTTTGAGACCAGAAGGCTCTCAAATGGAACTGAATGTCCCTCATCTGAAATCTTGCTCCCTGCACTACTGCTGTGGAAGCAGCCATGTGCCCCAGGAGCTGTAGAAAATGCCTTGCTGGTCGAGACACCTGCAGGGTGAATGAGGAGGCCAGAGAGACAAGGGTCCTTGCCCTGTCCAGGGGAAGGAATGTTCTGGCCTTTTTTGTGTCTAGCTCTGTGCCTATGAAGGTGAGGAGCTGGACAGGCTCTGGAACTGACTTTGAAAGATTCAGAAGGAAACTCAAAGAGGTGAGCAGTTGCTAAGCTATCTGTAAGTGTAACTTGACTTGGTCTGGGGACTGGCCTACTATGAGCCAGTCGTCCAGGTAAGGGAAGATGGCAATCCTTTGCCTTCTTAGAGAAGCAACTACCACTGCCAGGCATTTTGTGAATACCCTTGGAGCAGAGGTCAGACCAAAGGGCATTGCTCTGAACTGGTAATGGCCTGAGGGCAGCTCAAACCTGAGGTACTTTCGATGGGAGCTTCTGATGAGAATATGGAAGTAGGCATCCTTGAGGTCCAGGGACACTAGCCAGTCCCTGGCCTTAAGAGGTAGAATAATTCCAGAGTCACCATTTTGAATTTTGGTTTTAAAAGGTGCTTGTTTAAGTATCTGAGATCCAGGATGGGCCGCCATTCTCCTGTCTTTTTTGGGGCAAGGAAGTACCTGGAGTACAACCCTTTGCCCTGGTGTAGGGGTGGAACCCTTTCCACAGCTCTGAGAGCCAGGAGGGAAGACACCTCTGCCTCTAGGGAAAGTGTCTCTGAGGGATTTGCAGGTGAAAAGGATCTGGTTCTCATATTTGGAAACTTTTGAAGCTGAGAACCAGTCCCTGGCTTACTACTTCCAGGACCCATTTGTCTGATGTCAGAGACTCCCAGTCCTGGACAAAGTAAGCCAGCCTGCCCCTACAGGTAGTTGAGAATCGGCCCTGGCAACCCCATCAGGTGCCTGTTTGGCAGGGGCTTGGGCTGAGGGGTGGAAGCAGGCCTGCTTGTACCCTGTCTGCCTCTCCTCAAAGAACCCTCTGGGCATAAGCAGAAGAGAAGGCCTGGGCTTGGTAGAAAGGCCTGCCCTGCCCCTGGGATGCTGCCTTTGAGGAGTGGCCTGCCTCTCCTGGCCTGTGCACTCCTATGGTGGTCCTATATTCGTCCATTTTCTTCATGTAATTCTCTGTCTGCTCCCCAAACAGAGAATTACCCACAACAGGGAAATCCATGGCCTTAGTCTGGGTATCCTGTGACAGGCTAGTACATCTGAGCCAAGCCATTCTCCGAAGTGCCACAGATGTAGCCATGACTCTAGATGACATCACTGGAGTCCACTGCAGCATGGAATTGCACTCTGGATGCCTCAATACCATCAGCAGCCACCTGCTCCAGCTCCTTGGCAGCTGGCTAGGGACCTGTTTTGCTAAAGCCATAACAGTGTCCCATCTGGATTTTTGATACCTAGCAGTATAGGCCATATAATTGGCCTGTCTGAGTCCCAAGGATGCTGCCATGTACTGTTTCTTTGCCATGGCATCAATCCTCCTGGAGTCCTTGTCCGGGGGGGTGTGAAGCCAAGGGAATATTTGCCTTATCACAGGCTGCAGCCTGCACTACCCCAACATGGCTGCATTGTTGTGTAAGGAACTCCGTATCAGAGCCTGACCATGTATACCTCTTGTCCATTCTTTTATCCACAGGAGGTACAGTATTAGGAGTCTTTAAAATCTTAAATATCTGTTTCTCAAAAGATGTGTGTAAGGGAATAGACAGCCTCCTAGACTCTGGGATATCCATCATTTCTACATAGTCAGGCTCTTCCTGGTCGTCCACAGCTTCTTCCATAGGAAGCTGGAGGATTTCAGCCACTTTTTTTACAAAACATGAAATGGGAGGGGGACTCAGAAAGCCTAGGAGGAGACACTCCTGAAGGTCTGTCTGGGGGAGATGTCCGGGTCGATAGGCACATCCAGACTTTCAAAACCACATTCACTTTCCTCATACTCCTCTTCCTCCACCTCCGGTTCATAAAATTCCTCTAAATCATACTCTTGAACCGGTGGAACCGGCCAAACCGAGCGCCTGCCTGAAGGTGCCGGTTCGGTCGGAACCGGGGAAAGCGACTGCACAATTTTGATCGCTTTGGCTATTTCTTCAGCGGTTGGAGAGGAAAGTTTTGGCTCCACACCAGCTGACTTTTCTTTTCTAGTTCTCTTAGCAGGAACCGACTCCTCAGAATCGGCTCTCCTTTTGCCAGAAGAAGTCTCACCCTGGTCAGAGGGCACTCCTTCTGGTTCAGTTGGAACTGAACCGGGCTGGCCATCCAGATCAGCGGACTTTTTGGCCTCCCTTTCCCTGGGCCTACCAACTCTCTTTTCCAGGGTAGCTGCAGGGAAATTTTTACAAATCTGGCAGTCTGCATTGAGGTGGTCAAACCCCAGACAATAAACACAGGTGGTGTGGGAGTCAGCCTTAGCAAAGACTTCCCCACACACACTACAGTGTTGAAACCCAGTGGGCCCGGTTTTTCTTTTGGGTTTCTCAGACACTGTGCCAGTCCTAACCAAACTTACCCTTTTAATGAGAATCCGCCAGGCAAGACCCTCTTATCGGTTCCTGACCGTGTCACGGGTCGTGGAAAAAAACGTAATAAATCCGTTTTTTTTAGAACCGATAAGAACCGGTAACCACACTCTAAAAGTACAAATTAAGATTTTAAACAGCTAGATCGGTTCAAACCGAACCGATGAACGTTACAAGTTCCACACAGAAAAGAATAAAATATAACCTATCTAGTACTCACAAATACCACAGACAGAGACTGAACCGACAGGTTAGTAATTGGTTGAAAAACCGAGAAAGCATTTACTCCCACAAATTAACTGAAGTAGAAGGAGAAATCTCCGGAGCGACTGTTCAGTGAGGCGGAGTAAAGAATCTGACGGTTTGAGTTTAAACAGCTACAGACAGAGTCTCAACTGAGCTCGAGCTCAGCGTTCCATGCCTAGCATGGAAAGTTAACTCTTTCATCTCCGGGGCAGTTCGAAGGTTGGGACTCAATGCTATTGTTAGAATACAGCAAGACTTCATGTTGTTTGAAAGGTGTGTGCCGACTTCCAGGCGGCAGCCCTGCAGATCTCCTGGACAAGGACATCCTGCCTGGAAGCAGTCACCGAGGCAGCTGTATGTCTGATGGAATGATCCTTAACCCATACAGGAGGCTCCCTGCCATCCAACCTATAGCAGAGGTCAATGCAGGATGTTATTCACCTGGTAATCGTCCACTTAGATACTGGTCTGCCAGGTGCTGCTTCACTCTATGTGACAAACAGCTGGCATGCCTCACCCCAAACTCCAGCTGTGCATTCCTTATAATAAGCAAGCACCCTCCACAGATCCAGAGTATGAGGCTGTGGCTGGCCTCCAAACATGGATTCACGAAGTACAATGGAAGGTTAATCACCTGGTTAAAGTGAAACTCCTGTACTGCCTTCAGGAGGAACGTTGGGTGAGGGTGAAAGATGACTCTGTACTTCTGGAAGTCACAGTAGGGAGAACTCTACCAAGAGCGCTGGAAGCAGCCACAGAGGCAGTGGTATGTCTGGCCACTGATTCTTTTGGGTGATGTGATGGCCACCAAGAAGGCCACCTTCCATGACATAGAAGATAAAAAGACAACTGCCATGGAGGCCTGTTGCTGAGGCTGAGGAGATCCAGGTACCAGAACTGGCGTGGCCAGCCTGGAGCTATCAGGATCATCTGTTCCTTGTCCTTCCAAGCCTTAATCACCATCTGTGGATCAAGGGGAAGGGAGAAAAGGTGTACACGAGGCCTGAGGTCCAAGGTCTTGTTGGGGGGTACAAAATAGTCTCAGTTTTGCATTCTCCCAGGAGGCGAAGAGGTCCACCAGAGTTATGCCCAACAGGAAGAAATAAAAATTATGTACCTACCGTAATTCTTGATCTTCTCTTGTATCCTCACCATTCATTACTGATGGGTGTAAGCCGGAGGCACGCACCCACCGTGGGAGCTTTTTTTTTCCCCCTGGAGGAAGGAGTCAGCACCGACGGCGGCGCTCACATGGCAGATGCACAGCGTGGGGCACGCAGGTTGGCCGTGAGGTGCCATAGACTCCTCCATCCCAGTTCTGTGTAGCCGGAGAGGCAGAAAATAGGTTACGGAAAAAGAGAGCGAGGCAAGGGAACCGAGGGATAGACAAAGGAAAAGGAAGTAAACTGAAAGAGGTATAAGCCGAATAGAAGACAGGAGAGAGAGAGAGAGAGACCTACCCCAAGTGGCCACAGGGCCTCAATCCTAGGGTGGTTTAAGGGGAAAAGAGACAAGAGATAGAAGAGGAAAGACAGGAAGAAGCAGAAAAGGATAAAGAGGAGGGAACGACCATCTGCCAAGGTGATTTAAAAGACCACTAGCTTAAGATTTTCAAATTCCCAGCAGGATTTGAAGACAAGAGAGCAAGGATCCTGCCCATTAAGGGCTAAGAATTCAAGGTTGAAACACCGGTCTTGACCGGATTGCAGACGACATCCCTTTATCCGAAAGCTTAAGCAACCTAAAGCCTATGCCTCACCAACTGTCCCTTTGAAGGTGTAAGGAAAGATATCTGGTACAGATTTCACATGGAGTATTGGCATAGTCCCCACTTCAGAAGAAGAGAACCATGGGACAACCATGAGAGGAAAGGAGAGGAGGAAACTGCCACTAACTCTCTAGGACTGCTTTGAAGCAATGACAGTCAAGGGGTGGCAAACCAGAGGATTACTGGAACCCCACATGGGGGACATCCCAGAATTAAGAGAAGCAGAGGAAGTTCCCTCATAGGGATCAGAGCGAAGACCCTACTGGCCCTCCTCCAGAGTGAACACTCTGTGACTTTAGAGACGGAACAGAGAGCTCTGAGGTACCAGGGGACTCAGCCCCCAATTGGCCTCAAGGAGGGGGGAGGGCGAGCAGGGTGGGAGGAAAACACCCAAGAATTGAGGCCCATGAGGGAGAGGTGGGCGGGAATCAGTAATTAATTTATTTATTTGCTTTTGTTAACCAGGTTAGCACACTGGACAGCATGCGCCTATTTTCAGGTGCGACCCGGGAGGTTACAGAGTACATAGGAGGCACAATACAGGGTCAGGGTACATTCAGGCCCACGTACAAGTGGGTGGAACAGCAACATGGTACACTGTCATTACATAGCAAGGTAAGGTATACAGCAATCAGGATATAAATCAGCCATAGGGAGGTGGGTTAGCACCAGGAAACCACCATGAAGGAGAGTACAACAAAATACATGACATTACAAGAGCGCCTATCATTAAAGAAAAACACTACACTCCTTGAACAGCTAGAGGCAGGAAGTGCTTAGACAGGGACCCCCCCCTCCAGGAGGGCTTAAGTGCACTAATGCAGGTAACCATCATAGATTAGCCGTGGGCAGTGAAACAACCCCCAGTCTCCCAAGAGTATCCGGAGGAGGAGGAGACAATTCTGGAACTATGTAGCACAAAGACAGGCAGCTGCGGATTTGAGGACGCTCCAGAGTGAGGTTTTGAAGCAGTGATGGAAGGGAGATGCACGTACAAGGGCGGGAAGGGAGTTCCACAGCCTAGGCGCACAGACCGAGAAGGCCCGGTCACCAGTGAGAGTGCGGGCCTTAGGAACCAGGCAGACCTGTGTAGCGCTAGATCGTAGGTGGTAGGCAAGGGTATCATGTTTGAGGGGGAGGGCTAGTGCAGGAGGAGTGGATGTTCTGACTATGTTGTCAACAAAGTTGCCAAGGACAAACGCATGGTGTTTTTCCGGGGGGAGCCACTCCAGCCTGGAGTAGAGCTCACAACGATGTGTGAGTCGAGGAGCGGAGAGTGCGAAGCGGCAGATGTTGTATGAAGTATCCCACTTAGCTAGGCTAGAGTTTGGGACTGTGGCAAAGGCTACGAGCCCGTAGCAAAGTGTGGGCAGGAGTATCCCCCTGGCTATGGCGAGGCAAGCAGCCAGGGTGAGGCAATCTTTAGCCCTGTATGCAAGTCCAAGCTTCCCATTTGTGGCCTTACAGACATTCCTAAGGTGCTCTGTAAGATCCAGTTGCGGACAGAGGGTAACGCCTAGGTACTTCACGGCAACTGTGACTGGCAGGAGGGAGCCATTAGCTCCATAAATCATTAAGGGTGTGGGGCGGGCATTGGTTTTGGCCAAAGACCCAAAGAGCATGGCCTGGGTATTATCCAGGTTGATAGTGAGTTTGTGTACCTCCAGCCAGTTCTGGATACTAGTGAAGTCAGAGTTCAGGCGCTTGTTTATGCTAGACATGTCCAGAGAACTGTACAATATGACAAGGTCATCCGCGTATAGGGTTACGTGCCCGTGGGTAGCAATGGAGGGCAGCCCATTGATGAACAGGGAAAACAGAATGGGTCTGAGGACGGATCCCCCGAGGGTGACGAGGGAGAGGGCAGAGAGGGCGCGGTTGAAGCAAGAATATTGCTGCCTTCCCCCAAGGTAGTCAGAGAACCATGCAAGGGCTCAGTGGGAGAATCCGATGGACTGTAGAGTGGAATGGAGGAGGGAGTGGTCAACACGATCAAAGGCCTTAGAGAGGTCAATGAAGATGGCTCCGGTCAGTTTGCCTTGGTCGGTGGCCGACCAGATCTCAGAGGTAACTACGGCAAGCGCTGTCGATGTGCTATGCCCCTTCCTACAGCCATGCTGGGCTGGGGAGAGAACTGTATACCCCTGAAGGTAGTGGGAGAGTTGACAGGCAACAGCCTTTTCTAGGAGCTTACTGACTGCCGAGAGTAGGGCGATGGGGCAGTAATTTTTCATATCCTTGGGGTCTCCTTGCTTGTACACAGGGCCAATCTTGGCAACTTTCCATATGTCAGGTATGATCCCCGAGATAAGTGAGGCATTAAATATGTGGGTGACTGGCCTGGCAAGGAGGGGGGGACCCCAAGCTCAGCAGCTTTGGCTCGAGGTTGTTGTGACCAGCACCCATGTGATGGGAAAGCCCAGCAAGGAGTGCCTTGGTCTCCCCAACTGAGATCCTTTTGAGGTAGAAAGGAGGCCGGGAGGGGGGCTGCCCGTCATGCTGTATAGGTGCAGCAAGTCGGGAAGACGACGGGGCGGTCAGGTCAGTGAACATGCAGCTGAAAGCAGTGGCAATAGTATGGGGGTTATTGCAATTGGACCCCCCAATATTCACGTCGGGGGTCATTTCCTTGGCAGACCCACTGACCAGGTTTTTGACATTTTGCCAGAACCGCCGGGGGTTGTAGGCTGAGGCAAGCAAGGCGGATCTGCAGAACTCGCTCTTAGCAGTGCGTATGGCTCTCTTGCAGGAGTTTCTGAGCCACCGGTATTCGAGGGAGATCATTATTGTTGCGTGAGACTTTATGTTTCACCCACCATTTGTCTCTCTGCTTCATGAGGGAGAATAGTCCCCCATGGAGCCACTTAGTGACCGTGCCCCTCACCCTCCTTTTAGTGAGGGGTGCATACCTATTTTGCAATGGTACAAATACGGCTAGGAACTGATCAAGGACTGCAACGGGGTCGTTGGTAGCCGTGACCCCAGACCAGTCGGTGCAGCGTAGGTCATTGAGGTAATCATTTAGACTGAGCTTGGAGAAGTCCCTCATCTGGATCACCCTGCAGGGGACTTTATGCGAGGAGGTGCCCCATATGCAGTAGGTTGGTGAGTGGTCCGAGATGGCGTCGGGGAGAGTTCCCAAGTGGACAATTCTGTCTAATCGGTTGCATAGAACCCAGTCAATAAGTGAGCCTTTGTCCCCCTGAAAGGAAGTCCTAGTGGGCCCTGTGATGATCTGGATAAGCACAAGGCCTGAAAGAAGAGGTTCAAATACTCTGGTATTTGGCCCCAGCCAGTTGAGGTTGAGGTCCCCCAGGATAAGTAACTCGTTTGAGCCAACCTTTGCTTTAAGGAGGTCAAGTAGGGTGGAGAACCCTTGGACCCCACCCTTCGGAGGGTTGTAGGCACAAACTATGTGCACCTTTTTCGTGTTTCCAAGTAGAAGTGAGTGAAGGAACTCACATACAGGAGGTTGATGAGGGTGAATGAGGCACAATGGATACATTTGGGTACTCAGTAAAAGGCATATAGCCCCCGTAGCTTTCTGCCTGCCCTGTCGCGCCATATGAGGCTGTAACCCGGGAGGGCACACGCGGAGTCAGTTTTGCAAGGTTTCAGCCATGTTTCCGTAATACACAGTATGTCTGTCTTGTAGTGGGCCACCCAGGCCGTGAGCTCTGCTAGGTTTTGTAGGATGCTCTGGATACTGAGGTGCACAATTCTGAAACCTTTAGCAGATAACTAGGCTGTGGGGGGCTTGAAAGGGTACTGGGTATGCTGAGAACCTTGACAGCTGGTTAAGTTACCTGCCAGTGCCAGAGGTACCATGGTCACTGCTTGGTTGGGCAGTAGAAGCGCACGAGGTGTCCAACAGAGTAGTAGTCCCCAGTGGCAAGGCAAGGCAGCCAGCTCCGGCAGGAGAGTGTACAGTGTGGCCATCTTAGCCAGGTGCTGGCTAACAGGAAAACCTTGCAGCTTTAACTTAAGTGAGCAAATAGGGGGTTCCGCCCTGGGAGACAGGACTTTGGGTGGACTGGCCCGAGGGAACCCAGAAGAATAGGCAATTAGGATTAGCGGAGAACAGGGGACAGGGCTAACTGAGTAGTCACTTGAATTCAAATCAATATGAAGACAACAGGCTCAGTTATCACTCTTAGGGCTAATAGGATAGATGAGGCAGGCAGATTAATGCTGAGAGGCCTCTAGTGGTGGGAATGGATAGCCTGCAAATGGCAAAGTGGGCTGATTGGTTTTCATGCACCACGTGATCTCGGCTATAAGATACGGTGACGACCATGGGTGGTGGTGGGGGTGGAGGGGCAGCCGGCGAAGCCAGCGGGGCCAGTCCTACACGGAGCTCGGAGCTCCTAGGAAGGTGCTTTCAGCATTTCAGGCAAGGTAAAGTCTCGTATTCAATCACAGTCCTACAGTACTTTGGCAAGGCGTGGTAAATTACAAAGATTCGTTTCGTGGATCGCAGTCTGAGGCAGTCGGAGCATATTACCTGGAAGCGTGGTCGGGGAGGTGGGGAAGGGCTGAATTAGTTTGCCCTCGTGACCTCTGGGTCGGGACCCCCTGCAGAATCCACTGAATGATCTGTGAGAAGAGAAGAGCTCAGGTGAGAGACATTTTATAAAGAGGCAAGAGGGCGGAGGTGGGGAAGGGGAGCTAATGCAGGGAGGGGGCGCTTGAACGCGGCAGAGAAAGGACAGCGAGGAGCTGTATCTCAGACCTGCACCAAGTTGCTCTTAGGGTAGGGCTGTTTAGGCCGGAAGCTGAGTCCAACACACTCCCCAGAGGCACATTGTAGGGTTGGAAGCCAGTAGTAGTAAATTAGCAATTAAATGTAATGCAGCATAAATCGGAACTTAGAGCCTACAAGGTAAACTGCATATACAGACTTATCTTTTGGTTGGACTGGGAACTCAAGGAAATTAAGCGCTGGGGGGTTGGAGCCAAACTGCAGATACCTTTTGTTAGGGGAATAAAGGCAACAGTGGTTAAGCAGGCAGACAATGCATTGGTCATTAAAAACTTCAGCCTACAAAACTATCTGCACATGTGGGGGGACACAAAACCCCTTTAAGCATTTAAATAAATTATACTACTAAAACCCCAGTCGTACACGGAGCTCGGAGCTCCTAGGCAGCTGTGCACAAGCATGCTGAAAATCGAGCTGAACCAAGTCCTAGGAAGGTGCTTTCAGCATTTCAGGCAAGGTAAAGTCTCGTATTCAATCACAGTCCTACAGCGCTTTGGCAAGGCGTGGTAAATTACAAAGATTCGTTTCGTGGATCACAGGCTGAGGCAGTCGAAGCGTATTACCTGGAAGCATGGTCAGGGGGTGGGGAGGGCTGGATTCATTTGCCCTCGCGACCTCCGGGTTGGGACCCCTGCAGAACTGGGCTGAACGATCTGGAAGCGTACGGGGAGGGCTGATTCATTTGCCTCGCGACCTCCGGGTTGGGACCCCTGCAGAATCAGCTGAATGATCTGTGGGAATGGTGAAGATACAAGAGATGATCAATAATTACGGTAGGTACATCATTTTTATAGCTTCCCTTGTCAGCCTTCACTATTCACTACTGCTGGGTGAGTACCAAGCCCCCCCCCCGAAGGGGACCTGGCACAGCCCTGAGGGAACAGATCCCTCAGCCTCCTACTGGTGAGAAGCAGGAGGGGGAGACCCTAGTCGTACTAGACCGAGTAAGGTCTAAGGCTGCTGAGGACAAGGAGGTGTCCCTTGTGGTCGGGGGACGGAGGATGCCCCTGAAGAACCCCTCCTTGCCCTGCATGTAAAAAAGGCGGGTCCCCTGGAAAGCAGAGGAGATCACACTATGCTGGGCAACGGGTGACAATCTGGATAGATGAAGCCACGCCGTCCGCCTAATGCAGATCGCTGTCCCTGCCAGTCTGGAAGCCACCTTACCGGCACCGTAAGATGCCCTTGCCTGTTGCCTTGCAAGCTCCAGACCTTGAGCAGAGAGGGCAATGGCCTGTCTAGATTGCTCCATATCAAGCAAAGATGCTAGCATCTGAGCCAGCATCAACCACAGATGCCTGTTATAGCCAGCGTGGTGTGCCTGATGTGAACCTATGTACATCAACGCATGAGCCAAAGAGAAAATCTTTCATCCCCACTGGTCGAACTGTATGGAATCTGGATCCGGGGTCGGTCATGCACCAGGCGCCGAGGCCCGGAGGGAGTGTCTAGGGATGTCAGGCCCGAAGGAGGGTGAGGTAGGGAACCTAGAGACTCCTGGGGGGCACAATACCATCTCCTGCAGTCTGCCGGGGCTGAAGAAGGGTCGGCTGGAAGGGGATGGGCCAGGAGGGCACCTCGAGATGGTGAGCACTAAATTCACTAAGGAATGAAAGCGCCTCCCACTCATTGGCCCTTAGGACATGGGAGATACGAAGCTCCTGAACCAGCCTCAAAAGGAATCGCTGATATTCAGTGAAATCAGCATCAGAGGACAGGTGGACAGAGAGTTCCTCTCCCTCAGTAGAGGGAGACGAGGAGTACAAGGAGCTTGAATGTCCAGAGGACTCCTGCGGTGGGTGGGTGGGGAAGCAGGTGGAAGACCTGTTTGTCCATGGCTCTAATGTAGGTAGGAAAAGCAGCCACAGTGGCTCTGAACATCTCCCAGGTTAAGGGCCCCATAGGATCACATAGCCTGGGAGAGAACGGGGCGTCTGCAAAGGGATGGGCACCTGGGGTTGCATGTGTCCAGAAGGGCAACCCTCTGCATTGCCAACCAAGGGTGCCTCCGAAACCTTAAGGGAAAGGTGGGGCTGAGCACTGTGGCTCCTACCCAACCCCTGCAGGGTGGTGGAAGGGTGTCACTGCACCTCGCCCCGGCATCTCAACCCCTCGGACTCAGAAGCATCCCTCTTCCTCGGTCCCAGTGAAGCGGGTTCCCTCAACCCCGCAGGCCCCCAGAAGATTCTGCAATAGCAAGGGCCCCCCAGGGGCCGCAGCACCAAAGATGGCAGCTGCCTGGGTCTCCCCAGGGCAGGGCATCCCGTCCCGAGCTCCCGAGTAGTCGCCCCCAAGGGATCCGTGGCCATCCCCAGCTGAAGGACCCTCGCTAGCAACAGGCTCTGGGGACTCAGGGATAGGGCCGCTTGGCGCCACGTCCCACAGGGACCTCCGACTCCGAAAAGTCAGGCTGCAGGTCCGGATCCACATCAGAGTCATCCCCTCTCCAAAGAGGAGGCAACCAGGAGAACCTCCAGGCTAGCAACCCTGGGAAAGCTGCTGGCAGTGGTGCAGCGAACTACGCTGCCACAGGACATGGGGCCAGTGACGCCGAGGGTCCACCAGTGCCAGGCCCAACAGCCGTGGGCCATGACACTGGGGGAGCCTGCACCTCCGAAGAGGTGACTACTGGGGAGGCACCAGCAGTATGACTCCGGGGGTAGTCATGCTGCTCCTCCGGTGCCGCAAAAGAGGCCTCCTCCTCAGCACGGCTGGAACTAGAGGAGGCCTCCTCCTCTCCGGGCCATACAGACCCAGGAGGGGACCAGGAGGAAGGGTCTAAAGCCCTGGCCTGGAAAGCCTGCTGAAGACATCATCCTCCAAATGTCGGCGGGGTCCTGCCGACTTTAAATGTGCAGATTTCTAAGACGTGGTGGTCCATGGAGAAGCAGGCATCATAGTGGTCCATATCATGGTTGGGTCCCAGGCACCAAAGATAAACATCATGTCAGTCCGAAATGGAGAAATGCTAGCCACAAGGGCACCGACGCATGGGGGCACAGCTTGCTTTTGATTTTATTTTTGCCTCAGAACTGGACATGATGTGAAATTAACACTTAAACAGCAATAGATCCCGGCGCCATCAAAATATAAAGAACGGTCTTTGCCAGTCTCCAAATGGCGTCGGGATGGAACGAACCGGGATGGAGGTAGAATGGCTTTAAAAGGCAAAGGCCCAATGATGCAGTACCATTTTGTCACTCGCGCAGCAGGTGTGACCTCAACTGTGAGAGAAACAGAACTGGGATGGAGGAGGAGTCTATGGTGCCTAATGGCCAACCCGCATGCAACATGCAGTGCATCTGCCACGTGGGTGGCACCGTCGGTGCCGACTCCTTCCTTCAAAAAAGGACAAATGGGACTCCTTCCTTCAGATGTTCTGTGATCACCCACCACTGGATGCCTTCCTCCAGATGTTCTGTGATCACCCACCACTGGATGGCATCAAACATTGGCTGGGTCACTGTGACTGGCTGGTCCAAGTGGCCTAGGCACTGAGATCATTGATGGCACAACTCCCACTGCAGGTGGCGCATCTGCCAGTGGACCCAAAAGACCACGCTGGTAAGGAATGCCATGCACCCCAACAGGTGCAGGAAGTCCTGGGCAGGGCAGAAGAACTCAATCTGAAATGACTGGACAAAAGAGGTAAGATCCAGTTCCTGGTCCCGAGGGAGGTGGGCCTTGGCCTGCATGGAGTCTAGCTCTGCCCTAATAAACTGAATAATTTGTGAAAGGATCAGTTCAGACTTGGCTGGGTTGATTAACGGGCCCAAGTTGCTGCAGGTCTGGAGAGCCAGATCCCTGGATCGCTCCACAGCTTCCTTGGATGGCCTGGCTATCAGCCAGTCACTCAGGCACAGATAAACTCTGACGCTCCTGTGCCTCAGGAAGGCTGCTACCACTACCATGCACTTGAAGACCCTGGGCACGGACAAGAGGCCAAAGGCCACGACCTGGAACCGATACAGAATCCCTTCTGCACGGAACCGAAGGTACCCCCAAATAAGAGGAACGGACTGGGATGTGGAAGAATGCATCACAGAGGTCCAGGGAGCAAAGCCACATGCCTTGCTCCATGGATGGCATGATCTGGCTCAGGATCACCATCGAGAACTTGTGCTTCTGCAAGTATTGATTAAGATCATGCAGATGGGCTGCCAATCCTCCATCCACTTCAGGATCAGGAAATACCTAAACACATACAACTGACGTGCCAGGGTATCCGAGATGTGGGCTACAGACCCTTTTTCAAGGAGCTGAGCAGTGTTCTACCTTAGGGTGGACGGCATGTCCAGCACCACTGAGGACTCTTTTAGAGCGTGGGATCAGTAAGATGGGAAGAGTCTCAAAACTGAAAGGCAACCCTCTGCCTACCACCTTGAGAACCCACTTGTTTGTAGTAATGATGGACCAGTGTAGCCAGAAGTGGTGAAGCCGACCCCCCCCCCACATGGAGCTGATTCAGGGAACTGGACAGGTGGGAGGCAGAACCCCCCCCAAGCCATCACTGGGAAGCTTTGGAGGGAGTAGCTGCCGTTGGGGCACCACTCATCCTCCCACCTCTTTTCGGCCCCTGGCCACAGCACTTAGCCCTGGGGCTCCAGGCTTGGTACTGTCCCTCTAGGGTTGCTGCCACCGAGGCTGCTGTGGCGAAAGGACTGAAACTGAAAGGCTTTTTTTGTTTGTTTTCTGGGCCCTCGGCTCCTTCTGGGAGGAATTCACAGAGTCCAAGGTGACACTGGACTTCTCAATCTGTGCAAGATGACTTTCCACCCCGGGTCAACAACGTCAGTGCCCAAGAAAGGATCATCAGCTAACTTATGCTGAATATCTGCTGTACAGGTGGAGAGCCTCAGCCAGGTCTGCGTGGCATCGCGACGGCCACTGCCCTGGCATGAGCACAGGAGTCACCCATGTCAAAGGCCATCTGGAGCGTGTGTTTAGCCAGCACCTGACCCTGGTTTCTGAGCAACTTCACCGACAACTGCTTATCAGCAGGGAGGTGAGAGGGGACATGATCTGATTGACTTCTTTAACTGGACAGGGGCCAAGCAGTAGACATCCTCTATCTGGATTACAGCAAGGCCTTTGACTCTGTGCCCCACAAAAGGTTGATCAGGAAGTTGGTAGATCTCGGGGTTGTGAATAAGATGACCAGGTGGGTGGAAATCTGGCAGAGGGACAGAATCCAGAGGGTGGTTTTGGGGGGGGGGGAGTTATCTGGCACCAGAGAGGTCACAAGTGGGGTCCCGCAGGGCTCAGTGCTGGGGTCAGTTGACATTGGGGATGCCATTAAGGGCAAAATGTGCCCATTTGCGAATGACACCAAGCTCTGCAAGACAGTGGACTCTGCTGAAGGGACACAGGACCTACAGGATGATCTGGAAAAGCTGGGAGGTGGTTTGGGATCTAGCAGCTTGGCTTCAATGCCAGGAAATGCAAAGTTATGCACACTGGAGCCAAGAATCCCAGGATGGAGTACTACCTGGGTCGAGTCCAGGTAGCTGCATCAGAGCAGGAGAAGGACCTGGGAATGATGATCACAAGTGACCTGAAGATCTCCATGCAGTGCAAGAACGCAGCAGCAAGGGCAAACAAGATGCTGGGATGCATAGCTAGGGGGATCAGCAGAAGGAGAGAGGAGGTTATACTGCCCTTGTACAGGTCACGGGTGAGGCCACATCTAGACTATGGAGTTCAGTACTGGTGGCCACACCTCAAAATGGACATTAACCTACTGGAGAAGGTCCAGAAAAAGGCTACGAAGATGACAGTGAGTCAGCAGGGTAAGGCATACAAGGAGAGATTGAGGACACAGAGCATATACTCCC
Organism: Neoceratodus forsteri; assembly: GCA_016271365.2. Classification (NCBI taxonomy): domain Eukaryota; kingdom Metazoa; phylum Chordata; order Ceratodontiformes; family Ceratodontidae; genus Neoceratodus; species Neoceratodus forsteri. The sequence goes on along the minus strand of CM028129.1, from coordinate 499,147,179 downwards.
TGGAGGACAGAAGAGAGAAAGGGGACCTTCAAGTACTTGAAAGGGATAAATAAGGTGGCTAAGGTGGGTCTCTTTAAGCTGAGTGGCAACTATAACACGAGGAAGCACAGTCTTAAGCTGGAAGGGGGAGGTCAGGAAGAACTTCTTCATGGAGAGAATGGTGGATACTTGGAATGCACTGCTATAAGAGGTGGTCTTGTCGAAGATGGTGGGCAGCCTCAAGACAGGCTGGGATAGGCATAGGGGGAAGGTAAGGATCATGGGCAGGGAGGATGGAAGGAGTGGGGAGGGAGGGCAGGGACAGTAGCTCAAGCTGTGAACCCTGCAATATGAGCAGACTAGACAGACCAATGGCCTTCCTCTGCAGGCTTCTTCATATGTTCGCATGATCAAACACTCCCAGCAAACATTGTCCAAAGTTGAACATCATCAAGGCGTAACCTACCTGATGGGAGACTGAGAGGGGAAGTGGCATAGACCTTCTTGGCCACATGGTCAAGCTTCTTTGACTCTATGTTGGGGGGCTGGTCCACATCCCCAATGTTTATGGACTTTCTGAAAGCCAGGTCTGAGACCAGACCCTCGGCTGAGGGGTGGTCCAAGAATCTGGACAGAGAGTCCGTAGGGAGTGCATACTTGCAGACCATACAGGCTGAGGATGCCCAGCAGGATGCTGGATGCTGCCAAAGCTCCAGGGCCAGTCCCAAAATGGCCTCAGCCATTGGAAAGGCAACCCCTGGGGATTCATCCCTGTCAAGGATGTCTGTAAAAGGGTATTTAGCCCTTCTCTGCACAGGCTCCATGAGGACAGATGTGGACTACGACATGAGTTGGAGGAGAGCCTCGAATGACACCGGCCCATGGTCAGTGGTCAACTCTTCAACTGACTCATGGTCAAAAGTATGTGTCCTTGATGACTGCATGGAAGACCAGTCTGAGTCATCCAAGGACTTGTCAAAAATGGCCCTCGACTAAAGGCCACCGTGAATCACCCAAAAGTCATCTGACTAGGTCATTTCCATCAAGAACTGGCCTGGCAAGCCAATTGTAGCACAGGAATCCTTGGTAGGGCTCCCTTCAATGACTGCAGTGGAGGCGGTTCCACCAGCAGAGTTGGAAAGACAGGTGTTGGTGACAACTGCCTTGGGCGGACTGGCGTGGGCTTGACTGGCGCTGGTCAGTCCACCACTGGGATTGGGGTTAGAGCCCTACCCATGGCTCAATGCTACCAGAGGAGTTCCTCGAAGCGTTGCTGCATGCGCCAGCGGAGCCCTTCCTCATCCGAGGATGAAGATAACATCGACGGTGACCCTTCTCAGTCGAGCAGCACCAAAAGCATGAGCGACACCTCAACCTTGATCTTGACTGTCAATCCATAGGCCGACGTCAAGGTGAATCCTCTGGGGGTGCAGTGTAAATTACATGCACCGGCTTCAGTGGAACAACCCCTGAATGAGGCTGGTCCTGACTGGAACCGGCAGAGGACTCCGAAAGGGCCACATCTTCCTACGTGAGGACCGGGAGCACTGGGGTCTTGGTGATTGACTCATTGACCTCCTCTGACAACGGGTCAAGCAATACGTTGACTGCCTAGTTGGCCAGTAATAAATTTGACAAGCTCATAAGGAGCAATGTGAAGCTTGCGGCCTGGCCCTCGACCAGTTTTAGCTCAACCTAAGTCGAGCAGTCAGGGAAGTCAAGGGAGCGGTAGAGGCATTCTCTCTTCCGGTCCCATGACTGGCGGCAGAGTTTCTTGTGCTTTTTGCCGTGACAGGCAGGGATAGCGCTGAGGCCAACAAGGTGCCTGCTGCAACCTTTGCCACTGCTTCTTCCATGGCTGCGAGTCGAACCACTGACTAGGCCTTCTTGTGGTATTTCAGCCGTAGCTTAGGGTGTCGATCGGCCAGCTGGCCATGGAGAAGCCATACCATGTGATCCTCCAGGGAGTAAGGGAGCCCAGTCTGGCAGAGGCTGCAATCCGTGACATCGTATGTCATCCCTAGGTAGTAAAGGCACAGCACATGTGGGTCCCTCTGTGACATCTTGTCGGCACGTTATACAGAATGTGAAACTGGGGGTTGGCTTCACTTCTTCATTTTCCATCTTACAAGGCCGAGGCAGAAGCAGAACCAAGGAATTAAAAGAGCTGAAAACTGTGTCAAAAAAGAAGAAAGTTCGCCAAAGGCACACTTTAAGCCCTACAATACATGAGTTAAGAAGAAGGAGACCGAACTCTTCCAGCGCAAAGAAAGATCTGATACTGCCCGGGAGGGTGAGAGGAGCTTAGCATTAAGACATTCCAATGAATCAACATTTGTGGTGAAACTGCCAATGTAGGGATAAGTGAACTGTATCCACATCTCTAGAAAAAAAAAACATGCCTGATATTTTACTCATGAACTGTGACTCCTGTAGCATCACTTGTGGCTTCCCTAGTTGTGATTCTACGGGTATATACGTGTAAGAGTTGGGGGAAGAGAGGAGAGAGAGACAGTAGGATCAGCAAGTTAAATCAAGTTTCAAGACCAGCCAAGAAAGAAGAACTTTTTTTTGGGGTGACAGTAGGATCTACAGATCAAATCAAGTTTTAAAACCAGTCAAGCAAGAGAAACATTTTCTTAGCCTACAGATCTATCAACTAGGGGCAGCCCCACATCTAGGTGTGGGGCACTCAAGACATGAATGTTTCCCACTGAGTCCAGTGCGTACACGTTTTGCCTATCCTTGGCTGTCACTGGCTGTTGAGAAACAGGATGCTGGGAAACATGATGAATGATCATATTTCACTAAAGCAGCCGACCCCCTGAGGAATTAGGAGGTCGTGAGGGCCTTTGGGCAGCCTTCCCCCACATCTAGGAGCCGAAGTTTAGCAGCCGACCCCCCCAAGGAATTAGGAGATTGTGAGGGCCTTTGGGAAGTCCTCCCCCACATCTAGGAGTCGAAGTTTAACAGCTGACCCCCTGAGGAATTAGGAGGTCGTGAGGCATTTGGAGCAGCCCTCTCCCATATCTATGAGCCAAAGTTTAGCAGCCCCGAGGAATTAGGAGGTCATGAGGGCCTTTGGAGTAGCCCTCCACATCTAGGAGCCAAAGTTAGTGCCCCCCGAGGAATTAGGAGGTCGGGAGGGCCTTTGAGCAGCCTCCCCACATCTAGGAGCCGAAGTCTAGTAGCCGCCCCCCCCAACCCTGAGGAGTTAGGAGGCCATGAGTGCCTTTGGAGCAGCCTTCCCCCACATCTAGGATCCAAAGTTTAGCAGGTACGGATTTGCCATAACTCCGTGGAAGCGCCTGAAGTAGCAACCACTTGCTGTTCAGCACAGAGTGTGGACAAAGACTGCTGTTTTGGCACCTTTTTCAAGCCCAGTTTAAATATCGGCGCACTAGTGGAGATAGTTTTTACAGACAGTATTTTTGTTCATTATTGCTTAACTTTGTGACGTTTCTGGGCAGTTACTTTAATTAGTAAACTACTTCAGCTTTGTTTAGATTCTGAGCAGTTACTTTAATTTCCTTTTAATCTCAGACTACTGGCTCAGATAATATCTTATGCAGCAAGCTCAGACAGGAACTGTGATATTTCTGTGCAGGAATCTTAATTTGTAATCTGTTTCAGCTTTGTAAAGTTTTGAGCATTTGCTTTAATTGCGATTTAATCTCAGCTGCTATACCACCACTGGCTCAAAAATACAGGTTACTCACCTGTAACAGGAGTTCTAGGAGTGGTATATGTTGTTCATCCACACCTCTTGGCAGGTAACTTGCCGCTTTAAGATGGGCCGGAAAGTCTTCAAGCTGGATCCTCCCACCCACCCAGGTGGTAAAACCCTTGGCTCCGCCCCATGATGCCAGATCTAGCAGGCTGGAAGCCAGGTTGTGTGCTGAAGCCGGGGAGGTTGGGTGGGTCGTGTGGATGAACAACATATACCACTCCTAGAACTCCTGTTACAGGTGAGTAAATACAGGTTACTCACCTGTAACAGGAGTTCTAGGAATGGTATATGTTGTTCATCCACACTTATTGGCAGGTTCCTTGCCGCTTTAAATCTTGCCGGAAGGTCTTCAAGCTGGCTCCTCCCACCCACCCGGGTGGTAAAACTCTCGGCTCCGCCCCATGACGCCAGATCTAGCCCGCTGGAAACCAGGTTGTGTGTGGAAGCTGGGGAGGTCGGGTGGATGAACAACACATACCATTCCTAGAACTCCTGTTACAGGTGAGTAACCTGTATTTCTAGGGACATGGATATGTTGTTCATCCACACTTATTGGCAGACTCCTAGCTGTTCTCCGGGAGGAGGGAGGCAAGACGCACACCACCTACTTAGGGAATAAAGACTGGAGAACCGAGGCCCCAAAACCAGCATCCTGGAGTGACTCAAGGTCGATGTGATAGTGGGTAATGAAGGTATGTGCCGACTTCCTGGTAGCAGCCCTGCAGATATCCTGGATAGGAACATCCCTGGAAGCAGCCACCGATGCAGCGGTATGGCGGGTAGAATGAGCTCTTATCCCTCTGGGAGGATCCATGCCCGCCAACCTATAGCAGAGATCTATGCAGGAGGTGACCCACCTGCTTATCGTCCGCTTGGCTGCAGGTCTGCCAGGTGCGGCTTCAGCATAGGTGACAAACAGCTGGCAACCTCTCCGAATCTCAGCCGTCCGCTTCCTTATAATAAGCGAGCTCTTCTAGGGTCCAAGTATGGAGCCTATATTCGCCTCCGAGGTGTGACTGGGGTAGAACACCGGCAGAGTCAACACCTGGTTAAGGTGAAACTCCGACACCACCTTCGGAAGGAACTTGGGGGGGGCACAGGACAACCTTGTCCCTGTGGAAGACCAGATAAGGAGACTCGATGGAAAGCGCCTGGAGCTCTCCCATCCTTCTGGCTGACGTGATAGCCACCAAGAAGGCGGTCTTCCACGACAGGTGGGAGATATCGCACCTGTGCATTGGTTCGAATGGCTTGCCCATGAGCTTGGCCAATACCAGCAGTAGATCCCACGGAGGTGGAGGTTCTCGCACCGGAGGGGAAATGTGATCAAGGCCTTTGAAAAAGCGCCCGACCACCTTCTCCTGCGCCACCGACTGCTTCCCGGCCCGCGCCCGGTAAGCAGAGATGGCTGCCAGGTGCACCTTAAGGGTCGTTGACCGAAGCCCTTGCTGAGAAAGGGACTACAGGTAGTCCAGAATGCTTGCCAAGGGACAGGCGGAAGGGTCCAAGCCCTTCCCTGACACCAAATGGAGAATCTCTTCCATTTGAAGGCATAGCATTTCCTGGTCGACTCCTTACGGGATGCCTCAACGACGATGAGGACCTCATCGGAAAGACCCAAGGCCTGGAACTCTAGCCGCTCAGAAACCAGGCCGTCAGGTGCAGGGATTGAAGGTCCGGATGGAATACCTTCCCCTGACTGACTGAGATCAGGTCCGGGCGGGCTGGAAGCTGCCTCGGGAGCCTGAAGCTGAGACTGAGGAGATCTGGATACCAGAACTGGCGGGGCCAGTCTGGGGCTACCAGAATCACCTGCGCCTTGTCCCTCCTCACCTTGAGAAGCACCTTGTGGATCAAGGGAAATGGGGTAAAGGCGTAGAAGAGGCCCGGGGTCCACGGCCTCAAGAAGGCATCCCCTTGCAGCGAGCCCTGCTGAGGGGGGCGGGCATGGAACAGTCTCAGCTTCGCATTCTCCCTGGAGGCAAACAGGTCCACCTGAGGTGTGCCCCAATGGGAGAAGAGATCTTATACTACCTCCAGCAAGAGAGACCATTCGTGGAAGCAGCCCCTATCCGGCTTAGGGCATCAGCCAGGGTGTTGGAGGCTCCTGCCACGTGAATGGCTAGGAGATCCGCCTCCAGGCTGCGCATGAGGGACCATATGCGGAGAGCTTCCTTGCATAACAGCATGGAGCACATCCCGCCCTGGCGGTTTAGGTAGTACATGATCGTGGTATTGTCCGTCTGGACCTGAACCACTTGACCCCGTAGAAGCGGAGCAAAGGCGGTGAGAGCTAGGCGGACCGATCGGAGCTCCAGCAGGTTGATATGGCATCGGGACTCCCGAGGGGGATCAGAGGCCGTGCACTCTGTGCTCCCCCAGATGGGCACTCCAACCCATCAGAGATGCATCGGTCGATAGAGGGACCGTCGGCTGGGGGCGGACGAACGGGATGCCCTCCTGCAGATGTGCCGGAACAGTCCACCACTGGAGAGCTTTCCACATCTCCTGGGTCACTGTCACGGGCTGGTCCAACGGATCGCAGCGTTGAGACCACTGGCTGATCTGTCCCCACTGAAGGGGACGCATGTACCAATGGGCCCAACGGACCAAGCTGGTGCAGGCCGCCATGAGGCCCAGGAGGCGCAGAAAGTTCCGGGCAGGGCACAATTGCCCAACCAGAAATGACTGGGTAAAGGAGGAAAGAACCTCAACCCTGTCCGCTGGGAGCCGAGCTCTGGCTCGAAGAGAGTCGAGCTCTGCCCTGATGAAGAGTATCACCTGCTTCGGCACGAGTTCCGACTTGGCCTCGTTGATGAGGAGGCCAATCTGAGAACAAACCTGGAGGGCCAGATCTCTGGACCGCTCCACCTCCACTCTGGAGGGGGCTGCAATCAACCAGTCGTCCAGGTAGGGGTACACCTGGACCCTTCGGCGCCGCAGGAATGCTGTCACCACTGCCATGCATTTGGTGAAGACCCTGGGAGCTCGAGAGAGGCCGAAGGGCATGGCCCAGAACTCGTAAAGGGATCCCTCCACTCTGAAGCGGAGGAATCTCTGATAAGACGGACGGATCGGGACGTGAAGAACGCGTCCTGGAGGTCCAGGGAACAGAACCACACGCCTCATTCCAAGGATGGTATTATCTGAGCCAGAGTGACCATCCTAAAGGTCTGAGACCGTAGGAACCTGTTCAGGTCATGCAGGTTAAGGATGGGGCGCCAGCCCCCCATCCGTTTTGGGACCAAGAAATACCTGGACACAAACCCCGGGTCTGGAGGAGGATCCGCCACCTTCCTGATCACCTCTTTTTCGAGGAGCAGGGCAATACCGGCTCGGCAGGCCGACAGCGAGGCTGCGACCCGTGACCCCGAGGCGATGGCTCGAAAGGGTGGGGTCTGCTCGGAACTCCAGAGGCAGGTCCTTTCCTACCACCTCCAACACCCAGCGGTCCGTGGTGATAGCAGACCAGGCGGAAAGGAAGTGGCGGAGCCATCTCCCCATGGGGGGAACCCAGGGGGAGTGACGAGGCTGGGGAGACACCCCTCAACCTGTCACTGGGCAGGCTTAGAGGAGGGACCGGCCGAGGGACCTCCTGGGCCTTTACTTCTCTGCTTCCTGTTAGAGGAAGCCGCGGGCTTGGGTTTGGGATGCCAAGTGCGAGCCTGCTGGCCCTGGTGCTGGTGCCGTTGGGCCAGACGTGCCGCAGGCGCAGAAGGACGAAAGGACTTATGCTGCTGTCGTCGGCCCTTGTCCTTCTGGGCGGAGGTGACCGAGTCTAGAGTGGCATTGGACTTTTCGATCCGCTGGAGGTGACCTTCCATTCCAGGGCCGAAGAGGTCGGTCCCCAGGAAGGGGACATCTGCCAGTTTGTGCTGGGTATCCACCCTGAAGGTGGATATCCTCAGCCATGCTCTGCGGCGCATGGCCACCGCGGCCGCAACCGATCTGGCACAGGAGTCTCCAATGTCCAGAGCCGTTTGGAGCTGCTGTTTAGCCACTGCCCTTCCCTGGTCCCGTACCTGCCGGACCGTGGTCTGCAGGTCAGCCGGGAGATGAGGGATCACCTCATCCAGGGAGTCCATGAGGGCGTGGAAGAAGTGTGCCATCAGCATGGCCGAGCTGGCCTGGCGGAGGCCAAGGGAGGATGCAGCATACACCTTGCGCCCGGCATAGTCCAGCTTTTTGAACTCCTTGTCGGGGGGCTTGTCCACATCCCTAGCATTCCTGGAATGCCGGAAAATGCTGTTGGTGACCAACCCCTCGTCGGAGGGGTGTTCCGAAAAAATGGTCAAAGAGCCGGTAGGGACCGCATACTTCCTGGCCATCCTTCCCGAAGGCGCAGGACAGGAAGCAGGCCGCTGCCAGAGCTCCAAGGCTGGGCCAACAATGGCTTCAGCCACGGAAAGGCCTCCATGGTGACCCTCGTCCAGTATCCCGTGAGGGATACTGGCCCACTTGGATACGGGCTCGAGCTGCATCCCGGTGGACTCGAGATGAGCCAAGCAGACCCATGAAGGACGATGGGCTTTCGTCCATCGACTGGCCCCCGGAGGACTCCAGGTCAATGGGCCTGGAGAACAGGCAGGAGTCGTCGTCGGACTCCGAGGAGTCCGCGAAGAGCTGCCTGGGGCCTAAGCCACCTTCCACCTGCCGAGGACGGTCGGGAGTGAGGGTGACCCGACAACCTGTGGGGCAGGCCCTGACCCGACCGAGAGTCCTTGGTCGGCACCCCTGATTTCGGTTGTGAAGGCGGAGGTTCCACCACAATCGGTGGGGCAGCTGGTTTCAGCCGAACAACCGGCCCAGGCTTGAGCACCTCAGCTACAGCGAGGGGTTGTTTCGGCTGCTCGGGTAACAGCCACTTGATGGCCGGGGAAGGCAACGACGTCGGCTGGTTCCCGGACAGAAGTAACTGCTGCCACATCAGGTCCTCGTAGCATCGATACAATTTGCGCTGAAGCCTCTCCTCTTCTGAAGAGGAAGACGAGGATGAGCGGCAACGCTGCTTACGTCGGTGCCGAGACCGAGACCTCCAAAGTCGGCGGGATCGGCTGGACCGAGAGGATGTCCGAGACCGAGACCCTCGGTGTTTCCGAGGACGGGTCTGGGAAGGGGCGGGGGACACCCGCTCTTCCCTCAGCTCGGAAGCCTTAACCGGGGACTGTGGCACCGGAGGCGCAGGCAGGTCCTCGGTCTCCACCGGGGGAACCGGTGAAGAAGGGTTGTTGGCTTCACCAGTTGATAGCCCGTCCGACGGGTCGAGAAAAATCTCGACCGTGTCGACGGGTGTCTCAGCCGGCTGACCTGACGGGGACACCGTGAAGCCAGCTGCCTCGACCGAAGTAGAGGGTCGACTGTCCGGGGAAGGGGACCTCTCCCGCTCCCACAAACGCTGACGATGGGACTTACCTTTTGAGTCCTTCTTTTTGGACCAAGAGGAATGTCCCGATGGCCCCTCTCCATTAGTGGAAAGGGACTGGCAAAGGTCCTTGAAAGAAGCTGAATATGAGGAACCCAGAGAGAGCGGGATAAATGCCACGACCGAGGAAGAGGATGATGCGGCCTGTGCCGCCTCCTCCTCGAGGGCGATCATCTGCTCGAGTTGCTCAGCCGAGCCAGCCGCCGCGGTAACTGCCCAACGGGCCTCCTTCGACTTCACCGGCAGGTAGCGCTCCTCGGGGTGCCCAAGCTGTAACCGGGCAGCGCGGTCTTCCAGGACGTTGGCCGAACACGAACGGCACTAGACACACATGGAGTGCGGGTCCGTCCTGGACATTTTCTGCCCACAAGGGCACCGCCGAAATCCAGGAGTCGATTTGTCCATCGCAACCGTGAGGGAGAACCTTGACCGAGGTCTAGAGAGTTTTAAAATAAGTCTCGGGCGAACCGAAGAATTAGGATCCAGTCTACACGTAGAGCATTAAGGAGGGAACCTGAGCTTCCAAGCGGTAAGGAAGATCTAGCGTCATGGGGCAGAGCCGAGAGTTTTACCACCCAGGTGGGTGGGAGGAGCCAGCTTGAAGACCTTCTGGCAAGATTTAAAGCGTCAAGGAACCTGCCAGACAGTGTGGATGAACAACATATCCATGTCCCTACAACCTGTATTTCTAGGGACGTGGATATGTTGTTAAATCCACACTTCTTGGCAGACTCCTAGCAGTTCTCCGGGAGGAGGGAGGCAAGGCACGAACCCCCTATTTAGGAAACAAGGACTGGAGAACTGAGGCCCCAAAACCAGCAACCCAGCGTGACTTAAGGTCGATGTGGTAATGAAGGTGTGTGCTGACTTCCAGGTAGCAGCCCTGCAGATCTCCTGGATAGGGATGTCCCTAGAAGCAGCGGTATGGCAGGTAGAAAGAGCTCTTATCCCTCTGGGAGGCTCCTTGCCCGCCAACCTATTATAGAGATCTATGCAGGAGGTGATCCACCTGCCTATCGTCCACTTGGCTGCAGGTCTGCCAGGTACGGCTTCAGCATAGGTGACAAACAGCTGGTGAACCTCTCCCCGAACTTCAGCTGTACGCTCCTTATAGTAGGTGAGTGCTCTCCTCGGGTCTAAAGTATGGAGCCTGTATTCGGCCTCCGAGGTGTGACTGGGGTAGAACACCGGCAGAGTCAATACCTGATTCAGGTGAAACTCAGACACCACCTTCAGAAAGAATTTCGGGTGGGGGCGAAGGGCAACCTTGTCCCTGCAGAAGACCTGGTAAGAAGATTCTATGGAAAGTGCCTGGAGCTCCTCAATCCTTCTGGCTGACACAATAGCCACCAAGAAGGCAGTCTTCCACAACAGGTGGGAGATATCGCACCTGTGCATCGGTTCAAATGGCTTGCCCATGAGCTTAGCCAATACCAGCAGTAAATCCCACATAGGTGAGGTTCACGCACCGAAGGGGATATGTGATCTAGCCTCTGAAAAAACACCAGACCACCTTCTCCTGCGCCACCGACTGCTTGCCAGCCCATGCCCGGTAAGCAGAGATGGCTACCAGGTGCACCTTTAGGGTCGTCGACCAAAGCCCTTGCTGAGAAAGGGACCACAGGTAGTCCAAAACCCTAGCCAATGGGCAGGACGAGGGGTCCAGCCCCTTGCCCTGACACCAAATGGAAAATCTCTTCCATTTAAAGGCATAACATTTTCTGGTCAACTCCTTATGGGACGCCTCAACGACGTTGAGGACCTCGTCGGAACGACCCAAGGACTGGAACTCTAGCCACTCAGGAACAAGGCCATCAGGTGCAGGGATTGAAGGTCCGGGTGAAATACCTTCCCTTTGCTGACAGACAGCAGGTCTGAGAGGACTGGAAGCCGCCTCAGAGCCTGGAGCTGAGGCTGAGAAGATCTGGATTCCAGAACTGGCGGGGCCAGTCTGGGGCTACCAGAATCACCTGCGCCTTGTCCCTCCTCACCTTGAGAAGCACCTTGTGGATCAAGGGAAATGAAGGGAAGGTGTAAAACAGGTCTGGGGTCCATGGCCTTGAGAAGACACCCCCCTGCAGCGAGCCCTGCTGAGGGGGTAGGCATGAAACAGCCTCAGCTTCACATTCTCCCTGGAGGCAAACAGGTCCACCTGAGGAGTGCCCCAGTGGGAGAACAGATTCTGCACTACCTCTGGAAGGAGAGACCACTCGTGAGATGCCTCGCCTATACGGCTGAGGGCATCAGCCATACTGTTCGAAGCTCCTGCCACGTGGATGGCTAGGAGATTCGCCTCCAGGCTGAGCTCGAGAGACCATATGCAAAGAGCTTCCTTGCACAAAGGCACGGAGTGCGTCCCTCCCTGTCGGCTGAGATAGTACATGGTCGTGGTGTTGTCCGTCTGGACCTGAACCACTTGATCCCAGACAAACGGAGCGAAGACGGTCAGGGCTAACAGAACTGCTCAGAGCTCCAGCAGGTTAATGTGGCATCGGGATTCCTGAGGGGACCAAAGGCCGTGGGCCCTGTGCTCCCCCAGATGGGCACCCAACCCATCAGAGAGGCATTGGTCGTCAAGATGACTGTCGGCTCGGGGCAGACAAACGGGATCCCCTCACGCAGATGAGCTGGGACGAGCCACCATTGCAGGCTATCCCACATCTTCTGGGTCACCGACACTGGCTAGTCTAGGAGACCAGAGCGCTGAGACCACTGGCAGGCCAGCCCCCACTGCAGGGGGCGCATATGCCAGTGGGCCCAATGGACCACACTGAAGCAGGCCGCCATGAGACCCAGAAGGCGCAGGAAGTCCCAGGCAGGGCGCAATTGCCCCACCAGAAATGACTGAGCAAAAGAGGAAAGGACCTCGGCCCTGTCCGCCAGGAGCCAGGCTCTGGCTCGGAGACAGTCGAGCTCTGCCCCAATGAACTGGATCACCTGCGAAGACATGCGTTCCAACTTGGCCTCATTGGTAAGGAGGCCTAGTTGAGAGCAAGCCCGGAGGGCCAGATCCCTGGACTGCTCCACCTCCAACCTGGTGGGGGCTGCTTATCAGCTGATCGTCCAGGTAAGGGTAGACCCGGACCCCTCAGCGCCACAGGAATACTGCCACCACTGCCATGCATTTGAAGACCCTGGGAGCTGAAGAAAGGCTGAAGGGCATGGCCCGGAACTCGTAAATGGTTCCCTCTGCTCAAAAGCGGAGGAACTGCTGATGGGATGGATGGATTGGGACGTAAATGAACGTGTCCTGAAGATCCAGGGAGCAGAACCACACGCCTAGTTCCAGGGATTGTATGATCTGGGCCAGAGTGACCATCCGAAAGGTGCGTGGCTTTAGGGACTTGTTCAGGTCGTGCAGATAAAGAATGGGGTGCCAGCCCCCTGTCCATTTTGGGACCAGGAAGTACCTGGACACAAACCCTAGGTAAGGAGGAGGATCTGCAACCTTGCTGACTACCCCCTTCTGGAGGAGAAGGGCTACGTCCTCTCGGCGAGCCAACAGAGGCTGCGGATCCAGTGGCCCCCACAGAGCGTGGGCTCGAAAAGGAGGGGTCTGCTCGAATTCCAGAGGCAGACCCCTGCTGACCACCTCCAGCACCCAACGGTCAGTGGTGATAGCGGACCAGGCGGAAAGGAAGTGGCTGAGCCGGTCCCCCACAGGGGGACCCAGGAGAGGTGTGACAGGGTTGGGGGCGGCACCCCGTAACCCGTCACTGGGCAGGCTTGGAGGAAGAACCGGCAGATGGGCCACCCCCGGACCTTTACCTAACGGGATTCCTAACTGAGGATGTGATAGACTTGGTCTTGGGGGGCCAAGAATGAGCCTGCTGGCCCTGTTGCTGATGCTGTTGGGCCGGACGTGCCGCAGGAGCGGAAGGACGAATGGCTTATGCTGCTGATGGCAGCCTTTGTCCTTCTGGGCAGATGCAACCGAGTCCAAGGTGGCGCTGGACTTCTTGATCTGCTGGAGGTGACCCTCCACCCCAGGCCTGAACAAGTCGATGCCCAAAAAGGGGACATCTGCTAGCTTGTGCTGGGTATCCACCTCCAAGCCCTGCAGCGCACGGCTACTTGCAGCCACTACTGACTGGGCACAAGAATCACCAATGTCCAGAGTAGTCTGGAGCAGCTGTTTAGCCACCGCCCTTCCCTGATCCCGAACCTGCTTGACCCTGGTCTGGAGGTCGGCCGGGAGATGAGGAAGCACCTCATCCAGGGAGACCAAAAGGGCGTGGGAGAAGTGCGTCATCAGAACAGTCGAGCTAGCCTGACGAAGACCTAAAGAGGCGGCACCACAGACTTTCCTCCTGGAGTAGTCCAGCTTTTTGGACTCCTTGTCTGAAGGCTTGTCCACGTCCCTAGCATTTCCAGAGTGCCGGAATACGCTATCAGTCACCAACACCTCAGACGAGGGGTCCTCCGAGAAACCGGAGAGGGAACCGGTAGGGACTGCATACTTTCGGGTCATCCTGGCCAAAGGTACAGGACAAGAGGCCGGCTGCTGCCAGAGCTTCAGGGCCTATGGCCTCGGCCATGGGGAAGGCCTCTGAGGGAGAAACCTCCCTTGTCCAGGATTTCCGTAACAGGGTATTTGGCCCATTTCTGCACGGCTTTGAGCTTCATACTAGTGGACTCCGGGATGAGTCAAAGGATACCCAGGAATGAGGATGGGCTCTCGTCCACCGACAGACCCCCTGAAGATTCCAGGTCGACTATCCAGGAATACAGCGAGGAATTGTCAGACTCCAAAGAGTCCGCAAACAGCTGCCAACTGCCTGAGCCACTCTCCACTCGCTGAGGACGGTCGGGGATGAGAGTGACCGACAACCTGTGGGGCAAGCCTTACCCCTACCAAGAAACCTTGGTTGGTGCCCCAGTCTTCGGTTGAGGAGGCGGGGGTTCTACCACTATGGGTGGAGCAGCGGTTCAGGCCGAGCAATCGCGCCGGGCCGCCTCGACCGAGGAACTGGGGCTGGCGACGGCTTGGCCGATCAGGCAACAACCATAATAGCGGTGTGGGAGCCGGCACGGCTGACTCACCAGCTAAAGTAGCTGCTGCCGCCAAGGTCCCTCACTAGCGTCAGGCGCAGCTTGTGTGAAGCCTCTCCTCGGCCGAGGAGGAAGAGGACGAGCGTCGATGCTGCTTTCCGCGATTTCGGGACCAGGACCGACGCCGTCGGCGGGACCGACCTGAAGCGGAAGAGGACCAAGCCCTCTACCGTCAACGACATCTGCGGGGAGTCGAGGAAGGAGTGGGGGAAACCCGCTGATCCTCCGGTTCAGGGTCCTTGGCTGGAGACTTTGGCACAAGAGTTAAGTCCCCAGATGGCACCGGGGGTACTAGTGTCACGGGGAGAGAAATGTCGGCCTCTTCGGCGACAACCTGTCGGTGAGCATGAGAAAGATCTCAGCCTCGTTGACAGGAGTCTCAGACGGCTGGTCTGACAGGGACTTCGTAAAACCAGTGGCCCGGGCCGCCACCTTGACCAAAGTTGAGAGAAGACGATCCGGGGAGTGAGATCTCTCCCGATCCCAAGAATATTGACACTGGAACTTACCGCTGTGATCCCATTTTTTGGATCGAGCAGGAAAAGACCCAGAAGGACCCTATCCCTTAGTCGAGAGGGTCTGACAAAGCTCCCGAAAGGAAGCCATATAGAAGGAACCCAGGAGGAGTTCATCGCGGACTGGGCCGCCTCCTCCTCAAGGGCCGTAAGCTGTTCCAGTTGTTCCATGGAGCTCGCAGCCAAGGACACCACCCAACAGGCCTCCTTCGATTTAACCGGCAGGAACCTCTTCTCCGGTCGCCCAAGTTGAAGTTGGGCAGCACAGTCCTCAAGCACCGACTGAGAGAAGGAGAGACGCATATTGCTAGCCTGCAGATCGTGGTCGTGCCCAAGGCAGTAAACACACATGGCAAGGGAGTCGGTTCGGGACATCTTCTGCCCGCAAGGGCACCAGCGGAACATGGGGACGGACTCGTCTTCCATCGCAGCTGTGATATACTAAGACCGAACTCGAATGAGTTTTAAAATAATCTTAGGACAAAAATCCAAAGAAACAGAATCCAGGCCTACAAAACGCATGAGCGCCAAGGAGGGAACCTGAGCTTCCAAGCGGTAAGGAAGATCTAGCGTCATGGGGAGGAGCTGAGGGTTTTGCCACTCAGGTGGGTGGGAGGAGCCAGCTTGAAGACCTTCTGGCCCATCTTAAAGTGGCAAGGTACCTGCCAAGAAGTGTGCATTGAACAACATATCCACGTCCCCAGAAAATACCTTAATGCAGCAAGCTCAGTCTGAAACTGTAAAAAAATATCACTTTGTAGTGACCCTAAAGCAATTTAAAGCAACTTTAATCAGGCTGCAGATCTCTCCTCTACTGGCTCAAATATACCTCAAGTCAGCTGGCTCAGCCAGGTATTGTTCGTAAGGAGGCTAGGACATTAGTAGTACAAAATATTAATGTAAACTGTACCAAATAGTAATCCAAAGTAGCTCAGCCCTCCAGCAGGGTCCCACCTCCCCTTACTTTATTTAATGCTCGTGTTCTCCCTTTCCTTCTTCCACAGCCAACCCTACCCCCCGAGGAATAAGGAGGTCGTAAGAGCCTTTGGAGCAGCCCTCCCCCACATCTAGGAGCCTAACTTTATCAGGTACGGATTTGCCATAACTCCATGGAGGCGCCTGAAGTCGCAACCGCTTGCTGTTCAGCACAGAATGTGGCCCCGATGACCGCTGCGTGTCGGCTACCCCACCACCACCCCTGGCCAACGCTCTGATTTATAGGGGTAACCTACCATGTGACAATGGAAAATAACCCATCAGCCCTTTATACTAGTCCACCATTAGTGGTCACTAGCATAACAAATGCATACAAAAACATACTTAGCAAATCATGGTCCCACATCTCTTGGTGTCTGTCTTTATCACTTCCCTGATCCCACTAATGTCTCTACCACCCATCACCGCCACTAAGGAATTACCACTAGACTGGTGTACCACTGTCAGTCACTATCCATGTCCCCTCAGAATGCCCCCCCTGGGGCCACCAAATGTTTGTTGACATACCCACCCACCTCTTGTTGCTCCATCTTGCTCGTTCTTATAACCTCCCTGCACTAGTAATTAATCCTTGCGCCTACAATTTTCGCTGTACTGCTACACTGACCCCCCTTGGGTTGCACCCCCTCACCCCTGTCATCTGCTACCCACATGGCCACCATTTACCTTTATCTCCCACTCTGTTAGCTTGCCTCATACGCACCCTCCCAGTTCCAGTCGTACCCACTCAAAATTACCCTACTTCCCTATCACTACGCACCTCACCAAAACTGCTCAGGCTAGCACTGCTCCGACATGCTCTCTTCCTCCCATCAGGTAATGTTCACCCAAACCCAGGGCCACCAACCCCTGTGGTCCCATCAGAGGGCAAGCATGGGACCCTGCTACTGGCCTCCCTAAATATCTGCAGCCATCAGGGTAAGTTGGCCTCACTCCAGGGCTGGACTGCTCAGCATACATCTGATGTCCCAGCCCAATCTGAGACCTGGCTCTCAGAAAATATACTTAATGGATCTGACGCCCTCAGTGATTACACCATTTATTGAGCTGACAGGCTTAATTAGAGGGGAGGTGGTTGTGCCATCTACGTTAGATCTTCTCTTCGCACCCTCTCAGTCTCCATCCCGTCACCCATACATGGAGCCCAGACCCTAGCAGTCAAGATAAGCCTTGGCATACAGGTAAAATCCTCTCCATCGTGGCTGTCTACATTCCCCCTTGCAACTGAAAGCCCGCCTTTGAATCAGTACTGGACAGTATCACCCACCTCCCTTCCAAGGACGAAGTCATTTTACTGGGAGATTTCAATGTGAACCGGTTATCTGCTGCATCGTCAGCCTACAAAGATTCAGCTCTAGCTTATGACCTCAGCCAGGTTGTCCAGTTCCCAACCAGACTGGACCCAAGAACCGGGACTTCCACTCTTATCAACCTCTTCCTCACCAACTGGCCTAATAATCTCTCCCAGATCAAAGTACTCCCAGACTCGATAAGCGACCATTCACTAATTATCTGCTGGTGGTCTACTAAACCCCCCCCCCAATCCACCCAAAGGTCTCTGTCCAAAGGTGCCTCAAAAAAGGTACCCTCTCACGGTTCAAATCATACCTTGCCTCCTGCGATTGGTCCCCCATTCATACTGCCCAGTCCATAGATGCTGCCCTCACCTATTTTATTGCCATCTTTAATTCTGCCTCCGACATATTTGCCCCCTTCTCCAAACAAATTGTAAAACACAGAAACACCCCCTGGATCTCCCAAGCTCTACTTGACCAAATGCGCCTAAGAGATGACCTCTGGCATAAGGTCCTTGACTCGCAACCCCGGACAGAGAGGCTAGAAACAGATGCACATGGGCTACCTGGCAAGCCAAAGCTGCATACTATAAGCAAACCCTCACCTCCTCCTGGGGCTCCGAGAAAAAATTCTGGAGCAAAAATTAAGGAACTATGCAGGACAACTGTATCCCCTACCCCTGTGCAGCTTTTTATAGATAGGGTTATCTCCCCGGACCCTAATGCTATCTCCAATGCCCTCAATATCATCTTCTCAGACCTCAGTCATATCCTCCCTCCTAACTTCTTTGACCCAATCACCAACTGCCCCACTGACACCTCGGCAACCACCGATCCTACCCTTTTCCAGCTACGAATCATCTCCTGCAATAAGGCAAAACGCTATCGCACCAAAGCTCTGGCGAACGCTCGCTATAGTAGTGACTCCCTGGACCTCAAACTCATTCGGCTTATGCTGGATGTGACCCTGCCCCATCTCACCAAAATATTTAACTTGTCCTTATGCCTCAGCCAATTCCCCACTACTTGGAAAAGAGCAGTAATAACCCCTATCTTGAAGAGTGGTGACCCCACTTCCACCAGCAATTATAGGCCAATATCAATCCTACCATCCCCACTAAGCCTCTTGAAAAAAATAGCGTCGGACCAGCTCACAGACTACCTCTCCAAGCACAATCTGCTCTGTCACGAACAACACGGTTTCTGGAGGAGCCACAGCACTTCCAATGCCCTCATCGAACTTACAACATATATACATGAGGCCCTGGAACAGGGCTCTGTAGTAGGTGCACTCTACGTTGATTTGACCAAAGCTTTTGATACCGTCAGTCACGTGCTGCTTCTCCACACCCTTTCATCCCTGAATTTCGCCCCGGAGGCTACCTCCTGGTTCCAAGATTATCTGTCAGGCCGGACTCAACAAGTCAAAATCAATGCAACCATCTCCTCCAGTAAACTGGTCTTAGCTGGAGTCTCACAAGGGTCAATACTCTTCACCCTCTTCCTGAACTCCCTCCCTCAATCCTGCAGCGGAAAGCTGCTGTTTTATGCAGATGATGCTGTAGTCTTCCGGAAACATTCTCATCCCAACTCACTTCAAACTGCCCTGCAGGGCTTCTTTAGTGAACTTGAAACCTGGTTCTCTGAACACTCCCGAATACTTAACTGCAAGAAGACTAAATCCATGATCTTTGCCCATCACCAGAACCCGTTCTGTCACACGCCGTTAACTGTCAGGAACTCCCATGGCACTGCGCTTGAACAGATCTCATGCTTCAAATACCTGGGAGTCACGTTGAACACCTCCCTCACCTACCACTCACACATACAACAAGTCTCCTCCTCTGTTAACACCAGGCTGGGGATCCTGCACAAACAAAAGCACTGCCTACCTCCACAGGCCATGCATCTCACTGTGTCTTCCTCAATTCCATCATTGGTGGACTACGCAATAGTGATTTATGGGTCCGCTGATCAAACTGCCCTACGCAGCATCAATCTCGTCCTCAATAAAGGCCTGCCGCTTGGTTTCTGCATGTGACAGGTTAACTCACACATGCAAGCTTTATAAATGTACTGGCTGGCTGAACATCCAAGGCAGGTTTAAGTACTACACCTGCCTCCTTGCAAAAAAGATACGACACAAGCAAGCACCAATCGGCCTTCACCCCACTTATCCACATAGTCCCACACAGGAGGGCCCTTAGGCACTCTGCCAACTCCACCCTCCTAGTCCCTTACTATAGAACATCACTTGGGCAAACGTCCTTCCGATATCGTACTCCCCTGTGGCTAAACAGCATACCATCCTCCATCTCCCTGGCTCCTAGTCTCGACCAATTTAAAACAGATCTCAAGACCCTCCTCCTTGACACTACAACCTGTGACTGTAAATAAATTTGCATCTCCCTTAATGATGCCACCTCCCTTTCAGACCCTCAACAGTGCCATATTGTAATCAGGTACTTGCTCTAGTGCAGTAAGGAAGCCCGCAGATAAGGGATATGTTTCTCTTTTGTCTCCCACATTTGTCTTTCCCAGGCACCTCAATTCAACTGTATATAAAATATGACTCTGGGCCTATTCAAGACCCTCCGAAACTGTATCTTGTCATATTTACATAACTATGACCCGGGACCTTCTTTAAGTTCCCTGCTGATGTAACCCTCCAATATTTATTTTCCTGTGCTGTATGACTTTGTATTACATGATATTAGTTATGTATGTGTACTTTTTTCCTTTTTTTTATTAATGTAGAGCCTTTGCAAAAAAGTCTATGATGCAAAGGATTGTATTTCCGATTCTATTCGATAAATAAATAAATAAATTCAATCCTCAATTGGATCCAGTGGTAATTATAAAATGGGTAAGAGAAATCCTGTACAATGACTGGTGGAACCCAGTCACATGCCAAGCAGTTTTTACAGTATAACTACACGGATCAGCTGTAACACCTTTTCTTTTCATATTCTGAGGACCCCCCATCATTTTTTTAGCACAACAACATGCTGCAGGGTGTGTGGTTATGCTATATTATACCTCAGGTATATTTAAAGTCAATCAGAACAAAGGAAAAAGTACAGTTATGTAGGAACTTACCGTAACAGTAGATCGTCGAGAAGAGCTCCTGCAGCAGGCTATACCATAAGGACTATGCCGCCAGGCACTAGGACTCCACAGAAAACTTCTATCCAGCAGTACCCAGCTGGGGCCCGCCCCTTACCTCGGTCTGCCCACCAACGTCACCAGCTGTATAAAGGGGGCGGTCCCCAGCACCACCTCAGTTCACCTGCTGGAGACCCGAAGGTTACTTATCAGGAGAGCTCTGAGACAGATGCCAAAGCAAATCCCAAAAGGATACATAGATACATAGACAGTGTCGGCAGATAAGGGCCTATGGCCAACCCAGTCTGCCCATTTGAGCTTGTAAGTTCAGTTTACGTTTTCCTAGAAGTCTGTTGCCCCTTACCCCTGACCTCCAGAATTCCTTTATGTCTATCCCATGCATTCTTAAATCCCGTGATTGTTTCAGCCCCCACCACTACCTCTGGCAGGGTGTTCCACTTGTCCACCACCCATTCTGTGAAGAAATTATTCCTCACGTTTCCTCTGAATCGTCCTCCCTCCAACTTCATCCCATCCCCTCTAGTCCTGGAACATCTTTTTCACTTAAAAATAGTGTATTCCTGCACCCTGTTCCTCCCTGTAAGATACTTGTATGTACATAGAAACATAGAAACATAGAATTTGACGGCAGATAAGGACCGCAAGGCCCATCCAGTCTGCCCATTTCTTTTTCTACCTTATAAATGTGCCATCGGCCTTTGCTCTGTCAGTGACCTATCTATTCATAGTCATTTGTATTGCTCCCTTATGCCTATCCCATGCCTGTTTGAAGCCCTGCACTGTATTCATAGCCACCACTTCTTGGGTAAGCTATTCCATGCATCTACCACCCTTTCTGTGAAAAGAATTTCCTCATATTCCCCTTAATCGGCCTCCTCTAATCTCATGCTGTGTCCTCTTGTCCTGCTATTTTCTTATATTTAAACATGTTAGACTCTTTCACCTTGTTTATGCCCCTAAGGTGTTTAAATGTCTCGATCATATCACCTCTCCCTCCTTTGCTCAAGGGTATACATATTGAGCTCCGTTAATCTGTCCTCATATGTCTTCTGATGCAGTCCCTGCACCATTTTGGTTGCCCTTCTCTGGACTGCCTCAATTTAGTTAATGTCCTTGTGAAGGTGTGGCCTCCAATACTGCACGTACTCCAGATGGGGCCTAACAATGTCTTGTACAGAGGATTATTACCTCCCTCTTCGACTTGTGATACCCCTACTAATACACCCTAACACCCCTAGCCTTACCTACTGCTTTAGAGGTCTGCTTGGATGATTTTAGGTCATCAGTGATGATGATGCCCAAGTCTCTTTCTTCCTTTGTGACTGCTAGCAACTCCCTCCCAGCCTATAAGTGGCTTCAGGGTTTCTCTTCCTATGTGCATGATTTTGCACTTCTTTGCATTAAATCCCAGTTGCCACTCTTCTGACCATTTTGCTAGTTTATCCAGATCTCTTCTCATTCTGCCCACCCATCTGGATCATCTACTCTGTTGCAGATCTTGGTGTCATCTGCAAACAGACAAGCCTTACCCTCTAGTCCATCTCGAGGTCACTAATGAAGATGTTGAATAGGACTGGCCCCAGGACTGATCCCTGAGGTACCCCACTTGTGACTTGCATCTCTTCTGACTGTATACCATTTACCACCACTCTCTGTTTTCTGCCAGTCAACCAGTTTGCCACCCAGTTGACCAACTTGACCCACCCCGAGCCTACCTAGCTTATTTATCAATCTTCTATGTGGAACAGTGTCAAAAGCTTTGCTGAAGTCAAGGTAGGCGACATCAACTGCTCCCCTTGGTCCACCACTCTGGTTACCCAGTCAAAGAAATCTATGAGATTAGTTTGACAGGACCTTCCTTTGTAAACCCATGCTGTCTTGGATCCTGTGCCCCTATGGATTCCAGGTGTTGCACTATCCTTTCCTTAAGGAGTGCCTCCATAATCTTGCCCACTACTGAGGTAAGACTGACTGGTCTGTAGTTCCCCGCCTCCTCCCTGCTACCACTCTTGTGGAGCGGGATCACATGAGCCCTTCTCCAGTCTTCTGGGACCTCTCCTGTGCTCAGAGACTCACTAAACAATTCTGCTAATGGCTCTGCTAGTTCCTCCTTTAGCTCCTTAAGTACCCTGGGATGTATGCCATCAGGTCCCATTGCCTTATCCACCCTGAGCTTAGCAAGCTCTTGTAGGACCCTTTCTTTTGTGAAGGGAGTAGTGCTCACCTCCCTCCCCCCTGTGTCCATGATGCTGAGCTGTGGGCCCTGCCCTACCTTCTCTTCAGTAAATACTGAGCAAAAGTATCTATTTAGGATAGATGCCTTTACAGGGTCCTCCTCCTCACATGCTCCCTTTTCTCCATTAAGCTTAGCAATACCCCCTCTGGACTTTCTCCTTTCACTAATGTATCTATAGAAAGTCTTGTCACCTTCTTTTACTGTTCGTGCTAGTGTTTCCTCAGTTTGGGACTTTGCCTGCCTTACTGCCTTACCTGCTTCCCTTAGGGCAGTTTGGTATGCCTCCCTATCTTCATCCGCTGTGTTCCTTATATTTCCTGAAGGCCAGCCTTTTGGCTCTGACCTTTCTGCTACTGTATTTGAGAACCAAAGTGGTTTCCTTCTTCTTTGCACTTCCTTTTCTGTCTAACACAATGGGATGTTGCTTCAAGTATTGTATCCTTAATGCTTGCCCACTTTGCCTGTACCTCCCACCTGTGTTTCTTTTGCCAGGGCTAGCTTAACTCTGTTGGCCATCTTATCAAAGTCAGCTCCTCTGAAGTCCCATATTTTGCCTTGGAATGGGATGATTTAGATGTAGTAGCCAAATTGAACCATACCATGTGATGGTCACTGGCCCCAGGTGACCTTCTACCTGGAGATCTGTGATCCCTTCTTTGTTAGTCAGTACTAGATCTAGGATAGCCCTGTCTCTTGTGGGTTGCTGTACCAGTTGTTTGAGGCCCTCCCCCTGCAGGGAATCCACTATGAGTCTAGTTCTGGCAGATGTTCCTGCTGGTATTGACCAATCTATATCTGGCATGTTGAAGTCTCCCATTATCAGAACCTCCCCTTTAGCTGTCATGTTTTGTATATGTCTCTATCATATCCTCTCTCTCCCTCCTCTCCTCCAGGGAGTACATGTTCAGTTCCTTCAACCTGTCATCATAGGACTTGTGATGCAATCCATGCACCATCTTTGTTGCCCTCCTCTGAACCTTCTCTACCCTGTCTATGTCCTTACGTAGGTAAGGTCTCCAGAACTGTACACTATACTCCAGGTGGGGCCTCACTAGTGTCTTGTATAGTGGAATTATGACCTCCCTTTTCCTGCTGGTGATGCCCTGCCTATGCATCTCAGCATCCTATCTGCTTACCTGCTGCCTTGTCACACTGTTCCCTATCTTGAGGTCATCAGAGATGATAACCCCAAGATCCCTTTCCTGCTTGGTGCATGCTATATCCTCACCCCCAGCTGACATATTGTGCCAGGGTTTTGTGCCCCATATGCATTATCTTGCACTTCTTTGCATTGAATTTCAACTGCCAAACCCCTGACCATTCTTCAAGTTTCTGCAGGTCCTTCTCATTCTGTCTACACCCTCTGGTGTGTCTACTCTGTTACAGAGCTTTGTGTCATCAGCGAGCAGTGAAATTCTGCCTTCTAGGTCCTGCGTAATGTCACTGATGAAGATGTTGAATAGGACCGTCCCAGCACTGATCCTGTGGTACCCCACTGGTCACTCTTCCCTCTGTGGAGTGACAGCCATTTACCACCACCCTCTGTGTCCTGCCACCCAGCCAGTTACCTACCCACCACACTACTGTCCTGCCCACACCCATATTCCCCAGTTTGTGTAATAGTCTTCTATGTGGCACAGTGTCAAAGGCCTTGCTGATGTCCAAATAGGCCATGCCCACTGCCCTCCCCCTGATCCACCTCCCTAGTCACCCAGTCAAAAAATTCAACAAGGCTGGTCTGACATGACCTCCTCCTGGTGAAACTATGCTGCCTTGGGTCCTGTAGTCCACTGACAACCAGATGCTCCACCAATCTCTCCTTCAGTAGTGCTTCCATGATCTTCCCCACTACCAAGGTGAGGCTGACTGGTCTGTAGTTCCCTGCTTCCTCTTTGTTCCCACTTTTGTACAAGGGGACTACATCTGCTGTCCTCCAGTCTTTGGGTACCTCCCCTGTTTCCAGTGATCGGCTAAACAGGATAGCCAGAGGTTCAGCCACCACCTCTCTTAGTTCTTTAAGGACCCTGGGGGTGCACCCCATCTGGCCCCATTGCTTTATCAACTCTTGTTACTTCCAGTTCCTTCAGGACCCTTTCTCGTCTAAAGGGACTTGTGTCCATTTCTGCACCATTCTCACCCCTTGTACTCCCTTTAGACCCACTACCCTCCTCTTCCTCAGTAAAGACTGAGCAGAAATATCTGTTCAATATGTCAGCTTTACTGTTGTCATCCTCCACACAGCCCCCATCCTCCCCCTTCAGTCTCACTATCCCTCTCTTTGCCTTTCTTTATTCACTTATGTACCTGTAAAAGGTTTCTCCCCTCTACCCACTGATTTTGCAATGTGTTCTTCTGTCTAAGCTTTGGCTTCCTTACTGACCTCCTGCCTCCCTTTGCTTCTCCTGGTACTTCTCCTATCCCTTCTGCCTGTGTCTTTTGTATTGCCTGAATGCAATCTTTTTGGCTTTCACTTTCTTTGCTACCTCTTTGGAAAACCATAATGGTCTCCTCTTCCTTTCCTCTTGCTAACCTGCTTAATGCATAATTCTGTTGTTCTTGTAATCCCCATTTTAAATACTGCCCACTGTTCCTCAACCCTGATTCTTGCCCCATTCCCTTAATGCCTCTTTCAAGTATCTACCCATTTTCCCAAAGTCTGCCCCCTAAAATCCAGGATCGTGTTTTTGTGTGGTTTGGTTCTGCTCTTTCTGTGATTTCAAACCACAATGACTGGTGGTCACTGTTCCCCAGGTGCTCCCCACTGTTACCCCATCACACTGTCCCTGTTTGTGAGCACAAGGTCCAGTATTGCCTTCTGCCGAGTTGGTTCCATGACCAGTTGCTTGAGGAAGGCATCCTGAAGGGAGTCCAGGATATATCTGCTCCTAGTTGATGCTGCTGCTGGGATGCTCCAGTCCACGTCTGGTATATTGAAGTCTCCAACTAGTACTACCTCACCCTTGTCTGCCATCCTTTGGATGGCTTGCATCAACTCCTATCTGTTTCTTCCTCCTGGGCTGGTGGTCTATAGACCACACCTGTCTGGATGGCTGGCCCCATTTTCCTTTCCAGCTTAACCCACAGTATCTCTCCCCCATTTTGTTCCTCCTGGATCTCTGTGGCTCTTATGTCATTTTTCACATACAGTGCCACTCCTCCTCCCTTCCTGCCTGCCCTGTCTCTTCCGAATATGTTGTAGCCAGGTATGGCCATCTCCCAGTCGTGGTTATCATTACACCAGGTTTCAGTGATGGCCACAATTTCCAGGTCTGACTGCACCATGACAGCCTCCAGATCTTCCATCTTGTTGCTAAGGCTCCTGGCATTTGCACACATGGCTTTCCATGATTTGACCTCCCTAGACTGTTTCGCTGTTCTACTCCAGCTCCTTCCTTGGTTGTCCTTTATCCCTGGTTCTCCTTGCCGTCTGCCCTTCTGCTGAATTTTGCCCCTTTTCTGCCTATCCACCTCTTGGGCGCTAATCTCCATCTTTTGCACACTGCTTTGTAGAGATAGCCACTCCTCTGGTTCACTGGTTCCACTGCTAGCTGTGGGGGGTGAGCAAGTAGGTACCCTCCTTGCTGGCCTGCCACCCCCATTTGCTAGTTTAAATGCTTGTCAATGTAGCATTTAAACTTATCATTGAGTGCTTGGATTCCCCTCCAGGAAACAGAACAGGGGGATGGAGAGAGAGAAAATAGCGCCAGCTGCAGGAGCTCTTCTTTAAGATCTACTGTTAGGGTTAAGTTTCTACGTCACTGTAATATCTTACTTCGAGTAAGAGCTCCTGCAGCAAGTTACACCATAAGGACCGAGTCCCAAGCAGTGTCTCCAAAGGGAAGAAAAAGGGAGGCAGGGATATAAATCTCTTAAATATTGGATTTTTGGTATTCATGAAATTAGGCCTTGGAGCACAGCGAGGCCGAATCCTGCTCTCTTTCTGGAAGCAATATCCAGGGTGTAGTGCTTAACAAAAGTATGCACAGAATTCCATGTTGCGGCAGCACATATGTTTGCCATTGAAACGTTTTTGATGGCTGCAAAGGATGCAGTCATCCCCCTTGTGGAATGTCCCTTAACCGGTCCCGGTAAGGGTTTTTCATACTTGTTGTACATGCAAGTAATGCAACTGGTTAATCATTTAGACATGGTTTGCCTTGCAACTGGTTTCTCCAGAACTCTGGGGGCAAAGGACACAAACAACTGATCCAACTGCCAGGTCAGTTTTGTATGGCTCAAATAATACTGAAGGATCCTATGTATATCTAGAGTGTGGAGAAGCGCCTCCCCTTTATTTGAATACTCAGGGTGGCAGACTGGAAGGGAGATGTCTTGATTCAAGGTTAACTCAGACACCACCTTCAGAAGAAACTTAGGATTAGTGCTCAGAGGCACCCTGTCACTGTGAAAAATTAAATAAGGTTCTTTAGAAATCAAGGCTTGCAGCTCAGAAACCCTACGAGCTGAAGTGATGACAACTAAAAATAAAGTTTTCCAAGAGAGAAAACATAGGTCGCAATATGCAGCCAGTTCAATGGGAGGTAGTGTCAATTTCTCTAGAACAAAAAAGTAGGTCCCATGGGGGAACAGGATCCCTAATGGGAGGATTCATGTGAAGTATGCCCCGAAGGAATGTTCAGGCAAGGTCCAGTTGGGCAATATTCCTACCCGCCACAGGTGCATGATAAGCAGAAATGGCACAGAGATGCACCTTAATGGAAGAGTATCTCAGCCCAGCATCTGAAAGCAATAAGAGATATTCCAGGACTGATTTCACCGAGCAAAACAGTGGGTCCATGGAAAGTGCAGCTGCCTAGATACAGAAACGTTTCCATTTCATGGCATATGTTGCTCTTGTAGAAGGTTTTCTTGCTTCTACTAAGACTTTTGCCACCCTTTGTGAAATCCCATGCCTGGAAATGGGTAAGTCTGCAGGAGCCATGCATGAAGGTGTAGGGACCGAAGGTCTAGGTGGACTAATGTTCCCATGTCTTGAGATAGCAAGCTGGGTAAAACTGGTAGCTGAAAAGGAGGTTCCACCGCTAACTGTTTCGAAAGAGGGAACCATATCTGACGCAGCCAGAAAGGAGCAACCAGGATCATTGTGGCACAATCCATCTGCAATTTGAGTAATACCCTCGGGGCGACAGGAACTTCCTGTCCAGCAGAGGAACAATGCATCTCGCCAGAAAACACCATGCCCAGGATCTAGAAAGCAAAAATTGGGCAGTTTTGCATTGCATGGGGGCACAAAGAGGTCCAACTCTAGACGTCCCCATCTTTCGAATAGGTCGTCCACCACTTCTTGAAGCAGCTCCCACTCATGGTTTCTGGATCGTGAGTGGCTCAGCTAGTTTGCCAGGACGTTTTGGACTCCTGAAACATAGACCACTGTCTGTGTGAGTCCCTGTTCTAGGGCCCAGTACCACATTCTGATGGCTTCTCCGCACAGAGGGTAGGAGTGCATCCCTCCCTGCTTCTTGATATAAAAGACCACTGACCTCTTGTCAGTCTGGATAAGCAGAGGACCCTGGGAAAGGTGAGTCCGAAAGACCTGCATAGCATACAGAATCGCCCTCATCTCTAAGATGTTTGTGGCCCCTGTCGTGACTGAAAACGGTCCCTCGGATCAACTCACTTACCCGGTTACCAAAGACATAAATAAATGTTGATGTGCAGGGATACTTCCATGTCTGACCATGTGCCCCAAGTACGGTGATTCTGAAAATGAGCTCTCCATCCTAGACCTGATGCATCCGTGGTGAGGATCTGGCTCGGTGAGTCTGTTTGGAATGGAACTCCTGAATCCAGTTTGGATAAAGTCAGCCACCATGACAGCATTTGTTGGACAGGTCTTGACACTTTTATCGGGTGCTCGAGACTGTCAGACATCTGGTCCCATTGCACCCTTAAGTTTCACTGAGGAACTCTCACAAGCAAGTGTGCTAACGGTACCATGGATATGGCCACCGCCATATGTCCTAGGAGCTATAACATGGTTCTTGCTGGGACTGTATTGGCTGTAGCTACTCTGAAGGCCTGGTCTCTCAGTCGAGTGGCTCTGTCTGGAGGGAGAAAGGCCCTTCCCTGTTGGGTATCCAGGATGGTCCCTATGTACTGTAGATGCTGCCAGGGCCAGAGACAGGACATTGTGAGACTGATTGTTATTCCCAGCTGTTGGAACATTTGAAAGGTGTCCGAGAGGGTGTGGACTGGTGGGGGCAGTTAGGAGTCAATCGTCCAGGTAAGGGTAGACAAAATGGCCCTGTGTACGAACAGCAGCTGCTACTACTGCTAAGCATCTGGTGAACACCCTCGGGGCCGAGGAGAGACTGAAAGGCAAAGCCCGGAATTGCTAATGGTTCCCTTGAAAGGTGAACCGAAGATACCGCTTGTAAGCTGGAAACATCTGTATGTGCAAGAATGCTTCTTGCATGTCCAGACAGCATAGCCAATCCCCTTGGTGCAGCACAGGTATCAGCCCTGGTAAGGTTACCATTCTGAACCATTTGTACTCTATGTACTGGTTCAGGAAACTCAGATCCAAAATGGGTCTTAAGTCCCCCATCTTCTTGGGAACCAAGAAGAAATGGGAATAATATTCAGTCCCCAGTTGGGAGTATGGAACAGGCTCTAGCGCTCTTTTTGAGAGCAAGGTCTGTATTTCTTGTCTAAAGAGGGCTATGTGGGTGAGAAGGTATCGAGAGGGGGCTGGAGGTTTGTCCGGAGGAAATTCTGTAAACTCCAGTGTATAACCCTTTTCGATGATGTCCTTCTCCCACGTACCTGTTGTTATTTTGGTCCACCTGTCTAGGAAGAGGGAGAACCGACAACCTACTGCTTCCCCCACTGACTACACCCGGGGGGGGAGGGGAGCTAGCAGGAGGTCATGCATGTGCGCCTGGGGTGGGCAGGGAAGGTTGGGAAGATTCTGTATTCCTGGGTCCACCATTCCCTGCTTGTTGTGAGGGTGCCTTACATTTGAAAGGAGCTTGGGGCTGTTGGTTTTCTGCTGGTTGGCACCTTAGCGCTGAAATGGCTTGCGTCCAGGTTGCTGAAGGTCTGCCCAGTACATGTGGTGAACTGACTGGACTGCTCTGCCTGAGTCTTGCAGTTCTATTATTATCTTTTGTACCTCCTGTCCAAAGAGGATAGACCCGTGGAATTGGGGCACTGAGGACAGAATCCTGGAGATCTTGCCGAAAACCAGATACTTTCAGGAGTGGAGATGGAGACACACCCCGGTGGCCACTGCTATGGCTGCTGTGTCCGCCGAGTTGTAGGATGCCCTTAATACATAGTTTTCCTACGTCCAGTCCAGACTGGAGTACGTCCAAAGGTTCAGTACATGCAGGATTATCAGGCTGCTTTTGAGCCAACTCGATGGTTTTCTTTGATAGTGACTTTTGATATTGCATCATATGAGCCAAAAAATTTAGGGACCGAATGGAGCAAGTGGAAGGTGCACAGATCCTCCTACCAAACTGGTCTAATTTCTTTGACTCTTTGTCAGGAGGTTGGGAGCTCATATGTTTTGGCTGCTTTGTCCTGCTGTGAGCTGTGGTCAGGACCATAGAGTCTGCTCTTGGATTTTCTCCCAAAAAGGGCTCTGCTTTAGGAGCTTTATCTAGTCTAACTGCCTTCTTAGGAATGGTCAAAAAAGAGGAAGGATGGTCCCACGCCAACCTAAGTCCTGAAAAGGAGGGACCAGAAGGGGGGGAGAAATGACCAAAGGTCTCCGGTCACTCATTCCCAAAAATATATGAAGCCTTTTCCTCTCTGAGTCCAATTCCTCAGTGACCCATTGATTTAGGAATTGGATGTGATGCATCACATCCATAAACACTGGGTCATCCTTTGGGGGGGGGGGGGCCTGAGTGAATTACAGGGGCCCTCTGCCTTGGGAGAATAACCTCCAGAAGAGCAACCTGAGGAGTGAGAGCTGCTTCTGGAAGAGTCAGAAGATGTTGACCATGAACGTTTACACCCGCGCTGAAGTCTGCTCCTGTCGTCTGAGGAAGACCTGGAGGAGGAGGAGTGGTGACGTCTGCCCCTACACCTGGTATGTTCGGAGTCTGATCGTTTTGGAGTCGGGCTCCTGTGCATGTGCGGAGACTGTGACCGGGAGTCTGGGACTGGTACTTTATCCGGAACCAGTGTGGGAGGTTGTGGAGGAGGGAGATCATCCTTCTTTAATAAATCTCCTTTTACCGTGTTCCACCAGGAAGTAAAGAGTTGTCCCACGTCTGCCAGGGGAGCCATCGGCATCTGGGGTGGTGTGTCTCTGGGTTCTGTGGGAGTGGTGATAGGGTTGCTCAGTCCTGGAGTCTCCTCATGGGGTACACAAGAACTTGGTGGAGTAGCACGGTCTGTAGTCTGAACGCCTGTTGTTGGGTCCCCTGACATCAGGTCGTTGGGTGCCGAGGGGGTTTTAATCTGGCGACTTATCAACAGGTGGCCTGTCTTCAGGCTGCCGTATAGTCTCAACTGATGTCAGCTTCTGTGGCAGCTGCTCAAGAGATGTCTGACTCTTAGTGGTTGTTGTGGACGTCTGGGTGCCTGACATCTTACTTTGAGGTGTATGCCTCTGGTCCTTCCATTTGTCAGAAGACCGTTCATCCGGGACATGTGTCAGGGTCTTTTCCTTAGCTGCTGATGACTTGTCCCTGGGGGAGTGTTTCCTAGAGCGGGAATGTTCCCGGTGTCCGTGTCTGGCGTCCGATGCAGAAGACTGGCTGGAGGATGAGGACAAAGACGAAGACGCCGCAACCTTGTCGGTTGTAGTTCCCCTCTTAGGTCCCCGAGGACTGGTGAAAGAGCCTAAAGTTGAGGGATGGACCCGAGGGTCCTTGCCCTGAAGAGCCACCACCTGTTGAGACTGCAAGGGCGGGAGCCTTCGTCTATGTCAGGACGGAGGAAGTTAGGCCTGTCGGAGGGGCTGAGTCCTCTCTCTCTCTCTCTCTCTCTCCCCAGAGCGTGAACTGGAAGGCTTCTCCTTATGAGGAGACTTAGATCTGGACTCCAACCTACTGTGCTCCTTGTCCCGCTTATGGTGCTTCCCTCCTGAGTGTTTCTCCTTTTGGGAAGTCAGTGACTGGGAGACTCAGGAGTTGGCCTTCGACAGGCGCTGAAGAGCGGCAAGCTGCTGCTCCATAATGTAGGCCTGGAGAGTCTTGTGGCGGTGGGTCCAGGTCCGCTTGATTGAACCTACAGCAGTCCAGGCAGGCTCTGACATCGTGGGTAGGCCCCAGACAAAAAAGCCACTGCAAATGACCGTCTTTGGCAGGAATCTGCCGCCCTCACGGACACTTAGATTTCTGTCGTGATGTTGAAAAAGATGGAGACAACATAAACTAATGTTTACTCGATACTATACTTAAGAAAATAACAGGAAAAAACGGGTACTTTTGACTGAAGTAAAATGGCGGTCGACAGATGCAACGAGGAGTCCAATGGAGCCAAAGTGCACAGGCAGACAGTGGGAAAAGAACTGAGGTGGGTCAGGGACCGCCCCCTTTAAACGGCTGGTGATGTCGGTGGGTGGACCGACGTAAAGGGGTGGGCCCCAGCTGGGTACTGCTGGCTAGAAGTTTTCTGTGGAGTCCTAGTCCCTGGCGGTATAGTCCTTATGGTGTAGCTTACTGCAGGAGCTCTTACTCAAAGTAAGATCTGTTATTTAATATGCCACAAAGTACTACAATCACATTTTAAACAAGCCCACAGCAAGTTATCCATAATTTGCACATGCCTATAGTAGGTTACCTGTTTAACGGATATGAAAAAAGGAAGGAAAGAAACGTTCTACTAATTTTTCAAATTCTGGGTTCAAAATTTCTAGTCTTTATAATAGTAATAACATTTAGTTAGCAAGATTATACTCGGAATATCCGGCTTCTGCAGTTGGTTAAACATCTCGGCCTTGACATTTAATCACCCACATCAGCCATTATTACTTTGCATACTCTAGCTGACTGAATGTTATCACTTAAAGAACCACATTCACTACAGCTGAACATAATCAACTGCATCTTGTACTTCACATTCCACCAAGGACTGTGGTTATTACAGCACATCCTGGAATAGGTTTTTGCACACTGTCTACAAGAGAGTGAGTAAACGCCCTACCCAAAACTGTGGGTAGCTTTAAAAGGATATGGGACAGAGAACAGGGGAGAGTATGGGTGGGTGAGGCTGAGAATGGCTGAGGGCAGACAAAAGAGAAGTGAGTAGGGCAGCTGCAACTTAGGGCCACTAGCTGCACACTTGAGCAGACATTGATAGACCAGGAGGTCTGTTTCTGCTGGCACATTCGTATGTTTGTAACAGTGGGTGTAGCTCAGAAGCACACTGCTAAGTATAGTATCTGGCAACAAAGCCCACACTGCAGATGAAATTAATGCACCCATATAGAGTTTTTTTTGTTTGTAAGCATCTCATAAATTGACTAGAAAAATTATACTTTTTCAAACTAAGCACGTAAGAGATCTTCCCATCAAACCAACAATACTTCACAACTCTGTCATCGTCGCACTAACCTCTTGTGGCGTTCTCTGCCAGTGGTTCAAACAGGTCAAAGGTCGCTGTAGCTCCATCAGGCATGGTGAGGTACTTGCGCAGTCCATTGGGATGTGGTGTTCTTACACGGCCCATTTTCCCATACAGTGCCGTCTGGATATGCCCACTTTTTCCCCAGATCTGGGGCGGAATGTATCTGCATAGGATTATAAACACACATTATCACCATCTGTGGAAAGACTGCACACTTCCTCTGTATTTCACAACAAAGCTCAACAACTACCATGCCTTTGTTATGCACCTTCATCACTGGCTTCATACATGGGTAGTTCAACTGCACACCTTGTAAATCCCCTCCCAACACCTTCTGATGATTAAGTGATGGCAAATTCTAATATGGAGGAGAGGTAGAGCATAAGGCGAGTTGTGCGATTCAGTAATAAGCAGGACATCAGACACAAAGTATGAATGCGGACACCATCCACTCAAATAGCAATACCAAACTGTTCTTCGTTTAAATCATAAACAGTTTTATTACCAGTACAATTGACAAAGGCAGCAGTGCACCTGCACTGCATCAAACAGCTTACGTTTCCACCCTGCTTCCAGGGCTTCCTCAGAGCGGATTAAATAACATACAGAGTGCATTTAAATACTAACGACGAGTGTAATCAATTAGTATGGTCACCTTTACCTCTTTCTTTTCTGTTTTTTTCCCCTTCCCCCCCCCCATACTATTTTTTTTTTTCTTTGTTTTTTCTTTTTTTCTGACATTCAGACCTTTGTTATTGGAAAGCAATCTATGTATTGTTTCCTTTGTTCCAATGTATTCTGCTTTTATATATTCACAGGCCTTCTTCAGAATATGCCTGTCCAATGAATAAGAGGCCATTTATATGCAGCTACCAAAAACACATATGCTTGTGTGGAAACCGAAGATATTCTACTAAAGAAATTAAAGATAAATAATGAATTGATGGCAATATCAGCCTGTGTTTTGTCCTTTGCTTTTCACTGATTGCACTTATATGGTTGTACTTCCTACACTGCTAATGAGAAAACTATGCTTAGTGGTGGCCATACTACTTGACTGCACTAGTATTTAGTATTTAAATGCACTTTTTATGTTGTTTAATCCACTCTGAGGAAGCCCTGGAAGCAGGGTGAAACGTAAGCCATTTCATGCAGTGCAGTTGCACTGCTGTCTTTGTCAATGGTACTGGTAATAAACTGTTCATGATTTAAACGAAGAACAGTTTGGCATTGCTATTTGAGTGGATGGTGTGTGCATTCATACTTCGTGTCTGATGGCAAATTCTGTCCATACCCTTGTTAAAGACAGTACAATTGTGAAGCCTTTTTTTTTTTTTTTGGGGGGGGGGGGGCATGTTAACTTTGGTTAAAAATTATTTTTCTTGTTGACTGGCCTCATATTATTAATAATATTCCAGTCTGAAAAAGTTCAACTTTAAGACACAATAAGCAAACTTAAAATAGCTACAACCCTTGAAGGAAGGTTTGTATACAGCATGTAACAAGGCCAATGTGGTTAGAAAAGAAATAAAATGCTGCAGTGCTCAGTAAGAAGAACGCATGGGCAACTCGAGGATTTCTTATGTAAGCAGTATGACACGATAGGGTTTTGGTTGTGCTGCCACAACTGCACACCTAGGGACATAGCAAGGCATGAGGCCACAGGCAGAGTGTCTTCAGCTTCTGAAAGTGTGGGTTTGGCAGCACAATCAACACCCCAGAGTGTCTTACTGTGCTTATGACATTTATTTTTGTCTTAAGACTGCAAGAATTTTTTTAAAAGCCAACTATGTTTAAACATTAGAAGTTATGAAAGAAAAAATTACTCACCTTAGTAATGTTGTTTCTTCTAATGGAGTCTTGCTGTATTCTGACAAACTGCAGTGAGGCCCAACCTTCGAACTGCCCCGGAGATGAAAGAGTTAACTTTCCATGACAGGCATGGAACGCTGAGCTCGAGCTCGGTTGAGACTCTGTCTGTTGCTGTTTGAACTTAAACCGTCAGATCTTTACGAGCTATACTCACTGAGTGCCCTGTGTGGAAGCTGTAAACCTACACTAGCCAACTGGCTACTAAATGTAATAAATAGATTTTTTGGTCCCAAAACAAAGACTCAAGTCAGGAAACCCAAAAAATGAAACAAACACAACACCCACTCACCCAAAGTAAAGGGGTGATAAATAAAGGGTGGGGCACCTCTTGAGTGCCAACACTGCTACTGCCCACCCACATCCCAAAAATACAGGTTACTCACCTGTAACAGGAGTTCTAGGAATGGTATATGTTGTTCATCCACACTCATTGGCAGTATCCTTGCCGCTTTAAATCTTGCCGGAAGGTCTTCAAGCTTGCTCCTCCCACCCACCCGGGTGGTATAACTCTCGGCTCCGCCCCATGACGCCAGATCTGGCCCGCTGGAAGCTCAGGTTGTGCGTCGAAGCCGGGGAGGTCGGGAATGTAGGGATAAGGCCATACCATTCCTAGAACTCCTGTTACAGGGTGAGTAACCTGTATTTCTAGGGACATGGATATGTTGTTCATCCACACTCATTGGCAGACTCCTAGCAGTTCTCCGGGAGGAGGGAGGCAAGACGACACCCCATATACTTACTTGGGAAAGAGAGACTGGAGAACCGAGGCCCCAAAACCAGCATCCCGGCGTGACTCAAGGTCGATGTGGTAGTGGGTAATGAAGGTGTTTGCTGACTTCCAGGTAGCAGCCCTGCAGATTTCCTGGATAGGGACGTCCCTGGAAGCAGCCACCGTTGCAGCAGTATGGCGGGTAGAATGAGCTCTTATCCCTCTGGGAGGCTCCATGCCCGCTAACATATACAGAGATCTATGCAGGAGGTTACCCACCTGCTATGATCCCGCTTGGCTGCAGGTCTGCCAGATTTGACTTCCAGCGTGGGTGACAAACAGCTGGCGAACCTCTCCCGACTCCCCCAGCCGTGCGCCCTTATAATAAGCGAGCGCTCTTCTAGGATCCAGAGTATGGAGCCTATATTCGGCCTCCGAGGTGTGATTGGGGTAGAACACCGGCAGAGTCAACACCTGGTTAAGGTGAAACTCCGACACCACCTTCGGAAGGAATTTCGGGTGGGGGCGCAGGACAACCTTGTCCCTGTGGAAGACCAGGTAAGGAGACTCGATGGAAAGCGCCTGGAGCTCTCCCATCCTTCTGGCTGACGTGATAGCCACCAAGAAGGCGGTCTTCCACGACAGGTGAGAGAGAGCACACCTGTGCATAGGTTCGAATGGCTTGCCCATGAGCTTTGCCAGTACCAGCAGTAGATCCCACGGAGGTGGGGGTTCCCGCACTGGAGGGGAAATGTGATCAAGG
This sequence comes from Neoceratodus forsteri, assembly GCA_016271365.2. Taxonomy (NCBI): domain Eukaryota; kingdom Metazoa; phylum Chordata; order Ceratodontiformes; family Ceratodontidae; genus Neoceratodus; species Neoceratodus forsteri. The sequence continues at coordinate 499,110,936 of CM028129.1, read as the reverse complement.
CCTTTGAAAAAGCGCCAGACCACCTTCTCCTGCGCCACCGACTGCTTCCCGGCCCGCGCCCGGTAAGCAGAGATGGCTGCCAGGTGCACCCTTAGGGTCGTCGACCTAAGCCCTTGACTAGAAAGGGACCATAAATAGTCCAAGATGCTTGCCAAGGAACAGGAGGAAGGGTCCAAGCCCTTGCCTGACACCAAATGAAAACCTTTTCCATTTGAAGGCATAACATTTTCTGGTCGACTCTAAGGGACGCCTCAACTACATTGAGGACCTCGTCGGAAAGACCCAAAGCCTGGAACTCTAGCGCTCCAGGAACCAGGCCGTCAGGTGCAGGGATTGAAGGTCGGATGGAACACCTTCCCCTGATTGACTGAGAGCAGGTCCGGGCGAGCTGGAAGCTGCCGCGGAGTCCTGGAGCTGAGACTGAGGAGATCTGGGTACCAGAACTGGCGAGGCCAGTCTGGGGCTATCAGAATCACCTGCGCCTTGTCCCTCCTCGCCTTGAGAAGCACCTTGTGGATCAAGGGAAATGGGGGAAAGGCGTAAAAGAGGCCTGGGGTCCATTGCCTCGAGAAGGCATCCCCCTGCAGCGAGCCCTGCTGAGGGGGGCGGGCATGGAACAGACTCAGCTTCGCGTTCTCCGTGGAGGCAAACAGGTCCACCTGAGGTGTGCCCCAAAGGGAGAACAGATGCTGTACTACCTCCGGCAGGAGAGACCACTCGTGGGATGCAGCCCCTATCCGGCTCAGGGCATCGGCCAGGGTGTTGGAGGCTCCTGCCACGTGAATGGCTAGGAGATCCGCCTCCAGGCTGCGCACGAGTGACCAAATGCGGAGAGCTTCCTTGCATAGAAGCATGGAGCGTCCCCGCCCTGGCGGTTTAGATAGTACATGGTCGTGTGGCTGTCCGCCTGACCGGACCACTGACCCCGGGAGGAACGGAGCAAAGGCGGTGAGAGCTAGGCGGACCGCCTGGAGCTCCAGCAGGTTGATGTGGCATCGGGACTCCCGGGGACCAGAGGCCATGAGCCGGTGTTCCCCAGATGGGCACCCCAACCCATCAGAGAGGCATCGGTCGACAGAGAGACTGCCGGCTCGGGCGGACGAACGGGATGCCCTCCTGCAATTGATCTGGAACGTCCACCACTGGAGAGCATTCCACATCCCTGTGTCACCGACTAAGCTGGTCAAGGGATCGCAGCGTTGTGACCACTGGCTGGCCAGTCCCACTGAAGGGGACGCATGTTCCAGCGCCCAACGGACCACGCTGGTACAGGCCGCCATGAGACCCAGGGCGCAGGAAGTCCGGACAGGCGCAATTGCCCAACCAGAAATGATCGGGCAAGGAGGAAAGAACCTGGCCCTGTCCGGGAGCAGCGCTCTGGCTCGAAGAGGAGTCGAGCTAAGCCCCGATGAATAAAATCACCTGCTTGGCTCGAGTTCCGACTTGGCCTCGTTGACAAGGAGGCCCAGTTGAGAAGCAGACCTGGAGGGCCAGATCTCTGGACCACCCGCCTCCTTCCTGAAGGAGCTGCTATCAGCCAGTCGCCCAGGTAAGGTACACCGGACCCGGCGCCAAGAGGGAATGCTGTCACCACTGCCATGCATTTGGTGAAGACCCTGGGAGCTGGAGACAAGCCAAGGGCATGGCTTGAATCAAGAGAGATCCTTCCGCTCGAAGCGAAGGAATCTCTGGTGAGACGGACGGATAGGGACGATGGAAAACGCTGCCTGCAAGTCCAGAGAACAGAACCACCTCGGCGTTCCAAGGATGGTATTATCTGAGCCAGAGTGACCATCCTGAAGGTTCGAGACCTTAGGAACTTGTTTAGGTCCGGTAGGTTGAGAATGGGCGCCAGCCCCGTCCGCTTGGAACCAGGAAGTACCTGGACACAAACCCTGGGTCTGAAGGAGGGTCCACCTCTCTTACCACCTCCTTCTGGAGGAGGAGAGTGATGTCGGCTCGACGAGCCGCCAGTGAGCTGGGGATCCCGAAGCCCCCGAGGCGGCGGCTCTGAAGGGTGGTGCCTGCTCGAATTCCAGAGGCAGGCCTCTTCCCACCACCTCCAAGACCCACCTGTCCGTGGTAACAGCGGACCAGGCAGAACGAAGTGCGGAGCCGTCCCCAGGGGACCCAGGAGTAAGGTGGCGGGGATGGAGCGACACCCCTCAGCCCGTCACTGGGCAGGCTTGGAGGAGGACGGCCGAGGGACCTCCTGGGCCCTTCTCCCTGCCTCCTGTTAGAGGAAATCGCGGCTTGGGTTTGGGATGCCAAGGCCGAGCCTGCTGGCCCTGGCGTTGCGGCGCGGCGCGCCGAGGCACAGAAGGACGAAAGGGCTTAGGCTGTGGTTTCGTGCCTTGTCCTTCTGAGCGGGAAGAGACCGAGTCCAAGGTGGCATTGGACTTCTCGATCCTCTGCAGGTGACCTTCCACCCCAGGGCGAAGAGGTCAGTCCCCAAAAGGGAACATCCGCCAACTTGTGCTGGGTATCCGAAGAAAGGTGGATATCCTCAGCCAAGCCTGACGACGATAGCCACTGCGGCCGCCACCGATCTAGCACATGAGTCCCTCCATCCAAAGCAGTCTGGAGCTGCTGTTTGGCCACTGCCCTGCCCTGGTCCCGCACCTGCTTAACCGTAGTCTGCAGATCGGAGAGATGAGATGACCGTCCCAGGGAGCCCAACAGGCATGAGAAAAATGTGCCATGAGGACGGCCGAACTGGCCTGACGAAGGCCGAGAGGGCACAGTAGACTTTTCGCCGACATAGTCAAATTCTTGGACTCCTTGTCAGGAGGTTTGTCCACATCCCTGGCGTTGCCGGCGCGAAGCTGTCGGTAACCAACCCCTCAGCAGAGGGTGTTCAAAACCGACAGGAACGTGAGGGACCGCTTCCTGGCCATCCTGGCCGAGGCGCAGGGCAGGAAGCAGGGGCGCTGCCAAAGTTCAGTGCTGGACCCACTATGGCCTCGACCACGGGAAAGGCCTCCGCCGGAATCCTCGGTCCAGAATCTCAGTGAGGGATACCTGGCCCGCTTGGAACTGGGTTGAGCTCCATCCGGTAGACTCGAGATGAGCGAAGCAGTCTAGGAAGACGACGGGCTATCGTCCATTGGCTGACCTCCTGAGACCCAAGTCCAGTCGCTGGAGAAGAAGGAGAATCATCTTCGGACTCGGAAGAGTCCTCGGCTACCTCTGGCCTGAGCCACCCTTCACCTGCGAGTCGGTCGGGAGTGGGGTAACTGACAAGCCGATGGGGTAAACCGCAGCCGACCGAGAATCCTTGGTCGGAGCCCCAATGGTGGCTGTGGAGGCGAGGTTCCACCGCAATCGGTGAGCAGCTGGTTTTGGCCGAACAACCGGCCTGGGTACAAACTCTCGGACAAGTCGAGGGTTGTGTCGACCCGTTCGGTGACAGCCACTTAATGGCCGGGCGCCGGAGTCGGCTTATTCCGGCCAGGAGGAGCTGTTGCAACATAAGGTCCTCGTGCCGTCGACGTAATTTCGCCGAAGCCTCCCCATCGAGGAGGAGGACGAGGACAGCGGCGCTGCCGCTTACGCAGTGCCGGACCGAGACCGCCTATGGACGGTGGGAGCGGCTGGACGCCAAGAGGTCGAGACCGAGACCAGAGTCCCGGAATTTCCGGGGTCGGTGCAGGGAGGTGTCGGCCGGAACCGACACTCCCTTCGGCTCGGAAGGTCCATCCGAGGGCTCCGGAACCGGAGGCACAGGCGAGCCCACGGGATCCTCAACTCCTCCCGGGGGAACCGGGGAGAGGGGAATCTCGGCTGCTAAAGGCGACAGCCGTCAATGGTCAGAAAATCTAGGCTTCATCGGTGAGTCTCGGTCCAGCTGACCTGGCGGGGACACCGTGAGGCCAGTGGCGAAGCGGCGATGCGAACCGGCAGACGGACGGCCGGGGAGAGGGACCTTTCCCGCTCCCAAGGCGTCGACGGAGGGACTTACCCTTGTCCCTCTTTTTGGACCGAGAAAAAGGTCCAGCAGGCATGAGCCCTTCTCCTTTAGTGGAAGGACAGAAAAAGCTCTCTAAAGGAAGCGTGTAGGAAGAACCCAGAGGCGGGATAAATGCAGCGGCCGAGGAAGATCACGGCCCGCGCCGCCTCCTCTTGAGGCGACCATCCGCTCGAGCTGATCCCGAGCCGCCATATGCGACACCGCCAACCAGACCTCCTTGGACTTCACGGAAAGCGCTTCTAGGGGCAGCCCAGTTGCAATCAGACACACGGTCTTGAGGGCGTGGGCCGAGAAAGATGAGCACAGGTCCATGAAGCCTGCGGGTCGTGCTCAAGGCCTAAGCAGTGAACACCACGTGGAGTGTGGATCCGTCCGAGACATCTTCTGCCGCATGGGCATCTCCGAAATCCGAGGTCGGTTATCCACCGCGGCAGCGGGGATCGAAGACTGAAGTCTTTTGCAAAATATTGTTTAAATCCATAAGCGGAGAAATAGGAACCAGTCACAAGCATGGGCGTGTGGGAGGAACCTGAGCTTCCAAGATGGGAGAAGATCTGGCGTCATGGAGGCGGGCCGAGAGTTATACCACCCGGGTGGGTGGGAGGAGCAAGCTTGAAGACCTTCCGGCAAGATTTAAAGCGGCAAGGATACTGCCAATGAGTGTGGATGAACAACATATCCATGTCCCTAGAACAAAGGTTCTGAGAGGGGAGGCGGGGGGGAGGTCAGAATACAGCAAGACTCCATTAGAAGAAACAACTTTACTAAGGTGAGTAATTTTTTCTTCAAACAACATGAAGTCTTGCTGTATTCTGACAAATTGCAGACTACCAAGCAGTACCTCCATGGAGGAGGGACAGAACCTACCTAGGAAATAGGCTCTGGAGCACTGCTGTGCCAAACCGAGCATCACTCCTAGCCTGGATATCCAGAGAGTAATGCTTGGTAAAGTATGTACTGTTTTCCAGGTAGCTGCTGACATATCTCTAAGATAGGAATATCCTGGCAGCAGCCAGAGAAGCAGCTGCACCTCTAGTAGAGTGAGCCCTCAGGCCTGAGGGGTGGAGTCCTACCTAGTTTTTCAAAATCGAGATACAAGAGACAATCCACCTGGCAATAGATCTCTTAGTGGCAGGTTTTCCCTTACCAACCTCACCATAAGTGAGGAACAGTTGGAGGGAGTCAAACCTGTGATCCTTGGTACGCTCTATGTAGTAGCTAAGGGCCCTTTTCACATCCAAACTGTGCAGCCTCCTCTCCCCAGAGGAGGAATGGTCAGAGAAGGAAACAGGAAGAGACAGACTGGTTAAGGTGGAAGTCTGAAACCACCTTAGGTAAAAACTTCCTGTTAGTCCTGAGGACCACCTTATCTCTATGGAAAGAGATAAACTCAGGCTCCACTGACAGGGCTTGTAACATACCTATGCGCCTGGCAGAAGTGATGACCACCAAGAAAACAGTTTTCAAGTCAAGTACTTAAGCTCTGCTGAGGACAAAGGCTCAAGGGGTTGCATAAGCTGGGCAATGCAAACATTAAGGTCCCAAACAGGGGCAGGGTCCCTGAATGGAGGATTGGTATGAAGCAATCCCTTGAAAAATTTTGAGAATACAGGATGAGCTGAAAGGGAAGAAGGCCTACCTGCTGAAAGGAAAGCAGAGACAGCTGCCAGGTGCACTCTTAGTGTAGCTGGTCTGAGTCCCAAGCTATTAAGATGAACCATATAGTCAAGGACTGTGGGCAGGCCAACAGACTCTGGAGAAATATGCTTCTCAGAGCGCCATATAGAGAATCTTTTCCATTTGGAGTTGTAAGTGTTTCTGGTGGAAGGTTTCCAAGAAGCCTTTAGGATATCCATAACACCTTGAGAGAGGTGCAAATCAGCAAACTCTAACTCTTCAAGAGCCAGGCCTTGAGATTAAGAGATTTGAGATTCGGATACCAAACCCTTCCCTGAGTACATGTTAACAGGTTGTAATTCCTGGGAAGAGACAGGGGAAGGTGGACTGCTAAGGACAACAGGAGAGGGTACCAGGGCTGTCTGGCCCAGTCTGGAGCAATCAGAATCACCTTGCAGGGTTGAGACCTGATTTTGACTAACACCTTGAGCAGGAGAGGGAAGGGGGGAAAGCATACAGGAACTTCCCTTCCCAATTGAGAACTAGGGCATCCAGGGGCACTGAGCCCAACACTGGGGGCCTGCAGCAAAAGAGAGGAAGTTGGTGATTGTCTGGGGCTGCAAAAAGATCTATCTGTGGGGTGCCCCATCTGGAGAAGATCACCTTCAAAATCAGGGGATCCAGGGACCATTCGTGATGGCCCTGAGATTTCCTGCTGAGAGCATCTGCCAGGACATTGTCCTTGCCTGGGAGGTGTACTGCTGTAAGAGAGGTGTTCAGGGAATAGGCCAGAGACCATAACCTCACTGCCTCTGTGCACAAGGCCGTAGACCGAGTGCCCCCTTACTTGTTGATATACCACATTGTAGTGGTATTGTCTGTCCTGATCTGAACTACTTTGTTCTGAACAGACTTGGAAAAAACTTGAAGTGCTAGAAACACTGCTCCGAGTTCTAATAGATTGATGTGAAGCAGAGATTCCTGAGGAGACCATAACCCTTGGGTGGTCAGGTCTCCCAAGTGGGCTCCTCACCCCAAGTGGGAGGCATCTCTAGTAAGGATTAGAGAGTGAGACTGAGTGACAAAAGGAACTCCCTGTCTTAGATTGTCCTGATCCTGCCACCACTGTAATGCCTGGATCAGGGTTCAGTCACTGGAATCAGTTTGGTCAGAGGGTCCTTTTTCTGAGACCAAAAGGCTCTCAAGTGGAACTGAATGTCCCTCATCTGAAATCTTGCTCCCTGCACCACTGCTGTAGAAGCAGCCATGTGCCCCAGGAGCTGTAGAAAATGCCTTGCTGGTCGAGACACCTGGAGGGTGAATGAAGAGGCCAGTGAAATAAGGGTCCTTGCCCTGTCCAGGGGAAGGAAGGCTCCTGCCTTTACTGTATCTAGCTCTGCGCCTATGAAGGTGAGGAGCTGTGCAGGCTCTAGAACTGACTTTGAAAGATTCAGAAGGAAACCTAGAGAAGTAAGCAGTTGCTGAGTTATCTGTAGGTGTAACCTGACTTGGTCTGGGGACTGGCCTACTATGAGCCAGTCGTCCAGGTATGGGAAGATGGAAATCATTTTTCTTCTTAGGAAGGCCACTACTACTGCCAGGCATTTTGTGAACACCCTTGGAGCAGAGGTTATGCCGAAGGGCATTGCTCTGAATTGGTAGTGGCCTGAGGGCAGCTCGAACCTGAGGTATTTTTCGATGGGAGCTTCTGATGAGAATATGGAAATAGGTATCCTTGAGGTCCAGGGAGACTAGCCAGTCCCCTGGCCTTAGAAAGGGTAGAATTATTCCCAGAGTCACCATTTTGAACTTTGGCTTTAAAAAGTGCTTGTTTAGATATCTCAGATCCAGGATGGGCTGCCATTCCCCTGTCTTTTTGGGGGTGAGGAAGTACCTGGAGTACAATCCTTTCCCTTTGTGCAGAGGTGGAACCCTTTCTATAGCTCTGAGAGCCAAGAGGGAAGAGACCTCTGCCTCTAGGGCAAGTGCCTCTGAAGGATTTGCAGGTGGAAAGGATCTGGTTCTCATCTTTGGAAATTTTTTGAAGCTGAGAACCAGTCCCTGGCTTACTACTTCCAGGACCCATTTGTCTGATGTTAAAGACATCCAGTCCTGGACAAAGTAAGCCAGCCAGCCCCCTACAGGTAGTGGAGAATCAGCCCTGGCAAACCCATCAGGGTGCCTGTTTGGCAGGGGCTTTAGGCTGAGGGGTGGAAGCAGGCCTGCTTATACCTCATCTGCCTCTCCCTCTAAAGAACCCCCTATGAGCATAAGCAGAAGAGGAGGTCTGGGCTTGGTAGAAAGGCCTATGAAAAGGCCTGCCCCTGCCCCTGGGATGCTGCCTCTGAGGAATGGCTTGCCTTTCCTTGGCCTGAGCACTCCTGTAGGTGGTCCTGTACTCATCCATTTTCTTCATGTAGTTCTCGGTTTGCTCCCCAAACAGAGAATTACCTACAACAGGAAAATCCATGGCCTTAGTCTGGGTATCCTGAGACAGGTTAGTACATCTGAGCCAAGCCATCCGAATTATCCATACCAGCAGCAGAAGCAGAAGCCATATCTTCTAAAATTGTTGACCTTTTCTTTAATGTTTTAGGGCAAAAGGACTTACAAATATCACAATTGGCAAATATATGACTTGTACCCAAACAAGAAATACACAAGACAGTGTCTATCTGCTTTTGCTATAAGCTGCCCACAAGACTCACAACATTTAAAACCCGTGGGTCCTGTACATTTTTTTAAGTTTATCTATGGGAGAAAAGGCTGTCGAGGGGGTGCCGATAAAGGAGGGACTCTGTCTCCACCCCCCTGGGGAGCTGGAGGAATGCGGGAAAAGGCCAACTGGTAAAGTGCAGACCAGGGGAAAACAGAATCCCCATGGGAACACGAGCAGGGGAAATGGAAGTATAAGGAAGGGGTGGAAGGTAGTCCTGCTAAATGCCAGGAGCTTGGGCAATAAAATGCCTGAGCTCCAGGCGATGCTAACTGAGGGAGCGGAGCGGTGGATGTGGCAGCGGTCACTGAGACCTGGGCCACTGCAGGACACGACTGGGACCTGAACCTGGAGGGTTACACTATGTTCAGGAAGGACAGGGGAGGGAAGGGGAGGAGGGGTAGCAATGATAGTCAAAAACTGCATTGGGATAGGGGGAGTAGAGGAGGCGGAGGGAACTGTGGAGGCAATTTGGGTCACCTTGATAACAAGGGGGGGCAAGAGAGTGAAAGTAGGAGTGGTGTATAGACCCCCTGCACTGGCGGAGGAGCTGGAGGAGAGTCTGGTGGCAGATGTTGGGAGACACTGCATACTGGGCAGGGGAAGGGTGGTGGTGTTGGGGGACTTAAACATGCCAGGAACAGACTGGAAGACTATGACATCCTCGGTGGCCAGGGAATAGAGGTTGTTGGATGTCTTTCAAGACGCGTTCCTAACTCAGCAGGTGGGGGAACCGACCAGGGAGGCGCGGGTACTGGATGTGGTCCTGGCAGACAGTGACCAGATCGGGGGCCTGGAGGTAAGGGACCCGTTAGTGGGGAGTGACCATGCCACGGTCTGGTTCTGCCTGGACCTTGGAGGGGTAGAAAGGCTACACAAAGACGGAGGTAACTGACTTCAGGGGGGCAGATTTTAAGGAAATGGGAAGGATCCTTAAGGAGCATTTGGATAGGATTGGGTCAGACATGGATGCTGATAGTAGGTGGGAAATCATCAGGAGAGGGGTGCAGGATGCTACCAGCACCTGTGCAAGAGTAAGACAAAAATGTGGTAGGGCCCAAAAACCCTGCTGGTGGACCACGAAGGTCCAGGAGGTGGTGCGGGGAAAGAAGGCAGCCTAGCCTAATTCAAGTGCTCAAGGAGTGAAAGGGGATCGAGGGGAGTACAAGCTGATGGCTAGAAGGGCCACTAGGGTGGTGAGGGCGGCTAAGGCAAGGAAGGAGCAGAACCTGGCCAGGGAAATTAGGAGAGGGAGCAAGGGGTTCTTTAGATACATTGGGGAAAAACGAAGGGTGAAGGGGCAGATTAGCAGGATTAAAACAGGGGAGAGACGGGCACAAGACCCGGGGGAGCAGGCTGAGGTACTAAATGAGTACTTCACGTCAGTTTTCACCAAGGAAAATGGGGGTGCTGCATCATACATGGGAGGAGACAGTGATACTGGGGGGACACTTACCGATCGGTGGGTCTTGGGAGAGGGGGAGGCATCACTGGCAGGAGGGGTGAAGGCTAAGCAGGCAGAAGAGGTAGCAGAAGTGGAAATCACAGCAGAGAGAGTGAGGGAAGCCCTCGGGTCCCTTAAGACGAAGAAAGCATCGGGGCCGGATAAATTACATCCCAGAGTGCTGAAGGAACTTGCGGATGTCCTGGCGAAACCCCTGGCGGAGCTTTTCACCATCTCTCTGAGGACAGGGTGGGTGCCCCAGGACTGGAAGGTGGCGATATAGTGCCCATCCACAAGGGGGGATCAAGGGAGGTGGCAGGAACTACAGGCCTGTCAGCCTGACATCAGTGGTGGGCAAGGTGATGGAGGGCATTGTCAAGGAGAGGCTGGGGGACCTGGAAAAGTCAGGGTGCCTGGACGATAGACAGCATGGATTCGTCCCGGGGAAATTGTGTCAGACAAACCTTGTGGAGTTCTATGACTGGTTGACGAGTGCCTTGGACCTGGGTAGACCAGTGGATGTCCTCTTTCTAGACTTCAGCAAGGCATTTGACTCTGTTCCTCACGTTGGCCTGTTGGATAAGCTGGGAGAAATGGGGGTGAGGAACCAGATGATCAGATGGATAGGTAATTGGCTCCAGGACTGGACCCAGAGGGCCACAGTTGGCGGGATAGTCTCATCCCCAAGGAGGGTCATTAGTGGGGTCCCACAGAGATCAGTCATTGGGCCCCTCCTATTCAACGCCTACGTCTCTGACATAAGGACAGGTATCAGGAGTGAGATGAGTCTCTATGCGGATGACTCAAAACTGGGGGCCGTGGTGGATGGGGAGGAGGGGAGGGTGGCCCTACAGGGGGACCTGGAGGCTCTGGAAAGATGGTCTAGAAAGAGGAAGCTGAGGTTCAATGCAGAGAAATGCAAGGTACTGCACCTGGGGGCCAGAAACCCGGGCCAAGTGTACACCCTGGGAGGAAATGCTACAAGTCTCGATGGCTGAGAGGGACCAGGGGTGATGGTGGATGTCAAGATGAACAATTGGAGACTTGTAGGAGGGCAGCAGCCAAGGCCAACAGGATGCTGGGATGCATGAGGGGGATCACCTCCAGAAGGAGGAAGTGATACTCCTCAGTATAACTGCTTGGTGAGGCGAACCTCGAGTACTGCGTGCAGCTTTGGAGGCCACACTTAAAGAGGGACATTACCCTCCTGGAGAGGGTCCAGAGGAGGCAACCAAAATGATTTGGGGCTTGGGGACAGGACCTATGAGGAGAGGCTCGAAGAGCTAAATATGTACACATTGGAAGAGAGAGGGACAGGGGACATGATAGAGGTCTTCAGGTACATGAAGGGGTAAATAGGGAGGAACAGTCAGGGTGCTTCAAAGGAAGGAGGAGGGGCCACAAGAGGGCATGGGTGGAAGCTGGAGGGAAGATTCAGGGAAGAAGAGGAGGTGCTACTTCACTGAGAGGGTGGTGGAGCCATGGAATGCGTTGCCTAGGGGCTGGTGGAGGCAGAGGCGGTGGAGGGGTTCAAGAGGGGGGTGGGACAGGTACAGGGGAAGGGTTCTGGAAGCAAAATCCAATGCAGCGAGAATATCCGGAACTGTGAAGGGAGAAGCCAGAGAAGGCGAGGGGGGCAGCAAGGTCAGCTCCCACGGTGGGGGCTGACCAAACGAGCAGACGCGAAAGACTGTTAGGCCTATTCCGCTGGCATTTTAGCATGCTAGTATCTAACTGGACCTCTGACATGGATAGACAAAAATATTACTTACAATAAACCGTTATTTAAAGCACCACGGAACTGGAGGATCTTTAAATAACAACCGCTAGCGGTTCCTGGAACCGATCGCTATTCGGGTCCCGAATGAAAAGGGAACCAATAAACACAGTAATTTAATGAAAAATAAAGCAGTTCAAGGAACCGATCATTAAATATATAAAACAAAGAAAACTGATGTAAAAACCTCCCAAACAGACGCAGAACCCTCGGTTCCAAGGAACTGTGAGGGAACCGCGAATACAAACAAAAAACTACTATAATAATACTAAACTACACTAAACAGTGTTTCTAAGGCAGCAAATTTAAATTTAAATTAAAATGAGTACTTATCCACAGATAAACTTTATTCTGAAGACAGTTCAAGGAGAGCTCTCCGGGACGTCCTTACTAGGCAGGCGGAGTAAAGAATCTGAAGCACTCAGAGTGCAGCATTTGCTAGGGCAGTAGTTTGAAAGTGGCATTAGCCACTTGAGAATTCCATAATTTGCATAAAATTCAATTTCTCCGGGCAGTTCAACACAGGAGGCTGACTGCATTAAGTTTAATCATAATGAGTGATTCCTGGGGTTAGAACACCCAGTTTTGAGTCAGCCCATCTAGTCTGTGCCTTTCATCTTTAATGAACAGCTACACTGTTTTACAACCCCCCTCCCCAAGTTCCTACCTCTGTTGTCACTCTGCTGCTGTTTCACTTCCAACTCAGTTCGATGGCCAGAGAGAGTAAAGCTGTGTTGCCGAATGCAACATTAACTCAAAATCCTCTCTCCTGAAAGGAACACCAACCATTCAGCCACCGATCACAAAACCGAAGGCAATATACATGCCACTGTTCCCAAATGGAAACTGACATCACACTGCTGCTCTGAAATGGAAACTGCCAAGCTACACGCCTCCCACCCTGAAACTAAAAGCACGCACCACAATTCAATTCGCAAAGCGCGGCTTCTTCTCATGTGATGCAGGCAAGTCAGAAACAACAGAGCTGCATGCTGTTCACCCCGTACTAACACTGACCACCGCAACTGCACAGAAACTGCCACATTTGAAACCACCAAGCACGGTTCTTTCTTAAATGAGGCAGGCCAGGCAAACTAGCACTAGGGGTATGCTGAAGCCATGTGGCAACAGCATCACCTGCTGGCTAAACTCCATCGCGACCTCAACAGGACTTTTTCCTTTTTTTTTTTCTCTCTTCTTCTACCAATTTAAAATAAAAATATGTCAATTAAAACTAAAATGGACCCACTTCATAATCTCAATAAGGCACTCCAGAGAGTGAGTTGTACTAGGATAATGGCACTTCTCAAGTGGTGGAAGCACTTCACCTTCTGTGTGCCACGGTCCAAGCACGACACACACCTTGTCATGCCATACTGCTTAATCATCCCTCTCTTCCTAGCATAAGAAACCACATAGGCACAGGAACCTTGCAAAGGTGTTTAGAATGAGAATTAGCAAAAGAAGAGTAACCTCTTACCAACTACCCCTACAGAGCTAGTTTTGGGGGCTGGCCTACGCTGTTCCCTCTGCAAAAGAAAAGGAATTTACCCTACAGAAAGATTTAGGCACAAAATGTCCTGACACAACCAAACTGTTCAAGCAAGAATACAGTAGATGTTATTTTGCCAACACTAATAGGGTTACTTTCAAGCAGAAATAGGTTCGAACCAGTTTGGTTTGAAATAGCACTGAAGGATGTCAAATACCAGTCCAGGGCATAAGTCCTACATTTCAGTGGGGGCAAATTTCAATAAAATGAGGGAACTAGTATTGGAGCCCACTCGAGAGGGAGCAATCTTAGACCTGGTTCTCTCAAATGGAGATGAAGAGAGGATCACAGATGTAGAAGTGGGTAGCCATCTGGGAACTAGCGATCATCGAACAGTATGGTTCACAATAAACACAGCAATGGAGTCAAGCCATACAAAGGCAAAAGTACTGAACTTTAGGAGGGCTGACTTTGCCAAAATGGGTGAGTGCCTAAGGAATGCACTAGCAAATGGGCAGGAAGGAGGGGTGGAAGAAGGGGAATAATAAAAACTGCCACCACAGAGGTAACAAGCCTTTGTGTGAAGCAAATAAACAAAATGAAACGATGTAAGAAACCACTATGGTTCTCAAAGGAAGTGTCAGTGAAGGTTCAAGAGAAAAAGAAAGCATTCAGGAAGTACAAGGAATCACAGAAGGAGCAGGACAGAGAACTGTATCAGTTAAAGCAAGAGGAAGCTAGGAAGACAGTCAGAACAGCAAAGGCCCAAACCGAGGAAAAGATAGCCAACTCAGTTAAGAAGGGGGATAAAACCTTTTATAGGTACATCAGGGAGCGAAGGAAGACCAAGGGAGGGATAGTGAGGCTTAATAAAGGGGAGGGAGGGTGGGCAGAGGGTGACTGTGAAAAGGCAGAGATACTAAACAAATATTTTTGCTCAGTATTTACAAAGGAAGAGGGGGAGGTACCTAAAACAAAGAGTAGAAACACTCTGGATACAGAAGTTGATACCAGCCCATTTACAGAAGAAAGGGTTCTGAAAGAACTCTTAAAACTGAAGGTGGACAAAGCAATGGGGCCTGATGGGATTCATCCCAGAATTCTAAAAGAACTAAGGGTAGAACTAGTGACACCACTGACTACCCTCTTTAACAAATCATGGGAGGATGGGGTGGTACCCAAGGACTGGAGGAGGGCAGATGTGATTCCCTTTCACAAAAGTGGGAGCAAGGCAGAAGCAGGAAACTACAGACCTGTTAGTTTAACCTCAGTGGTAGGGAAAATGATGGAATCACTTCTGAAGGAAAGAATTGTTGAGTATCTAGAGGCCAGAGGGCACAGGACCCAAGGCAGCATGGATTCACAGCGGGAAGGTCATGCCAGACAAATCTGATAGATTTCTTTGACTGGGTGACCAAAGTAGTAGATCAGGGAGGGCTGTGGACATGGCCTACCTAGACTTTAGCAGGCATTTGACATAGTCCCACACAAAGATTAATATACTGTACAAGTTAGCCAGCCTGGGAGTGGGTCCCAAGATGACAGCCTGGGTAAAGAATTGGCTGGAGAATAGGACACAGAGAGTAATAGTAAATGGAGTCCACTCTGAAGAAAGGGGGGTTACTAGCGGGGTACCGCAGGGTTCAGTATTAGGACCGATCCTCTTCAATGTCTTTATAAGCGACATTGCAGAGGGACTGGAAGGAAAAGTATGTCTCTTTGCAGATGACACAAAGATCTGCAACAGAGTTGATGCACAAGGTGGGGTGGAAAGGATGAGAAGGGACTTGGCAAGGTTAGAGAAATGGTCAAATGTATGGCAGCTTAGATTCAATGCTAAGAAGTGCAAGGTAATGCACCTGGAAACAAAAACCCAGGGGAAGAGTACACAATGGGGGGTGAGATACTAACAACAACAAAAATGGAAAGGGACCTGGGGTAGTCATATCAGATGACCTAAAGGTGGGCAAGCAATGTGAGAGGGCAGCAAGGAGGGCTGGGGGATACTGGGATGCATAGGGAGAGGCATCACCAGTAGAAAACAGGAAGTTATTATCCCTCTGTACAGACAGCTGGTGAGACCCCATCTGGAGTACTGCGTGCAGTTCTGGAGACCCAATCTCCATAAAGACATAGACAGGATGGAAGCTGTCCAGAGAGCGGCAACTAAAATGGTGCAGGGTCTGCACCGAAGACATATGAAGAGAGACTTAAGGAGCTTAATATGTATAGCCTTGAGGAAAGGAGGAGAGGGGACATGATAGAAACTTTCAAGTACCTCAAGGGAATCAACAAAGTCCAAGAGGGTAGCATCTTTCAAAAAAGAGGTGTGCAAGAACAAGGGGCACAATTTGAAGATGGGGGCAGCTCAGAGGTAATTTAGGAAGTATTTTTTCACAGAGAGGGTTGTGGATGCATGGAACGGCCTTCCGGAGGAGGTTGTGGAGTCAAAAACAGTGGTGGAATTCAAGCATGCATGGGACAATCATAAGGCAATTCTAGGGGTTGGGGGTAGGAAGAAGTAGGCTGCTGGTTAACTAGGATCTGCAGCTTATCCATTAGGTAGGGAAATGGGCAGACTGGGTGGGCCAAGCGGTCCTTATCTGCCGTCAAATTCTATGTTTCTATGTAGTGAGAGACAAACTATGATACACAAACATCTGAGGTAGAGGTCATTTGGGGAACTATTAAACAAACTATAACAGAGGCCACAAAGGCATGTGCAAGGACAGTGACAAAAAACAGACACAAATGGCCCATTTGGTACATGAATCAGGTAAGGTGTGCTAAACATTGGTATATCTTCCGTCTCTCTAAGCAGGTTCCAGAGTTACCTCTCTAACAGAACCCAGCAGATCAAGATTCTTGACGTTCTATCAGACCATCGGCATGTCAACACTTGGGTGCCCCAAGGTTCCATTTTGGGCCCCCTGCTGTTCAGCCTGTTTCTAAATGAACTCCCCAAAGTCTGCCAGAATAAGATCCTTCTATATGCAGATGATGCTGTTCTCTACACGTGTCACTCTACTCCGGAAGAGCTGGAAAAAGGCATGCAAGACGACTACTGCTGTGGAAAAATGGTTCCTTCAGTCTAAGTTCTTGCTCAACTACACTAAGACTAAATGTTGTTTGCCTCCCATCAAAACCATCATAAGTCCCATCACCTCAATATCTACAATAACAAGTTTGATATACTCGAAATGGTCACCACCTTTAAGTACCTTGGTGTCTACCTTGACAGTTTTCTCTCCTACAGCCAGCACATAGACCATGTTGCCAAGGCAGCTAATGCCAGAGTAGGTCAGCTCTACCGGCATAGGCAGTGCCTCACCGAAAATGCCATCAAGCTTGCAGTTAACAGCTCTGTGCTCTCTATCATAAATTATGGACTGGTAGTCTACGGAGCCTGTACCGATACAGCACTTAGGCGAATCAAGATTGTCTTAAACACAGCCTGCAGACTAGTCCTGGGAGTGGACCGTTTAACTCACACTTGTTAACTATACTCTAGCACTGGTTGGTTAAACCTGAATAGCAGAATTCAGTACCAAGTCTGTCTATTAGCGAAGAAATCCACCCTAGGTCTTACTCCTCCTGGAGTGAGGCAACTGCTAAGGAACTTCACTTCCTCCAGACTAACTAGGGAGTCGAGTAAAGCTGCCTTCATTATCCCATTCCGCCGGACCTCACTACGGCAACAGTCCTTCGAATACAGGGCCCCCTGCTGGCTAAATTCCCTTAACTCTGAGCTGACTGAGAAAACAAAACTACGCCCATTTAAGGCCAAGCTGCTGCAGTACCTGGCCACTCTTAGTAACTGCGACTGCGTCACCTGTGCATAATCCTGTTATTGATAGCTTATCTGTCCTGCATAGCACCCATCTCCCCCCCACTTCCTCCCTGCCTGGTGTGACACCACTAAGCACTTACCCCACAATCCCTCTTTATCCCCCACCTTCCTGCTTTCTCTTCACAAATATTAATCCCCTATTTTCACCCCCGTTTTCCCCTCACCTCACTCCCCACTTTAAAACCCTTTCCCTTATCCTCTCTCCCATCACCCAGCCCTGCACTATCACCTACTTACGTGACCCTGGGTAGATTCCTATCGAATTCCACCCCTCTGACTATTCAACCCCCTTATTCTGTCACCCCTTTGTCTCTGCCCCCACCCTCCTCCTGCTCTCATCTATTCTGTCCTCCCCATCCTTTGGTCACCACCACTTCTGACCCTCCATAACTCTACCTGCATGCTTTAAAGCTCAGCTACCACTATAAATTGCTTGTCCACCTTAGGTATGCTTATAGTACTGTTGCAATAAAGTTGACCTCTCCTACCTGATGTATTTTAACTGTACTTGTTTGTATCTGTATGTACCATAACAAAAAATTACTCACCATAGTAATGTTGTTTCTTCAAATGGAGTCTTGCTGTATTCTCACTATATGAAGTTAGTCACAGCACTTGAACCGCTCCGGAGTGTAAAGGGTTAACTCTATGCCAAGGCATAGAACGTTGGGCTCGATCTCGTTTTTCAAACCTCTGTCTGTGGTACTCTAAAGTGTAACTGTCAGATTCTTACGAGCACTAAACTAACTCAAAGGAAGAAATTGTTTCCAAAATTTTGTGCCAAACGGCAAAACAAGGTATTTAGGGTCAGAAGACTCAAGTCGAGAACACCCAAAAAGAACACAAAAGGTAGTGATTTACCCAAACACTTAATAATGCAAACTAAAAGAAATCCCCTAAGAGAAGGAGGTATTTCCAGTACACCTCTGGGGTGCAGCACTGTGCCTGCCCCACCACATCCCAAAACTACTAGGTTCCAGGAGGGGGGCCAGAATATACAGCAACACTCCATTAGAAGAAACACCATTACTATGGTGAGTAATTTTTTTCTTCAAACATGAAGTCTTGCTGTAGTCTGACTATAAGCAGACTACCAAGCAGTACCCCCTTGGAGGAGGGAGTTACAGAACCTGTTTTGGGAACAGGCTCTGCAGCACAGCCATGCCAAACCTAGCATCACTTTGTGGCTGGATGTCCAAAGAGTAATGGTTGGTAAAAGTGTTAACAGATTTCTAGGTAGCTGCTTTGCATATATCCACTAAAGGTATATCTCTAGCTGCTGCGACCGAAGCAGCTGTACCTCTGGTAGAATGAGCCCTCAGGCCTGAGGGAGGTTCCTTCCAAAGTTTAGAGTAGCAGAATTGAATACAAGAGACAATCCACCTGGCAACAGACCTCTTGGTAGCAGGTTTGCCCTTTCCCACTTCACCATAATTGAGAAACAACTGAGAGCAGTCCTTCCTATGGGCCTTAGTATGCTCAATATAGTAACTAAGAACCCTTTTTACATCAAGACTGTGTAACCTCCTCTCCCCAGAGGAGGAATGATCAGTGAAAAACACAGGCAATGACAGACTGGTTCAGATGAAAGTCTGACACCACCTTGGGAAGAAACTTTCTATTGGTGCGGAGGACCACCTTATCCCTATGAAAGGAAATTAAATTAGGTTCCACTGATAAGGTCTGTAATTCACTGATTCTCCTGGCAGAGATAATGGCCACCAGGAACACAGTTTTCCAAGTCAAGTATTTCAGCTCAGCTGAAGATAAAGATTCAAAAGGGGGCTGCATAAGCTGAGCAATACAGCTGTTCAGATCCCAAGAAGGGGTAGGCTCCCTAAAGGGAGGACTGATCTGAACCAAACCTTTGAAGAATTTCTTGAAAACTGGATGAGAAGCTAGGGAAGAGCCCTCACCAACAGAAAGGAAGGCAGATACAGCTGCCAAATGCACCTTGAGAGTAGTAGGCTGGAGGCCTAAACTGTTAAGATGTACCAAATAGTCCAATACAGGGGCAATTATCAGCCAGCTCTGGCTTAGTATGTCTGCTGGAACACCAAAACCCAAACCTTTTCCATTTGGAGTTGTAAGTCTTTCTAGTAGCAGGTTTCCTGCTAATTTTTAAAATATCCAAGACAGATTGGGAAAGGTGCAAACTTGCATATTCTAGCTCTTCAAGAGCCAGGCTTTGAGCCGGAGAGTCTGAAGGTTGGGATACAGAATCCTCCCCTGAGAGGAGGTGAGGAGATTGTGTTGTCTGGGAAGACACAAGGGCAGTGTTACTGACAGTGACAACAGTAGAGGATACCAAGGCTGTCTGGCCCAATCTGGAGCCACCAGAATCACCTTGCAAGGTTGAGACCTGATTTTTATCAGGACCCTGAATATCAGAGGAAAAGGAGGAAATGCATACAGAAACCTGCTTATCCAATTTAGTAGAAGAGCATACTGAGGGAAAGGACCCAGAAGGGGTGGTCTGCAACAATAAAGAGGTAGCTGATGACTGTCCGGGGCTGCAAAGAGATCTATCTCTGGAGTGCCCTATCTCCTGAAAATGACTTGAAGAACTAGAGGGTGCAGGGTCCATTCGTGGTGACCCTGAGAAATCCTGCTGAGAACATCGGCTACAATGCTGTCCTTCCCTGGGAGATGCACAGCCATTAGGGAAGCCTGAAGGGAATAAGCTGGAGACCATACTTACATGGCCTCTGTGCATAAGGCAGAGGACCAAGTGCCTCCCTGCTTGTTGATGTACCACGTGGTTGTGGTATTGTCTGTCCTGATCTGCACCACTTTCCCTTGAACCACAGTTGAGAATGACTGAAGTGCTAGAAAGACAGCTCTCAATTCGAGAAGATTTATGTGTAGAAGGGACTCCTGGTGTGACCAGGTTCCCTGATCTGTAAGATGATCTAGGTCGGCTCCCCACCCCAGCAGGAAGGCATCCGTGGTGAGAGTCACAGAAGGGACCTGACTGATAAAGGGGACCCCTTGTCGAAGACAGTCTTCCTCCAGCCACGACTGGAGGGCATGGACCAAGGTTTGAGAGACTGGAACCAGTTTGGAGAGAGGATCCTTTTTCTGAGACCAGTAAGATCTGAGATGAAACTGTATATCTCTCATCTGAAATCTTGCTCCCTGAACTACTGCTGTGGAAGCTGACATGTGGCCCAGCAGCTGTAGAAAGCGTCTTGCTGGACAAGACACTAGAGGATGAAAAGAGGAGGCCAGAGTGACCAATGGCTGAACCCTTAAGAGAGGGAGAAACGCTCTTGCCCGAATATTATCTATTTCCACCCCTATGAAGGTGAGAAGCTGGACTGGCTCTAGAACAGACTTCTCTAGATTTAGAATGAAACCCAAGGATTCTAAAAGTCTTTGGGTGACTTCTAAGGCTGACTTGACTTGGTCTGAGGACTGGCCCACTAGAAGCCAGTCATCCAGGTATGGAAACAGAAGGATGCCCTGCCTCCTGAGGAATGCCACCACTACTGCAAGACACTTGGTGAACATCTGATAGATATGTGGAAGTTCGGCTTCCTTGAGATACAGGGAGGCTAGCCAGTCTTCTGGTCTCAGAGAGGGAAGAATTACACCCAGAGTCACCATTTTGAACTTTGGTTTTGTCAAATGTTTGTTCAGGTACCTTAAATCTAAGATAGGTCGTCACTCCCCTGTCTTTTTTGGGGTAAGGAAGTATCTGGAATACAGTCCTTTTCCCCTGTGACAAAGAGGTACCTTCTCCACTGCTTCGAAAAGCAGAAGAAAGGAGACTTCTACCTCTAAGGCCTTTGTCTCCAAGGGAGAGGGAGGACTGAAGGACCTAGCTCTCATTCTTCAGAACCTTTTGAAACTGAGAGCAAGTCCCTGGCTCACTACTTCCATGACCCATTTGTCTGAAGTAATAGACTTCCAGGTCTGGGAGTAGTGAGCCAGCCTGCCCCCTACTGGGATTGGGAAGGTGACCCTGACTGACACCTCTGGGTGTCTGCTTGGCAGGGGGCGTAGACTGAGCAGCAGATGGGGTCCTAGCTACCCCTCATCTACCTCGTCCCCTAAAGAACCCCCTCTGCTGGAAAGAAGAGGAGGAGGCCTGAGCTTGGTGAAAAGGCCTGTCCCTGCCACTAAACTGCTGCCTCTGAGGAGTGGTCTTTTTTTCTTTGGCTGCAGCACTCCTATAGGTGGTCCTGTACTCATCCATTTTTTTCATATAATTCTCTGTTTGATCCCCAAAGAGAGAATTACCAGTTACAGGAAAATCCATGGCCTTAGCCTGGGTATCCTGTGAGAGGTTGGTACACCTAAACCAAGCAAATCTCCTCATGGAGATAGATGTAGCCATGACCCTGGAATGAACATCATTAGAATCAGCAGCAGCATGGAACTGCACTTTAGATGCCTCTATACCATTTGCAGCCACCTGCTCCAACTCCTTGACTAGCTGGGGGGGGGGGGCATTCTTAGCCAGTTCCAGAACCGTGTCCCACATAGATTTCTGGTACCTTGCTGTATATGCCATGTAGTTAGATTGTCCGAGTCCCAAAGAGGATGCCAAGTACTGTTTTTTTGCCATGGCATTCACTTTCCTGAAATCCTTGTCTGGGGCGGGTGAGATGCCAGGAGAATATTAGCCTTGTCACAGGCTGCAGCTTGTACTACCCCAACATGGCTGCTATGATTGGTAAGGAATTCCATCCCAGGACCTGGCAAAGTATATCTCCTGTCCATTCTCTTCTCCACAGGGAGTAAGGATGTAGAAAATTGTAAAAATGTTTGTGTCTGCTTCCCCAAGGATTTGTTTAGGGGGATAGGCACCCTCTTTGACTCTGGTACATCCATAATTTCTAAATAAATAGTCAGGTTCTTCCTGATCCTATTCAGCCTCTTCCAAAGGAAGCTGAAGAGTCTCAGCCACTTTCTTGTAAAACAAAAAATGGGAAGGGGACTCAGAAAGCCTGGGAGGAGAAACCTGAGAGGGTCTGTCTGGGGAGATGTCATGCTCTACCAGCCCATCTAGGCCCTCACCCTCTTCATCATAATCTTCCTCCTCCTCCCAGTCGCCCTCATAGCAAGCTTCAGGATCTATGTCTGAAGCAGACATTTCCGACCAAACCGGTCTGCTCTGAACTGAAGCTGGTTCGGTCAGAACCGGGCAAAGTGACTGAACAATGGAAATCGCTTTTGCTATCTCAACAGTCGAACCATGCGAAGCAGGATCCGAACCAGCTGATTTTCTTTTTCTTTTACTCGGAACCGATTCCGCAGAATTGGCTCTCCATTTTCGAAGAAGTCATCGCCCAGGTCAGTGGGCACCTCTTCAGAGTTTAGTCATAACCGAACCGGGCTGGCCATCCGGGTCAGCGGACTTCTCAGCCTCTCTCTCCCTTAGCCTACTCAAACGTTTTTCCAGAGTGGCTCTGGGAAAGTTTTTGCATATTTGGCAGTCTTCTTTGAAGTGGTCAAACCCCAGACAGTACACACATACGAGGTGAGGGTCGGCCTTGGCAAAGGCCTCCTTACACTTGGTACAGTGCTGAAACCCAGTGGGTCTGGTTTTCTTTTTGGGTTTCTTAGACGTGCCTTCAGCTTAAAGTCACCCAAAACAGCGGTTAAGCCAGGCGACTACAAACTTACCGTTTCCAACCGTGTAACGGGTTGGTTAAAAAAATCCTAAAAAGTCGGATTTTTTTAGGAACCGATAAGCACCGGAAAAAAAACACACAATCATAAATTACACAGAAACAGAACAGTTTTCGGTTCCACACCAGACCGACCGGCAAAGAACCGAAAATAAAACAATTTCTTTAGGAAAAACAACCACTACCTACAACTATCACTTACTGGTACAGAGAGAGAGGAAAGAATACCAATATTATAGTAGAACGGGTTGAAATACAGACCGATTCATACTGCCACCAAACTGAAGCACAGGAGGGATCTCCGGAGCGACTTCACAGTTAGGCAGAGTAAAGAATATACAGGTTACTCACCTGTAACAGGAGTTCTAGGAATGGTATATGTTGTTCATCGACACTTATTGGCAGGTTCCTTGCCGCTTTAAATCTTGCCGGAAGGTCTTCAAGCTGGCTCCTCCCACCCACACGGGTGGTAAAACTCTCGGCTCCGCCCCTTGATGCCAGATCTGGCCCGCTGGCAGCTCAGGTTGTGCGTCGAAGCCGGGGAGGTCGGGTGGGTCGTATGGATGAACAACATATACCATTCCTAGAACTCCTGTTACAGGTGAGTAACCTGTATTTCTAGGAACATGGATATGTTGTTCATCCACACTTATTGGCAGACTCCTAGCAGTTCTCCGGGAGGAGGGAGGCAAGCGCACACCCCTACTTAGGGAATAAAGACTGGAGAACCGAGGCCCCAAAACCAGCATCCGGCATGACTCAAGGTCGATGTGGTAATGGGTAATAAAGGTGTGCTGACTTCCAGGTAGCAGCCCTGCAGATTTCCTGGATAGGGGCGTCCTGGAAGCAGCCACCCGATGCAGCAGTATGCGGGTAGAATGAGCTCTTATCCTCTGGGAGGCTCCATGTCCGCAACTTATAGCAGCGATCCATGCAGGAGGTGACCCACCTGCCTATCGTCCGCTTGGCTGCAGGTCTGCCAGGTGCGGCTTCAGCATAGGTGACAAACAGCTGGCGAACCTCTCCCAATTTCAACCGTCGCTCCTTATAATAAGCGGCGCCTCTCTAGGGTCAGAGTATGGAGCCTATATAAACCTCGAGGTGTGATTGGGGTAGAACACCGGCAGAGTCAGCACCTGGTTAAGGTGAAACTCCGACATCACCTTCGGAAGGAATTTGGGTGGGGGCGCAGGACAACCTTGTCCCTGTAGGAAGACCAGGTAGGAAACTTCGATGCAAAGCGCCTGAGCTCTCCCATCCTTCTGGCTGACGTGATAGCCACCAAGAAGGCGGTCTTCCATGACAGGTGAGAGAGATCACATCTGTGCATTGGTTGAATGGTTTGCCCATGAGCTTTGCCAGTACCAGCAGTAAATCACGAGGTGGAGGTTCTCGCACCGAAGGGAAATGTGATCAAGGCCTTTGAAGCGCCCGACCACCTTTTCCTCGCCACCGACTGCTCCCGCCCGCGCCCGGTAAGCAGAGATGGCTGCCAGGTGCACCTTTTAAGATGCGTCGACCTAAGCCCTTGACTAGAAAGGGACCATAAATAGTCCAAAATGCTTGCCACAGAACAGGAGGAAGGGTCCAAGCCCTTGCCCTGACACCAAATGGAGAATCTCTTCCATTTAAAGGCGTAGCATTTTCTGGTGGACTCCTTACGGGACGCCTCAACAACATTGAGGACCTCGTCGGAAAGACCCAAGGCCTGGAACTCTAGCCGCTCAGGAACCAGGCCGTCAGGTGCAAGGATTGAAGGTCCGGATGGAACACCTTCCCCTGATTGACTGAGAGCAGGTCCGGGCGAGCTGGAAGCTGCCTCAGGAGCCTGGAGCTGAGGCTGAGGAGATCTGGGTACCAGAACTGGCGGGGCCAGTCTGGAGCTATCAGAATCACCTGCGCCTTGACCCTCCTTGCCTTGAGAAGCACCTTGTGAATCAAGGGAAATGGGGGAAAGGCATAAAAGAGGCCCAGGGTCCACAGCCTCGAGAAGGCATCCTCCTGCAGCAAGCCCTGAGGGAGGCGGGCATAAAACAGCCTCAACCGCGTTCTCCTGAGGCAAACAGGTCCACCTGAGGTGTGCCCCAGTGGGAGAACAGATCTTATACTACCTCGGCAGGAGAGACCACTCGTGAGATGCAGCCCCTATCCGGCTCAGGGCATCGGCCAGGATATTGGAGCTCCTGCCACATGAATGGCTAGGAGATCCGCCTCCAGGCTGCGCCTGAGTGACCAAATGCGGAGAGCTTCCTTGCATAGAAGCATGGAGCGCGTCCCGCCCTGGCAGTTCAGGTAGTACATGGTCGTGGTATTATCCGTCTGGACTCGGACCACTTGACCCCGGAGAAACGGAGCAAAGGCGGTGAGAGCTAGGCGGACCGCTTGGAGCTCCAGCAGGTTGATGTGGCATCGGGACTCCTGCGGGGACCAGAGGCTGTGCACTCGGTGTTCTCCCAGATGGGCACCCAACCCATCAGAGAGGCATCAGTCGATAGAGAGACCGTTGGCTCGGGGCGGACAAATGGGATGCCCTCCTGCAGATGGAGTGGAACGGTCCACCACTGGAGAGTGTTCCACATCTCTTGGGTCACTATCACTAGCTGGTCCAAAGGATCGCAGTGTTGTGACCACTGGCTGGGCAGTCCCCACTGAAGGGGGCGCATGTGCCAGCGCACCCAACAGATCACGCTGGTACAGGCCGCCCATGAGACCCAGAAGGTGCAGGAAGTCCGGGCAGGCGTGATTGCCCAACCAGAAATGATTGGGCAAGGAGGTAAGAACCTCGGCCCTGTCCGCGGGAGCCGTGCTCTGGCTCAGAGAGTCGAGCTCTGCCCGATGAACAGGATCACCTGCTTCGCTCGAGTTCGACTTGGCCTCGCTGATGAGAAGGCCAACGAGAGCAAACCTGAAGGGCCAGATCTCTGGACCGCTCCACCTCCTGTCTGGAGAAGGCTGCTATCAGCCAATCGTCCAGGTAAGGGTACACCCGGACCCCTCGGCGCCGCAGGAATGCTGTCACCACTGCCATGCATTTGGTGAAGACCCTGGGAGCTGGAGATAAGCCGAAGGGCATGGCTCGGAACTCGAAGAGGGATCCCTCCGCTCGAAAGCGGAGGAATCTCCGATGTGACGGACGGATAGGGATGTGAAAGAACGCGTCCTGTAGGTCCAGAGAGCAGAACCACACGCCGTGTTCCAGAGATGGTATTATCTGCGCCAGAGTGACCATCCTGAAGGTTCGAGACCTTAGGAACTTGTTCAGGTCGTGTGGAGTCGAGAATGGGCGCCAGCCCCTGTCCGTTGGAACCAGGAAATACCTGGACACGAACCCCGGGTCTGAAGGGGGGTCCTCCACCTCCGTGATCACCTCCTTTTGGAGGAGGAGAGCGATGTCGGCTCGACAAGCCGCCAGTGAGGCTGTGGACCCCGAGGCCCCCCGAGGTGCAACGGCTCTGAAGGGCGGGGCCTGCTCGAATTCCAGAGGTAGGCCTTTTCCCACCACCTCCAGTACCCACCTGTCCGTGGTAACAGCGGACCAGGCGGAAAGGAAGTGTCTGAGCCGTCCCCCCACGGGGGGAACCAGGGGTGAGGTGACAGGGATGGGGGCGACACCCCTCAGCCCGTCACTGGGCAGGCTTGGAGGAGGGACGGCCGAGGGACCTCCGGCCCTACCTCCCTGCTTCCTGTTGGAGGAAGCCGACGGCTTGGGTTTGGGATACCAAGGTCGAGCCTGCTGGCCTAACGTTGCTGGGCGGGCGTGCAGGCGCAGAAGGGACGAAGGAGGCTTAGGCTGTAACTGCGGCCTTTGTCCTTCTGAGCGGAAGAGACAGAGTCAAAGGTAGCATTGGACTTCTCGATCCTCTGCAGGTGACCTTCCACCCCAGGGCGAAGAGGTCAGTCCCAAAAGGAACATCCGCCAACTTGTGCTGGGTATCCGAGGTAAAGGTGGATATCCTCAGCCAAGCCCGACGACGCATGGCCACTGCGGCCGCCACAGACCTGGCACGAGTCCCCGATGTCTAACGCAGTCTGGAGCTGCTGTTTGGCCACCGCCCTGCCCTGGTCCCACGCCTGCCTGACCGTAGTCTGCAGATCTGCGGGAAGATGAGGGACAACCTCATCCAGGGAGCCCAACAGGGCGTGAGAAAAATGTGCCATGAGGACGGCCGAACTGGACTGACGAAGGCCGAGAGGAGATGCAGCATAGACTTTCCGCCCGGCATAATCTAATTTCTTGGATTCCTTGTCGGGAGGTTTGTCCACATCCCTGGCGTTCCCAGCACGCCGGAAAACGCTGTCAGTAACCAACCCCTCGGCCGAGGGGTGTTCAAAAACCGGACAGAGAACCAATAGGGACCGCATACTTCCTGGCAACCTGGCCAAGGTGCAGGGCAGGAAGCAGGACACTGCCAAAGTTCCAAGGCCAGACCCACTATGGCTTCGGCCACCGGAAAGGCCTCCGTAGGAGAATCCCCTCAGTCCAGAATCTCCGTGAGGGGATACCTGGCCCGTTTAGAAACAGGTTCGAGCTTCATCCCGGTGGACTCCGAGATGAGTCGAAGCAACCCTAAGAAGGATGAAGGGCTATCGTCCATTGACTGCCCTCCCGAGGACTCCAAGTCTATGCGCTTGGAGAAGAAGGAGGAACCATCATCGGACTCAGAAGAGTCCTCAAAGAGCTGCCTCGGGCCTGAGCCACCCTCCACCTGCCAAGGTTTATCAGGAGTGAGGGTGACAGACAGCCTATGGGGCAAACCCAAGGCCAACCGAGAATTTTTGGTCGGAGCCCCAACTAATGGCTGTGGAGGCGGAGGTTCCACCAGAATTGGTAGGGCAGCTGGAATTGGCCGAACAACCGGCCTGAGAACAGGCTCCTCGACTACAATGAGGGGTTGTTTCGGCTGCTCTGGTGACAGCTACTTAATGGCCGGGGAAGACGACTGGGTCGGCTTATTCCCGGTCAAAAGGAGCTGTTGCCACATGAGTTCCTCGTACCTCCGACGCAACTTGCGCGAAGCCTCCCTCATCCGAGGAAGAGCGGCGGCGCCGCTTCCGCGGTGCCGAGACCGCCTATGGTGGCGGGATCGGTTGGACCGCGAGGATGTCAGAGACCGAGACAGAGAGTCTCGACTAGGCCGAGGAAGGCGAGGAGAAGTGTCGGAAATCGGCACTCCCCTCGGCTCGGACGATCCACGAAGGCTCCGGAACCGGAGGCACAGACGAGCCGACGGGATCCTCAACTCCCACCGGGGAACTGGAGAGGGATTTCAGCTTCTCCAGTCGATAACTCATTTAACGGGTCGAGAAAAATCTCGACGCGCCGACGGGAGTCTCGGGCCAACTGGCCTGACAGGGACACCGTGAAGCCAGTGGCCGAGCTGAGGGGTCGACCAAGCCGATGTCGACAAGGGAGGGGATCTTTCCGGCTCCCAAGAGCGTCGACGGAGAGACTTACTTTGCTCTTTTGGACCTGGAAAAGGTTCGAAGAAGTTGGACCCTCACCTTTGGTCGAGAGGGTCAGACAAAGCTCCTTGAAAGAAGCCGAGTACGAGGCACCGAGAGAGAGCGGGACAAATGCCGCAGCCGAGGTAGAAGCGGCCCGCGACCGCCTCTTCGAGGGTGATCATCTGCTTGAGCTGATCCGCCGAGCCCGCCGCCGCGGACACCGCCAATCGGGCCTCTTTAGATTTCACCGGTGGAATTCTTTTCTCGGGGCGCCCCAGTTGTAATCGGGCAGCACGGTCTTCAAGGACGTGGGGCGAAAAGGAGAGAACAAGTCGCGAGCCTGCGGGTGCGTGCTCAAGGCCCAGGCAGTAGACGCACGTGGAGTCGGATCCGCCCTAGACATCTTCTTGTCTCGCAAGGGCACCTCCGAAACCGAGTCGATTTGTCCATCGAGCCGCGAGGAGAAGAAGACCGAAGTCTTTTTAGCAAAAACCTTTTTGATTTCGAACTTTCAAAGAATTAGGAACCAGTCTTAAACGCGGCGCGTTAAGGAGGGAACCTGAGCTTCCAAGCGGTAAGGAAGATCTGGCGTCATGGGGCGGAGCCGAGAGTTTTACCACCAGGGTGGGTGGGAGGAGCCAGCTTAAAGACCTTCCAGCAAGATTTAAAGCAGCAAGGAACCTGCCAATAAGTGTGGATAAACAACATATCCATGTCCCTAGAACTGACGGTTACACTTCAGAGTACCACAGACAGAGGTTTGAAAACCGAGCTCAAGCTCAAGCTCAACGTTCTATGCCTTGGCACAGAGTTAACCCATTACTCTCCGGAGCAGTTCAAGTGCTGGGGCTAACTACATATAGTCAGAATACAGCAAAACTTCATGTTGTTTCAATGTACTTGCCTGCTGTATATACCCATCTGTTTTGTAATGTCTACATAACTTGTCTATTGCCTTAACGACGTGGAACCTTTGTAAACGAGCTTTTAGCACAAAGATGTTATCCGAGATTCAAATAAATAAATAAATAAATAGGACAGCCATTAGGGTCAAGAAGGAAGCCTTCCACAGGTTCAAAAGTAAGCCGGGTAACAATCTATAGGAGGAATATGTGCTTGAGAACAAGGATGCTCAGTCAGCAGTGAGACAAGCAAAGGAGGCTGCATAACTTCAGACAGCTAAAGGTGTCAGGTAGGGAAATACAGGTTACTCACCTGTAACAGGAGTTCTAGGAGTGATATATGTTGTTCATCCACACTTATTGGCAGGTTTCTTGCCGGAAGGTCTTCAAGCTGGCTCCTCCCACCCACCCGGGTGGTAAAACTCTCGGTTCCGCCCCATGACGCCAGATCTAGCCCACTGGAAGCCAGGTTGCACGTCAAAGCCGGGGAGGTTGGGTGGGTTGTGTCGATGAACAACATATACCACCCCTAGAACTCCTGTTACAGGTGAGTAACCTGTGTTTCTAGGAACGTGGATATGTTGTTCAATCCGCACTTATTGACAGACTCCAGCAGTTCCCTGGGAGGAGGGAGGTAAGGCACACACACCCTACTTTGGGAATAAGGACTGGAGAACAGAGGTCCCAAAACCAGCATCCTGGCGTGACTCTAGGTCAATATGGTAATGGGTAATGAAGGTGTGTGCTGACTTCCAGGTAGCAGCCCTGCAGACTTCCTGGATAGGGACGTCCCTAGAAGCAGCCACGGAAGCAGAGGTATGGCGGGTAGAATGAGCTCTTATCCCTTTGGGCGGCTCCATGCCAGCCAACCTATAGCAGAGATCTATGCAGGAGGTGACCCACCTGCCTATCGTCCGCTTGGCTGCAGGTCTGCCAGGTGCAGCTTCAGCGTAGGTGACAAACAGCTGGCGAACCTCTCCCCGAACTTGAGCCGTCCGCTACTTATAATAAGAGAGCACTCTTCTAGGGTCCAGAGTATGGAGCCTATATTCAGCCTCTGAGGTGTGACTGGGGTAGAACACTGGTAGAGTCAACACCTGGTTAAGGTGAAACTCCGACATCACCTTCGGAAGGAATTTCGGGTGGGGGCACAGGACAACCTTGTCCCTATGGAAGACCAGATAAGGAGACTCGATGGAAAGCGCCTGGAGCTCTCCCATCCTTCTGGCTGATGTAATAGCCACCAAGAAGGCAGTCTTCCACGACAGGCGAGAGATGTCACAACTGTGCATCGGTTCGAATGGCTTGCCCATGAGCTTAGCCAATACTAGCAGTAGATCCCAGATCCCACAGATGTGGAGGTTCTCGTACCAGAGGGGATATGTGATCAAGGCCTTTGAAAAGGCCCCCGACCACCTTCTCCTGTGCCACCGACTGCTTGCTGGCCCGCGCCCGGTAAGCAGAGATGGCTGCCAGTTGCACCTTGAGGGTCGTCGACCGAAACCCTAGCTGAGAAAGGGACCACGGGTAGTCCAGAATGCTAGTCAATAAACAGGAGGAAGGGTCAAACCCCTTGCCCTGACACCAAATGGAGAATCTCTTCCATTTGAAGGCATAGTATTTTCTGGTCGACTCCTTACGGGATGCCTCAACAACGTTGAGGACCTCGTCGGAAAGACCCAAGGCCTGGAACTCTTGCCGCTCAGGAACCAGGCCGTCAAGTGCAGGGATTGAAGGTCCGGATGGAGTACCTTCCCCTTGTTGACTGAGATCAGGTCCAGGCGGGCTGGAAGCCACCTCGGGAGCCTGGAGCTGAGGCTGAGAGATCTGGATACCAGAACTGGTGGGGCCAGTCTGGGGCTACCAGAATCACCTGCGCCTGGTCCCTCTTCACCTTGAGAAGCACCTTGTGGATCAAGGGAAATGGAGGGAAGGCGTAGAAGAGGCCCGGGGTCCACAGCCTCGAGAAGGCATCCCCCTGCAGCGAGCCCTGCCGAGGGGGCCGGGCGTGAAACAGCCTCAGCTTCACATTCTCCCTGGAGGTGAACAGGTCCACCTGAGGAGTGCCCCAGTGGGAGAACAGATCTTGTACTACCTCCGGCAGGAGAGACCACTCATGAGATGCAGTGCCTATCCGGCTGAGGGGAATGGCCAGACTGTTGGAGGCTCCTGCCACATGGATGGCGAGGAGATCTGCCTCCAGGCTGATCACGAGAGACCAAGTGTGGAGAGCCTCCTTGCACAGGGGCAAGGAGTGTGTCCCGTCCTGTCGGTTGAGGTAGTACATGGTCGTGATATTGTCCGTCTGGACCTGGACCACTTGACCCCGTACAAATGGAGCGGAGGCGGTGAGGGGTAGTCGGACTGCTCGAAGCTCCAGCAGGTTGATGTGGCATCGAGACTCCTGAGGGAACCAGAGGCCATGGGCTCTGAGCTCCCCCAGATGGGCACCCCAACCCAGAGAGGCGTCGGTCATCAGACTGACCGTCTGCTTGGGGCAGACAAACGGGATACCCTCCTGCAGATGAGCTGGAACGAGCCACCACTGGAGGCTGTTTCACATCTCCTGGGTCACTGTCACTGGCTTGTCCAGAGGACCGGAGCGTTGTGACCATTGGCGGGCCAGCCCCCACTGCAGGGGACGCATATGCCAGCGGGCCCAACGGACCACGCTGGTGCAGGCCACCATGAGGCCCAGAAGGTGCAGGAAGTCCAGGGCAGGGCGCAATTGCCCAACCAGAAATGATTGGGCAGAGGAGGAAAGGACCTCGGCCCTGTCTGCCGGGAGCCGTGTTCTGGCCCGAAGAGAGTCGAGCTCTGCCCCAATGAACTGAATCACCTGCGATGGCACGAGTTCTGACTTGGCCTCGTTGATGAGGAGGCCAATCTGAGAGCAGACCTGGAGGGCCAGATCCCTGGACTGCTCCACCTCCAACCTGGAGAGGGCTGCAATCAGCCAGTCATCCAGGCAAGGGTATACCTGGACCCCTCGGCGACACAGGAATGCTGTCACCACTGTCATGCATTTGGTGAAGACCCTGGGAGCTGGAGAGAGGCTGAAGGGTATGGCCCGGAACTCGTAAAAGGATCCCTCTGCTCTGAAGTGGAGGAATCGCTGGTGAGATGGATGGATTGGGACGTGAAAGAATGCGTCCTGAAGGTCCAGAGAACAGAACCACATGCCTAGTTCCAAGGATGGAATGATCTAAGCCAGAGTGACCATCCTGAAGGTGCGAGACCTTAGGAACTTGTTCAGGTCATGTAGGTCGAGAATGGGGCGCCAGACCCCCATCCGTTTTGGGACCAGGAAGTACCTGGACACAAACCCTGGGTTTGCAGGGGGGTCCGCCACCTCCCTGATCACCTCCTTCTGGAGGAGCAAGGAAATGTTGGCTCGACGAGCCGACAAGAGAGGCTGCGGAACCCGTAGCCACCTGTGGGGCGACGGCTCGATAGGAGGGGAACTGCTCAAATTCCAGAGGCAGACCCCTGCCTACCACTTCCAACACCCAGCGGTCCATGGTGATAGCGGACCAGGCGGAAAGGAAGTGGCCGAGCCATCCCCCCACAGAGGGAACCCGGGGAGGAGTGACGAGGTTGAGGGCGACACCCCTCAACCCGTCAATGGGCAGGCTTGGAGGAAGGGCTCGCTGAGGAGCCGCCTGGGCCTTTTCCTCCAGGCTCACTGCTGGAGGAAGCAGCAGGCTTGGCTTTGGAGTGCCAAGCACGAGCCTGCTGGCCCAGATGCTGGTGTTGCTGGGCCGGATGTGCCACAGGGGCTGAAGGACGAAAGGGCTTACGCTGCTGCTGGCGGCCTTTGTCTTTCTGGGTAGACGTGACCAAGTCCAAGGTGGCTTTGGACTTCTCGATCTGTTGGAGATGACCCTCCACCCCGGGCCCGAACAAGTCGGTACCCAGGAAGGGCACGTCTGCCAACTTGTGCTGGGTATCAGCTGTAAAGGTGGAGATCTGCAGCCAAGCTCTGCGGCGCATGGCCACTGCGGCCGCTACTGACCGGACACACGAATCAGCAATGTCCAACGAAGTTTGGAGCTGCTGTTTAGCTACCGCCCTTCCCTGATCCCACACCTGCTTAACCATCGTCTGATGGTCTGCCGGGAGATGAGGAATCACTTCATCCAGTGAGCCCAAAAGGGCGTGTGAAAAGTGTGCCATCAGAACGGCCAAGCTAACCTGACGAAGGCCTAGGGAGGAAGCAACATATACCTTCTGCCCTGAGTAGTCCAATTTCTTGGACTCCTTATTGGGCAGTTTGTCCACATCCTGAGCGTTCCTGGAACGCCGGAAAGCGCTATCGGTCACAGCCCTCCGAGAGGGTGCTCCGAGAAAACCGAGAGTGAACCGTAGGGACCACATACTTTCGAGCCATCCTGGCCGAAGGTGTGGGACAAGAAGCTGGCCACTACCACAGCTCCAGGGCCGGGCCAACAATTGCTTCGGCCACTGGAAAGGCCTCCATAGGGGAATCCCCCTCAGTCCAGTTTCTCAGTGAGGGGATATTTGGCCCATTTTGAAACGGGTTCGAGCTTCATCCCAGTGGACTCTGAGATGAGTCGAAGCATTTCTAAAAACGAGGATGGGCTCTCGTCCACCGACTAACCCCCTGCAGACTCCAGGTCAAGCAGCCTGGAGAACAAGGAGTCATTTCGTCAGACTCCGAGGAGTCTGTCAACAGCTGCCGAGTGCCTGAGCCAACCTCCACGTGCCAAGGTCGATCGGGAGTGAGGATGACAGACAACCTATACGGCAAGCCCTGACCGTCCAAGAATCCTTGGTCGGGGCCCCACTCTTCGGTTGTGGAGGCGGAGGTCCCACCACAATGGGTGGAGCAACCGGTTTTGGCCTAACAACCGGTGCCAGTTTTGGCTCCTTGACTACGAGGGGTTGTTTTGGCCGCTCAGGTGACAGCCACTTAATGGCCGGAGAAGGCGACAGAGTCAGCTTATTCCCAGACAATAAGAGCTGCTGCCACATTAATTCCTCGTAGCGCTGACACAACTTGCGCCGGAGCCTATCCGCCGAAGAGGACAACGAGGATGAGCGGCGATGCCACTTTCCATGGTGCCGAGACCACCGACGTCGGCAGGACCAGCTGGACCTGGAAGAGGACCGAGACCAAGACCTTCGGGGATCCCGAGGGTGGGTCAGAGAGGGGATGGGGGAAACCCGCTCCTCCCTCGGTACAGGGACCTTAACCGGGGACTCCGGCACAGGCAAGTCCTCGGTTTCCACCAGGAGAACCGGTGAAGTAGGGTTGTCGGCATCACCAGTCGACAAACCGTCAGACAGGTCGAGAAAAATCTCTACTGCGTCGATGGGTGTCTCGGCCGGCTGACCTGACGGGGACACCATGAAGCCAGCAGCCTTAGCTGCAACCTTGACCGAAGTCAAAAGTCGACCATCCGGTGAAGGGAATCTCTCCTGCTCCCACGAACGTCGACGGTGGGACTTACCTTTTGAGCCTTCTTCTTGGACCGACTGGAATGTCCCGATGATCCTCCTCCCTTGGTGGAGAGGGACTGGCAAAGCTCCTTAAAAGAAGCTGTATATGAAGAGCCCAAGAAGAGTGAGATAAATGCCGTGACCGAGGAGGAAGAAGATGCAACCTGGGCCGCCTCCTCCTCGAGGGCAATCATCTGCTCCAACTGTTCCTCGGAGCCCGCCGCCACGGACACCGCCCAATGGGTCTCCTTCGACTTGACCGGCGGATACCGTTTTTCAGAGTGCCCCAGAAGAAATCAGGCAGCACAGTCCTCCAAAACTGAAGCCGAAAAGGATCTGCACAAATTGCAAGCCTGCAAATCGTGGCCAAGCCCCAGGCAGTAGACGCACGTGGAGTGCGGGTCAGTCTGGGACATCTTCTGCCCACAGGGGCACCGACGAGAGCCGGGAGTTGATTTGCCCATCGCAGCCACGAGGGAAAAAGAAGACTGAAGAAGTCTTGTAAATTTTAGAATTAGTTTCGGGATAACCGAAGAGTGTGGATCCAGGCCTAAAACGCAGAGCGCTAAGGAGGGAACCTGAGCTTCCAAGCAGTAAGGAAGATCTGGCGTCATGGGGCGGAGCCGAGAGTTTTACCACCTGGGTGGTTGGGAGGAGCCAGATTGAAGACCTTCCGGCAAGATTTAAAGTGGCAAGGAACCTGCCAATAAGTGTGGATTGAACAACATATCCACGTCCCTAAAACAAACAATTTTTCAGATATTATAAGAAAAGAGAAAGAAGGGGGAGGAGTAGTTAGACTCAGATGGGGACATGATAGTGGAAGAAGACAGGCAGAAGGCCACCGTTCTGAACAAATACTTCTGTTCAGTGTTCACCAAAGAACACAGTTGCCCTATACCAGACTGTGGCATTATAGTTCACAGCAGTGGAGTGCTAAAAATTGAAGCACCAATTATTACAGCAGGCAGGGGTAGAGAGTTGCTTGAGTATTTGAAAATAGACAAATCTCCCAGTCCAGATGGTATGCATCCAAGGATAACTAAGGAGTTAGCAAGTGAGTTAGCAGTCCCTTTAGCACACCTGTTCAACCATTCACTCCAAATGGGAGCTGTACCTAAGAACTGGAAAAAAGCACACGTGGTGCATCTACATGAGGGTGGAAGTAGGGATGAGGCCGGTAACTACAGACCAGTCAGCCTCATGTCAGTGCTAGGAAAGCAAATAGAGACCCTGATTAAACAGGATCTGGTAGAATACTTGGAAGATTATGGCCTGCAGTACGATAAACAGCATTGTTTCAAGGCAGGCAGGTCATGCCAGATGAACCGGATTACTTTCTTTGACTGAGTGACTAGGAAGGTGG
Source organism: Neoceratodus forsteri (assembly GCA_016271365.2). Lineage (NCBI taxonomy): Eukaryota > Metazoa > Chordata > Ceratodontiformes > Ceratodontidae > Neoceratodus > Neoceratodus forsteri. Next base: position 499,075,255 of record CM028129.1, on the reverse strand, counting down.
ATAGTGGCCGACCAGTGGACCTCCTCTATTTTGATTTCAGCAAAGCCTTTCGATTCAATACCACATTAACGCTTGCTGAAGAAGGGTGTGGGCATAGCAAGCTGCATCATTAAGCAAGTGGGAAACTGGTTAGCTGAAAGGAGGCAAAGAGTGGTAGTCAATGGGGACATATCAGAGGAGGGGGAGGTGATGAGAAGGGTCCCACAGGGCTCAGTCCTATTTAATATGCTCATCAGCGACATGGGAGTAGGTATCCACGGCAAGATTACACTGATTGTAGATGACACCAAACTAGGGGGAAGGGTAGACAGCGAAGAAGCAGTGACAGTCCTACAAAAAGATTTGAAAAGGTTAGAACAATGGTCTAATATCTGGCAGCTGAAATTTAACGCCAAGAAATGTAAAGTGATGCATATTGGTAGGAATAACCCAAGAATAATCTACTGGCTAAACAGGGTCAAACTCAGTGCCTCAAAGGAGGAAAGGGATCTAGGAGTTATCATTAGTGACACCCTTAAACAAACCAGCCTGTGCAACACATCACATCGTAGGGCCAACAAAATGCTGGGATGTATAGGGAGAAGATTTGATAGTAGGCACAGGGAGGTGATTCTTCCACTATACAGCATCTATGGTGAGACCCCATTTGGAATACTGCATAGAGTTTTGGAGACCATGCCTTGAAAAGGACAGAGACAGGTTAGAGACCATCCAGAGAAGGGCAATCAAAATGATACAGGGGCTCCAGAAGCTGCCATACGAAGGGCGTCTAGAGGCGTTAAACATGTCCTCACTTGAAACTAGGAGGGAAAGAGGGGATATGATAGAAACCTTTAAGTACATAAGGGGTTTGAATTCAGTGCCTTGTGCTGAACTATTCACGAGGGCTCCCGACTCAAGCACGAGGGGGCAATGATGGAAACTGAGGGTGGAAAATTCAAGAGAGATATTAGAAAGTATTATTTTTCAGAAAGGGTAGTGGAGTCATGGAAAAGACTACCTGCGGAAGTGGTGGGAGCTAGGACCATATCTGCATTCAAATGGGGTTGGCATAAAAAACACGCTAGAATCAAATCTGCAAGGGAAGCTACCAGCTAGGACCCATGATCACCTAGGACCTCTGGATCTCAAGGGCAGACTTGGTGGACCTTTGGTCTCTTTCTGCCATCACCCTTCTATGTTTCTATGACACTACTAGGGTACAATGTTGTATGTAGCAACTAACAGGGATACACAAGGGATAAAAGGGGTTTATCTCAGACAGAAGTTCTCAGAAGAGTCCCTTGGACAAAAAGGAAAGAAAACGTAAGTGCTAGCAAGGCTGGATACCCTGTTGGGGTGAGCTGCCCAGTAACTCTGGCTCTATAGAGAGACGAATGGTGGGCAGAGGTGAGTGGTACTCTATGGAGAAGATATTAACATAGAAACATAGAATTTGACGGCAGATAAGGACCGCTTGGCCCACCTAGTCTGCCCATTTTCCTACCTAACAGATAAGCTGCAGATCCTAGTTAACCAACAGCTTCATATTCAGGAACATATTCAGTTAGAGTAAGTACTGTAACTTTTCTATCATCTTGGAATCAATCTTTCCAATAGAGTCAAACTTTTGCATCTGAATAACAAGCTGTCCCTTCATGAGGGAGGAGCCTGCTCCCCCTGAAACTCACTACAGCCTCAGTCCTCAGAGTGGAGAACTCCTGACTGAGGGGGTTCATTTTCGTCCAAAGGGACCAAGGACAAGTCTGATGGCTTCTAAGGTACAGAAGAGAGAAAGTCTCCCAATAACTGCCACCAGACTCTTGGGGAAAAAGACGTTAGCACCTGGTACTGAGAGGTTAGCACCTTTCGTCAGGCCAATGGTACTATCCAGGATGGGTGAAGCCAGGACATTCATCTAATGCAGAAGATGGCTGATCCGACAAACCCGGAAGCCACCTTGTTGGCATCGTACGATGTCCTTGACTGCTGCCAAGCTGCCTCCAGGCCTCAGGATGGAAATGTCTGTGGCTACCCTAGTGACTTCACAAATAGGCAAAAAAAAAGAGAGCAGACTGTGCACCTGCATCCATAGGTGACACTGGTATGCTGCCATATGGGCCTGGTGCAAGGAAACAGTCAAAACTGACCTAGCAGAGGAAAATATTTCCTACCCAGTGCATCTAAAATACTGGAATCCTGACTGGGAGGACAGCTGCAGGTCTAGCACAGTGGGCCACTCCAGGTCTGGAGGATCTGAATTACTGATGTAGGGTGTGGTATAGCTCCTATACACCTAGTGGGTGTGCAATATCTTATTATGAGATCCTTGGGGGTGGGAGGTGTGGTCAAGGGACACCTCCATAGCACCATCATCGCCTCCTCGGTGGTTCTATGCCAAGAACGAATGACACTAGTGTCTAGAAACACAGAAACATAGAATTTGATGGCAGATAAGGACCGCTTGGCCCACCCAGTCTGCCCATTTTCCTACCTAACAGATAAGCTGCAGATCCTAGTTAACCAACAGCTTACTTCCTCCTACCCCCCACTAGGACTGCCTTATGTCTTTCCCATGCATTCTTGAATTCCTCCATTGTTCTTGACTCCACAACCTCCTCGAGAGGCTGTTCCATACATCCACAACCCTCTCTGTGAAAAATACTTTTCACATTACCTCTGAGCCATCTCCACCCCCACCCCATCTTCAAATTGTGCCCCTTGTTCTTGCACATCTCTTTCTGAAAGATGCTACCTCTTGGACTTTGTTGATTCCCTTGAGGTACTTGAAAGTTTCTATCATGTCCCTCTCTCCTTCTTTCCTCAAGGGTATACATATTAAGCTCCTTTAGTCTTTTTCATATGTCTTCTTGTGCAGACCCTGCACCATTTTGGTTGCCCTCCTCTGGACAGCCTCCACTCTGTCTATGTCTTTGCGGAGACGGGGTCTCCAGAACTGCACACAGTACTCCAGATGGGGTCTCACCGTCTGTACAGAGGGATAACAACTTCCTGTTTTCTACTATTGATGCCTCTTCCTATGCATCCCAGTATCCCCCCAGCCTTCCTTACTGCCTTCTCACATTGCTTGCCCACCTTCAGGTCATCTGATATAATTACCCCCAGGTCCCTTTCCATTTTTACTGCTGTCTGTTTTAGGAACCCTGGGGACTCCCAATGGCAGGGGATTGCAACTGGTATTAGCAGGGATTCTCAACGCTTGCAACATCTACCCCACAAACCTCTGGTGCAGAACGTACTCAGCTGACAAGGCCAGTTGCAAAGAAGATTCCTTGTCCTCTGGAAGAGGAGGTGAGGAAACTGCTCGGCAGAAGAATCAGGGAGGGTGCCCTAAAATGGGCCTAGTCAGATTCCCTGTAACAGGCTTCTATGGTTTTTACCCATAGGCATTAATGCTCCATTATAAAATGGCAGGGTAACATCATGTAATCTAATTGGCTCTTATTTACGTGTAAAATATGGTTTACACATGGCTAAAAAAAGGACTGTTCAGCAGTGAAATGCCTGCAACACAGGTCAATGGGCATTTGGAAGACAGGCATTTCAGTTAGCCCCCTACTGCAAGAACTGATCTTCCACCACAAACATGGCTGCTACCATTACATAGAGAATAATGGATAGGCAAGTGTGTATTATTAATTTTTTTTGCACATCCAAGGTGTGTGATGACCCATAAACCTCGAGAGCGAAGCTTGAGAGGTTTACGTGGTCATCACACACCGAGAGTGTTAAAAAAAAAAATCCATCAATACACACTTGCCTATTCTTTATTTTTTATAATTGCTGGTGCCTGGATTGCTTTAATTTTTAGTCGTATGCACTTCACCAGTTGACTGTAGCGTGACCGAGCGGTGCTCGGTGCTCTAAACAAAATCGTACAAATTTTCTAGAAACAGCACTGTTTAGTATGAAACAAATATGTTAAGTTTGTTCTTCTACTTTGGTTTTCATATTTTCTTGACAAAGAAGCTGCCAAGTGTACAGCAAGGAGACTGAGTGACTCGCAGCTGCAGAAGACTCGACGCAAGCGTTAGCAAGCGTCATTATGTCAACACTCGCTAACACTTATGTCGAGTCTTCTGAAGCCATCGAGTCTTTTGAAGCCGCCAAGTCACTTGGTCTTCTCACTCTACACTCGGCGTCTTCTCAGGAAAATACGAAAACTAAGGTACAAGAACAAACTTTCTTATACTAAACGAAAAAATTACTCACCTTAGTAATTGTGTTTCTTCTAATGAAGTCTTGCTGTATTCTGACAATTGCAGTTAGCTCCAGCCTTTGAACTGCCCCAGAGAGTATAGAGTTAAATTTCTATGCAGGGCATAGAACGTTGAGCTCGAGCTCGATTGAAGACTCTGTCTGCAGTACTTTGAATCCAAACAGTCAGATTCTTACGAGCTAAAAAACTCACTGACCTATCAGAATGTGGAAATTGTAAAATTTCTACTAGCCAACTGGCAACTAACGGTCTAGGTTCCGAAAGGAAGACTCAAGTCAGGAAACCCAAAACCAAACAAAAACCAGCTAATAAAGCATAACAAATTCTTAATAACCAAACTAAAGCACCCAAAGGAAGTGTGCTGAAGACACCCCTGGGGTGCGACAGTGCACCTGCCCACCCACTTCCCAAACACAGATTCTGAGAGGGGAGGAAGGGAGATCAGAATACAGCAAGGCTCCATTAGAAGAAACACAATTACTAAGGTGAGTAATTTTTTCTTCAAACAACATGAAGTCTTGCTGTATTCTGACAATTGCAGACTACCAAGCAGTACCTCCAAGGAGGAGGGACAGAACCTACTTTGGGAATTGGCTCTGAAGCACTGCTGCGCCAAATCTAGCATCACTCTGAGCCTGGATATCCAGGGAGTAAAGCTTGGGGTGAAGGTATGAACTGTTTTCCAGGTGGCTGCTTGGCAAATTTCTAACAAGGGAATATCCCTGGCCGCAGCCAGAGATGCAGCTGTACCTCTAGTGGAATGAGCCCTCAGGCCTGAGGGAAGAATTTTTTCCCAGTTTCTCATAAAAGAATTGGATACAGGACACAATCCACCTGGCAACAGTTCTCTTGGTGGCAGGTTTGCCTTTACCTACTTCCCCATAAGTGAGGAACAACTGGCAGGAGTCAAACCTGTGACCCTTTGTATGTTCTATGTAGTAACTAAGGGCTCTTTTAACATCTAAACTGTGTAACCTTCGCTCTCCTGAGGAAGCATGATCAGTGAAGAACACAGGAAGAGACATGGATTGGTTCAAGTGGAAATCAGAAACCACTTTGGGTAGGAACCTCCTATTGGTTCTAAGGACCACCTTGTTCCTATGGAATGAGATGAAGTCCGGTTCAACTGACAGAGCTTGCAATTCACTGATACATCTGGCAGAGGTAACAGCAACCAAAAACACAGTTTTCCAAGTCAAGTACTTGAGTTCTGTTGAGGACATAGGCTCAAAAGGGGGTTGCATAAGATGAGCAATGCAGACATTCAAATCCCAGGCAGGAGCAGGATCCCCTAAAAGGAGGATTGGTATGAAGCAATCCTTTGAAAAATTTACAGAATACAGGATGAGATGACAGAAAGGAAGGCTTTCCCACTGACAGAAAAGCAGAAACAGCTGACAAATGTACCTTGAGAGTAGCTGGTCTAAGGCCTAGACCATTAAGATGAACCATATAATCCAGAACTGTAGACAATTCAGCAGTGTTTGGGGATATATGCTTCTTGGAACACCAAATGCTGAATCTTTTCCATTTGGAGTTGTAAGTTTTTCTGGTGGCAGGCTTTTGAGAGGCTTTGAGAATGTCCAGAACCCCTTGGGACAGATGCAAATCTGCATATTCTAACTCTTCATGAGCCATGCCTTGAGATTGAGGGACTGAAGATTGGGGTACCAAATCCTCCCCTGAGATGAGGTTAACAGATTGCACTTCCTGGGGAGAGACAGGGGGAAGATGGACTGCTAGGGACAGCAGCAGGGGATACCATGGCTGCCTGGCCCAGTCTGGAACAATCAGAATTAGTTTGCAGGATTGTGACCTTGTTTTGACCAGAACTTTGAACAACAGAGGAAAAGGAGGGAAGGCATTGAGGAATTTCCCTTCCCAGTTCAGAACCAGAGCATCCAGAGGGACTGAGCCCAGTACTGGAGGTCTGCAACAAAATAGAGGAAGTTGGTGATTGCCTGGGGCTGCAAAGAGATCTATCTCTGGAGTGCCCCACCTGGAAAAAATCACTTCTAGCACCAGGGGATCCAGAGACCATTCGTGATGGTCCTTGAAGATTCTGCTCAGTGCATCTGCTATCACATTGTCCATTCCCGGGAAGGTGGACTGCAACTAAGGATGTCTGCAGAGAGTAAGCCAGAGGCCATGGTTACATGGCTTCCGTGCACAAGGTCGTGGACCGAGTGCCTCCCTGCTTGTTGATGTACCACATGGTGGTGGTGTTGTCTGTCCTGACCTGTACCACCTTGTTCTGCACTAACTGAGAGAAGGCTTGCAGAGCCAGGAACACTGCCCTGAGCTCCAAAAGATTGATATACAGGAGGGACTCTTGATGGGACCACTGTCCCTGAGCTGTGAGAGCCCCGAGATGGGCTCCCCACCCCAACAGAGAAGCATCTGTGGTAAGGACCACAGAGTGGGGCTGATTGTCGAAAGGAACCCCTTGCCGGAGATTGTCCTGATCCTGCCACCACTGAAGTGCCTGGATCAGAGTCTGAGTCACTGGAACTAGTTTGGTAACAGGATCCTTCTTTTGGGACCAGAAGGACATTAGATGGAACTGAATGTCCCTCATTTGAAACCTGGCTCCTTGGACCACTGCTGTAGAAGCTGCCATGTGACCCAGCAGCTGAAGGAAATGCGTTGCTGGTCGAGAGACCAGAAGGCAGAAAGAGGAGGCCATCTCTGAAATGGTTGTAACCCTCTGCATGGGAAGAAAAGCTCTTGCCTTGACTGTATCCAGCTCTGCTCCTATAAAAGTGAGAAGATGTACAGGTTCGAGAACTGACTTGGAAAGGTTGAGAAGAAACCCCAAGGAAGTGAGCACTTGCTGGGTCACTTGGAGGTCTGACTTTACTTGGTCTGAGGACTGTCCCACAATGAGCCAGTCATCCAGATATGGAAACACTGCAATCTTCATCCTTCTTAAAAAGGCCACCACTACTGCCAGGCACTTTGTGAACACCCTTGGAGCTGATGTTAGGCCAAAGGGCATTGCTCTGAACTGATAATGGCCTGAAGACAATTCAAACCTGAGGTACTTTCTGTGGGAGCACCTGATGGGAATGTGAAAATAGGCATCCTTGAGGTCCAGGGAGGCTAGCCAGTCCCCTGGCCTTAGAGAGGGAAGAATTATTCCCAGAGTCACAATTTTGAACTTTGGTTTTGACAGATGCTTGTTCAGATATCTTAAATCCAGGATGGGTCGCCACTCCCCTGTCTTTTTTGGGGTAAGGAAGTACCTGGAGTACAGACTTTTGCCCCGTATAGGTAAGGCACCCTCTCTATGGCCCTTAGAGCCAACAGAGATGAAACCTCTGCTTGCAAGGCAAGGGATTCGGAGCTGTTTGCAGGTGGAAAAGATCTGGGCCCCAGCTTTGGAAATCTTCTGAAGCTGAGGACCAGTCCCTGGCTTACCACTTCCAGGACCCATTTGTCTGAAGTAACAGACTTCCACTCCTGGACGAAGTAAGCCAGCCTGCCTCCTACTGATATGGGGGAGTCGACCCGGGCTGACACCTCAGGGTGTCTGCTTGACAGAAGCCTTAGGCTGAGGGGTGGATGCAGCCCTGCTCATGCCCCTTCTGCCTCTCCCTCTAAAGAACCCCCTCTGGGAAAAGGGAGAAGAGGCCTGCACTTGGTAGAAAGGCCTGTGAAAAGGCCTGCCCCTGCCCCTAGCTTGCTGCCTTTGAGGAGTTGCCTGCCTTTCCTTGGCCTGTGCACTCCTGTAAGTGGTCCTGTATTCGTCCATTTTCTTCATGTAATTCTCTGTCTGCTCCCCAAACAAAGAATTACCCACCACAGGGAAATCCATGACCATAGCCTGGGTGTCCTGTGAAAGGCTAGTACATCTGAGTCAAGCCATTCTCCGAAGAGCCACAGATGTAGCCATGACTTTTGATGACACATCATTGGAGTCCACAGCAGCATGAAACTGAACCTTGGATGCCTCGATCCCATCAGCAGCCACCCCCTCCAGCTCCTTGACCAGCTGGGGGAAAGCCTGCTTAGCCAGTGCCAGTACAGTGTCCCATCTGGACTTCTGGTACCTGGCTGTATAGGCCATATAATTAGCCTGCCTGAGTCCCAAAGAGGATGCCATGTACTGTTTCTTTGCCATCGCATCCAACTTCCTGGAGTCTTTATCGGGGGTGTGAAGCCAAGGGAATGCCTGCCCTATCACAGGCTGCAGCCTGCACTACCCCAACATGGCTGCATTGCTGGTAAAGAAACTCCGTATCCGAGCCTGACAGAGTATACCTCTTGTCCATCCTTCTGTCCGCAGGAGGTATAGAGTTAGGAGACTTTAGAATGTTTGGGTCTGCTTCCCAAAAGACTTATGAAGGGGAACAGACAGTCTCTTAGACTCTGAGATAGCCATCATTTCAACAAAGTCAGACTCTTCTTGGTCCTGCACAGCCTCCTCCATAGGAAGCTGGAGGGTTTCTGCCACTTTCCTGTAAAACAGAAAGTGGGGAGGGCACTCAGAGAGCCTAGGAGGGGAAACATCAGAAGGTCTGTCTGGGGAGATGTCCCGTTCTATAAGCACATCCAGACTTTCTAAGCACTCATCATCATAATCCTCACATTGTTCACAGTCCCCCTCCTCAAAATCCGGTTCATAAAAATCTTTAGGGGCATAATCCTGAACTGGAGGAACAGACCAAACTGAACCCCTACCAACCGGGACTGTATCGGTCAGAACCGGACAAAGCGATTCCACAATCCAAATCGCTCTGGCAATTTCTTCTGCAATCGGAACATGGAGTTCTGGATCCGAACCATCAGATTTTTCCTTTCTTTTCCTTTTTGTAGGAACTGACCCCTCAGGATCAGATCTCCTCTTGCCCGAAGAAGTATCGCCCTGGTCAGAAGGCACTCCTTCTGGTTCGGTGGTAACCGAACCGGGCTGGCCATCCGGGTTAGTGGATTTCTTGGCCTCCTTCTCCCTAAGTCTACCTAATCTCTTATCCAGGGTAGACTTGGGAAAATTCTTACATATTTGGCAGTCTGAATCAAGGTGGTCAAACCCCAGACAGTAAACACAGGTGGTGTGGGAAAAGACCTCCCCACACTTACTGCAATGTTGAAACCCAGTGGGCCCGGTTTTTTTCTTGGGTTTCTCAGACATGGCCAACCTAACCAAACTTACCCTTTTTTCAGCAACTGCCAGGCAAGACTCTATTGCTTTCTAACCGTGTTACGGGTGTTTGAAAAAAATGCTAAAAACACTTTTTTTTTTTTTTAAACCAATAAGAACCGGTAACCACACACTAAAAAGACTAAATCAAAAGGCCTAAAGGATCGGTTCAGCCGAACCGATCGGGTCTTTTACAATTTCCACAATCCAAAAACACTATCTAAGTACTTACTGTGACTTCCGGTGACGTCACGGTGCTAATGGAAGCCTAATCTGTGAAGCTCCCAGCTCAGCGATATAATTTTCCCCTTAAAAACGAGAATCTGCAATTATAAAATGTCAAAAAACGCTGGGGGAACAATGCAGTCAACAAACAAAAACAAGAATCGAGCCGAACTTAAAATAAATGCGAAGGATGGGGGCAGATTGAAAGCAGGCACAGCAAGCAGGCCATCCTCGCCGGGCGAGCCTCAGACACTAGACTATGACACGGATGGAAACGAACAACTTACAAGAGATCACGATTTGAGAGGCTACTACATGAGATCACAGAATCTAGGAAAGAAAATAAGCAGGAATTTTGGGCTATACAGACCCAATTTGCAACTTCTCAAAACCGAGTAGAGCGAATAAAGGAAAGAGTGGCAGAGACAGAGGAAGTGGTAACTCAGCTAACCAATGTGATGCATGACCTGGTATGAGAAACGGAGAGCCTCCAAGCAAATGTTTGACCTGAAGGACGCCCACGCAGAGATAACTCAGGCCTGTATGGTTTACCGGAAGACTTGGAGACAACCCCCATAGCACCCTTTATTGAAAACTTACTAAAAGATATTCTTGACCTCCCTGCAACCCTGAAGTTTCAAGTGGAAAGGGCACATCGTTCGTTACAGAGGAAGCCCATGGATCCTGCGGCACGTCCCCGCTCCATAATCTTTAAGGTGAACTCCTTCAGAGCTAAGGAAGAACTTTTGAGGCATGCATGGAGTAAAAAGGAGCTAAAATATCTCAAAAACAGGCTATTTTTAGACCACGATTATCCACAGGAAATTCAGAATCAAAGGGCCAGATACGTACCAATTTTAAAGGCTCTAAAAGACAAAGCCATTGATTCCATACACCTTATCCAGCGAAGCTACGGGTGTTCTGGAAGGAAGGAGTAAAAGTATACTCTACACCAGAGGAAGCCGTGGAGGATTTAAAAGAAAGAAATATTGTGGTGGCGGGACCTAGGAACCTGGAAGCGGGAGTCTACAGACAAAGGACAACTTCCGGGAGAGCAGTGGGGACAAAACCAGGGCACTCCAGATCTCATGGAAGCTATTCAAAAAGATTCTCGCACTGAGAAGCCAATGAGAGGAAACTGCTACCTGAAGGAACTGGATCCGAACTATATCTGTAAGGTAAAGACGTAAGTGAGAGAGAGGAGTGTGTGTGGATGGAGAGAGGATTATAAAACTGACTGTTTCGGGGGTCTGACTTCCTACCGCCATGTGGACCCCTACTCTCCTAGTTCCACAAGGAATGTGAGGACTTGCAGTTCAAAAAACGATCGCCATAATAAAAAGACCTTGTGACTGGTTCCTTGGGTCGCTGAATTATAACTTGGGTGGTGACACCAGGGCACTCCTGAATATTTAATTTCTTAGTTATTATAATAATATGAAGTTTAAAAGAGCGCTCTGGTGGATCAGCTACCCAAATACGGACTAGTTAAAACCACTGGAAGCCCAGGGGTAAGGATATGTGACCTAAACCAGGAAATAATTAAACTGCCTAAATATTCTGTCTGAAAATAGAAGAGCTCGTAAAAGTGATACCAGACAGCTGAGCTGGAAGGCAGGCGTGACTAAGCACCTACTAGACCGAACTTTTTTTTTTTTTTTGAAAAGAGCCCTCTAACATTGTGGCTCAAGAGGAGGTCTTCTGGAAACAGAAGGGCTGTAATTCCTCCTCGTTCTCCTTTATAAGAGGAGAGCAAAGGGGCTACGGAACTTACGTAGCCCCCTACCTTGGAAGTTGTAATATAGATTTTAGTTAGACTTTAAAATGTTGTTAACTGATTTGAGAATTATGGGCATGGCAGCACGAATTAAGATTGTAAGTAGAAAAATAGACTGGCGTGGAGAGGTATGCGTGTCAACGGGAGAGCCACCTCCTGGGACAACGAGCCACAACATAGAAACAGGGATAGAATACCAAACTGGTAAACCCCGTAAATGCTAATAAGATGGCGCAAATACACACAATCTGCACATATAATGTGCATGGAATCACCAACCCGGTAAAGAGAAGTAAAATTCTTCAGTTATTGAGAAGACAGGGAGCCAACATAGTAATGTTACAGGAGACGATCTCACCCAAAAAGAACATGTGAAATTTGAAAGATGGGTTTTTCCAGGTGGTGGCTTCCTCAGATATGGAAGTCAAGGAGAGGAACAGCTATCATGATAAGGCAGGGCACTTTATTTGAAATGAAAGATAAGCTTATAGATAAGGAAGGAAGATATGTATTTGTGAAAGGCTTATTAGAGGGCCAGATGACCACGCTGGCATCGGGTCTATGTCCCTCCAGCATCAGAGTTTGGGGTGTATAGAAGTTTCTTCACCCGACTGGTGAATTAGGGGAGGATAAACTGATATGTGGAGGGGACTTAAACTTGGACATTTCAGGAGGGGAGGGCCTCTCAGCAAGGCCGCCTGAACAAAACAGCTAGGGAAGTTAAAGGTCTATTACAAGAGTTGGGATATGATGACATTTGGAAATTTCTCAATGGTGGGGCACGCAGACATACGTTCTATTCGCAGGTGCATGACTCCTACTCCTGTTTAGATTTTTTGCTAACACAGAGGGAGAATTTAACATTTATACAACAAGCATGGCAAGGGGACTTTACTCTTTCGGATCACGCAGATTTACTGTACACTACAGACACAGGGGCAACCTAAGAATACATTCTGGCGACTGAACTTATCCCTGCTTAGGGACAAGGAGACCCGGGAAGCTATTGAAAACACTATTACGCAAGCATTAGTAGATAACGACATGCAGGGAGTGTCAAAGGCGCTGCTTTGGGACACAATTAAAGCGATGGTAAGGGGAAAATTCATAGCAATAGCTTCCTATAAAAAGAAAAGAAGAGAAACACAAGAATAACGTTAGAAGGAAAAATTAGGGTATTAGAGGAAGAACAGAAAGCTAAACAATCTAAAACTAGATCACGAGAACTTCTGTCTCTTAAGAAACAACTGAATTCCATTCTGGACTATGCAGTTGAGCAAAACTCACTTTTCTCCGCTATAAATATTATGACAGAGGCCCAAGATTTATTAAAAGGATTGCAGCACAGCTTCGTAAGCGGGCAGCCAAATCCTTGATACCAAAAATAAGGCATCCAGCAATGAAAGATATGCACACAAACACTAGATCGATCTCGAGGGCCTTTCACTATTGCTACTCCTTACTATATGCTAAAGCGGAAACCCTCTAGTATGGAAAAATCCACAGCTTTTGGCTAGTCTGGATCTCCCAATGTTAACTAGAGAACAGAGTAATTATTACTGGCCCCAATCTCTTTGAAGAGATAGCCACCACTGTGGGGAAACTGAAATCGGTAAATGTCCCGGATCTGACGGGCTCCCAGGGAGTTTTATAAGGCTTTGCAAGACACTGATACCAATTATGGGTCGTATTTACAGCAGGGATTTCACAAGAAGGCTGAAATCTCTCATCCTGGAATGAGGCAATACTTTCAGTTATACCTAAAGAGGGGAAGGATCATACCTATTGTTCCTCATACCATCCTATTTCCATTTTGAATACGGATTACAAGATTCTGGCATCTATCCTGGCAAAACGTCTTGCCCAGGTAGCACCAAACATAATAAATACAGATCAATCTGGATTTATACCAGGTCGACAAGCCCAAGACAATGTTAGGCGTTCAATCTATCTGATAGAGATACCATCCGTACTTCTGGGACTAGACGCTGAGAAAGCTTTCGATATGGTGTCATGGGACTTTCTAAAAGCAACTCTGGTAAAATTTGTTTTTCCATCCCAATTCATAGAAACAATCTTTAAATTTTATAGAACTCCGATAGGATATATCAGAACAAATGGTCATATATCCCAAAAGTTCTCACTCTATAGAGGGACAAGACAAGGTTGTCCAATGTCCCCATTATTATTTGCAGGTTATATAGAGCCCCTGCCCAAAGTATAAGACAGACCCTGATATTCAAGGCATAAGAATGGCAGGTGAGGAACATAAATTGGCCTTCGCTGAGATATTCTACTTTACTTATCTAACCCCGATAGTTCGGGTCGAGGCCTTTAAAAAATACAGGAATTCACTACGCCCGGCCTTTGCTCAATATAAACAAAACAGAGGCCCTGACATTCAAATATGATCCCCCTTTGGCTCTCAGAAAAAGTTATCCACTAAAATGGGACAAGGAAAGTATGACCTATTTAGGCATTCAGATCACCAAAAACCTCAGAGATTTGCATACAAAAAATTATAGCCCACTAGTTGTTAATATTAGACAAGACCTAAAAAGATGGGAATTACTCCCTACCTCTTTTTATACTAGGACCATGGCCCTTAAAATTAACATCCTACCTAGATTCTTATATGTATTTCAATGCACACCCTGCGCTTTGACTTCAAAGAGCTCCTCTCCTGGCAGAAAATTTGAATGTCTATCAATGGGGAGGAGGAGAAAACCTAGGATAAGCTCTGTAAATTAGCTTTACCAAAAGAGAAGGGGGATAGCTCTCCCTTCACTTCGAGATTATTGGATAGCTACACAAATGAGATTAGCACTACTTTGGGGTAACAAAACATATCAAGCTAAGTGGAAGCAGATAGATCTAGCAAGACAGATCGCACTACCGCTTCAGGCCTGTCTGTTCACTAACTCTCTTATGAAAAAAGCTCTCCAGGTGGTTCCCGAGGCGACGGGGGCTATTTTAAAGGGTTGGCAAATGGGATCTAGGAACAGAGCCCTAGTGCAACACCTCTGGAAATATGAATGGTTTATTCAGACTCTGCCAGAGGACAAAGAGTGGTTTAAAAAACAAATTACGAAGGGTATTGAGGCACCATGGCAGATTATGAGACAAGGAGAGATTTTGACTTTCGAGGAGTGTAGGAGAGCTTATGGTTGGTCTGAAGGTGATAGACTACATTACTACCAGATAAGGAATTTTATTATGACCCGGGTCGGAGCCAATAATAGGGGATATGATAGGGAGGACGATAACACCCCCTTTAGACAAATATGGACCTCAGTCCAGGGAGAAAAGGCGATATCTATAATATACAAATCACTCATATTGACCTACTCACACGAAATGTCCCCTATTCAGATGAGGTGGGAGCAGGAACTGGCACACCCATTAACTCCCAGGGACTGGACTGGAACATGGAGAAACACATGGGTGGCCACGTCCTCCCCTGTCTGGAGGGAATTCGTTTGGAAAGTCAGGGTAAGATACTTCCAAGTACCCTCAATGGTAGCCCAAAGTAACCCTAGTAAAACAGCACATTGCTGGAGAAAATGTGGGACTACAAGGGCCTCCTATATTCATATATTTATAATGGTGCTCGAGTTACAACCTTCTGGCGGCAGGTAACAAATCACATTAAAGCTCTCTTAGACATACATACCACACTAACAGAATCCAATTTGATACTGGGAACCCCACCAGAAGAAGTGAAGGATAAAGCAAAGAAATACATATGGGCCATCTTAATAACCACAGCCTATAAAGTTATTACTAAAAATGGCTTCAGAAGCCACCTCCTTGATTTCAGAATGGAAAACACTCATTCAAAATATTCAGCATAATGAAAGAATGTCATTAAACCTCCAAGATAAGATCGAGGCATATACAGGGTATTGGACTAGAATGGAATTATACCAGGATCAAATATTTTAAATACACTTGGGGAGCTATTAGCACAAGGGCTAATGCATTTATACTAACTAGCAAACTTGGTCAAATGAGAATTAAATAATTAGTATAGGGAAAGGACTGAGAGGGTGCATTTTACAGTCGATTAGTGTGATTGTGCTTTGTAAGATTACAATAAGGTAACAGAATATGCATATTTCTTTAACCAGTATAGAATGGTGAATTTCATTTATTTGTATTTCATCTTTTGCTGATTCTTAATGGATGGAATTTATCTGCTGAACATGCCGAAGTTGTAGAGTTATACATGTTAATGTTTAATTCTGTGAAGGCCACTGTAGTTAAGGCCAATGTATTTGAAATCTGGAGATCAAAGTGAAAATCCAATAAAAGAAGTATAAAAAAAAAAAAAATAAGTACTTACTGTACCACAGACAGAGTGCCCCGAATCGCGGTAAAATAATTTGGAAAACTGAGACTTTAACCAACACTTTAACCGAGTCTTTGAACCGAGCAACAGGAGAAATCTCCGGAGCGACTGTTCAGTGAAGCGGAGTAAAGAATCTGACGGTTTGGATTCAAAGTACTTTAGACAGAGTCTTCAGCCGAGCTTGAGCTCAACGTTCTATGCCCTGCATAGAAATTTAACCCTATACTCTCCAGGGCAGTTCAAAGGCTGGAGCTAACTGCAATTGTCAGAATACAGCAAGACTTCATGTTGTTTGAAAGTGCTGTTTCTGGAAAACGTGTACAATTTTGTTTAGAATACCAAACACCACTCGGTCACGCTACAGTCAGCGGGGAAAGTGAAAGCTGTTTGGAACTCAGTAATAACCGGATTTCGGGTTATTACAGCTTTTGGGAGTGTAATAACCCGAAAACCGGTTGTTACAGCGTTTGAAAAGATCGGTAATCTGGTTAATAAATAGGGTCACAGTAAGAAAAAATTACTCACCTTAGTAATGTTGTTTCTTCTAATGGAGTCTTGCTATATTATGACATATGCAGTTTGTCCCAGCCTTAGAACTGCTCCGGAGGTGAAAGAGTTAACTTCCATGCCAGGCATGGAATCTTAAGCGCGAGCTCGGTTGAAAAAACTCTGTCTGTTGATCTTCAAACTGAAACTGTCAGATCTTTACGAGCAAAACTCACCAAGGTTCTCTGTGGAAGCTGTAAACCTACACTAGCCAACTGGCTACTAAAATATTAACACATTTTCTGGTCCCAAAACCAAGACTCAAGTCGGGATCCAAAAAATAAAATAAAATACAACACCCAAACACCCCAAAAAGGAGGGGTGAAAAACACAAGGTGGGCATCACTAAGTTCCAACACTGCACTGCCCACCCACATCCCAAGAGCAGAGGTTCTGAGAGGGGCAGGAGGGGAGGTCATAATATAGCAAAACTCCATTAGAAGAAACAACATTACTAAGGTGAGTAATTTTTTCTTCAAACAACATGAAGTCTTGCTATATTATGACATATGCAGACTACACAGCAGTACCTCCATGGAGGAGGGACAGAACCTACTTAGGAAATAGGCTCTGAAGCACAGCTGTGCCAAACCGAGCATCACTCCTAGCCTGGATGTCCAGGGAGTAATGCTTGGTGAAAGTGTGTACTGTTTTCCAGGTAGCTGCTTGACATATCTCTAAGATAGGGATGTCCCTGGCCGCAGCTAGGGACGAGCTGTACCCTCTGGTAGAGTGAGCCCTCAGGCCTGAAGGGGAACCTTACCCAGTTTTTGATAGCAAAATTGGATACAAGAGACAATCCACCTGGCAACGGATCTTTAGTGGCAGGTTTCCCTTTACTGACCTCACCATAAGTGAGGAACAGTTGGAGGGAGTCAAACCTGTGACCCTTGGTACGCTCTATGTAGTAACTAAGGGCTCTCTTTACATCTAAACTGTGCAGCCTCCTCTCGCCAGAGGAGGAATGGTCAGTGAAGTACACTGGAAGAGATATAGATTGATTAAGGTGGAAATCTGAAACCACCTTAGGCAAGAACTTCCTGTTAGTCCTGAGGACTACCTTTATCTCTGTGAAAGGAGATAAAATCAGGCTCCACTGACAAAGCCTGTAATTCACTTATGCGCCTGGCAGAAGTGATGGCTACTAGAAACACAGTTTTCCAAGTCAAGTACTTAAGCTCTGCTGCAGACAAAGGCTCAAAGGGGGGTTGCATTAGCTGAGCAATGCAAACATTAAGATCCCAGGCAGGAGCAGGGTCCCTGAATGGAGGGTTGGTGTGAAGCAATCCCTTGAAAAACTTGGAGAATACAGGGTGAGCAGAAAGAGAAGAGGGCTTTCCTGCTGAAATAAAAGCAGAGACAGCTGCCAAATGCACTTTCAGGGTAGCTGGTCTCAGCCCCAAAGTATTTAGATGGACCATATAGTCCAGGACTGTGGGCAAATCAGCAGATTCTGGGGAAATATGTTTTCCAGAGCACCATATGGAAAACCTTTTCCATTTAGAATTATAAGTAGCCCTGGTGGAAGGCTTCCTAGAAGCTTTCAAGATATCGGAGTACACCTTGAGAAAGATGTAGGTCAGCAAACTCTAACTCCTCAAGAGCCAGGCCTTGAGGTTGAGAGATTTGAGATTCGGATACCAAACTCTCCCCTGGGCACAGGTTAACAGATTGTGATTCCTGGGGAGACACAGGGGAAGGTGGACTGCTAAGGACAGAAGGAGTGGATACCAGGGCTGTCTGGCCCAATCTGGAGCAATCAGAATCATCTTGCATGGTTGAGATCTGATTTTGCCTAGCACCTTGAACAAGAGAGGAAAGGGGGGAAAAGCACAGAGGAACTTCCCTTCCCAATCAAGAAGGAAGGCATCCAGAGGGACTGAGCCCAACACTGGGGGCCTGCAACAAAAAAGCGGAAGTTGGTGATTGTCTGGGGCTGCAAAAAGATCTATCTGAGGGGTGCCCCACCTGGCAAATACTAACCCAGTACTAGGGGATCCAGTGACCATTCGTGATGGCCTTGGGAAATCCTGCTGAGAGCATCTGCCAGGACATTGTCCTTGCCTGGGAGGTGAACTGCCATGAGGGGAGTGTTCAGGGAATAAGCCAGAGACCACAACTTCATTGCCTCGGTGCACAAGGCCGAAGACCGAGTGCCCCCTTGCTTGTTGATGTACCACATTGTAGTGGTGTTGTCTGTTCTGACCTGTACCACTTTGTTCTGAACAGATGAAGAAAAACCTGAAGTGCTAGAAAAACAGCTCTGAGTTCCAACACATTGATGTGGAGCAGAGATTCCTGAGGGGACCACAATCCCTGGGTGGTGAGGTCGCCCATGTGAGCTCCCCATCCCAAGAGGGACGCATCTGTAGTAAGGGTCAAGGAGTGAGATTGAGGGATGAAAGGAACCCCCTGTCTCAGATTGCTCTGATCCTGCCACCACTGCAGGGCCTGGATCAGGGTTCGAGTTACTGGGATCAATTTGGTTAGAGGATCTCTCCTTTGAGACCAGAAGGCTCTCAAATGGAACTGGATGTCCCTCATCTGAAATCTTGTTCCTTGCACTACAGCTGTGGAAGCAGCCATGTGGCCAAGGAGCTGTAGAAAGTGCCTTGCTGGTCAAGAGACCTGCAGACTGAAGGAGGAGGCCAGAGCCACCAGGGTCTTTACTCTTTCTAGAGGAAGGAAAGCTCTGGCCTGCTTTGTGTCCAGTTCTGCGCCTATGAAGGTGAGTAGCTGAACAGGCTCTAGAACTGACTTTGGAAGATTGAGAAGAAAACCTAGAGATGTAAGCAGCTGCTGGGTAACCTGAAGGTGTGATTTGACTTGGTCTGGAGACTGACCCACTATGAGCCAGTCGTCCAGGTAAGGAAGATGGCAATCTTTTGCCTTCTTAAGTGAGCAACTGCTACTGCCAGGCATTTGGTGAATACCCTTGGGGCAGAGGTGAGGCCGAAGGGCATTGCTCTGAACTGGTAATGGCCTGAGGGCAGTTCGAATCTGAGGTACTTTCGGTGGGAGCTTCTGATGAGAACATGGAAGTAAGCATCCTTGAGGTCCAGGGATGCCAGCCAGTCCCCTGGCCTTAGGGAGGTTAAAATAATTCCCAGAGTTACCATTTTGAATTTTGGTTTTAAAAGGTACTTGTTTAGGTATCTTAGATCCAGGATGGGCCGCCATTCTCCTGTCTTTTTTGGGGTAAGGAAGTACCTGGAGTACAGTCCTTTGCCCTAGTGTAAGGGAGGAACCCTTTCTACAGCTCTGAGAGCCAGGAGGGTTGAGACTTCTGTTTCCAAAGCAAGAGCCTTTTATGGATTTGCAGTTGGAAAGGATCTGGTTCTCATCTTTGGAAATTTTTTGAAGCTGAGAACCAGCCCCTGGTTTACTACTTCCAGGACCCACTTGTCTGATGTTAAAGACTCCCAGTCCTGGACGAAGTAAGCCAGCCTGCTCCCTACAGGTAATGGAGAATCGGCCCTGGGCATCCCATCAGGGTGCCTGTTTGGCAGGGGCTTTAGGCTGAGGGGTGGGAGCAGGCCTGCTCGTACTCCGTCTGCCTCTCCCTCTGAAGAACCCCCTCTGGGCATAAGCTGAAGAGGAGGCCTGGGCTTGGTAAAAAGGCCTGTGAAAAGGCCTGCCCCTGCCAAGCTGCTTCTGAGGAGTGGCTTGCCTCTCCTTGGCCTGTGCACTCCTATAAAGTGGTCCTATACTCATCCATTTTCTTTATGTAATTCTCTGTCTGCTCCCCAAACAGAGAATTACCCACAACAGGAAAATCCATGGCCTTAGCCTGGGTATCCTGTGACAGGCTAGTACACCTGAGCCAAGCCATTCTACGAAAAGCCACAGATGTAGCCATGACTCTTGAAGATACATCATTAGAGTCCACTGCAGCATGGAATTGCATCTTGGATGCCTCAATACCATCAGCAGCCACCTGTTCCAGCTCCTGGCAGCTGGCCAGGGACCTGTTTCGCTAAAGCCATAACAGTATCCCATCTGGATTTCTGGTATCTTGCAACATAGGCCATATAATTTGCCCTGTCTGAGTCCCAAGGATGCTGCCATGTATTGTTTCTTTGCCATGGCATCAATCCTCCTGGAGTCCTTGTCAGGGGGTGTGAAGCCAAGGAATATTGCCTTATCACAGGCTGCAGCCTGCACTACTAACATGGCTGCACTGTTGTGAAAGGAACTCCGTATCAGAGCCTGACAATGTGTACCTCCTGTCCATCTTTTATCCACAGGAGGTAAAGAATTAGGAGCTTTAAAATCTTTATTGTCTGTTTCCTAAAGATTTATGTAAAGGAATAGACAATCTCCTGGACTCTGGGATATCCATCATTTCCACATAGTCAGGCTCCTCCTGTCCATCCACAGCTTCTTCCAAAGGGAGCTGGAGGGTTTCAGCAACTTTTTATAAAACAGAAATGAGAAGGGATTCAGAAAGCCTAGGGGAGACACTCCTGAAGGTCTGTCTGGGGAGATGTCCGGTTCAATGGGCACATCCAGACTTTCAAAATCACATTCACTCTCTTCATAATCCTCCTCCCCCTCCTCCGGTTCATAAAATTCTTCTATATCATATTCTTGAACCGGTGGAACCGACCGAACCGACCGTCTACCTGATGGTGCCGGTTCGGACGGAACTGGGGAAAGTGACTGGACAATTTGGATCGCTTTGGCTATCTCTGCAGCGGTTGGAGAAGGAAATTTTGGCTCCACACCTGCTGATTTTCTAGTCCTCTTTGCTGGAACTGGCTCCTCCGAGTCAGCTCTTCGTTTGCCCGAGGAAGTATCACCCTGGTCAGAGGGCATCTCCTCCAGTTCGGGTTGGCACCGAACCGGCTGACATCCGGTCAGCAGACTTTTGGCCTCTCGCTCCCTGAGCCTACTAACTCTCTTATCCAAGGTAGCTGCAGGGAAATTCCTGCAAATCTGGCAGTCTGCATTGAGGTGGTCAAACCCCAGACAATAAACACATGTGGTGTGTGGGTCAGCCTTGGCAAAGCTTCCCCGAACACTACAGTGCTGAAACCAGTGGGCCGTTTTTCCTTTTGGGTTTCTCAGACATAATGCCAGCCCTAACCAAAACTTGCCCTTTTCCGGCAAATCGCCAAGCAAGGCGCTCCTTATCGGTTCTCTAAACCGCCCTCATCGGTAAATGTGGAAAACCGTAATGAAATCCGTTTTTTTAGAACCGATAAGAACCGAGCCGACTCTAAATGTAATTTAATAAGTTTTAACAACAACTGATTGGTTCAAACCGAACCGATAACAACGTTTGCAAGTTCCACACAGAGAAATGTAAAACCTATCTATTGCCACGATACCACAGACAGAGCTAGAACCGACCGGTTGGTTAAAAATACTCTGCGTCACGGTTTAGAAAACCGAGAAATAACACTTTTTAACCGACAAATGAACGAGTAGTAGGAGGAATCTCCAGAGCGACTGTTCAGTGAGGCGGAGTAAAGAATCTGACAGTTTCAGTTTGAAGATCAACAGATAGAGTTTTTTCAACCGAGCTCGCGCTCAAGATTCCATGCCTGGCATGGAAGTTAACTCTTTCACCTCCGGAGCAGTTCTAAGGTTGGGACAAACTGCATATGTCATAATATAGCAAGACTTCATGTTGTTTGAATTATAACTGTAAAAAAACTTCAACTGGGCCCTAAAAATAAAACTAATGAATTAAATGTTGTTTCCCTGATTATTACACTCTCCTTACATACATAAACAAATTAGAAACAGTAAGTATTGTTTACATTTTTCACTACAACGGTTTCTTTGCTGACAGTAAAAAATTCCCCCTTCTATCTTTACCTGCTTATCAGGGAACTCTCTTCTTGCTCTAACAGTGAGATAACCGAGTCTCTGGCTGTAACATAGAGAATAAAGTATGGGTCTGGGTGTGTAATGAGAATTATACAATGGCAATAAAAAATCCTGGAACCTGATTGGCTATCTGCCCTATGCAACAGTGAGGTTATCCGAGCACAACTTCACTGTACTGATTTGTTGGATTTGATCTTCCATTGTTAGCATCTTCTCTTGAGAAACAAAGATATATTGCCACACTAAAAATCTACTAAAAATATTTTTAATTTATTTTTTTTGAATTTTGTATAACAACGAGCCATTGTATAATAGCAATAATGCACTCCAGGGTGTGTGTTGTGCTGGGATAACCTCTCTTCTGGGGTGTTGGACGCACTTGGCCTATGGCCTCTTGCCCAACCACCCCAGGCATGAGGTTATCCCAGCACAACCCATACCCTGTCGTGCATTATTGCTTAATTTACACACACCCGGGGGGTTTATGCATAGCATCTAACCCCGAGGGTGGGTGTAAATTCAAGTTTACACACACCTAGACCCATATTTTATATAATTGTTGGTTTTCTCTTTTTCGCCTCAGCAATTATATAAAATAAAAAAGGCTGCTGTGCCGCCGCAGTCAGGTTCCGTCATGGTGGGCGGTCAGCTTTCTCTTATTTAAAACTTTTTTCCCCAGTATTGTGAGGGAGGATCGATCCGGTAGCCATGTGGTACATTTAACTTAATTTTATTTTACTTACTTCCAAGTGTCCGTAGCAGTTTCTCTTCATGTTGGGTTTGTGGTTCGGGAAGGAGACAGCGATCGAGGAGTTCGAGCAGGTGCATGCGGAGAGTGGGGGAACCATGCGTGTGTTTGCCGTTATAAACGCTCCTTTATAAACGCCAAATTACACCACAGTTTCCTTATGGGAAAATGAGGAAGCCATTAATTATAAAGGCCTTTGTTGTCTGTGTGTACAGTGTGTTGGGAGAGAAACATTCTGCCAGTGGAACTGAGCAGAATTTTGAATCCATGTATTCCATGATAAACATTCCATATCTTGAATGTGGAGAACAACAGAGGAAAAAAAAAAAAAACAGGAAGAAGAAAGTAGGCAATAATACAATGACATCATCAATTACATTACTTGCATCAGTGGAATAATTATTTTATCATAAATGCACACAAGTAAATTTATTTTTCTACATATAAACATGCTTTTCCCAATAGTCAAAGAAAAAAAAAAAAGCCAATTTTATAAGCGCAATAAGGCACTCAGGGTGTGTGTAAACCATATTTTACAGCACGGCCAGCAGCTGAAGTCACTCAGTCTTCGGACTCATGCCTTACTAGGCCCCTGGCCGCTCTGTAAAATACAGTTTATACACACCCCTTCGTGCCTTATTGCTTACTCATCAAAGAGCCTAGTGGCCTGCAGAATGTGGGCATCCTGCCAATCCACTCCTGAGACATTTGAGGTGTAGGCCTAAGAGAGGACAGAAGAGCCTGCTGGGCTGGAATACCCATGTCTCAGGTAGGGTCCTGAGGCTCTGGCAACACCCTCGCCCTAGAGGAGGAGAACAAGGCAGAAACTCCCACTACGGACCTTCCTACAAAAGAGGAGACAGTGCAGCAGTAACCCAGGGGGAAGCCCCAAGACAGACAGTGAATGTCTATGACTGGGTGGGCATCACTGAAAAACTTGACTCCAATCTGGTACCTATGCCAGAAACAGGAGACAACTTGGCACAAAACTGTCTCTGAGTCAACACCACTGGTGGCACTGACAACAGAAGTGCCAATTGCTCCGGCACCAAGCTCACCCCCACTTCATAGAATAAGTGGATCTAGTGGGAAGTCTTTCTAGCAGCTACTAGAACATCAGACACTTTTTTGGAAGCCCCAAAACAAGCAATGGCTATGTCTTCAGCAGCCATGCATGCAGATGGAGAGATTTCAGGACCAGATGGACCTGGGTTCCCTGCTCCTGTGACAGCAGACTCTTGCACAGAGGCATAAGCACTGGGGATTCCACCACTAGCTGCTGTAATAAGGGAAACCAGATGCGACAAGGTCATAGGGGAGCAATGAGTATTAGAGCTGCCCCTTCCATTTACAGCTTGAGTAGCACTCTCTGAATTAGAGGGCAGGGAGGGAAGGTATACATAAACTTCCCTTTCCAAGAGAGGGGCAATGTGTCGCACCAGAAAACTCCAGGCCCTGGAGTGAGCAAGCAGAAAAGAGGCAATTTTGCATTGCACGGGTATGCAAAAAGGTCCAACTCTGGATGACCCCATCGTGTCCAACAGGTGTTTCCACTACCGAGATCAGCAGTTCCCACTTATGCATCCTGGACTGGGATCTGCCAAGATATTTTTGAGCACCTGGAACATGTACTGCTGACAGTTCTAGACTACATTCCAGAGCCCAATACTAAACTCGCTTTGCTTCCCTGCATAGGGGACAGGAATGAGTTCCTGCTTGCTTGATGATGTAATGCATCACAGTGATACTGTCCATCTGGACTAGCAGGGCACCTGGGGACAGGTGGTTCTGGAAGGTCTGGAGCCCATACAGGACAGCTCGCGTTTCTAGAACATTTATGTGCCAGGTGCTCTCCACTGGGGTCCATATACCCTGTGTCTGATGGGAGCACAAGTGTGCACCCCAAGCCACCCCCAGAAGCACCTGTTGTGAGAATCTGGACAGGGGAGGGGAATCGGGAAGGGAACCTCCTTTAACAGGTTGCTGGTTTCCATCCACCACTTGAGCACTGGGGCCATGTCTAGAACCATTTGTTCTAGGTCACCTGTGAGCGGATCCTACCAGACTCTTCAGGGTCCACTGGGAAATCCGCATGTGCAGTCCAGCCAATGGTACTCTCACAATGGCCTCTGCCATGAGGCCCAGCAGGCGTAGGAATGCCCTGGCTGAGACATACCAGTTACTGTGCATTAGGCAAGTCAATTTTATTTGTTGGGCGCCCAATCCCAGAGGCTCTGGGCGGCGCCTAACAGAAATTATAGCAAAGCATAGGAAGAAAACAAGATTTATAAATAAAACAATGACAGTTCAAAAATACTAAATACAGCAATTTAAAATAATAGAAAGGCTTTCAGACTATCACAGAAGGGGACTAGATCAGGATGGACTCAGAAATCTGGAAAAGCCAGGACAAAGAGGTGGGCCTTCAGTCTCCGCTTGAACACCTCAACCGAGGGAGACTCCCGGACTGAAGATGGTAACGAGTTCCACAGTGTCGGCCCAGAGACTCTAAATGCACAATCTCCTGAGGTCTTGAGCCGAACCCTGGGAACGTCCAGGAGGCCCCTCGAACAGGAGCGGAGGGAGTGAGCAGAGGTCACTGGTGTCAGGAGCTCTGACAGGTAACCAGGACCCAATCTGTATAGGGCCTTAAAGGTGAGAAAACTCACCTTGAAAAGGACCCTCCACCTGACCGGCAGCCAGTGCAGAGCCCACAGGACCAGGGTCACATGACTGGACCTCAAGAGGCCTGTCAGTAACTGGGCTGCCACGTTCTGCACCAGCTGAATTTTGCGAAGGGTCCCTCCTGTAACCCTGAAGTACAGAGAGTTGTAGTAGTCAAGCCTGGAGGTCACAAAGGCATGCACTAGCATCGGCAGGTCCTGGGACGGAACAAGGGGCTTAATCAGGGCAATGTTCCGCAGATGGTAAAAACTACTACTGACAACAGATGACATCCGATCTGCAAAAGTCGGTCTGTTATCAAGGATCACGCCCAGATTTCACACCCTTGGGGAAGCCACCAATGGAGCAGATCCCAGGAAAAGCCCTGTATCAGTCCCATCACGTCCATGACCAGGCTCGATCACCAGTACCTCCGTCATGGCTGGGTTAAGCCTTTCTGGGAACTGCAAGCAGTATGTTTGGTCTGTGCCATTCAGCACAGGTAGCATCCTCTAATGCTGGATAAATAGGGGGAATAATAATGGAGGGTGAGCAAGGAATCTCCAGAAATTCCATTATACTCTTTTTAGTGGAAGCTTCTTCCACAGCAAAGCCCATTGCAGTCTGCATTTGCTGCATCATGGTTTGAAAGGATTCTCAGGAAGAAATCTCAAGGCATACACCACTGATTCCTCACTGCAGGATGAGAAGGCAGAACTAGAACAAGGTGCCACATATTGTTCTCCCCATAATAATTAAGTCAGGATTATATTCATACTTGTCATCGAGCAGCTCGATGGGGAAAAGGGATGTAGGGGAATTTCCCCGGTGTCCTGGCCAAATTTCCCTCATTCACTAAAAATAGCACCAACAGCTTAATCTGGTTCAAGGTCAGCTGGCATTCATCTGTATCCCCCTCTCCCAGTTCGTGCATGAAAATAGGCAGGATTTGTCTAGTGCACTTACCCAGTCAACAAAAACTAAATAAATAAATAATCCCCCTCTAAGTCCACCTCCAATACCATGAGGTCAGGATTATATTCCACCTCATCTACCTTCCTGTCGACGACAAAAGCTGCTAAACTCACCTGAGATAATGGCAGTGGCTGAGGAAGAGGAAAGTACAGTTACGTAAGAACTTACAGTAACAGCAGATCTTCAAGAGGAGCTTTTGCAGCAGGCAACACTGGTAGAACTAAAGCAGCCAGGAGCCCACGGAAAACTTCTAGCTAGCAGTTTGTCACAGAGGACTACCCCCCCCCCCCCCGCCAACATCAGCATGCTGATGCCTGCCTATCCTGTAAAGGGGTGGTCCCCCCCCAGTCCCCCAGACATACCAAAGTTCTTTCACCAGAGACCCGGAAAAGGAGGCAATTAGGAGAACCGAGGCAGCTCCTCAAGGCCAAGGAAAATCAGAAGAGGTGCAAAGAAGAAGAAATTATCAGGGGGAAGGAGGGAGGGAAAGCAACGCCTGCTGCAAGAGCTCCTCTTGAAGATCTACTGTTATGGTAAGTTCTTACGTAACTGTACTATCTTACTTCGAGGGAGCTCTTGCAGCAGGCAACACTGGTAGGACTGAGTCCCAAGCAGTACCAGAACCGACCAAAAAGTCAGCCAGGAGGAGGCAGAAGGCAACAGTAGAGGGCTCATGAACGAAGGCCCTGAAGGACAGCTAGTCCGAAATTGGCCCTGTGCCTAGAAGCAATGTCCAGACTGTAGTATCGAATGAAAGTATGGACAGAACTCCAAGTGGCAGCTGCACAAATGTCCGCAGCAGATGCATTCTTGAAACAGACGGTACAGGCAGCCATACCTCTGTTGGAGTGGCCTTTCACTGCCCCAGGCAAGGGTTTGTTGTATTTACGGTAACAGTAAACAATGCAATTAGCCAACCATTTTGACAAACACGGTTTCGAAACAGGTGCCCCATCTCTCTTTGGGGCAAACAAAATAAACAACTGGTACATTTTCCTAACAGTCTGAGTATGGGTTGTGCAATATTGAAGCACCCTATGAACATCCAAAGTATGGAGCAAGACCTCCGTGATTAGAATACTCAGAAAAATAAATGGGTAGGTGGCTGGATTGGTTCAATGTAAATTTAGACATCACCTTAGGCAAATACTTACGGTTAGTATGCAAGGACACCCTGTCTTTGTGAAAAACCAAATAAGGCTCTTTATACATCAGAGTCTGAAGCTTGGAAACCCTCCGAGCAGAAGTAACGGCAAATGACAATTACGTACCTACCGTAATTCTTGATCTTCTCTTGTATCTTCACCATTCATTACTTCTGGGTGTATAAGCTGGAAGTGCGCACCTGCTACGGGAGTTTTTTTTTTTTTGTTTGTTTGTTTTTGAGGGAGGAATTGGCGCGAGGGGCGGCCATTAGGCGCCGCAGACTCCTCCTCCATCCCAGTTCTGTAAGCTGGAGAGGCAAAATAAAGGAATAAGAGAAAAAAAGTGAGGCAAGAGAGCCGAGAGATAGACAAAAGAAAGGAAACAAACTGAAAAAGGAATAAGTCGAGAGAGGACAGGAAAGAGGAGAACCCTACCCTAAGGGACTGTAGGACCTCACTCCTAGGGCAGCTCCAAGGGAGGAACAGATAAGGGAGAGGAGGAAAGAAGGAAGAAGAAGAAAGAGGAAGGAGAGAAGTGGAAATTGGGATGAGGGAAGAAAAGTCTGCCACGAGATGAGAGTTAAACTGGCTTTAAGGCCTATCAGCTCGGAACTTGGAGCAAGGATCCCTTCCAACAAAACTGGTCTAGATGGTTCGACCGAACCTTCTGCACAGTTTGGTACAGGAGAAGCAGATTTCCCTACACATCCCGCTATCCTATTTCCCATCACTCGAGTTGAGAGCTCACAGATTGCCAAGGCACATCATCTGTTCTGGGAAGGAGAGCCCCCAACTGGGTAGAGGGAAAAGAAAAAAAAAAAAACACTAGCACATCGACGAGTGTTAGTACGGGGGGGGGAGCCCTAAAAGAGGGCAACCCCTTGGTAAGGTGGACAGAGACAGAGAAGGAAACTCATTCTGACTCCTTGGGGGAAGCAGGGGCCAAGAGAAACCAGACCACCAGTTCAAGAAGGCAATTTTCAAATCAGCTAGAGCAGCCATTAATTAGCCCCGGACTGGCATAAACAAGATTCAGGGACACCAGCGAGGTCTGAGAACTGAAGGAGAGGACTGTCTAAAGAAACGAGCCCTGTTGGCTGGTGACTGAACTAACTTGGCCTGAAGGAAAGGTGCCCAAAGGAACACCTTCAAGGAAAATCAGAAAGAGTTCCCTCAGAAGGCAAAGTCGAAGCTCCACTCACTGTCCTCCCTCTCCAATCCTTTGCTGCTCATTTGAGAGAAGAACGGAAGGTCCCAAGGACCAGGGGATTTAGGCCCCAACGGCCACGAGAGGGGAAGGGGGAGAAGGGTGAGCAAAGTGGGAGAGACAACCAAGAAATGAGGCCCATGAGGGGAAGGTGGGTAGGATTCAGTAATGAAAGGTGAAGATACAAGAGAAGATCAAGAATTATGGTAGGCACATAATTTTCATATCTTCCCTTGTCAATCTTCACCATTTATTACTGCTGGGTGAGTACCAAGCCCCCCAAAGGGGGTCCAGCACAACCCTGAGGGAACAGGACCCTCAGCCTCCTGCTGGTGGGAAACAGGAAGAAGAGACCCTGGCCGTACCAGACTGGAAGCCTAAGGCCGAGGAGAGCTAGGAGGAATCCCCCGAAGACGAGGGGATGGAGGAAGACCCTGCAGAAGCCTCCTAGCCCTGGTGGAAAAAAAGGCAGGTCCCTCGGAAGGCAGAGCAAATCACCCTATGCTGGGCCAGGTGTGACAATCTTTATAGACGAAGCCACGCCATTCGTCTAATGCAGATCGTTGTCCCAGCAAGCCTGGAAGCCACCTCACTGGTGTCATAAGATGCCCTTGCTTGGTGCCTTGCCAGTTCCAGGCCTATGGCAGAGAGGGCAATGGTTGTCGAGATTGCTCTGAATCAGGCATTGATGCTAGCACCTGAGCCAGCATTGACCACAAGTGCCTGTTATAGGCAGCATGCTGTGCCTGATGTGATGCAATGCACAACACTGCACGAGAAGAAGAGAAAACTCTTCGCCCCCACAGGTCGAACTGTAGGGATTCCGAGTTCAGTGGTCGGTCGTGCACCAGGCACCGACACCTGGAAGGAGTCTCTATGAATACCAAGCCCAAGGGCAGAGGTGTGCAAATTCCACTGCCTGACGTCCAAGGCCGACCTAAATTCACTGTCGGGCAGATCCTTTGATCTGCAGACTGCAGGCTGAGGACAAGTGTTTTTTTTTTTTTTGGCTGCACCCTTTTTGTTCTGTTTTTTTCCAATTTTTTTTTTTTTTTTGTTCCCCCGCACACTGCCACTCCAAGGCTCCGCCCTCTGCCACGCGAAGGCTCACCCCAATGAGCTGCTGATTCGCCTGATATATACCATTCCGCCCCTCTGATTTGCTGTGCAGGCTAGCAATGCTGGTAGCGTGTGCTCATTGGCCTAAATCAGCTTGAAGGAGGAGAACCTTTACCAGGACGCGGGAAGGAC
This sequence comes from Neoceratodus forsteri, assembly GCA_016271365.2. Taxonomy (NCBI): domain Eukaryota; kingdom Metazoa; phylum Chordata; order Ceratodontiformes; family Ceratodontidae; genus Neoceratodus; species Neoceratodus forsteri. Next base: position 499,045,166 of record CM028129.1, on the reverse strand, counting down.
CAGCCAGTGGTGCATGCCATTATTGGAGGATGGTCGCCGAGTAGAGAATGAGAATCACCTGCTCGATGCTAGGACCTGACCGACGACATGATCGAAATCTTACTCCGTCTAGTCCAATTAATAAGGCAGCATCCTGCAAGAGAAGGCTAGAAGCAACTTAAGCTGTGTGGCTCACTCATCACTGGGCGGCTGGCTAAGAACTGGAGCAGGAGCAGACAGAGGTGGGTGAAAAAAGTGTTAGAACACTCCCACTCTCGCACACAGTGCTGGCTAAGTGAGTAGATGACAAAGTGGTCAGTTGTGTGGATGCTGGGATGGATAATTGTGTTTTTCCCCAGTCCAAGTGTGCACTACTCCATTTGTTTTTTTTTTGTTTTGTTTTTGTGCCATAGAGAGAGAGAGAGAGGATGAATTTGATAAGACTACCAGTAAAGTAAAACTACTATAGTTCTATTCGGATTGTAGGACGGACAGCCATGGACCTGGTCTGCTCTGTAAGTGCTGATGCTTGTGTGTGCGTGTGTGTGTGTGTGTGCGCGTGTGTGTGTGTGTGTGTGTGTGTGTGTGTGTGTGTGAGAGTCCGTTTTGCAGCTCGCAGGTTAATGTTTCCTCCAGGTTCTGGCATGCATGTCCTCGAGTCAATATATGTGTGTTTCAGTGAGTAAGTAGTGGTATGGCCTGATCAGTTTGTGCAGCTAGCAGCGGCTGACCTGGATCGGGGGAAGGGCGAGGGGCTGCAGCTTCTCTTCATCAAATGTCGGTGTAGTGTCTGTGGCTTGTGTTACAAAATGGGGCATCAAGGTCTGCTCACTCTGGGCTTTGCTTTTTTTTTTTAATCTCGTTCCACTTCTCTGACTGCTGCACTAATTCACTGTTACCCACTGCCCCTGGTCAGACTGGTGTACCTTACCATTTCCAACTGTAGTTCGTAGACAGTGCATGAGAGTCGATGGACTGTATCAGTTCAGTGTGTGAGTGAGAGACTGCTGCTGATCAGCCATTGATCATGATCGTGGGTATGTAATGGTGGGTAATTAGGGCATACTGACATGGCCAACCACACAAAGAATTAGAAGGCTGAGCCAGAGAAGCTGTGGTATTGGGTCAGGTGGTGGCCATGATCGGGCAGACTGATGGGTGATTCTGAAGTTTTTGAGGTGCTGAGGGTGGGACGATGCAGCACGAGAACTGCTTGGTGGTCCGGGGGGGGGGGGCAGAGGATGGAGACCTGGCCCCCACAGCCTGAAAATTAGTTAAATATGTATATCCGAGGTAAAAAAGAAAAATAAAGTCGGATTCGGGAGGGCCTTGTTTGTGAGTATTGTAAGTTTGGGTGGTTTGGGGGGGGCGGACATTGTTGATTAAAGTTGCTGCTCTGGTACCATGGAGTCAATAACTAGTGGTTGAACAGGCTGGCAAAACAGTTCCCTGCTTGCTCGCTTGGTTGGGTGTCGGGTCTCTTATTCTCTATGGTATCTGTAGCAGGTTTTTGTGCTGATGCTCAGCTGGCTTCCTACTGTTACATGCGGAGTATTCCAGGGCTTAAAATTCAAGAAGTGGAGCAGGCAGGGCCAGGCCGGGTGTGGGCTGGCTGGAGAAGTTTTTTGATTAAGTCCAGAGCTGAAGAGCACTGCATGCTCCACTACTGCTGGTACAGTCATCTTGCTTAACTGGCCATATGCTGCCTAATGCTTACTAGTTATGTTCCCTGGCCTAGTGTGCTGCAGCTTGCTGCCTGCCTACATTGCTTGTGCCACTGTCTGCTGCTGGCCTCACCAAACACCATAGGGCACAGACAGAAGTCAAGACAGATGATGATGATGATGATCCCTAATGTGTGCTTAACTCCCTGCACTCTGAAAATGTGCCAGAACAGCTGAAGCACAGTCTGGTCTCCATAGTGTTTATTTAATCCCAACTGTCTTTCCACCCTTTGTTTATTAGTATCCATTTTTACCATAAAACCAGGCCTTTTCATTCAGATGTAAAGCTCAAAGGAGTCCGCTCCATCCAAGGGAGGAAGAACCTGTCCTACTTGTACGTGCACTGGGAATCCTTGCAGATCTAAGAAAACAGATTTGGTAGTGTGCGTGTGGGGGGGATCCTACATTTTAAGAGGAGGAGGAGAATCATTCTACTCAGAAATTGTTGGTTATCTCCTAAGTTCCAGAACCTCAGGTTTCTGAATGTAGAGTTATGTTCGGGAGTGCACATAATTAGTAAACTGTATCTTCAAATAACCTCCTTCCCTTCCTATCATGAGATTCATCACATGAGGTAAGAAAAAAATGACCAGTTTTTACAATTACAGTGGTACTACATGTTGTTTTTACCAGTCCTATCTTTCGAGGTAGGACAAGTACAAGTTTCGTGGGCAAGTAATTTTTAGTCCACCACTTGCCCTGGGGCAAGTATTTAAAAATTTGATTTGCACACGCCTGCCCGAGGGAGGGTTAGGGAGAGAACCTAGAGACTCCAATGGAGCACAATACCTTCTCCTGCAGTCTGCCGGGGCTGGGAAAGGGTCGGCTGGAGACTGCCAGTTGCAGACAGACACTTCCTGGAAGGGAATAGGCCAGGATGGCACCACCATATGCTGGGCACTGAATTCACTGAGGAATTTGCACATTTCCCACTTGGTATTGTCCCATCTGGCAAAAGAAATACGGAGATCCCGAACCATCCTTGAGAGGAAGCACTGATATTCAGTGAAATCAGCATTGGAAGAGAGGTGAATAGTAGGTTTCTCTCCCTCCGAGGAGGGAGTAAAGGAGGAGGGGGAACTCAAATGTCCAGAAGACTCCTGCGGCAGTGGGGACAGGCGAAAGACACGTTCATGTATGTACCTAATGTATGACGGGAAGGCCGCCGCAGTGCCTCTGAACGTCTCCCAGGATAAAGGCCCCGAAGGACCCACGTGGCCTGGGAAAAAGAAGGGTGGCTGCAGAAGAATGGGGGAAGGGCACCTACAAGAAGGTGGCTGACCTCTGCCAGGGCTCTGGAATCCAGGGAACGGTGCCCGAGCTACAGGGATCCCAGAGATCAGACTGGGTCGCATGATGGAACTTTGGGACTGCAAACTCCGGAAGAGCCCAGACGGGAAATCTCCTCTGTGATGCACCAGGGGTTGCATGAGTCCAGAAGGGCAACCCTCAGTGGCGCCACCAGAGGGGACCCTGGAGCCAGAGAAGGGGAGGCGGGGCTCGGCGCTACGGCTTCTCCCTGCATCCTGTGGGGTGGCAGAGGAGTGCCGCCTCCCCTCGCCCCGACCCCTCAGACTCTGAGGACACCCCTCCTCACCCCAGCGAAGGAGTCCCTGATCCAGAGGCCCCCGAGGGAGGCCGCTGAAGACAGGGCTTCCAATCCTCCCGGAAGGGTGCAGCAGAACCAAAGGCTGGCAGCTGCGTGGCCCCCAGAGAGTCCTCCCCAACTGAGCTGTAATCCCAATGGATCCCAGGCCACTCCCGGCCTGGGAATCCTCAGAGGCAGACTGCTGTGGAGATTCAGGAATCGGAGTGCTGGGCCGCCTGACACCGTGTCCCACAGAGATCTCAGATTCCGAGGAATCGGGCAGCCAATCCGGGTCCACATCCGAGTCGACACCCTTCAAAGAGGAGTCGACCAGCAGGACCTCAATACTGGCCAACCTGAGAACACCCTGAGGGATGGTGCCACAAACGGCGCCAGCCGTTCCCACCGCACTGCCCACGACCCCAGAACCCAACGCCAACCCATCCACGGCCCTGGCCGGACCACCAGTGCCAGAACCCAAAACAGAGCCACTGGAGCCGCGCAGATCACTGACGCTGCAAGTGGCGCCGGGAACCGAACCAGCGCCGCCCCAATTACCGGCACTACGAACAGCACCAGGATCCAAAGCGGCACCGCGAGGCAGCGTCGAGAGTCCGCCAGTGCTGGACCTAGCAACCCTGGGCTGCAACACTGGGAGAGCCTGCACCTCAGGAGAGGTGATTGCCGAGGCAGCGTCGACACGACCCTGGGAGGCGCCGCGCCACTCCTCTGATGCCGCAAAAGAAGCCTCCTCCTCGGCAAGACTTGAAGATGAGGAGGCCTCCTCCTCACCAGACCGTATAGATCTGGGAGGGGACCCGGAGGAAGGGTCTAAAGACCTGGCCTGGGAGGCCAGAGAGCAACGTTGTCCTCCGAAAGTCGGCAGAGCCCTGCCAACTTTAAATGCACAGATTTCCAGAACACTGCGATCCATAGAAAAACAGGCGTCACGTCTATCCATATCATGATTAGGTCCCCAGGCACCGTAGGCAAACATAATGCCGGTCAGTCACAGAAAAATGCTGGCCACAGGAGCACCGACACATAGGGGCGCGGCCACCTTTCGATTTATGCTTGGCTCCCAAACCAGACATGATGCGAAATAAAATAAAACACAGCAAAAGATCCCAACACCATTAAACAAATAATTGGAACGAACTTACCGGCGTCGGGATGTAGAACCGGGATGAGTCGTCTTCGAAAAGACGGCGTCAACAAGGTAAGCCTAATGGCGTACTACGAAATGCTAACTCGCTCAACAGGTGCAGCCTCGACGGCGGGAGAAACAGAACTGGGATGGAGGAGGAGTCTGCGGCGCCCCGCACAACACATGGTGCGCCGTCACGTGGGCGTTGGCACCAATCCTCCCTCCAAAAAAAAAAAAAACCTCCGTAGCGGGTACGCCGCTTGGCTTACACCCAGCAGTAAAGAATGGTGAAGACTTACAAGGAAGATCTAAAAATAACACTTTCCGTGACAGAAAGCGCAACTCATGGCCAGCTGAAAAGGAGACAGAGTGAACTTTTCCAACATGAAAAGAAGATCCCATGGAGGGAAGGGATCCCAAGTGGGAGACTTCAAATGCAGGATACCCCGCAAGAATGTGCGGGATACCTCCAGCTGGGCAACAGCTTTGTCCTCAATAGGTGCATGGTACCCAAAGATAGCAGAAAGGTGCACCTTAAAGAGAGGAGTACCTTAGGCCTCAGTGCAAAAGGGAGAGGAGGTACTCCAAAAATCAGATTCACAGGGTAGGTGAAGGTATCCAGGTGGTGAGCAGTGGCCCATAGGGAGAAGCGCTTCCACTTCATGGCAAAGGTGGCTCTAGTGGAAGGTTTTCTAGCAGCCACCAGGGCATCAGTGACCCTGGAAGAAACCCCATGGCAGGCGATAATCAATCTGCAGGATGCCACGCATGTAGATGTAGAGACTTGAGGTCAGGATGGACCAGGGTGCCCTGTTCCTGGGACAGCAAGCTGGTGCACAGGGGAAAGGGTACTGGAGGTTCCACTGCCAGCTTCTGCAGCAGAGGGAACAAAATCTGTCACAGCCAGTAGGGAACTATGAGAATCATCTCTGCTCCCTGACTGAAACTTGAGAAGAACCCTCTGCAGGAGGGGGAAGGCATACAGGAACCTCCCCTACCAGGAGAGGGACAACGAGTCTCGCCAGAAAACTCCAGGCCCTGGATTGAGAGAGCAGAAAAGTGGCAGTTTTATGTAGAGTGGGGACATAAAAATGTCCAACTCTGGATGGCCCCACCTGTCAGAGATCTTCGACCACCGAAGAACAGGATTTCCCACTTGTGAGCCCTCGGCCTGGACCAACTTAGACTGTCTGCCAGTGCATTTTAGTTGCCTGGAATATGGACGGCTGGGAGTTCCAGGTTGTGCTTGATGGCCAAGTACCAGACTCTCACTGCTTCTTGACAAAGGGGGTATGAATGAGTGCCCCCGTTTGTTGATGTAGTATACTACTGACATGTTGTCCATCTACACCAGCAGCGGGCCATGAAGAATGTGGGTCTGGAAGGCCTGCAGAGCATAAAGAACTGCCTGCATCTCCAGTACATTAATGTGGAGATGCTGCTCTGCCTTGGACCAGGTCCCCTCGATCTGACAGTGAAGTGAGCACCCTATCCCAGACCCGAGGTATCCGTAATGAGGATCTGCTAAGGGGATACTACTCAGAAGGGAACCCCTTGCAGGAGATTGGCAGGGTAATGCCACCACTCCAATGTGCCGAGGCAGTGAGAAAAGAAAGCCAGTTGGATGCTGGGGTGCACAGGGAGAGGTATCACCAGCAGAAGAAAAGAGGTCATAATGCCACTGTACAAGTGACTGGTTTGACCTCATTTGGAATACTGCATCTAGTTCTGGAGGCTGCATCTCTGGAAGGACATAGGGTGGAGGCGGTTCAAAGAAGGGCAACAAAAATGGTGCAGGGTATGCACCAAAGGTCATACGAGGAAAGATGGGAGGAACTCAAATATGTATACCCTGGAGGACAGGAGGGAGAGGGGAGACATGATAGAGACCTTTAAGTACCTCAAGGGGATTAATAAGGTACAGGAGGACAGCATATTTCAGAAGAGAAGATGCTCTAAAACAACAAGAGGGCATGTCTTGAAACTGGAAGGGGGAAGACTAAGAGGCAATGTGAGAAAGTACTTTTTCATGGAAAGGGTGGTGGATGCTTGGAATTGCCTGCTCCAGGAGGTGGTGGAAGCAAGCACAGTGGGGGGATTTAAACATGCATGGGATAGGCATAAGGGAACCGGGGGTGGGGGGGAGGCTACAGCCAATAACCAAGTAGGGTCAGCGGCAGCTTATTAAAGGTAGGGTATACATCTTGCACAGCTCCCACCCCCCTAGTTTAACTGAGCTACAGCAGACTACCTTGAAGGAGCCTATTTCCACCTTAGAGGTCCGTAAGGTGATAGAACAACTTCCAAAGGATAAGGCCCCTGGTCCCAATGGTTTTAATAATAGTTTTTACTTTGCTTGTATTGATATTTTAGCCCCTTCCTTAGCCCGTTTAATTTTTTACTTTCATCTGGGCTCCCGGATCTTTCGTTCTTGCAGGCCTGGATTACTTTAATCCATAAACCAGGTAAGCCTGAGCTCCTGCCTGGAAGTTATCATCCCACTTCGTTGTTAAACTCTGACCTTAAGATCCTGGTTAAGGTATTAGCAAATAGGCTCCTTCAGGTATTGAGTGATCTCGTCAGCCCTGCCTAAGCAGGCTTTGTAGCAGGCCATCTGTTTAGTGACCATCTACGCAAGGTGTTGCATTTGATTTCCGCATCTAGGGAGGGCAGGACCCCCTCGGCCTTGGTCTCCCTAGATGTGGAAAAGCATCTGACAGGGTTTCTTGGCCTTTCTTATTTGCAACCCTACAACAGTTCAGATTCCCTACAGAGTTTTGTGACTGACTGAAGGTATTGTACTATTATCCATCTGCTAGGATCAGGTGTAACAGGATTCTGCCCCTATTTCTTTATTACAGGGTACGAGGTAAGGCTGCCCTCTCCCCCTTTCTGTTCAATCTTTATTTGGAGCCCCTTCTTCATTACATTCAGCAGAATTCACGCATTCAAGGGATCCAGGTGGGGGGCTTGAGTTATAAGATTCCTGCCTAAGCGAACAACCTTCTTTTACATGTTGAGGAGCCTCAGACTTCGATTCCTGCAGCTCTAGAGGAAGTACAGAATTCTTCCCAGGTGTCGGGTTATAGATGGAATGTGAACAAAACTAAAGTACTACCCTTAAACCCACTGGTTCTTAAACACTGGATTGATGATCTCGGTCTTTCTTGGGAACTGAAGGAGCTCACTTACTTGAGGGTCCAGGTGACCCATTCCTTGACTGATTTAGTCCAGCGCAATCTCTCACCCCTTCTTCAGGTGGTCAAGGCAGATCTTCAACGATGGATGGCACTCCCTCTCTCCCTTTGGAGGAAAGTGAGTGCCATTAAAATGAACACTCTGCTGCGTGTGTTGTATCTGCTAGGTATGCCTGGGCCCTTTCTTCCTAAAGCCTGGTTTATCCGCCTCTATAGCTTAATATCAGATTTTCTGTGGAAAAAGGGAGTTCCCCACCGGACTTACTTCAAGCTAACAATTCCGAAAGAATCTGGCAGACTCCGCTTATCCAATTTTTTTTGTATTATTGTGCTGTACACTGTAGTAAGGTGTTTCAGTTGGGGTCGTTCCCAGACCCCTCAAATGGCACAGAGTTACTTTCCTCTCTGGCTGTCTGTTGAGAGGCAAATCTGCAGATCATATGGTCTGTCCCTTCGTGGTCTTCTCTATGTGAAACTGGCAGATTTACCTAAGCCCCTTCGCTCGAACCCTCTTAATGTGGTCTCTTAAAACCCTCTGACAGATTTGCATTTATTTGGAGTCGGACTGAACTAAAGACTTATCTCAACCGCTGATTGCCAACTCGAAGGTTCAAATTGATAACCATCCCATTCCTTTTAATTTTTGCCAGCCCTAAATGATGCCTCCATTGTTTCTGTGACTGCGGATGGTAATTTTGTCCAGGCCTATGTACTCTAGGATCATTTGGCCCTCCCCTCATTTCCCCCTTTTAAATATCTACAACTCCGCAAAGCTGTTACATCTTTTTTAGGCCTCTCTCCTTGGACCGAACAGTCCAATTCTGTCTTACAGGAGTTTCTTGCCATTGTGGAACAGCCCCACCACATCTCCCAGTTTTACTGTCAGCTACAAAAATTGGATCACATGAGCCGGGGGTGGGGTGGGTATGTTATTATTGGCAGCAGGGGCTAGGTCTTGACTTGGAGGTGACAATCTGGCAGTCCATCTGGAGAAGTATTTATAAATACATCAAGAAAGACCGCTATAGGTTTTCACAATATCGTATTTTGCATAATTTTTATTTTACCCCCCTTAGATTGTTTAGAATGGGTCGAACTGGATTTTCAACCTGCTTCCGCTGTGGCCTAGCTGAGGGGATTTTGAAGCACATTTTGTGGGACTGCTCCAAGCCTATCCCCTTTTAGCGAGCCATTCGGCATTCTTTGGATCCTTTTTGGGCCTTGATTCCTTCTTCATCTTGCAGGTATGTCTGGTGGGATACTACCAGGCTGAGCTTTTTGGCCCTCATAGGGCCTATATGTCACTGATTTCAGTTACGGCCAAAATATGTATCATACAGCACTGGCTGGATGATTCTATACTTTCACTCAGGGAGTGGTATAATGAGTTCATGTTGGCCTTAGAGACGGAGAAAAATATTGCTCGCTGGCAGAATAGATATGATGAGTTTATGTCGTGCTGGGCACCTCTTTTGGCCCTGCTTCCTGTATCAGCGGGTCTTTAAGTTGGAGTGGGTTGGACCAGTTAAATGCTGTTTTTGGTATACTTCCTGGTATTTTTCTCTTGCTGAATACATTTATTTATTTAAAAATTTTACCAGGAGGGCACACTGAGCAGAGTACTGCTCGATTCCAGGTGCGTCCTGGGGAAGGGGCAACAAAAGAGAAAGACGTACAATACAATTTCAATATTTCAACAACAAATACAGAGGTGTGTACAAACGTACCTGAGCAAAATACGATTACTACAGTAATTTATAGCAGCTCTTGAGAATACGACATTTATGGAAGACAAAGCAAGCAACAGGATCAGTGTCAAAATTTCAATAATCTGTACCGAGGGCGCGGGTAAATGAACTGTTACTGGCACTCCTAGCAGCATGTACATGGAGTGGTGAAGTGCTCATTTATGAGGAAGCTGAGGTGTTGCGATGGTGCGTTAGCAGAGTGCTTGAAGGAAGGGAGTTCCATAATTTGGGCATGCGGTGTCTGGAAGCTAATTGGCCAGTCGATGAAGAAATATGTGATACCGACAGGAGATGGGCGTCAGCATTCCTCAGGGAATGAGCAGGAGGCGTATGAGTCGCGAGCACAGCCTTGAGATACGGGGGCAAGGTCTGGGACCAGTACTTTGCCGTGACCTTGCCGCAGTGTGCCTGTCATCAGTCATGGAGTGAGGGCAGATTTAGAGACCCATAGAGGTTGCAGTACTGTGAAGAGGGCGAGCTGTTAAGGGCAAATCTGCAGAAAGAGTGGAAGTGGGGATCCAGTCTGGCTAGGGTGGATTTGGGAGCAGCACTATAAACTACATTCCCGCAGCTGAAGATTGGAAGAATCATTTTTTGTATGAGAGCACTGTGAGCTGGCAGGTGGATGCAACCACGATTTCAGCAGAGAGCACCCAATTTGGGGTGTAGTTTTTTGTGGATGGCATCAACATGAAAAGAAAAGTCGAGATTCTGGTCCAGCCAGACCCCGAGATATCTAAAGGAGAGGCAAGCCTCTAGAGTAGTCCTGTCCAGGGTGTGGAAGGAGGGGGTGGTTGTGAACTAAAAGAATCTCTGCTTCATGGCATTGAGGAATAGATGGTTTGCACGAAACCAGAGCTGGACTTCACTGAAATCCTGCTGCAACCTGGTCGCTACATCAGCGGTTGAAGGGCCAGAAGCATACAGGACCGTGTCGTCTGCATACATGTGTATGAATATGTGGGGGCAGGCAGTGGGCAGGTCATTTAGGAAGATGGAGAATAGGAGCGGGCCGAGGACCGAACCTTGTGGGACTCCGGTGGTAACTGGGAGAGAGGGAGAGGTGGAACCACCGATTTTAACGGATTGAGATCGGTCTACCAGGCAGGAGTGGAACCAACTGGTGGCCTTTATAGACAGCCCGGCAAGTGAGAGTTCATCTAGCAGGAGAGCATGAGAAACCATTAATGCCGGACGTATTATGTCCTATAGTATATGGTTGTTGTGCTCTGGGTGTGGGGGGACTGGGGGTGGGTTGGATTGTTTGGGTGTTGCTTGTTGTTTTTTGTTGATTTCTGCTGTATTGTATTTCTTATTGTATTATTTATGACTTTGGCCTTGTTTGTGATCATTATTCTTTTGCATATTTTTCTGGTTCCATACTAAAGTATGTTAAATTGTGAAAAAACAAACAAAAGGTAGGGTATACGGACAGACTAGATGGGCCTGGTGGTCCTTATCTGCCGGCAATTTTCTATATTTCTACGTTTCTAAGGTCCTCCTCACCAGGTTGGAGACCATCACTGTCTGATCCAGGCTGTCGGTGTGTTGGTCCAATCAGACCCGAAGGGTCTATTGGGGAACCTTCATATGCAGACAGGACAGGGGAACTGTGGCTATAGCTGCTGCCATGTGCCCCAACAGGTGGAGGAATGCTCTAGCTGGGATCTGTCGACTGGAAACTAAATGAGCTTGCTCTATCAAGCATTCTGCTCTGTCCACCAGCAGAAAAGCTCTGCCCTGGGAAGAGTCCAGGACCGCTCTAATATACTGGAGGCGCTGGCACTGAAAGAGACAAGACTTTGGCAGACTGACCGTGATCCCCAAGGCCTGTAAAAGCCAGAAGGTGCATTCCAGGGTCTGCAGCAGAAGGGCCCTGGATGGGGCTGTCAGCAGCCAGTCATCCAGATAAGGGAACACATAAAAGCCCTGTCTCCTCAGAGTCACAGCTACCACTGCCAAGCACTTGGTAAAAACCTGTTGTGCCAAGGAAAGGCCAAAAGAGAGGGCCCAGAACTGAAAGTGGTCCTCCTGGAAGCAGAAACGGAGGAAGCAGCAGTGGGCTGGGAAAACCTGGATATGAAGATAGGCATCCTGCATGTCCAGGGAGCACAGCCAGTCCCCCTGGTGAAGAAGAGGTAGCAATCCCAGGACAGTGACCATCTTAAAGTGCTTGTACTCTGTGTACAAGTTTATGTGACTTAGGTCCAGAATCAGCCTCAGATCCCGTTTTCTTGCAGACTAGGAAGAAGGAGTAGAATCCCTTCCTCTTTGAGCAGGAGGGATGGGCTCTATGGCTTTTTGCACAGAAGAGCCTGAATCTCTTCCAGGATGAGGAAGATGTAGAGTAGTGGGAGAGCAAAGGAGGGTTTTCCGGGGTCCAGAAATTTGGTGTGACCGCGCTCAATAAGCTGTTGCACCCATTGATCTGAGGTCACCGCTTGCCACACGCTGAGGTAAAAGGAGAACCAACCCCCAACGGCCTCCCCCAAAGTCTCTGCTGGAGGAGGGGAGAGATCAGGCAAGGAGTCAGGCAGTGGACCCTGGTGTGGACAGAGCAGCTGAGAGGGTTATTGGGGCCCTAGGAGCAGCCGCTCCAGCTGGTGGTATGCAGGCCTTGTGCTTGAAGAGGCCCTTCGCCTGCTGGCCCTTTGCAGGCTGGTGAGAGGACCAACAAAAGGACTGATGCTGGGAAGTCCTAGGCTAAGATCGGTAGAGGGAATGCATCGATCTAAGGGCGCTGCCCGACTCTGGGAGGCGGAAGATAATGTCCTGAGCATCTCCCCCAAACAGGACAGAACCTGTGAAGGGGGCATCCAAAATGCTGCCTTGAACATCAGGCGCAAAGCCAGACATCCTCAGCCACAAAAGCGCACCGGCGCATGATAAAGGTGATCCACCTTCTTAGGCAAAGCCAGGGTGGAAGGGTGGTTCCACGCCACCTCAGTGACGTCCTTGTAAAAGTCAATTTAAGGAGCTACTACCAAAAAGAGGGGTCTCCTTTTTGCTGAGATATATGGCCAGGCATTCTGGGTCAAGCTCTTCTGTTTCCCATCCCACGAGGGATTGGATATGACACATAACGTCAAGGAAGCAGGGGTCATTATGAGGGGATTTGGGGGCCTCCTTTGCCTGGTACTGCTGCTCAGAGTAGCCCTCCGGAGACTTCTGATGACTCTGAAGATGAAGAAGAGGAGTTGTCTCCTGGCTGATCACTGTCAGAGACTGAAGTCTGAGGCACTGGACATCCACACGCTGGCCGGAGTCCCTGCCAGTGTGTCCCCCAGAAGGCCCTGTGGTACAAGGGTCACTAGGTCCTGCCCGATCTGTGTCCTGGGAAGGGGGGGTTCCAGGGAGAATGAGTGGGAGAAGATCTTCTAGGTGTGTCCTTATTTTGCACGAAAGACCACCAGGCATCAAACAGTGTGTTATAGTTCACCAGCGGGGGTGGGTTATAAGGAGGATAAAGATACCGAGGTGGAGGGTAAGGATACATCGGTGGAGGAGCCCAAGAGGATTCCCTGGCGTAGGTCCACCTGGTGCCAACTGTGGGTCCTGAGGAGGCCCAGCCAGCATTGGCTGTGATGCAGGATGAGGCTGAGGCGACGAAGGCTGAGAAGTCATCAGTTGAGGAATTGGCAGGGCTGGCACCAGCCTAAGGCGCGATGGCTGGCATCCATCTGGAGAAGGAAGCAACACTGGCCCTGAGGCAAGAGTGCTGCTTGCAGGGAATAAGTCCCCTGAAGCGAAAGAAGAGGCGCTGCCTGCATGGATGAGGAGGCGAGTGTTTGCTCTGGGCAATGCCTAGAAGAACTGGCACCAGAGTCAGGGACTGAAGGCAACGTCTTGGTTGGGGGGGGGGGAGTTGACAGGTGAAAACTCGCCACCAGAGATGCCAATCTCAACTGAGCCACCTGGCTGAGGACCCACGGGAGCTAAGGACCTGAGCATCAGGGTCTGGGAAGCATGGGACGAAGTCTGCTGTCCCAAAGAGCCACCACCCAAAATGGAGATGAGGTTGGGCGGCTGCACCATCGGCAGCCCAGAGGAAGTGAGGGTTGACAAGGAAGGAAGGGCCAACCCCCGCAGGAGGAAGACCCTTCGGCAGTGGCTAGTCTGTGCGGCAACCGCGAGCGAGAGGCTAACCGAGGACGGTCCCGGTGCTTGTTGCTCCCACTTGACTTCTCCTTCTGGAAAGAGAAGGATGCCCTGGAAGACTGAGCCAGGGAAGTAGAAGAATGTTTAGCCTGAAGCTCCTTCTCCATCGCAGCCAACTTCTGCTTTAGTAGTTAGCTTTCTCACGGTCTTCAAGCGGCGTCTCCGTGTGGCCTGGTTGAGGTCCTGGCAGTTCTGGCAGGCCTCAGTGTCGTGGTTGGGGCCTAAGCAGAACAGGCAGGAAGAGTGACCGTCTTTGGCGGGTATCTGCTTGCCACAGGTACACTTCGTCGGCTGGTCGGAAGACGGGCCTAGAGAAGAAGACAAACCTGGTGGAAAAAAACACAGAAAATTCAATGTTAAATGCACAGAAAAGAAAAATAAAGTGTGGGTAAAATGCACGAAAATGGCGGTCGATTGAAGCAGGCATCCATGAAGATCTGACGTGCGTGGATCAACAACAGGAAAGAACTGACGTAGGTCTGGGTAACCACCCCTTTAGAGGATAAGCAGACATCAGAGGGCTGACATGGGCCGGGACCATCCCCCATGATAGACTGCTAGCTAGAAGTTTTCAGTGTGGTCCTGGTGCCTGGCGGCTTCAGTCCTACGTAGTCTGGGCAACAAGCGCCCTGAGCTGATGGCCTTAATGGAAGAAGGATGCCTGGATATCGTAGCAGTCACAGAAACATGGTACACAGAGAACCATGACTGGGATGTTAACATACCAGGGTACATAACCTACAGGAGAGACAGGCAGGGGAGAAGAGGGGAGGAGTAGCTCTCTTGTAAAGGAAGGGATAAAAGCAACTGAACAAAAGAGTAAACAGGAGGAGAGGAGGCACTGTGAGTCACCTTGAGACTGAAAAGGGCACCACAATCCGCACAGGGTTGTGTAACAGACCCCCATGTCAGGGAAGGAATGGACAAGGATATGATAGAAGGCATTCTTAGAATGACAGAGAAAGGGAGATACTGTTGATGGAGACCTGAATATGCCAGATGTTAACTGGAGCACATTTGCTGCAGCCACATCCAAGAGCAGGGCCATTCTTGATGCCCTACAGGTGGCAGGCATTAGACAGCTAGTTTGGAACCCACTGTGAGGGAGCAATCTTAGACCTCGTACAACGGGGCAGAGAGGATCTCAGATCTAGAAGTGGGTTGCCATCTGGGGACAAGTGACCATCAAACAGTGTGGTTCACGTTAAACTCAGCTACAGAGTCAAGCCATACAAAAGTGAGGGTACTGGACTTTAGGAGGGCTGACTTTGGCAAGATGGGAGAGTGCCTCAGAAAAGCACTAGCAAACAGGCTAGAAGGAGGTGTGGAGCAACAATGGGGAATTATCAAAACTGCCATCACAGAGGCAACAAGCCTTTGTGTGAAGCAAAACAACAAAGCAAAACGAAAGAAAAAGCCACTATGGTTCTCAAAAGAGGTGGCTGTGAAAGTCAGGAAGAAAAAGAGCATTCCGGAAGTATAAGGAAACACATAAGGAGCAGGACAGAGAGCTGTACCAGTTAAGGCAGAAGGAAGCAGGGAGGGAAGTCAGAATAGCAAAGGCCCAAACTGAGGAAAAGATAGCCAACTCAGTTAAGAAGGCGGATAAAACCTTTTACAGGTACATCAGCGAGCGTAGAAACACAAAGGGAGGGATAGTGAGGCTGAATAGAATGAACGGTGGGTGGGCAGAGGGGGACAGTGAAAAAGCAGGAAAACTGAACGAATATTTCTGCTCAGTAGTCACAAAAGAGGAGGGGGAAGTGCCTAATCAAATTAACAGAAGCACTCTTGATAGGGGAGTCGATCCCAGTCCTTTCACAGAAGAAAGGATTCTGCAAGAACTCCTAAAACTGAAGGTGGACAAAGCAATGGGTCCTGATGGAATTCACCCAGAATTCTAAAAGAATTAAGGGAGGAACTAGTGAAACCACTGGCTACTTTTTAATAAATCATGGGAGGATGGTGTGGTACCCGAGGACTGGAGGAAGGCGGATGCGATTCCCTTCACAAAAGTGGGACCAAGACAGAGGCAGGAAACTACAGACCTGTCAGTCTGACATCTGTGGTAGGAAGTGATGGAGTCACTTCTGAAGGAAAGAATAGTTGAGTACCTAGAGGTCAGTGGAGCACAGGACCCAAGGCAGCATGGGTTCACAGCGGAAGGTCATGTCAGACTAATCTAATAGATTTCTTTGACTGGGTGACCAAAGTAGTAGACCAGGGAGGGGCTGTGACATGGCCTACCTAGACTTTAGCAAGGCATTTGACAAGTCCCACACAAAGATTAATAGTCAAATTAACCAGCCTGGGAGTGGGACCCAGGGTGGTAGCCTGGGTAAAACATTGGCTGGACAACAGGACACAGAAGGTAATTGTAAATGGAGTCCACTCTGAAGAAAGGGGGTTACTAGTGGGCTACCGCAGGGTTCAGTATTGGGTCCAGTCCTTTTTAATGTCTTCATCAGTGACATTGCAGAGGGACTGGAAGGAAAAGTATGCCTTTTTGCAGATGACACAAAGATCTGCAACAGGGTTGATACACAAGGAGGTGGAAAGGATGAAAAGGGACTTGGCAAGGTTGGAGGAATGGTCAGAAGTATGGCAGCTAGGATTCAATGCAAAGAAGTGCAAAATAATGCACCTGGGAAACAAGAACCCAGGGGAAGAATACACAATGGGTGGGTAGGTAGTAACAACAACAAAAAAGGAAAGGGACCTGGGGGTAATCATATCAGATGACCTTAAGGTTAGCAAGCAATGTGAGAAGGCAGTAGGGAGGGCTGGGGGTATACTGGGATGTATAGGGAGAGGCATCATCAGCAGAAAACAGGAAGTTGTTATCCCTCTGTACAGACAGTTGGTGAGACCCCATCTGGAGTACTGTGTCCAGTTCTGGAGACCCCATCTCCACAAGGACATAGACAGGATAGAGGTAGTCCAGAGGAGGGCAACTAAAATGGTGCAGGGTCTGCAAGAGAAGCCGTATGAGGAGAGACTAAAGGAGCTTAATAAGTATACCCTTGAGGAAAGAAGGAGGGGGGCATGATAGAAACTTTTAAGTACCTCAGTGGAATCAACAAAGTCCAAGAGGGTAGCATCTTTCAGAAAAAGAGACGTGCAAGAACAAGGGGACACAATTTAAAGATAGTAGGGGGGCGGTTCAGGGGCAATGTGAGGAAGTATTATTTCACAGAGAGGGTAGTGGATTCATGGAACAGCCTTCCTGAGGAGGTTGTGGGGTCTAAAACTGTGGGAGAATTAAAGAATGCATGGGACAGACATAAGGCAATTCTTGTGGGGGATAGGAAGAAATAGGCTGTTGGTTAACTAGGATCTGCGGCCTATCCTGTAGGTAGGGAAATGGGCAGACTAGATGGGCCTAGCGGTCCTTTTCTGCAGTCAAAGTCTATGTTTCTACCTGTTTTGCCTGCTGCAAGAGCCTCCTCGAAGTAAGATCTTGCTGTATGCTGGAACTAGTCGTCTATGGGAGCCAGGTGTTTGTTGGCTCTGTCGCCGGAATAACAGCCTGAATAGATAGTCCAAGCAAAATGCGTCTCATCTCTGGAAACAACACCAACACAGCCTGAGAGTCAATTCCGCTCTGGTCAGGGGCCGTGACTTGACTACTTGTATTAATGACAGGCCTTGGCCAAATGACAACAGTATTGTACCATTCATAGTAGGTATACAGCACCTAAGCCAGACACCAACCTTAGTGTCTCAATGAAAGTTTGGGTTGGGGGGGTTATCATCAACACCACCAGAGTGTGTGATGATGCTGAAGAATTAGCTCGTCTCAACATCAACCAGCATCTTGCCAAGGAAGTAGACTTCTCTTTGTCTCTATGCTTATGGCCAGAATATGAGGAGGGCCATGACAAAGTACAGTTACGTAAGCAGCTGTTCTTGGCAATTCTTTTTCTAGCAGTACCAGCGTGGGAACGCCCCCACCGACGTTGGCTCCACCCCTGACGTCACCCTACATAAAGGGGGAGTTCCACACATGCTTCAGTTCTTGCACGCCCATCAAAAGGTAAGCGGACTCGCATGAGGCGACAGAAATAGGAGTGCATACATTCTCCCCATAACAGAAAGGAAATGGCCATCATAGTTGATGTCTGATCCCAGAAGAAAAGGAAGGAGGGAAAACATACCTGCTGCAGGAGCTGCTCTCGAGAATATACTGTTAAGGTAAGTTCTTACACAACTGTACTATCTTACTTCAAGAGGAAGCTCTTGCAGCAGGTAACACATATAGGACTGATTCACAAGAAGTATAAACTGAAGACAACCCTCAGGAGGGGGAGAAGGAAAGACAGGCAAAAGGGAGCAGGAGGGATCCCTCACAAGACCAAGCCCTGCATGACTGCAAGGCCAAACCCTGCTCTGCATCTGGAAACGATGTCCAGGCTATAATGCCTGACGAAAGTGTGAACAGAGTGCCAAGTGGTGGCAGCACAAATGTCAGCCGCCGAGACCCTTTTTTAAAGCTGCAAAGGAGGTGGCGACTGCCCTGGTAGAATGTGCCTTGATTGACCCATGAGCAGACTTGTTATGCCTTTCATAGCAAAAGGAAATGCAGTTGACCAGCCAGCGTGAAAGAGTCTGCTTGGTAATCGGGCAACCTAAGGACCTCTGCATGAAGGAAACGAACAGCTGAGCTGATTTCCTGTCCCTCCTGGTTCTGGCCAGGTAGCAACGAAGTGCCCTGTGAACATCCAAAGAATGAAGCAATGCTTCCTCTTTATTAGAATACTCCGGGTAATACACCGGGAGCTGAACACAGCCTGATTGAGAGTGAGCTCCGAGACTACTTTCGGTAGAAACTTCGGATTGGTGCAAAGATCAACCCTATCCTTGTGAAAAATCAGATACGGTTCTTTACACATAAGAGCATGACGCGCTGAAATACACCTTGCCGAAGTAATAGCTACCAAAAGCAGGGTTTTCCAGGATAGAAAACAAAGCTCAGCCTCCACTGCTGGTTCAAATAAAAAGGTGTGGGGGGGGGGGTCAGCTTTTCCAGAACAAAAAGCAGATCCCAAGGAGGGACAGGATCCCGGATCGGGGGTCTGATATGCAGAATACCGCAAAGAAACGCCTTAGAAACCTCCATCAGAGTCACCATCTTTCCCTGGCATGCAGGTGAAGAGAGTGCAGATTCAGATGGACTAGGGACCCACTGTCCTGAGACAGGAGCTGAGACAAGATTGGAAGAGGAAGGAGAGACTCTGCCGCTAAACGCTGAAGCAATGGAAACCAAATCTGATGAGGACATAGCGGGGCTATCAAAATGAGGGTGGACTACTTTGAGAAGCACCTTCTGCAGCAGACGGAAAGGAGGGAAGGCATAAAGGAATCTTCCCTTCCAGGAGAGTGACGATGCTTCTTGCCAAAAAGCTCCCAGTTCTAGCCCTAGCAAGCAGAAAATGGCAGTTTTGCATTGGATGGAGACACAAAGAGGTCTAGCTCTGGGGTCCCCATCTGCACAAGAGTTGATCTGCAACTTTTTGACGTAGCTCCCATTCATGAGCCTATGGCCTGGTTCGGCTGAGAGCGTCAGCCAGCATGTTCTGTGACCCGGGAACATGAACTGCTGTCAATGTGAGCTGATGCTCCAGTGCCCAGTCCCACACTCTAATAGCTTCCTGGCAGAGGGGGTATGAGTGTGTGCCACCCTGCTTGTTGATACAGAACATCACGGATGTGTTGTCTGTCTGAATCAACAGGTGGCCGGGCATCAGGACTGAGGCTATGGCCTGGAGAGCATACAAGACCGCCCTCAATTCCAGGATACTGATGTGCAGATCTTCCTCTACTGGTGATCAGGAACCCTGCGTATGATGAGTCCCCAAATGAGCGCCCCATCCCAAGGACGAAGTGTCCGTGGTCAGAGTCTGGGACGGGGCTCCCACATGAAAGGGAAGCCCTGCAAGAAGGTTTTGTGACAACATCCACCAGAGTAACTCCCGTCGGACTGGCTCCATGATCCTTATCAAGGCGTCCAATTCGTCCTGTGTCTGATCCCACTAGACTCTTAAAGACCACAGGATGGTCCGCATGCACAGTTGTGCTAGAGAGACTGAAACAATGGCAGCTGCCATGTGTCCCAGCAGCCTGAGAAAGAGTCTTGATGGGACCCTTAAAGCTATAGAGACCTGAGACACCAAGACTTGGATGCGGGCCACTGTGTCAGAGGGAAGAAAAACCTTCCCAAGAGTGGTATCCAGAAGAGCCCCAATGAACTGAAGCTTCCGCGATGGGAGAAGATGAGACTTGTCCCAGTTGACAGTGATTCCCAGCCGCTGAAACAGCGAAAAGGTGTCCCTGATGGTGTCCAACAGGCGGGGCCTGGAGAGAGCCAGGAGGAGCCAGTCGTCCAGGTAAGGGAACACGAAATAGCCCATCCTCTGAAGCACCACGGCGACCACCGCCAGACACTTGGTGAATACCCTGGGGGCTGACGAGAGACCGAAGGGAAGGACTTTGAACTGACAGCACCTTCCCATGAACCTGAACTTCAGGGATCTTCTATGAGACTTGACAACTGGAATATGCAGATACGTGTCCTGCATATCGATGGATGCCAGCCAGTCTCCTGCCGAAATAAGTGGCAGGAGAGTGGGAAGGGAGACCATCTGAAACCTTGGTAAGTGACCCATATGTTTAGTTCGCTGAGGTCCAGAATGGGTCTGAGATCCCCTGACTTCTTCGGAACCAGGAAGAAAAAATTACTCACCTTAGTAATTGTGTTTCTTCTAATGGAGTCTTGCTCTATTCTGACAGTATGCAGTTAGCCCCAGCACTTGAACTGCTCTGGAGATGAAAGAGTCAACTCTATGCCAAGAGCATAGAACGTTGAGCTCGTGCTCGGTTCAAACCTCTGTCTGCTGCACTTTCAAGTGTAACTGTCAGATTCTTATGAGCCAAGACTAACTAAGTACACCTATAATGTGGAAATTGTAAAAAAAAAAAACACTAGCCATAAGGGCAACCAAAAGTTTTGGAATCCCAAAGACTCAAGTCGACAACCCCAAAACAAAAAACTCAGGTAGTGAACTTAACATAAGTTTATAAATAACAAACAATAGAGCCACTATGCACAGCTCCCCCCAAAGGAGAGGGAGCCAATGCATCTCTGGGGTGCAGCACTGCACCTGCCAGCCCACTTCCCAAACAACAGGTTCTGAGAGGGGAGGCCAGAATACAGCAAGACTCCATTAGAAGAAACACAATTACTAAGGTGAGTAATTTTTTTCTTCAAGCAACATGAAGTCTTGCTGTATTCTGACGATATGCAGACTACCAAGCAGTACCTCCGAGGAGGAGGGTACAGAACCTACTTAGGAAATAGGCTCTGCAGCACTGCTGTACCAAACCTAGCATCACTCCTAGCCTGGATGTCCAGAGAGTAATGCTTGGTGAAAGTATGAACTGTTTTCCAGGTGGCTGCTTTATAGATCTCTAAGAGGGCTATATCTCTGGCCGCAGCCAGAGAAGCAGCTGTACCTCTGGTAGAATGAGCCCTCAGGCCTGAAGGGGGTATTTTGCCTAGCTTGCCATAGCAGAATTGTATACAGGAAACAATCCACCTTGCAACAGTTCGTTTGGTAGCAGGTCTACCTTTCCCCACTTCACCATAAGTAAGCAACAGTTGGGAAGAGCTGGATCTAAAATCCTTAGTATGTTCCGAGTAGTAGCTAAGGGCTCTTTTAACGTCCAGGCTATGCAATCTCCTTTCCCCTGAAGAGGAATGATCAGTGAAAAAGACAGGAGGGGACATGGACTGGTTCAGATGAAAATCTGATACCACTTTGGGTAAGAACCTCCTATTGGTTCAAAGGACCACCTTATCTCTGTGGAATGAAATGAAGTCAGGCTTCACTGACAGAGCTTGCAGTTCACTGATCCGTCTGGCAGAGGTAACAGCTACCAAAAAGACAGCTTTCCAAGTCAAGTACTTAAGGTCTGCAGAGGCCAAAGGCTCAAAGGGTGGTTACATAAGTTGAGCAATGCAAACATTGAGATCCCAAGCAGGAACAGGTTCCTTAAAGGGAAGATTAGCATGAAGTAGCACCTTAAAAAAATTACAGAACACAGGGTGAGAAGCTAGAGAAGAATGCTTCCCCACTGATAAAAATGCAGAAACAGCAGATAGATGTACCTTGAGGGTAGCTGGTCTGAGGCCTAGGCTATTGAAATGAACCATATAGTCTAGAACTGCAGACAAGTCAGCAGAGTCTGGTGATATCTGTTTACTAGAACACCAAATACCAAACCTTTTCCATTTGGAGTTGTAGGTTTTTCTAGTGGCAGGTTTATGAGAAGCCTTGAGGATGTCCAGAACCCCCTGAGACAGATTCATATTTGCATATTCTAGCTGTTCAAGAGTCAAGCTTTGAGATTGAGAGACTGAAGATTGGGATACCAAATTCTCCCCTGAGAAGAAGTTAACAGATTGTGATTTCTGGGGAGAGCCAATGGAAGATGGAGTGCCAGAGACAGCAAGAGAGGATACCAAGGCTGCCTGGCCCAGTCTGGAGCAATCAGGATCACTCTGCAAGACTGTGACCTTATCTTGACCAGAACTCTGAACAACAGAGGAAGGGGGGGGGGGGAGGCATACAGAAATTTCCCCGACCAATCCAACAGTAGAGCATCCAAGACGACTGAGCCCAATACTGGGGGTCTGCAACAAAAGAGAGGAAGCTGGTGATTGTCTGGGACTGCAAAGAGGTCTATCTGAGGAGTGCCCCAGCTTAGACATATCACTTTTAGCACTAGAGGATCCAGGGACCATTTGTGATGGCCCTGAGAAATCCTGCTCAAAGCGTCTGCGAGAACACTGTCCTTCCCTGGAATGTGGACTGCTACCAGGGATGTCTGTAGAGACTAGGCCAGAGACCAGACTTTCATGGCTTCCGTGCACAAGGCCATCGACCGAGTGCCTCCCTGCTTGCTGATGTACCACATGGTGGTGGTGTTGTCCGTCCTCACCTGATCCACCTTGTTTTGTACTGAATTTGCGAAAGCCTGTAAGGCTAAGTATACTGTCCTGAGTTCTAGAAGGTCGATATGGAGAAGAGACTCCTGAGGAGACCACACCCCTTGTGCTGTGACGGTTCCTAAATGAGCTCCCCATCCCAAGCGAGAAGTATCTGTGATCAGAACCACAGAATGAGTCTGAGAGATGAATGGGACTCCTTGTCTGAGGTTGTCCTGATCTAACCACCACTGGAGGGCATGGATCAAGGTCTGAGTCACTGGAACCAGTTTGGTGAGAGGGTCTTTTTTCTGGGACCAAAAAGCCCTCAAGTGAAACTGGATGTCCCTCAACTGAAACCTGGCCCCTGGAACCACTGCAGTGGCAGCTGCCATGTGGCCCAGAAGTTGGAGAAAATGCCTTGCTGGGCGAGAAACCAGGAGACGAAATGAGGAAGCTAGATCTGTAAGGGCCCTTACCACCCCTGACAAGGGAAGAAAAGCCTTTGTCTGGACAGTGTCCAACTCCACCCCTATGAAGGTGAAGAGCTGCATTGGTTCGAGAACTGACTTTGGAAGAGTGAGGAGGAATCCCAGGGAAGTGAGCACTTGCTGGATCACTTGTAGATTTGATTTGACTTGGTCTGGAGACTGCCCCACAATGAGCCAGTCATCGAGATATGGGAAGATAGAGATGTTTTGCCTCCTTAAAAAGGCTACTACTACTGCTAGGCATTTTGTAAAGACCCTTGGTGCTGATGTTAGCTCGAAAGGCATTGCCCTGAACTGATAATGGCCTGAGGGCAGTTCGAATCTGAGATACTTTCTGTGGGAGCTCCTGATGGGAATGTGAAAGTAGGCATCCTTGAGGTCCAGGGAAGCTAACCAATCCCCTGGTCTTAGAGAGGCAAGAATTATTCCCAGAGTCACCATTTTGAACTTTGGCTTTAATAGATGCTTGTTTAAGTATCTTAGGTCTAGAATGGGCCGCCACTCCCTGTCTTTTTTGGGGTAAGGAAGTATCTGGAGTACAGACCTTTGCCCCTGAGGGATGTAGGAACTCTCTCTATGGCTCTGAGAGCCAACAGAGAGGAAACCTTTGCCTTTAGGGCAATGGTTTCGAGATGTTTGCACGTGGAAAAGACCTGACCCTCAGCTTTGGAAATTTCTTGAAACTGAGGGCCAGTCCCTGGATTACTACCTCCAGGACCCACTTGCCTGAGGTAACAGACTTCCAGGCCTGGAAGTAGTAAGCCAGCCTGCCTCCTACAGGGATTGGGGAGTCGACCCGGGCTGACACCTCCAGGGTGTCTGCTTGGCAGGAGCCTTAGGCTGAGAGGTGGATGCAGCCCTGCTCATCCCCCCTCCTGCCTCTCCCTCTAAAGAACCCCCTCTGGGAAAAAGAAGAGGAGGCCTGTGCCTGGTAAAATGGCCTGCCCCTAGCCTGCTGCTTCTGAGGAGCTGACTGCCTTTCCTTGGCTTGTGCACTCCTATAGGTGGTCCTGTAATCATCCATCTTTTTCATGTAGTTCTCTGTCTGCTCCCCAAACAGAGAATTACCTTCAACAGGGAAATCTGTGGCCTTCGGCTGGGTATCCTGCGAGAGGTTAGTACATCTGAGCAAAGCCATCCTCCAAAGAGCCACAGATGTAGCCATGACTCGTGATGAAGCATCACTGGAGTCCACAGCAGCATGAAACTGAACCTTAGATGCCTCTATCCCATCAGCAGCCACCTCCTCCAGCTCCTTGGCTAGCTGGGGGGACACCTGCTTAGCCAGATCCAAAACAGACTCCCACCTGGACTTCTGGTATCTAGCTGCATAGGCCATGTAATTAGCCTGTCTGAGTCCCAGAGAAGATCCCAAGTACTGCTTCTTAGCCATGGCATCTATCTTCCTGGAGTCCTTATTCGGAAGTGTGAAATAAGGGTATGCTAGCCTTGTCACAGGCTGCAGCCTGCACTACTCCAACATGGCTGCAATGCTGGTACAGGAACTCCGTAGCTGAGCCTGACAGCATGTGTCCATTTAATTGTACACTGGAGGCAATGAATTTGGAGTTTTTAGAGGCTTGTGAGTCTGTTTCCCAAAAGATTTGTGTAAGGAAATAGACAGTCTCTTGGACTCTGGGATGTCCATCATTTCTACAAAATCAGGCTACTCTTGCTCCTCAACAGCTTCATCCACAGGGAGCTGGAGGGTATCGGCCACTTTCCTGTAAAACATAAAGTGGGAAGGGGACTCAGAAAGCCTGGGAGGGGAAACTCCTGAAGGTCTATCTGGGGAGATGTCTGGTTCAATGGGCTCATCCAGACCTTCCCCACCGTCCTCATCTTCATCATCATCAAACTCTTCTTCCCCCTCCCATTCTGGCTCATAATATTCTTCCAAAGAATAATCGGAAACCGGGGGAACCGACTGAAGCGGGCACCTACCGAGAGGTGCCGGATTGGTCAGAAGCGAACGGAGCGATTCCACAATACTAATCGCCCTGGCAATTTCCTCAGCGGTTGGATGGTGGGGATCTGAATCCGAACTGGCTGACTTTTCCTCCTCCTTTTTTGCAGGAACCGACCCCTCAGGGTCAGCTCTCCTCTTGCCAGAGGAAGTCTGGCCCTGGTCAGAGGGCACTCCCTCAGGTTCAGTCGGAACCGAACCAGGCTGGCCATCCAGATCAGTGGACTTCTCAGCCTCTTTCTCCCTAAGCCTGACCAACCTTTTTTATAGGGTGGCCTTAGGGAAATTTTTGCATATTTGGCAGTCTGAATCGAGGTGGTCAAACCCCAGACAATAAACACAGGTGGTGTGGGGGTCAGCCTTAGCAAAGGCCTCCCCACACACACTACAATGCTGAAACCCAGTGGGCCCGGTTTTTCTTTTGGGTTTCTCAGACATGGCCACAGTAAAACAGAAAACTTACCCTTTACTTGGCTTCAGGCCAGGTAAGACAGACTTATCGGTTCCTAACCGTGTCACTGGTATTGGAAAAAAAAGTTACACGTTTTTTTTTGGAACCGATAAGCACCGGAATCACCACAGAAATCCAAAGCGTGATTGGTTCCACCGAACCAACCGTAACAATTTTACGTTTTACAATTTCCACGGAATTTACCACAGTCCACTACCTCTACTATTTACTGTACCACAGACAGGGATCTGAACCGAGGAAAAAGTATAACATTTTCGGACTAAACCGACGATTTTCACTAACGCGAACCGAAAGCGACAGGAGAAATACCGGAGCGACTGTTCAGTTAGGCAGAGTAAAGAATCTGATGGTTGCACTTGAAAGTGCAGCAGACAGAGGTTTGACCCGAGTACGAGCTCAACGTTCTATGTTCTTGGCATAGAGTTAACTCTTTCATCTCCGGAGCAGTTCAAGTGCTGGGGCTAACTGCATACTGTCAAAATACAGCAAGACTTCATGTTGTTTGAAGAAGTGGGAGTAGCACCCTGTCTCTACTTCGGCTGGAGGCACCGGCTCTATGGCGTTCTTGTCCAGGAGAGATAGGATTTCCCTCTGGATTAGGACCCGGTGTTCCCTCGGATAATGGGATGGGGGTGGTGGTCTGTCCAGACGGATGTCGTTGAACTCTACAGAGTGTCCAAACTCCATGAGTTCGAGGACCCACTGGTAGGAGGTCACTTGACTCCAGGCTTTTGCGTAAAGAGAAAAGCGACCTCCTACCGGCTCCCCTGGTGAGGCATCCAGGGGAGGTGGGTCGCCTGGATAGTAAGGTTGTGGGGAGGGCGGCAACTGTTGTCTTGGCCTGTCGGGAGTTAGCAGCCGAGGTACCTCTGGCTCCACCTCTGCAACCAAAGCTGCCCCACTGTTGATGGTGCTGATAGCGGGGCTGCTGAGGTTGTTGTCCCCTACGGCCACGAAAACTAGACTTCCGTGACTGTCCCTGTTTCGGGCGGTACATGGACTGCACGGTTCGGATAGCCTTGCCGGAGTCATGTAGCTTAATGATTATCCTCTCCGTGTCTTCTCCAAAGAGCATGGAGCCCTTAAAGGGAGTATCCAGAATGTTCGATTGCACATCTGGATCAAACCCAGAAACCCGAAGCCAGGCATGGAGTTGGAGGCAGATGCCAGTAGCTGCCACCCTCAAAGAGGTGTCCACAGAGTCATAGGATGAGAGCAGAACGTGGGACCCCACATCTGAGCCAGACTGTAACAATTTGGCAAGCTCGGACCATTGAGGGCAGTCTGGCAGGCTTTGCACAATGTCCAGACCCTGCTCCCAAAGGGTGTTCTGGTACTGAACCATGTGTGTCAGGAAGTTAAGGCTCCTGATACTGCAAGTGGCAGCAGAGTACACCTTGCATCCCATAGAATCCAGCTGCTCTGACTCCCTGTAAGGCGGCTGGGAGTTCAGGTGCTTGGGCCTCTGTGAACAGTCATGAGCCACTGAAATCACCACCAAGTCCGCAGCAGGTGGTTCAGACAAAAAGGGGTGGTCCACAGGTGCCCGGATACAGCCAATTAGCCTTTTTGGGTATGGCAGAGGAGGAATGAGGATGTCTCCAGGTGGCGTAAGTGACATCCTCAAAGGTGTAGACCATGGGAGGGATGACCACCAGCTTAGGGTCTTTTTGGCAGAGGTATTTAGCCAACCGCAGGTGCTCGGGGTCCAGGGCCTCTGTATCCCAGCCCATGTTCTCCTGAATGTGCCTCATTACCTCTATAAAGCTGGGGCCATCACGAGGGGATTTAGGGTGCCCCTCCTGGTCCCCAAGATCAGGGTCGGAGTTGATGTCAGAGTCCGGTACCGAGGAATCGGAGTTGACGTAGGACTCGGGGGAGGGAGAATGATGCCTTCTCCTCTTGCGCCTCTTACTGGGAGAGGGAGAGCAGGAGGAGCTTCTGGATCTGGTCCTCCTGCGTCTCTTGTCCCTGTGCTTCCTGGGTACAGTGGTCCCCTTCCCTGACTCATGATCGGAGGGCTCCGGAACGGGAATGGAGTCTGGTTCGGGCTACCCTCGAGGGTCCAGAACAGGAGGCGTGGGATGAGGCACACCTACTGGGAGATCCCGTTTAACGGTGTCCCACCAGTGGGGAAAAATGTTCCTTTACCTGCAAGAGGCCTAACTTGGAGGACTCTGGCATAGAGGGAGCAGGCACACCAGAGCTTGTGCCAGTGCTGTCGTCAGGTGGCGACGGCATCGGCTTAGAGCCAACGGTGCCAGTGTCTGGGGTCACCAGCGTCTTTCTAATAGGTGACAACGGGGGGAGGGGGTGTCGGTAAACCCATTGTCAGGCTCTGACGTCTGATGGACCAGCGTCTGTTCTGGAGAAGGGGTCCCAGAACTGATGATGGGCTGGCATAGCCAGTATCAGGACCACCATCACTGGCAGCGGAATAACCTTTGCCGGCAGGGGGATGGAGGCTGGTGAGGAGTGACGGCAGGGCGTCAGTCTGGCACCCGCTTGCCCCTGGACTCCGATGGGTGTCCCTCCAAGGCCTTGGCATGGTCGGAGTGCCTGTGCTTATGTTTCTCCGACGTACGTCTATCAGACACCGGGGGCTGATGTCAGCCAGAGTGCTTGGTTTTTGGCAGCAGAGAAGACTAACTGCTGCCGGAATGCCCGGAGGCCTTGCTCGACTTCCGGAGGTCAGCCGTTGAGACAGAGGCTGAGCGGGAGGAGGACATACAAGTAGCCACCGAGGAAGCATTCTCGGTGGGCAGGCACACCTTCAAGGGCGTAAGGGTGGTCCCAGAGCACTTAGGCACTGAAGACCCGGAGGCAGCAGTTGATGGCTTGAGGGTCGTAAGGCGGGGTTCCCCCAAAGAAGCGGACCTCAAGCCTAGATTGGGACCTCTCTTGCTCCTTGTCCCAGTGCTTTTCCTTCTGGTGCTTCTTGCGAGTGGGACAATCCCTCCCCGAGGAAAATCTCTCAATGCAGGCCAATCTGGACTCTGCAAGGAAGCGGAAGGGAGTTTTGTCACCTAACAGGGCATCTATTAAAAAGCCTAGCAATGGGGGCAGGCACGGTGTCATGGTCGGGCCCCAGGCAGTAGAAGGCACGTGGAGTGGCCATCCTTAGAGGGGATCTGTCGCCCGCAGTAGCACTTGTTGATGTGCCGTTTTGAAGAAGAGGACATAGGTTGAAGATGTTCGAAAAATCTGGGGAAAAAACAGTGAGAAACAGGCGAACATTTGGTACTGACATGTGAGTAGCCGATACGAACTAACCCAAGCCATACTGCAGGAAAGAACTGGAGCAAATGGGGAACTCCCCCTTTATGTAGGGTGATGTCGGGGGTGGAGCCGTCGGCGGGGGCATTCCCACGTCAGTACTGCTAGAAAAAGAATTGGCAAGAACAGCCGTCAGGTGGCGTCAGTCCTATATGTGTTACCTGCTGCAAGAGCTTCCTCTCAAAGTAAGACTTTGCCTTTGGCGGCCAGGTCTTGGGTCTTGGCCAACATGGATGACAACAGCGATTCTCAGCCATGCTCCTTCTCCATGGCTCTACTGCTTTTTGGAGAAGGACATTTTCTAAAGCTTTCTTACGGCGTTGCTTGGTTGAAGCCCCGGCAAATCTCACAAAGTCCTCACACAGCACACACAAACTATGTGCAAGTCTTCTCTATAAATTTTATCTCCACATTTATAATACTGAAATAATGCAGGTTCGGGAGATGTCAGTTCTTGTGACAAACAGAGGCTGAGCAGAATGCCGACACACAGCAGCAAGCTCTCATGGTGTCAGTTTTGAATTTTTGTGAAGAGTGAAGTTTCTAGTTCCTCTTGTTTGGTTGCTAAATAAGAAGATTTGAATGTCGAAGTAGTTTTGGTTAAAATCTAATCTTTTTTGTACCATTCTGGTAAGGTATGTCAAAAACTATCTGACAGGTGAGTGAAGCAGCAAAGAAGCGGACACTTCAGAAAGCAGTATCGAATGATTCTGCATCAGGCATCACACAACAGGTATCTCAAATTCCACCTAACCATTCAGCGCAACCCTTACAGCTGGAATTTCCACAGCTGGTAATTCAACCCCCTATTTCCCCCCCTCCCGGATACTCCTAAGGGCCAACCTGCTCTACAACTAGATAATATCTGATTTTATTTTTCTGGTAACAAAGAAAGTACCGTTTATTCGGGGCTGGAAGGTGCTGCTGTAGCAGAAATGCCCGGAAAAAAAAAAAAAACGGGGAAATCTCAAGATGTATTATGCAGGCAAGCAGTCATAGGAGAATTCAGGAGCTTTATTTCCTGACAAAGATTTTCTGGTGGAATTAAATGAGAAGGAGGGAGGGGCTAGAAGAAACGAGGGATTCAGCAGCAGAATATGAGTTGGCAAATTATTTAAATGTGGTGCATACTGGGGCTGAGGAGCACCAGGAAGAAATTGCATGTAAAGCACAACATGCTGAACTAATTTCGGTTCTCACCAGCTTTAAGAGTGAAATATTTTCGATTGTGGGTGATTTAAAAAATGCTCTACAAAAGATATCTGATTCTGTGGGTGTTCTAACTGATAAATTTGAATCTCTCACTGTTCGTACCTCTGAATTAGAACACAGGGTTTCACAACTGGAAGATGGGCACAAACCAATAACGCAGAAATCGAATGTTCATGAAAACAATTACAGGCTCTTATTCGGAAAGTGGCTGAGCTGGAAGACCGGTCTAGATGAGGAAATCTGAGAATTAGTGGGATCCCGGAAGGGATGGAAGGCCCCAGAGACCCAAAAATCTTTATGGAGAAAATGCTTTAGTAATGGGTCGAGAATATCCTGAACAAAAAAAATGTGCTTGATTGTGCCCACAGAAGTGGAAGTAGGTTTATTGGTAATAATCAATCTTTAACCAGACTCTTCTACATTAAACCACATTATCATCAGGACAAGGAATCTTTATTACAAAAAGCAAGACCGGAGAAAGGTTTGAAGTATCAGGATTTGGTTTTTCATGTTTACTCAGACCTATCCACGGACATGGTTAATAAAAGAAAAACATTTAACTGGGTAAAAGAAAAACTTTTTCAGAATGGTGTTAAAATTTTCTTTTTTGTATCCTGCTAAGCTTAGGTTTGCAGTAAATGTAAAATTAATAGTGTTTAATGAAGCGGAAGATGCCACAGAAGCATACGAGCAGACATAAGGGGACTTTCACTTAAGAGACCAGCTATTAAACAAACAAAGAGCACATCTGTATCAGGAAAACAATGGCAATTCAAAGCAGATAAGCGGCCAATACTAGAAGGGTGCACTGAACTCTGATCAGTACTGGGCATCTTCTACATATTGTTCATTTAAGCTTTACGCTACATAGGAATAAAGAAAGCATAAGTTACAGGGAAAAAATGTATATACATTAGGAGAGTCTTGAGCTGTGTAGTTGGGGCGTAGGGGTGTATGAGATGGCAAAAAAAATAATGCCATCTTGGCTTCTTTTTTGGGGAGGGGATTTTTCCTTTTGTTGTCATTTTGTTTTCGGTTATGGATTTTAATAATTTTTTTTTTCGTTTGCATACAAAAGGATCTGAGGCAGGTCTTAATGGGTCACTTTTATTTGTTAATTAAACTCTATTATTATTGGCAGTGTCTATGGGTCCAAGATTCTAATTATAAAAATAGTTTTAAGAATAGGTTTGTAATCTTCTGGTTTGATGCTGTCATCTCCTTCTCACGCTGTGTGAGTAGAAAAAGAAATAATTTTTAAATGGAAGAAATAAAAATAGTCACGTGGATTGTTAACGGTTTACAGAACAGGACGAAAATGTCTAAAATCATTAACTTTTTAGAAGCCAAGAAAGTCTCGTGTATTTTGTTACAGGAAACGCATTTTCTGGAAAAAGATTTCCTATGGCTTCAAAAGCGCTGGGGGAAGGGGGCTTTTTCTTCATTTACTCAGGCTTCTCGGGGAGTAGCCGTATTCTTCCATAAAAAGTTAATACATGCAAATCCAATTATTAAGTCTATTAGGTTGGATGCATATGACAGATATGTTATAGTGGAAGTCAGTTTGGGTCAGCGGGATATTACCATAGCTTCTCTGTATGGCCCAAATAGTAACAATCCGGCTTTTTTCTCAGAAATTTTCCTGCAGTTGTCGAAATGTAAAACTCCATATACAATACTAACATACTAAAATGTCAGCAGAATAGGCCTAACGGTCTTTCGTGTCTGCTCATTTGGTCAGCCCCCACCCTGGGAGCTGACCTTGCTGCTCCTCTCGCCTTCTCTGGCTTCTCCCTTCCCAGTTCCGGATATTCTCGCTACACTGGATTTTGCTTCCAGAACCCTTCCCCTGTACCTATCCCACCCCTCTTGAACCTCCACCGCCCCCTAGGGCAATGCATTCCATGGCTCCACCACCCTCCTCAGAAGTAGCATCTCCTCCTTTCTCCCAGATCTTACCCCTCCAGCTTCCACCATGCCCTCTAGTTGCCCCCTCCTCTTTCCTTTGAAGCACCTTGCTGCTTCTCCCCTGTTTACCCCCTTCATGTACTGAGACCTCTATCATGTCCCCCGTCCCTTCTCTCTCTTCTAATGTGTACATATTTAGCTCTTGAGCCTCTCCCCATAAGTCCTGTCCCCAAGCCCCAATTCATTTTGGTTGCCCTCCTCTGGACCCTCTCGGGAGTTTAATGACCCTCTTGTGTGGCCTCCAAAACTGCAAGCAGTACTCGAGTGCGGCCTCACCAAGCAAGTTATACAGAGGAAGTATCACTTCCTCCTTCTGAGGTGATCCCCTAACGATGTATCCCAGCATCCTGCTGGCCTTGGCTGCTGCCCTCCTACAATCTCTGAGTTGTTCATCTTGACATCCACCACCACCCCCAGGTCCCTCTCAGCCATCGAGACTTGTAGCATTTCCCAGGTGTACACTTGGCCCGGTTTCTGGCCCTCAGGTGCAGTACCTTTGCATTTCCTCATTGAACCCTCAGCTTCCACTTTCTAGACCATCTTTCCAGAGCCTCCAGGTCCCCCTGTAGGGCCACCTCCCTCCCTCCTCCCCATCCACCACCGCCCCCAGTTTTGAGTCATCCGCAAAGAGACTCATCTCACTCCTGATACATGTCCTTATGTCAGAGATGTACGCATTGAACAGGAGGGGCCCAAGGACTGGTCCCTGTGGGACCCCACTAATGACCCTCCTTGGGGATGAGACTATCCCGCCAACTACGACCCTCTAGGCCCGGTCCTGGAGCCAATTGCCTATCCATCTGATCATGTGGTTGACAGACAGGGTGCTGGCTTGTTTATGTTGCTGAGGTTGTGAAAGAACACA
This sequence comes from Neoceratodus forsteri, assembly GCA_016271365.2. Taxonomy (NCBI): domain Eukaryota; kingdom Metazoa; phylum Chordata; order Ceratodontiformes; family Ceratodontidae; genus Neoceratodus; species Neoceratodus forsteri. Next base: position 499,012,389 of record CM028129.1, on the reverse strand, counting down.
TGAGGAGATGTGATCTCTCTGGGTATGTCAACAAGGCTGAGAACAGTTAAAAATAAGGAATTAGGATGATTTTATGAAAAACTGTTCACTTTGCTCAGAAAACCATCTGGCCAGTAACTGCTGCCCTGAGGAAGATGGATTTTTCCTTTGAAATGTTGGCAGGCAACTTTAACAGTACTGTGATTAATGGTTATTAAATAAGAATTAAGTTGAAGAATATGTGTGGTGGGAGGGTCCATTTCTCCAGAAACCATGGAGACTTAGGCTTTGTCTAGAGCAGACTCCTCCCTGTTGTTTCTTTATGTTGCAGATGGTAGGTGACACTGGGTTCCTATGTGCAATCTGCCTTGGGGGATAGCATAGTGGCAGGAGGCAGGGTGCTGCCAGACACTGAGTGCCTGGCCCAAGACGGCAGAGGCAACAGGGAAGGCTACCCCCAGTGAGAAATCTTGCATGAGAATGTCCCTTAGCAAATATCTCCTTTGGGATCTCTTTCAATGAAGTGTCCAAAGCCATGGGCATCTTTTCTATGAGGACAGAGAGTGAAGGAGGACTGGTAGCCCATTGGGGGGTGCCTATCTGTCGGAAGACTACCTTCCCAACAACATGGAACCAACTGGGTAGATAACGCCTCTGTATTCAAGTCAGGATAGAGCAGTGTCGACTGCAAACATGGGGTGTGGACAACTCTCTCTAATGAGAGACCACCACCAACAGGAGGTGAAGAAGCCCAGACTCAGCCCTAGAGACCTTGGTCAGAGCACACTCCACCAGCTGTGGAGGTGGGGGCTCTACTTGAATCAGTTATATGGCACAGTACCTGCTGGTCAACCCTGACTGAGAGTGAATACCCCTTAGGTTCACTGCTGCCTCTCTCCCATCTGCAAAGGCCTAGACACCAATGGCAGGAGTCAGATGACAAGGAAGAACTTAATGGCAATGCAGAGAGAGAGAGATCAATCAAAAGCACATCCCAAGGGGGAGTCAGCCCATTCCAAAATGTCCTTAAAGGGGTAGGATTCTCTCTATTGGACTGCCTACAAGGGCACATTAAGGACAGTGGATAGGTGCAAGAGGGCAGTGAAGGATGTTGACTCATTCATTGAGGAACTACCATGTGAGGAGTTGGGATCCAGTCAACTGCTGTCAGAGGAGGCCATCAAGGACTCTCACTCCAAGATGGAGTCTCATGTGAAGAGGTTGAGACTTCTTCTTGGGAATGTGGACCACCCTCCTGTCAGGGGTGACCACCACCGGCAGGCGCCTGGGCAACCTAAGCCCAGACCAAGAGTCCTTCATGAGGACCCCCCTCCTGCAGCTCTGGGCGCAGGGGCTCCAACATGATATGTCAAGACAAAGACCTCTGGAAGCAGATGCTCCAGTCAAGACCCTGAGAGCACCAGCACCTAAGCAGGAGTTGAAAAAGCAGGGAGCAGAACCATACCCTGCCCTGGGCCAGCAAGTGCCCACTGCTGCTACAGGAAGTCTTCACACTTCCTTCAAAGTCAATACTGATCCTTCAAGGAGGCCATGTAGATCGAAAGGGTGTTAAGGGCATTGTTGACCACAGCAGGAACAAGACCAAGAACAGGTTTGCAAATGAGGCCTCGACTGATCACCTCAAGGCCGACAGGTCTCCACTGGTGGTGTCGAGTAGACCACATGCTTCAGCAGCGGTACTACAATGGGGGGGCCTCATAACGGGCAGCTGTGGCGGGACCTCCAGTGAGGGATCCACTGAAATAACTTTGGCCAGGGTCAGCTCGACTGGGGGCACCGGTGAAACCCCATCCCCAGTCAGGGAGGGCCCTGGCAGTACCGGGGTATTGAAGGGCAACAAAGCCTCATTGGTATTCTACCCACGGCCAACAAGTTCAAGAAAAATCTCAACCAGCATTGACATCAGCTGCTCCAGTGGGGGCTCCGTGGTAGTAGAGACCAACCAGGGGAAGCTCAAACAATGTCAACCGGTTGGGGAAGTCAGGTGACTGGAAAAGTGGAATGCTCCCTCTGCCATGACTGATGACAGTGGTGCTTCTTATGCTTTCTGTGGTAAGACAGGCTGTCTTCAAAAGTGTGGAGGGCCATGTATATCTCCCAAAACTCAGGGCAGTTTCCAAAGGAAGTGCCCATGGTTGGCCCCAAGGGGACTACAGCCAAAGCCAAGAAGAAGGCTCCTGCCACTGCTATCTCTTCCTTCATGGGGACAAGCTGGGCCACAAACCCGGCAGCCGCCGAGGTCAGTAGATGTTCCAGAGGCCTATCTCAGAAGAAGCATGTTCTTCCAGACACAAAAGATGCATAATCCAGGGGTTTAAATAGCTGGTATAGCAAAGCAAAACGCTACGCAAAACCAGGGGTAATGCTAACCATTTCCAAAAACGCATAGCAGTAGAATGCTAACCATTTTTTTTTTAGTGGGTCTATGGCACAGTAGACAAAATGAGTAAAATTATATACATTTTTACATTTTTTTAACCATTCTGTGCCAAGTGCTATGTATTTTTACAGGTGATTAGCACGTTCACGTGAAAAACTGCTAATCAATTTTTTCTGCTTATTTAATACCCCCATAATCTGGCAATAAGGTTAGAAAACAAGAAGTTATTATCCCTCTGTACAGACAACTGGTGAGACCCCATCTGGAGTACTGCGTGCAGTTCTGGAGACCCAATCTCCGCAAAGACATAGACAGGATGGAAGCTGTCCAGAGGAGGGCAACTAAAATGGTGCAGGGTCTGCACGGAAGACATATGAAGAGACTTAAGGAGCTTAATATGTATAGCCTCGAGGAAAGGAGGGAAGGGGACATGATAGAAACTTTCAAGTACCTCAAGGGAATCAACAAAGTCCAGAGGGTAGCATCTTTCAAAAAGAGGTGTGCAAGAACAAGGGGCACAATTTGAAGATGAGGAGCGGCTCAGAGGTAATTTAAGGAAGTATTTTTCACAGAGGGTTGTGGATGCATGGAGCGGCCTTCGGAGGAAGTTGTGGAGTCAAAAACAGTGGTGGAATTCAAGCATGCATGGGACAGTCATAAAGGCAATTCTAGGGGGTGGGGGTAGGAAGAAGTAGGCTGCTGGTTAACTAGGATCTGCAGCTTATCCATCAGGTAGGGAAATGAGCAGACTGGGTGGGCCAAGCGGTCCTTATCTGCCGTCAAATTCTATGTTTCTATCCACTGACGTCGTGGTTCACCCCCAGGAAGTAAAGGAGAGTGTTGGGGAGATCTGCAGCAGAAGTCTTCTATCTGCAGCGAATGCATTTCCTGAACAGAGGCTTTTTGCCGTCTATCATGACTGCCGTCAATGGAGCTATAACCAGAAGACGGAAAGCAATTTAAAGTCAAAAACTTAAAAAGTCAAAATTTCAGCAAAGATTAGCACTTACAAATTGAGAATCCTCACACGCCGAAGGAACTAAGGAGGAGGAAGAGACCTCTTTTCCAGCAGCAAAGAAGATCTACCATCAGAGGGGGGACTCAGAGGATGACAACCAGAGTGGAGAGACAAGCCAAACTTGAAGACGTCTGAGGTACACCCAATGGATGCTGCCTAAATATGGATAGTATACTGCAGAACAGGAAGCTGCTAGATCCAAGGTACGCTCGCACTATTTGGGGGTTGTGTTGTGGAAGGAAGTGATTCGTGCAAGTTGTTTGGGAGACTGCACTGTGTCGTAGTTATTTCTTTCAGATGCTGGGGGGGTGCACTGTGCACAGGAGTTAATTCCTCTAGTAGTTTGAGGGCTGCATAGTGGTGGAGAGCAATTCCTCCAGTTGTTTCGTAGGTTGCACTGTAGTGCACAGTTGTTCTTTCAGGTGTTGGCGGGGTTTGCATTGTGCAAAGGAGATAATTCCTTTGGTAGCTGAGGGTTGCACAGTGCTGGAGAGTAATTCTTCCAGTTATTTGGGAGGTTGCAGTGTGGAGGGGAGCAATTCCTTCAGTTGTTTGAAGTTTTGCTCTGTGGGGAGGAGTTAATTCAATGGTTGCTTCTTTCTCCCATAGTTCTCAAAATTAGTTTCTCTCATACCTGCATCTGTGGTATACCCAGAGTACCTAATACTCCAGGGTCCTAGTTGTGGTAACTCACGTGCCTGTGTACTGTGCAACAGCTGGCTGTTAGCAGACAAACCTCATCTGGAAACTAAGTTGATATTAAAGCAGCAGAGCAACGAAACTAGAAAAAAAAATGTGACCCTACCTTTTTTTTTTTCCACTGTGAAGATTTCAGATATCTTCCAGTTATATTTGGAGGTACAATTTTCTAATTCCACCACAACTTGAGCATTTTATAAATGGTTTAAATTTAGTTTTTTCTCAAGAAAAAAAGATGGCCACCACATTTTGTACAGAAATAGCATTGCAGACCTAGCAAGGCTTAGTATAAAAAAAAAAAAAAGACTCATGGTGTGCAACATAGGAGACACCTAGACAAGTACATTTGACAGGTATGCTAACATTTTTCTTATCTGTAGCTGAAACTAAATTTTTTTGAAAAACGTTGTCATTGCTCTGCTGCTTTAAGTTACAATTCTCGCTCACCAATACATTTCCTTGTAGGAGAGGTTCAGAGGGGAGGCGCCTAGTTGTGGGGACTGGGGGGCACACTTCTCCTGGGATGTGCTCTGGAGGAGGGGGAACTACCCCTTCTGCAAGACCAGAACAGAGCTCCATTTTCAGCTGGTAGCAGCAAGGATAGAAATTTATCAGCAGTGCACTCAGCTCAGCAGGAGCTCATCCCTCTACACCAGTCTCCCCCAAAGACCCACTGGTCCAGGGGGATGGAGAGTGGTGGGGCGTGGGAGGGGCAGCCATAAAAAGATTGTCAAGCCCAGTACCATCCAGATGGCAAATTGCTTTGCACCCCTGGAGGAGGTTCAGGCTCCTGACTCCACCAGGGGAGACTCCAGGTCAATCAAAGGGAAAAGGCAGGACAACATGTTGATACCCAAGCGGGGCAAGGCTGCTAGGAGGGTCCTACTGGTATGGAACTCAGTGATTAGGGGGATAGACAGGGTGATAGGGGAGTGGTCGGATGGGAGGGGGATGCTTCGATGCCTGCCTGGAGCCAACCGGAAGAAAAAATTACTCACCTTAGTAATGTTGTTTCTTCTAATGGAGTCTTGCTATACTATGACAATTGCAGTATGACCGCAGGTTAGAACTGCTCCGGAGGTGAAACAGGTAACTTCCATGCAAGGCATGGAATCTTGAGCGCGAGCTCGGTTAAAGAAGCTCTGTCTGCTTGCTTTCAAACCGAAACCGTCAGATCTTTATGAGCTAAAACTCACTAATGTTCTGTGTGGAAGCTGTAAACCTACACTAGCCAACTGACTACTACCCTAACAAACACACTTGTTGGTCTCGAAAAAAGACTCAAGTCAAGAGACCCAATAATGAAATAAAAACGCACTCACCCTAGGGAGGGTGAAACAAAACAACAAAGTGGCAAGAAAAACAGAGTGCCAACACTGTGATGCCCACCCACAGCGCAAAGACGAGGTTCTGAGAGGGGCAGGCAGGAAGGGAGGTCATAATATAGCAAGACTCCATTAGAAGAAACAACATTACTAAGGTGAGTAATTTTTTCTTCAAACAACATGAAGTCTTGCTATATTATGACAATTGCAGTATGACCCATGAGTTATAACTGCTCAGGAGGTGAAATAGTTAACTTCCATGCAAGGCATGGAATCTTGAAGTGAATCCGGTTAAAAACTCTGTCTGCTTGCTTTCAAACCGAAACCAGTCAGATCTTTACGAAGCTAAAACTCACTAATGTTCTGTGTGGAAGCTGTAAACCCACACTAGCCAACTGACTACTACCCTAACAAACATACACTTGTTGGTCTCGAAAAAGACTCAAGTCAAGAGACCCAATAATGAAATAAAACGCACTCACCCTAGGAGGGGTGAAACAAAACAACAAAGTGGCAAGAAAAACAGAGTGCCAACACTGTGATGCCCACCCACAGCGCAAAACGAGGTTCTGAGAGGGGCAGGCAGGAGGAGGTCATAATATCATGAAGACTCATTAGAAGAAACAACATTACTAAGGTGAGTAATTTTTCTTCAAACAACATGAAGTCTTGCTATATTATGACAATTGAGACTACACAGCAGTACCCCCATGGAGGAGGGACAGAACCTACTTGGAATAGGCTCTGAAGGACAGCTGTGCCAAACCGAGCATCACTCCTAGCTTGAATGTCCAAGGAATAATGCTTGGTAAAAGTGTGAACCGTTTTCCAGGTAGCTGCTTGACATATGTCTAGAATGGGGATGTCTCTGGCAGCAGCCAGAGAAGCAGCTGTACCTCTGGTAGAGTGAGCCCTCAGGCCTGAGGGGGGAGTCTTACCCAACTTTTCATAACAGAATTGGATACAAGAGACAATCCACCTGGCAATGGATCTTTTAGTGGCAGGTTTCCCCTTTCCAACCTCACCATAAGTGAGGAACAGTTGGAGGGAGTCAAACCTGTGACCCTTGGTACGCTCTATGTAGTAGCTAAGGGCCCACTTTACATGTAAGCTGTGCAGCCTCCTCTCACCAGAGGAAGAATGATCAGTGAAGTAAAAAGGGAGAGAAATAGATTGATTAAGGTGGAAATCCGAAACCACCTTAGGCAGGAACTTTCTATTAGTCCGAAGGACTACTTTATTTCTGTGTAAGGCGATAAAGTCAGGCTCCACTGACAATGCTTGTAATTCGCTTATGCGTCTGGCAGAGGTGATAGCTACCAAAAACACAGTTTTCCAAGTCAGGAACTTAAGCTCAGCTGAAGACAAGGGCTTGAAATGAGGTTGCATGAGCTGAGCAATGCAAACATTGAGATCCCAGGTAGGGGCAGGGTCCCTGAATGGAGGGTTAGTGTGAAACAAACCCTTAAAAAACTTGGTAAATACAAGATGAGATGAAAGAGGAGAGGGTTTACCTGCTGAAAGAAAAGCAGAGACAGCTGCCAAATGCACCTTCAGGGTAGCTGGTCTCAGCCCTAAAGTATTTAGATGGACCATATAATCTAGAACTGTGGGTAAATCAGCAGTGTCTGGGGAAATATTCTTTTCCGAGCACCATATGGAAAATCTTTTCCATTTGAGTTGTAAGTAGCCTGGTAGAAGGCTTCCTAGAACCCTGAGTATATCCATACACCTTGAGAGAGTGTAGGCCAGCAAACTCTAGCTCTTCAAGAACCAGGCCTTGAGATTGAGAGACTTGAGATTGGGTCAAACCCTTCCCTGGGCACATGTTAACAGATTGTGATTCTTGGGAAGGCACAGGGAGGATGGACTGCTAAGGACAGGAGGGAGGATACCAAGGTTGCCTGGCCCAATCCGGAGCAATCAGAATGACCCTGCAGGATTGGGCTCTGATTTTGACTAGCACTTTGAACAGGAGAGGGAAAGGAGGGAAGGCATAGAGAAACTTCCCTTCCCAGCTGAGGGCTAAGGCGCCCAGAGGGACTGAGCCCAAGACTGGGGGCCTGCAGCAAAAGAAAGGAAGCTGATGATTGTCTGGAGCTGCAAAGAGATCTATTTACGGGGTGCCCCATTTGGCAAATACCACTCCCAGAACCAGGGGATCCAGGGACCACTCGTGATGGCCCTGAGAGATCCTGCTAAGAGCATCTGCCAGGACATTGTCCTTGCCTGGGAGGTGAACTGCCATAAGGGAAGTGTTCAGGGAGTACGCCAGAGACCACAACTTCATGGCTCCGGTGCACAAGGCGGTAGACCAAGTGCCCCCTGCTTGTTGATGTGCCACATTGTAGTGGTGTTGTCTGTTCTGACCTGCACAGTCTTGTTCTGAACAGATTTTGAGAAAGCTTGAAGTGCTAGAAAAACTGCTCTGAGCTCCAACAGGTTGATGTGGAGCAGAGATTCCTGTGGGGACCACAGTCCCTGGGTAGTGAGATCGCCCATGTGGGCCCCCCACCCCAAGATGGATGCATCTGTAGTAAGGATTAATGAGTGAGGCTGAGTGACAAAGGGAACTCCTTGTCTCAGGTTGCTCTGATCCTGCCACCACTGAAGGGCTTGGATCAGGGTTCAAGTTACTGGGATCAGTTTGGTAAGAGGATCCTTTCTTTGTAACCAAAAGGCCCTCAGATGGAACTGAATGTCTCTCATTTGAAACCTTGCTCCTTGCACTACTGCTGTATGAAGCAGCCAAGTGCCCTAGGAGCTGAGAAATGCCTTGCTGGTCGAGACCTGCAGGGTGAATGAAGAGGCCAGGGAGACAAGGGCGTTTGCCCTGTCTAGAGGGAGGAAGGCCCTGGCTTCCTGAGTGTTCAGCTCTGCGCCTATGAAGGTTAGAAGCTGGACAGGCTCCAGTACCGACTTTGAGAGATTCAGAAGGAAACCTAGTGACGTAAGCAGTTGCTGGGTTATCTGAAGATGTAGGTTGACCTGATCTGGGGATTGTCCTACTATGAGCCAATCGTCCAAATAAGGAAAGAGGGCAATCTTTTGCCTTCTTAGGCAAGCTACTGCTACTGCCAGGCACTTGGTAAATACCCTTGGAGCCAAGGTGAGTCCGAAGGGCATTGCTCTGAACTGGTAATGGCCTGAGGGCAGCTCGAACCTGAGGTACTTTCAGTGGGAGCTTCTGATGAGAATATGGTAGTAGGCATCCTTGAGGTCCAGGGATGCTAGCCAGTCCCCTGGCCTTAGGGAAGGTAAAATGATTGCCAGAGTCACCATTTTGAACTTTGGTTTTAAAAGGTGCTTGTTTAGGTATCTGAGATCCAGGATGGGCCACCATTCTCCTGTCTTTTGGGGTAAGGAAGTACCTGAGTACAACCCTTTGCCCTGGTGTGAGGGTGGAACCCTTTCCATGGCTCTGAAAGCAAGGAGGGTGGAGACCTCTAACTCTAAGGCGAGTGCCTCCGAAGGAGATGCAGGAGGAAAAGATCTGGTCCTCAGCTTCCGAAATTTTTTGAAGCTGAGCACCAGTCCCTGGCTTACTACTTCCAGGACCCACTTGTCTGATGTGAGAGACTTCCAGTCCTGGACAAAGTAAGCCAGCCTGCCCCCCTACCGGTAGAGGAGAAGCGGCCCTGGTTACCCCATCAGGGTGCCTGCTTGGCAGGGGCTTTGGACTGAGGAGTGGAAGCAGGCCTGCTTGAACCCCTCCTGCCCCTTCCTCTAAAGAATCCCCTCTGGGTAAAGGAGGAAGAGGAGAGCCTGATAAAAAGGCCTATGAAAAGGCCTGCCTCTGCCCCTGGGGGGCTGCTTCTGAGGAGTGGCCTGCCTTTCCTTGGCCTGTGCACTCCGTTAGGTGGTCCTGTATTCATCCATTTTCTTCATATAATTCTCTGTTTGCTCCCCAAACAAAGAATTGCCAATCACAGGAAAATCAATGGCTTTTGACTGGGTATCCTGTGACAATGTGGTGCATCTGAGCCAGGCCATTCTGCGAAGAGCCACAGAAGTAGCCATGACTCTAGAAGATACATCATTAGAGTCCACCGCAGCATGAAAGTGCATTTTTGATGCCTCGATACCATCTAAAGCTACCTGTTCCAGATCCCTGGCAAACTTGTCAGGGAGTTGTTTGACTAGAGCCAGCACAGTATCCCATCTGGATTTCTGGTATCTGGCAGCATAAGTAATGTAATTTGCTTGTCTGAGCCCCAAGGATGCTGCCATGTACTGTTTCTTTGTCATAGCATCAATCTTCCTGGAGTCCTTTTCAGGAGGATGTGAAGCTAGGGGGATATTTGCCTTGTCACAGGCTGCAGCCTGCACGACACCCACATGGCTGCATTGCTGTGAGAGAAATTCTATGTCAGAACCTGATAAAGTATACCTTCTGTCCATCCTTTAATCCACAGGAGGTATAGAATGAGGAGTTTTTAAAACTTTTACTGTCTGTTTCCTGAAAGATTTATGAAGGGGAATAGACAGTGTCTTAGATTCTGGAATATCCATCATTTCTACATAATCAGGCTCTTCCTGATCATCCACAGCTTCCTCAACAGGAAGCTGAAGAGTTTCAGCAACCTTCTTGTAAAAGATGAAATGAGCAGGGGACTCAGAAAGCCTAGGGGGGGAACCTAAAGGTCTGTCTGGGAGGTATCTGGCTCAATAGGCGTCCAGATCTTCCAGACCATAATACTCTCTTCATACTCTCCCCACGGTTCATAAAATTCCTCAAAATCATAATCCTGAACCGGTGGGGCCTGGTGAACCGAACGTCTCCCAGATGGGGTCGGTTCAGGAACTGGGGAAAGAGACTGGACAATTTGGATTGCTTTAGCTGTCTCTTCAGCTGTTGGGGAAAGGACTTTTTCCAAAGCAGCAGACTTTCTAGTCCTTTTTGCAGGAACTGGCTCATCGGAGCCAACTCTTTGTTTGCCCGAGGAAGTCTGGCCCTGGTCAGAGGGCACTCCCTCAGGTTCGGCTGGCACCGAACCGGGCCAGCCATCCGGGTCAGCGGACTTTATGGCCTCTCTTTCCCTGAGCCTACCAACTCTCTTTTCAACGGTGGCAGCAGGGAAATTCTTACAAATCTGGCAGTCTGAATCGAGGTGGTCAAACCCCAGGCAATAAACACAGGTGGTGTGAGGGTCAGCCTAGCAGCAAGGCTTCCCCACAGACATCGCAGGTGCTGAAACCCAGTGGGCGGTTTTTCTTTTGGGTTTCTCAGACATTATGCCAGCCTAACCAAAAACTTGCCCATTTATGACAATCCGCCAAGCAAGACTCTCCTATCGGTTCCCAACCGTGTCACGGGCCGTGGAAAAAAACGTAATGAAATCCAGTTTTTTTAGAACCGATAGGAACCGGAACCGCACTCTAAAAAGGACTAGCAATTGAAAACAACCTAATCGGTTCAAACCGAACCGATAAATGTTTTCAAGTTCCACACAGAATTGATATGAAAACCTATCTATTACTTACGTTACCACAGACAGAGCTTGAACGAGCAGTTTGCGGTTAAATTAAGGCAATTTAAACTTTTTAAACTGTTTTAAACCGCGAAAATGAACCGAGCAAAAGGAGAAATCTCCGGAGCGACTGTTCAGTAAGGCGGAGTAAAGAATCTGACGGTTTCGGTTTGAAAGCAAGCAGACAGAGTTTCCTTAACCGAGCTCGCGCTCAAGATTCCATGCCTTGCATGGAAGTTAACTATTTCACCTCCGGAGCAGTTCTAACCTGCGGTCATACTGCAATTGTCATACTATAGCAAGACTTCATGTTGTTTGAATTCAGACAGAATAGGGAGGATGCTAGAAAGGGAGTGGGGGGGGTGCTGGTGCACCTGGGCACCAACGATCTGGCAAATCACTCAGTGAAGACGGTGAAGCAGAACTTCTGTAGACTGGGGGACAGACTGGCAGTACACTTAGCTTCCCTGGCCTTTTCTGAAGTCCTCCCTGTGTGCAGGGTAGGAAGGGGAGGCAGGATAGGATAAGGAGTGCTGAAATAGAGGCGTTTAACAGCTGGCTTAAGGGTTGATGTTGTGACACAGGGTACCACTTTGTAGAGACTTCTGGGACAGGAGACTCTTCAAGGGTGATGGACTTCACCTGACAAGAGAGGAAGCCAGTACATTGGGGCAGAAGTATGACAGCTATATCAGATGGCAGCAAAAGGGTTACAGGGAACACAGTAGGGTTTACAGGATCAAGGGAAGGGGCAGTAGTGAGAGGGAAAACAAAGAGCAAAAGCACAAACAAGAGGAGAAGAAAATATGGAAAGCGGAAGGACAATGGCAGAGTTAGGGCATGGGTCACACAGAAGGGGGTATGCCTTAACACCAGGAGCCTAGGTAACAAACTCAGCAAGCTCCAGGCACTGATGGCAGACACTGACGTGGACCTTGTGGCCATCACTGAAATGTGGACTGCAGATAATAATGACAGAAATGACAATTCCTGAGTATTCACTGTTCAGGGAGGATAGAAGAACTGGTAGAGGGGGAGGAGTTGCTCTTTTTGTCAAGCAGGGCATTGAAGTGACAGAAGATGGATGCTTTAGGGGTAACATTGGGGAGGCTGAGTCAGTATGGGTGCAACTCACAGCAGCCTCAAGCAGGAAAGTACACTTGAGAGTGATCTACAGGCCTCCAGGACAAGGGGAGGAAAAGGAAAGAGAACTCAGGAAGGAACCTGAAGAAAAAATTACTCACCTTAGTAATGTTGTTTCTTCTAATGGATTCTTGCTATATTATGACTATTGCAGTTTGCCCCAGCCTTAGAACTGCTCCGGAGGTGAAAGAGTTAACTTCCATGTAGAGCATGGAGCTTAGAGCGCAAGCTCAGTTCAGAAGCTCTGTTTGGCTGGTTTCAAACCGAAACCGTCAGATCTTTTCGAGCAAAAACTCACTAAGGTTCTGTGTGGAAGCTGTAACCTACACTAGCCAACTGGCTACTAATATATTCACACATTTTTACTGGTCCCAACACAAAGACTCAAGTCAGTGGACCAGAAAATTAAGATAAAATAACTAAATGAACACAACACCCAAACATGAAAGGGGCATCAATAAATGCCAACAGAGGACTACCACCCATACCCCAAAGTAGGAGTTCTGAGAGGGGCAGGCTGGGGGAGGTCATACTATAGCAAGACTCCATTAGAAGAAACAACATTACTAAGGTGAGTAATTTTTCTTCAAACAACATGAAGTCTTGCTATATTATGACTATTGCAGACTACACGCAGTACCTCCATGGAGGAGGACAGAACCTACTTAGGGAATAGGCTCTGAAGCACGGTTGTGTTAAACCGAAAGCACCCTCCTGGCCTGAATATCCAGGGAGTAATGCTTGGTGCAGTGTGTACTGCCTTCCAAGTAGCTGCCTGACATATCTCCAAGATAGGGATGTCTCTAGCAGCAGCTAGAGATGCAGCTGTACCTCTGGTAGAGTGAGCCCTCAGGCCTGGGGGGAACCTACCCAGCTTTGATAGCAAAATTGTAAAGAAACGATCCACCTGGCAATGGATCTTTTAGTGGCAGGTCTCCCTTTCCCAACCTCACCATAAGTGAGAAACAGTTGGAGGGAGTCAAACCTGTGACCCTTGGTATGCTCTATGTAGTAACTTAGGGCCCTCTTAACATCTAAGCTGTGCAGCCTCCTCTCACCAGAGGAGGAATGGTCAGTGAAGAATACTGGAAGTGAAACAGATTGGTTAAGGTGGAAATCTGGAACCACCTTAGGCAAAAACTTCCTGTTAGTCCTGAGGACCACTTTATCCCTGTGAAAGGAAATAGTCCGTTTCTACTGATAAAGCCTGTAACTCACTTATACGCCTGGCAGAAGTGATGGCTACCAGAAATACAGTTTTCCAAGTCAAATACTTGAGCTCTGCTGAAGACAGAGGCTCAAAGGGGGGTTGCATTAGCTGAGCAATGCATACATTAAGATCCCAAGCCGGGGCAGGGTCCCTGAATGGGGGATTGGTGTGAAGCAATCCTTTAAAAAACTTAGAAAATACAGGATGAGCAGAGAGAGAAGAGGGCTTCCCTGCTGAAATGAAGGCAGAGACAGCAGCCAAGTGCACTTTCAGGGTGGCTGGTCTCAGTCCCAAAGAATTAAGGTGGACCATGTAGTCCAATACAGTAGGTAGATCAGCAGATTCTGGGGAAACATGCTTCCCAGAACACCATATGGAAAACCTTTTCCACTTGGAGTTATCGGTAGCCCTGGTGGAAGGCCTCCTAGCAGCCTTCAGGATTTCGAGAACACTCTGAGAAAGTTGCAAATCAGCAAACTCTAACTGCTCAAGAGCCAAGCCTTGAGGTTGAGGGATTTGAGATTCGGATACCAAACTCTCACCTGAGCACAGGTTAACAGATTGTGGTTCCTGGGAGACACAGGGGAAGATGGACTGCTAAGGACAGAAGGAGTGGGTACCAGGGCTGCCTGGCCCAGTCTGGAGCAATCAGGATCATTTTGCAGGGCTGAGACCAGATTTTGACTAGTACTTTGAACAGGAGAGGGAAGGGGGGGAAGGCATAAAGAAACTTCCCTTCCCAATCGAGAGAAAGGCATCCAGGGAATTGGGCCCAACACTGGGGCCTGCAACAAAACAGTGGAAGTTGATAATTGTCTGGGGCTGCGAAAGATCTATCTGAGGGTGCCCCATCTGGCAAACACTATCCCAGTACTAGGGGATCCAGTGACCATTCGTGATGGCCCTGGGAAATCCTGCTGAGGGCATCTGCCAAGACACTGTCCTTGCCTGGGAGGTGAACTGCTATGAGGAAGTGTTCAGGGAGTAAGCCAGAGACCACAACTTCATTGCCTCGGTGCACAAGGCCGAGACCAGTGCCCCTTGTTGCTGATGTACCACATTGTAGTGGTGTTGTCTGTTCTGACCTGTACCACCTTGTTCTGAACAGATGCAGAGAAACCTGAAGTGCTAGAAAAACAGCTCTGAGTTCCAACAGATTGATGTGGAGCAGAGATTCCTGAGGGGACCATAATCCCTGGGTAGAGGTCACCCATGTGAGCTCCCCATCCCAAGAGGGATGCATCTGTAGTAAGGGTCAAGGAATGGGACAGAGGGATGAAAGGCACCCCTATCTCAGACTGCTCTGATCCTGCCACCACTGAAGGGCCTGGATCAGGGTTGAGTCACTGGATTAATTTGGATAGAGGATCTCTTCTTTGAGACCAAAGCTCTCAAATGGAACTGAATGTCCCTCATCTGAAATTTTGCTCCTTGCACCACGGCTGTGGAGGCAGCCATGTGCCCTAGGAGCTGCAGGATATGCCTTGCTGGTCGAGAAACCTGCAGAGTGAAGGAGGCGGCCAGGGCCACTAAGGTCCTTACCCTTTCCAAGGAAGGAAGGCTCTGGCCTGCTTTGTATCCAGTTCTGCGCCTATAAGGTGAGTACCTGGACAGGTTCCAAAACTGACTTTGGAAGACTGAGAAGAAACCCCAGAGAGGTAAGCAGCTGCTGGGCAACTAGCAGGTGTGATTTGACCTGGTCTGGAGACTGACCCACAATGAGCCAGTCATCCAGGTAGGGAAAAATGGCAATCTTTTGCCTTCTTAGGTGAGCGACTGCTACTGCCAGACACTTTGTGAACACCCTTGGGGTAGAAGTGAGGCCGCAGGGCATTGCTCTGAACTGATAATGGCCTGAGGGCAGTTCGAATCTGAGGTACTTTCGATGGGAGCTTCTGATAAGAACATGGAAGTAGGCATCTTTGAGGTCCAGGGAGGCTAGCCAGTCCCTGGCCTTAGGGAGGGTAAAATCATTCCCAGTGTCACCATTTTGAACTTTGGCTTTAAAAGGTGCTTGTTTAGATATCTTAGATCCAGGATAGGCCGCCACTCTCCTGTCTTTTTGGGGTAAGGAAGTACCTGGAGTACAGACCCTGCCCTGGTGAAGGGAGAAACCTTTTCTACAGCTCTGAGAGCCAGGAGGGTTGAGACTTCTGTTTCCAAAGCAAGAGTCTCTAAAGGGTTTGTAGGGGGAAAAGATCTGGCTCTCATCTTTGGAAATTTCTTGAAGCTGAGAACCAGACCCTGGCTCACTACTTCCAGGACCCACCTGTCTGAAGTTAAAGACTGCCAGTCCTGGACGAAGTGAGCCAACCTGCCCCCTACAGGTAGTGGAGAGCCGACCCTGGGCATCCCATCAGGGTGCCTGTTTGGCAGGGGCTTTAGGCTGAGGGGTGGGAGCAGGCCTGCTCGAACCCCGTCTGCCTCTCCCTCTGAAGAACCCCCTCTGTACATAGGCTGAAGAGGAGGGGGCCTGAGTCTGGTAAAAAGGCCTGTGAAAAGGCCTATCCCTACCCCTGGGGCTGCCTCTGAGGAGTGACTTGCCGTCCTTGGCTTGTGCACTCCTGTAAGTGGTTCTATATTCATCCATTTTCTTCATATAATTCTCTGTCTGCTCCCCAAACAGAGAATTTCCACCACAGGAAAATCCATAGCCTTAGACTGGGTATCCTGTGACAAAGTAGTACACCTGAGCCAGGCCAATCTGCGAAAAGCCACAGATGTAGCCATGACTCTAGAGAATACATCATTAGAATCCACTGCAGCATGGAATTGCACCTTAGATGCCTCCATACCATCAAGAGCCACCTGCTCCAGCTCCTTTGCGAGCTGGCCAGGGACCTGTTTGGCTAAGGCCATGACAGTATCCCATCTAGATTTCTGGTATCTTGCAACATAAGCCATATAGTTAGCTGGTCTGAGTCCCACGGATGCTGCCATGTATTGTTTTTTGGCCATGGCATCAATCTTTCTGGAATCCTTGTCAGGAGGATGTGAAGCCAGTGGAATATTAGCTTTTATCACAGGCTGCAGCCTGAACTACTCCAACATGACTGCATTGCTGTGAAAGAAAATCTGTATCAGGACCTGACAAAGTGTACCTACTGTCCATCGTTTATCCACAGGAGGCACAGAATTAGGAGCTTTTAAAATTTTTACTGTTTGTTTTCTAAAGGTTTATGTAAAGGGATGGACAACCTCCTGGACTCTGGGATATCCATCATCTCCACATAGTCAGGCTCCTCTTGCTCATCCAAAGCCTCCTCTAAGGGAAGCTGGAGGTCTCAGCAACTTTTTATAAAACAAAAATGAGAAGGGGACTCAGAAAGCCTGGGGAGACTCACCTGAAGGTCTGTCTGGGGAGATGTCCGGTTCAATGGGCACATCCAGACTTTCAAAGTCACATTCACACTGATCATAATCCTCATCCCCCTCCTCTGGTTCATAGAACTCTTCTATATCATAATCCTGAACCACTGGAACTGACCGAACCGACCTTTTGCCAGACAGTGGCTGTTCGGAGGGAACGGGGACAGGGACTGGACAATCTGTATTGCCCTGGCTATCTCAGCAGCAGTTGGAGAAGGAATTTTGGACTCCAAACCTGCTGATTTTTAGATTTCTTTGCTGGAACTGGATCCTCAGAGCCAGCTTTTGTACCCGAGGAAGTCGCCCTGGTCAGAGGCACTCCCTCAGTTCGGTTGGCACCGAACCGGGCACTGCCATCGGGTCAGCGGACTTTAGCCTCTCGTTCCCTGAGCCTGCCCTCTCTTGTCCAGGGTGGCTGCAGGAAATTTTACAAATCTGGCAGTCTGAATTGAGGTGGTCAAACCCAGACAATGAGACACATGTAGTGTGTGGGTCAGCCTTGGCAAAGGCTTCCCCACAGACACTACAGTGTTGAAACCCAGTGGGCCCAGTTTTTCTTTTGGGTTTCTCAGACATAATGATAGCCTAACCAACCAACTTGCCCTTTTGATGGCAGTGCCAGGCAAGACACCCTTATCGGTTCCAAACTGTGTCACGGGTCCTGGAAAAAACGTAATGAAATCGGTTTTTTTTAGAACCGATAAGAACCGGGAACCGCACTCTAAAAAGCCTTAAAAGGCTTTAAACTTATATTTAAATACAACTCGATCGGTTCAACCGAACCGATAATACTTTTACAAGTTCCACACAGAAAAAACCCTATCTATTACTTACGATTACCATAGACAGAGCCTGAACCGATCGGTTTTGCGGTTAAAATAATGAAATCGCGGTTAAATTAAACCGAGAAATAGCGCTTTAAACCGAAGAAATGAACCGAGCAACAGGAGGAATCTCCGGAGCGACTGTTCAGTGAGACGGAGTAAAGAATCTGACAGTTTCGGTTTGAAACCAGCCAAACAGAGCTTCTGAACCGAGCTCGCGCTCTAAGCTCCATGCTCTGCATGGAAGTTAACTCTTTCACCTCCGGAGCAGTTCAAAGCTGGGGCAAACTGCAATAGTCATAATATAGCAAGACTTCATGTTGTTTGAAACAGAGGTCACAAAGGGGGACGCAGTGGTGATGGGAGATCCGAACCTGCCAGACATCAAATGGGAGGTCCCAGTGGCCAAGACTACTAGGAATCATGCACTGCTGGACGCCTTCCAAGACTGTCTGCTGGTGCAGCTATTTAAAGAACCCACCAGGCAGACTGCAATCCTTGATGTGCTGCTCACCAACTCTGAGATGGTGAGTGCTATGACAGCAAATAGGGAACAACAACCATAACGAGAATCGAAGTCCTTGACCTTAAAACGGCAGACGTCGATAGGTTGAGGGAGCTAGTAGGGGCTACGTTAGTAGGGGGTAGAGGACACAGATGGGGTGGAGGAGAGATGGGGCAATTAAGGGAGCCATCCTCGAGGTATTGTAGGCATGCGTAAGAATAGTAACAAAGAAGAATAGGTTTAAGAGACCTCTCTGGTTCTCAACAACGGTCAGGGAAGCAGTAAGGGCAAAGAAGAAGACCTTCTTGAAATGCAAGGAAAAACAGGGGGAGGTGGAATGGGAGGATTATCTACAGAAAAATAGGGGGGAAAACAGGGCCATTATGAAGGCGAAAGCAGACACAGAATGGAAGGGCTCAAGAATGGAGAAAAACAGTTTTTCAGATATATTAGTGAAAAAAGGAAAGGGGGTCGTAAGACTAGTTGAAGGGGGTAGGGTGATAAGAGGATGAGCAAAAGGCCGCCATCTTGAATGGTTACTTTTGCTCAGTATTTACTAAGGAGAACTTCAGGTCCATGCTTGAGAGTGGCTTCAAAGTGGCCACTAAGGGAGTCCCCAGAAATGAGACAGCCATTGCTGACTAGTGAAAGGGTCCTGAAAGGGACTGCAGCCCTTCAGATACATAAGGTCTTGGGACCAGATGGACTGCATCTGAGGATACTTAAGGAACTGGCAGCAGAGCTGGCTGAACCACTGACTGGTCTGTTCAACAGCTCGCATAGGTCCGAGGAAGTTCCAAGGGACTGGAAGGTGGCAGACACTGCACTGCTTCATGGGGGGGGGGGATAAAGAGCAACCAGGGAACTACAGGCCTGTCAGTCTGACCTCTATTGTGGGGGAAGCTGATGGAATCACTGATCAAAGAGGACCTCATAGACTACCTGGAGAGCAACGGATTCCAGGATAGTAAACAGCACAGTTCCGTTGCAGGAAGGTCTTGTCAAACTAACCTGATGGTTTTCTTTGACTGGGTGACAAAAGAAATTAGACAAGGGCCACACTGTGGAGCTGCTGTACTCTAACTTCAGCAAGGCTTTTAATTCAGTACTGCACAAAAGACTGCGCAAAAGATGGAAGACCTGGGTGCAGCTAAACCCACAGTGAACTGTGTGGGTAATTGCATAGAAGGGAGGCAGAAGGGGGTGGTGGTAGTCAATGGGGTTAAACCTGAGGAGAGGGAGGTTATGAGTTGAATTCCACCCGGGTCCGGTCCTCTTCAACATGTTCATTAGTGACATTGTAGAAGGAATCCGGGGAAGGCTGTCTCTCTTTTCAGACAGCACAAAACTATGTGGGAAGGTGGATAGTGAAGAGGGAATAATGGAAATGCAGAGAGACCTACAAAAGCTAGAGGGGTGGTCAAAGGTCTGGCAGTTAAAATTTAATGCTGCCGGCCCGCTGGCGCAGATGCATGATCGCTGTCTATGGCGCCCACGACCCAGGTTTGGGAACGGACTTGGGAATCGGAGGGCCGGCCGGGAGGAATAGGACTGAGTGTCCGGAGGGCTGCTCTCCTACTCTGGGGGGAGGTGAGACTGAGTATCCAACACACGACGGATCCCTGGCAGAGGCCTGGACTTCCGCTGCTGTCGGCGCCTGTGCGGGGTGAGCGGGTCATCAGTGCCATCCCTGCCCCCATGCGCGATTCACAGCTAGTGTCATGCCGCCCCCACTAATGAGCTGCTCCACTGCTGTCCCTCTGACGACCAGGAGTTCACCTATCAGTGGCCCCACTCGGAGGGTGGCCCGAGTATGAGGGCGTGGCTGCCGGAGCCTGGTGAGCCCGTCTGGGCTTGGGGACCGGCACAGAAAAAAATAAAAAACAAAAAAAGAAACGTAATGCTAAAAGGTGTAAGGAAATGCAGAAATGGAAACAGAACCCCAAGACAAAGTACTGGATGAGTGGGGAGAGACAGCACTACATCTGAGAAACGGGATCTGGAGTTATAATTAGTAACTCGCTTAAAACAAATGAGCCAGTGCAAGAAGGCCTGTAGCAAGGCTAAAAGGATGCTCGGATGTATCGGGAGGGGTACTGATAGCAGAAGAAAAGGGGTAATACTTCCTCTCTACAGATCCCTGTGAGGCCTCATCTGAAGTACTACACCCAGTTCTAAGTCCGTACCTCAGAAAGGACAAGGACAGGTTGGAGACAGTGCAGTGCAGAGTAACAAAAATGATTCTGGGCCAGCATAGCAGATCCTGTAAGGAGAGTCTCAAAGCACCAAGTATGTACTCATGGAAACCAGAAGGGGAAGGGGAGGATATGATGGAGAACTTCAAGTTCCTTAAAGGAATTAACAAAGTGAACTGTGGGAAATAATTTATCCTAAATACCAACTCGTGGACACGAGGGGAAATTAACTGGAGTGTGGTTCAGGAGGGATATGAGAAAGTATTTCTTTATGGAAGGGGTGGAACCTTGGAACAGTCTATCGGCCAAGGTGGTGGGTGCAAAAACAGTCAAGGGATTCAAGAAGGGCTGGGATATCATGAAAGGGACAGTGGTGGCCTGGGGCGTTAGGACCACAGAGGAGAATGGGGAGAGTTAGTAGCCTGGAGGAACAACAGGTTCCAGGGATTATGGGGAACTTGGGTAGACTGGATGGACTTCTGTTTTTTTCTGCTGTCTGTGTTTTTATGTTTCTGTCTACCAGTTATGACTAGATAAAAAAAAACAAAAAAAACTGAAGGAATCTGGGAATGGCCGTGCCCTAAGATTTCTCCAAGACACGTTTATTCAGACCCGGCTAGCTGAACAGGCCAGCCCAAAGCAACTGACTGCCAATAGGATCAGAGACACAATTTTTATTGCTTGAACCAGCTAAAAGAAAAAAAAAAAATCGCTCACCTTAGTAATTATGTTTCTCCTAATGGAGTCTTGCTGTATTCTGACAATATGCAGTTAGCCCCAGCACTTGAAATGCTCCGAAGAGGAAAGAGTTAACTCTATGCCAGAGCATAGAACGTTGAGCTCGAGTTCGGTTCAAACCTCCGTCTGCTGCACTCTGAAGTGTAACCTTCAGATTCTTACAAGCTAATACTAACTAACTACACCTGCTAGGTGGAAATTGTAAATTTACTAGCCAAAAAAGCAACCAAATGTTTTGGGTCCCAAAAGACAAGTCGAGAACTCCAAACCAAAAACTAGGTAGTGAACAACATAACTATCAAAACAACATAAACATAACCCACTCCTCCCCTCTATACAGAGGGGAGTGCTAGATGCACCCCTGAGGTGCAGCACTGTATCTGCCAGCCCACTTCCCAAAAAACATGTTCTGAGATGGGAGGGAGAGAGGTCTGAATACAGCAAGACTCTATTAGAAGAAACAACTACTAAGGTGAGTAATTTTTTCTTCAAACAACATGAAGTCTTGCTGTATTCTAACAATATGCAGACTACCAAGCAGTACCTCCATGGAGGAGGAACCAAACCTGTTTTGGGAATAGGCTCTGCAATAGTGCTGTACCAAACCTAGCATCACTCCTAGCCTGGATATCCAGTGAGTAATGCTTGGTAAATGTATGAACTGTTTTCCAGGTGACTGCTTTGCATATTTCTAATAATGGAATATCTCTGGCAGCAGCCAGAGAAGCAGCTGTACCTCTAGTCGAATGAGCCCTCAGGCCTGAAGGGGGTATTTTGCCTAACTTCTCATAGTAGAATTGTATACAAGAGACAATCCACCTGGCAACAGTCCTCTTAGTAACAGGTTTGCCCTTTCCCACTTCACCACAAGTGAGAAACAACTGATGACAGTCAAACCCAAGTGCCTCAGTGCGCTCAATGTAGTAACTAAGTGCCCTCTTAACATCCAAGCTGTGTAACCTCATTTCCCCTGAAGAAGAATGATCAGTGAAGAAGACAGGAAGAGACATGGACTGGTTCAGATGAAAATCTGAAACCACTTTGGGTAAGAACCTCCTGTTAGTTCCAAGGACCACCTTATCTCTATGGAATGAGATAAAATCAGGCTCCACTGACAGAGCTTGTAATTCACTGATACGCCTGGCAGAGGTACTAGCTACCAGGAACACAGCTTTCCAAGTCAAGTACTTAAGTTCTGCTGAGGCCAAAGGCTCAAAAGGTGGTTGCATAAACTGAGCAATGCAAACATTAAGATCCCAAGCAGGAGTAGGATCCTTAAAAGGAGGACTGGTATGGAGCAATCCTTTAAAAAATTTACAGAAAACAGGATGAGATGCCAGTGAGGAAGACTTCCCCACTGACAGAAATGCAGAAACATCTGCCAAGTGTACCTTCAGAGTAGCTGGTCTGAGGCCTAAACCATTAAGATGAACCATATAATCCAGAACTGCAGACAAATTAGCAGTATCTAAGAGAAATCTGCTTATTGGAACACCAAATGCTGAATCTTTTCCATTTGGAATTATAAGTTTTCTGGTGGCAGGTTTTCGAGAGGCTTTCAGAATATCCAGAACCCCCTGAGACAGATGCAGGCTTGCATATTCTAACTCTTCAAGAGCCATGCTTTGAGGGTGAGAGACAGAAGGTTGGGGTACCAAATCCTCCCCTGAGTGGAGGTTAACAGATTGTGATTCTTGGGAAGAGATAGGGGAAGATGGACTTCTAGGGACAGCAAGAGAGATACCAAGGCTGCCTGGCCCAGTCTGGAGCAATCGGAATCACCTTGCAAGATTGTGACCTTATCTTGACCAGAACTTTGAACAGTAGAGGAAATGGGGGAAAAGGCATACAGAAATTTCTCCTCCCAATCCAGAAGCAGAGCATCCAAGGGGACTGAGCCCAAGACTGTGGGTCTGCAACAGAAGACAGGAAGTTGATGATTGTCCAGGGCTGCAAAGAGATCTATCTTTGGAATGCCCCACCTTGAAGAAAATCACTTTTAACACTAGGGGATCCAGGAACCATTTGTGATGGCCCTGGGAAATCCTGCTCAGGGCATCTGCTAGAACATTGTTCTTCCCAGGAATGTGGACTAATACCAAAGATGTCTGAAGGGAATAAGCCAGGGACCATAATTTCAAGGCTTCCGTGCACGAGGGCGTAGACAGAGTGCCTCCCTGCTTGTTGATGTACCACATGGTGGTGGTGTTGTCTGTCCTGACCTGAACCACCTTGTTCTATACTGAGTCTGAGAAAGCTTGTAGAGCCAGGTACACTGCCCTAAGCTCTAAAAGGTTGATATGAAGTAGAGACTCCTGAGGGGACCACACCCCCTGTGCTGTGAGGGCTCCCAAGTGAGCTCCCCACCCCGGGAGAGAAGCATCTGTCGTTAGTACCACAGAATGAGACTGGGTGATGAATGGAACTCCTTGTCTGAGGTTATCCTGATCCAACCACCACTGGAGAGCATGGATCAGAGTCCGAGTCACTGGAACTAGTTTGGTTAGAGGATCTTGTTTCTGAGACCAAAAAGCCCTCAAGTGGAACTGGATGTCCCTCATCTGAAATCTCGCCCCCTGTACCACTGCAGTGGAAGCTGCCATGTGGCCAGGAGTTAAAGAAAATGCCTTGCTGGTCAAGACACTAGAAGGTGAAAGGAAGAAGCCAGGTCTGTAAGGGCCTTTACCCTTGCCAGAGGAAGAAAGGCTCTTGCTTGGACAGTGTCCAACTCTACCCCTATGAAGTTCAGGAGTTGCACTGGTTCGAGAACTGACTTTGGAAGATTGAGGAGGAATCCCAGAGAAGTTAGACATTTCTGGGTCACTTGCAGATTTGACTTAACTTGGTCTGAAGACTGCCCCACAATGAGCCAGTCGTCCAAGTATTGAAATATGGAAATGTTTTGTCTCCTTAGAAAGGCCACTACTACTGCTAGGCATTTTGTGACCACCCTTGGTGCTGATGTTAGTCCGAAGGGCACTGCTCTGAAATGATAATGACCTGAAGACAGTTTGAACCGGAGGTACTTTCTGTGGGAGCACCTGATGGGAATGTGAAAGTAGGCATCCTTGAGGTCCAGGGAAACTAACCAATCCCCTGGCCTTAGAGAGGGAAGAATTATTCCCAGAGTCACCATTTTGAATTTTGGCTTGACTAGGTGCTTGTTTAGGTATCTTAGATCTAGGATGGGTCGCCACTCCCCTGTCTTTTTTTGGGGTAAGGAAGTATCTGGAATATAGACCTTTGCCCCTGTGTGTAGTAGGAATTCTCTCTATGGCTCTGAGAGCCAGCAGAGAGGAAACCTCTGCCTCTAGGGCAATGGTTTCGGAGATGTTCGCAGGTGGAAAAAACCTGACCCTCAGCTTTGGAAATTTTTTGAAGCCGAGAGCCAGTCCCTGGCTTACTACCTCCAGGATCCACTTGTCTGAGGTAACAGACTTCGAGGCCTGGAAGTAGTAAGCCAGCCTGCCTCATATTGGAAAGGGGGAGTCGACCCGGGCTGACACATCAGAGTGTCTGCTTGGCAGGAGCCTTGGACTGAGAAGGGAATCAGCCCTGCTCATCCCCTTCTGCCTCTCCCTCTGAAAAAAACCCTCTGAGGAAAAAGAGAGGAGGCCTGTGCCTGGTAAAAAGGCCTGTGAAAAGGCCTGCCCCTGCCCCTAGATTGCTGTTGCTGAGGAGTTGCCTGCCTTTTCTTGGGCTGTGCACTCCTGTAGGTGGTCCTATACTCGTCCATCTTTTTCATGTAATTCTCTGTCTGCTCCCCAAACAGAGAATTACCTACCACAGGGAAATCCATGGCCTTAGCCTGGGTGTTCTGCAAGAGGCTAGTACATCTGAGTCAAGCAAATCTCCTAAGAGTCACAGATGTAGCCATGACTCGTGATGAAACATCATTAGAGTCCACAGCAGCATGAACTTGGACTTTGGATGCCTCAATCCCATCAGCAGCCACCTCCTCCAGCTCTTTGGTTAGGTGGGAGGAAGCCCGTTTAGCCAGTTCCAGAACAGTATCCCACCTGGACTTCTGGTATCTGGCTGTGTAGGTCATGTAGTTTGCCTGCCTGAGTCCCACGGAGGATGCCAAGTACTGTTTCTTGGCCGTAGCATCCACCTTCCTAGAATCTTTATCTGGGGGGTGTGAAGCCAAAGGTATATTAGCCTTGTCACAGGCTGCAGCCTGCACGACCCCAACATGGCTGCATTGCTGGATCAAGTACCCTGTACTTGAGCCTGACAGCATATACCTCCTACACATTCTCTCATCCACAGGAAGTAATGAATTTGGTG
The DNA here is from genome assembly GCA_016271365.2 of Neoceratodus forsteri. Taxonomy (NCBI): domain Eukaryota; kingdom Metazoa; phylum Chordata; order Ceratodontiformes; family Ceratodontidae; genus Neoceratodus; species Neoceratodus forsteri. The sequence goes on along the minus strand of CM028129.1, from coordinate 498,987,222 downwards.
TCTGAAGTATCTTTTGTGTCTGTTTCCCAAAAGATTTATGGAGGGGAACAGACAGCCTTTTGGACTCTGGGATGTCCATCATCTCTACATAGTCAGGCTCTTCTTGTTCCTCAACAGCTTCGACCAGAGGAGCTGGAGGGTCTCTGCCACTTTTTTGTAAAACAAATAGTGGGAAGGGGACTCAGAAAGCCAAGGAGGGGAAACATTGGAAGGCCTGTCTGGGGAGATGTCCGGTTCAATGGGATCATCCAGGCCTTCAACAACAACAACAACAACAACAACAACAACAACAACAACAACAACAACATCATCATCATCAACATCATCATCAAAACCTTCTTCCCCCTCCAAATCCGGTTCAAAGTAATCATCCGGACAATATTCTGGAACCGACCGAACCAAGCACCTACCCAGAGGCACCGGATCATCCAGAACAGAACGGAGCGATTCCACTATACTAATCGCCCTGGCAATTTCTTCGGCGGTTGGTCGTGATGGTTCTGGATCCGAACCGGACGATTTCTTTTTCCTGTTTGATGGAACCGAACCCTCTGGATCGGCTCTCCTTTTGCCCGAGGGAGTATCGCCCAGGTCAGTGGGCACTCCCTCAGGTTTGGTCAGAACCTAACCGGGCTGGCCATCCGGATCAGCGGACTTCTCGGCCTCCTTTTCCCTAAGCCTACCCAATCTCTTGTCCAGGGTGGCCTTCAGGAAATTCTTACAAATTCGGCAGTCTGAATCGAGGTGGTCAAAACCCAGACAATACACACAGGTGGTGTGAGGGTCTGCCTTGGCAAAGGCATCTCCACACTCACTACAGTGCTGAAACCCAGTGGGCCCGGTTTTTCTTTTGGGTTTCTCAGATGTAGCCATCCTATCCACTTACCCTTTGGCAGCTTTAAGCCAGGCAAGACCCCCTTATTGGTTACCAACCGTGTTACGGGCTATAGAAAAAAACGTTTAAAATCCAATTTTTTTGAAACCGATAAGGACCTGTACCTCACACTAACACAAATAACCAAAGAATTCACAAATAAGAACTAAAGATCAATCGGTTCCAGCCGGACCGAAAGAAAGTTTTACAATGTCCATATGTAACCCCCAGGTGGTGCTATCCTAAGGGCTACTACCCCTGCCTGACTGACTACTGACAGGTTGAGGGGCCTAGGTCTAATGGCGGGTGCCTCCACCCAGAGGTCAGGGTTAATACTGTCTGGTATGACTTGGTCGCAGCCCTCTGGGACACTGTAACACCCCCCCTTTCTTCCCACTAGTGGCCCACACAATATATCAGGAACACCTTCACAATGTACACTTACCCCCAGGACTGGTTCGGTCAGCTTGACTCTGGGGACCCACTGTAAAGCAAGATGATGTAATACAATAGCCACTGTACAATATTTTAACACAAACACATATCTTAGTCAGTGTAACTTTGATGAAACAACCAGATCTGATTTATTTAGGGGATGGCAACAAGGACAGGGGGAAAATCAGTTTAATTAGATCAATCACATTAATATTCACAGCACTGTGCACAATGTACACTTACCCCCAGGAGTCCCTAATTGTCACTTTCACTGGGTACCCGGGGGGGGGGGGGGGGGGCTAGCCAGGATCGGTGCAGCTGGTTTGGGCCCTGAGATGGAAAACACTTGCACAACACCCAATTTGTAATCTGGAACTGGCTGGTTCAGTTCATGTATCAAGAAAGAAAAGCAGATGAAATGAAACACTTGCAATTTAATGGTACAGATGTCAGGGAGCTACCCTGATTTTCACTCACTAACTTTTGGCTGGACACTGTCCCCAATAGTGGCGTGGATTTCTGGACACCTTTCGCACAGCAGGGGAACAGGGTTCTGTAAGCAGGACACACCCCCACACATTTATACGTAAAAGAAAGTTACCATACCAGGCAGCTGCTCTCATGTCTCGATCGCACTTACTGCCAACCCGGGAGTTCGCGATGCAGCTTCACTTTCCTGTCAGACCGAGCGCGATGAAGCAGTCTCTCCAGTCCTCTACAGGGTAAGCCTGGTTCTTGGCTATACAGTCTCTCCTCTCCTCCGTCACAGCGGATTCAGTCCGAATCGCCACGGCAAACGCACCGCCTGACTTTCGGCCTCCACACATGCTTCCCGCATGAAAACTCTGCAGCGTAGAAGCCTGGAGTTCCTTCCCCAGTCACGGCCACAAGAGATCTGCCTTCTCAGCCACTAGGCAGGGAATTACAGTCGGGTGCCACCCGGTCCAATTGGTGGGCTTCAGTTGGCAGTCACTCAGAACATCCCCCATTGGTGCAAAAAGGTGCCACAGTCCAGAACTTCACTTCCCAGAATTACTGGCTATATCCCCCACGGCTAGCCAGCTCCTGAGAGAGTCCTGATCCTGGTTGGTCGCTCAATACTCCATTTTAGGTGCCCCTCCCTCCTGATTGGATCTAGTCTGCAGTTCAGATCCAAAATGGAGGGGCAAAGGACACAAAGTACCAGCTGCAAGAAAGGCAGGTTAGACAAATTACATTTTCACTACCACTCTAACAGATCGCTAGCGAACAGTTACATCCCTGAACAGTGCTCGCCCTGCCCACTTAGCGACGGCAGAAACGGAGCAATTTGTCAGCAGCTCGAGCGGGACTCAAGCAAGGAACCAAACAGTCCCCCCAGGTTCCAGTCCTGCCTGTAAGCAGACAGCTCTTAAAGAGACAGTAACAGAGGCTCTAAAAGCACTCACAAATAGGCGGCTTAAATGCCAAACACATCCAGGCTGGGGCCTTTAAGCAAGCTACTAGGAGACTTTTGGGAACCCCCATTTGCAGGGGGGTTACACACACACACACAAAAATAAACTAATGTCCACTACCTACAACACTTACTGTACCGCAGATAGGGATCTGAACCAAAAAATAATAAACTTTACGATTTATAACCAACGTTTTACTGAGACCGAACCGACAAGCGAAGGAGATTTCTCCGGAGCGAATGTTCAGTTAGGCGGAGTAAAGAATCTGATGGTTACACTTCAAAGTGCAGCAGACAGAGGTTTGAACCGAGCTCAAGCTCAATGTTCTATGCTCTGGCACAGAGTTACTGTTTCCTCTCCGGAGCAGTTCAACTGCTGGGGCTAACTGCATATTGTCAGAATACAGCAAGACTTCATGTTGTTTGAAACATGTTCTCACTGGAGGCCAGATGAAAGAGGAGCAACATGATAGAAGAGATGTCACTGTATCATGTTTTACAGTATATCGTGGTACTAGAAGTTATAGTATTGATACCGTGGGCAATTTCCAATACTGTGACAACCATGGCTCATGGTACACTGTGGTATTCGGACCTTTCAACTAATTTCTTTGTATTTTCAGGGACAACTGTCCCTTCCACAACAACTCTCCCTGATGCAAGAGTTTGAGGAGGCTTTTTTATTTGTATGAAAATTACTTCTGCAATACCGCGATATAATACCGTGGTATTACATGTGGCAGTTATCATGCTGTCAGAATTTGATACCGTGACATCCCTACATAATACAGACCTACAAGATTCCTAAAGGGAACAGAGTGGACAATATGGACCTATTCAACATGAATAAAGCGGCAATAACGAGGGGGCATAAACGGAAGCTAGTGAGGGGAAGTTCAGGAGGGATGTGAGGAAATTCTGCTTTATTGAGAGGATGGCTGAGCAGTGGAACAGTCTGACAGAAGAGGTGATGGAAGCAGGGACAATAAATGGGTTCAAGCATGGCTCAGACAGGGTATGGGGACTGAATGTTCCACCAAGGAAAGACGGGGGTCAGAGATACAAAGAGAGGGTTGGGGATATAAACCCCCAGGACATCATGTCAGGGGGTGAGAGGTACAGATACCTGCTGGGCAGACTGGATAGACCGTTGGTCTTTTTTTGCCAGCAGTGTCTATATTTCTATGCTCCTATGAAGAAAGTATCATATTTAAAGGGACTGCCTGAATTTTCTTGAACCCAGACAAGCTTCTGTATTTATAAATTCTCAAAACAGAATTTATTGGATGCAACTGTAAAGGAGAGTTTGCTCTCAATTTGCCATCCAACTACAAATAAAATGATGATGAAATGATGATCAAGAGTTGCCTTCAGTTTCTGAACTATTGCAAGAAGAGAGTAAAGATAAAGGTTTTAACGACCTGCTCCTGGAAACTCTAACCAAATATGAGAAACATGAACTGGAATAGAACTGATATTGCTCATTCTTTTGGACTCAAGTCTTTCTTCTTTTATGCTTAGTGCTGTAGCACTGTTAGATGTACTAAGGATTAAGAATCCTCTATCTACTGCTTGGTGAACCAAAGACATTTTAAACACGAACTGATTAAAAAAAAGACATGTTGAACCTTATTACACTCGCAACTGTTTAATTTTAAAAGTAAAGTGTCCTTTACGTAATGTTTTCAATAAAGGCAAAAATGTCCTTTCAATAATGTTTTCAAGTTTAACACTTATCTTGGAACTCACAGAGATTATCTCCACTAGTTCTGATGCCCTTTTATTTGTATACATAAACAATTATGAAAAAAAATATTTTAGAAGATTTTTAAACGGTATGAAAATAACAACCATTTTTTATATAGCAGATGCGTAATAGCCCTAAATTACAGCAAGGAGTTCTGTACCCTCACTGGCGGAGAGACTTTAGTAAGCACTCAGTACACGTATGCCACATGTTGCCTGCTCTATCCTACCTTATTACCTATTGTAAAACTGTCCTGTGGGAGGACATCAACCTTATTATCAAGGCAGTGAGTTAGCAAACTGAAACTGCTTTGTTTGAAGGGCCTGACTCACAGCTGTCACAGAATGGTCTTGTTCTAAACCACAGCCTCAACTGTCAGGAGTCACATGAAGAACAATCTACTGTGTGTACACTGGAATAAACAGATACGGTGATTGCTTGCCTTGATAAAGCAAGTCAAATTCCATTTCTGTAGCATTCTTAGACACACCACCACGTGGATGTGATAATACTCCAATAGAAAGGCTTACACTATCTCTAGGAAAAAATCTGCATACCACAGACAGTTTCGATTGGTTTCAACCCATTTAGGTATACCAATAAAGTTCTCATACTGCAATCTAGAGCAATGAAGTGCCAGAAAAATGTCACTGATCTCAAGGTCCATTCATTGTAACAAGAGAGTATGGGCAGTCCTCCATATCTGATGCATACAACCACATGGTATACAGGATACTCTGTGCTTCAAGTTGGCTCAAGATATAAACCTGAGATTCATATTTGTAAAATGGATATCAAGAGATCCAAGAGACATGTGAAGTTGGACAGCGATGTGAACTCCAGTATCTACCAAGGACTACACCCCCCACCCGAGAAAGGACACAAATAAGAGGACTTGAATCGGGGAGTTACTACAGCCTTCATTGCTGACAGGGTACTGGAGTCTCCCAGATGACTTATTCTGGGGGACTTCAATGCCTGGATCGACGATGAATCCTTGCAATTTGGTTCTGACCTCCTCCAGTTCATGACATCACTTGGCCTTGCACAGGCAGTTGCCTCTGCGACACACCATCACAGCCACACCTTGGACCTGGTATTCTCACTGGGTCTCGACCACAGGATTGATCAGGTCATTTGGTCTGATCATGTACTGTGAAATTTTCATTTGCCCCCCATGGTCCCTCCCTGTTGAGATGATCAGCTACCGCCCTTTGAGGGAATTGTCCCCAGAGGGACTGATGGCAGCAGCTAATTTGTCTGGCGTTAGTGCCATCTGTGCAACTCACCTGGGTAAAGCGATGACAGCCTATAACAGGGCCATCTCTGGGGCACTCTATGCCATTCCACCGGTCTGTATAGGACCCAGGTCTTCTCACTTGAGACCCCCATGGTATGATGGGGCTCTCAGAGCGATAAAGACCATGGGTCAGAGGTTGGAGCATTGCTGGCATAGGATTCTATCAGAGGACGATAAACTAGCTTTAAAGAAACACTATGCTGATTATCAAAGGGCAACTGACAGAAAGAAGGCAGAGTTCCTGTCTGGGGAGATTGCCGCAGGGAAGAACAAACCAGCTCAGCTCTTTCAGAGTGTGGACAGACTTCTTCACCTAGTCTGTCTACAGCTGAAAATAGCTTTTTCAGTAGCATCATGCGAAGAGTTTGCTCTGTTCTTCTCTGACAGGGTATCCAACATTCAAGCCGGGATCTTGCCAGTGGGTCTACATCAGTCCCGCAGGGCGGGGTCTGGGTGGAGCAGGGGCTTTCCTATTGTCTGGGCAGAGTTTCGGCCAGGGGAGGTGGCCGAGGTCTCCAAGGCAATTCTGAAGCTGCAGCCCACTTGTTGTGAACTGGACTCTGGCCTGATGCATCTCCTGGTGGGCTGCATCGAGGCTATTGGTCCAGTGTTCGCTGGGATAGTCAGGTGTTCGCTTTCACAGCAGGTTTTCCCCGACACCTTGAAGGAAGTGTTGGTGAAGCCCCTTCTGAAAAAAACATCTCTTGACCCAGACGTCCTGGTGAATTATAAACCTATCTCCCAGCTCCCATTTTTAGGGAAGGTTGTTGAGAAGATAGTGGCTCTGCAGCTCAAAACACCTGGTGACCGTCAACATCTACAAGCCATTCCAGTCTGGATTTAGGACAAGGCACAGCACAGAGACGGCTCTAGTCCCAGTGCATAATGACCTCCTCAGGGCTAGAGATCGAGGGGAGCTATCAATTCTCATTCTCCTCGACCTATCATCTGCATTTGATACCGTGGACCACATCATACTGTTGGATCGCCTTTGAGAGTACTGTGGACTCAGCGGTACTGTCATCAACTGGTTTGAGTCCTTTCTCTCGGGCAGAGGGTAGTGATGGGGAATTTCTCCTTCTCCCTGATGCCCCTAACCTGTGGAGTTCCTCAGGGTTCAATCCTATCGCCAACGTTCGCCAATGTTGTTCACAGTATACATGCTGCCCCTTGGGCAGGATCATTAGGCAGCACAGTCTGGGTTTTCACTGCTATGCAGATGATACCCAGCTGTACATGTCTTTTGTACCAGAAACAAATGGTGCCATCAAAGTGCTAAATAAATCCCTTGCTGAGATCCAGGACTGGATGAACTCAGTAACTGGCTGAGACTAAACCCAGATAAGACTGAGGTACTGGTGATTGAACCGGGCCATGGACATGATGGGGATGCTTCCGAGATGACAACCGGTCTGATTCTGCAGTCAACACCGCTGACAACATCCTCTACGGTGAGAAATCTGAGCATTGTCCTCAACAACAAGCTGACATTTCAAGCTCAGGTGTCGGCTGTCGTCAAAAGTGGATTTTACCATCTGAGGAACATCGCCCGGATTAAACCCCTAATTCTGCCCGGGGTCCTGCCATCACTGGTACATGTCTTCATAACATCCAGACTCGACTAGTGTAATGTTCTCTACCTCGGTTCAGTGGAGGGAACCTCCACCAACTGCAGCTAGTGCAGAATGCAGTGGCCAGGCTGCTGACAGGGCTGTCAAGGTCATGCGGGGTCTGCATTGGCTGCCAGTCAGGTGGAGAATTCTCTTCAAGGTAGGCTTGCTCACCTAATAAGGCCCTACATAGATTGGGTCCTCGTTATCTGTCAAACTTCCCATCCCCGCCATACTGGCCCGCTCCCTTTGTTTCTCCACCGCGGGCCTCCTGGCGGTTCCGAGGTGCAGGCTGACAACCTCGGGTGATCATTTATTCGGGGTGGCCGGCCTGGTCCTCTGGAACTCGCTGCCAACATCTCTGAGGGAGGCTCCTATGCTGGAGGTATTCAGGAGAGGCCTGAAGACTCACCGCTTTAACCTGGCTTTTCCAATTGATGTTTTTTAATTTGATGTAAATATTTTAACATAATTTAGTTGGAATGTTTTGACTGTTTTATTTGTTTCCTTTTACTGCTTATCTGTCCTAATTGTTATTATTATTCTGTGTACTTCTACCTGTCCCCAGGATTGGATGCCTAACAAAGAATTACTTACTTACACATAGGCAGGAAGGATAAAAAAATTTAAATAAATGTACAATTAAAATGCAGCACCAAGCTGGATTAAATTGCATCAGTAATAATATAAAATACATAACTTTTTTTTTTTTTAACGTGACAGAAAATAAGAATGTCTACACCCAAAGCATGACAGTCATCAACCAAATTCTATACAAGGGGCAACATGCTAGCAGAGACCAATTAGTTTAGCAACATCTGCATGTATTTGCCATGACCGAACTCCTTAGCTACCGGACATTACTGAAAACTTGAGTGACAGTTTTCTTGCATCTGCCCTCTACTGCTGAGCAGTAATAACCAGTCTGTACAGACCGCAAGGAAACAAGTAAAACCCCAGTCTTGCGCAGCTCATAATCCAAGGTATCATTTGTCATCAAGCATAAATCAAATAGACGGCTACAAGGTAGCTCGCTCCTCTCGTTTGATCTCCTTTCCCAAGATAATGTTCTCCAAAATGGAAAAAAATGTGTCACCCAAATTACTCAACTTTAAATCCTGTTTCATAATTTCTTAAAATTTAAATCTAATGGTTTGCAGTTTGAAGACTAATGAGATTTTGTGCAGAGTGAAGTAAAATGAACAGGTGGAGTGGTTATCTCTGGGTGTAAACATAATGAAGTATGCAAAAGCACAGACAGGTAAAAATAAAATACAGTTCTAGGGACATGGATATGTTGTTCTATCCACACTTACTGGCAGGTTCCTTGCCGCTTTAAATCTTGCCGGAAGGTCTTCAAGCTGGCTCCTCCTACCCACCCGGGTGGTAAAACTCTCGGCTCCGCCCCATGACGTCAGATTTTCCTTACCGCTTGAAAGCTCAGGTTCCCTCCTTAGCGCTCTGCGTTTTAGGCCTGGATCCAAACTCTTCGGTTAACCCGAAACTAATTTTAAGTTTACAAGACTTTGGTCTGTTTCTTCCTTAGTGGCTGCGATGGATAAGTCGACTCCGGTTTGGCGGTGCCCATGCGGTGTGAAAATGTCTCAGACCGATCCGCACTCCACGTGAGTCTATTGCCTTGGGCTTGATCACGATCCGCAGGCCTGCGAGTTGTGCAAGTCCTTCTCGGTCGACGTCCTCGAAGACCGTGCTGCCAGACTCCAACTTGGGCGCCCCGAGAGACGTGTTCCTCCGGTGAAGTCAAAGGAGGCCCACTGGGCTGTGTCCACAGTGGCGGGCTCGGCTGAGCAACTTGAGCAGATGATCGCCCTCGAGGAGGAGGCAGCCCAGGCCGCATCTTCGTCTTCCTCAGCCGCAGCATTTATCCCGCTCTCCTTGGGCTCCTCCTACACGGCTTCTTTTAAGGAGCTTTGTCAGTCCCTCTCTACAAAAGGTGAGGGTCCATCGGGACATTCCTCTTGGTCCAAGAAGAAGGACTTGAAGGGTAAGTCCCACCGTCGGCGTTCGTGGGAGCGGGAGAGGTCCCCTTCCCCGGACAGACGACACTCTACTTCGGTCGAGGTTGCGGCTAAGGCTGCTGGCTTCATGGTGTCCCCGTCAGGTCAGCCGGCTGAGACACCCATCGATGCGGTCAAGATTTTTCTTGACCTGGGCCAGGCTGTCAACTGGGCCGACAACCCTTCTTCACGGTTCCCTCGGTGAAACCGAAGACACCTCGCCTCCTGTGCGGAGTTCCGGTTAAGGTTACCGAGCCGAGGGAGGAACAGGTTTCCGCTCCTCCAGACCACCCTTGGAAACACAGATGGTCTCAGTCTCGACCTCTTCGGCCCAGCCAATCCGCGACACCGGTCTCGGCACCAAGGAAGCCCCAGTGGTGCGCGCTCAGTCCTCATCTTTTCTCCTCGGGAGGGAAAGAGCGCAGTGTGCCGGCCTTCTGATTTGATGTGGCAGCAGCTCCTTCTGACCGGGAACAAGCCGACTCCGTCACCTTCCCCAACCATTAAGTGGCTGTCACCTGAGCAGCCGAAACAACCCCTCGTGGTCATCGAGGAGCTGAAGCTGGGGCCAGTTGTTCGGCTGAAACGAGCTGCGCCACCCGTCGTGGTGGAACCCCCGCCTCCACAACCAAAAACTGGGGCTCTGACCAAGGATTCTAGGTCGAGTCATGGGTTGCCCCATCGGTTGTCAGTCACCCTCACTCCCGATCGCCCTTGGCAGGTGGAGGGTGGCTCAGGCTCTCGGCAGCTATTTGCAGACTCCTCGGAGTCAGACGATGACTCTTCCCTGTTCTCCAGGCCTCTCGACCTGGAGTCCTCTGGGGGACAGTCAGTGGATGAGAGCCCATCCTCGTTCATGGGATTACTTCGGCTCATCTCAGAATCTACTGGGATGAAGCTCGAACCCGTGTCAAAGCGGGCCAAGTATCCCCTCACGGAGATGCTGGACCGAGGGGATTCTCCTATGAAGGCTTTTCCTGTGGCCGAAGCCATTGTTGGCCTGGCCCTGGAGCTATGGCAGCGGCCGACTTCTTGTCCTGCTCCCACGGTCAGGATAGCCAGGAAGTATGCCGTTCCCACCGGCTCACTCTCCGGATTCTCGGAGCACCCCTCTGCGGAGGGGTTGGTGACTGACAGCGTTTTCTGGCGCTCCGGAAATGCTCGGGATGTGCACAAGCCACCGGATAAAGAGTCCAAGAAACTGGACTACTCCGGGCGTAAAGTTTACACTGCGTCCTCCTTAGGCCTTCGTCAGGCCAGTTCGGCAGTACTGATGGCACACTTTTCCCATACCCTTTTGGGCTCCCTGTATGAGGTGATTCCTCATCTCCCGGCTGACCTCCAGACTACGGTCAAGCAGGTGCGGGATCAGGGAAGGGCGGTGGCAAAGCAACAGCTCCAAACTGCTCTTGACATTGGAGACTCTTGTGCCTGGTCAGTAGCAGCCGCAGTGGCCATGCGCCGCAGAGCTTGGCTGCGGATCTCCACCTTCACAGCAGATACCCAGCACAAGTTGGCAGACGTTCCCTTCCTGGGTACCGACTTGTTCGGGCCGGGTGGAAGGCCATCTCCAGAGGATCGAGAAGTCCAATGCCACCTTGGACTTGGTCACATCTGCACAGAAGGACAAAGGCCGCCAGCAGCAGTGTAAGCCCTTTAGGCCTTTTGCCCCTGCGGCACGTCCGGCCCAGCAACACCAGCATCAGGGACAGCAGGCACACACTTGGCACCCCAAAGCCAAGCCTGCAGCTTCCTCCAGCAGGAAGCCAGGAGGAAAAGGCCCAAGAGGTCCCTCGGCCAGTCCTTCCTCTAAGCCTGCCCAGTGACGGGTTGAGGGGTGTCGCCCCCAGCCTTGCCACCCCCCACTGGGTTCCCCCCCGTGGAGGGACGGTTCCGCCACTTCCTTTCCGCCTGATCCACTATCACCGTGGACCACTGGGTGTTGGAAGTGGTAGGGAAAGGTCTGCCTCTGGAATTCGAGCAGGCCCCACCCTATCGGGCTGCTGCTCCACGGGGGGCTATGGGGTCCATAGCCTCTCTGTCAGCTAGTCGAGCCGACATTGCTCTGCTCTGCTCCTCCAGAAGGAGGTGATCAGGGAGGTAGCAGATCCTCCACCAGACTCAGGGTTTGTGTCCAGGTATTTCCTGGTCCCAAAACAGATGGGGGGCTGGCACCCCATTCTAGACCTACACGACCTAAATAAGTTCCTAAGGTCTCGAACCTTCAGGATGGTCACTCTGGCACAGATCATTCCATCCTTGGAACAAGGCGTGTAGTTCTGTTCTCTGGACCTCCAGGACGTGTTCTTTCATGTCCCAATCCGTCCGTCTCATCAGCGATTCCTTTGCTTCAGAGCAGAGTGGTCCCTTTACGAGTTCTGGGCCATGCCCTTCGGCCTTTCTCCAGCTCCCAGGGTCTTCACCAAATGCATGGCAGTGGTGACAGCATTCCTGCAGCGCCAAAGGGTCCGGGTGTACCCTTACCTGGACGACTGGCTGACTGCAGCCCCCTCAAAGCTGGAGGTGGAGTGGTCCAGGGATCTGGTCCTCCAGGTCTGCTCTCAGATTGGCCTCCTCATCAACGAGGCCAAATCGGAACTCGTGCCAATGCAGGTGATTCAATTCATCGGGGCAGAGCTCAACTCTCTTCGAGTCAGAGCACGGCTCCCGGCAGACAGGGCCGAGGTTCTTTCCTCCTTTGCCCAATCATTTCTGGTTGGGAAATTGCGCCCTGCCCGGGACTTCCTGCATCTCCTGGGTCTCATGGCGGCCTGCACCAGCGTGGTCCATTGGGCCCGCTGGCATATGCGTCCCCTTCAGTGGGGGCTGGCCCGCCAATGGTCACAGCGCTCCAGTCCTCTGGACCAGCCTGTGGCAGTGACCCAGGAGATGTGGAACACTCTCCAGTGGTGGGATCGTTCCAGCTCATCTGCAGGAAAGCATCCTGTTTGTCCGTCCTGAGCCGACGGTCATTTTGACGACAGATGCCTCTGACGGGTTGGGGTGCCCATCTGGGGAAGCACAGAGCGCATGGCCTCTGGTCCCCTCAGAAGTCTCAATGCAACATCAACCTGCTGGAGCTTCGGGCGGTCCGACTAGCCCTCACCACTTTTGCTCCGTTTGTACGGGGTCAAGTGGTCCAGGTCCAGACGGACAATACCACGACCATGTACTACCTAAACCGCAGGGCGGGACGCACTCCTTGCCCCCTTTGCAAGGAAACTCTCTGCACTTGGACCCTCGTGAGCAGACTGGAGGTGGATCTCCTAGCCATCCATGTGGTGGGAGCCTCCAACACTCTGGCCGATGCCCTAAGCCAGACAGGTGCTGCATCTCATGAGTGGTCTCTCCTGCCAGAGGTAGTACACGATCTGTTCTCCCACTGGGGCACTCCTCAGGTGGACCTGTTTGCCTCCAGGGAGAATGCAAAGCTGAGGCGGTTTCATGCCCGCCCCCCTCAGCAGGGCTCGCTGCAGGGGGATGCCTTCTCGAGGCCATGGACCCCGGGCCTCTCCTACGCCTTTCCCCCATTTCCCTTGATCCACAAGGTGCTTCTCAAGGCAAGGAGGGACAAGGCGCAGGTGATTCTGGTACCCCAGACTGGCCCTGCCAGTTTTGGTATCTGGACCTCCTCAGCCTCAGCTCCAGCGCTCCCGAGGCGGCTTACATAGAAACACAGAAACATAGACTTTGACAGCAGATAAGGACCGCTTGGCCCACCTAGTCTGCCCATTTCCCACCTAGAGGATAAGCTGCAGATCCTATTTAACCAACAGCCTATTTCTTCCTACCCCCACAAAAATTGCCTTATGTCTGTCCCATGCATTCTTGAATTCTCCCACAGTTTTAGACCCCACAACCTCCTCAGGAGAGGGCTGTTCCGTCGTCCACCACCCTCTCTGTGAAAAAATACTTCCTCACATTGCCCTGAGCCGCCCCTCTATCTTCAAATTGTGTCCCCTGTTCTTGCACATCTCTTTTCTGAAAGATCTACCCTCTTGGACTTTTTGATTCCACTGAGGTACTTAAACGTTTCTATCACGTCCCCCTCTCCTCCTTTCCTCAAGGGTATACATATTAAGCTCCTTTAGTCTCTCCTCGTATGGCTTCTCTTGCAGACCCTGCACCATTTTAGTTGCCCTCCTCTGAACTGCCTCCATCCTGTCTATGTCCTTGCGGAGATGGGGTCTCCAGAACTGGACCAGTACTCCAGATGGGGTCTCACCAACTGTCTGTACAGGGGATAACAACTTCCTGTTTTCTGCTGGTGATACCTCTCCCTATACATCCCAGTATCCCCCCAGCCCTCCCTACCGCCTTCTCGCATTGCTTGCCAACCTTAAGGTCATCTGATAGGATTACCCTAGGTCTCTCTCCATTTTGTTGTTGTTACTACCTCCCCCATTGTGTAATCTTCCTCTGGGTTTTGTTTCACAGGTGCATTACTTTGCACTTCTTTGCATTGAATCAAGCTGCCATACTTCTGACCATTCTTCCAACCTTGCCAAGTCCCTTCTCATCCTTTCCACGCCTCCTGTGTTATCAACCCTGTTGCAGATCTTTGTGTCACCTGCAAAGAGGCATACTTTTCCTTCCAGTCCCTCTGCAATGTCACTTATAAAGACATTAAAAAGGACTGAACCCTGCGGTACCCCACTAGTAACCCCTCTTTCTTCAGAGTGGACTCCATTTACAATTACCTACTGTGTCCTGTTGTTCAGCCAGTGTTTAACCCAGGCTACCACCTTGGGACCCACTCCCAGGCTGGTTAATTTGACTACTAATCTTTTGTGTGGAACTGTGTCAAATGCCTTGCTAAAGTCTAGGTAGACCATGTCCACAGCCCTCCCTGGTCTACTACTTTGGTCACCCATTCAAAGAAATCAATTAGATTCGTCTGACATAACCTTCCGCTGTGAACCCATGCTGCCTTGGGTCCTTTGCCCCACTGGCGGACCTGATCTCAGTCAACCAGGGAAGGTACTCTACCGGACCTTCAATCCCTGCACCTGCGGCCTGGTTCCTGGCGAGAGGTTCCAGGCCTTGGGTCTTTCTGACGAGGTCCTCAACGTTGTTGAGGCATCCCGTAAGGAGTCGACCAGAAAATGCTATGCCTTCAAATGGAAGAGATTCTCCATTTGGTGTCAGGATAAGGGGTTGGACCCTTCCTCCTGCTCCTTGGCCAGCATTCTGGACAACCAATGGTCCCTTTCTCAGCAAGGGCTTCGGTCGACAACCCTTAAGGTGCACCTGGCAGCCATCTCTGCTTACCGGGCGCGGGCCGGAAAGCAGTTGGTGGCACAGGAGAAGGTGGTCGGGCGCTTTTTCAAAGGCCTTGATCACATATCCCCTCCGGTGCGAGAACCTCCACCTCCGTGGGATCTACTGCTGGTATTGGCTAAGCTCATGGGCAAGCCATTCGAACCGATGCACAGGTGTGACATCTCTCACCTGTCGTGGAAGACCGCCTTCTTGGTGGCTATCACGTCAGCCAGAAGGATGGGAGAGCTCCAGGCGCTTTCCATGAGGTCTCCTTATCTGGTCTTCCACAGGGACAAGGTTGTCCTGCGCCCCCACCCGAAATTCCTTCCAAAGGTGGTGTCGGAGTTTCACCTTAACCAGGTGTTGACTCTGCTGGTGTTCTACCCCAATCACACCTCGGAGGCCGAATATAGGCTCCATACTTTGGATCCTAGAAGAGGGCTCTCTTATTATAAGGAGCGGACGGCTGAAGTTCGGGGAGAGGTTCGCCAGCTGTTTGTCACCTACGCTGAAGCCACACCTGGCAGATCTGCAGCCAAGCGGACGATAGGCAGGTGGGTCACCTCCTGCATAGATCTCTGCTATAGGTTGGTGGGCATGGAGCCTCCCAGAGGGATAAGAGCTCATTCTACCCGCCATACCGCTGCTTCGGTGACTGCTTCCAGGGATGTCCCTATCCAAGAAATCTGCAGTGCTGCTACCTGGAAGTCAGCACGCACCTTCATTACCAATTACCACATCGACTTTGAGTCACGCTGGGATGCTGGTTTTGGGACCTCGGTTCTCCAGTCCTTGTTTCCTAAATAGGGGGTGTGCGCCTTGCCTTCCTCCTCCCGGAGAACTTCTAGGAGTCTGCCAGTAAGTATGGATAGAACAACATATCCATGTCCCTAGAAATACAGGTTACTCACCTGTAACAGGAGTTCTAGGAATGGTATATGTTGTTCATCCACACAACCCACCCGACCTCCCCAGCTTCGACGCACAACCTGGCTTCCAGCAGGCTAGATCTGGGGTCATGGGTCGGAGCCGAGAGTTTTACCACCCGGGTGGGTGGGAGGAGCCAGCTTGAAGACCTTCCAGCAAGATTTAAAGCAGCAAGGAACCTGCCAGTAAGTGTGGATGAACAACATATACCATTCCTAGAACTCCTGTTTACAGGTGAGTAACCTGTATTTATATGAACTGAAACCAGCCTTACTAGGGAATAAAGCCACACGTGAATGAAACCAGCAATTTGGTCATGAGTTCATGGGCTTAAAATAATTAAAACAAACATATAATGTATGGTAGAACGCTGTTATGGTCCAAAAATCATCTTTTTACAGCATTGTTACACTACCGATGTGACGTCATGTTCTTGTTATACTATCGACGATGCATCACATCGATAGTGTAACACATTCGAACCACCACGCGATGCTGTTGCCATGGCCCCCATAACAGCTGGACATTCCTGGCGAGAGAGAGTCGCGGAGCCCTGTCAGAACGCTACCATGCGGTCGGAAGCTGCACCAGAAGTAGAGGTGGAGGTGGTAGTAGTAGATTACTGTTTCCAACACTGGCATCATTTTTTTGTTTCTCCGCTGACCATACACTATAAAAGACAACATATGGTCAGCGGTGTGCAACAACGCTGTTTGTCTTCTCGTGGTTCTCTTGGCAACCCAGTAAACCTCTCGAGGTTTAACACATTTGCCAAGAGAACCACTCGAAGGCAAACATAGCGTTGTTACACACCGCTGCCCATACGTTATCCTCTATATTTTAGTGCTCCCATCTAGAAATACACAAGGTCCCAGAATCTAATAACACCCCAATATCATTTTCATTACATGAATGGTATTAATGCATGTTTCCTAAATTATGGATTTATTGGGATTTTTTTTTCATTTTAACAGTTGACCATTCAGACTGCAGATTTCTGTTTAGTATGAAACCCACATTAGCTCTTCTGTCACAATGGTGAGTTTTATCAGTTTGGTTTGATCATTTGGATTCTACCTTGTTAAACAGTGCCTGATCAACCCAAATTAATAATTTAATCTTCAAAAATCCCTGGCTAGCATACGTAAGTAAGCCGAAGAAGCCTATCCCTTCTGTTTTTGTCAACCCTACCATAAAGCAACAGCAGTGCGTGTTGCAGTATATATGTTGTACCGCCACCTTTTTTTATTCTATTTTAAACTACCCTTTTTTCCAGTTTATACAAAGGCCCACTCCTCCATTTTGAGTCTGCTTCAATATTTTTTCTTAAGAATTGAATTTATTAAAGGAGTGCTCCTTTTAAGATGGCTAGCCTCAGGTTTTATTCAGTTTTTCCAGCAATTTCTGAACACCTAGGATCGCATTTTCTAAAGTGTCAGCGCAAGGCAATACACCTTTCTGTTTCGCTCCACATCATCAGTGGGGAGTTACTGAATAGTAGGGGTAATGAGCACCCCCTAACGGGGCAGTGGTATAGCCCAAAGCTGTCAATCTGCATAGAATTCTGGTGAGGAGTCTGACGGCTTCAGTTACTCAGTCTTTGTTGTATCATTGAGGGGTAGGCAGCACAGAGAGAGCTCGCTCAGAAAATCATCTGTTTCTACAACTACTGTTTTATTTATTATTTGGATAGTACAACAGGGAGGCAGTCTGGGGTTACCTGGTGACAGCGAGCACCCTCAAGTTCAGAAATCGTGCCCGTTAAGCTGTGGCTTTCAACACTCTTTTCACTGTCTGCAGTGCATGAACTGAAAACCACTAGCTTTTTTTTCTCCCATAAGGTGTACAACGGAGGTCTCTGACTTTTTGCTTCGGCTTGGTGCCTCAGTAAGTTTCTCCAGTGGGGGGGTATGGTTAGTCAGATTGTGGGGGATCTGTACACTATTATTAATCCTTTCTCTCTCTCTTCTTTCTCCCCCTAGTGTTTTTCTGGCGACGGACCCTCCCCTCCCTCCTCCTATAAAGCCCCTACCTTGTTAGTGTCAGGAAAGGGAACTGAGCAGTGTCTCCTATTGTGATAACTCAGTGCACTGAAATAATCAGTAGCCTGCCAGTATTCCGGTGAACAAACTAATAATCATGCTAGGGTTCTGGGCAGTAAGGTAGGTAGGTTTTCTTTTAGTTCTCCCTCCCTGCTCTTGTGAGCGTTTAACGTGGTCGGCATTGTTACTCTTCAAGCAGGTCGGTGCCACAAACAAAGCTTCTCTGTGCCATTTCAGGTGGTCGTTTAGGCAGACATCTTCATGTCCTTTTTCTTATTCCCAACGCATGCATAACAGGGGCATGCTTGATCAGGCTTGTTGCTACTCACCATGGCGTGATCACGTCTGACGCTAATGGCCATAAGTAGAGACATCAAGTGAATGGGCATGATGTCACTGTGCCAGCACGTCCCTGGGTGAGTCTGCCCAGCTGGGGCAGAGCACGTCAGTGTTCTCAGTATGTCCGCCCAGCACTGTAGCTGGGGCGGAGTGGGTGACGTACTTTCTCAGCATCAATGGCTCTGCAACAAGGCACAACAAGGTAACTGCTCTGTTTCATATCTTAGCACTGGGAGCAAGGTATACAGGACTTGGTTCCTGTCATTTCTCTGCCTGGGAAGTTTGAACAACTGAGGCATAATCTATTACTGAGCTCACTTGCAGGTGAGCTAACTGCTGGTTTCAGACAGGAGGACTACTACATACTGGTCTAAAATTGCTGGCTGCAGCATAGAGACCACAGAACTGGTTCAGTGCTGTCTGTGGATTTTAAGGGACTTTTATTTTTGAGTTATATTTTTCTTTCTGGCTATTAGGCCAGCATGGATCAGTGGCACCATGGCTTATCAGAGGCAGATAGTGCTTAAGAGATGTAAGATCTGCAGGAGGCTGATGAGATCCTCTTCTTTGGGGTCATACTGCCCTTACTGTGTAATGCACTCTAGATATGTCTAACTCAGTCCCCCATAGAAGAAACTTCAAGCTGGGGGGGGGGTGCACCCATGGTACTGACCAGCAGTGATAAGGCTGAGTTTTGCAAATCCTTTTTGCTACTCTTAAATCAGTTTCCGAGATCCAATGTGCTGCAGGATATCCCCAACAACACAACTGAACCCAAGGCAGATCCCTCAGGTTGGGGGGGCACACAGGCATGTCAGGTGTGCCAGAACAGAGTGATACTGTTCACACAGGTTTGCAGGTGACCCCCGACAGCTCTGTAATGTAATCACTAAGTACACTGCGTCTCTGGATGACAGATGGCAGCAACAGGTACTCAGATTTCTTGATAAGCATAAAGCAAGCCTTCCTGATCACCGAACCACAAGGAACAGGTATGAACAGTAGCAACGTTCTTTTTGATAAGCTGAGACCAACCCAGGTGGCGGTCATCCAGTCATGAATCTTATAAAGGCAATGGTCCCACACAGAGACTGTATCACCTCTGTTTGGTCCATAAGGTAGGTATGACCATACCAGAAACAGTTACTAGTGCCTACAGTTGTAGCCTATGAATATGCAACCAGCGCTCCAGATAATACTGGCAGTAAGAGTAATTTATTCAGCAATTATGAAATATGGTAATTGCTTCAAACATGGAAAAACTATTCCTTCTGAAGCACAAACAATGTTATGAAGCATTATTCCATTGGGTGTAGAGCTTTTCCAAGTGCTGGGATGAATATCAGTACTCATAAAAAAAATTCTGAAGATCATTTCTTTAAAAAGGTGAGTAAAAAAAGGCCATTACTCGCCCTAACTGGAGCACTGCGCATAATATCAACTACCAGAAAACGTCAGTTTACTGGTGTGTGACCATAGGAGAAAAGACTTCCACTGACTCCGATCCCTGCACTGTATGCACATTACTTTATCAAAATACTAGTCATTCAAAAATATCTGAATAGCATATTCCATATCTAGAGTATTACATCATATCAAGCATGGACTAACATGTTAACTTGTATTTTTCAATCCAGTCTTGAAAAGCTAGTAGTAAATATACAGAATAATACAAGAGGTCATGTGTATAATGAGAATAAAATTACTGGCTTCCCCCTCTTTCCAATAGAGAAACCGTGGTGTGATTTGCCATAACAAAGGAGTGTTTATTACAGCAAACATGCGCATAGTTTCCCTTGCTCTGCGCATGCTGCAGCTCTCCGCTACTGACCGCTCACCGGTGGCCGCCTTCTCGTTCTCCCACACAAACCACCAATCGGAACTAGCAGTAAGTAACTTAAAATGCATGCATGTCCTAATTAAAAAAAAAAAAAATGTCTGCCAACTCTGGGGAAAAAAGGCAGTAAGCCAGACCCCGCGCCAAAACCTGACTGCGGCCAGTGACCACACAAGAATGTCTGTTTTATTTTATTTATTTATTTAGTTAAACATCAGTTTAGAAACCTTTGAGCCAGAGGCTAATTTACAAAGGTACCTCGTCACAGAGAGGACATAATAACAATAGTACAGGGGACAAAATACATACAAACAGAAAAGTTACAGTTCATTTACAATTTAGTTACAATAGATTTCAATCACCACCAGGGGTGCAAGACTTAAGGTTAGGGGATAGGTGGTGGGGGTAGCAGGGAGGGAAATAGGGGAATTAGTAGGGAAAGGAAGGGGAGGGAGCCGCTCAGTAAGCATTGTCATAAAGAGAAGATTTCTAGTCTAGTGGCAGTTGCACTTGCGAGAACTAAGCAGAAAAGTTCTGAGCCTCGGCTTACAGAACTGCTGAGGCGAAAAAGGGAAACTCAGCAATTATATAAAATAAAATATGGGTCAAGGTGTGTAAATTCAAAGTTTACTCACACCCTCAGGGTTAGATGCTATGTATAAACCACTCAAGCTTCACTCTCAGGGTTTATGTAGCATCTAACCCCTCAGGTGTGTGTAAACTTCTAGTTACACACCCCGACTCATACTTTATCCTGCATTTTACACACACCTGAGGTGCTAGATGCTATGTAAAACCCGAACGCGAAGCTCAAGGGGTTTATAAAAGTGTCCAACACCAAGAGTGTGTGTAAAATTCAAGTTTTACACACTACCCCCGTGTCTTGTTTTATATAATTGCTAGGTAAAGTATTTTCACCTTGAAAACAATAACCAGCAATTATTCAAAACAGTGGTTCCAGTAGCGTAATCAGGCTGCAGTGCGGATTCCCTTTTACTTTGTTTTTCTTTTTCATTTTTACACAGCTGCCCTGAAACTAGACATAATGTAACCGAATAGCAACTACATTTATATAGAAACTTATGAAAACACTTATCCAGAGTCCTTTTAGTGTAAGCTGATCAAAATGAGTATGTGAGGGAGGCATTGTGCACATACATGCATGGAGCGAGAGAAACCCAGCACATGTTGACTGTTATTAATTATAATCGCGTTTCACTATGGGGAAAAAATGCTCCCTGGATATTACAGACAGAATTAATACGTTTTAAAAGTAGCCAGCTGCTGTTTTTTTTTTGTGATGTTTTTTTCTTTCCCCATTGTCTCATTAGAAGGTCTTCTACCTCTTTGTATTCAGTGTGAAGTAAAGAGTAGTACATTTCCTGGTAGCTGACATATCTAGTTCTGTTTCCATTCATTCCTCACCAGCATTGTGACCTCACGCACTGTGATAACACAAGTGACAGATCTGGCAGTAGGTGACTGGCTCTTCAAGGTGAGTTATGAACACAGTCAAAGGGGAGCAGAAAAATACAGTTACGCAATAACTTACCATAACAGATCTTCAAGAGAAGCTCTTGCTGGCCCGTCGGCGCAGCGGTTGGATTTCCGCTTGCGACGCCAGCGACCCGGGTTCGGGAACGAGCACAGGTCGCTGGAGGGCCGGCCGGGGGGAGAAGGATTGAGCGTCACATGGACAGCTCTCCTTCTCCAGGGGGAGGGTGGGGGACTGGTCCAGCGCCTGCTGGCTCCTAGCGGAGGCTGGGAGTATCACAGGACACACAGCCCTATGCTAACTGGGGGAGGAGCAGACGTCGGCGTATGCCATGACGTCACTACGCTGCCCCCAACAGAAAAAGGGAAAAATTGCTCGCTGGCCGCCAGCTCTCTGTTCCCTGGGCCTCCAGTGCCTTCCCAGGGCCTTCTGCTCCTCAGCAGCATCCCTGGGCCCTAGTAGTGTGTGCTGGGGCCATCCCCTCTCCCCGGTGCCTTCCCTCTCGGAGGAGGGGGACCTGCCCGGCTAAGAGATACTCCAGGATATCCCGGGGATCGGCTGCCACATGAGGACCAGAGGAGGGCTGGGTAAGGACAGCGAGGCTGGAGAGAGCCTGTGGAGCCCGAAGGAGTGGGGGTGGAGGATCAGCAAGCATGGGGGGGGGAGAAGCTCCTGCAGCAGGTCACACCGGTAGGACTACGTCGCCAGGCATTAGGACCACACTGAAAACTTCTAGCTAGCATTCTACCACAGGGAACCGCCTCCCGCCGACGTGAGTCATCTGATGTCAGTACAGGCTACACTGGAGGGCGATCCCCTGCACCACCTCAGTACTCCCGCTGGAGTCTGTGCATGGCCAGCTGATGGAGAACCGAGGAGGTTATCCCGAGCGCCAAAGAAAAGGCAGAAGCAGATGCGTCAGAAAAAGAGGAGCTGGGGAAGGAGGAAGGGAAATTCAATTCAATTTTATTTTTAACCAGGAAATACACCATTGAGATACTCATTTGCAAGGTGGTCCTGGAGGGACCACATAGTATACATAAAAGGAAAACACTACAGATTTATACAATAGTTCACACAATACAGTGGGTAATACATAATAAGGTACAGTCAGATTACTCAGATGTTTACATATCTACATAAGTGCAAGCAGCTAACTGCATAATACGTTTGGAATGGAAGGAGGTAAGGGGGAAGGTAGAGCATGATCCATAAGGTGAGGTAGGAACAGTCGAAGATAAGTAAGGTGAGGCGGGGGAAGGTGCAAGGGAGGGAGGCTCAGGGAGTAGCAGGGCATGGGCAGACTGGAGAACAAAACAAAAGAAAGAAGAGGAGCAGGGAGAGCCAGGGGCAAATGTAATGGTAAGTGCCATATAAAATATCAAAGGGGGGGGCCCTAGGCATAGCACTAGCAGTTTTCCTTCAACAGAGGTTTCAGAAGAGATTTAAAGGAGGATAGTCTAACAAGGCAAGTCAGTTTTAGGGTAATTTGGAGGGGGGTTCCACAAGGTTGGTAAGGCGTGGCTAATGGATATGGTGCCAAAATGAGATTTTACCCGGGGGGGGGGGTATCAAGCGAGATATAATCATATTTCCTAAGTGAGTATGTACACGGTGTTGATTTAAAGAGGCTGGATATGTAAAGAGGGAATTTGTTAGTGAGGGCTTTGAAAGTCCAGATGGAGGCATTACGCCATCTTCTGGTAGATAAGGAGGTCCAGCCGAATTGGCTGTAAAGTGAACATGGTGTGTTTTGAACGGAGAGTCGGTCACAAATCTTAAGGCCCTCTAGTACAGAATGTCCAGCTTAGTAAGACAGTTTTGGGGCAATGACTGTAAAGAAAGTCAGCATAGTCAATTAGTGAGAGGAATGTTGTTTTGACTAACCATAGTTTTGCTTCATAGGTAAGCAAACGTTTGATACGGAAGAATAATCTCAGCCTTTGTTTAGCTTTTGGGAGAGTTCTTCAACATGAGGGATATACGAGAGCTTACAGTCCAACCAGAAGCCTAGATACTTACATTTGTCCACTCTTTCCAGGGTTTCACCCTGCATATAGATGCTATACGCATATTGGCAGGCTGATGTGATCCGGAAGATGCATTAGCTGATGGGGAGAAGGACATGACTTTTGTCTTTTTGGCACTGAGCAGAAGTTTCAGATGTAGCAGATTTTGCTGTAGGATATTAAATTCTTGCTGTAAATCCCTGTAGGCAGATTCAATGGTAGGACGAGAGACATAAAGCACAGTATCATCTGCACATAGGTGAATACTGGCAGATGTAATATTGTGGTCAATACTGTTTATGTATATTGGAATAATAAAGGGCCCCAAGATTGAACCTTGAGGTACCCCTCTTGGCAGGATTTTGCAGGGAGAAAGGTTGCCCTGCGCCTTCACCTGTTGCTGCCTTCCAACAAGGTAGCAAGAAAACCGTTTTAGGGCATTGTCATCCAGCCCGATGTGATGTAACAGGGTCAGTAGCAGAACGTGATCCACCATATCAAATGCTTTGCTTAAGTCCAGGAAAACCGTAGCGACATGATTCCTCGCGTCAAGTGCAATTTGCCAATCGTTAGTGACCTTGGCTAATGCAGAGACTGTGCTGTGACTTGGCCTAAAGCCAGACTGTAGAAGATTCAGTAGGTTGTGATTCTCCAAAAATTCCCTTAGTTTACAGGAAAGCAGGGCCTGCTGCAAGAGCTTCTCTCGAATATCTACTGTTACGGTAAGTTCCTATGTAACTGTACTATCTTACTTCGAGGAAGGCTCTTGCAGCAGGCCACACTGGTAGGACAGAGTCCCAAGCAGTGTCGGATATCACCAGGATAACATCACCTTGAGGAGGACAAGTCGGCAGTCAAGAGCCCAACACAGAATGCCCTGAAGGACTGCAAGGCTGAAACTGACCCTACACCTAGAGGCGATGTCCAGACTGTAATGCTTGGTGAAGGTGTGGACAGAACTCCAGGTGGTAGCTGCACAGATGCCAGCAGCAGACACATTTCTGCAGCAAGCTGTGGAGGCAGCCATACCTCTGGTGGAATTGTCCTTGTCTACCCCTGGAAGGGGTCTGATGTACTTGCGGGTAGCAGTGAACAATGCAATTAGCTAACCACTTAGACAAACACCATTTGGAAACAGGAGCACCCTCTCTCTTGGAGGCGAACGAAACAAACAACTGATCAGTTTTTCTAAAGGACTTGGTGTGATTCTTATAATACTGCAACATTCTGTGAACATCCAAAGAATGGAGCAACGCCTCCCACGATTGGAATATTCTGGAAAATAAACTGGAAGGTGGATGGACTGATTTAAAGTAAACTCAGACAACACCTTAGGTAAAAATTTAGGATTAGTACACAAAGACAATCTTGTCTTTGTAAAAAAAAAAAAAAAAAACAAGTAAGGCTCTTTACACATCAGAGCCTGTAGCTCAGAAATCCTTCGAGCGGAAGTTAACTGCAACTAAAAAGAGTACTTTCCACCAGAGAAAGTGCAGCTTGCAATTCACGGCTGGTTCAAAGGGAGGTAAAGTGAGTCTCTCCGAAATAAAGTTGAGGCCCCATGGAGGGACTGGGTCCCGAATGGGAGGTTTCAGATGCAAAATGCCCCGCAGAAAAGTGCAAGACACCTCAAGTTGGGCAACAGCTTTGCACTCAATACGTGCATGGTACACAGAGATGGCAGAAAGGTGCACCTTAAGGGAGGAGTACCCCAAACCTGAATCCAAAAGGGAAAGGAAGTACTCCCAACTCCTGATTCACCAGCAGGTGAACAGATCCAAATAGCGAGCAGCAGCCCAAATGGAAAAGTGCTTTCATTTCATAGCATAAGTGGCCCTGGTGGAGGGCCTTCTGGCTGCCACCAGGATGTCAGCGACCCTAGAGGAAACCTCAAAGCAGGAAATAGCTAGGTCCACAGGAGCCATGCATGGAGATAGAGGGATTTGTGGTCTGGATGGACCAGGGTGCCCTGGTCCTGGCAGAGCAAGGCTGTACACAGAGGTAGGGGCACTAGAGGTTCCACAGCTAGCTGTTGCAGCAGGGGAAACCAAATCTGGTGTGGCCACTAGGGAGCTATGAGAATCATCTCTGTTCCTTCCAACTGGAGCTTGAGCAGAACCCTCTGCAGTAGCGGGAAGGAAGGGAATGTGTATAGAAACCTCCCCTTCCGAGAGAGGGGCAATGCATCTCATCAGAAAACTCCAGGCCCAGATCGAGCGAGCAAAAAAGTGGCAGTTCTGCATTAAGTGGGGATGCAAAGAGGTCCAACTCTGGGCAATCCCACCTGTCAAAGAGGTCTTCGACCACTGAGGTTAGAAGCTCCCGCTCATGAGCCAGAGACCTGGAACAGCTGAGACTGTCAGTCAACAGGTTTTGAACACCTGGAACATGAATGGACGAGAGCTCCAGATTGTGCTCGATGGCCAAATACCAGACTCTCATCGCCTCCTGACACAGGGTAAGAGTGAATGCCCCCCTGCTTGTTGATGTCGTAGACAATGCACATATTGTCCATTTGGACCAGTAATTGACCTGGGAGGAGATGGGTCTGAAAGGCCTGAAGGGCATAAAGAACCGCCCACATTTCTATGACATTGATATGAAGAGTTTGTTCCATGTCCGACCAGGTACCCCAAACTATGGTGGTCTACCAGATGGGCCACCCATCCCAAGCTGGAGACATCCATAGTCAGAATTTGTTGGGGAGACGAAATCTGAAAAGGGATCCCCACAATAGATTGGCTGGGTCAATCCACCAGGCCAGTACCCTTCAGACTGGATTGGAAACTGGAACCAACTGCTCGAGGTTGTCCAAGCATTGGTCCTTTGAACCTATAGGGTCCACTGTGGCACACGCATGTGAAGACGGACTAAGGAACAGCGGCAACTGATGCCGCCATATGGCCCAAGAGGCGCAGGAAGACACTGGCAGGAATCTGTCGGCTCGTGGAAACTAGACAGGCCTGCACCATCAAACGGGCCGCCCTGTCCTCAGGCAGGAAAGCTTTGCCCTGGTGGGTGTCCAGGATCGCCCCTATACACTGGAAGCACTGGCAAGGGGAGACGCAGGACTTTGGAAGATTTATTAAGACCCCCAGGTCCTGGAAAAGGCGACAGGTGCATTCCAGTGTCTGAACCAAGCGGTCCCAGAAGGGGCTGCTAACAGACAGTCATCCAGGTAGGAAAAAAACATAAAAGCCCTGCCTCCTCAATGCCACTGCCACCACTGCCAGGCGTTTGGTAAATACCCAGGGGGCTGAGAACAGTCAAAATGGGAGGGCCCTAAATTGGAAGTGAGCACCTGAAAATGGAAACGGAGGGAACAATGGTGAGCAGGAAATACCTGGATGTGCAAGTAAGCATCCTGCATGTCCAGCGAGCATGTAGGAGTAGCAGCCCCTGAAGGGTCACCATCCTGAAGCGTTTATACTCTAATGTAAAGATTCAACTTGCTCAGGTCTAGAATGTGCCAAAGATCTCTCATCTTTTTTGGGGACGAGGAAGAAGTGAAAGTAGAATCCCCTTTCCCACTGAGCCTGAGGGACGAACTCTATGGCTCTTTTTTGGAGAAGAGCCTGAATTTCCTCCAAAACCAAAGGCAGGTACATGGGGGAAGGGGGTAGAAAGAGTGGACGGGAGAGGTCTTGGGCGGCCATTTCAAGAACTCCAGAGTGTGTCTTTGAGCTATGAGCTAGACCACCCAGTTGTCTGGTCACTGCTCGCCACCCCGCCAGGTGGAGAGAGAACTGACCTCCAACCGCCTCCTCTGGACCCACAGTCGGGGAGGAGGTTGGCTAAGGAGTCAGGAGATGGGGGCAGGAGCAGGCATGGGGGCTGAGCAGTGGTACTTGCAGGAGCTGTCGAGGCCTTACAGCATGCTGGCCTTTGGCAGATTGTCCTCGACCCTGCTAGTGAGAGGACCGACAAAAGGACTAGTGCCAGTTCGCACTAGGCTGGGTATGATAGAGTGAATGGACCAATTTGAGGGCTTTGCCTGACTCTTGTAAATTAGAAATCAGGTCCTGAACATCACCCTCGAAAAGGGCTGAGCCTCTGAAAGGAGCATCCAAAATGATAGCATGGACATCCAGGGCAAATACTGAAACCAGGAGCCAAGAGTGGCACCAGAGGCAAATGCCAGCAGCAGCCCCACATCCAAAGGCGTCGACAGTGTCATAAGATGCCCACATCAGAGCCCGACTTTATGAGCTGGGTAAGCTGTGTTTTCGTGTAGTCTTCGGGCAGAGTCTGAACAAGGTCCCTGGCCTGGTCCCAGATAGCATTTTAGTACTGTACCATATGGGTCAGATAATTAATGGCCCGTATAGACAAAGTAGTAGAGGCAAGGACCATTTACCAATCTGGTCCAGCTGCCATAATTCACGGTCTGGGGGGGGAGGGCACTAAGGTGCTTAGGCCTACTGGAGCAGTCGTGGGTGGGGCAAATGACCACAGAATCTTATCCTAGTGTTCATGCTTCCCAGATTTCTCCTTGCGGGAGGAAGAAGAGACCCCAGACTGTACAGACAAGGCCAACGAGCTCCTGGCCTGCAGCTCCTTTTCCATGGCAAGTAGCTTCTGTTTAAGAAGATGGCTCTCCAGCCTTTTCAATCGATGTCCCCGAGTGGTCTAGTTGAATTTCTGGCAGAACTGGCAGACTTCAGCGTCATGGCTGGGGCCTATTCAGATTAGGAATTAAGAGTGACTGCTGTCTTTTTCAGGAATCTGTTTGCTGCAAGCACATTTCATGGAGTGGAAGACAAGGCTGGTGCAGAAGACAAACTCATCGGAAAAAACACTGAAAATTTCGATGTCCAACAGAGGGAGAATCAAAATTTAAAAAAAAAAAAAAAGCAGTAAACGGCGGTCGTCTGTAGCTGCTATTTTCATGGAGGTCCAACATGCATGGGTCGATGGTGGGAAAATAAATGAGGTGGTGTGGGAGACCGCCTTCCTATATAGCCTATACTGACCTCAGCGGGGGGCAGTCCCCCATGGTAGACTGCTAGCTAGAAGGTTTCCGTTTGGTCCTAGTGCCTGCCAGAATAGTCCTACCGGTGTGGCCTGCTGCAAGAGCCTTCCTCAAAGTAAGATGAACAGTTACTTACCATAACTCCAGACCATTAAAAGGTCACTGTCAACCCTTCTTGTATCATATTATTTCTGGCTGAAACCCAAATTTTATGATTGAAGTAACTGATGTTGCTGTTTTTTTATCTGCCTCGTTTCATAGTAGAACTAAAATGAACTGCGAGATAATGATGCTAATGGTATACTTATATTCCACCTTTTTGTTGTTGTTTCAAATCCTTCCTCTATTCACTGCATACTTACTGAGAATTAGGAACACTCCAAACAGTACAGCCACTCATGATGCAAGTCTCCTCCCACTGCATCATTATGAGTGTCTAGACTGTGTTGGGGGTGCTCCCAAGTCCATTGAAGATGCAGTGGGAGTCGATGAAAGACTGTAAACAAACATGCTTTTGTGTGGTAACACCAGTATGGTTGGCAGTCTGTTTTTCACTTTTAAATAGAAAGAAGAAACTGGAACCAAACTACCAACTACATCAGCAATCTCTACCAAATGCAACCAATCATAACTTGTTTTCTGAACTAGAAACAGTCTGAGGCCTAAGGGTGCTGACAGTGTCCCTTTAAGAGTATCTTCTCCATAAAGTACCACACACTGGTCCTAGCACCTGAAGCAACAGAATCCCATGGGAATCAGAACATTTGGGTTAGACAGTGCTCCTGCAGGGTATGAAGCATTGCCAGCCCCAACTGCCTTACAGCTATATACACGTACATATATGCACACACACAACACACACACACACATATATATATATATATACACACACACACAGAGGAAAAACAAAGCTATCTTAAAAATAGTAACAAACAAATATGGGTTATTCACCTGTATACAGTTCACTTCCACACTCTGGCAATCTTTTTCAGAGAGGACTGAGTCATAAGAACTCTTCAAGCTAATGTTCTTCTACCACCTAGGTAGTATATCCTTTGGCTCTGCTCCACTGTGTCTGATCTTTGCACGCTGAAAGCAGGGATACCACTTGCAAGGGGAGGTCAAGTGAGTTCTGTGGATGTGAACTGTATACCACTAGTAGAACTACTTTACCAGGTGAGTAACCAATATTTCTAACCATGTGAATAAAGTTCACATCCACACTCTGGCAGGCTCCAAGCAATTCTCTGGTAGAAGGGGGCAAGATGTGCACCCCTATTAAGCGAACACAGACTGGAGGACTGAGGTACCTTTTTTTTTGTGACTTCAGCGGGGGAGCAGCTAACTCTGCAAAGTTGAGAACAAATCTCCAGCAGTAACCAGCCAGACCTAAAACTGAATTGAAATGTTTATTTTAGGGCAGGACTATTAGCTACCACTTCTGTCTTGGAATTTCTGGCTTTATGTCCCCATTTCCCAAAATATAACCCAAATATCTGATTTCCTACATGTCTAATGTGCACTTGGTAGTATTAATGGTCAGACATGCATTTCTGATTGAATAACTACTCACAGGTGTTCCAGCTGGCTTTTCTAGTCTGGACTGTACACCACAACATCATCCAGGGCCTAGAATGACATCCATGTACCGCTGGAATGTAGCAGGTGTGCCATGTAAACCAAATGGCACAGTGGTGAACTGACAGAATCCAAATAGAGTGGAAAACGAAGTTCTGCCTCTGGATTCCTTAGCTAGGGGAATCTACCTGTAACCCTTGGTGAAATCGAGGGTACTAATGTACTTGGCACTTCCCAGTCTGTCCACCAAATCATCTGTCCTGGGCACACGACAGCTGTCAAATACAGACGCTTGATTAACTTTCCTAAAATCAAGGCAGATTCTTATACCCCCTTCTTTTTTATTTACAATCACCAGTGATGACCAAGCACCTCTCGATTCTTCAGTGATACTTAGCTCATTCCTTTTTTGCATTTCCTTAACCATGTCTGCTCGTAACTGCTCTGGCAATCTGTATGTCTTTTGCCTGATAGGGCAAGCATTCTTTATCACTGTTATGTGCTTGACTCCTTTTGCTCAGTCCGACACTATGGTAAAAGTACTTTCAAATGTCTTTACTAAGTTACAAATTTCCGCAGTTTGTTCTGTGGATAAGGAAGCATTCACCTTTACAGCATCAGAAGTTACAATCTGTTCCAGTCTGCCATAAGTTATATCAATATCTTCTTTAGCAGTTTCTGGAAATACGAGCAACCTCTGGTGTTTCTTCATCCCATTTCTTCAGGAGGTTAGCATGGTACATCTTGGTAGGATTCTTCCTGCCAGGAGTCTCAATCCCATAGTCAACTGTCCAAGAACATTTAACCACTTTATAAGGCCTTTGCCACTTCATTAACAGTTTGTTTTCCAAAATGGGAAACAGTAACAAGATCTTTTCACCTGGCTCAAAAACTTTTTCATTTTACCTCATGGTCATAATACACCTTCTGTTGTTTCTGGGCTTCTTCCGGATTACTGTGGGCAATTTTAACATACTTTTGCCAGTTTCTTTCTTGATGCATTCTTTCTGAGCAGGGTTATCATCCTATGTTTCTTTTATTACATCCAGTTGCCCTCTAGGTTGTTTACCATACAACATTTCAAAGGGTGAGAAACCTGTTGTTGCTTGTAGCACTTCTCTGTAAGCAAATAGCAGGTAAGGAAGGTATCTGTCCCAATATTTCCCTTCACCTTTCACAAACCTTTTTAACATACATTTTAGGGTTTGAATAAAACGCTCAACAAGACCATCTGTCTGAGGGTGATAAGGGGAGGTTCTTATGGCAATGATACCTAGCAGTCAGTACAGCGCTTTCAGCAATGCAGCACCGAAATTACTACCCCAATGGTAATCTTTTTTGGTATGTCCACCCTGTTGAAAATGTTGGCAGGCTCTACTGCCACATTTGGGGCTGTGACATTATGCATTGGAACTACCTCTGGGTATCGAGTAACAGTCACATACAACCAAAATAAATTGATTACCTTTTTAAACTTTTGTCTCTGGGACCAACTACATTCATTCCAATTTTCTCAAAAGACACATCTATCAAGGGAAGTGGCACCAGGGGCACCTTGTCTTTTTTTAGTCACTGGGGCTACTTTCTGATATTCAACACAAGAACTGCAACAGGCAGCAACATGACACTCATGAATCTCAGGCCAGAAAAATCTGTACAACAATCTGGCAAGGGTGCGGTCCTTTTCCAAGTGACCAGCGATAGGACAAAATGTGCTATCTGTAACAACTCAGTTTTACACTTCATTGGTATGCCCAACTGTTTTTTCTGTTCCTCCATCCGTGGATGAATAAAAACTATGTACAGTAGCCAATTACAATTTTTACATATTGACTCACCAAGTTTTTATGTTGGCTCACGCTTGCACGGCAACATCTTGCACTAGTAGCAGATTTGGAGGTGCGGTCACTGTTGGGCGAATGCAGGGCATGCATCAGTAGGTGCGTCCCTCATTCCCCAATAAGCCAGCATGCAGGCGCCACACCAGGAATATATAATGTGACTAGCACATCTAAGGAAAGGTCCGTTGCAATGAGTGCCTTCCCATCACAGTAAACATGGGCAGCAGTGACTGCCGCCACTGCCTGCCACAATGCCAACCGGGGTACCCAATTCCCCAGTCAGCGTGCACTGGCGCGGTTTATGTGCAGGCGGGGAGCCACTCGTCAGCATAATGTGCACCCCCATTTGTTATGTTAAGGGGTGCCCAACCCCTGCTCTTAACCCCCTTCGAACAAGTGACGGGTGCCCAACCCATCGGGCTAGCCCTCTAAAACACTCAGGTGGCACGCTGGGGAGCCCACCCCACATGCCAATTGCCCTGTTAAAAAAAAAAAAAAAAAAGTCCCGATTTCTTTTACCTGTAAAGAAAAACGGTCCTCGGCTGTCCTGCTCCTTCCCCAACTCACACTCCACCTCTGCGCACCCTGCCTCCCTACACTCCCTCTCACCCCATATTTACCTCCGTGTCTGGCGCAATGATCTTTGGTGTACCGGGAAAACGTCTGCACTCTTCAAAGCCGACCGTGAACTGAAGAAATGCCGGTAAGCTCTATAATGGCATAAACAGTTTTTTTTCAACTTTGGTGCATATCTCAGGCATTTTGGGGAATTTCTGCACCAAATTTTCAACATGGGGTTATTAGGACCCCTCCTCATGAATTCAGCCACTGTCATGGCATTATTCAGTCCTGAAAGGTGATTTTGTGGTCACTACGCAAAATCACCTTTTGGGACCGACTAACGAAACAACAGTGCCACTGTTCATGAGGGGCTCGAAAAGCCTATGTTGCAAATTTGTGAAAAAATCAAAAAAAATGGTTGTTTTAATGAACGCGCTAGCAGTTTCCACACACGCCAAGATAACTTTGTGAATCTGTAATATTTTCACCACAGATTTTCAAAATTGGCATCTTTCCACACCTCCTTATGAACAGTGCAGCTGTCATTTTACATATCCTGGCCGAAATGTGTTTTCACACGTCCGGCGCAGAATTCTGTGCGAAATCAGTTTTCGGGACAGTTTGAGAAAATGACAGTGACACTGATCATGAACAGAGGTCCTAAAATGCCTATGTTGAAAATTTGGTGAGCGAAAGAGATCCCATAAAATGACTGTTACAAATTAATGCGTTCGCGCGGACATGCGCCTTGTAACCCACTTGAGTGCAATATTTGCACACCAGCTTTTCAACACTGGCATTTTTCACACCTTCTTATGAACAGTACAGGTGTCATTTTCACAGCCTGCCCAAATGTGTTTCCCGCACCTGTGGCGCGATGGCATGGTCGCTTTGGGAAATCAACTTTTGGGAAAGATTAACAAAATCACAGCACCGCTGTTCATGAGGGGAGGTCCCAAAATGCCTATGTTGAAAATGTGGCTAAAAAAATCCCAAAAATAATTGGGTTACGGACATGTGTTGCGCAGCTTCTATGCATGCTCATGATTTCACCAATTTTTCGTATTTTCACTCCAGATTTTCAACGTTGCCATTTTTACACCTTCTCATGAACAATACAGTTGTCATTTTTCACATCCTGCCCAAAATGTGTTTTCGTCCCTGTGTCGCCAAATGGCATAGCAGCTGTGCAAAACCACCTTTCAGCTAACAAACTGATTGTGCCGCTCTTCATGAGGTGGGGTCACAAAAAGCCTATGTTGAAAATTTGGAGTGAAAATACCAACAAGCGCCTATGACGTTAGGGTTTCCAACTGTAACACCCCACCCTGTAGAGACTGCCAGGAGTCAGGGGTGTGACTTGGGATCACTGGCTGTAATGCTCACACCATTCCAACCCCACCCCCACACTACAGCTAGTGACAGGCATCGAGGTGTGCCTTGGAGTGTTCAGCCCTAAAGTTCACCCCATTCTCCTATACTGCACCCGTCTCAGTGTATTTCCTTATGGAATGGGGTACGTATAAGGCCCAAAGACCCCAAAGCACACCACAACACTTTTCAGTATCTACAGGGTAGGGTGAGGTAAAATGGCATGAGCGTTACAGCCGACGACCCAAAGGCACACCCCAATGCATGTCAGTCTCTCCAGGGTGGGGGTGGTGTCAGTTCAATACTTCACTGCCACTCCTATTATGCATCTCTAACTCCTGCACTACCAATGCCAATGCCAGCGAGACAACATTCGGCATTGACAAATGCTTGTTTTTTTTTTGTTTCACCCCCAGCTGCTTAAAATAACCTTGGAGAGAAACATTGTTGGTTTGCTCAGAAACAAAATCACTAACAGTTACAATTTAGTTTCAGCATTTTCATTTATCAACCCCTTATGTCCATCAAGTCTTTTGCTGCCATTGTTTTTTCAGGAATCTTCTTTCTTCCTCGAACTTTCAGATCTTGAAGCTGGACTCAAACAAGCAAAGTCATCAAAAGGAAGAGTCCCTAACATCTGAGATTTTCTTTGCCTGTGCTCATGTCATCACAGCTGCTGAAACAGCAGGGTTTACTCCCTCTGTGTTTAACTCAGCAAATCCTGGAAAGTCATTTTCAATAATCACAAGTACAGGTAAGTTTGGTACCACCCCACTTTCATTTGGTGCGACACCCCATTAATGTTGAGAGTCACTCGGGTGGTGGGGTAGTATCCAGTGTCCCAGTGGATGCAAATAACCCAGTACCTGGTTCTTTTGCACAGTCTTTTTTTCCCCAGAACTTTTGCATGAGGGTCTATCTGCTTCCCAAAGCTGTAAGTTTCTTCACAGTCTTAACTCCTACCTTGACATCTGTTAAATACTTGCCCCAATTTGCTCCAATGATACTCTCCTTATTTTTATAGCAGTTTCTTGCAATATGGCCTGGTTTATTACAGTTATAGCAAATAAAAGACTTTGGGTGCAGATTTGTTACCAACATCAGAGTTCTTATGTGATCTGGAGTTAAATCGGAAAAAGAGGGTATTACCTTTCCTTGGCTGCAGTGTCTGTCTGGCCATCTGACAGTCCTCAGCCAAAGAAACAGCCTTTTCTCCACTTTCTGGTTGGTGTTCTTCTACCCAAAGCTACAGTTCTGTTCTTTTACCCAAAGCTACAGGTCTGTAGGAGGGATGTTCATGAACTGCGCCACTGTACATATGTGTGCGACTGTTCTGCCCTCTGGTTGGGCCATTTACAGGGGTAGAAATAAGGTTTTGGCAATGGGGAGCCATGAATAGCTCCTGGTCATCGGCAATTTTTGGTGAACCAGGAGCTACTCAGGCTGACCAGGAGCTATTGCCTCAAAATGTAGAAAAAGAGGTCCGTATGAAAAAATGCCAATTTTAAATGTTTTTTTGTTTTTGTTTTGCCTTGGCAGGGACAAACACATAACTATAGTACTAGGGAGAGCAAGAATATAGTACCATGAGGAAGAGAGAACAGAGAAAGGCAGCAGAAGACAAGATCTGGGACAGAATAATGACAGACAGAGACAGAATATGTAGAAGAAGGCAAGCGAGTAAAGAACAGGGTAGAAAACCTAACCTGCTTTGAAGACTAAAACTTCACAAGGAGACACCAGACTCTCATTAAATAAAGATATATTATTTTGTGTGTCTTTTTTTTTGCGTGTTGTACACATTGTTTTTGTTAAAGATCATTGTGTAATGCAATTCAAGGTTTGGGGGGGGCAAATAGTTTCAAATCATGTGGGTATCACAAGCAGCTAAGAATTCCCCACAAATTATAATCACTCAGTCTTCATCTGAATTTTGTTCAAAACGATGATGGAGGTCCTCGTCATTCTCACTTTCACTAGAAGATGTGATGTGAGCGTCCTCCACTTCTGAGACTTTGCTTTGGCCTGCTAGCGAGGACTTGTGAGGTTTTGCTCCCAACCTCGTTTTGTTTTTCACGAACCACTCTTTTACTGATGGTGTGCTACAAAAATCTTGTGGTTCTGGGCCCTCCATGGAGATTAAAAGTAAGTCCGCTATGGTGCTGGTCTTCAGATTAGCTCTCCAGTCAGAAAAAAATATTTTCATAGCTGAAAATGCCCTTTCTAGTGTTGCATTGGATATTGGATACACTAGTACAATAGCTATGACATGAAAAATGTTTCTGAAGTATAGAGATTTTTTCTGGAAGATTACACGTCATACCTCAAGGAATGAGAGCTGCTTGTGATACTTGCTAATATTCTGTTTCAACAGTTTCCATTCTGTCATTGCAGTATGCACATCGCATCCATTCTGCAGCAAGACAGGAGAGAAGTGGTCAATAAGAAACTGGATCTCCTCATTTCCAAATGCAGAAAGCTCATTAGAATTGTCAGGCCAATTTGCAGGGTCAATGACAGTGCCATTCGTTAACAGTGGGTCTTCTGCAAAGCCCAAGAAGCGCTGGTTGAGACAGTCCATTACACTGTTTACAATCACTTCACGTTCCTTGGCAAGGGCTAAAAGAGCATCTCCTATTGCCCCTTGGAGCACAATTTCTTTAAACACTGCTGTCCTTTCCTCATTGATAACCACTTCTCTCCCGAACTTGGCTAGCGTGGTTCCATCCTCTGCCATTAGATTTTCTGTTTCCGAGAGTACTGTACTTACAGTGTCCATTACAATGGGAAGGGATATATGGGCATCCTGAAATGCATGGGAGACTGTTGACAGACCTGTGAGTATGTCAAAATAGAAGTGTGAGAGTAGCAGAAATTTTACATTGCATATCTGTTTTCTAAACCCCTTCACTTTCGCCTTGTCTGCTGGTGGAATATCCCGTCTGGTGTCAGACACAAGCTCATCCCAGTGAGCCAATATGCTGCTGAAATTAGGAAGCACAGCATGAAAAGAATCCTTTTTATGTGAGAGCCATCGTGTTCCTTGTGACTTTTTAAATGTGATGTAGGTAGTTTGATTGGCTTCAGCCACTCTTTTTAACTCTCTCTAACGTTTTGGTGAGTTCTCATAAAAATAGAATATTGAAATCAACATGTTGTCAATGGTCTGGGAAAAATAGGTGTTTTTAAAAGCATCTTTAGCTGCTAATTCAAGCCTGTGCGAAATGCAATGAATGGCAAGAAGCCATGGGCACTCTTCTTTCAATAATGCCATCAAACCCTTATTACGTCCAAAATTGACAGACGCACCATCTGCTCCTGCGCCAATGCAGGATAACTGTTTTAGGTCAACCGTGTCCTGACACAGCAATTGAGAGTACGCGATAGTCATTGCAGACCTCAAACCACTTGCATCAGCAGACTCTACATCAATTAATCCAATGAACTTCATAGTAGGTTGCCCATCCTCAGAATTTTAGCATAAACTATCTCCTCCATGGTGGTCCTGTCAGTTGTCCCATCCATAAAGACTGAATGATATCTGCATGGAGTTGCTTCTCTGTGAAATGACTCACAATTGGTTTTCTTAGTGATGAGTCAATAGCTGTGACAGATGTAGCGCACGCTTTCTCATTGGCATAAGCATCACCAAGGTCAACACCATGTCTCTTTTCTAGTGATATTAGTCCCTTGAATTTCAGAAAGGGGCCCTCTTCTTTGGCCAGGTAGTAGGCAATATCAAAAAGTTTCTCTAACTTGTATAGAGATTTTTATTCATTTTAATATACATTCTCTATTTCACCACCTGAGGGCATATTAGCAGCTAAAGTAGCAGCCATTGCTTGTTTATGGCCTTCTGATACAGCATGCCTCTCACAGTTTGTTTTTTAACATTGTTATTTCCACTGATGTCTGAATCCACATTGCTCATTTTACCAGCTCTAGTTGCCCACTTTTTGAATACGTCTGGTTTCTCTCTACAAAACTTCACCAAATCTTGGTTGCAATACCATCTTTTGCTCCAAACTGTAGCCATGTCAAATCTGGATTTTCTTTTTGGCACTGCCATGAGCGCACTGTGGATACATGACAGGAATGGGCCTGTTTTTTCTTTTCTTTAGTTACTGTGATAGCAGCCTCACTGACAGTAGTACTATATAGTGTTATGGTAAATGGCATCAAACAGGAGGACGGTTGTCCTGTTTCATCCAGTCCAGGCTGCTCGCGTTTACGTGAAGCACTAAATCCAAAACTTAGAAGTGACATTATTACCACCACCCAGGAAGGAGATAGGTTGGGCTTTGATGTAATTAATTCAGAATGTTAAGTACAACCGCTGAACGTGATGAACTGAGATGTTGTGTTATACTTGAGGTATAATAAAATGAAGAAAATTATTTCACTGGCTCCGTCTCTTTTTTTGTTAAAAAAAAAATCCCTGCATTATAGTTTATCTGGTATATAACGTATCCAAGCTGACCACAAGGCTAAAAAAACCTTGTAATAAGTCATGCTGATGCTCACAGGGTCTAGGGACCAGTTAGCAAAGCTACAGTTATTTATTTATTTTTTTTAATCAAGGTCACAACAGTTAACAAGCTAGCAGACACAAGGCGTAAACTGCCTTGCAATGTAGTCGTACTATGTTCAGGGGGTACTGTGACCACTAGTCAAGCTTGATAATTTTTTTAATCAAGGTCACAACAGTTAACAAGCAGACACAAGGCGTAAACTACCTTGCAATGTAGTCGTGCTAATGTTCAGGGGGTCCTGGGACCACTAGTCAAGCTTGATAATTTTTTTTAATCAAGGCCACAACAGTTAACAAGCAGACACAAGGCGTAAACTGCCTTGCAATGTAGTCGTGCTAATGTTCAGTGGGACCTGGGACCACTAGTCAAGCTTGATAATTTTTTTTAATCAAGGTCACAAATCTCCCCAGGTTTAAAAAAAAAATGCTGTCCTCACAGGGTTCAGGGAGTTGTGAGGAGCTTTAAAGTTTAGTCTGACTGGTTACACCTGAAACTTAGCTCATAAACACACTAATAAGTGTAATCACAGTATTTATTTTAGCTAAGCAACAGTGTTCAGTTATCAAGAACAGAATTTAGCAGAACAAAAGTGGCTTAGTCAGAGTGTAAAACAGAAATAAGATTGATTTACTAAAGGTTGAGAAATACATTATAACTTGAAAGGATTCTGGAATCAAAGGTTAGGTGCTAAACTTGAAAGTCATGAATCCAGAGTCAAAAACGCTGTTTCTGATCTCTCTCCCTCCCACCTGAATAATAGTATAGCTTTACAGAAAAAAAAAAAAATCAGCCAAAACGTGCCAATTCTGTGCTCTTTCTAAATTGAAATGATCTCACCCTCCCCCCAGTAATTATTTCACGATTGTTTCCACAAAAGAAAAAAGGGCAGATTACATTATACACTAATCTGAGTGCCTTAATGTAGTATTTCCACTAAATATGAAAGTCAATCCATTTTTCAAGTGAGTATTTGAGCTATGTATTATGTGACTCGTTTCTCCGACAGTTTTCTCTCAAATAACGAGACACGCTGCTGCCTCTTAACAGACACCCTCACACTGTCCAACCCTCCGTGCACAATTGGCGAAAACATATTGTGTGACAGGCTAGTTAGCCAATGAACAGCCACACACTGTCTGAATTGCCACCCGACTGGCCTGCACCACAGGCCATCATGTGATGCAAGGATTGTTGAGTCATGACCTGTCAGTCAAGTATAAATGGGCAGGTCCCAAACGGATGAATGTACATGCCACCCTGTCAGACTGAGCTGCAACCACATGACACACAGACAGGAGAATCAGGTGATAAACACACTAACTTCACCGATATATTGGGAATCAAACAATGTTTCATTGACTTGAGTATGCTCAAGCAACATGAGCACTTATTGTAACCCCAACCCAATTCAAAGAGTAAATAAGCTCATTTTTGCCAGTCCGTCCTAACCTGTTTGAATCAAGGAAATGGAAGGGGGCACACTCAGCAACCTCTCCATCCCTAAAGGTAGCCCAGTGCAACAGACACAAACCTAGTTTAACACAGCACCTACTGTAAACGTAAAAAAAGAATGGTTAAAGAGAGGCTGATATAGCACCAACCACAAGTAACCCGAGCTGTACTTAGCCACAAGAATTCAATGCCAACTCATTTATTTAAAAAAAAAAATCCACATTCCATAGCAAGTATGTCCATCGCTAGTCATACACACTCGGCAGCGATTCCGGGGCTCGGCTGTGCATCCCACGCTGACAGCAACAGCCAAACCCTGGAGAAACAAGCTAGCAGCAGCCTGACAACCGTCTGCCCACCCGCAGTCTGTCCCTCGATGTCCGGCGTCCACAAGGAGAGTCGCTCACCTCTCACCACTGTGCAGCTTCCAGCCCTAGAGTCATCTCTTAACACTCCGAGAACGGCAATTTAAAAGCCGACTTAGCCGCAGCTCTTCAAATAAAATATCACAATTGTTATAATTGGTTTAAGCCCCAAAAAAAAAATCGAGTATTGTCCTTGGTCTGCATTCTTCAAGTCTAATTGTTTGTTGGTACTTAACTGTCCAGATCTCATTATTTGCCCACCCCTCCTTTCAGGTAATCGGTTCAATTATTTACACTGCCCCCAGAAGAATCTTTTTCCTTGGCTTGCTTTCTTTTGCAAGTTTTGTTCCATTATACTAGCGAAGACTGTCCTTAGTTGTCCCAACCCTCTGTTCAGTTGTCTGCCCCAGCCTAAAATAGTGGCAGTGAATCGGCTTTTTTTTTGGTTTTGTTTTCATTCCTTGCTTGCTCCTAAGGATTTTAACTTAACTGCATTGAGACTGCCAGGTAATGTACTGCAGGTGAAAGTCTAGACTGCATCGCGAGCTGCGCTGTCTGCCACTGTAAGAAGGGAATTTATCTTTTTTTTTTTATGTATTAAACATTTTCATTTTTTCACTTGTTGGTCTTGCCTGTTGAAGTTTGCTTCTGAACACTGTGTCACACTGCATCTCCGACAGCGACGGGTGCTCAAGACATGATCGCATAATTTCTGTAATTGGTAAATGACAGATGCATAACACCGCGGAATGATGACCCGCTCACCTTTCACCACTGTGCTGCCTCCAGCCCTTCTCACTCAGTCAGTTTCACTCAGTCAGTTCTTAACACTACAAGGCAATTCTAAATGCTGACTAATTAGCCACGGCTCTTCAAAGACGCTATCTCGCTCGCTCAGCGCCGGGTGCAGCGCCCCTGCTTCAGATCACAGCAAGAAGCAGGCGCTGAATTACACATTTGTAGCGCTGTTTAGCGCTCGGCGCCCCCTTATTTCGACCCCTGCATTTAATGAGGACTTCTTGGTGAAGGCTTCTTGAGGACTGTCGACTGAGTGGTAATTAAGGGACCAATATCTCTGCCTGTAGGTTTCTCCTGAGATGTCATATCTTTTAAAAAGCACATTTCCCATATGTTTCCTACCTCATGCATAAAATCATTTTTGCTGCATAATATTTCCCTGTGAGTTCCTTTTTGCATGTTTTCAAAATGAAAAACCACGCTTCGTTTGCTTTCTGAGTCAGCTCACAGGGAGTGTATTGTGCTGCTTGGTCTAGTGTGGCTATTGCACGTGACATCACAGTATGGAGTCAGCTGGAGTGCTGGACACATAATATTATAATGTCCTCAGATGTGAGAACTCCCTCCGATTTCCAGCTGTACAGCCCATGACATTGGCAGAAGCTTAAACATGCAGAACACTCAGGAAAACATAGATGATGCAATGCCCTTTAAACACCTTGGATAAATAATAATATTTCCACAGACCTAATACTATGAAGGGTTTTCCTGCCATTCCAGTTAGATGGCGGGGGGGAATCACACACGATTTCTAATATTTACAAGCAGAACAAAACATCCAGCACCACGCAGCAATCACAGCAGAATACACTTTATTAAAAGAGCCATTTACTGACACAATTAAAACAGAAATCATTAAGAAACGGCACTGTGCAGAAGGAATACTGACCGCAATACAAGTGGAGACACTAGGAAGCTGCAGAGCTCTCTATATAATGATGTCACTGGAGAGCTCCCAGGAAAAGTAAACAGAGTGAAAGTTGGCAGGCCAAGACTTGAGCGTAGTAAACTAAAATGCTTAATGGCTCGGAAACAGAACATAACTTTTCAAAAAAATTAACAGATGCACTTCGGTTTGAACACCAGTACACACACTATGGTAAATTTTCAGGGTAGACTTTCCCAGTCGGGAAAGGTGCACTTTAAGGATTTCTCTTTTCACAAGGTCATAGTTTTCTGACTGTGCCATGCCCATATTACTGTAGGTAAGTTGTGATCTACCTGTCAAGATAAGGTGTCAGCCTGACTGCCCATGGTTGTTTTGGCCACTGGCAGACCCCAGTGAACCTTTCAAAAGTTGTCAGATTTGCTTCTATATCATCAGAGGGGAACAGCTTTATAAGTTTAATGTCTTTTAAGCTGTTTGTGTTTTGTTGATCTGCTGGACCTGTACTAGATCATCCAGCTTTGATAGCTTGTAAGGCATCCAGCCACCGCTGCTCCTGTTGCTGCATCTTCTCTCTTCTCGGTTTCTCAGTCTCTCTTTGTTGTATAGCCCATCATCTGAAGAAGGCAGACATGTTTTCAGGTTCTGTCTCTGCCTATTCGTCTTCTTTCATCACTTGTGCTGGCTGTAGAGTCTCAGTATGGACTTGTTTCTGCTTGTAGTTAGGCTGCCATTCTTCTAGTAATCACTCCTGGGCTTACTGCTTCAGGAGACATACCCTTTGGAAAAAAAAAAAAGGCTTCCCTGGTAGCAGGTCTAGTACCCATGCACAAAACTCCTGGCGAGAGAATGCACGGCACATATCTCACTGCTTACACTAACTGTCATTGTGGCATAGGTCAGGATGCATCGGCAGACCAGGAAAAGTTATAAAATTCACAAGCATTTTATTATCAATAACAATAAATTAGAAAAAATTAAATTGTACAGGATAGCTCTTTATAAAGACAGTACAGACAAAATAAGCCCTCATCCGAGTATCTCCCTGGAAAAACATTGCTTTGATTATACAATATGTTTTTACCTGGCAGTTTAAGCTCTGCATCCTCTTGTTGTAAGTTACAGCTCCTGTTTTTCACAAAATGTATCAAAACTTTGTCATTTTACTTCCTGAGGGTAGTCTGGAGAGCACATCTGGGTCCTGATATTCAGTAAACCGCAAAGCATAGCACAAATATTTGCACTTTGCTCTGCAATTGCCAGGGGTTCCAGGAAGGTATATACAGTCGGGCACTACCTGACTGAATACAGGGCCATGTCAGCACAGCACTAAGTCAGGTAGCACCGCCCCAATATGGGTCCCAAAAGTTAGCCTCAAGAATTGATAGCACCAGAGCGCTATCATCAATTTTCAAAGGTACCCATGCAAATGAGCCCACTGGGCATGCAAGATGCTAAGGGGCCATCTAGATGGGTAGCAGATGCAGGTAGCGCAGCATCCTCCCCATATGACATCAGTAATGATCCCTGGTGCTAATGGTACCCCCTCCACCCCGATCACAGCCCATGTCAACTGAATCCCGGGCAAACAAACAGCATTCCTTCCTACAAGTTCTTGGGAAGCAGCCACCACTCAATGGCATCCAGCATCACCTGGGTCACCAGGACCTGATGGTCTAGATGACCTAAGCATGAAGACCAATGGTGTTAAAACTCATACTGGAGGTGGCACATCCGCCAGTGAGTTAAACAGATTACAATGGTCAATACCATCATAAACCCCAACAGTCGCAGGAAATCACAGGCCTGCAGTGAGTGCCCAACTAAAACTGGTTGAGTACAGAATGTAAGATCTGATGCCCTGTCCACAGGAAGGTAAGCCCTGGCCTTAAGCGAGTCCAGTTTACACCCAGATGAACATGATCACCTGTGTGGGGACTAGTTTTGAGTTGGCCAGATTGAGCAGGAAGCGCAAGTCTTGAAAGGATTGGATAGCCAGATCCCTGGAACTCTCCACTGCCTCCCTAGAGACACCGGACAAACAAAGGTATACCCTGATGCCCTTGCACCAAAGGAAGGCTACCTCTACAGTCAAGCATTTGGTGAAGACCCTTGACATGGACAAGAGGCCAAAAGGCATGACACTGAACAAGTAGAGCACTCCCTTCTCCTGGAACCTGAGGTAACAGCGGCAGGACAGACAGACTGGCATGTGGAAGAAACCATTCTGGAGGTCCAGAGAGCAGAACCATGTCCCCTACTCCAGAAATGGTATGATCTGATTCAGAGTGACCATATGGAACTTGCGCATCCACATAAACTTGTTGACGCTGTGCTAATCCAGTTTAAGGCACCAGCCTCCCCATCCATTTTGGTACCAGAAAGTATATACACACACATACATACACATATATATATATCCTTGTGTGGCCAGGGTGTCTAGGACCTGCTCTACCTCCTCACGTTCCAGCAGCTGAGTAATGTCTGCCCTGAGCATGGACAGCATATCCTCTAGCACCCTAGACTCCCGAGGAGTTCGGGGTCGGTATGGCAGGGGAGTCCTGAAGTCCAGAGGCAACCCCTTGCAACTACTTCTAGCACTCACTTGTCAGAAGTATTAGCAGACCATTGTGGAAAGAAA
Source organism: Neoceratodus forsteri (assembly GCA_016271365.2). Classification (NCBI taxonomy): domain Eukaryota; kingdom Metazoa; phylum Chordata; order Ceratodontiformes; family Ceratodontidae; genus Neoceratodus; species Neoceratodus forsteri. The sequence goes on along the minus strand of CM028129.1, from coordinate 498,942,895 downwards.
TGACAGCCATCCCCGACCAGGAGCTGGAACAGGGACTGGACAGGAGGGGGAAATGGAAATTACGTACCTACCATAATTCTTGATCTTCTTGGACGAAGTCTCCACCACTCATTCACACTAATGGGAGTACGCCAGAGGTGCTAGGACCCAGCAGAAGCAAACTTTTTTCAGGATGGAGCCGTGAAGAAGCGGCACCGTGAGCCCGGCGCATGTGGTACTTACCATCTCAGCGTCGACCCTCCAACCACCTCAGTACCTTTTTTTCCGAGGAGGTGCAGCGTAACTAACCTAGAAAGGACTAACCTAAAAATCGGACATAAGATAGTCCAAATGACCCGTGTAAGAAAGGTCAACAACAAGGTCTTCACAGCTCAGCCACTGAGGGAGTGAAGACCAGAAACAGAGAAGTGAGCTCGGGGGATGGTGGGTGGGTGGGTGTGTGAATGAGTGGTGGAAACTTCATCCAAGAAGATCAAGAATTACAGTAGGTACGGAATTTCCACATCTTCCTGGACATAAAATCTCCACCACTCATGCACACTAATGGGAGAGTACCGGCCTACATAATACCCCCCTCCCCCGAGATGGGCAGCAGGAGATAAAAGAGCTCACATGCTTTGGACAGAAGTCCGTTAAGAATTGTCCTGCCAAATGACTGATGTAGTCTGGCATGGACATTCAAGGCATAGTGCTTAACGAATGTATGCATGGAGCTCCAGGTAGCTGCACTGGAAATATCTGCAATGGGCACATTACAGATTTCCGCCAGAGATGCCGCAACTGCTCTGGTAGAGTGAGCGTACACTCTGCCTTCCAGCTTGACCTGTGCCATAGAATAGCAGTGGCAAAGGCATGCCACCAGCCACTCTGAAATGTACCTGATAGCAACAGGTTGATCCATCTGATCGTGCTGAAGGAAACAAACAGTTGTTGAACCTTGCGAATTTCCTTCGTTTTATCTAGAAAGAACTGCAATGCTCTCTTTACATCCAGTGAATGATGGTTACACTCCCCTTCATTCTGGAAGTTCGCAAAGTACGTAGGAAGGACTAAAGGTTGATTCAGATAGAATTCTGAGACAACCTTAGTCAGGAACTTAGGATGAGTCCTAAGAACCACTTTGTCCTTGTGAAATACAGTATACGGTGAATCTGTGACCAAACCATGTATTTCAGAGACTCTACGGTCCGAAGTAATGGTCATCAGGAAGGTCGTTTTCCAAGTGAGGAACTTCAACTCGCAAGTAGCTAGAGGCTCGAAAGGTTTATGAGTGAGCATGTCTAGCACAATGTTAATGTCCCAGGCTGCAACTGGACATCTAATAGGAGGTCTAGTATGCAGAATACCTTTAAGAAACCTCTTAACTACAGGCAACTGAGCCAGTGACATGGAAAAGTACCAGCTCATGATATGCCAAAAATGCACAAAGATGAACTTTGACTGTGGAGTATTGCAGACCTGTGTTTGAGAGGTCTAAGAGATACTCCAAGACTTTATTCGGTGGGCAGGAAAAAGGATTCCAAGAGGATTTTGCACACCAGATAGAGAAATGCGTCCATTTAACTGTGTAGGTTTTTCTGGTGGCCAGCTTGCACGCAGCCAAAAGAATATCTGAAACTCTACAAGAAACATTAAACCTATTCACCTCTATCTCCTCAGGAGTCAAGCGTGAAGGTGAAGCAACCTCAGACTGGGATGGACCACAGAACCCTGGGTCAGAAGGTTCGTCTGAAGGGGAAGCGTTTCAGGCGATATAGCCTGTTGAGAAGCGGAACCATATCTGCCAAGGCCAGAACGGGGCAATGAGAATCATTCTGCCCACCTGGGATTCCAATTTGAGTAATGTTCTCTGAATTAGGGGAAGAGGAGGAAATGCGTATAGAAAGCATTTTGTCCACCGTAGCCTGAATGCATCCTGACAAAAAAACGACATGTCCTGGATTTCTGGAGCAGAGAGAGGCAGTTTTGCGTTGAGTGGGGACACAAAAAGGTCCAGGTCTGGAGTTCCCCACTTTTTGAAGAGTGACTGAACGGCAGTTGAGTTGAGAGACCACTCGTGGGACTCCACCTCCGTTCTGCTGAGATGGTCTGCCAGCTCGTTTTGTACTCCTGGCAGGTAAACCACCTGATTCAGAGCCTTGTGCTCCAGGCACCATTCCCACACTCTCATGGCTTCCCTGCATAATGGGGAAGAGTGTGTGCCGCCCTGTTTGTTGATGTAATACATCACTGTCTTCTTGTCCATTTGAAGGAGAATGTTCTTGTGACAGAGTATGTCCTTCAAAGCTCGGACTGCATAGAGGACGGCTCTCATTTCCAAGATGTTTATGTGAAGTTGAGACTCGTCCTGGGTCCACGTACCCTGGGTGTGGAGATCCCAATAGTGAGATCCCCAACCCATCAGGGATGCATTCGATGTAATGGAGATCTGATGATCCAGAGGAGTGAAGGGATATCTTTCCAGAAGGCTGTCCTCCTGAGACCACCAGGTGAGTGACCTTTTCAGAGGTTCCGTCACCTTGATGAGAAAGGACTGAAGGTGAGTGGTTGGGGACCACTGAGTACTGAGCATCCACTGAGAGATTCTCATGTGAAGACGAGAAAAGGGTACAGTGAACACCAAGGATGCCATGAGGCCCAGCATCCGCTGCATCGAGATAGCTCGAACCAAGCCATGCTCTCTGATTTATCGGGCCATCTGTAAGGTATCACTCCTTCTGTCCTCTGGAAGAAACACTTTCACACAGGTGGTATCCAGAAGAGTTCCTATGAAAAGGAGCTTCTGGGAGGGCTGCAAATGCGGCTTCTTGAGGTTCAGCAGGACTCCCATAGACGAGAGGAAGGCTGAGGCCATGGCCACAGCCTCCAGAGTCTCTTGCCTGGAGGGGACTTGCTAAAAGAAGCCAGTCATCCAGATGTGGGAATACTTGTATCCTGATTTTACTGAGGTGCGCCACGAGAACTGCACAACACTTTGTAAAAACTCAAGGCACCGAGCATAGCCCAAAGGGCAGGACTCTGAACCGATAGTGTTGACCCAACACCACAAACCTTAGGTATCTGTGGTGCTTTGGGTGTATGTGAATGTGTTGGTAGGCATCCTGCATGTCCAGGGAAGTTAGCCAATTGTGCTGATGAATCAAAGGTAGCAAAGTACCGAGTGATATCATCTTGAACTTTTCCTTGTGTAGGAACTTGTTTAACTTTCCGAGATCCAGAAAGGGGTGCGTGCCGCCGTTTTTCTTTGGGACCAGAAAGTAATGGGAGTAGAAACCTGTGTTTTGTTGATCCAGTGGAACTACTTCTACTGCCCTGCTGTTCAGAAGGCCTTGTACCTCAAAAGCAAGGTCTGACTATGCCACCGATAGCCTGGGCTGTCATTTGGAAGGATGATCCGGAGGGGTTTCCAACAGATTGAGAAAGTACCCCTCACAGATTATCCTGAGGACCCATTTGTCTGATGTTATAGATTTCCACTGATTGTAGAACTGAGTCAGACGTCCTCCCACTGCCAAGGAGGAGTCCCCCTTGGGCAGCTGAGGTGGGACCTGGGCCAGAAACTCAGAAGGTGGCACTGGGTGCTTTTGGGCCCTGTGCCTTCTGCTGCGCTTTCTTTTGTGGCTGAGGGTTCTGGTTTCTGTTAAAACCTCCTCTGCCTTTGCCCTGAAAGGACTGACGGTTGTGAAAATGATGCTTGTTCCCGCCCCCTTGAGAGGGGGCGGGCGTAGGTCTGACCGTCTTAATGGCAGACCTAGTCTCCCGTGTGGCCAGTAGTGCTTGCTCCACCTGAGGGCCAAACAGATGCATACCGTTGAAAGGCAAGTCCATGACTTGCTGTTGGGCATCATTCATGAAGCCCAAAGTACGCATCCAAGAGTGGCGACGGGTGCAGATGCTGGCCGCCGCCGCCCGGGAAGCTGTATCGAAGGCATCCACTGCAACTTTAACGTGTTGGATATTGGACTCGATACACCTAGTTATGGTTTGAAGCAGCTCTGAGTTGACCTCTGATTTGGGCAGAGCTTCTACCATTGCTTTGGGTGAATGCCAAAGAACATACTCATATTGAGAAAAATAGCCCTGGTAGCTGGCAATGCGCATGCCCAGGGTTGAGGTAGCAAAGACTCTCTTACCCAAGGTGTCTATCTTGCGAGATTCTTTGTTTATAGGATAGGCTGTAGATTCCTGAGGGAGGACAGCCTTATCATTCCTCTGCCAGGACTACTACGACATCAGCAAAAGCTTGTGAGGCCAAGATGGGGAGATCCTTGGGAAGGGCATATTTCCTATCTATGGACTTGGCCACAGAAGGAATAAGAGTCGGATTCTTCCACACCATCTGTGAAAGGGTCTCGAAAGAGGGCCGTACCGGAGGGGTTAAATCCATAGGGATTTCCAGGACATGAAGATATTGAAGATGCAGAAGCTTCCCAGAATCGATTTCTGTGGTTTGGAGAGAAAGAGTAGAATTTAAATTCTTGAGCAGAGACTTAAAGGAAAGGTCCTCAATAACAGGCTCTGCAGGAGGATTGATCCCTGCCCCCAGGGCAGCATCAGCATCAACATCATCACCCAGTCGAAGAGCTGGATCAGGCTCAAAATCATCTCCAGACAGTCCAGGGGGTACTGTATAGACTGGAATGGAGTGAAAACCAGGAGAAAGAAGAGACAGAGAAAGAATCGGAGTCAAAAACGTCTGGAAACTAGACCGTGCCACACTCATCTCCGGCGCGGAAGAAAACGGTGCCTAGAACAATGAGGGAGCCATCATAAAACACGGCATCGCACACGGTGCCAACAGAGAGCATGGCACCGCACGTGGCACCGCCGCCAGCCCCGAAACTGAGGACGGCGCCGCAGATAACTGCAACATCACAGAAGTCTGAGAACTGCGATTTGAAGTTACAGGATGAAAAATGGCAGGAGAGAAGGGCATCTGGTGTAGACCCGTGTCACAGCCATGTGAGTGGGACACACACCACAGCGCGGAGTCGAGGGAACCGAAGAAGGTGCTGCGCGACTAGGAAGTCCTAACTGCTCCGAGACTGACAGGCCCGAAGGCCCCGGTGACAGATTGGCCAGTTTGGGCAATCGGGACCACCTCCGAGCCCACTGCTAAATAAGAGTGGCCCAATGGTGAAACTGCTCATCGGAAGCCCCTCCAATAGGCAGAGAGGAGCTCCAATGTCGAAGAGGTCAGCCACCAGAGACAGAAACCGGCAACTCCAACAGAGGCGGAGACCGGCGCCTTGCCATAATAACCGACCATCATCGTGCAGACGTACCAGAGGGTGACCTCGAGTGATGCAGTTTCTTCTTCGACCTGTGTGCCGAAGAAGAACTCGAGGACGAACGGTGCCGAGAATGGGACAGTTTCTTTTTATGCTTTCGGGGAGACTGCCCACCAGACTGGGAACTAGAAGCCACTCCATCCCCTTTATTCTTGCTCAGACTGCCAAACGCTTGCTTTGGGCTCCAGTGTTGAAAAACTGTTCTGCCGGGCTGTTGTAACTCTACTGTGGCAGATACCCTGAGGAAAAAAAGGACTTCTTTTAGTCCTTGGCCTCCTTGGAGTCCCGTCGGGGTGAAGCCACAGAGTTATGGGTTGCGATGGACTTCTCAGGGTGGTGAGATGTCCCCCACCCCAGCGCCAAAGAGGTCAGTGCGATAGACTGGGACAGTGGCCAGTTCATCCACAGTGCTCAAGGTGGACAACCTCAGCCAAGCCCTTCAGAGCATGAACACATCTGCAGCCATAGAGCATGCGCAGGAATTGCCCATGTCCAAGGCTATCTGAAGCTGGTGCTTTGCCAGCAGGCAGCCGTGGTCTCAGATTGTCTCAGCAACGACCGGTTTGTCAGTCAGGAACAAAGCAAGGAGGTTCCTGATTAGCCCAAAAGGGACTGTGCAAAGTTACCCATCATAACAGCATAGCTGGCCTACCTAAGATCCAGTGAGGAGGGCCCACAGACCTTCTTGGCCACATGATCCAACTTCTTGAGGGGGTGGTTTATCCACATCACCCTGGCCTTTAAATTTCTGAAGGCTTAGTCGGACACCAGACCTTCTGCTGGTAAGTGTAGACCAACAAGGTGAGGGGCACCAGGCAAGATGCTAGGTGCTGCCAAAGCTCCAGTGCTGACCCCAGAACAGCCTCAGCCACAGGGAAGGTGACCCCAAAGGAATCGTCCCTATCTAGGATGTCAGTGAACAGGTATTTTGCTCACTTCTGAACTGGCTCCAAAGGGACTTCCAGGGATTCGGATATCAGTGAGAGAAATGCTTAAGGGAAGTCCAGCCCAACTGAAAAGGTTGACCGTCTGAAGAGTTTCTGTGGAACTACCAAGTCCTGCTCGAGTCACTGAAGACATGTCCTCAGAGTCAGAGGGATCCTGAACACCTTCCTGGTCAGTTTCTTAGGGGTGCAATCCACCACAGAGCTACAAGCGACCTCGACGGACAACCAGCCAGACAGGCAGGTAACTGGGCTGGACCCCCTCATGTGGCCCCAGACAATAGCTGAGGAGAAGGGGGGCTTCACCAACAGTGGAGGAGGCAGATGCAGCAGACTATGGGGAATGGCCACCAGAGTGAACCTAGGGGCCACTGGTGCCAAAAGCAGAGTCATGCCCCTCCCAGCAAGAGACCACTACTGAGCCGGCCCGGTGGCACTGAGGCGCTGGTCACCTTACCTCGTACCATGCTGGCAACCCATGTTCAGGAATGAGCAAGGGATGCCAGGGGTTGGCAGGGAAGGAGAAGGATCAAGCATCCATTGGACTGCTCTCCTTCTCCAGGAAGGGGGCTCCACAACAGTCGGTGCCTGGCTGTCCCCTGGTGGAGGCTGGGGGACAAGGCGCTGCATAGTACTTTGAGTTGGAGTCTGGGGCAGACGCCAGGAAGGAGCACGTGCAGACGCATGTGCGTTCCCTTCCGCTGGCGTCCTTGCATGCCCTCTGCTCCGGGGGAGTAAACATCAAAAAATAGAGGAGTGTGTGTCTGAGGCGGAGCAGCTTGATGGCCATCTACGGGTGCCGGCTCTGGAGGGTGCCTATCTGGATCTGTTAGGGCGGGTGAATATGGGGGTTCCCCGCCACCCCACTGTGGGGGGGGGGGTAAGCTGCAGGAGAATCAGGCATGACCTCGAGGGAGTGTGGACACTCGGATGGCGGCTGGAATCCCATGGTGGCTGCCACAACACGGGAGCAGCCCAGGTACACAGAGGAGGCAAAAAGCATAAGCAAAAAAAAAAAAAAGAGACTACTACTGTCAAAGCAGGCCCTTGAACATATGACGAAGATGGCATGGAGGTCAAATCTCCCCAGTGGACTAAGAGCCCTACAAATTTCGGGGCCAGAGATGATCAGTCAAGCAAGATTGTGATCACGAATGATGCTGCGACCTCAACCACAACCCAAGGATTGGCGGTGTGTGCATCCACTTAAGGATCCATGTAAATCATATGCTTCTGCACAGAGACTACGATGAACTTCGGAGAAGCAACCAAAGGCATGACCACTGGGGTAGGCACCTCCCAAGGTGGCTCGGCAGAGTCACTGACCGAGCCAGGTCCTTCTTTGTGAAGACTGGGAGAACTGGGGTCTACGAGATCGACACAGGCTCGGCCTCCTCTGACAACTGATTGACTGGTTCGAGAAATACTGATGGATTGATCGACCGTAGTCAAGGTTGAAGGATCCAGTGGGGTTACTGCGGGAACCTTGACTTGCCCCTCGACTGGTGGAAGCTGGACCAAGATCGACCAGTCCAGGGAATTGAGGAAGCAGGAAGAGTGTGACCGTTTCAAGTCTTACAACAAACAGCGATGGTGTAGCTTAGGTTGTTTGTGTTGGGGCATACTCTCCTCATAGGTCTGGAGGGCCATTTACATTTTACGAAAATCATCTGTGAAAGGCTCTCCCAATGCCGGGCCCAGCCAGGACCAAACCTGAGACCAAGGACAATCCTATCCCAGCCACGGACGCCTCCCCCTGAAGCATTTGTGTCACCAACATGCCAACTAGTGAGGGTGGTTTGCGTTCTTGTGGCCAACCAAGGAGTGGAAAACCCTTCCTTTCTTTTAACTATGACAGGTGCATGGCCAAGCAAAATGGAAACTGTCTCACCAAGACAATACATGCTCATGCCATGTGTGTCAGTGAATGACATTTTCTGGCCATGATGCACACAGCATGTATACCTGGATTTCTGCTTTTCCATTACACAGATCGTTGATGGAATGTGAACTGGAATACAAGAGTAGCTATATAAACCTAAGGAAGTTTTGTAAACTCTAAGTCCGCTAAGAGCTTTAGCATTTGAACAGAATCCTCTATGCATGCAGAACTGCGATGGAGGAAACCTGTCCCTTCCAGCAGCAAAGAAGATTGGAAATCACGGGGCGGAGCCAGACAACACCAGGTGGTGGAAGAAGCTAAGCTTCAAGATGTCTGGTGACTTAGCTGTCTCCAGCTTGATGTCCAGAGTGTGGATAGTGAACTGTATTCACACTGGTAGAATCAGGCATTACAAATGGCTCCACAGAAAAACAAAATTACCACGTACTCACAGAATCCACATTTTCATTGTTTGTGTTTAATTAGCAGCACCAGTATACAGCTACTCCAGCATGCAGAGATTTGTACAGCAGTCAGTGTCCAATATTTGTGCTTATTAGACAAAAATATGAAACAGAGAAACAAGTCAGCTGCAGTCCTCCCCCCACCCACGATGAAGCTCTAACAAGCAAAGTACCAGGGCACCCTTTTCAGCAACTCCAGGCTGACTTGGGGTTTCTTGCATAAAGTACTCCAGGTGGATCTCGTCAACAATCTATATAGTGGTAACACCACCTCTCTTTCTGCTGATGATACCCCTCCCTATGCCTCCCAGCAATCTACTGGCCTTACTACTGCCCTGTCTCACTACATCGCCACCTTCAGGTCATCCAATACAATTACCCCAAGATCCCTTTTGTGTTCAATGATTGTCAATATCTCTTCCCAATTTTTATACTCCACCTCTGGGTTTCTATGCCCTAGGTGCATAATTCTGCACTTTTTCACACTGTAAGCCAGCTGCCATACTCTAGACCACTCCTCGAGTTTTCTCCGGTTTCTACACATTCTCTCCGCTCCGGAGTGTCTACCCTATTGCAGATTTTGGTATCATCTGCAAAGAGGCATACCTTCCCTTAAAGCTCTTCTGCAAGGTCACTTATAAAGACATTATAAAGAGACGCGATTCCAGTACTGAGCCCTGAGGTAACCCGCTGGTCACTCTCCCCTCTCCAGATTCAATGCCATTTACCACCATCCTCTGTTGCCTATTCATCAAGCAATCTTGTACCAAGTTTATCACCTTGGGCCCCACCCCCAAACTACCCAGTTTTCTTATGAGCCTCCTATGTGGTGCGGTGTTGAAGGCCTTGCTGAAGTCTAAGTAGGCTATGTCCACTGCCCACACTGATCCATTTCCCTGGTCACCCAGTCGAAGAAATCGATCAAGTTTGTTTGACATGGACATGCCCCCCAATGAATCTGTGTTGTGCAGGTCTTGTAACCCGCTGGGTTCAAGATACTGCACAAGCATTTCCTTTCAAAGCATCTCCATTAATGTTCCCTCCAGTGACGTCAGACTGTCAGCCTATAGTTGCTAGCCTCCTCCCTGCAGCCACTTTTATAAAGCAGGACTACATCTGCCCTCCTCCAGTTCTCTGGAACCACTCCTGTTTCCAGTCAGTCGTTGAATAGGACTGTCAGAGGTACAGCGAGTACCTACCTGAGCTCCCTCATTACACTTGGGAGTATCCTCCGGCACCATAATTTTATCCACTTTAAGATTCGCAAGCCCTTTCAGGACTCTTTCCTCAGTGACTGCTACTACAAATGCAGTATCAAGAGTTTCCAGGTAGTGTGGGGAGGGAAGAGCACGTGTGTCAGTGCATCAGACCTGCCAGACTCTCATGGCATTAGGTGCACTCTTGAAGGAGGGACAGAAAAAATTAGGATAAATATCTGGACTACCAGACAGATGAATGAAGCCCTGCCCCCGCCAACTCAAGCTAGCATCCCTCAGGCTTCCTGGATGGCTCCAGAGTAGTACCACTGCACCAACCAGATACAGTGTGGGAGATTGATGCCAAAGAGCAGAAGGCAGGATGCTTACCTGCAGGGATCGACAAATTTCAAAATGGCATGCTAGTCCCAGACAACTGGCCTAGTCAAAAATGGTAGTCCCAGAGTTCTGAGTGGTAGTCCAGTACACTTATATGAAAATTTTAACCCAACTTATGTAGAAATAAATTACATGGTGTGCCTGGGGTTGTACTGTTGTATTAGGATGGATGTAGATGTAGAAGAACTGTGTAAATCAGGGAAAAACAATATTGAGTTACTCTCCATCCAATTCCTTTCTTTTCTGAATGTTAATACAGCAGGTCCAGGGTGGGACCGGTGAACCGTGGTGTAGGGGTACCGTACCAGATTTTGGGATGCCAAAAAGAGGACACTTAGTTCCTCCCCCGATGAGCCCTCGTGCCAGACCCCGAGTAAACAGGTTTAAAGTCTCCACTGCCTTCACAGCTCATATACAAAGGGAGGTCCTAGGTAGGAGAAGAGAGTAAACAAATTATAAAAATAATAATAATAATACAACAGGATATTGAAGGTACATGAAGAATATTTGGCAGCTGGAAAAGAGGACATGTCCTCGTAAAAGAGGACATCTGGTGACCCTAACCATGTGTGCAGGCTGAAGTCTGTTTCAGAAGAGATCGGATAATTGTTTAAGAATTAGTTAGAAATGAAGGCCATCAATCAACAAGCCATTCTGTGAATATAGCATGACTGTCATCAAGGGGTAGACTGACAAGATTGGGAGGACAGGAAGAAGATGATGATGGAGCACTACTAGGAGTACTTGCATCAGGATCATCATCACTCATCAGGAGAAGAAACGGAAGCAGCAGCGGCACCAGCAGTAGATGTAGCAGCAGCAACAGCATGCCCATGAACATGTCTAGTTCCTGGACCAGAGAGCAGCCAGTGGTTAACTGCAGGATCAGGATCAAATTCATGCAGTTCAGGACCTTCTACCGCTATCTGCAGGAGAGACTGTAGTGTGTCATCAGAAAGCCGTGTCCGTATTTTTGTTCTGATAAGGTTTTGAACAGAAAAAACTCTTTCACACTTAGCAGTTGAGACACTCATAGTTATTAGTATTTCGTCTAAGTCAAGAATAATGTGCCCAGTTTGTGGTGGTTTTTCTTTTAGTAATTTTGCATAGACCTGCAAATAGGGCTTGTCAGCTGAAGATTTAAGCAGCATTTTAAATGCAGCATACTCAGACTTTATATGTTTCTGCTGCTCTTCCGTGAAAAAAATCAAAGTATTCAACCAGGTTTGCCAGTTCACAGCATACCTCTCAACTGTCCCTGATTTTCAGGGATGTCCCTGATTTTGCCTCAAAAACTTCTTCTGTCCCTCCTAAATTTGGCATGTCTGTCACTGAAGAGTAGGAATTTGAATCACAAAATAATGCCATCAATTGGTGTTACAGTCTAGTTCTCATTAAGAAAATGCTAGTCATACTAAGAAGCATGTTGTACACAACTTCTGGAACTAATATTTCTATTTTTTCAGATGTGTCCCTGATTTTGGTCATTTGTCCCTGATCATTGTAAGCATTGTCCCTGATTTGTGATAAGGGAGGTTGAGAGGTATGGTTCACAGGTCCCAAACACCGCTAGTTGGTCTCCTGACAGATCAAACTGCTTGAAATCTAAACAGCTGAACCATTTGAGAGGCACCTCTGAGAAATTTTTAAACCTCTCGTCTATGTACGTTATTGCTGCATCTATTAAATTCTGCAATTGCGTATCTCTTACAAAATCGACTTCTGGGCAGTTGCCTCTGAATCGGAAAGGAACAGTCCTCTCCTCCTCCTCCTCCCCTCCCCTCTTTGACACAACATACTCCATCCATTTCTGTTCAGGTTTGTAATGGCTACGGAAAGCTGCCATGTATTTCCCTGGTGATGTTTTCAGCTCCGTAAGCTGGAGTAGGCAGGTCTCAACAAGTTGTGGAACTTCCAATATTACTATGTCATCTCTTTGAAACTGGAGTGACAGGTTTTTTAGTATTGTCACGAAGTCTTTAGTATACATAGGGATTTACAAACGGCACACTCTGTACTTCTTTTAAGAGGGCCTTTGTTCTAGAACCTTCATCACCACCAGCAGAAGATGCATGTTCTAGGTGTTGAGCGACACTGGTAGGTTAACCTGAACTGCATGAACTGACCGTGACCTACTGGCAAGCCATCTCACTTGTTTTATAGCACTAAAGTGAGCAAGATCAGTATCCATGACATTAGCAATTTCTTTTAGTTCTCTCATTTTTGGGGACTGTAATGATAAAACTTAAATATTCCCTTGAGAGTACTTTCAAGCTTTGACACAAATGTATTTTTTTTAACCACATCAAGAACTGCCAGCTCTAACTTATGGGCAACGCAGTGCATCGCAATTATTTGAGGACAGTGTTCCCGCAACTTTGCTATGGTTCCTCCTCTTTCGCCCATCATGACACTGGCCCCATCAGAATTTGCTGAAACAAGGAGTGGCCCTGGATTGTGAACATTTTGTAGGTTACTTAGGGCAAGATTTACTGACTGAAGTGCAGTCGTTATTACGTGAAATACACTTTCTGCATGTGCATGTTCCAGTGGCACAGCTTGGATAAGCACTGTACGCACCTGTTTTGAGTTTGGGTCAACAAACCGTATGAAAACATTTTCCCACTCAGTTATACTAGAATCTGTACTACCATCAGCAAGAACTGTCACATATTTAACATCAGTAAGAGTCTGCATCTGGGTTTGGGTTACAACTACTGATATAGCTCCACAGAAGTCCCTGGCTCGCTTATCATTGGTATAATTAGAACCAAGCATTATCCCATTTTTTTCCTGCAGTTCACAGAGCCACTCCATGTCCGAGAAAGGGCGCAGATTTTTGGCAATGGAATATGCTGTGTTGAACAGGCGTTGCATCTTGACCTTAGTGCCCTGATCCAACTGCGTAAATGCTTGATACAGTGGGGACTCAGTGATATCAAAATGTACCGCACGCTGACCACCGTGTGCAGTATGTTGATTCATACACAGCCATTGTGGACTGGACTTGTCATGAGCACGTAGTGACAATCCAAAAATTATTTGAGCCAGTGGCAAAAACATTAGGTTTCTTTGAAAAGGCTGGTACTGCAATGGTTGGATATTTTCTGCACACAGTGCAATACATCAGTTCTTTTTTTTCATCATATCTCAGCCAGTTATAAATGGTTAACCAATGCCTTTGAAACAATCGCCCTTTTCTCCTGATCGTATTTCTTATCTTTATTTGGCCTCTCTGGCCTCTCATCCTACTCATGGAGCACTAAAGTACGTTTTTTAGGGAGTGGATGTAAACTTTCAGTTAAGCCTTCATTGCTTAATTCAACACACTGATCAGCAGTTATATCTCCTGACACAGATATAGGCTCATTTTCATTGTTATTACTCTTATCTGCACTAGACACAGAGGTGGATTGTGTTTCTGTTTCAGGTGGTGTATTGCTACTGATGGAGTCTGCTGTCGCTGCTGATACTCGTGAGGCTACTGACCAGAGAAAAAAAAAAAGAGTCTGCTGTTTACTACTCTTACTCCTGTTCTGCATATTGTGGCACTTATTTTCTTCCCCCAATGATAATAAAATATATTTTATTTTTCAGTGTGTCTGTGTGAGTTTCTTTGGGTGCCTGTGGTTTGGTGGACTGGGTGGCAGACAGTGAAGACACTGGGGGCCAGAAGGACACACGCTAGTAGAAGAATGAGGTGCTTATTTGCCTTAGCCTTTTCAATAAATAAAGGTGATGGATCTTTATTTAGAATTGTCTTGAAACTTTCAGAGTCATGACTGTGCAAACTAAGGCAAGTCACTTAATCCGATTTGGCGGGGCAGGCAAACAAGACACAGAAGTCGTCACTGGACAAAGGCAGTGGAAGAAGCTGGAAGGGAATGGGGAGTGTGGGACGAGTCTAATAGGAAAAGCCCAGCAGGTTACAGGGTCGGACGGTCACCGACCTGGTCCTGTTACATACAGTAATAACAGCACATGTGCACAGCACGCAACTCCCTAAGGCTGTGCCTACTGCTCCCTCAGATAGCTGACCCTGACAGTGACTGGCAGTTCTTTGTTTAGTTTTTTTTAATAATTCACTAGTCAGTCACACACTCACACGGTTTAGGCTACAAACTAAGGTCAAGTTCAAATGTACTAGTACTCTTTTACAACTTGAAACAATGCAGAAAATAAATTTAAATAAGTCACTTGAGGGAATTAGTGCAGTTTTGTAAGTACTGCTCTACTACTGACTTCTCCTTCACCAGTTACTGTGCAGTTATTACTGCTTTTACTTTTTTATTTAATTGGGCAACTAGTTAGCAAGTCCTGTCCTCCCCTTCCCTTATTAGTAGGCTCACCTCACCACTGACTCCACAGCCTCAACCCAGCACACAGTGCAGACGCAAGAAGAATTTAGCCCCAGACAGCAAACCCAGCCAGACTGTGTGCAGTGCAAAGTATAAAAAAAGTTGCTGCAGTACAAAGGGACTGCCTCTAGTCTATACTGAACTTGTAATTTTTCTGTGCACTTTTACCAGCTTACAATCAATGCACTGTGTTTCCTTGGATCACTGCACTAGTTCCTCCTTCCCTGTTTATTTTAGGTACCCCTCCTGATTTCCTCTCAATAATGCTCCTTGTCCTTCAGTGGTCCCTTCTTAGGTCCACCCTTCAATTAAGTTGTGCTAAAATACGGGAACAACAAAATGCACACTTCAGTTCTACCCCTTATTGACTTTTTGTGTTTTCTCTGTTTTTTGTTGGCTTCTGAAAGGATCTGGTGCAGAACACTCAACACAAACAGTTTAGTGAAATTACGGGAACAAAATGCACACTTCAGTTGAGTTCTACCCCCTTATTGACTTTTTGTGTTTTCTCTCGGTTTTTTTTTTTGGCTTCTGAAAGGATCTGCCTGGTGCAGAACACTCAACACAAACAGTTTATTGAAAGGCTGGCTTTGACAACATTCTCCCTCTCCTCTCAGGCTCTCCAGTCCCTATTTTCTTATTTCTGTGAGCATGAGCAATCAAACAGCTTCATTTGTGTCTGGCTTCCCCAATCCCCATCCCCTCCCCCGCCACAGCGCGCCGTTCACCGACCTCACACCAAGCAACCTCCCTCGCTAACTCGAACTCTCCCCGAGTCCCTGGCTTTTTTTTTTTTATTTTAAAGCTGAGTGTGGACAGTAGTTAAATAAACAGGCAGCCAGGTAGTGCCAGGCTTTAACAGACAAGACAGCCCCTCGGGACTAATTGACTTCTCTCCAAGTCTCCTCTCCACAAGACGACAATGTTAACTGCTCTGGGAACAGCACGCATGTCCTCTCTCTGTGAAGATGAGAGAAAGTGAGTGTGTGTGTCCCCAGATCGCTCCCGCCAAGTCTACGTGGGAGCCAAACTCAGCCAACGTGCGCCTTACCCTTCGGTGATCCTCCATTGGATTTGCTGCCACACATGCCAGTCTCATGACTGGCTCCTCCTCTGTTCCATCTTGGCCGCTGGCACCCACTGCTCGTACCTGCTCCGGGCGCTCCCGCACTGTTTCTGTCGCCCCCCCCCCGCTGCCAACCTGCCATCATAGCATGTGAGTGCTGCTCCGGTGGTCAGATGACCATCAGCACAGGACAGGATTACTCCAGTATCGCGCGACGCGCACCCTACTGGCAAAAGTTGGTATTGCAGCATAATTTTTTTTTTAATTTTAATGCTTGCCCACGGACAAGTGGCTATTTGCAACAGTGCTTGTCCCTGGCTGGAAAGTAACAGCCCAGGACGTCGGGCTATCGTATTTGTCGAACCCTGCTTACCTGGTGGGGTGGGGAGCAGAGTATGCAGAAAGCATGTCGTAGGCACCCAGAAGTCCTAGAGATCCCTGAAAAAAAAAAAAAAACAGCTCCGAAGGCCAGGCAGGTGGAAAAGGCAGCAGTGTTAGAAGGGCCTCACAGACACCCGGGGGTGAAAACAGCATAAAAAAAAAAAATTTTTTTTAATTACAATCAGGACAATACTAAGCCATACTTTTTTAAAACAATTTAATGTACTTTATTAAGTTGGCATACGTACAACACAAAACATGAAAACAGTACAACACACACACACATCCCCAACAGATGCAATACTAAGACATTTAATGTTCTGCTGCCCAAACAATTTGAATCAGATCAAGTCTGACTCCACAAACAAGGCAGCATATTAACCTATCCAAAGAACTGCTTGAATAAAACAGAATACTTACAGACTACAACAGAGAGCAATAATTGGGACTGTCAGACTTTATGATCTCCTTGAAATCCAAAAAATATAAAAATATTTATAAAAATGTTGTTTTAAAAAATTTAAAAAAGGTAAAAATATGAACTGTTCCTTAGCCTAATAAAGACTTATCTACCAAACCAAAACAACGTTGTTTTTCTCCTGTAAAAACAAGCCATTTGTCATCGTTGAATGTTGGCGTGTATGGTGTGTGTGTGAGTGGCAGGCATGCATACTGAGATGAGTTAATTCATGGTGGATCATGACTTCCTACTAACTGTAGGTCTGTGCCTGTGCTGCAATTTAAAACTGTTAGACTAACCTACTTATCTAGACACAGTGCATGGGACCATCAGACCTCGACATGCACATCAGCCCCCTGTGAGGGAAGGCTCTCCACCCTGCCACAAGGTGTCATGTGTGTGCCAGAACACTGTTCTGTCCCTCCCCAGGCTAGGACCAGTGCCGTATGTTGCAATGTCTTTCCCCTAACCTCGGTCCATTCAGTCGGTTGACTGAGCTCGCACCCAAATTCAGGTAACTGGCACAAGAAGGCAATTTGGTCCTCACCGGACCAACAGCCATCCCTGCAAACGTTACTTTACAGAAATGTTTTTTTTTTTTTTTTTAACAGTTTTGACCCCAAAATTTCAACAGTCTTTTGCCCCGAACACGACAGGTGTCATTTATTAAATCCAGGATGAAATGTCATTTTGTGCCACAGGTGTGAAAAAACATTTTGGCCAGGATTTGAAAAACGACAGCTGTCATGTTTACGAGGTGGCGTGAAAAAAATGGCAACATTGAATATTTGGGGTCAAAATATTGAAAATTGCCAACGTTATGAGCAAGCGCTGAAAACTTTCTACGTACATTCATAACTTTGTTGTTTTTTCAATCGAACACAGCAAGTTAAAACTGTGGCTCTTGCTCTCAAGCTGTCTGCCAGTACGCTCAGGTGTCCCTCAGGGGTCCATCCTTGGGCCACTGCTGTTTAGCCTGTACCTAAATACCTTACCCAAAGCCTGTGAAAACAACATCATGCTTTACGCGGGCGATGACGTACTTTTCTCTACCCACACTGACCTACTCCCCCTCATTAGTGACCTGCAGTTAAACTTCGCAAAAGTAGAAACTTGGTTTGCTAACCACAAACTGTTAAGGAACTACACAAAGACAGAGACAATGCTCTGCCAGTCCCCATAACAGATACAAATCAGCACCCCTAACCATCTACAATAACACCAATCAACTCTTGGAGATGGTGCAAGAATTTAAATACCAAGGTATTAAGTTGGACAGCTCCCTCTCCTATACCCTGCATGTTAATCATATCTCCAGGATCATAAACAGTAGATTAGGGGTCCTCTACAAACACAGACACTGCCTCACACCAGCGGAACTGCGGCTTGCAGTCACCAGCGCCGTATTGTCTGTCACTGACTATGTCCTACTAATCTACAGTGCTGTTACTGATACCACGCTTAGGCGACTAATGATCTCACTTAACAAGGCATGTAGATTAATAACTGGTACCGACAAGCGGACTCAACTGCGAACTCTTATCAGAAAGCTGATTGGCTCAACCTTCAGGGTAGAATTAAATATCAAGCCTGTCTTTTTGCCAAAAAAATATACCTCGCCCTAACTCCCCCAACCACCCAGTCCCTGCTTCTTCCCTGGACAAGCCAACGCAATATCCATAGCTCGGTTAGACTGGTTTTCTACGTTCCCCGCTGCCAGACCTCACAAGTGCAACGTACTTTTAGCTGTAGAGCCCCTGCCTGGTTGAATGACCTGCCTGAAGTCCTCCTCAGAACCCAAACTAGAGCCTCTACCAAGCCCAGGGGCACCTTGTGACTCTTAGTAAGTGTGACTGTCCTCTTTACTCTCTTGTTCTGGCCCTGCCTCCCTCACCCCATCCCCATTATGCCCGTTCCTCTCCCTATTGCTACTACACCCTCCATCTTCCCTAATCTCCTCCTGCCCCTTCCCCTCCCTCCTTCCAACTATTCTCCCTAGACCCTCTCTATCTCTTGTATTAACTGTTTGTTTGATAAAGTCTGCTTTTGGACTGCATATCTTATTTTCACTGATGTACTCTGATATGGTTATTTACGTTAACTGTTTCTCACAGGACACCATTGTAACTTATGTTCTTCCTACTCGGAATTCACCTCGATAATTCATAGGATGATAGCATATTACAAGCTCAGGAGGCATAGCCTTTGTATGAGCTTGCCACCCGAGGGTGGAAATATTTTTTATATATATTCAAATTCTGAATTACCCATATATTGATCTAACTGACATTTAAATGTCTCCATGGTGTTATTCTCAACAATTGAGCATGGTAGTGTGTTCCATATGTTGACTATTCTTTGTTGCCTGACTTCTGCACTCTGTCTTATCAAATACTGGGTTCAATTGTTCCTTTCTTTTTCTATTGTTCTTACATTGTTTACATCACTTGATGTGGAACCTTTGTAAAAGAACCCCTGGTTCAAAGGTAACTGTAATCCTAGTTAAGAAATAAAATAAAAAAAATATTTTGATCCCAAATTTTCAACGTAGCCTTCTTATGACCCCACCTCATGAACCTGGTGGGTGAAACTTTTCAAATCCCACCCGAAACATGATTTGATGAAGCGACTGCAAAATCACCTTTCCAGACGGATTTGAAGAATTTCACCTACCTTGTTCGTGAGGTGGGGTCCCAAAAAGGCCAAGTTGAAAATTTGCAGAAAAAAATATTTTAAAATGGCTGAGTTATGAGGACAAGTTCAAAACATACTGAAATACATCAACTGCATACCCGATTTCCTCAGTTTCCGGTCCAGCGCTACAGAGTGAAGGCATGTCTCCGGTCCAGAGAAGATTATGGCTTTGCAACCCCAGCAGATAAGTAAGGGTTGGGGAAAGGGTAATGGCAATGGAGGTGCAATGGTGGCAAAAGACATCGATGGACCATTTTCTCTTTTCACAAGGATTAAAAAAACTAAAACTAAGAGGGAAGGTTTTGTTTCAAGTACTAACACTGGGGCACCCAAGTGTCAGTGTCATGTTTGGTACCACAGGGGTGGGCTCCTAATTGTCACACAGTGAAAATGGGTGAGGTGGGGGGTAGTAGCTGGCATCGGGATTTGGCACCCCGGTGTTGAAAAATTCTAAAGAAGCACAGGAAACAATGGGAGATGTGAGGGAAACTCGGCAGTGGCATGGAGTTCATTTCACGGACCGGGCATGGGAAGCAATGGAGAGGTTGGAGGAATCTTAGCAGTGGGATGGAGTTCACTTCACGGATCAGGCATGGGAGGTGACGGGGGGTGGGAGTGATACTCAGCAGTGGGAGGGAGTTCATGGATAGAAACTTCCATTCCAGGAAAACATGGGGTGATTGACTTCTAACTGCAGATTACGGAACAATATAAAAAAAAAAAAAACAAAGGATGGTTTATGCAGATGAAAGGTGCCAACCACTCTGTGAATGGAGTGCTTGACTCCTTTCAACTACACAAAGTTTCCACCCTGCAAAAAGAAAAATGCATCATGACCAGCCTAGCTGATCAGTGAGCTGTCACTGCCAAGCGCCCTGCAATCTGAGCTGCACGGGACCCAACAGTGACACGCCTACAAAGTGCAATTCTTTTTAACAAAATGTTTGCATGCACACAAGTGCACACAAATACAAAAATATACACCGTTACTGTTTACTTTTCTCCTACAGAAATCAGTTCTTAATCACCTTCTCCTGTCATACTCAGTCTTATTCACCATCGTAAATTTCCATCCCAGACTTCTGTAGAGGAAGAAGAAAAAATTACTCACCTTAGTAATGTTGTTTCTTCTAATGGAGTCTTGCTGTATTATGACATATGCAGTTTGTCCCAGCCTTAGAACTGCTCTGGAGGTGAAAGAGTTAACTTCCATGCCAGGCATGGAATCTTGAGCTCGAGCTCGGTTGAAAAAACTCTGTCTGTTGATCTTCAAACTGAAACTGTCAGATCTTTACGAGCAAAACTCACTAAGGTTCTGTGTGGAAGCTGTAAACCTACACCAGCCAACTGGCTACTAAAATATTAACACATATTTCTGGTCCCAAAACCAAGACTCAAGTCGGGGATCCAAAAAATAAAATAAAATCCAACACCCAAACACCCCAAAATAGAAGGGTGAAAACACAAGGTGGGCATCACTAAGTGCCAACACTGCACTGCCCACCCACATCCCAAGAGCAGAGGTTCTGAGAGGGGCAGGCAGGGGGGGAGGTCATAATATAGCAGACTCCATTAGAAGAAACAACATTACTAAGGTGAATAATTTTTTCTTCAAACAACATGACGTCTTGCTATATTATGACATATCTGAACTCTACAGCAGTACCTCCATGGAGGAGGGACAGAACCTACTTAGGAAATAGGCTCTGAAGCACAGCTGTGCCAAACCGAGCATCACTCCTAGCCTGGATATCCAGGGAGTAATGCTTGTGAAAGTGTATCTGTTTTCCAGGTAGCTGCTTGACATATCTCTAAGATAGGGATGTCCCTGACGCAGCTGTACCTCTGGTAGAGTGAGCCCTCAGGCCTAAAGGGGAACCTTACCCAGTTTTGATAGCAAAATTGGATACAAGAGACAATCCACCTGGCAACGGATCTTTTAGTGGCAGGTTTCCTTTACCGACCTCACCATAAGTGAGGAACAGTTGGAGGAGTCAAACCTGTGACCCTTGATGCGCTCTATGTAGTAACTAAGGGCTCTCTTTACATCTAAACTGTGCAGCCTCCTCTCGCCAGAGGAGGAATGGTCAGTGAAGTACACTGGAAGAGATATAGATTGATTAAGGTGGAAATCTGAAACCACCTTAGGCAAGAACTTCCTGTTAGTCCTGAGGACTACCTTATCTCTGTGAAAGGAGATAAAATCAGGCTCCACTGACAAAGCTTGTAATTCACTTATGCGCCTAGCAGAAGTGATGGCTACTAGAAACACAGTTTTCCAAGTCAAGTACTTATGCTCTGCTGAAGACAAAGGCTCAAAGGGGGGTTGCATTAGCTGAGCAATGCAAACATTAAGATCCCAGGCAGAGCAGGGTCCCTGAATGGAGGGTTGGTGTGAAGCAATCCCTTGAAAAACTTGGAGAATACAGGGTGAGCAGAAAGAGAGAGGACTTTCCTGCTGAAATAAAAGCAGAGACAGCTGCCAAATGCACTTTCAGGGTAGCTGGCCTCAGCCCCAAAGTATTTAGATGGACCATATAGTCCAGGACTGTGGGCAAATCAGCAGATTCTGGGAAATATGCTTTCCAGAGCACCACATGGAAAACCTTTCCATTTAGAATTATAAGTAGCCCTGGTGGAAGGCTTCCTAGAAGCTTCAAGATATCGAGTACACCTTGAGAAAGGTGTAGGTCAGCAAACTCTAACTCCTCAAGAGCCAGGCCTTGAGGTTGAGGATTTGAGATCGGATACCAAACTCTCCCTGGGCACAGGTTAACAGATTGTGATTCCTGGGGAGACACAGGGAAGGTGGACTGCTAAGGACAGAAGGAGTGGATACCAGGGCTGTCTGGCCCAATCTGGACAATCAGAATCATCTTGCAAGGTTGAGATCTGATTTTGACTAGCACCTTGAACAAGAGAGGAAAGGGGGGAAAAGCATAGAGGAACTTCCCTTCCCAATCGAGAAGGAAGGCATCCAGAGGGACTGAGCCCAACACTGGGGGCCTGCAACAAAAAAGCGGAAGTTGGTGATTGTCTGGGGCTGCAAAAAGATCTATCTGAGGGTGCCCCACCTGGCAAATACTAACCCCAGTAATAGGGGATCCAGTGACCATTCGTGATGGCCCTGGGAAATCCTGCTGAGAGCATCTGCCAGGACATTGTCCTTGCCTGGGAGGTGAACTGCCATGAGGGAGGTGTTCAGGGAATAAGCCAGAGACCACAACTTCATTGCCTCGGTGCACAAGGCCGAAGACCGAGTGCCCCCTTGCTTGTTGATGTACCACATTGTAGTGGTGTTGTCTGTTCTGACCTGTACCACTTTGTTCTGAACAGATGCAAAAAAACCTGAAGTGCTAGAAAAACAGCTCTGAGTTCCAACAGATTGATGTGGAGCAGAGATTCCTGAGGGGACCACAATCCCTGGGTGGTGAGGTCACCCATGTGAGCTCCCCATCCCAAGAGGGACGATCTGTAGTAAGGGTCAAGGAGTGAGATTGAGGATGAAAGGAACCCCTGTCTCAGATTGCTCTGATCCTGCCACCACTGCAGGGCCTGGATCAGGGTTCGAGTTACTGGGATCAATTTGGTTAGAGGATCTCCTTTGAGACCAGAAGGCTCTCAAATGGAACTGGATGTCCCTCATCTGAAATCTTGCTCCTTGCACTACAGCTGTGGAAGCAGCCATGTGGCCAAGAGCTGTAGAAAGTGCCTTGCTGGTTTGAGAGACCTGCAGAGTGAAGGAGGAGGCCGGAGCCACCAGGGTCTTTACTCTTTCTGAGGAAGGAAAGCTCTGGCCTGCTTTGTGTCCAGTTCTGCGCCTATGAAGGTGAGTAGCTGAACAGGCTCTAGAACTGACTTTGGAAGATTGAGAAAACCTAGAGATGTAAGCAGCTGCTGGGTAACCTGAAGGTGTGATTTGACTTGGTCTGGAGACTGACCCACTATGAGCCAGTCATCCAGGTAAGGGAAGATGGCAATCTTTTGCCTTCTTAAGTGAGCAACTGCTATGCCAGGCATTTGGTGAATACCCTTGGGGCAGAGGTGAGGTCAGGGCATTGCTCTGAACTGGTAATGGCCTGAGGGCAGTTCGAATCTGAGGTACTTTCGGTGGGAGCTTCTGATGAGAACATGGAAGTAGGCATCCTTGAGGTCCAGGGATGCTAGCCAGTCCCTGGCCTTAGGAGGGTAAAATAATTCCCAGAGTCACCATTTTGAATTTTGGTTTAAAAGGTGCTTGTTTAGGTATCTTAGATCCAGGATGGGCCGTCATTCTCCTGTCTTTTTTGGGGTAAGGAAGTACCTGGAGTACAGTCCTTTGCCCTGGTGTAGGGGAGGAACCCTTTCTACAGCTCTGAGAGCCAGGAGGGTTGAGACTTCTGTTTCCAAAGCAAGAGTCTCTGATGGATTTGCAGGTGGAAAGGATCTGGATCTCATCTTTGGAAATTTTTTGAAGCTGAGAACCAGCCCCTGGCTTACTACTTCCAGGATCCACTTGTCTAATGTTAAAGACTCCCAGTCCTGGACGAAGTAAGCCAGCCTGCTCCCTACAGGTAATGGAGAATCGGCCCTGGGCATCCCATCAGGGTGCCTGTTTGGCAGGGGCTTTAGGCTGAGGGGTGGGAGCAGGCCTGCTGCATCTCCGTCTGCCTCTCCCTCTGAGAACCCCCTCTGGGCATAAGCTGAAGAGGAGGCCTGGGCTTGGTAAAAAGGCCTGTGAAAAGGCCTGCCCCTGCCCCTGGAAAGCTGCCTCTGAGGAGTGGCTTGCCTCTCCTTGGCCTGTGCACTCCTATAAGTGGACCTATACTTATCCATTTTCTACATGTAATTCTCTGTCTGCTCCCCAAACAGAGAATTACCCACAACAGGAAAATCCATAGCCTTAGCCTGGGTATCCTGTGACAGGCTAGTACACCTGAGCCAAGCCATTCTACGAAAAGCCACAGATGTAGCCATGACTCTTGAAGATACATCATTAGAGTCCACTGCAGCATGAATTGCACCTTGGATGCCTCAATACCATCAGCAGCCACCTGCTCCAGCTCCTTAGCAAGCTGGCCAGGGACCTGTTTTACTAAAGCCACAACAGTATCCCATCTGGATTTCTGGTATCTTGCAACATAGGCCATATAATTTGCCTGTCTGAGTCCCAAGGATGCTGCCATGTATTGTTTCTTTGCTGGCATCAATCCTCCTGGAGTCCTTGTCAGGGGGTGTGAAGCCAAGGAATATTTGCCTTATCACAGGCTGCAGCCTGCACTACTAACATGGCTGCATTGTTGTGAAAGGAACTCCGTATCAGAGCCTGACAATGTGTACCTCCTGTCCATCTTTTATCCACAGGAGGTAAAGAATTAGGAGCTTTTAAAATCTTTATTGTCTGTTTCTAAAAGATTTATGTAAAGTAATAGACAATCTCCTGGACTCTGGGATATCCATCATTTCCACATAGTCAGGCTCCTCCTGATCATCCACAGCTTCTTCCAAAGGGAGCTGGAGGGTTTCAACAACTTTTTATAAAACAGAAAATGAGAAGGGACTCAGAAAGCCTGGGGAGACACTCCTGAAGGTCTGTCTGGGAGATGGCGTTCAATGGGCACATCCAGACTTTCAAATCACATTACTCTCTTCATAATCCTCCTCCTCCTCCGGTTCATAAAATTCTTCTATATCATATTCTTGAACGTGTGGAACCGACCGAACCGACCTGTCTACCTGATGGTGCGGTTCGACGGAACTGGGAAAGCGACTGGACAATTTGGATCGCTTTGGCTATCTCTGCAGCGGTTGGAGAAGAAATTTTGGCTCCACACCTGCTGATTTTCTAGTCCTCTTTGCTGGAACTGGCTCCTCGAGTCAGCTCTTCGTCTTGCCCGAGGAAGTTTCGCACTGGTCAGAGCACTCCTCGTTCGGTTGGCACTCGAACCGGCTGGCCATCCAGGTCAGCGGACTTTTTGGCTCTCGTTCCCTGAGCCTACCAACTCTCTTATCCAGGGTAGCTGCAGGGAAATTCTTGCAAATCTGGCAGTCTGCATTGGGTGGTCAAACCCAGACAATAAACACATGTGGTGTGTGGGTCAGCCTTGGCAAAGGCTTCCCCACAGACACTACAGTGCTGAAACCCAGTGGGCCCGGTTTTTCTTTTGGGTTTCTCAGACATAATGCCAGCCTAACCAAAAACTTGCCCTTTTCCGGCAAATCGCCAAGCAAGACACCCTTATCGGTTCCCAACCGTGTCACGGGTCGTGGAAAAAACCGTAATGAAATCCGGTTTTTAGAACCGATAAGAACCGGGAACCGCACTCTAAATGTAATTTAATAAGTTTTAACAACAACCTGATCAGTTCAAACGGAACCAATAACAACGTTTGCAAGTTCCCACAGAGAAATGTAAAACCTATCTGTTGCCACGATACCACAGACAGAGCTTGAACCGGGCGGTTCACGGTTAAAATATACAAATCGGTTTTAGATAACCGAGAAATAACACTTTTAACGACAAATGAACCGAGCAGTAGGAGGAATCTCCGGAGCGACTGTTCAGTGAGGCGGAGTAAAGAATCTGACAGTTTCAGTTTGAAGATCAACAGACAAGAGTTTTTTCAACCGAGCTCGCGCTCAAGATTCCATGCCTGGCATGGAAGTTAACTCTTTCACCTCCGGAGCAGTTCTAAGGCTGGGACAAACTGCATATGTCATAATATAGCAAGACTTCATGTTGTTTGAACAGTCTTTTGCAACAGGATAGGACAGCCCTCTAAGTGTCAATCGTCTTCCTGCCTCCAGATAGGGCCCATTTTGTTTTTTTCTCCTCTTCTTCCCTGGTAGATCAGGAACTCTGGAGTTGTCAGTCAGCCTCCACAAGCAGCCTTTTCTTGAGCAGGGAGTCTGTCAGAAGTGGGCCTTCCTACACTAACTGCTCAACTAAATTTCACTCATGCATGCTCTGCTGGCAACTCTGCCTGAAGGAATTAGCGGGCCCGATGCTAAAGTCATCTAAGGGCACAGTGTACAACTTCCCAGTTCCCATCCCCCACATTACAAATCAGATGCAACATATGTGAAAGTACAAAACCAAAAACAGAACAGGAACTCAATTTCTACACCCCGGCAATGTGGTCACTCAGTCGCACAGTGCAAGATACTACACTGCCATAACAGCTGACAGCGTCTACCAATGTTCCAAAAGGAAACGGCTGTCCGAGCATAACTGCATCTGTGATGTTGCAGACTTCTTTCAGTTACTCAGCAGAAATAAAACTTTCTGTGCTGGGAAATATTAGCCGCAGCAAAAGAACTCTTTTCTACATCTTCTCTTCCTCCTAGATCGTCTGCCCTTTGAGCTCAGCTTCTTCACCTCAAACCTCAATACGCTTTGCACACTTTTTATTGGTATTTGAGATTCATGTGATTACGTATTGAATTTGAAACTGTATTTTGTACTTTTTTTTTGGTTTCTCAACCAGTTTTTATTACTCTGCACAGTACTGTATGTCAAGGGATAAACATTCAATTGTTCTGTTCTCTACCTGTACACTATCCCCCAGGACACATCTGGA
Organism: Neoceratodus forsteri; assembly: GCA_016271365.2. Lineage (NCBI taxonomy): Eukaryota > Metazoa > Chordata > Ceratodontiformes > Ceratodontidae > Neoceratodus > Neoceratodus forsteri. The sequence continues at coordinate 498,916,201 of CM028129.1, read as the reverse complement.
AACGAGTTGTCACAGCTTAGCATCCCTTAACACATTTTTCAATGAATAAAACATTATTTTTCGTCTTGACTGGATAGTGCTGAAAATGGCTTACACAGGCAAAAAAAAAAAAAAAAAGGCGACCCAAATCACTGCATACTCCATTTGTGCTAGCAGTCACAAGTACTATTAAAACAGTTTTGCCAGGGGCTCTCAATAGCTATCTTCCTGAGAGGATGTACATTGTCTGAGTCATTGCAGAACTGCTCTATTATAGAAGAATGTAGAAGGCATGCTTTAAATAATAAGCCACAACTGGGCGTGCTTTACTGGATTTTATAACATGGGTTCAGAGCAGGCAGCAATGTCATTGGCTCAACACCATCACCTAACCGTGGATTAAATTCCCTATTTAATCCACAGTTCGGTGGAGGGAGTCAGGGAAAGTGCCATCGGGACTTGTTCTGTCCTGCAGATTCCAAAAATACAGGCAGCCATTTAAACCCCCGCCTGCCTGTAATAATCATTGAGCATCCACAGTGAGAGCAGAGAGAGACTGGGACATTTAATGCAGAATGCCTGCAACTGTGTCTCTCTCTGTCTCGAACTTATTCTTTGTTTATGTCTTTGTAAGTATCGGTGGTTATATTTAAGTCCCTAGGAAGCAGTACTGGCATCATCGGTCTGTTTATTGAAGTCCTTGGGAAACACTACTGGCAGCTGTACCCCCGTCTCACATGGAGCCAATACTGTCAACCGGAGGCTGCTGTCACAGTGAGCAGATGTGCTGCTTTGCTGTACCACATTGAGCAGTTTGCACCACTGCCAAGTGTTTAGTTTGGGTGTGGAGCAAATTGGGCCCCTCTGACCTGCAGTGTTAACTCCCCATAGTGTAAGCAAGCAGCACTGCCCTGCGGATCTGAGAGTCAGGAGAGATGACTAGGCAGTGATCATGATTCCCAAGCCACCCACCCCAATGGGAAGTGTACCTTCCACTCCTCATGATGTCTGCTCTGTCTTGACGGTAGTGTGTGTGTGGGGGCAGTTTTTGTTTGATCGGGGACAGAAAGAGAAAACAGTAACAGATCAGCTCCAAGGAGCATGTGTGGGGAAATCGCATCCACAAGTGGTACCTGCTCTGTCTTAGCTTTAGGGGATCCAGGTTTTGTTTGATTGGGAAGAGACAGAGAAAGAACAGTAACAGATCGGTCCGAGGACTGTGTGTTTGTGTGTGTGAGAGTGATTTGTTTTTTTGGGGGAGATACACACTTGTTTCTGTGGGCATTGTGACAGACACAGAGAGAGAGAGAGAGAGTGAGAGAAAGAAACAGCGACTGCGACATCCACAAAAGAAGTCTCTCTCTCTCCGAGATCGGCAGCTGTAATCTCAGTGGCTCAGATACCAGTGTTTGTGTGTGAGTGTGACTGGCAGCTCAGATCATGTCACTTGCCTGTGGACTCCGACACACGTGTGTGTGAGTAAAGGCGGGAGGACAGCAACATTGTCGACGTTTTAAGTGTCACACAGTACATTATGCACAAGAAATGTCAGAAATCATCTCTGTCCTGCATTTCTGACATTTGTATGTGCATAACAAAAATCACAGCTGCATTATGCCTTGGGGGGAAAAAAACCTTTATGTTTTTTCCTTGTTTTGCACAGAACCCATGTTATAAGCGCAATAACCCACTCCAGGTTATGGGGTTGCAGGAGTTTAATCCATGCCTTGGGCGCTGGGAGGACACTCTGCCTGCAGCCTTGTGCCTCATACCGTACCCAAGGTGTGGATTAGACGCCGGTAACCCCATACCCTGTCATGGGTTACTGGCAACTTAATGCACATCCCAGGGGTGCAGTAAAGCATGAGGCAGATGGCAGAGTGTCCTTAAGTAGGCAGTATAGCGCAGTTGGTTAAGTCGCTGAGATGCAAATCTGGAGACCTGGGCTTGAATCCCACAGCCACTTAAGTACATCCTGTGTGATCCTGAGCAAGTCACTTAACTTCCTTGTGCTCCCAGGTTGTATCTGGAAACAAGCTTCAGCTTAGTGTGCTACTTCTGGTTAAACAATGTTCCCTTTCCCTTATGCCCTTGGGAACTGCATTAATATCCTATGATGCACACCCTGGAGGGGTTTACTACACTTATAAAATGGCCCTAAGTAGGTTTTGTGAGGGAAGGAAAACGAGATTCAGCCCCTGACTGTGCATTTATAGATATTTAATGCATGGTCAGGTCCATCTCTTGGCCAATTGAATGTCTACATTATTTTTTTTTTTTGCCATTACTTTATCCTCCCTGCTCCACAGCCCTCGATTGACAGGGAGCCACAGTGCCATTTCCCAACATCCACCAGTCGACGCAGACTGTTTCCCCAGGGCTTACCCCTGGCGGGGCCAGCGAAGAATACCCCAAACCCCACCAAAGACCGGATCTAGTGTGGTTGGTGCCGTGTCTATTCAGGGACGGGACCTGCGATCTCCTTCCATCATCCAGCCAGGAGCTCTCTTTCCTCCTGTTACTTAGGGGTGCAGCATGCAATGACGTCGGCGACAGTAGCACACATGGCCCCGTGCTTGTCCCTTCAGGCGTCTGCTTTACCTCTGACCCCAAGTCGGCAGCATTGATGTGCCAACCCCCAGCCTCTGCTAGAGGCCAGGCATGCACCGACAACTGATTGCCCCCCTACCCAGAGACAGAGAGCCGTCCCTGGAATGCTCGATCCTTCTCCTCCCCTGCCAACTCTCGGTGGCCCGCGCTCAGTCTCGAACACGGATCACCGGCATGGCACGAGATGTGGCATCCAGCACCTCAACACTCAGCAACACCAGGCTGGCTGAAAGTCTAGATTTTTTCTTGCTAATTTATAAGTTCATATGTGCTGCGATAGATGTCTCTCATGTACTATAAAGAGTGCCATTTTGTGCAGTCTGGGAGAATGGGCAGCAAAGCTGAGTGGTTCTATCTGCCCAAACTATTCCAGATGATGTCCTAAGACATCTCTCACAGCACATATAAATTTATAAATCACTCAAGCTGCTCCATTTTTCATTAAAAAAAAAAAGCACATGTATCACTACCACTCTCCCCTTCTAAACTGGATCACTGCACTTTCAATATTTCTTGCATGAGATGACAACTGTACACAAGATAAGAATTCTTGTTTTCCAAAAACGTTTTTCTGCCCTTTGGTAGCTAGGGTGGCTAAACATCCCTGCCCCCATACCCTCCCCCCCCGGACCCAGTACCTTACCGGATCAGCAGTTTTCCCCCACATGGCTGCACTGGAGTGGAGAAGGCTAATCTGGAACTGACCAAGGGTCCCGGGCAATAGCATGGATCCAGAGACGAACAGGCAGGACTTCACAAAGCCTCAGTCACCATTTTCTGCTTTTCTCCTGCCTCCCCTGCTGCCTAATGTGAAGTGCATTTGTGTGGGGAGACACACACAAGCATCACTTAACTAAGGCCCCTTCCTTCATGCTGCCACCACCTGGTGGCAGTCAGAGGCTGGGCCAGTAAGCCTCTCCTCCACAGCAGGGAAGAGCAGTCCCTTGGACACTTGATCCTCTCCCTCCCTGGCCGATCCCAGGCACCCCCCATTCATTTCCACACCTGGGTCACTGGCGAAGCACAGGTAAGGTGTCTAAGCACCTTAGCCCTCCACTCCACTAGGACAGCTTGCAGGATAAGAGTTCTAATTGCAGAGTGGCTGAAATCAGTTAAGCGATTTATAAGCTACATTAAGATTTTTAGCTATGTGGCCACTTTAGGCACCAAGAAAAAAATACTTACCATAGTAATCTTGTTTCTTTCAAGGGAATCTTACTGTATTCTGACTAATGCAGTATGGTCTCACCATAAGACTGCCCCAGAGTCGAAATGGTTAATAGAGCCTATGCAAATGATGGCATGCTAGGCTCAAGCTCGGTTTTCAGACCACTGCCCCTGGTAAACAGCTCTTCAACTATCAAGATTCTTATGAAGCATACAGTGAACTACCTATACCCACACTACTACTGACAACTAAGTCCCCACGCCATTCGCAGTTATCACTCCCCAAACAACTCAAAATGGCACCACTAAGACTCAAGTCACAGATGCCCAGGAAAAAACACAATACCCACAGGTTTGCAACATTACTTGTACAGCTGGAGTGCAGCGACCCATAGAGGTAGGGAGGTAGGAAGGGAGGGAGCTCAGAATACAGCAAGATTCCCTTGGAAGAAACAAGATTATTATGGTAAGTATTTTTTTCTTCAAACCCCAAGAACTCTTTCTGTATTCTGACTAATGCAGACTACCCAAGCAGTACCTTTGGAGGTGGGTATAGAACCTACTTAGGAAACATGCTCTATAAGACTGCTGTGCCAAACCTGGCATCCCCTCTGGCCTAAACATCCAAGCAGTAATACTAACATACTAACATACTAAAATGCCAGCAGAATAGGCCTAGCGGTCTTTCGTGTCTGCTTGTTTGGTCAGCCCCCACCCTGGGTGCGGACCTTGCTGTCCCCCTCGCCTTCTCTGGCTTCTCCCTTCCCAGTTCTGGATATTCTTGCTGCATTGGATTTTGCTTCCAGAACCCTTCCCCTGTACCTGTCCCACCCCCTCTTGAACCCCTCCACGGTCTCTGCCTCCACCAGCCCCCTAGGTAGTGCATTCCATGGCTCCACCACCCTCTCAGTGAAGCAGCACCTCCTCCTTTCTCCCCTGAATCTTCCCCCCTCCAGCTTCCACCCATGCCTAGTGGCCCTTCCTCCTTCCTTGAAGCACCCTGACTGTTCCTCCCCATTTACCCTCTTCATGTACCTGAAGACCTCTATCATGTCCCCCCGGTCCCTTCTCTCTTCCAATGTGTACATATTTAGCTCTTGAGCCTCTCCTCCTCAGGTCTTGTCTCCCAAGCCCCAAATCATTTTGGTTGCCCTCCTCTGGACCCTCTCCAGGAGGTTAATGTCCCTCTTTAAGTGTGGCCTCCAAACTGCAGTACTACTCCAGGTGCAGCCTCACCAAGCAGTTATACAGAGGGTATCACTTCCCTCCTTCTGAGGAGGTTATCCCCTAGCGATGCATCCCAGCATCCTTTGGCCTTGGCTGCTGCCCTCCTACAAGTCTCAGGTTGTTCATCTTGACATCCACCACCACCCCAGGTCCCTCTCAGCCATCGAGACTTGTAGTATTTCCCCCAGGGTGTACACTTGGCCTGGGTTTCTGGCCCCCAGGTGGAGTACCTTGCATTTCCCTGCATTGAACCTCAGCTTCCACTTTCTAGACCATCTTTCCAGAGCCTCCAGGTCCCCCTGCAGGGCCACCCTCCCCTCCTCCCCATCCGCCACCGCCCCCAGTTTCAAGTCATCTGCAAAGAGACTCATCTCACTCCTGATTCCTGTCCTTATGTCAGATAGGTAGGCGTTGAACAGAAGGGGCCCAAGGACTGATCCCTGTGGGACCCCACTAATGACCCTCCTTGGGGATGAGACTATCCACCAACTCGACCCTCTGGGTCCGGTCCTGGAGCCAATTGCCTATCCATCTGATCATCTGGTTTCCCACCCCATTTCTCCTAGCTTATCCAACAGGCCGCAGTGAGGAACAGAGTCAAATGCCTTGCTGAAGTCTAGAAAGAGGACATCCACTGGTCTACCAGGTCCAAGGCACTTGTCACCCAGTCATAAAACTCCACCAGGTTTGTCGACCACGATTTCCTGGGATGAATCCATGCTGTCTATTGTCCAGGCACCCTGACTTATCCAGGTCCCCCCTAGCCTCTCCTTGACAATGCCCTCCATCACCTTGCCCACCACGATGTCAGGCTGACAGGTCTGTAGTTCCACCTCCCTCCATGATCCCCCTTGTGGATAGGCACTACATGCGCCACCTTCCAGTCTTGGGGCACCACCCTGTCCTCAGAGAGATGGTGAAAAGCTCTGCCAGGGGTTCATGGGACATCTGCAAGTTCCTTCAGCACTCTAGGATGTAATTTATCTGGCCCCAGTGCTTTCTCCGTCTTAAGGGAGCTGAGGGCTTCCCTCACTCTCTCTGCTGTGATTTCCACTTCTGGTACCTCTTCTCCCTGCTTAGCCCTCCCCCCACCTGCCAGTGATGCCTCCCCCTCTCCCCAGACCTGCCGATCGGTAAGGTCCCCCCTCCTCATTATCTCTGTCTCCTCCCATGTATGATGCAGCATCCCCATTTTCCCTGGTGAAAACTGAGGTGAGGTACTCATTTAGTACCTCAGCCTGCTCCCCCGGGTCTTGTGCCCATCTCTCCCCTGATTTAATCCTGCTAATCTGCCCCTTCACCCTTAGTCTTTCCCCAATGTATCTAAAGAACCCCTTTTCCCTCTCCTAATTTCCCTGGCCAGGTTCTGCTCCTTCCTTGCCTTAGCCGCCCTCACCACTCTAGTGGCCCTTCTAGCCATCAGCCTACATCTCCTCGATCCCTTTCACTCCTTGAGCACTTGAATTTCTTATAGGCTGCTTTCTTTCCCGCACCACCTCCTGGACCTCCTGGTCCACCAACAGGTTTTTGGGCCCTACCGCATTTCGTCTTACTCTTGCACAGGTGCGGTGGCATCCTGCACCCTCTCCTGATGATTCCACCTACTATCAGCGTCCATGTCTGACCAATCCCATCAAATGCTCCTTAAGGATCCTTCCCATTTCCTTAAAATCCACCCCTGAAGTCAGTTACTTCCGTCTTTGTGCAGCCTTCTACCCTCCTAGGTCCAGGCAGAACCAGACCGTGGCATGGTCACTCCCCCCAATGGGTCCCTACCTCCAGGCCCCAATCTGGTCACTGTCTGCAGGACCATCAGTACCCGTGCCTCCCTGGTCGGTTCCCTCACCTGCTGAGTTAGGAGCGCTTTTAAAGACATCCAACAACCTCTGTTCCTGGTCACAGAGGATGTCATAGTCTCCCAGTCTGTTCCTGGCATGTTTAAGTCCCCTAACACCACCACCGTTCCTCTGCCCAGTCTGCAGTGTCTCCTAACATCTGCCACCAGACTGTCCTCCAGCTCCTCCGCCAGGGCAGGGGTCTATACACCACTCCTATTTTTCTCTCTTCCCCCTTGTTATCAAGGTGACCGAATCGCCTCCACGGTTCCCTCCGCCTCCTCTACTCCTCCTATGCCAATGCAGTTTTTGACTATCATTGCTACCCCTCCTCCCCTTCCCTCCCCCTGTCCTTCCTGAACATAGTGTAACATCCAGGTTCAGGTCCCAGTCATCTTGCAGTGGCCCAAGTCTCAGTGACGCTGCCACATCCACTGCTCCCTCAGTTAACATCGCCTGAGCTCAGGCATTTTATTGCCCAAGCTCCTGGCATTTAGCAGGACCACCTTCCACCCTTCCCTATAGTTCCATTCCCCTGCTCGTGTTCCCATGGGGATTCTGTTTTCTCCTGGTCTGCACTTTGCCAGTTGGCCTTTTCCTGCAATCCTCCTGGTCCCCAGAGGTGGAGACAGAGTCCCTACTTTATCGGCACCCGTTGACAGCCTTTTCTCCCATCCCACCCCTTCACAAGTTTAAACCCATTTTCACCAATGAACTCCTATTTTTCAACTTAAGGATTCCCTCCTCCAAATTGAGATGTAGTCTATCTCAGCATACAGCTCCTTATCCTCCCAGGTCTCCCCCAATCCCCCATCAACCCATACCCTCTGGCCTCACACCACCCCTGAGCCACTGGTTTATCTCCTAATTTTCCTTTGTGTTCCCCACTAGCCCTTGGCACTGGCAGGATTTCTGAGAAGGAAACTGTGCATCCTATGTCATGACAGACCCTGGCGAGCTCCTGAATCTTGCCTGTATCTCTAGCTCGCTATTTCCCTCAATGTCATTTGTACCCAGGTGGACCAGTATGTCCGAGACCCCCACAGTCCTTTGCCAGCTGATATACCTCGTGCTTAGCCCTGTGCACCGTTAGTCCAGGCAAGCATCTTGTTCTAACTGGCCAGGCTTCTCCCTCCCTATCCCATTTGATACCCCTGATCATAGAATCCCCCAGCAGGAGCACTCTGACCACTCCTTTTCCTCCATCCCCCCTCCTTCCATGTCCCTCATCCTTTCTACCGGCCCCTCCACCCAGCTGGCTCCTTGTTCCTCCCCCTATCTGGGTGCCACATGCCACTCCCTCCTTATTTACCATGGCCACCCCTCCTCCAATCCTATGCCTCTCCTCCTCCCGAGTATCCTTCTGTACCTTGCTAATTCCCCCCCTCACTGCTCGCAACTGGTCCTTCTCCCCCATCTGCTAAACTAGACTGGCTCATCCTCCCTTCCTTCCTGTCTCCATTTAGTTCCTCCTTGCTCGTCGTGCTCCACTGGCCTAAACCTTCAGCTCCCTTTACTGAATCCTCCTTGTACTTCTGGTCCTTCTTTACCTTTCCTCCCAACTGGTCCTTCTCCTTGCGCTTTCCTCCCTCTTCCCCCTGCTCATCCTGCTCTGATTCACTGCTCCCCCCATTCTCCTGCATTCCAGGTCCCCCCCGTTCTTCCTGCTATCTGGCCCCTGCCTCCTGCCTCCCACTCCTTTCCGTCTCCAACCACCTATGCGTAGCTACATCACCCCCTCATCCTTGAGCAGAAGAAGAGAATTAGGCGGTTACTGAGTGTAAGGTCTGATCCACCTCCCACCTTGCTTCCTTCTGTCCAGCACTGGCCATCTGCCTACTTCCTGAGAATGTTGTCCTCCGTCCCCCTTTGTGAGGGTCCCCAGTTACCTGCCTGCTTCCTTGGTAGTGTCCTTTTGGACCCCTTCTGCCAGGGTCCTATGTGACCCTGAGTATTCTCCTGCACTCCTTTCCTATACCCCCACCCCCAGTGCTTGGTGCAACCCTGTGGGAGATTTCCAGCCCCTTCCCCAACCCACCACCCCTTCCCCAGCTTTCTCCTCATCCCCACAACCTCCTCCCTTAAGCTGTGCTAGCTGTAGCACACTGGCAACCACCAAACTTCAAGCCCAGTCCAGTATCATGGCTGCTCCACACCCCTGTGCACCCCACCACCCTCCCAAAGATGCCGACCCTAATGATGTGTGGTTCCATCCCCTTCCAAATAGGTTTCCTTAGGTGAGCCACCAGGTTCCACCCTAGTCCAAGATACCCCTACTGCCTAATCAGGTCACCCACTAATCTTAGAGACAGTCCCACTGTACACCAGTAACTCTGTTACTAGGTGCAGTACAACACATTAAACTTATAAGGGAAATGAACAACTCCCTAAGCTCGTCTTTCCCAGCCTTTAAATCCAACCCCCAGTGGCTAGAACTACATGAGCTGCACCAGCAGCCTTTTCCTCCAATTGCAGGGCAGGTGTTTCCCTATAAATTTGCAGACTTCTGGGGAGGGAGGGGGGGGAGGGAGGGTCTTGGGCAGACACCTGACAAGAGAGTGTATCAGCCCTTTGTCTCCCCTCAAGCCCTGCAGCTAAAGAACCAGGCCCAAGCAAATCCCACTAAATAGGTTTTAAATCAGAAGAAATAGGCCTCTACCAGCGCAGCCTGTTACACAGTGAAACATCCACAAAAAGAGCCCCACTTACAGCCACCAAATCAGTTTACAAACATCCAGCATCCCCCAAAACAATACCCTGCTAGCCCCTTAGAAGTAAGAAAGAAAAGAACTAACCTACCAAGTAAAATCCACAAGAACCCTGTGAAAACAACAGCAGCAGCTACTGTCCTGGAACACAACTGATCCTGTCCCCTTCCAGTTCTTTCTGAGAAGACAAAGCAGCTAGCACCTCAACCTGATTCAGCCCTGTCTTCCAGTCAATTGGCTGAGTGAGACCTAGCCAGACCATTAGCACCCTCCCCACTATGAACTAACCTTTACAGCTAATGGAGTCAGCACAAGGAATCAAAATTCAAGTCAAAGCCCCAAAATATGTTTGCTGCCAAAGGAAACAGGTCTCCAATTTAATCAGCTTCACTAACACCACATCAAAATAGGCTTGAAATTAACAGATATAGGTCTCAATTCAAATAACCATCTCCAAGCAAATCCCACCAAATAGGTTTTAAATCAGAAGAAATAGGCCTCTACCAGCGCAGCCTGTTACACAGTGAAACATCCACAAAAACAGCCCCACTTACAGCCACCAAATCAGTTCACAAACATCCAGCATCCCCCCAAAACAATACCCTGCTAGCCCCTTAGAAGTAAGAAAGAAAAGAACTAACCTACCAAGTAAAATCCACAAAAACCCTGTGAAAACAACAGCAGCAGCTACTGTCCTGGAACACCAGTAATGCTTGGTAAATGTGTGGACTGTTTTCTAGGTAGCAGCTTTACAGATTTCCACTAGGGGAATATCCCTAGCAGCTGCTAAGGATGCAGCTGTACTCCTGATCGAATGGGCCCTGAGGCCTATTGGTGGCTGCTTGCCCACTTTGCTGTGGCAGAACTGTATGCAAGCAACAATCCGTCGTGCAATAGATCTTTTAATGGCTGGTCTTCCTTTTCCCACCTTTCCACAGGTGAGGAAGAGTTGAGTATGATCCTGCCTGTGACCCTTTGTGTGATCCAGGTAGTAACAGATTGCCCTTTTTACGTCCAGGCTATGCAGCCTATGTTCTCCTGAAGCTGAAAGGTCAGTAAAGAAGACAGGCAACGTAATGGACTGACTGAGGTGGAACTCGGATACCACCTTGGGCAGGAATTTCCTACTAGTCCTTAGAACGACCTTGTCTTTATGGATAGCAATGTAGCCAGGCTCTGTGGATAAGGCCTGGAGCTCACTAATCCTTCTAGCAGAAGTAATGGCTACTAGGAACACTGTTTTCCAAGTCACATACTTGAGGTATGCTGAGGACATGGGCTCAAAGGGGGGGCTGCATGAGTTGGGCAATACATATGTTAAGAGCCCACATGGGAGTAGGCTCCCTGTGTTGGGGATGCAAGTGTAGCAATCCCTTGAAAAATGTTCTGAATACTGGATTAGAGGTTAAGGAAAACCCCTTGCCAGCCGACAAGTACGCTGAAACAGCTGCCAGGTGCACCTTGAGGGCAGAGGCCCTCAAACCCAGAGAATGGAGATGAAGTAAGTATTCCAAGACCACTGGCAGAGTAGCCTGGTTATGGTCTACATTCTTTCCCTGACACCAAAAGGAAAATCTCTTCCATTTGGAAGAATAGGTTTTCCTAGTAGATGATTTTCTGGATGCATCACACCCTCTGACAGATGCAAGTCTGCATATTCTAGGTCTGTCAGTATATGCGCTGGCAATATAGTCTAGGGGTTAGAGTAACGAGCTGTGAACAAGATTGGTACATCCAGCAGACCAGACCTGGGTTTCATTCTCATAACCTCCACTTGCATACTGTGCAACTCTGAGCAAGTCATTTAACCATCCAGTGTTCCCAGGTCGCCCCTGAAAACAGGCACTCGTACCTAGTGGGCTTTACCGGGTTACCAAAAACTAAAATAAAAGTCCTCAAGAGCCAGGCCTTGAGCTTGAGGCACTGAAAGCTGGGGTATATGATCCTGCCCTGGGAGGATGTTAGTAGGCTGTTCCTCCTGGGGAGGCTTATTGGCTTGGCTACTGACATGAGTAGAATCAGCGAATACCAAGGCTGCCTGGGCCAATCTGGAGCAATGAGGATCATTGTTACTGGCTGGGACCTGAGCTTGTTCATTGTTCCTAGCAGCAAGGATTAGGGTGGAAAGGTATGCAGGAACCTCCCTGTACAATCCAGCAGTAGTGCATCCAGACAGATTGTGCCCTTGACAGGAGGTCTGCAGCAGAACTCTGGTAGCCTGCTTTTTCAGTGACCACTCGTGGTGGTTCCAATTGATTCTGCTGAGGGCATCTGCTAAGATACTGTCCTTCCCTGGGAGATGGACAGCTGAGAGGGAGACTTCTAGAGAGTATGCCAGACTCCAGACTTTCACTGCCTCCGTGCACAGTGGGGTTGACCTTGTGCCCCTTTGCTTGTTTATGCAGTACATGGTGGTTGTATTGTCTGTCCTGACTTGCACCACCTTGCCCCTTACTAGGCTGGCAAAGGGCTGGATGCCCAGTAGGACTGCTCTGAGTTCCAGCAGGTTGATATGCAGACGTGACTCCTGTTTTTTCTATGTGCCATGTACTCCCCTAGATGTGCTCCCCAACCAAGGAGTGACACATCTGTGGTTAGTACCAGTGAGGGGGGTTGTTGCAAGAATGGCACCCCTTGCCACCACTGCAGTGCTTGAAGAAATGCTGTTTTTGACAGGCACTAGCTTTGACAGTGAGTCTTTTTTCTGAAGCCAATGAGCTCTGAGGTGGAACTGAATGTCCCTCATTTGGAACCTGGCTCCTCACACTGTTGCTGTGGATGCTGCCATGTGGCCTAGCAGCTGCAGAAAATGTCTTGCTGGCCTTGAGACATGGAGCTTGAAGGAGCTGGCTACCTGTACCAGACTGTCCACTTTGTCTAGGGAAAGGAAAGTCCTTCCTCCTTGGGTGTCCAACTAGGCCTTATGAATTTGAGAAGTTGAACTGGTTCCAGAACAGACTTTTTTGGATTCACCAGGAACCCCAAGGAGTGCAGGGTATCCTGTGTGAGTGCTAGTGCTTCCCCTACTTGCTGATGTGACTGACCTACTATTAGCCAGTCGTCCAGATAGAGGAATACCATTACCCCCTGCCTTCTTAGTTGTGCCACAACCACAGACAGGCATTTTGTGAACAACCTTGCGGCAGAGGTCAGTACGAAGGGCATTGCCCTGAACTGATAATGTCCTGATGGTAGTCCTGTGGTAAGGCCAGAGCTCATCTGGTTTGGAGAAGGCTGCACACTGTGGTAGCCGAGAAGAAGCTTCCAAGAGCAGGACCCGCTGTATGCTTATATTTTATTTATAACTAGTATGCCACCATTTATTGCTTAGTGGGATTTATCGTTTTTTCTTGTGCCTTCTCTGGCTTTGGCCAGGTTGTTCTTAGTCCCCACAGGAGGAGTGCTGTGGTGGAGGCAGAATTGTTGGCAGTCAAAGGGGCCCTTCGGAAAGGCTCGAGACCGTGGATATCACCGCTAAAGACGCTGGAACAGAGGGAGTAAGACGAGCAGAGTTTCGGGAAGCTCTACGCGATTTTCGGAGGACTCTGATTTATTGAACTGTGGAACAGATGAGTCGTACTGTTGTGCTGCTGTGAAGTTAAAAGGAAAAAAAATTGTTCTCTGACTTGCTGAGCCCCACAGACTGATAATTTCTGTAGTGCTGTCTTTTTGGGCTTGGTACTTTAGCACTGAGTAGCTGAGTTGCTGAGTGTTCCACGGCTTGCCTGGTTGCGGCTCTGGGAGAAGATTAAAACGGCAGAATAAAAGAATAAAAGCAGTAAAAAATAAATACTTGTTCACCGGAATCCTAAAAACATTTTTAGAGTTCTGAACAGATAGAGATTGCTAACAGAATTTCTGTGGGTTCAGTCTGTTTCTACTTTTATACATAGATTAGAAAATAGGATTCTTATTTTAGTTAGGCTGTTAGAGTACACCAGTGTGATTAAAGCGTTTCTTCCCCTTTTTTAATATCTGTTTGTATATGTATTGTTTTGTTATAATAGATAAGTTGAATTATTATACTTTCTCCCTATTGGGAGTCTGTGGTTTTTGATTTTTCGCGCCATTGAGTAAGCTAGGTTTGCTTGGGATTGGATGACTTGACCCACTTGACTGGAGAGGATAAAACGCAAGGGTAGCAGGTAGAAGGATAGCTACACTCATTCTCCCTCTCACCTGAGAAGGGGGTATATGATTGCTGTTTCTCCTTCGGGTTATTGTAATACACGCCCGAGTATCCACTGCTGGTTGGCTGTTCCTGAACATAGTTACCAGTGTGTGGGCATCTGTTTGAGGTACGGAGTATCAAGGCTGCCCTGCATTTTTGAGTGCTTGGGACCTAACCGGTGAAAGAAAACTGGAGCAGTTTCCTGGCCATTTGCTGTCATTAGGAAGGTGGAATAGTTCCTCTGTATTAATGCGTCTTATTACAATGGCTTTGTAAGTTGCGTGTTTTCTCATTGTAAATCTTATTAGTATTTTATTTATCTTCATTAGCTTAGGCCTGGGTGTAAGGGGGGTTGCTATAGTTAATATATATGGGAGTGTCTTCTTGTTCTTTTTTTGTTCTTTCTAGTGTATTCCAGTGTGTGGGTTTCCTGACCGGAATAAGAACAGATGGAAGCATCGCTTTTATAGTGAAGGAACAGAATGCCGATTGCTGTGAATACAATTTTATGTTGGAGAGTGTGGACGTCTACAATGCAGGACTTTGGCTGCTGTGGACAGTATTTGTTGTTTGTGAAACTATTTTACGGAATTGTTATAAATATATTTTTTAGCCATTTACTCCATCATCATATAAAAAATTAAAAATTAAAACATATAATAGAAAGACTGAAAAAAAGGCCAAGAAGGGAAAAGTGGACACCCAGAAGAAGGGTGCAATTGGGAGAATAACACAATATCTTTGTCCTAACTTAACCAGATTGAATTAAGGAGTAATAAGAACATTTTAAAAAATTTTAATCCCAAGGCGACTTTGTCTCCAGTGGGGGGAAAAAATAATAAATTGTATACAACTCATCCATTATTAGAGGAAATTAGAAGAAAATGGTTGTGTGGACCTTATTGAGAGGCAACCTAGAAATGTAGTCGATATGACAGGCCCAGAGTTACATATTTCTGATTTAAAAATATCCAATCAAACAAAAGAGAGAGATTGGCTGAGAGGAGTATTGTGTCTTATTCCCCTAATGTAGTATATAATGTGAATTTGATCTCTGGAACATCAAGATTGAATGAGGTGACTGAAATGCAGTCTGACAGTGGTTGTTCTGACTCAGTCATTTGTGAAACTAACAGTACTGTGGGGAATCAAGAAAATGGTCCCCCATCCCTTCAGAGAAATTATGTGAGCCCAAAAAAGGGTAACCAACAATGTTAGAAAGCATCTGGCTCCTTTTTAGAGGAATTTAAATATTTTCTGACCCCATATATAAAAATGGGACACCAATTACTGCCGAATAAAGATCAAAATGGTGGTTATTTAGGATCAGGAGGTAATTCTAGTTGTGGGGTCAGAAATCCAAGTTTTGATAAACAAGAAACATCCGGTGTTGATAACCCTTTATTATTAAAATTAGATGAGTTAAAGAAGTAGATTTTGTTTGGCAATCCACAATTGCTTGAAATGGTTACTCTTTTTCGGGTGTTTATTGAATATTTTGTGGATAAGACTAGATCAAAGGGTGTAAATCCTGAAATGAAGGGAAATAATAATATAGAGAGAGAACATAGGACTGAGTTGGACAAAGGTGTGAGAAAGCAACAGTGTGGAACTGAAACAGTAAGTAGTAGGAAAAAAAGAAAGGAAGGTCAGTTGAATTGTAGTAATATGCTTAAGAAAAATAAGAAAAAGAACAAAAAAGGAGATGAAACAAAGGTAATGGAACAAAAAACAATTAAAGCAACAACAGCAGAGATTGCCAATGAGGAGGTTAAAGAGAAAGATCTGTTAATCAAAGAGCTTAATTACAGAAAAGCGATCCTTCAGAAAGGGGGAGAGAATGGTAGCCAGGACCAATTAAAAAAGAAAACTGGGATTGCTCAAAGTAAGGAAGGGTTAAAAACAAATAAAAAGATATTTGTGGAGGGAAAGGTACATATTGTAAAATTATCATTAAACAAAGGAAATCAGAAAAATAAATTAAGATTTGAGGAAAAAAGGGTAAAAAATATAAAGAATAAATCTGTTGGGTCTCATAAAGTAGATGAAGTAGAAAAAGAGAAGTTAATTGCAGCTGGGGAACTTCTGCCTACTCTGTTTGTAAGAGGTGCCCAAAGACAAAGGAATGAAAACCCTTATACAGTGAAATTAACAGCCTATAATCTTTTTAAGGGGTACTGAGGAATAAGGTAAACTGGCAAGATATCAGATCAGTTTATAAACATCACGTTAACCCATGTAATGGATGGTTGTGTGTAGTCTTGAGAGATATTAAAATACGAAAATTTATCCTAAAGGAAAAAGACAGTTTTGTAGAATTGGGGATATCATTGCATGTGACTATCAGAACCACATCTGAAGGTAGTGTCACTGTAAGGGAGGGACAATTAGGAAAAAATATAAATAAGAGGAGGGAAGGTAACCCAGTTAAACAAACAAGAATCACTGCTTTTTTAAAGCCGATTGAGACTGTCCATATGTTACAGGGGAAAGAATCTGGTTGTATAGTTAGAAGAGGAAGGAAACAGATGGGGAAAAGAATAAACACTTCGGTGATCCTGGAATTAGAGGAGTCATTTGAAATAGAAGTAGAAGGGTCCACAGTGGAAAGTGAAGAAGAGGAGGATATCTGTAGTGGAATGAGTAGGGGTGAGGGACGCATGGAGAGTCAGGACTCATTAATTTGACTGAAGGCACAAAAAAAAGAAGACAGAAATAGTTTCATGGAATACTGCAGGCGTAAAAGATAAATTGGAGGACAACATGTGTCTAGAATGGTTGATGAGTTTTTCAACCATATTCTTCCAGGAAACCTGGATGGGAAAAAACAACGATGTATGGTTAAAAGGTTATAGGGCATGGGTAACCCCAGCATACAGTACAATAATTTTAAATTTGGTAGATGTAAAGGGGGGTTGGCCATTTGTATTAGTGTTGCTCTTAATTGCACAAGTCCAGATGTAGGAATTTATAATGAATTTTTGATACTAGAAAAAAGAACAGAAGTTTGGCATTATTTAATTTGTATATTCCACCAACTATTAAGGGTAGGGAGTTCTCGACAATATTAGGGAAAATTGGGTTTGATATTGAAGCACTGAAAGCAAGATTCCCAGGAGTCAGTATATTTATTTACAATCACGGGATTTAAGAATGCATGGGATAGACATAAAGGAATTCTGGAGGTCAGGGGTAAGGGGCAACAGACTTCTAGGAAAACAAACTGAACTTACAAGCTCAAATGGGCAGACTGGGTGGGCCATAGGCCCTTATCTGCCGACACTGTCTATGTATGTATGTATTGTCAGTGATTTTAATGTTCGTGTTGGAGAGGGTTTAGAAGACTCCTCAACAGAGTGGGGGATTGATGATTTATTGAACATCCCCATTAGACAGTCATGAGATAGGGTAATAAATCAGAATGGTAAGGTGCTACTACAGTTTTTAAATAAGTATAGTTTAAGAATCCTGAATGGTAGAACAAGAGGTGATTGGAGGGGGGAGGTTACCTTCCCCACAACAAAGGGGGGTAGTATAATAGACTTCTGTACAGTGGCTGCTATAGATTGCCCAAAGGTGAATTATCTAAAGATCTTAAAATTATGGGATCGTGATCACTTCCCTGTGAATTGCTCACTTAACGTAGCGTTTAAACAAAATAGTAAAAACTATAAACAAGAAGCAGAAGCAAATCAAAATATGTGTATTAAATTTGGGAAAGAAATAGCATGGAATGAATATACAAAGGATGTAATAGAAGAGATTATACAGAATCACAATTATAAAGAGGTAATGGGAACAGTAGAGAGTACATATGGAATTCCCAGTAATAAGGTGACAGTGCAAAAAATAAAACAATATGAGGCATATATGTGCGAAATAGAGGATGCAGTTGGTTTAAGAGATAGAGGGGTAGTAAAGCCATGTTTTGGTATAGGTAAACCTTGGTTTGATAGGGAATGTGAACAGATAAGAAAGGAGATAAAGAAAGTAGGTAAGTCAAGGGTAAAAAATATATCTGTGGTAGTATTAAAGGCTTTTAGAAACTTGAAATGTGAATATAGAAATATGTTCTGTAATAAGAACAATTTTTATAAGAATAGTCTTTCGGATGAGACGTTAAACTGAGGTCCCATCTGCCTGGATTGGTGATAATTCAGGTGGATGTTAAAGATCCCATGGCACTTATTGAAAAGAGTAGGGGATTCCCCTGGTGTCCTGGCCAAATTTCCCCCATTCACTAAAAATACCACCAACAGCTCAATCTCTTTCAATTTCAGTTGCTTACCATCTGTACTCCCCCTTCACCTGGTAACCCCTGAAAAAGGGACTTCTAGTCCAAGTGGTCCTACCGGGTCAACAAAATTCAATAAATAATAAATAAATTCCCTTTGGGATAAACTACAAGAGGCCATATGGAAAAAAGATAAGTTATTTTGGACCCTGGTGGCATATGGGTGTAACGGAAGTAATGTGCAATATAATTTATTAGGAATGATTTCAGAAAACCAATAAAACCAATGGATTAGTCATTTTTGTGGAATTTAGAATAAGAACTTTGATAGGGACCCGAGGAATATCTGACAGAGGGAACTTTAAATTCAAGTGTGCTTCATTTTTCCCCCCCGAGGGGTGTAAAAGGGCAATAATGGCCTAAAAATGGAATAAGGCCCCAGGGGTGGAAAGGGTCGCTGCAAAGGTTTTTCAGCACAGTATAGATCATTGGGTCAGTGTGCTAACCCCGATATTTAGGATAATAGGCCAATTCCGTGTCTTGCCCTCAAACTGGAATAAAGGGGCGATTGGCCCTCTTTTCAAAAAGGGCCAAAAAACAAGATCCTGCCCATTATAAGCCAATTAATGTTGCTGCCAGTGGCCCCGAAAATTTATACACGATTATTACTATTAAGATTGTCAGCCTGGGTGGAGGAAAATTACTTAATATATAAATTTCAATGTGGCTTCAGAAAAAGTTTTAACACTCTGGACTTGATTTTTATATTAAAATATATAATAGATCTATATGTTAAGGGGAAAAAAAATTTTGTACATTTGTTTTGTTGATATTAGAGCAGCATTTGACTCTTTAAATCGGTGTAAACTATGGGAGATATCAGATACTTTACAAATTGATGAACAGTTATTAGGAATATTGCAGGTATTACATTCCAACACAACTGCTGTAGTCAGATATACAAGAGACAGTACGTTATCCAAGGAAATAAACATTAGAAATGGGGTTAAACAGGGATGCTTATTGGCCCCTTTACTTTTTAATTTACTATATATATAGATACTGTTATAAAAGAAATGGCAAAAATAGATACTTTTGCCCCTATAATAAATAATGAAAAGATTCAAATTTTATTTTATGCGGACAATGCTATTGTTATCTCACAGACCCCATTAGGCCTGAGAAGAGATATAACCAGTCTTTTAAATTCACTGGATAAACTAAATTTGGAAATGAATATTGATAAAACAAATATAATATCATTTTGGGGAAAAGTGCAAGCAAAAAAGGTCTGGGAGATTAAGGGGAAAAGGATAGTGGAAGTAAAAGAATATCGATATTTAGGTATTATATTTGAAAGTAATATGTCATGGAATACACAACTGGCAGAGGTAAAAAACAAGTTATATATTTCAATGAATGTGATCAGTATGTTTGCAAACAAGTTTGCAAATAACTCCTTTGTAGCCCTTAAACGGACCTCTGAAGCAAAAACAATCTGCCAGACATATGGGAGTAAAGTCTGGGGTCCCTTTATTAATGAAACAAAAATTGAAAGTATACAAAATAATTTCTTGAGGAATGTACTTGATTTGCCAAGGGACTGTCCAACTGCATTTATGAGACTTGTGGCTGGGTAAAGTCCTTTGTGTGCCAGAATTAAAAGTAGGGCAGTTAATTATTGGAATACAATAATGAAAATGGCTAATGACGGGCTGCCAAAATTATGTTGGACAGATTATGTGGTTCGTCTGGAGGCTGGTCAGGCTCCGGCAACGTGGTTTTCCATGGTCAATTTGATGGTGAAAAGAATGGGCCTGGAAGATCTTTGGTCATATAGGGCATTGACTAATGTGACTTGTTATGCAAAGGAAGCGGTCCAGAGAATTAACTATGCTGAAATACAGAACGATCTGTCAAAGCTTCACGAGGTAGATACACAAGGGCCCAGATACTGACTGGGCCGGGCAGTGGCGCAAGCCTAGGCGCAGCGCAACTGGGCTGCGACGGGGCCAGGACCAGGCGATATTCAGCGATGATGCGTCATGGCGCAGCACCATTGAATATGGCAAGGTTGGCACACAAACAGCGCATGGCGCAGTGGCACTATGCTGGCGCAAGCCACAGAAAAGGAGCACAGGGATGCACCAGCGCGAGTGCAATTGCACTAGGTGCATCACCCGCAATATTCAGCAAGGGGCATGCAAATGAGGCCATAAGCTATGCAAGGCGCAAATGCGGCCATTTGCTTGTCATTATGGCCCCATTTGCATGTTTTGCGCAGGGCTGCCTGGCGACTTGTGCCTGGAGCCCTGCACAGCATAATGTGTGCAGTGGAGATCCCAGTGCATCCACCGCCCATAGCTGCGATCGCCTCCATGTATACCGATCAAGCCCTGGTGGTCTAGTGGTCTAGCGCTCGAATATTGTACTGAAAGACCATCCCTGGTGGTCAAGTGGTCCCCCACCACCCAAGTCCCCGAGTAATGTAAAACGACCATCCCTGGTGGTCTAGTGGAACCCCCGCCCCTAACCGTGATCGCGGTAATCCTCTGTATGGAAAGGCCCAGGTGATCTAGTGGCACCCCTACTCATCCCCCATCACTGGCGGGCGGCTGCAACCCACCCACATACCGCCAAGCCACCCGCCAAATGACAGGTACAGTATGGTCTGTAAGCCCATCAGTCCCCAGTGTGGACCAATAGGCTGTGTTGTACAGACGGAAGTGCTGGCAGATACGGAGAGACGGTATGTTTTGATGAAATGGACACTTCAGGGTAGACAACTGACCCTAGCTTCAGTGTCCTCCCCCCCGGGTGAACTCGGCCATATATCTGAAATTCTTAACAACATTACAGGAGTGAGCACAAGGAGAGGTGATATGGGGAGGAGACCTAAATTTGACTCTAAACCCTGCTTTGGACTCTACTGCGCAGACTCCATGTAGAGAACACAGCACAACTAAAAGAGTGAAACGAAGGCTGGGAGAACTAGGCTATGTGGACATTTGGTGCCACCTAGAGGGTAAGAAAAGAGACTACACATTTTACTCAGCAGTACACCACACATATACGAGATTGGACTATTTCATGGTTCCCAAGGAGATGGTGGAGTTAGTAAGGGAAGTGACTATAGGGGACTTCATTTTATCAGATCACGCTCCTGTCTTCATGACCATGAGATTTAGTGAGGTCAGGAAAAACACCTTTTGGAGGCTTAATCTTTCCCTACTTCAAGACAGGGAGGTGACAGACTCTATAAAACAAATGGCTGAAATCACATTGCGAGAGAACGATCACCCTGGGATATCCGCAGCCATCTTTTGGGATACCACCAAGGCGGTCCTTAGAGGGAGATTTATAGAGTGGTAGGCACGGAGGAAAAGAGAAAGGGAGGCAAGGAACTCAGAATTAATTACCCAAATACAACTATTGGAAGCACAACAGAAGCTCAAGGTAAATAAAGACAGAGTTAGGATGCTTAAGCAGTTAGACAGTAAACTCTCCACCATACTGGACTATGGAGTAGAACAGAAACTTATGTTTTTAAGATAAAAGTACTACGAGGGGGGCCCCTGAGAGCTCAGAGACTCACCTAGTAAACTGAGGGTACAGAGAAGTAAGGCCGCCATCCAGGTGGTACAACATTCTCCATCACATAAGACAGAAAGGGAGACGGGGGGGGATTGTTGAGGCCTTCCGTGCTTACTATACTAACCTATACAAACAGGAATCACAACCCTCCAGAGAGGATATTAAGGGGTTTCCTGCAGGACCTACATCTTCCCATATTAACAAAGGAACAAGCTAACCATCTCAACCGGCCCACAGAAGATGGAGAAACAGACAATATAATTAGGGGATTAAAATCACTTAAATGCCGACGCGAGATGGACTACCCGAGAATTCTACAAAAAATTCACTGAGAACTTCTCTGCTTGTTGGGCTGAGTATTTCACAGTCTACAAGAGAGGAGGGACAAGTTCTCCCCTCGTGGTCACAAGCCATCTTATGTGTTATCCCCAAGCCAGGAAGGACCCTCTCCTGTGCTCCTCATACCGCCCCATTTCAATCCTGAATATTGATTATAAAATTCTGACCTCAGATTTGACCAAAAGACTCCAGATAGTCATTCCAAATTTAGTTAAATTAGATTAGACCGGTTTTATCCCAGGAAGATGGGCCCACGACAACCTAAGGAAGACTATCCACATAATTGACCATCTAAATAATACCAAAACACCGTCTCTTTTGATCAGCATAGATGCTGAGAAAGTGTTTGACAGGGTCTCATGGTCCTTCCTTGAAGAGACCCTGTCACGGTTTGGGCTGAACACTCCTTTTCTAAAAAATGATTTCCAAATTATATAACTCCCTGGTAGCATACATCAGAGCAAATGGTCACCATGCTCCAGGGTTCCCCCTTGAGTGAGGAACTAGGCAGGGGTGCCCTTTGTCGCCCCTCCTGTTTGCCTTGCATATCGAGCCCCTGGCACAGGGCATTAGGCAAGATGAGGGTATTTGGAGAGTACAAATAGCAGGGTGTCAGCATAAGATTTCCCTATGTGCCGACGATGTATTACTATACTTAGAAGACCCAATGATCTCATTGGACCAATTGATGAGGAAAATAGACCAATTTTCGACCCTAGCTGGTTATTCTTTAAACACCTCCAAAATGGAGATACTAGCATTTCACTATGCTTCCGACCAACTGAGAACCAAATACTCCATGAAATGTGACCTGAAACAGATGACGTACTTAGGGGTAAATGTTGGTACTTCATCCTCATTGTTATATCAACTTAATTTTATCCCACTAGTGCATCAGTTAAAGTTAGACATCCAAAAATGGAGTGTCCTTCCTTTACCACTCCAAGCCAGAATACAGGCAGTAAAGATGAATGCACTGCCAAGGTTCCTCTATCATTTTCAGGGTGCCCCATGTATAATTGCAAAGAAAGACCTAGAACTCTGGCAACGTATATTTATGCGATCTATATGGGCTAATAAGAAACCTAGGGTGCGGAAACAAACATTGTTTCTCCCAAAAGACCAAGGAGGTCTGGCGGTACCCATATTGGAAGGCTACTGGGTTGCTACGCAGATGAGGATCGGGCTACTGTGGGCATACCCAACCTATAAGGCCACTTGGAAGGAGACTGAGGGAAGAATATATGAATCCCCCTTTGGCTTCCCTCCCTTTCCTTCTCAAACAGACTGAGACAGGACAGGGGCGGCTTACAGCCACACAGACAACACTAGAGGGTTGGAGGAGGGGGACCTTTGGGAGTGGGCACCATGACTTGACATGGAAATACCAATGGTGGGCACTGGACACAGAATTTACTCCAGCAGCCTTGGACCCTTGGTTCCTCCATAAAGCTAAAGAGGGTTTCCAAGCCCCCTGGCAGATATTACAGGAGGGATGCCTCCCTCCATTTGAAATGGTTCAGAGGCGTTTTAATCTTACAATAAATGATAAAATGAGATATCTACAAATTTGTAGCTATATAAATCAAAAAAATAGAAGAGATAAGCTCGTAGAAACACAGGGGAATATGGAAGAGGTTTTCAAACAGCTTTGGAGATTAGACAATGCACCCTGAGCAATTACCCACCTATATAAGGGATACAAACAACAGTTTAACACAAATACCCAATATATTAAACAGGACTGGGAGAGAGAAATTAATATAGGTATAACAGAGCAACAGTGGGAAAAGGGATGGAAAAATACTTGGATGGCGTCCTCCTCACCCTCCTGGAAGGAATTTCTATGGAAAATGAGGGTAAGATTTTTCAGGGTCCCGGTACTGGTACACAGGCAGAATCCAGGTATAACAGCACAGTGCTGGAGGCAGTGCGGGGAGAAAAGGGCTACACATACACATATTTTCTGGTCCTGTCCAACCTTACAACAATACTGGGTTGATATAGAAAACTCCTTTAGACAGATATTCCAGATACAAGATAAGTTGGGCCCTGGGAACATGATACTGGGAGAGATCCCGGGGGAAATAAAGGGACGAGAAGCAGTCTACCTTTGGCAGGTGTTATCAGTATCTGCTCTGAAAGTTATAACTAGAAAGTGGCTTCAGAGTAGCGCACCCACCATAAAAGAGTGGAAGGAAGGGAGCCAACAGATACAACAACTTGAAGAAATCCCCTTCAGAATCCAACAGAGAATTACTGCATTCCAGAATCGGTGGAACAGGTGGATACTCCTGGGGGGGCTGAAGTGTAACCATACCTGGATGTGGAATGGGCCATCTCCTGGAAGGCATCGTAACTGGCAGCCTCGGTAGGGACCAGGCGAAGCTGTGTGTTTGGTACTGGGGGGTCAGGGACTGACATCTTACTTGCAGAGGTGCAAAGTACAATGTTTAAAAATCAGACACACAACAACTGGTAGATTAATTAAATAATTTTGTTAGAATACAAAGGAAAAATTTTAAAGGACTGTGGATAGCACAGTTTGGTTAAATAGTTTTTAAAGTTGAAATTGACTTATCAAAAATACTTACTCAAGCGAGGGTTATCTAATTCCCTGGTCTCAGAAACCATTGGTTTTTACTAAGAAAAAGGGACTTGTTTACAGTTTTGTAGCCTGAAGTGAAATGTTTGGAGACCTAGGGTAATGTTGGAATGATTATTTTACTGTATATAATTTTTTCACCCTGATGGGATGACGTTAACAAATATGTTTTACTGAACATAACGTTGTTTGTAATGTATTGTAATGACTGATTTGCTATGACATGAAAACAATAAAGAAGTATAAAAAAGGACTATATTCTAGTATAAAACTCAGCGGTGAAATTGAATATTATTTAGTTTATTGTGGAAACAAATCGCATAGAAACATGTTATGCAACTTAAGATTGGAAAGCTTGGGAATAAGACATCTGCAATATAAAAAATGGTGAGGTCAGTTTGGGAATAGATTGAAATGTAAATGTAATAACGTGGAAACCTCTAGTTTAATGCACAAATTGTTAGAATGTGATGAACTGCTGAATGAGAATGAAATGGGCAATGCCGTTCATAAAGTATGTAACTTGAAATGTAAGCATAGTTGTATGAAACAATTATTAAGACTGGCTCAAATTAAAGATATTTATGTCTTTGCAATGTTTATAAGTAGAATAAAGACAGGTTGAATATGTTTTTTAAACCTAGAGCACTCTGTTTCTAAGTGTAAAGTTATTGTAATGTGGTATTTGTATTTATTGTTTGTACTGTATGGTGATGTAACAAAATATGATTTTATACATCTTATTGTAATAAATAAACTTGAAACTTGAAACTGATGGCAGTCTCAACCTGAGGAACTTTCTGTGGGATTGCCTGATAGGAATGTGAAAGTAGGCATCCTTTAGGTCCAGGGATGCCATCCAATCTCCTTGCCTTAGAGTTGGGAGAATGGTAATCAGAGTCACCACCTTGAACTTTGGCTTTGACAAGAAATAATTACTCACCTGTAGCAATCTCGTTTCTTCCAAAGGGATCCATCAATATTATTACTGTTGCAGTGCTCCCCTAAGCCAGCACTGCCCCAGAGATAATAGAATGCTATGCTAATCATGGAATGTTTAGGTGGTGCATCTATTTTCAAACTGCCCAGTGTCAACTGCCTACATTCAACCTCAGATTTCTTAGAAGCCTGCAAAGAGGCCATAACAACATGTGAATCACTATTTAAATAATTATATATACAATAATGGATGGGGAAGTGTGCCTAATGAGAAATTAATGGTTGCCCAAGGTGTGGGATGCTACATAAACCCCAAGGGCGAAGCCCGAGGGGTTTATTAAAGCATTACACACCAAGGGCAACCATTAATTTCGAATTTTAAACACACTTTCCCATCTTTTATTATTTATAATTGCTGGTCGGCAATTTTTCCCCACATTGATGCCGTTTGTCTGTGAGTCACACACACACACACACACACACACAGTATCTTTATTAGAAAAATAGATTTTTGTTTGTTAGGCATCTTTTTTTTTTTGTTTAAACAACCGTTTCTTTGTGCTTTGTTTGTTTTTACTTTCATTTGTTGCAACGGCGCTTACCTCTGTTAAGCGCTTCGGAGTCATTGGATCTAGCGTGATGTGCTCTGTTTCAGAGGCATTTCTCAGGAGATGATGTGCTATGCAGGTTATGGACAGCAGGATCAAGCAGATAAGAGGTTTTAAACAAAACACAAGGTTTTAAAAGAAAAGAGGGTGTCCAGTATGACGGCTGGTCTGTAGCAGCTCCTCGGTAAGCGGGATGAGGAGCCGCCATGTTTGTTAATGTGTTTAGCCCGCGCCCATGGGAAGTGGAGAGCCAATCAGGATGTGGCTCTTTTTTCACTGAAGTGGTGCGTGTTTATAACGGCAAATTATAACTGGTTCAGACTGTGGAAAAAATTGCTGACCAGTTATTATAGAAAAATACTGCCCAACTGGGCAAATAACGTTAACCAAAGGACTAGTATAAACAGATGTCTCCTTTTTTTCTATAGTCAGATATGCCTTTAGAAAAAACCTACAAGGCAAGACATTACTAGAAGATGCCAGCAGGTGGCATGCCACTCCAACTATACATCTTATCAGCTGTGGAGAGGATTTTTCTTGTTACTGATTCTGAAAGGGGAGGCAAGGGCAGGGAGTAATAATATTAGTAGATCCCTTTGGAAGAAACAAGATTACTACAGGTGAGTAATTTTTTTTCTTCTAACCCCAGGAATCCACTAATATTATTATTACTCTTGTAGACTATGTAGCAGTACCTCAAGGAGGTGGGCCAGAATCTATTTAGGAAAAAGACTCTTCAAGACTGCTGTGCCAAATCTGGCATCACTCCTGGACTGAATGTCCAGGCTATAGTGCTTAGTGAAGGTGTGGACTGACCTCCAGGTAGTTGCTTTACATATTTCCATTAGAGGTACCTCTCGGGTAGTAGTGGCAGCTGTGCCCCTTGTAGAGTGGGGCCCCAAGACCAGAGGAAGGAACCTTACCTGCCTTTGAGTAGCAAAACTGAATACACTGGACTATCCATCGAGAGACAGTGCTCTTCGAAACAGGAGTACCTTTACCTACTTCCCCATAGGTCAGGAACAGTTATTGTCTGTCCTGCCTATGAGCTTTGGTATGAGTCATGTAATAACTCAGTGCTCCTTTTACATCCAAGCTGTGCAAGCTACGCTCATCTGAGCTAGAGTGTTCAGTAAAGAAAACTGGCAATGTTATAGACTGGTTCAAATGGATGTCAGAAACCACCTTGGGGAGGAACTTCCTATTAGTTCTCAACACTATCTTGTCCCTGTGGAAAAAAACATGGTTCTTTTCCACACAGAAGGCCTGTAGCTCTCGTATCCTTCTGGCAGAAGTGATTGCTACCAGAAAAAAACTACCTTCCAGGTAAGAAATTTAAGCTCTGCAGATGCCACAGGATCAAAGGGCGGAAGCATAAGCTGGGCAATGCAAATATTAAGGTCCCATGCTGGCACTGGTTCCCCGTGAGGGGGAAACAAATGAGAGAGCCCTTTAAAGAATCTTTTGAATATAGGGTTTGATGCCAGGGAGGTATCCTTTCTAGCTGAAAGGTATGCTGAAACTGAAGCCAGGTGCACCTTCAGAGTTGAGTGCTGCAACACCAGGGAGTGCAGGTGAGACGAATAATCAAGTAGAGCTGGGACCTCAGCCTGGGCTGGGACTATACCCTTTGCACTGCACCAAATGGAAAATCTTTTCCATTTTGAGGCATAGGTTTTCCTGGTGGAAGGCTTCTTGTTACCCACCCCTAAGGACTTCTAAAACTGCTTCACAGAATTGGCAATCTGCATATTCGAAGTCCTCAAGAGCCAGGTCTTGAGCTTGAGAGACCTGAGATTGGGGTACACTACCCTCCTCTGAAAGGAAGTCAGTAGATTATACCTCTGAGGGAAGTGAATTGGTTTGCTCGCAGACACTGAGAGCAGCAGGGAGTACGAATGCTGTCTTGCCCAATCCGGGGCTACCAAAATCATCGAAGCTGGTTGTGACCCGAGATTGATGAGCACCCAGAGTATCAGAGGAAAAGGAAGAAAGGCATAGAGGTACCTGCCTGTCCAATCCAAAATCAGGACATCCATTGGAACCGTCCCCTTCACTGGAGCCCTGTAGCAATAGAGAGGTAAGTGGTGATTTTGGTGGGAAGCAAAAGGTCTATTTCTGGAGTTCCCCACCTCCTGAATAGAGCATTCACCACTTGCTTGTTCAATGCCCATTCGTGATGGGTCTTGTTTATCCTGCTCAAGACATCTGCCAAGGTGTTGTCCTTGCCTGGCAGATGAATCGACTGTAGAGAGGCATTTAGAGAGTAAGTTAGGGAGGCAGTACAGCGCAGTGGTTTAAGGCTCTGAGCTGCAACTCTGGAGACCTGGGTTTGAATTCCACAGCCCCCACTTGCATACTGTATGACCCTAAGCAAGTCACTTAACTTTCTTGTCCTCCCAGGTCACACTTGTAAACAAGCTTTCGGCTTAGTTTGCCACTCCTGGTTAAACAATTGCAAGCAAAGCTCCATATCTTCATTGCCTCTGTACACAGAGAAGTGGACATTGTCCCTCCTTGTTTGTTGATGTAATACATTGTTGTGGTATTGTTTGTTCTGACTTGTACCACCTTTCCCTGTATGAGATGAGTGAAACCCTGAAGGGCCAGATAAACAGCTCTTAACTCCAGCAGGTTTATGTGCAGGAGGAGCGAGTCTGCACTCTCCCAAGTATTGTGGATGGTGTGATCCCCAAAGTGAGCACCTCAACCAAGCAGGGAAGCATCGGTTGCGAGAACCAGGGAGGGAGGTTCCTGCAGAAGAAAAAATTACTCACCTTAGTAATGTTGTTTCTTCTAATGGAGTCTTGCTGTATTCTGATTATTGCAGTTAGGTCCTGCCTTTCAACTGCCCCGGAGAACGAAGAGTTAACTTTCCATGGCCAGCATGGAACGTTCAGCGCGAGCTCAGTTGAAGCCTCTGTTTGCTGCTGTTTAAACTCCAACTGTCAGATCTTTATGAGCAATACTCACTAGAAGTTCTGTGTGGAAACTGTAAAACTCACACTAGCCAACTGGCAACTAAATTTATTAAAAAGGGGTTTTTTGGTTTCAAAGCAAAAACTCAAGTCAGGAAACAGAAAAAAAAAAAAGAACACACACCCAAAATAAAGGAGGGTGAAAAAGGGGCACCTCTAGGGTGCCAACACTGCTCCTGCCCACCCACATCCCAAAACCAGGTTCTGAGAGGGCGGGGGAGGTCAGAATACAACAAGACTCCATTAGAAGAAACAACATTACTAAGGTGAGTAATTTTTTCTTCAAACAACATGAAGTCTTGCTGTATTCTGACTATTACAGACTACCAAAGCAGTACCTCCATGGAGGAGGGACAGAACCTACTTTGGGAATAGGCTCTAAGTACTGCTATGTAAACCGAGCATCACTCCTAGCCTGGATATCCAAAGAGTAATGCTTGGTGAATGTATGGACTGTTTTCCAGGTGTCTGCTTGACAAATTTCTAAGATAGGAATATCCCTGGCAGCAGCCAGGGAAGCAGCTGTACCTCTAGTACAGTGAGCCCTCAGGCCTGAGGGTGGGGTTCTACCCAGTTTTTCATAGCAGAATTGTATACAAGAGACAATCCACCTGGCAATAAATCTTTTAGTGGCAGGTTTGCCCTTACCGACCTCTCCATATGTAAGGAACAATTGGAGGGACTCAAACCTGTGACCCTTGGTGCACTCTATGTAGTAGCTGAGGGCCCTTTTAACATCCAAGCTGTGCAGCCTCCTCTCTCCAGAGGAGGAATGGTCAGTGAAGAAAACAGGGAGAGACACAGACTGATTAAGGTGGAAATCTGAAACCACCTTAGACAAAAACTTCCTGTTAGTTCTTAGGATCACTTTATCTCTATGGAAAAAGATGAAATCAGGCTCCACTGACAGGGCTTGCAATTCACTGATATGCCTGGCAGAGGTAATGGCTACCAAAAACACAGTTTTCCAAGTCAAGTACTTAAGCTCTGCAGAGGACAAAGGCTCAAAGGGTGGTTGCATAAGCTGAGCAATGCAAACATTAAGGTCCCAAGCAGGAGCAGGGTCAATAAAGGGGGATTGGTGTGCAGCAATCCCTTGAAGAACTTACAAAACACAGGATGGGCTGACAGAGGATAGGGCTTGCCTACTGACAAGAAGGCAGAAATAGCTGACAGATGCACTTTAAGTGTAGCTGGCCCAAGTCCCAAGCCATTAAGATGAACCATATAGTCCAGGACTATAGGCAACCCAGCAGATTCTGGAGAAATATGCTTATTAGAGCACCAAACCGTGAACCTTTTCCATTTGGAGTTTTAAGTCTTTCTGGTGGAAGGCTTTCGAGAAGCCTTAAGGATATCCAGAACCCCTTGAGAAAAGTGTAGATCAGCAAACTCTAACTCTTCAAGAGCCATGCCTTGAGATTGAGAGATTTGAGGTTCAGATACCAAATCCTCCCATGAGAGGATGTCAACAGGTTGTAATTCCTGGGAAAAGACAGGGGAAGGTGGACTGGTAAGGACAGCAACAGCGGGTACCAGGGCTGTCTGGCCCAATCTGGAGCAATCAGAACCACTTTGCATGGTTGAGACCTGATCTTGACTAACACTTTGAACAGGAGAGGGAAGGAGGAAAAAGCATACAGGAGCTTCCCTTCCCAATTCAGAATCAGAGCATCCAGGGGGACTGAGCCCAAGACTGGGGGTCTGCAACAAAAAAGAGGAAGTTGGTGATTGTCTGGGGCTACAAAAAGATCTATGGGTTGCCTACAGTCCTGGACTACATACTGACAAAAAAGTAGGAAAAGCTGACAAGTGTACCTTGACAGTAGCTGGTCTGAGGCCTAGGCCATTGAGGTGAACCATGTAATCCAGAACTATAGACAACTCGGCAGTATCTGGGGATATATGCTTCTTGAAACACGAAATACTAAATCTTTTCCATTTGGAGTTATAAGAATTTCTGGTGGCAGGTTTTCGAGAGGCTTTGAGAATATCCAGAACCCCTTGAGATAGATGCAAATTTGCATACTCTAACTCTTCAAGAACCACGCCTTGTGATTGAGAGACCGAAGGCTGGGATACCAAATCCTCCCCCTGAGAGGAGGTTAACAGGTTGTAATTCCTGGGAAGAGAGAGAGGGGGGAAGATGGACTGCTAGGGACAACAACAGAGGATGCCAAGGCTGTTTGGCCCACTCTGAAGGAAGTGCCTTGCTGGTCAAGAAACCAGAGGGTGGAAGGAGGAAGCCAGCTCTATAACAGCCCTTACTCTTTCCAGGGGAAGAAAAGCTCTTGCTTTGACAGTATCCAGCTCTACCCATATGAAAGTGAGAAGCTGTACAGGCTCGAGAACTGACTTGGAAAGACTGAGAAGAAATCCTGGAGAAGTAAGCACTTGCTGGGTCACTTGCAGAGCTGACTTGACTTGGTCTGGAGACTGACCCACAATGAGCCAGTCATCCAGGTATGGGAATATGGAAATATTCTTCCTTCTTAGAAAGGCCACTACTACTGCTAGGCATTTTGTAAACACCCTTGGAGCTGATGTTAGGCCAAAGGGCATTGATTTGAACTGGTAATGGCCTGAAGGCAATTCGAACCTGAGGTACTTTCTGTGGGAGCACCTAATGGGAATGTGAAAGTAGGAATCTTTTAGGTCCAGGGAGGCTAGCCAGTCCCCTGGCCTTAGAGAGGGAAGGATTATTCCCAGAGTCACCATTCTGAATTTTGGTTTGAAAAGATGTTTGTTCAGGTATCTTAAGTCTAGGATGGGTCGCCACTCCCCTGTCTTTTTCAGGGTAAGGAAGTACCTGGAGTACAGAGCATTGCCCCCGTGTACTGTAGGAACCCTCTCTATGGCCCTTAAGGCCAGCAGAGATGAAACCTCTGCCTCTAGGGCAATGGTTTCGGAGATGCTTGCAGGTGGAAAGGGTCTGGCTCTCACCTTTGGTAATTTCTTGAAGCTGAGAACCAGCCCCTGGCTTACTACCTCCAGGACCCACTTGTCTGAGGTAACAGACTTTCAGTCCTGGAAGTAGTAAGTCAGCCTGCCTCCTACAGGAATGGAGGAGTCGATCTGGGTTGACACATCAGGGTGTCTGCTTGGCAGGAGCCTTAGGCTGAGGGGTGGATGCAGCCCTGCTCATCCCCCTTCTGCCTCTCCCTCTGAAGAACCCCCTTTGAGAAGAAGGAGAGGAGGCCTGTGCTTGGTAGAAAGGCCTGTGAAAAGGTCTGACCCTGCCCCTAGCCTGCTGCCTTTGAGGAGTTGCCTGCCTTTCCTTGGCCTGTGCACTCCTATAGGTTGTCCTATATTCATCCATCTTTTTCATGTAATTCCATGGCCTTAGCCTGGGTGTCCTGTGAAAGGCTAGTACATCTGAGCCAAGCTATCCTCCGAAGAGCCACAGATGTAGCCATGACTCGTGATGACACACCACTGGAGTCTACAGCAGCATGAAATTGTACCTTTGATGCCTCAATCCCATCAGCAGCCACCTACTCCAGCTCCTTGGCAAGCTGGGGGGAAGCCTGCTTAGCCAGTGCCAGTACAGTGCCCCACCTGGACATCTGGCACCTGGCTGTATAGGCCATGTAATTAGCCTGCCTGAGACCCAAGGAGAATGCCATGTACTGTTTCTTTGCCATGGCATCCAGCTTCCTGGAGTCTTTATCTGGGGGTGCAAAGCCAAGAGTATGTTAGCCTTATCACAGGCTGCAGCCTGCACAACCCCACCATGACTGCATTGTTGGTACAAATACTCCATACCCGAGCCTGATAAAGTGTACCTCTTGTCCATCCTTCTGTCAACAGGAGGTACAGAATTTGGAGACTTTAACAGTTTTTGTGTCCGTTCCCCAAAGGACTTATGAAGGGGAATAGACAGCCTCTTGGACTCTGGGATGTCCATTATCTCCACATAATCAGGCTCCTCCTGTTCCTCCACAGCTTCTTCCACAGGGAGCTAGAGGGTTTCTGACACTTTTCTGTAAAACATGTAGTGGGAAGGGGACTCAGAAAGCCTAGGAGGGGAAACACCAGAAGGCCTGGCTGGAGAGATGTCTGGTTCAATAGGTTCATCCAGACCTTCCATACCATCGTCATCACCTTTGTAATCCTCGTCTCCAAATCCGGTTCATAAAAATCTTCAGGGGCATAATCCTGAACCGGAGGAACCGACCGAACCGAACGCCTGCCAGAAGGCGCTGGATCTGACGGAACCGGACAAAGCAATTCCACAATCCTAATTGCTCGGGCAATCTCCTCAGCGGTCGGAACATGGGTCTCTGGATCCGAACTCGCCAATTTCTCTTTTCGTTTTCTTTTCGACGGAACCGATCCCTCAGAATCGGCTCTCCTCTTGCCCGAAGAAGTATCGCCCTGGTCAGAGGGCACTCCTTCTGGTTCGGTCGGAACCGAACCGGGCTGGCCATCCGGGTCAGCGGACTTCTCGGCCTCCTTATGCCTAAGCCTCCCCAACCTTTTCTCCAGGGTAGACTTAGGGAAGTTCTTACAAATTTGGCAGTCTGAATCAAGGTGGTCAAACCCCAGACAATAAACACAGGTGGTATGGGGATCAGCCTTAGCAAAAACTTCCCCACACAAACTGCAGTGCTGAAACCCAGTGGGCCAGGTTTTTCTTTTGGGTTTCTCAGACGTACCCATTCTAACCAACAAAACTTACCCTTTTTACGGCAAACAGTCAGGCCAGACTCCCTTATCGGTTTCTAACCGTGTCGCCTGTGTTGGAAAAACAGCAAGAATTACCTTTTTTTTTTTTTTAAACTGATAAGGACCAGTAACCACCCGGGAAACAAAACACACTAGACAACAGGTTCAGCTGAACCGGTCAAAATATCACTTTTACAATTTCCACAAGTTTTTACTAAGGCTAGTTCACTACCTAGTACTTACTGCACCACAGACAGAGATCTGAACCAAAATCAGATGAAAATAATTGGTAAAACCGACGACTTTAACCGACTGTTGAACCGCGAGCAGAGGAGAAATCTCCGGAGCGACTGTTCAGCTAGGCGGAGTAAAGATTCTGATGGTTATGCTTCAAAGTGCAGCAGACAGAGGTTTGAACCGAGCTAGAGCTCAACATTCTATGCGCTGCACAGAATTTAACCCTCTACTGTCTGGGGCAGTTCAAGTGCTGGGGCTAACTACAATAGTCAGAATACAGCAAGACTATCTTAAATAAAGAAAATAGAGAAACTCTCCGTAAGGGTATCAAGAAGCAAACATACAAGGGATAATACATTTATATTATTTTTAAGTGAAGGTGAGAATGATGATAAAATAATACACTCAGTCATACGGTTCCAATGTATTTTTATTTATAATGTAACAATTTTGTTTATATACAGTGTTAACATGTATAAGCCTGGAAAGAATACTGTAAAAAACAAAGCAACAGAATAATCGGACTGTATTGAAATGTGGTCACATCCATTTTTTAATAAAAAATAAATTATAAAAAAAAAAGAATACAGCAAGACTTCATGTTGTTTGAAGACCTGTGTTTGATTCCTACAACCTCCACATGCATAATGTGCAACTCTGAGAAAGTCACTTGACCTCCCCAGTGCTCCCAGGTCATCCTTGAAAATAGGCACTTCTGCCAAGTGGGCCCCTACCCAGTTACCAAAGAATTACTTGTCTGGGCAGGAGAAACAGGTGGGATGTGAAAAGCAATCTGTGAAAGAGAGAGGACAGGAGTCAATACAAGAACTTTCATGCCGAATGCTGCCTCAGCTGAGCTTTGCAGGCCCAGGAATGCTGCACCAACTGAGCTTTGCAGGCCCTGCCTACAGTGCCTTCTCAATGTGTACGAATGCACATATTTGATGGATCCCTGAATTTTCATTATAAAAGTTGCCAAATATGTGTTTTTCAAACTTAGGATATAAAAATTAGGATTTGTCTTATTCTTTTCTGTACTCTGTAACCTTGATAAGATTTTTAGTTCTAAGCCTTTCATCACAGTTGATAACTTTTGGTCATGTATGTTTAGGTCATTTGCAAAATTAATAAAATGTGTTTTAGTCCAATAAGGTTCAAACTCTAGACAGTCCAGACATTTGTCATGGACATAAGCCATGACTGGCATAGGCTTTTTGCAGACCTTGCAAGGCTTGATGCCACCTGAGAGGTTTCCTATGGGGGATGGCATGGAGTCGAGAAGGAATGGAATGTTGAAAAAAAAACGGAGAATAAATGTTAGAAAAGGCAATGATGGAAGCAAAACCAGAAATCAAGTGCAGCTGAACCCAACGGATCAGTGGTTCAAATTATAAACTGAAGCTGAAAAAGGCAGAGTGGGAGCCAATGCAATTTATTAGATGGTTCCAGATGCCAGTTCCTTAAGCCAGAAATTTGCTAAAATGTGCTATCGTTGAATCTTTATTGTTCAAACCATTATTATTAGACAGAGCTGACATTCCTAAACCCTTGTGATTGGGGTATTTATTGTACGAATACTGACAGTGACTTATTTATAGTAGTAAACTGTTTATCTACAGCATTTCTAGGGTGCCTTTCTAGATGTCTGTATCAGGGGTCCAAACTGGCAGCTGCCCACTAGCCAACTACTGGTAGATTTTATATCTGGCTAGAAAAATGTTCCTTTAACTAGCCCTGCTGGCATGTTACTGGAAAAGGCAATATTATTATAAGTACAGTAGTTAGGTCAGCGGAAAGGTCTGTGGGGCCAGAGGATTTTCCCAGTCACTAGCTCAGCTGGCTAGCAGATGCCATGC
Organism: Neoceratodus forsteri; assembly: GCA_016271365.2. Taxonomy (NCBI): domain Eukaryota; kingdom Metazoa; phylum Chordata; order Ceratodontiformes; family Ceratodontidae; genus Neoceratodus; species Neoceratodus forsteri. The sequence continues at coordinate 498,880,446 of CM028129.1, read as the reverse complement.
TATACTGGGCTTCTATCTTCTCTCCTGCTCAGCGTCCCCCCGGAAATGAGCCTCGAGTCTGTATGCCTCTCCTGGTCATCAATGTCTAAATAAATTAAATATTTAAATACACAGACACAGGAAAGTCATTGTTGCTTATACAGTTTATGATATATTCATTTAGATTTTTTTTTTTTTTTGCAGGGAAAGGCACATGAGCCGAAGATTATTTCCAGCTGTCACCCGGGACAGAATCAAGCACTGTGAGGTTAAGTGACTTGCTCAGAGTCCCACTGTATACAAGTGGCAGTTGCGGGCTTCAGACACAGGTATTCTTCAAGTTTCAAGTAAGTTTCATACTTCTGTGCTCTAACCATTAGGACAATGTCCCTTACAGACAGTGACATGAGACAAAACTTTATGCCAGATAGGCTTGTGTTTCAAAGGGAAAGAGCTTCTACTCATACTGCACATGCGGCGGAATATGGGGGTAAGACAGACACCAGCACAGACTGATCTTACTTCGGGGGACTCTCTTGCAGCAGGCCATCACACACAGGACTCCGCTGTCAGCCACTAGGACCACAAGAAAATGCTGTAGCTAGCAGTCTACCAGAGGGGGCAACTTTCTAGCTAGCAGTCTACCAGAGGGGGCCACCCACCTCCTGTGTCACTCTACGATGTCAGCTACCCTATATAGGTGGACAGCCCCCCACATCTTTCCCAGTTCTTTCCCGCTGTCAAACAAGTCACATCGGAGCTGCAGGGAAACTGCCACTGCTTCAATCGCCATTTTCACGCCTTTTCCTTTCTTTTGCCACCTTAGCTTTTCCCCAGACCTTCAACATTTTTTTTCTGCCTTTTTATGTCTTCTTCTCCTTCCTTGTCGGCGTCGGAGCATTGGAATAAGTGTACCTGCGGCCAACAAATTCCCCAAGGAAGACGGGCATTCAGCTTGCCTTTTCTACCTAGGCCCAGACCATGGCATCCCGTCTTGTGAGTTCTGACAGAGGTTCAGTGCTACCACCCGGCACTGCTGTCAGCGGACCCTTGAGGGGCACTTACTCAAGCTGAAGGTCGTCTCTATGGAGCAGGAGCTGCAGGCATCATCTTCTCCAGCCGCCCAGGCCCAAACTTCAGCCTCCCAGGCCCAGTCCTCAGGTTCAGCTCTGACCAAGCCCTGGGACAAACTCAGCGGGAAGCACAAGTACCGGGACAAAGAGAAGCACCAGCCCTGGTCTTCGTATTCCCATTCCCAGCTGCTGCATTGTTGCACAGCTGCATCGAGGTCCACCTTCTCTGGGGGGTGGGCCCCGCGTCCCACCAACGCCCTCCCTTCCTCTGGGCAAACAGTGGTTCCTCCTCCTGCCACTATTTCCGTTACCAGCGGAGGAGCTTTGGGCCAGGGATCGTCCCAGCCTGCCAGGCCCCTGCTGCTTAAGCCCATCACCTCCTTGGGTACACAGCAGAGCGACACTGTCAGCGATCCCCCTGCCAATGTGGGTTCTACGGATACAGGGGCACCTTCATCACCCACTTCCCTGACATCAGACACCTCACATAGAGTTGTGCCCCCTCTGGAGATAGGCTTCTCACCAGCTCCCAGCCTTCACTCTACACCATGCAGGGCTCACCTGTCACCGGCCTTTACGTCACCTGCTCTGCTGCAGACTCCTCACCGGCCTACGCCCGAGGGTCCATATTACCCTCACGTGGCTCCCAAGGACCCTTATCCTGGCTTCCCCCTCCAGATGCCACAGCTCCCTGAGTTACCCTTATACACCACTGTCAGGCCCTATGCTGGTCATGGTGGATATCCAGGGACTGGTGTCCTCTCTTTGGAGGCCTGTGTTCCCAGGTACCGACGCTGGCCCCTCTGCAGGACTGGCCGCATGGGCCCAAGTCTCCCACCACTCAGCACCTCCCCCAATGCCCCTGACAGCCTTCTCTCCTACTCACCTGGCTGATGAAGGGTCCGAATACCACCCAGACCTGGTCCTCCAGGATTCTTGCGATGAGGGTGCTCCAGACAAAAGAGACAACATTTTGTGCTTCCCCACTGGGTCTTCTGAAGGGATCTCAGTGCCTAAGGGCGTTCCCCAGCCCTCCCCCATCCCTTTTGGCGATCATGCGCCACATCCAGGAAGCGATAGGCTTTGGCTCTGAGAAAAAGGACCCCAAACTCAGGCAGTTGGCCATTTATCTAAGTATGCCTGACGTCCCACCATTGGTGGTTTCCCTGCTTATTGATGCTTATGAGGATGTGATGATGGCAGGCTGGCATCAGCCCCATCTCCTTTCGGCCATGTCTCACAAGGCAGACAGACTTCATCATGTCCCAGAAGGCAGGCTTTTTTGGGGAAACAAGCTCAGGCAGATGTAGTGGTCATCAATGTCGCCCATGACTGCTCCAAATGGCCAAAACACCTCAGCTCCTTGCCCCCGACCGGAGACCCACCATTTGGATCTGTTTGGCAAACAGATGTTTGTTTCATCCAGTCTTACCATCCGGGCCCTCAACTACCTTGGCCACTTAGTGCAGTATCAGAATTCCCTGTGGTACAATTTCCAAGCGGTCGTCCATTCCCTCCACAAGGGGGCTCCCAAGAAACAACTACAGGACCACCTCAAAACAGTCTCCGATGTCAGTGACCACCTTCTCAGAACCACCTACAATGCTGTGGATGTGTCGGCTAGGGCTGCAGCCACCAGTGTCTGCCTTCGCCAGTATTTGTGGCTCTGAGTCTCAGGGTTTCCTCAGGATGTGCAGCAATCCATCCTGAATGACCCTTTCAGGGGCTCCCTGCTGTTTGGCGGCAATATGTAGGACATCCTCGCTAAGTGTCAGGCCTCAGGGAGGAAGTTAGATCGGTCCACTCCCTTTATCATACCCATCCCAGGCCTACCAAGAAGCAGCCCTTTCGTCGTCAGCCTCCCCGCCAAGCCTGACCATCGGCTAAGACCTCGGGGAAACGCAAGACTACAGCGCCAGCCTTACCCACCCTGCCACCTCCACCAGCAAAATCCTCAGAGAGGGACCCGTGCCCCCCCCATCCACCCCCACTCCCTTTGCCCGACCCTCCATCAGGTGGGGCAGGAGGCAGTGGTAGGAGGTTGTTTCTCTCTCTGCCTGCCTAAGTGGAGGAAGAACACATCCAGACAGCTGGGTACTTCAGTTAATGGAACATGGTCACTCTCTGCAGTTCCTGGAATGTCCTCCAGACAACCCCCCCATCTCAGTCCCATTACCTGCCCCATCACGTCCCCCTGATCTGGAAGAAAATCCATGCCCTTCTTAGAAAGCACACTATAGAGCTGGTCCCCATTTCCCAACAGGAACAAGAGTAGTAGTCTCACTTCTTCATGGTCCCCAAGTGCACGGGAGACGTCAGACCAATCCTGGACCTTAGCGAACTAAATGTATCCACCACTCAGTACAAAAAATTCAGAATGGTCACGCTCTCGGGCCTTCTCCCCGTTACATCATGGGGAACTGGATCTTCTTTTCCCGGGACATGCAGGATGCGTATCTTCATATCAAGATATGCACATCTCACAGGCGCTTTCTACACTTTCACTTCCAGGGAGCTCATTTCCAATTCCGGGTTCTCCCTTCTGACTTGTTCTCAGCCTCCAGAGTTTTTACCAAGTGCCTGGCAGTGTTAGCAGCTGCTCTCCAGCGCCAGGGATACTGTTTTTCCCTACCTGGGCAACTGACTCCTAGCAGCCCCATCCAGGGAGTGTCTCCTGCTAACCCAGGAGCACACCCACCACCTTTTTTCAGAACTCCGGGGTGGCCATCAATTTTACCAAGTCGTTCCTCTCACCTTCCCAATGCCTTGAGTATACTGCAGCAGTCCTGGACATGGAACAGGGCATGGTCTTCCTTCCCAAGGACAGGCAGACCGCTTGATGGAGTTGGCCAGAATGCTGTACTCCTCTCATGTCCTAGCTCGTCTGTTCCTACGCCTCCTGAGTCATATGACGGCTGCCACAGTCACCATCCCTCTGGCTAGGTTGCACGAGAACCCCTCAGTGGATACTCAGGGTGCAGTGAGACCAATGTGCAGACAATCTCGACCAAATGGTCTTGGTCTCTGACCCCATAAAGATGGTCCTGTTATGGTGACTGAAGCCCAGCAACCTTCTCTGGGGGGTGCCCTTCCTTACACCCCTTCAGCAAATCCTGACCATGGATGTGTCCAATGCATCACTGCCCCCTTCTAACTGTTCCAAATTTTAGCCTCTCCTCAGCCCGGAGATCATTTGCCTACATTGCTGTATCCTCCTGGAACTCTCTGACTCCCCCAATCCTGGCCTGCCCCTCCATTACTCAATTCCAAAATGCTATGTTATCACACCTTGAAGCCCCTACTTGTTCATGCTTTCGGTAACTCCCTGAGTTTACCTACTCTTCACTGACTGCTAATTATTCACTCCAAAGACCTACCTCTGCATCTCTGTCTCCATCCACCAAGGTTTGTGGACTAGAGGGATACAAGTGTAACCCCCCTGTTACCCGGGGTTACTGGAATCCCAGTAAGACCTAGTGGTAAGCAGGGAAGGCAGCTTGTGAAACTCCAGTTAAATGGATTTCACACTGTCTCACTCTGTTCTCAGTCTCTGCTGAGAACGAGGGATGACATCACCATAGAACTATCGCAGCTGCATGAGCCACATTGGAATCTGCAGATGGGAGTTAGGTTAGAATGTTGGGAGTTTTTAAACAGTGAGCTGCAGTCAACTGTGTGTGAGCAGTCTTGAAGAGAGGAGCACAGCAGTCTGTGCACAGGCTCTGGGAGCCTAAAGCTCTGATATAGAGCTACTTCTAGGGAAAGGTGTGAGTTTCCGCCAAAAGAGGAACACAGCAAGTTGTTCTTGAAGTGGTGGAGACCACTGATACTGGTCTCTGTGCCCCATCCCTGAGGGGATGAGGGTGGAAGGTTTGCCTGTTATTCCAGGGGCAACCTCCTGGTTCTGGCTAGGGAAGGAGCTGCCTTATTTTCTGAGATGTGTTGTGGTACCAGAAGCTGTCAAGATTCGCCTGTGGGGCACCTGCAACCAAAGGGTGAGTTCTGCTCTTGTCAAAGGGCCTATGTTTCACCTGAACTGTTTTAAAGTGGGTATTGGACTGCTGAATTAGTGGGAGGCCTAGAGGAATAGGCTTAGCCAAAGTAAAAGTATGTTCAAGTCCAGCACAAGGGGAAAGCCAAGACATGTAGAGGAGATGTGTTATACAGTTACCCTTTAATCTACATTGCCAAGCTTTTCAGGAACAGATGTTTAAGTATGTTCGAGTTTAGTACAAGGGGAAAGTCAAGACATGTAGTGGAAATGTGCTATACGTTTACCCTTTAAGCTACATTGCCAAGCTTTCAAAAAAGAGTTGTTTAATGTCCAGAGAAATGGCCGGGTATGGATTATGGAAGCTGGAGGTGGGAGACCCCTCACCTTTAGTAATCAGGTTCACCTCTACGGATTTGCTCTGTGGTCTTTTACTTTGCCTCAGGCACTTGGCCAATGCTGAGGGAAGTACCCAGACGTGGGATTGAAAGGAAATTTCCCTTAAGGAGTCGAAGGCTCTAAGGTGGTTTGGGGAGCCACCAACAGAAAATGTGGTCCACTGCCATATGGACCGGGATCGAGTGGCCGTCAGGGGAGCTGGGCCAGGAAAAACCCAAGTAGTGTACAAGTCGGGCTGTGTACCCAAAGCAGCATGCAAGTCCGGGCTGTGTGCCTGGTGGGTTCAGAGCCTGAGGGCTGAAGTGTTGAAGAAGTGTTCTGTTACTCTTATCTGCATTACCAGGAATTTAACCCCGTGGGGGTCCATCTATGCTTCGTTTGTTCAGTTTGAATGTGAATAAAAGCCACACTTCAGAATCCCATTCCTGGTATTGGACATTACAGTTATTGCTTCCTGTGTTCGGATTTACTTGGGTGCCCCTGTGCAGAGTAGCCAAACCTAGGCCCCTTGTGCCAAGTAACCTAGTCCTCCCCGAACGCAGTCCCCACCAGGTACTGCTGTCAGCTTCAACAGCATACCACCTGTCGTCTGCAAAAAGGCAGGGGTGAGGGCTTACACAAGCTTGCGGCCTGGGCATAGTTTTGATTATCTTATGCTGAATTGTACCCCTACTGCATTAACCCGTGTATTTCTGCTCAAAGTATTGTACCTGCTTACCGAAGTAACCTTATCCTGTTCAACTTGTATTTCTAATACTGCACTCACTGTTGAATGTGTTATTCTGTATAAATGTTGTATCCTGTACTAATGTTGTATCAACCTCTGCACTGTTCAACTGTACTGCTATTCCCGGGTCACCCCTAAAAAAGGGACTGGCGGACTTCTGGTTCTGCCTCCAAGCTTAATGGCCGCATAGTCAGACACCTCAGTCTCCCCCAAGCTATTTCTACCTCTTCTGGTGCATTTTCTCACACCAAACTCCATCAGATTTTGAATAAGAGGGGAAATAAAAGTGGAGACCCAGGGCCGACGCGGAAAGCTGAGGATTCGGTACTGGATGAAGAACGATCAGAATCAGAGGCCTCTGACACGGATACCACCTCCCTAGGACAGCGAACCTCCTTAGCCAAAATGTTGGGAACGACCTGCCGTACTCCTAAAAAACAAACAAAAAAAGTCAAACTTGATACTATTTACAATGAGCTATGTGCCTTCAGAGCTAATACTAAACAGCTCTATAGTGAAATGAGGAAGGACCTGGTTCAACTAGAGCAACGGGCAGACGACTCGAAGCGGCAGCTCACCGCGTTGGAGAATCGCGTGGATGACCTTGAAAATCTTGCACAGAAACTATAAGACCAGCAAGACCTCATGGAAGAAAGACAAGAAGATGCAGAGAATAGGGCGAGACGGAAAAATATCCATCTATACTGTATCCCGGGAGGGAGTGGAAGGCACAAATATCAAAGCCTTTGTCACTAACCATTTCCAAACTGCATCTGATCTGCCCACAGACTCTGGCCTAGACTTCGAGCGAGTGCATCAGGCCTTAGCTCCTAAGCCCTCTTTCTCCATCTGCCAGCCCCTGAACCATCATCGCCCGTCTTAGCAACTACTCAACAAAGGAGCGGATCCTTCTTACTGCATGGCGCAAATAAAAAGTGTACTTCAACTAGACAAGATTTTACATCGACCACGATTATGCGCCTGCTACCATGCACCTCCGCAGAGCGTATCTACCTCTCCTACCCGTCCTGAAAGCTGAGGGCCTGAAATTCACCACACCTTATCCAGCACGGTTAGTAGTCATGCTGGCAACAGGGAAAAGGGAATTCTTCTCAGCCAAGGAGGCTCGAGTGGGGTCGGCTCAACAGGGGATATCGATCCCGCAACACCCTAAAATGAACAGGATTCCTGATCATCAACCCCCGAGATGGCAAACAGTGGAGAAGAACCAGCATAGGAAGCGGAACAATGTGGAACCGCAACCAAACCTAAAACAGAAACAGGTGGAATTTAGCCGCGTTGATACTGCTGCAGAGGACACCTGAAGAGGACAAAAGAACATACAGTTTCTCCTGCTTTACTAAATTAGGTAGGGGGTTAGAGGTATTTTGAAGGGAGGAGGGAGATAGGCAGGCAAGGGATCGATTTACCAGCCTGGACATGGGGACTGGACCTAACTCTTGGCCGATACTTTCATGAAAAGCCCACTACTGATTTGGGATGCATACGGCCACTTGTTGGAAGCTCTCCTCGCTGCCATTCCTTCTCCACCCCCCCAATATTCTTTATGCTCTTTACAGATGGAACCCGGTATCATCTTTAATCAGGGATCCCGACATGCTGTTTCATGCTAGGGAGTTGTTTTTTACTTCTATTCTGTGTATTTTTATTTTTACTAACATCCCATCAGCATGAACAGTAATGGGCACAAGCCCTCTAAGACTGTCCATAAAGTACAGTTACGTAAGAACTTACCGTAACAGTAGATCTTCGAGAACAGCTCTTGCAGCAGGTTACACCATTAGGACCGAAGCCGCCAGGCGCCAGGACCCCACGGAAAAATTCTAGCTAGCTAACTACAGCTGGACTGCCTGACGCCGGGTCCCGCCTCCGGCTGCCAGGCGTGGTACAGCAAGCGGTCCCCCAGATTCCCCAGTTCTCCACGGAGACTTCTTGCCGCAGAGCTGACATCAAAATGGGAGACCTAGGATCTCCGTCAGAAGACAGAAAGATAACAATTCCTGCTCAGAAAGACTGAGCCATGCTTCCTCAAGGGAAGGTGGTGGAAGGTACCTGCTGCAAGAGCTGTTCTCGAAGATCTACTGTTACGGTAAGTTCTTACGTAACTGTACTATCTTACTTCGAGACACAGCTCTTGCAGCAGGTTACACCATTAGGACTGATTCCCAAGCAGTAACGCTGTCAGAAAATCCGGGAGGAGGAAAATAAAGGATAAAACCAGGTCCTGAACCTAGGACAGGAGACCCTGAAGCACGCCAAACCAAACCAGCCCTTCGCGAGAGGCGATGTCCAGGCTATAATGCCTGATAAAGGTATGCACAGAACTCCAAGTGGCTGCAGGCATATAGCAGAAGTGGAAACATTTTGGCGCTGCAAAGGAAGTAGCCACCCTCTAGTGGAATGACCCCGGACTGTACCCGGAGGGCTTTGTTTGATACCATAACAGTGAGAAATACACTGGACAAGCCAGCGAAAGGGACTGTTTGGATACTGATTGGCCCATCATTCTCAGAGAAGGAAATGAAAAGCTGCTCAGAACTACGAAAGGACTGAGTTCTGTTGAGGTAAAACCTCAGGCTGCGGTGAACATCCAGGGTATGGAGCAGAGCCTCTCCTCTATTAGAGTAGTTCGAAAGTAGACCGGAGGTCGATATCCTGGTTCAGAGTGAGTAAGAAACCACCTTAGGCAAGAATTTAGGGTTCAGTCCTCAGGGATACTCTGTCCCGGTGGAAAACTAAATAAGGCTCTTTGCACATGAGAGCGTGAAGTTCAGAAATTCTTCTTGCCGAGGTAACAGCAACTAAAAACAACGTTTTCCACGACAGAAAACGTAGCTCGCAATCCGCGGCAGGTTCAAAGGGAAGCGTGAGCTGTTCAAGGACAAAAGCAAATCCCATGGAGGCACAGGGTCTCTAATAGGAGGCCTAGGTGCAACACTCCCTAAGAAATTCCCGAGAGCGTCCACCTGAGCCACTGTACGATTTTCCACCGGAGGTGGTGTCGGAAATGGCACAGAGAGGTGCACTTAATAGAGGAGTAGGCTAGACCCAAATGAAAGAGGGAGAGCAAATATTCTAATATTACTCCCACAGGACAACCCTAAAGGGAAAGGTCGCGTGCTCGCGACCATACACAAAAAGCAGCGCCATTTCATGGCGTCACGTCGCGTTACGGCTTTCTGGCTGCAGAAAGGACTTCTGCAACCTCTTCGAGACCCCGTGGATCAAAATGGCTATGTCTCTAGGAGCCAAGCATGCAGGTTCAAGGAACGTAGGTCCGGGTGGACAAGTGAACCCTTCTCCTGAGACAGTAAGTGGGAGCTGAGCGGCAGCGGGAGCGGGGGTTCCCGAGATAGTTGAATCAACAAAGGGAACCAAATCTGTCTGGGCCAAAATGGGGCCACTAGGATCATTATTGCGTGCTCCCTGCGCAGTTTGAGAAGAACTCTCTGGATCAACGGGAAAGGAGGGAAAGCGTAGAGGAATCTGTTGGCCCAGGAGAGGGATAACGAGTCTCGCCAGAAAACACCAGGCCCTGGATCTAGCGAGCAAAAATTGGGCAGTTTTGCGTTGGATGGGAGGCGAACAAGTCTAGATCTGGAGTTCCCATCGAAGAAACAGATCCTCTGCTACCTCTTGAAGGAGTTCCCATTCGTGGACTCTGGCCTGAGAACGACTCAGGCCGCCTGCAACCGTGTTGTCCACTCCGGGACGTGCACAGTGATCAGATTGCGCCTGTCTGATTACCCAATCCCACACTCTCATGGCTTCCCTGCAAAGGGTAAGAGTGTGCTCCCTGTTTGTTGAGGTAATACATCACCGCCGTGTTGTCTGTCTGAAGTAGAAGAGTACACGTGGGATAACTGACTGAAAGGCCTGCAGGGCATAGAGGACCGCTCTCATTTCCAGCACGTTGATGTGAAGGTGAGCTTCCATCTGGGTCCACGTTCTGGGACTTTCCCGCCCAGGTGTGCCCCCACCCAAGACCGGAGCGTCTGTGGTGAGGGTGACCTCCGAGGACGGCGCAATGAACAGGGACGCCTGATGAGAGCGACCCTGGGGCTAGCCACCACTGCCAGTCTTGAATCACTGAATCGTGAGTCTGACCGGATGCTGCAAGTGGTCTTGCCTTGGTCCCATTGCACTTTGAGCATCCACTGAGTAATGCGCATGTGGAGTCTTGTGAAAGGGACAGTAGGAATGGCCGCAGCCATGTGTCCGAGCAAGCAAAGGACCGACCTGGCAGGTACAACCTTGCTTAGTGATAGGTCCCTAATGAGGGATCTGATGCGCTCCGCTCTGTCAGCCGGAAGAAAGGCTCTTCCCCGAACAGTGTCCAGAACTGCTCCTATGAACTGCAGTTTCTGCGACGGTACCAGGAGAGACTTCTCGTAATTTATGAGGATGCCCAGGGATCGGAACAGATCCTGGGTGCTCTTGATTGCAAGAAGCAACGTCTCTCTGGAGGCGGCCATGAGAAGCCAGTCGTCCAGGTACGGGAACACGTAGTGGCCCTGTCTCCTCAGAGACGCTGCCACGACTGCCATGCACTTGGTAAAGACCCTCGAGTGAAGACAGTCCGAAGGAAGGGCTCGGAACTGAAGGTGGTGGTCGAGAAACTCGAGCGCAGGAACCTCCTGTGCGCCTGAGCCAATAAGGGATGTGCAGGTGGGCATCCTGCATGTCTAGAGGAGCTAAAGGCGTCCTGTTTGAGCATAGAGGATAAGACCGGAAGGGTCCCATGTGAATTCTTGTAAGTGACCGACACATTGAGGTCGCTGAGGTCCAAGATTGACGGAGGTCCCCGTTTTCTTGGGAACCAGGAAGAAGTGGGAATAGTATCCTAGTCTCTCTGGTTCTCTGGGACGACTTCATCGCTCCCTTTCGTGAGTAGGCGAGTACTTCTTGCCAGATCAAGGCTTTGTGCTGACCCTGATACCGGAGAGCAAAGGAGGCCTTGAGGTGGCTTTCCTGCGAATTCTATAAAGTGGCCTAGACTGACCAACTGAAGAACCCACCTGTCGGTGGTAATGGCCTGCCATCCCGGCAGGAAGTTCGCAATGCGACCCCCGACTATAAACTCCCGTTGATCCTGAGGGGCGGGGGCCGGAAAGGAGTCAGGCTGTGGCGGCAGATGGACCCGCTGGCTGGGCCTGCCTAGGAGAACGCTGGCCTCGGCTGGCGGGGTGTTTGCCCTGGGCTCTACGAAAACCAGAGCCCCTCTGAGGTGCAGCGGAGTGGGTCTGTTGCCTCTGCGTCCGCGCACGAAAAGCTTTGGTTTCCTCTGAAAGGAACCAAGCTTAGGTCGGTACATGGCCTGAACCACGACCTTACCGCCTTCGGCCTCTTGGGTTTAGTAAGGATCTTTTCTGTAGGATGCAAACAATACTTCTCCCCAAAGGGCGTCCAAGATGTTCTTTTGGACGTCCGGGGTAAAACCGGAGACGCGCAACCAAGAGTGTCTCCGGAGGCAAACGCCAGAAGCTGCTGCTCGGGCCGATGAGTCCGCGGAGTCATACGCGGCTCTTAGCACTTGGGTCCCCACGTCTGAACTCCGCGGCGGAGGAGCTGAAGCATCTCCTCCTTCTGCTCACCTGGGCATCTTTTCAGCCGCTTCAGACCCTGTTCCCACAAAGCGTCTGGAACTGAACCATGTGGGTTAAATAGTTCAGGGATCTGATGGCGCAGGTAGCGGAAGCATACGTGCGCCTACCCAATGTGTCCAGTTGTTTGGACTCTGGGTCTGGTGGCAGGGTGCTCAAATGTTGTGGCCTCTGTGACCGGTCATGTGAGGCTGTGATGACCAGAGAATCGGCCTGAGGATGCTGCGTCAAGTACTGGTCGTCCTTAGGAGCCTTGTACAAGCGATCAGCTTTCTTCGGTCTCGCCGGGAGCGAGTGTGGATGCTTCCACGCAGCCTTGGTGACGTCCACGAAGGTGTCAACCAAGGGTGGTACCACCACAGGCTTGGGGTCCTTTTGCCGAAGATATTCTAGTAGTCGCACTCTTCGGGTCTAAGTCTTCAGCATCCCATCCCATGTTCTCTTGTATATGTCTCTATAATATCAAGGAACGAGGGATCATCCGGAGGAGATCTAGGCATCTCACGTGGGTCCGGAGAAGGATGGAGAGTGGAGATGGGGATCTAGAGGTGGAGTAGTTCGATCCCGTGTCCTCCGTCTGAAGGCGACGTCGGTGTCTCCTGGATCTCTTGGGGCTGGGTGATCCAGAAGAGGAATCGACGGAGGTCTCCGCTTATCAGGTCTCCCTGGGAGGGTTCTAGGCTCCCGGGAGGAGGAACTGGCCTGCCGACCCGAGGCGGGGGGGCAGGAACCGAGTAGGAGGAGGAGGAGTAGGAGGAGGAGGGGGAACCATGTCTTTTTAATGGTATCCCACCAGTAGGTGAACAGATCTTTCACCTCCACTAGAGAGAGGCCGACGACGGCCCGGGTGCCGGTGGGCGGTCGCCGGGTCCCCGCCGGCTCCACAGGGGCTCTGGTAATGGCGAGGGATCCCTGGAGTACCCACGGGACCGGGTCGCCTGCCTGGTCCTCGGCTGCTCTTCAGGTCCTCCTCGATAGAGGCTCCTGACCGATGTCGGTCGGAGGCAACAGGGCCTTCTTCTTTTCAGGAGGGGCGGGCGTCGGTCCCCCTACCGGCGTCCGCTGGGATGTAATGGCCGGCGTCGGTCGTCGGGCCGACGGCGGCTCCAGGGAAGAAGGGCGCACGGCTGACGGCTGTCGAGCCGGCGTCTGGGCTACAGGCCTTTTTAAAGGCGTGAGCTCCAACGTCTTGCGTGGAGGCACCGACGAAGACCTGACGTCGGGTACCGAGGAGCGGAACCCGACTTGCGGTGGTGATGGTGTCGTTTCTCGACTTCGCCAAGGCTCTGGAAGGGAGGAAGGCCCATGATTTCTCCTGAGATGAAGGTTTCTTGATTGCAGCCGGGAGATTTCAACCGAGCTACGGGACTCCAACCCCTAGAAGAGGACCTGGAAGGGCCTTCTCCTTCTCTTCTCCGCGTGCTTGTGGACCCTGGAGCTTTCCCTGAGGACATGGTCTTCAGTTGTTCCTCCAGAAGAAACGCTTCGCAAAGCCCTCTGACGCGGATCCGGGTACTGCTACTGAACCCTTGGCAAGAAGGACAGGCCCGGTATCGTGGTCGGGCTTAGGCACCGGACGCAGGCCGTGTGGGGGTCCTTGAACGGATCTGCTTTCCACAAGCCGCATCAAGGATGGCCGGGTTGGTGATGACATCAAGATCTTGCTTGAAGAGGATTCTGAAGATTTTAGAAAAAAGAACTATTCGCGCGTCGCGTGCTAGACTGACTTGAAGGGGTCAGGTAGCTAAGTCGACGGCGGGAAAAGAACTGGGGAATCTGGCGGGACCGCCCCCTTTTGTACCACGCCTGACGTCGGAGGCGGGACCGATGTCGGGGGCGGTCCCCGCTGTAGTTAGCTAGCTAAAATTTTTCCGTGGGGTCCTGGCGCCTGGCGGCTTCGGTCCTAATGGTGTAACCTGCTGCAAGAGCTGTGTCTCGAAGTAAGATCTTTATTTAGAGACCTGAACTCTTGGATTATTACTTGAATTTTTTTTTTTGGGATACTCGAGACGTGGGATAATGATGGGGACTCTTATCTATTTTCCCTGCGCCTCCACCCTGGTTCTCACAATTAGTGTATTATTTCTTAAAGGGGAAACTGACTGGTCATGTTATACCTTTTGAAGGTGCAGACAGAGGTCTATCTCTGGCATATTAGCTACCTGATCCCCCCCCCAATTTTCTACTAATGGGTTTGAGCCAGGGGGCCCGGGACTCGTGTAGCCCCGGTTTTACCCCCTTATCTGGCCGAGAGCTTAGTTACAACATAGCTTCCCCAGATATCACAGGGAGACTTGATAGGGTCTCCCCTACCTTGGAAGCCTCTACTGTATATATTATTATCATCAATACATGTTTACCTATAAATGGTTTAGACCTCATTAAGGGGTATATTATCGTTCTTCGATGCAAAACGCATGTTAAGGGTCAACATGCCCAGTTAGCAGTGAGTTTAATGCAGTCAGTCGAGTTTATTATTATACTGAATGGTACATTATTATATCGGGGCGAAAGGGCTTTACAATTTCTGAATGGGACCTGACACGTCAGGTGCTATTACATCTACTTCATACAGGGATAGACTGGCAGGGCATGTGTAGCCCCCTGTGGGGAGACTGGGGAGCTACTTCGGCTGGAAATTAGGGAAGGGGGGCAGGTCGGGGATCTTAGCACTCTAAATATGATGCTCCTGGATGGCATATCATAATGGCTAAACCTTTGGTTATTCTTTCATTTACTGTAAATGGTATCCATAACCCGGTGAAACATAGGCGGTTAATCCAATTTTTCACACGAGACAAACCGGAGATCGTGTTATTACAAGAGACACACCTCCCACCAGCAGAACATGCTAAATTTAAGCACTGAGGATTCCAAACGGGGGTAGCATCTTCCCATCCTTCAGGTCGTCAGAGGGGAGCCGCCATACTGATACCCGAGGGGTGGCCTTCCATCTACACCAAGAAATCACGGGTAGGGAAGGTCGGTTTGCCATAGCAACAGGTACCTACACTGTAAACCATCACACTAGCCTCTGTTTATCTCCCTCCGGGGTCTCCGCCACAGGTAGCTAGGGCATTTTTTGATGTGCTGGTCCCACTGATGGGGGACATACAGTATGTATCATTGGTAAGGATCTTAATGTTACTCTTAATACTGAATTGGATACTTCACATCCTACTAGACACCGAGCTACTCTCCTACAAAAATATATTAAAGCAACCCTCCCGGAATTGGGTTTGGTAGACCTATGGAAGCACTTCTACCCATCGGGGAAAGTATATACCTATTATTCATCACGAACACACACATCCTCCAGATTAAACTATTTCATGTCCTCCATCGAACACTTAGAAAATGTTAGAGACATGTGGGTCGGGACCCTTCATGTTTTCGGACCACTCTCCCATCTATATAAAATTATTGATTGATAGCCCCAGGCCCCAGAATGTTTGGCGTGTTAATCTCATGCACCTTCGAGATCCAGAATTCGTGAAGACAGTCTAAGATATTATCCCAATTATTTTAGTAGACAATAATCCTAAGGATACTTCACGGGCAATAAGATGGGACACCCTTAAAACAGTCCTACATGGAGAAATTATAAAATATTCCACTTGAAAGAAGAGGTCTAGAGACGCTCTTCAAAACCAGCTACATACAGATCTAATACAACTACAGAATAAACAGTCCCAAGGAGATTTGACAGTTAAGACCCAAATACAACTCATTAAACAAAAGCTTCAATGATTATTGGACCAGAAAATAGAGCAACAATTGCTCCATTTGAAACTCAAATACCAAGAGGTGGGGCCCCCAAGGAGCCCGGAATTAGCCAGACACCTATGGGGGGGGCGAAAGCCCACATGGCGATAACTAAAATGAAAGATCCAGCCACTGGACGTTTAGTATTCCACACACTGAGGATAGACAAGCTATAGCCCAATACTACAAAGCTCTCTACACAGCGGACCCACCCCCTCCGATTCAGACAGTCACAAGCTACCTGGGGAACCCCACCCCCACCCAGCCTTTCTCAGGCCCAAGCAGCTGAACTGACGCCTCCTATCCTACCAGCGGAACTACAGGAGGCCCTTAAGAAAACTACATCCCAAAAAGCCCCAGGACCGGATGGGTACTACAAAACATTTCAACATTGGCTCTCCCCGGTCTTAACAGACGCTCTTAGGGAGATACGGGGGGGGGACACACCACCCTCTTGGAATTTCGCGGAGATGGTGGCCATCCTTAAGCCGGGGAAGGACCGGACTCTGGTCTCTTCGTATCGTCCAATATCTAAATTAAATTGTGACTATAAATTATTCAAGTCCATCTCGACGCACAGAGTGGAGGTCTTATTTCCTGCACTTATAGATGGTGACCAGGTGGGTTTCATCTGTAAAAGACAGGCTCAAGTTGCAGTGAGAAGAGTTCTGCTGCTTACTTCCTATGCTACAGAGAGACAACTCCCTCTAGTCCTTCTCGGCTTGGATGCCGAGAAGGCATTTGCTAGGGTCTCTTGGCCCTTTCTTTGGGCTGTGTTGGACCATTTTGCTTTTCCGGAGAAATTTATTACAATAATAAAAGCGCTCTACCAGAACCCGGTGGCCTATCTTAAGGTAAATGGAGCGCTGGCACACCCTTTTCCTTAACCCAAGGTACCCGACAGGGATGCCCCTTATTCCCCCTTATTATTTGCCCTTTATCTTGAACCCGTGGTGGCCAATACCCATCAGACTATGGAGATTGAGTGGATCCCTGTAGGGAGGAGATCCCACAAGTTCACACTTTTTGCGGATGATATTCTGCTCACCCTTACATCACCAGAGATTTCTATCCCGATAACTTGGGACCAGCTCGATCTATTCGGGAACTTAGCGGGGTACAAAGTCAACACCAACAAAACATAGGTGCTTGGTTTTTCCCTCCTGCCCTCCCTCAGGCTGAGAACAGATTTTCCCTTTCGCTGGAACCGTGTCCAGATGCGATACCTTAGGATTAAGATACCCTTTAAGATGGTGCAATTAGAACTGGTGAATTTTGAACCCCTTACCCAGCAAATTACCTTGGATCTCTCCCGGTGGGCCAAGTTACCAATGGGGATGCTCCACAGAGTTGACACCATACAACAGAATATTTTCCCACGTATCCTTTTCTTCCTACAGACCCTCTCAATCTTTCCCTCACCTATACACTTTCAGGCGTGGGATAAACTGCTATTTCAATTTATCTGGTGGGGGGGGACAACCACTACGGATCAAATATTCTACCTTACAGCTACCCACAGTCCAAGGAGGACTTAATCTTCCAAATATAAAATGATACACACAAGCAACACAAATTAGAGTTACTCTCCTCCATTTGGCACGACACTATGAGGCACACTGGAAAAATTATAGAAGCCCCCTTAAATGGGGTGGAAGACTTCCAGACCTATATTCTGGGAGACCACCCCTAGATGCCTTCCCTTGACACGATTTCAACCCTTTATAAGGGCAGTTTTTAAACAATGGCTACAAATATGGTACTCATCCCTCACTAAGCTAGAAAGAACCTACCTCTTGACACTCACACTACCTCAATGGATACCATATAAAATACACTATATATTCCAAGTGGTGGATCCAATGGGCCTACAATCCTTTTGCTTCCTTAGGGCCACCTATCGGATACCAATATGCCAACAGAAAACATATATGGCTCTTAGAGCTAGATTGCTCCCGCCTCGAAGAGGGGCTGGCGGAAGTGGCCGTGAAACCCTCCAGCCTTGTCCAGATTATCCTTTACCATCTACAGGGAGAGGTGCAAGAACAACTCATTAGCAGCCTATACAAAACACTGCGGGCCTATCACACGCATTCTCTGACTGACCTTAAACTACAGTGGGCACAGGAACTGGAGGTAGAATTAGATGCAGAATACTGGTACAAATACACAATGGCATACTCCAAAATCTCCTCCAATTCCTATTGGCGGGGAATATGCATGGAAGCTGAGGCTTAGGTTCTTTAGGATCCCAGTAAGTTATGGTGAAATTCAAGGGTGAAGAATACACTAAATGTTGGTGGGGGTGCAGACATGATAGGGCTGATCATACCCATATAACGTGGTCTTGTCCATACTTGTCTGGCTACTGGCAGTAGGTTCTCTCTGTACTAACTGAAATTTATGAATGCACAGAGATATTTACTCCCACTTCCATTCTTATAGCCATCCCCCGAGGGGTACTAATTGGAATAAAAACGTTTATAATTTATTGAATATCTTAATTCTCGCAGCTAAAAAGATCATTACAAGGCTCTGGATGTCCCCCAGGATTCCTTCTAAAGAAGTGTGGAGGAGTGTAACCTTTGAAATATATCATTTAGAATGGGTCACAGCCAGATTGAACCACCACCTTCCTAACTTTGAGATCAGATGGAGGAAGTGGGTCTTATACCAGTTGGAACATTTTACTGACTTTGTCTCATTATTTATATATTCATTTCACAACCCTATTTGATACCCTATTTGATACTATGGGAAAGCATAGCAGACTGGGGAGGATGAGATGGAGGACAGGGGGTTGGGGGGAGGTGGGAGCTGATGTTTTCTCTAAAATGGAATAAATGTTATCTACATGAAGAAAAGGGACTCACTGTCCAACAGATATATACTGTATCGCCTCAGCTGATCCTGTATATAAATCATTTGATTATGTATATACATTATAGCTCTCCTTTATCTTTACTGGATTGGTACTCTCATAAAATCTGTGTTGAAATGTAACTTTGCCCTGACTGTCCCATGGATTGTAATGTGTAATTTCTATTGTGATTTACAGTTGTACAGTGCACTGTAATGTTATTCTCTTAATAATAAAAAAAATATTTCAAAAGAGGGACTGCCATGTCTCAGTGGGCTTGCCCAGTTACCAAAATTCAATAAATAAATAAATAAATAAACTCAGGATGGGGGGGCCTCATCTGAGGGCTCACCAGACACAGAGGGTGTGGTCTGCAGCAGAAGAACACATTCGCATAAATGTCCTGGAGATGCGGCCAGTCCTGTACGCCCTTCAGGCCTTCTAGGCCGATCTCTTCCCAGGCCCACTGCTGATCCAGACTGACAACACCAACAGGAACTCACTCATACCCTCTGTGTTGACAGTCAATGCGAGTTTGGTATTGGGCACTGGATCACGGCCTTCATCTTTCAGCTGTGCATGTCCCGGCACACAAAATGTCTTAGCAGACAGCTTGAGCTGCTCCTAGTCTCAGGCTCACAAGTGGGAGCTTCTGTCCTCCATAGTGGCAGATCTGTTCAACTGCTTGGGTGCCCAGAGTTGGACCTTTCTGTGACCATACTCAATGCAGAACTGCCATTTTTTTTTTTTTGTATGGTCGCTCCCGGGCCTGGAGTTTTCTGTTGAGATGCACTGTCCCTCTCCTGGAAAGGGAGGTTTCTGTATGCCTTTCCTCCCTTCCCTCTTCTTCAGTGAGTTCTCATCAAGCTGCAAATGGAGGGGGCGACCATGATCCTCATTGCTCCATTTTGGCCTCGCCAAATCTGGTTACCTCTGCTTAAGCAACTGGCAGTGGAGCCCCCAGTGCCCCTGCTGCTGGGCACAGGCTTGCTCTCCCAGGAACAGGGCACCATGGTTCATCCGGACTTCAAGTCGCCCCATCTTCATACGTGACTCCTGAGGATGTAGCCATTTCTCACTTTGGGATATCTTCCAAGATGGCAGAGTTCTTGGTGGCAGCTTGCAAGCCTTCCACTAGAGACACTTATTCCATGAAGTGGAAGCACGTCACCATTTGGGCAGCTTCGCACAGCCTGGATCCTTTCACTTGTCCAGTTAATCAGATCCTGGAGTACCTGCTGTCCCTTTCAGACTCAGGCCTGAAGCACTCTTCCATCAAGGTACATCTGTCTGCCATCTCTGCATATCATGTACCTGTTGATGGGCAGTCAGTGGCCCAGCTAGATGTGGCCCATACATTCTTACAAGGTATTCTGCATTTGAAACCCCCAATCCATAATCCTGTCCCATTTTAGGACCTCAATTTTGTGTTAGAAAAGCTCACCCTGCCTTCTTTTGAACTGGTCGTGAGTTGCAAGCTACGCTTTCTCTCGTGGAAAGCGTTATTTTTAGCTGCTGCTACTTCTGCTCGGAGGATTTCCGAACTTCATGCCCTCATGTGTAAGAAGCCTTATTTCGTTTTTCACAAACACAGGGCGGCTTTATGTACTAATCCTCAGTTTCTTCCTAACATGGTATTTGAGTTTACTTTACCAACCCATCCATCTCCCTGTATATTATCCAGAGCATGCCAATCCAGGAAAGCATTGCTCCACACTTTGGATGTGCACAGAATTTTGTGTTACTATATGCACAGTACTAAAGAGGTTAGAAGTCCTCTCAGTTGTTTGTTTCGTTAGCCCCAGGGAGAAAGCAGGTGCCCCCATTTCTAAGCAGTGTTTGTCCAAATGGTTGGTCAACTGCATTATTTTTTGTTACCGGAAGTATAGCAAGGACCTTCCAGGAGTTGTTCATGGCCATTCCACCAGGGTATGGCTGTCTCGATAGAGTGCTTGCGTAACATTTCAGCAGCGAAGATCTGCACTGCAGCCACTTGAAGTTCAGTCCACACTTTCACCAAGCACTATAGTTTGGACATCGCCTCCAGGCACAAGGCCAATTTTGGCCTGGCTATGTTACAAGGCCTTCTTTCTTACATGATCTCACCTCCAGCTAGTCTGCTAGTTCTGCTGGGTTTGGAACTGCTTGGTACTCGTCCTACGTGTGATGGCTTGTTGCAAAAGATTGCCCTGAAGTAAGATAGTACAGTTACGTAAGAACTTACCATAACAGTAGATCTTTGAGGGGATCTCTTGCAGCAGGTCTTGCTTTTCCTTCCCTCCTTCTCCCTGGGCCTGTTATCCTGCTGTTCTACTTCCTCTCCAAGAGAAGACCTTCAGCCTTCCCTTTTCTGCTTGTTCTTCCTTGAACTTCAGGTTCCTCCTCAGTTGCCTCAGCTGGGTATTCTCCAGTGAGAGAACTGGGGAAGATGTGGGGGCCCACCTACATAGGGTAACTGACGTTAGACAGTGACGTCGGAGGTGGGTGGCCCCCTCTGGCAGACTGCCAGCTAGAACGTATTTGTGTGGTCCTAGTGCCTGACGGCAGAGTCCTAAGTGTGATGACCTGCTGCAAGAGATCCCCTTAAAGATCTACTGTTACAGTAAGTTCTTATGTAACTGTACTTTACTGTGAGCCCTGATGAAGAGCTTTGTCCCAAATGTCAGCTCATTATGCAACAATGAATATCTGTATGGTATCTGGATTTACCAAGGTAACCTTACGCAGTGTGAATCAGAAGGAACTGAAACATGGGGGGCAGGAAAGGTCTGCAGAAAAGCAGACAGTTTAGGACAGGAGGCCTTGGAGGACAGCTAAACCAAAGCCAGCCCAGCGCCTACAGGCAATGTCCAGACTGTAATGATTGATGAATGTGTGAACAGAGCTCCAAGTGGCCGCCTCACAAAATGTAAGTGGCTGACACACTCCTGAAGAAAGCAGGAGAAGCAGCTATGTTTCTGATAGAATGCCCCTTAATCTCCCCCGGGAGGGTTTTGCCATATGCCTGGTAACAGAAAACAATACAGTTTGTCAACCATTTGGATAAACACTGTTTGAAAACTGCCGCACTCCTTCTCTTGGGTGCAAAAGAAACAAACAGTTGGTCCATTTTCTGGACAGACTTGGTTCTGTTGGTATAATAACGCAAGAGTCTGTGAACATCTAAGGTATGCAGAATAGCCTCCCCCCTGATTTAAATGCTCAGGGTAATACACTGGAAATTGAATAGACTGGTTCAACGTGAACTCAGAAACCACCTTCGATAAGAACTGAGGATTGGTACGCAGAGCCACCCAGTCTCTGTGAAAAATTAAATAAGGCTCCTTACACATCAGGGTCTGAAGCTCGGAAATCCTTCGAGCAGAATTTACTGCAACTAAAAAGAGCACTTTCCACAATAAATAGCGCATATCACAACTACCAGGCTGTTCAAAAGGAGGCAAGGTCAGTTTTTCCAAAGTAAAATTGAGATCCCAAGGTGGCGTTGGACTGCGCACCAGGGGTTTCAGGTGGAGAATCCCTTTCAGGAAGGTTTTGGAAACCTCCAACTGAGCCACAGCTTTGCCCTCCACTAAGGTGTGGTAGATATAAATAGCAGACAGGTGAACCTTCAGCGAAGAGTAACTCAGCTACGGGTCAGAGAGGTGTATAGTAGATACTCCACGACCTGAGGAACGGGGCACGAAAAAGGGTCCCAACCCTTTGAGGTGGCCCAAATGGAGAAATGCTTCCATTTCATGGCATAAGTTGTCCTCGTAGAAGGCTTTCTGGCCTCTACAAGGACCTGAGCCACTCTGGAGGAAACTCCATAGCATGAAGCAACTATGTCATGAGGTGCCACGCGTGAAGGTGAAGGGACTTCAGCCCTGGATGTACCAGCATGCCCCTCTCCTGAGTCAGTTGATCATGGCCGAGAGGCAGGGGGACCGGAGGTTCCACTGCAAGCTGCTGAAGAAGCGGAAACCATATTTGGCGAGGCCAATACGGGGCGCTCAGAATCTTGTGAGCCCCCACCATCTGAAACTTGAGCAGCACCCTCTGCAGCACTGGAAAGGGAGAGAGGAAAGGCGTACAAAAACCTCCCCATCCAGCAGAGAGATAGAATGTCTCGCCAGAAAGCGCCATGCTTTCTGGCAAGAGTGAGCAAAACCTAGGTAGTTTTGCATTGTATGGGGAGGCGAACAGATCCAAGTCTGGATGACCCCACAGGTCGAAAACATGTTCAACCACCTCTTGCTTGAGCTCCCATTCATGGGCTCTTACTCTGTTGCGGCTGAGACTGTCCGCTAAGACATTTTGCACACCCAGTACGGGAACAGCTGTGAGGTGAACTCGATGCAGAACTGCCCAATTCCACACCCACATCGCCTCCCTGCAGAGGGGATACAAGCAAGTGACCCCTTGCTTGTTGAGGTACTAGACTACACACATATTGTCTGACTGGACTAATAGTGGGCCCTGGCAAAGCAAATGCTGGAAGGCTTGAAGAGCATACAGCACTGCCGTCATCTCCAGCAGGTTTATGTGCAGGGAGAGCTCTGACTGAGACCACAGCCCTTGAGTCCTGTGGTTCTCCAAGTGAGCACCCCAGCCCATCCCAGATGCATCTGTACTTAAGGTCTGGGTGGTCGGAGGGGAGTGGAAGGGAACTCCCTTGATGAGGCTGTTGAGATCCTGCAACCATAGAAGATTCCACTGCATCGATCTGGAAACCATGACCACATGGTCCAGGTAGTCAGATCTCAGATCTCACTGCGTTCTGAGTGTCCACTGAGAAATTCGCATGTGGAGCCTGGCCAGAGGGACAGCAGGGATGGCTGCTGCCATAAGGTCAAGGAGTTGGAGAACTGACCTGGCCATGACCCACCTGCAGGAGGCTACGAGATGAGTAGGCTTCTGCAAGGTTTCCACCCTGTCCAAAAGGGAGGAATACCATATCCTAGGCCGTATCCAGCATCGCTCAATAAACTGGAGGTATTGGGAAGGGGAAAGTAGGACTTGGGATGAGTGACAGTAATCTCCACTTGCACAAAAAGGGCCAAGGTAGCTGAGAGGGAATGTTCCAACTGCTCCCTCGACAGGGCTGACAGAAGCCAGTCGTCGAGGTAGGGGAACACATAGTGGCCCTAACGCCACAGAGCCGCTGCCACTATCACAAAGCACTTGATAAAAAAAAAAAACAGGGTGCCGAGGACAGGACGAAGGGGAGGGCTTTGAACTGACAATGCTTCCCCTGAAAGGCGAACCTGAGGTAGCCGCGATGAGCCTGAAAAACTGGGATATGCAGGTAGGCATCCTGCATATCCAGGGCACAGAACCACTGTCCCTCGTGCAGGAAGGGCAGCAGACCTGGGAGGCTCAGCATTCGAAACCATTTGTACTCTATGTACAGGTTTACAGCACTGAGGTCCAAGATGAGATGCAGATCTCCCATCTTTTTTGGAACCAAGAAGAAGAAGTGGGAGTAATACCCCTTTCCTACCTGGTTTGACAGAATGGTCTTTATTGCCTCCTTTTGCAGAAGAGCCTTGATTTCTTCCCTTAAGAGGGGAATGTGTGCCTTTGGATAATGAGACACTCCTGGAGGCTTGTCTGGGGGTTTCTCAAGCCACTCCAGAGTGTGGCCCTGTCTGATCAACTGAAGGACCCACGGTTCGTGGTAATCGCTCACCTGCAGGTGACTGATGAACCTTCTGCCCACCGGCCCTCCCGATGGAAGAGGAGGAGGGGATTCGGGCTGCAAGTCAAGAGGCGGAGGGAGGGTTGGGGAGAGCCACCCCTGAGACTCTCCGAGCTTTGGTTGGAGGGGTGGCTGTGGCTGAAGGTGCTCGACGCTTGGTCTAGCGTCTGGCTGTATGCTGCTGTTTCATCTGCCGCTTTGTCTGGCGATGAAATGGCTGTTTGGCCTTGGATCTAGGGTGGTACATGGTGTGAACCAACATCAAGACCTTGTCCTTATCCTGGAGGCTGGTAATAATATTATGGGCATTCCCCCGAACAGGACAGAAACCCTGAAGGGGGGATCCTGGATAGCTGCCTGGACATAGGGTGTCAGGCCTTACACCTTGAGTCAGGAAAACCTCCCGAGACAGACAGCCGTAGTGGTGCCCCTGGCTGAGGAGTCCACCGCATCATAGGTGGCCCTCAGAGAGTGACGACAGGCAACTTTGGCTGACCTAACACTGTCAGCCAATACAGTCTTGGATTCTGAGTCCGGCATGGCCTCAATGACGGGCTCTAACTGGTGGAACAGCTACTTCTGATACACCAGCATGTGTACCACATAGTTAAGGGCACACATGGCAAAAGTGGAGGAATAATAAAACTTTCTCCCAAACTGATCAAGCTGCCTCGATTCCCTGTCAAGAGGGGAGGTGCACATGTGCCTGGGCTTGGTGGACAGACTGTGGGCCGCTGTGATTACTGCTGAGTCAGCCTTAGGGTGGACACTGAGGTGATCCTTCCCCTCAGGAGTCCTGTAAGTCCTAGCAGCCTTCTTCGCCACAGCCAGAATGGAGGAAGGTATCATCCAGATAGTGGAGGCCAAATCCTCGTGAGGCTCCAGCCACAGAGGTGTGAGGACAGGTGCAGTCTCCTGGATGTCTAAATGCTCAGCAAGTCTCTGACGTTTGGGGGTCCTGAGCATCGGATTTCCATCCATAGACCTCTGCAATCTGTTTCAGGAGGTCTGCGAAAGAAGGGTCCTACAGAGGTGGTTTGAGGGACTCCTTCAACTAAGGTTCCTCCAGAGGGGGAGTCTCAAACCCCAAAGCCAAATAGGAAGACCTGGACTTGAATTCTGAGTCCAAAGAGTCAAACTCCGGCGTCCAGGCGAGAGACCTCCCAAGTCCTAGGAGGGGATACTACCTGATGTCAGGGCCGACGGAGGACCTTTCGTCAGGCCCGACGTAAACTGGAGCAGTTCCAGTGGGGAAGAAGACCTGGAGTCTGATCCGCACGAACAAGGGAGGGAAGTTCTCACCTGGTGCCGGCTGTCCAGCTCCGAGACAAACTGAGATTTGGTCTCAGACTACCAAGACTGGAGGATGGCCCTAAAATCTGCCTGGGGTTGAGGCGGCTGGTAGACACACTGGAACCCTAAAGGGTACCCTGTCATCAGGTATCCCAGTATGTGAAACCCGTGCGCTGGGTAACCCGGCGAAGTGTACAAAGGAGCATACCCAGACATCAGGAAGGCTGATGTCTGGTAGTCTGGCCAAGGATTCCTTTTAATAGCAGCAGCATCCAAAACTATCACACAGAGAGGGTAACCCCCCCTCCAAAGGTAGAAGGATAGCTGGCTAACTGCAAACAAACTCTACTGATGGAATTGATGATAGCAAAACTTAGATGAGAAAGTAAAATGTTACTTGCTTCCTTTCTTCAATTACAAAGAAGCCCTGGATGGTACTCTGGCCCTGAGCCAAATTGCTCAGATGCCTTGATAAGGGAATGAACAAGCATAACAGCAAGACAACAAGCATTTGTTAATGCTGAATGTTGGCTTGCTGGCACTGGCACTACAGGAGTTACAAATGCAAAATCGGAATGGCAGTTAAGTACTGAACTAACGTCAAGACCCCCCCTCCACAGAGACTGAAAGGCGTTGGGAGTGTGGCTTTGGATCGGCCATAACGCTTATGCCATTCCACTTCACCCCACCCTGCAGAGAGTGACAGGTGTCTGGGTGTGCATTGGGGTCTTCGGCCCTTATGCTCACCCCATTCCATAAGGAAATAAGCTGAGATGGGTGCAATATAGGAGAATGTGGTGAATGTTAGGGTGACAGACTCCAAGGCACACCTCAATGCCTGTCAGTGGCTGTAGGGTGGGGGGGGTAGGGGTAGAATTCTGCGAACAATATGGCCGACGAACCCAAGTTATGTCCCCATGCCTGGCCAGTCTCTACAGGGTGGGGGTATGGTTGGAAACCTTAAACGCCCCAGGTGTTTGTTGGCATTTTCACTCTAGATTTTCAACACTGGCTTTTTGGGACACCACCTCACGAACAGTGGCACTATCATTTCATTACTCAATCCTGAAAGGTGATTTCACATAGCAACTGCGCCACTGAGAGCAACAGGTGTGGAAATACATTTCGGTTAGGATGCAAAAAATAACAGCTGCACTGTTCATGAGGAGGTGTAAAAAAATGGCAATGTTGAAAATCTGAAGAGAAAATCTGAAAAATGTGCAAACTTACAAGCATGCGTTGATACTGCGCAACACACGCCCATAATGCGGTCATTTTGGGGAATTTTTTTAACAAATTTTCAACATGGGCATTTGGGACCTCTCCTCATGAACAGTGGCACTGTGATTTTGTTACACTGTCCCAAAAGTTGATTTTGCACAGTGACCGCGCCCATTGTGCGCCACAGGTGCAAAAACATGTTTCGGGCAGGATGTGAAAACGGATAGCTATACTGTTCATAAGGAGGTGCGCAAAAATGGCAATGTTGAAAATCTGGCGTGAAAATATTAACAACTGGTGAAATTACGAGCGTGTGTAGAAACTGAGCAACGTATGCTGGTAACGCAGTTATTTTTTGGAATTTTTTCACCAAATTTGCAAGACGGGCTTTTTGGGATGTCTCCTCATAAACACCGGCACTGTCGTTTCGTTACTCGGTCCTGAAAGGTGATTTCACGCAGTGACGGCGAAATCACCTTTCGGGGCCAAGAAGTGAAATGACAGTTACATATTCACTAGGTGGGGTCCCAAGAACCTCATGTTAAAAATTTGGGGTGGAAAGTCCTAAAATGGCTGCTATATCAACTTGCTGAACCCCCCATCCCCCATTATAAAGCTTCCTGTCATTTCTTCAGTTCGCACTTGCTTTGAAGAGTGCAGACGTGTCCCACTTCAGAGAAGATCGTGGCCCCGACCTCCGGAGACTAAGTATGGGTGGGGGGAGTGTGGGGAGGTGGATGCACAGAGGGAGGGAGGATGGGGATGGGGGAGGGGGACGAGGGAGACCACTGTGGACCGTTTTCTGCATTGCAGGTAAAAAAAAAAAAAAAAAAAAGACCGTGAGGGAAGGTTTTCTTTTTTAAACAGGTTAAAAGAAAAAAAATGGCACATTGGGGTGGGTTCCCAGTGTGCCACAATTCAGGGAGGGGGGCGGCATCTGACACCGGGCGTGGACATCCCGGTGTCGGAAAGGGGATATTTAACTAGAAAAAACACACTAGAGGGAGGATGCCAACGTGGGACTGGGCACCCGATGTCAGCTTTTTGGAGTGTGTGGCAGGCGGCAGGAGCCGCCATGTTAGGTATGCCACATAACGGGGGTTGGACACCCCTTTGTCGGAATTGTGTGATGGACGGCAGGAGCCGCCGCCATATGTATTTCAATGTTTCACCAGGAATAGCATGTAATGGAGGCATGTCAGATCTACCGCTGCAATGACGAGCCTGTCTTTCATTGCAGCAGCAGATTCATTTCAAGTTGGTGGCACTCTCAGAAACTGCTGTCATCAGCAGCATCCTCACTGGTTGGCGACTGAGGGGCACACCGACTAAAGCATCCCCTGGATTTGCCACAACACTGACACACCTTTGAAAGTGCTACTACTGTGCTACTACCACAAGATGTTTCTTGCGCATGCGCGCAATCCAACATAAAACCAAAAAACTACCAGATAGGAACTGGTGTTCAGATAGCCACAGGAGACACCACTGAAGAGAATTAAGAATTTGATACGGAGAAATTGTACCCAACAAACTCATGAGTTATATTTAGAGTATGCATTGCAGCTGTGGTGTCCATTCAAAAAGGGAGAAAGGAAAATCTTAAGAGAAAATACAAAGAAGATGCACCAAGGGTATAGTTCATCTGAGAAACAAAACACAGGACAATTGTCTACAACACTTGAATTTAATTACTCTGCAGACTAGAAGAATGTGGGGTGACCTACTGTTGATGTGCGACATTATTAATGACCCTTATCTAATGGTGGAAATGGATATAGAATTTAAAAACACTAGGGAAACTAGAGGACACTCATTATAGATTAAGGGTCGTGCTTTTAGAACAAACAGAAATACTTTAATAAATCTTTGAACAAATTACTTACCTCCATTATAATTAGTAAAGCAAAAAAAAGGAGTTAAAAACAAAATGAACAAATATAATTTTGCCTGGTGGGAAATTAAGAGTACTATGCTGAGTGAGATATTATAGGAGCACGGCAATCTGCCTTCTGGCTCCTCGCCAATCTTTTAATTTTTTTATTTTGTTTTTATTATTGTACATGTTGCAGAGGAATACAGTACCAGATATATGATAGCATAAATAAAATCAAGCATATCAATAAATTATACATTCAGCTGATCAATGTGCCTGGGGGGCGTCAAAATCTAGAGAAGACTTTTTCTTTTTCCGTTAGGCTCAGAAACGAATAAGAGTTACAACACACATTGATCAGTTGTTACGTAAAACGAGCCAAGGTTTTTATTTTATCCTTTTTTGTAATGTCAAACTGTTAGTGTCATATGTGATTAGTGTTATGTGTTACTTAACTGACAAAAGTTCAATAAACTTTTAAAAATTCATTAGTGCGCTCACTCACTCTTTGGTCAACAGCGGGCAGGATTTTAGGAGGAAGTGTGTCAGTGCTGTGTCCTTGAAAGTGAGTTCTGGAGGGGCAGTCGGACTGTTGAGGTTCAGACATCGGACAATGATATAAAGAGCTGCTGCCACTGCAGCCAACTTCATGCCATCAAACACAGCCGGTAGCTCTGGTGTTGTATAGTCCACCTCCATTTTGAATGCTCTGGATGGAAAGAAAAGAAGTTTAAGATGTACAACACATCACAGAAATTAATTTAACTCTGATTTGCTAGCCCAGTTTAAACTCTGGTTATTTTAAACTCCTGTAACAAAGACAATGGCTACAGAAAATTGGGTACATTATACAAACCAATTTTAGCTTTAACCTGCAAAAATACAAACACGCAAAACACTGCCAACACTAATTCCATGCTGTGCTTCACTAAAGAGGTTTCATCCTACATGAAGGGCCCAAATCTTTTTTTTTTTTTTTTGTTCATTTTAAATCAATGTGAAGGAAGAGTACTAACTCCAGCTCTTCAAGAATGTTCTCAATACAGGCACACTCACAGGTCTTAGAGATGGAGGTGCTAGCACCTCACAACTCACAAGACACCAATAACGGCATCTACACTGGTGCACATGCAACACCACATGTTGGAGCCAGTAAATGTCATCACGCCCCAACTGCCCCAATTCTGTCAGCAGGGATGGGGGGGGATATGAAAACATGCACCATGCTTGTGCAACAAAGGAAATAAAAGAGATATACACAAAAAGCGGAATATAACCGAATATAAACGATCAACAACCTAACAGGAGGGATAGGAATAACTTCTCTTATCCAAAGTTCCAGGCCCGGAAAGGCAGGCAGTTTATACATAAAAAATACAGAAAGTCCCCAAACAGGGCCATCACCCACTAAACCTAAGGCAAGGGCCAAAAATTAACACAATGACTCCACAAAGCTGCCCTCCTAAGTACTGCTAAGGCAGAGTACCTAGGGAAAGCTAGATAAGGCAAAAAGGAAAAAAGCTGAACCCTACCCAAAAATGATCCACCTCCCACTTGACAATGGGTTCATAGTGGTGCACCTGATCTGTAACAATAGCTGAAAGATGGAAAAATGAACAATACGAAAGCATTTTTACTTGACCATTTTTAGTTTCTGTACTAGAGAAATCAGTACTTTTGCTTAAGTTTTTACCCTCATATTTTACACCAATGGTCTAATTTGACCCATGTTTTAAATGGTATATTGTTGAAACATCGAAACCTATACAGCAAACACCATTACAGTGACAGAAATCGGCAGGTCGCTGTAATGGTCCCACTGCACACCGGCACTGCGTCTCCTGGTGTTTCGCCCCCTCCCGAAACAACTACGACTCGGAGTTGGTTATTTAATAGTGTGGGGGGGGGGGGTGAGCAGACAACACATTGTTTTGCCGATGGCACAATGCAGACTGTCAGCATTATATCTGTCGATGTCATGGATGTTGACAACTCTGTTGTCGATGCAGCTTGGTGGAACCGTTTAAAATCGTCTAGCACCATCACCGAGTCCCTGTGTAAACAGCAGAAGGCTAAGGACGCTCAGAGCAATCTGCATATGCCAAGCATCAAGGCAGTTGGTGTGTAAGAGGGGGTGCCCCTCAAAGGGGAGGGGAAGCATCAGAGAGGGGTCTCTAGGTAAGGAGGACCTGCAGGAGGGCAAGGGGGGGTAAACAAAATTGAGGAGGAGGCCATGCTGAGGGGCATGGGGAGGTAAATGAAATCGAGGAGGAGGCCAGACAGAGAAATGAGGAGATGGCCATGGTCAGTACGACAGGTGTGGATGAGGTAGAGAACAAGGAGGAGCCAAACAAGGGAAACTGAGGAACTTGGGCATAAAAAGTGTGGCAAGAAGGGAAGGGAGACAAGGGTGCTTTCATATGGAGGCAGATAGACACACTGGGGAAAGAGAAAGAGAATGGGGGGATTGGGGCAGGAGTCCAAAATGGAGGTAAACAAAAGACCGAGGGGGACTCTAAAGTGCTCTTGCTGGAGGACTCCATGATTAGGGGTATGCACTGGGAGAGGGAAGAGGAGGGCAAATTAAGTAGAGTTAAGGTAGTGGGTATCTCTGGCTTGACGCAGCACAGGGCAAAATTCCTAGTGTATGAGCTGGCAAAGGACTGTGGAAGATCACCGGACTTCCTGGTGCATCTGGGGACACACAACATAGAGGGGAATAGTGTACTGAAAATCCAGTCAAGGTTCCGGGAGCTGGCCAGAGTTTGCCAGGATAATGGATGTACGGTTTCCTTCTCAGAAATTTTGCCAGTGCCAAGGGCCACTGTGGAGCACAAAAGGAGATCACAGAGGTTAATGACTGGCTCAAGCAGTGGGGGAAAGAAAAGGGGACTGGGGTGTTGGGGGATTTGGGGGGAGGGAAGTTTGGGATGATAAGGGATTATACTTCACCTAAATCCGACAGGAAAGGAAGTCCTAAAACAGAGGATGGCAGATTTCATTCAGGCTAAGTGAGGTTTAAACTTGTAAAGTAGGGGGAAAAGAGGGGTGGACCTGACCACACATTTCACGGGTGGGCTAGGCCTTCAGCCCCGGGGCAGAGAGTCGAACAAAGGCCTAGAAGATCAAGGTTCCGCTAGGGAGGACAGAGGGAGGACTTACAATAAGATCCGGGGAACGGCAAAGGGGGGGCATTGGGCGGGGGTTGGTGTTAACTAATGCTAGGAGCCTGGGAAACAAGATGCCGGAGTTCCAGGCCATGCTGGTTGAAGGAGGGTTGGATGTAGCAGCGGTCACTGAAACTTGAGCCACAGCTAGCCACGAATGGGAACTAAATGTGACTGGGTACACAGTGCTTAGGAAGGATAGAAAGGAGGGCAGAGGGGGAGGAGTAGCTATGTTCGTTAGAGGTGACATAGTGATCAATAGAGCAGAGGAAGCAGAGAGCAAGGTGGAGGACTTATGTGTCACCTTGCAGACCCCCGCAGGAGGGAAGATCAAGATGGGAGTGGTATATAGGCCCCCAGGGCTGGAGATGGATTTGGAGGATTGTCTGCTGGATAACATTAAGGGCCAGTGTGGACCAGAAGGGGAAGGAGTGGTGTTGATGGCGGACCTAAATATGCCAGCTACTGACTGGGGAACTATGATGTCCATAGTGGCCAAGGAGCAGAGGCTGCTGGATGGTTTTCAGAATGTGTTCCTCACTCAGCCGGTGTTGGAGCGAACAAGGGAGGGACGTGTCGGACATGATTCTTGCAGAAGGGTATCTGGTACGGGACCTGGTGGTGGTTCTGACTAAATGTGTGTGTGGGGGGGAGCAGACAGTTCTAGGACAAGGACAATGACTATTGACTTTAGGGGGGCAGATTTTAGGGGCATGGGGGAGATTCTCAAGGAGCATTTGAGGGAGATTACACCTTGGACGAATGTAGAAGGTAGGTGGGAGGTCATAAAAAGGGGACTCCAGGAGGCCACCAGGTCCTGTGCAAGGGTGAAGCGCAAGGGAGCGAGGTCACGTAAACCATGCTGGTGGTCAAATGAGGTTCAGCAGGCAGTAAGAGAGAAGGCGGCTGCCTATAGCAGATACAAAAAAAACAAGAGGGGTGCGGGATAGGGAAAACTACCACCTGGCAGCCAGGCAGGTCACCAGGGTGGTGAGTGGGGCAAAAGCAAGATAAGAGCAGCGGCTTACCCAAGAGATAAGGGTTGGGGAAAAGAGCTTCTTTATGTACAGTGGGGAGCAGAAAAAGGTCAAGGGCCAGCCCAGCAGATTGAGGGCAAACTGGGGTTGGGTGGAGGGGACTAGTGAACAGGCAGAGGTATTTAATGATTACTTTGCCTCGGTGTTCACTGGCGGGGGGACTTACAAAGTGGGAGCAAAGGAATTAGGAAGGGCAACAGGGCAATATTGGAGCAGGTATAGAGCAAGACGTTGGGGGAGATATCTCAGGGGTAGCGCATCAGGATGGATGGTCTAGAAAGCGATATAGGACCGATGATGCTATCCTATAGGTCGGGCGTGGGAAGCCCTGAAGTCCCTTAAAAAGGACAAATCCTCAGGGCCGGATGGCATACATCCCAGAGTTCTGGGGGAGATGGCGGATGTTCTGGCTGCACTGCTGGCAGATCTCTCTAACATGTCTATAAAGACCGGGTGGGTGCCTGGGGACTGCAGGAGGGCACATGTTGTGCCCATCCATAAATGAGGATCGAGGTAGGGAACTATAGACCCGTCAGCTTGACGTCGGTAGTGGGGAAGGTGATGGAGAGGATACTCAAGGAACGATTGGGGGGATTCACGGAGGAGATGGGGTACCTGGATAGTAGACAGCATAGGTTTTTTCCAGGTAGGTTGTGTCAAACTTACCTTGTGGAGTTCTATGAATGGGTAACAGCAGAACTTGACAGGGGGAGGCCAGTGGATGTACTGTTCTTGGACTTCAGTAAGGCATTTGACTTGGTCCCTCACAGTGGCCTACTGTGGGAAACTGAGTGGGATGGGGGCAGGCCCATTGATGGTCAGATGGATCGGCAACTGGCTTGCAGGGCGCACTCCAAGGGTAGTGGCAGGCAGGGAGGTATCATCTCCGGGGGGGGGTCACTAGTGGGGTACCACAGGGCCCAGTAATGGGGCCGCTCCTGTTTAATGCATATATCTCCGATATCAGGAAAAATGTCGGGTGTGAAATGAGTCTCTCTGCAGACAACTCTAAGCTGGGGAAGTGGTAGAGGGTAAGGAAGGGAGGATGGCACTGCAGAGGGATCTGGATACACTAGATAGGTGGACTCGCACCTGGAGATTAAATTTTAATTCCTCTAAGTGCAAGGTGTTATACCTGGGGCATGGAAATACCAAGCATAGGTACACCCTAGGAGAGGACATGTTGCAGGCCGTGACAGGGGAGAAAGACCTGGGAGTCCTAGTGGATGTAAACATGAACAATTCAGAGCACTGCAGGAGGGCTGCAGCCAAGGCAAACAGGATGCTGGGCTGCATCGCAAGGGGGATTATCTCAAGGAGCAGGGAAGTGGTTCTGCCGCTGTACAATGGAATGCTTAGGCCACACCTTGAGTACTGTGTGCAGCACTGGAGGCCACACTTAAGGAGGGACATCCAGATCCTGGAGAGGGTTCAGAAGAGAGCAACCAAACTTATCCAGGGCTGGGGGAATTGACGTATGAGGAGAGACAGGACCGGGGGGACATGACTGAGGTCTTCAAGTACCTAAAGGGAATCAACAGGGTAAATAGAGATGGGATATTTAGGCTGGGGGGAGAAATCACCAGAGGACATAATTGGAAGGTAGAAGGATGAGGGGAAGGAGGAGGAGTTTTTTCATGGAGAGGGTGGTGGCGACGCCGCCCAGGAGGTGGTAATGGCTTTACTGTGGTACGCTCCAAGAGAGGAGGGACAGGTACAGGCACGGTAAGAAGCAGGGGTTACAGGGTCCGGGAAGGGGGGCTGGGATGGGGGAAAAAGGGAAACAGAGAATGGAAACAGGGAAATGGCTTTGGTACCCACCCAGGGTTGAGGCACGAGCAGACTTGACAGAACACAAGACCTACTCTGCCGGCAACTAGTAAGTTAGTATGTTAACTCATTGTCTCCACAGGAGCTTTCTGAAGTTGCAGCACTTGTCTCCTGTATACTGTTACCAGTTAATCCTGGGCCTTTCTAAGCAAAATCAAGCCATAATTGGCATGCTGCAAACAAATGCTAATAGCACAAAAACCATAAGTGCTAGACACAAAGTATGAGTGGCAAAATTGTTCAGCATAAAATTACCTTTCCAACGGTGGCATGCAAAGAATAGCAGGTAATTTAGTTTTATTTCTGTGCTGGTCAAAACAGCAAAACAAAATATTTTTTTCCACTAAAAAATGCACTATAAACCTTTTCTTGTTGGGGAATATGTTAACATATCAATACCAAATTAAGCATCCAGACATTAGATGTCATTTTAATAATTTGTTTGTAAAACAAACAGCTATTTCTGTAGTATTAAACATAATTTTTCCCCATTTGAGTCAAGATGTGTTGGTGAGGTTTGAGGGACAAATCTGAACCATGCACACCATACCATAAACAAATGCATGTAACTCCTAAAGTGTACATGATGCACACAACGTATCAGTGGCAAAGTTGTTGCACACATAATTGCCTTTCCAACGGTTCTATGCAATCAACTTTTTTTTGTTTTATACTGGCTGAGATACCCAGAATGTGTGTTTTCTTCAAAGTGCTTAGGTGGTTCTAGAAGGACAAAATGTCATAAACAAATATGAATAACTCCTAAAGTGAACATGATACATACAAAGTGTCAGTGGCAAAGTTGTTCAGCACAACATTACCTTTCTAATGGTACTATGCAGTCAATTCTAATCAATTCTGGCTGCCAAGTAATATTAAAACATGTGAGTGACTTCTCCAGACATTTCTAGGGCACACAGGAAGTCTGTAGGTGACTTCTGTAAGCGTTCTGGGACACACTGCAGTTAGATTTGCTGACAATGTTGCTGGCACCCTCACACAAAGTTTCTTCTGCAGGGTCCTAGCACCTCTGGTTCTAAAACCAAAGTGTGAGACTCTATGGAGAACACAGATTCTTAGAAGATCTGGAGCAGTTGGACTACCAAAGTGTGTTCGTGTATGTCATACTATGTAGTCTATAATGAATTAAAGAGCTGGTGTACTGCCTGGAATTGTAACTTTCAGATGTAGTCAGCTAAAAACAGGTTACTCACCTGTAACAGTAGTTCTAGAAGCGATATACGTTGTTCATCCACACTGTTTGCCATGTCCCTTTCCCCTTTAAATCTTGCCGAAAGTTTTGAAGCTGGCTCCTCCCACCCACCCAGGTGGTATATACCTCGGCTTCACCCCAGGACGCCAGATCTTAGCCCGCTGGAAGCCAGATTGTGTGCGTCCGCAGCCGGGGAGGTCGGATAGGTCCATGTGGATGAACATATACCACTCCTAGAACTACTGTTACAGGAGAGTAACTTGTTTTTCTAGGATCGTGGATATGTTGTTCATCCACACTGTTTGGCAGACTCCTAGCAGTTCTCTGGGAGAAGGGAGGCAAGGCACAAACCCCACTTAGGGAATAAAGACTGAAGAACTGAGGCCCCAAAACCAGCATCCCGGCATGACTCAAGGTGGATGCGGTAGTGGGAAATGAAGGTGTTTGCTGACTTCCAGGTAGCAGCCCAGCAGATTTCTTGGATAGGGATGTCCCTGGATGCAGCAGTATGGCAAGTAGAATGAGCTCTTATCCCTCTGGGAGGCTCCTTGCCTGCCTACTCATAGCACAAACCTATGCATGATGTAGTCCATCTTGCTATGGTCCGTTTGGCTGCAGGTCTGCCAGAAGCGGCTTCAGCGTAGGTGATAAACAGCTGGCGAACCTCTCCACGAATTTCCGCCGTCCTCTCCTTATACTAAGAGAGAGCATGTCTCAGGTCCAAAGTATGGAGTCTGTACTCGGCCTCCAAGGCGTAATTAGGGTAGTATACCAGCAGAGTCAACAACTGGTTAAGGTGAAACTCTGACACCACCTTCGGAAGGAATTTCGGGTGGGGGCACAGGACAACTTTGTCCCTGCGGAAGACCAGATAAAGGGAGACCACCGAAAGCGCCTGGAGCTCCCCTATCCTTCTGGCAGACATGATAGCCACCAGGAAGGCCGTCTTCCACAAGTGTGACAGCTCATACTTGTGCATTGGTTCGAAGGGCTTGCCCATGAGCTTGCCAATACCAGCAGCAGATCCCACGGAGATGGAGGTTCATGCACCGAGAGGATATGTGAGCCAGGCCTTTGAAAAAGCGCCCGACCACTGTCTCCTGCACCAATGTCGCCTGACCGCCCACTGGAAGCAGAAATGGCTGACAGGTGCACCCCAAGGGTCGATGACAGCAGACCCCCTTTGGAGAGAGAGCAAAGGTAGTCAAGAATGTTAGCCACAGAACAGGATAAGGGGTCCAGACCCTTACCCTGACACCAAATGGAAAACCTTTTCCATTTGAAAGCATAACGTTTCCTGATTGATTCCTTTCTAGATGCCTCCACCATGGTGTAGACATCTTCAGAAAGACCCAAAGCCTGGAACTCTAGCTGCTCAGGTACCAGGCTGTGAAGCGCAGGGATTGAAGGTTCAGATGGAAGACCTTCCCCTGATTCAGAGATATCAGGTCCGGGCATGTACAATGCTGCTCTGGGGGCCTGCAGCTGAGGCTGAGGAGATCTGGATACCAGAACTGGCGCGGCCAGTCTGGAGCTACCAGAATCACCTTCGCCTTGTCCCTCCTCACCTTGAGTAACACCTTGTGGATCAAGGGAAATGGAGGGAAGGCGTAGAGGAGGCCTGGGGTCCACGGCCTCGAGAAGGCATCCCCCTGTAGCGAGCCCTGATGATGGGGGTGGGCATGAAACAGCCTCAGCTTGGTGTTTTCCCTGGAGGCAAAAAGGTCCACCATCGGTTTGCCCCAACAGGAGAACAGGCTGTAAGTTATCTCTGGATGGAGAGACCACTTGTGGGATGTCTGGCCTACGCGACTAAGAGCATCCGCCAGCTGGTTCGAGACTCCTGCCACACGGATGGCGAGGAGATCCGCCTCCAACCGGCCTACAAGAGTCCAGATGCGGAGCGCCTCCTTGCACAGCAGACGTGAGTGCGTGCCGCACTGCTTAGTGAGGTAGTACATGGTCGTGGTTTTGTCCGTCTGGACTTGAACCACTTGACCCCGGAGCTGAGAAGCGAAAGCTGACAGTCCCAGTCTGACTGCTCTGAGCTCCAACAGGGTTGATGTGGCATCGGGACTCCTCGGGGGTCCAGAGCCCATGAGCCCTGTTGTCCCCCATGTGAGCTCCCCAGCCCATGAGAGAAGCATCGGTTGTAAGAACAACTGTTGGCTCAGGGCAGACAAACAGGATCCCTTCCTGCAACTGGTCTGGGGCAGTCTACCACTGGAGAGCATCCCACATCTTTTGGGTTACAGTGATCAGCTGGTCGAAATGACTGTGACGCTGAGTCCACTAGGCAGCCAGCTCCCACTGGAGGGACGACTGTGCAACAGGGCCCAATGGACCACTGAGGTGCATGCTGCCATGTAACCCAGAAGGCACAGAAAGTCCTGGGTAGGTCGCAAGTGCCCAACCAGAAATGATTGGGCAAAGAAGGAGAGAATCTCCGTCCTGTCCACCGGAAGCCGAGCTCTGGCTTGACAACAGTCGAGCTCTGCCCCAATGAAGCCCATCACCTGAAATGGCACGAGTTCCGTCTTGGCCTCGTTGATCAAGAGGCCGAGCTGGGAGCAGGTTTGGAGGGCCAGATCCCTGGACTTCTCCACCTCCTGTTGGGTGGAACCTGCCAGGAGCCAATCGTCGAGGGAGGGGTAAATTCTGACACCCCGACACCAGAGATGGGCCGCCACCACTGCAATGCATTTGGTGAAGACCCAAGGGCCGATGACAGGCCGAACAGCATAGCTCGGAACTTGTACAGGGTCCCTTCAACCCTGAAGCAGAGGAACCTCAGATGGGACAGACAGATTGGGACATGAAAGAACGTGTCCTGCAGATCCAGTGAACAGAACCACATGTTTCGCTCCAAGGATGGTATGATCTGGGACACTGACCATCTGAAAGGTACGTGACCTGAGGTATTGATTCAGGTCATGGAGATCTAGAATGGGGCGCCAGTCCCCCGCCTGGGCACCAGGAAGTACCTGGAGACAAAGCCTGGGTCTGTAGACGGATACGCCACGAGAGCTACTGCCTCTTTGAGGAGGAGCTGAGCAATGTCGTCTCGAAGAGCCGAACTGGGTGCATGCGGAAATCCTTACTTCCCGAGGGGCGCGGGCTCGGCTGGGAGGGTACTGCTCGAATTCTAGAGGCAGTCCCTGACCGACCACTTCGAGAACCCACTTGTCCGTGGTGATTGCGGACCAGACGGAAAGGAAGTGGCGAAGCTGGCCCCTAACGGGAAGACCCAGAGCTGGCATGACGGGAATAGGGGTGATAACCCCCATCCCGTTACTGAGCAGGCTTGGAGGAGGTGGCGGCTCCAGGACCTGAGCCTCGGCCTCCTCTGTGGGCCTGTTGGGGTCCAGGCTTGGGCCAAGGGTGCCAAGCTTGAGCCTGCTGCTGATGCTGATGCTCCTGTCCTACTTGGTAGGAGGACTGCTGAACCGGAGGGGAAGAGTGCCAAAAGAGCTTCTTCTTTTTCTTCTGCTGGTTCTTGCCCAAAGAACTCTTGCCAGAAGTGGCATCCAAGGCGGCACTGGACTGCTCTATGCGCTATAGGTGACCAGCCACTCCTGGGCTGAACTAGTCGGTCCCAAGGAAAGGTACATCAGCTAACCTGTGCTGGGTATCCGCCGGGAAGGAGGAGAGCCTCAGCCAAAGCCTGTGGCAAGAGGCAACTGCGGCAGCCACTGAGCGGGCACAAGAGTCCCCGATGTCCAGGGCCGTCTGAAGCTGCTGTTTGGCAAGAGCACGGCCCTGATCTCGGACCTGCTTAACTGTGGTCTGCATGTCCGTGGGGAGATGAGGAAGGACTTCATCCAATGACCCGAGAAGGGCATGTGAGAAGTGTGCCACGATGACAGCCGAACTTGCCTGACAAAGGCCCAAGGAAGATTCCGTGTAGACTTTCCGCCTCAAATGGTCCAAATACTTGGACTTCTTGTTGGGAGGTCGGTCAGTGTTGGCAGAACTGCCAGTATGCCTGAACACAGAGGTGGTCACCAGGCTCTCAGCCGAAGGGTGCTCTGTGAACCCCGCAAGGGACCCCATGGGCACCGCATGCTTGCTGGCC
Source organism: Neoceratodus forsteri (assembly GCA_016271365.2). Lineage (NCBI taxonomy): Eukaryota > Metazoa > Chordata > Ceratodontiformes > Ceratodontidae > Neoceratodus > Neoceratodus forsteri. The sequence goes on along the minus strand of CM028129.1, from coordinate 498,840,636 downwards.
ATGCGGGCAGACAGTGCTGGACATGAGTCAGGACGTTGCCACAGTTCAAGTGCTGGACCAACAATGGCCTCGGCCACAGGAAAGGCCTCCATCGGGGCATCCCCTCTTTTGAGGATGTCCGTGAGAGGGTACTCTGCCTTTTTCTGGATGGGTTCCGGGGCATCCCTGTGGAATCAGAGATGAGACGAAGGATCCCTTGGAAGAAGGAAGGACCTTCCTCCACCCCTGTGCCAACGGACGACTCATCATCCCCAGGATGAGAGTGGAGCCCGGTGACATCAGAGTTTGAAAAGTCGGGGTACAGCGGCCTGCCACCCAAATCACCCTCAACCCACCGAGGGTGGTCCGGAGTGACCGTGACCGACAGACATCAGGGGAGTCCAGTATCTGGTCGGTCCTCTTTGGAAGGAGCCCCTCCCACAGGCTGCTTAGGCGGCGGCTCCACCACTATCAGTGGAGAGGCCGGTATAGGCTGAACCGGAAGATGGGCTGGCCCCGCGGGCGGAGGAACCAATGGCTTCAGTTCCGAGGGGGTTGGCATCGGCCTAGGAGGCGAAAGCTAAGTAATGGCCGGGGTAGGCAGCTGAGCCGGCTCATGCCTGGACAAAATCAGCTGTTGCCACATAAGGTCCTCGTAGCGCCGAAGTTTCCATCTGAGCCTCTCCTCATCCGAGGAGGACGAGGATGACCTGTGGCATCGCCTCTTTTTGGAGCACTTGTGGTTCTTCTTCGGCCGTTCAGCCAAGGGGGTTCTAGACTTCCGACGAGATAAGGTAGGCTGACTCAGTTGCTCGGGAGACACTGGTGAAATTGGTGAAGCCCATGGGTCCGGAACTAGGACCTCGATGGGAACACCAGCGGGCTGGGTCTCCACATCGGGGAACACAAGGACTGGAGTCCTCTCCAAGGAGTCGTCGACCGGGGCCGGTGACTTGCAGGTTGATTGTACCGAGAACAATCTCAACCTCATCGGCCACATCATCAGTCGTCTGGCCAGATGGAAGATCCGTGAAGCCTGCGGCCAAGGAAGCCCGTGGGCACCTCCCCCCAGGTGGGGAGAGACTGGCACAACTCCTTGAAGGAACCTGTGAAGGTGGAGTCGACGATGAGTGGAACAAAAAAGCTTCGATTGTCCGAAGCACGGTCAGCTTCTTCTTCAAACGCCTTCATGGGTTCCAGCTGCTCGTCGGAACCCGCAGCCGCGGAAACTGCCCGCCTAGCCTCCTTGGACTTCACCAGAGGATTCCTTTTCTCTGGTCTCCCCAACTTTAAATGTGCCAGGCAGTCATCCAGGACGTTGGGATGGAAGGCCAAGCAACAGCTGCAGGACAAGGTGTCATGGCTGCCACCTAGGCAGTCGACACACGCGAGATGGGGATCGGTGTGAGACATCATCTCACCGCAAGGACACCGGCAAAATCCTGGAGAAGATTTCTCTCCCATGATAGAGGACGCAAAAGCACGATCGCTAACTCAGACAAGTTTTAATTTCGGTAAAATCGAAGTTTTGAAAGCCAGGGCCTACAAAATGCGTGAGCACGAGGGAGGCAACCTGCATCTTCCACCGGAAAAGGAATATCTGACGTCATGGGGTGGAGCCGAGGTATATACCACCCGGGGGGGGTGGGAGGAACCAGCTTGAAGACTTCCGGCAAGATTTAAAGGGGAAAGGGACATTCCAAACAGTGTGGATGAACATATCCATGATCCTAGAACAGTTATTATATCTCATGGATTTTGTTTCTTTTGCTAATTAGAAGATTTCCCACCTGGCGGTACTATGGTGATGTGTGCAACTGCACTCTTTCTGGAGGCAAAAAAAAAAAAAGTCAGTTCTGTTCCTCCCACTACATCAACACTGAGACCACACGGACTGTGACATCACTGGTAACCAATGAGAACCATTGCTCACTGCCAGATTATTCTATTTCACATGAAGCAGCAGGGGCTGGCTCTTCTTGGTTACTAGCGATGTCACAATTTCCTGCATTTTAATTGGTAACTTGTGAAAATCACTGCTCAGACTGCAAGGATTGTGATGTCTCAAGGTGCTTGGTCACATTTCTGACAATGCAATGGTAGGAACAGAAATACAGGTTACTCACCTGTAACAGGAGTTCTAGGAATGGTATATGTTGTTCATCCACACTGTCTGGCAGGTATCCTTGCCGCTTTAAATCTTGCCGGAAGGTCTTCAAGCTGGCTCCTCCCACCCACCCGGGTGGTAAAACTCTCGGCTCCGCCCCATGACGCCAGATCTGGCCCGCTGGAAGCTCAGGTTGTGCGTAGAAGCCTGGGAGGTCGGGGAGTGTGGATGAACAACATATACCATTCCTAGAACTCCTGTTACAGGTGAGTAACCTGTATTTAGGACATGGATATGTTGTTCATCCACACTGTCTGACAGACTCCTAGCAGTTCTCTGGGAGGAGGGAGGCAAGGCGCACACCCCCTACTTAGGGAATAGAGACTGGAGAACCGAGGCCCCAAAACCAGCATCCCAGCGTGACTCAAGGTCGATGTGGTAATGGGAGATGAAGGTGTGTGCTAACTTCCAGGTAGCAGCCCTGCAGATTTCCTGGATAGGGACGTCCCTGGAAGCAGCCACCGATGCAGCAGTATGGCGGGTAGAATGAGCTCTTATCCTCTGGGAGGTTCCATGCCCGCCAACTTATAGCAGAGATCTATGCAGGAGGTGACCCACCTGCCTATCGTCCGCTTGGCTGCAGGTCTGCCAGGTGCGGCTTCAGCATAGGTGACAAACAGCTGACGAACCTCTCTCCGAATTTCAGCCGTACGCTCCTTATAGTAAGCGAGTGCCCTTCTAGGGTCCAGAGTATGGAGCCTATATTCGGCCTCCGAGGTGTGATTGGGGTAGAACACCGGCAAAGTCAACACCTGGTTAAGGTGAAACTCCGACACCACCTTGGGAAGGAATTTCGGTTGGGGGCGCAGGACAACCTTGTCCCTGTGGAAGACCAGGCAAGGAGACTCGATGCAGAGTGCCTGGAGCTCTCCCATCCTTCTGGCTGACGTGATAGCCACCAAGAAGGCGGTCTTCCACGACAGGTGAGAGAGTTCACACCTGTGCATTGGTTCGAATGGCTTGCCCATGAGCTTTGCCAGTACCAGCAGTAGATCCCACGGAGGTGGAGGTTCTCGCACCAGAGGGGAAATGTGATCAAGGCCTTTGAAAAAGTGCCAGACCACCTTCTCCTGCTCAACCGACTGCTTCCCGGCCCGCACCCGATAAGCAGAGATGGCTGCCAGGTGCACCTTGAGGGTCGTCAACCTAAGCCCTTGCTGAGAAAGGGACCAAAGGTAGTCCAATATGCTAGCCAAGGAACAGGAGGAAGGGTCCAGGCCCTTGCCCTGACACCAAATGGAAAATCTCTTCCATTTGAAGGCGTAGCATTTTCTGGTCGACTCCTTATGGGACGCCTCAACCACGCTGAGGACCTCGTCGGAAAGACCCAAGGCCTGGAACTCTAGCCGCCAGGAACCAGGGCCGTCAGGGTGCAGGGATTGAAGGTCCGGATGGAATTCTTCCCTGATTGGACTGAGAGCAGGTCCGGGCGAGCTGGAAGCTGCCTCGGGAGCCTGGAGCTGAGGCTGAGGAGATCTGGGTACCAGTACTGGCGGGGCCAGTCTGGGGCTATCAGAATCACCTGCGCCTTGTCCCTCCTTGCTTTGAGAAGCACCTTGTGCATCAAGGGGAATGGGGGAAAGGCGTAGAAGAGGCCCGGGGTCCACGGCCTCGAGAAGGCATCCCCCTGCAGCGATCCCTGCTGAGGGGGGCGACATGGAACAGCCTCAGCTTCGCATTCTCCCTGAAGGCAAACAGGTCCACCTGAAGTGTGTCCCAATGGGAGAATAGATCTTGTACTACCTCCGGCAGGAGAGACCACTCGTGGGACGCAGCCCCTATCCGGCTTAGGGCATCGGCCAGGGTGTTGGAGGCTCCTGCCACATGAACGGCTAGGAGATCCGCCTCCAGGCTGCGCACGAGTGACCAGATGTGGAGAGCTTCCTTGCATAGAAGCATGGAGCGCGTCCCGCCCTGGCAGTTTAGATAGTACATGGTCGTGGTGTTGTCCGTCTGGACCCGGACCACTTGACCCCGAAGAAACGGAGCAAAGGCGGTGAGAGCTAGGCGGACCACTCGGAGCTCCAGCAGGTTGATGTGGCATCGGGACTCCCGCGGGGACCAGAGGCCGTGCGCTCGGTGTTCCCCCAGATGGGCACCCCAACCCATCAGAGAGGCATCGGTCGATAGAGAGACCGTCGGCTCGGGGCGGACAAACGGGATGCCCTCCTGCAGATGAACTGGAACGGTCCACCACTGGAGAGCGTTCCACATCCCCTGGGTCACCGTCACTAGCTGGTCCAATGGATCGCAGCGCTGGGACCACTGGCTGGCCAGCCCCACTGAAGGGGCGATGTTCCAGCGGGCCCAACGGACCACGCTGGTACAGGCCGCCATGAGACCCAGGAGAGGAGGATGTCCCGGCAGGTGCAATTGCCCAACCAGAAATGATTGGGCAAAGGAGGAAAGAACCTCGACCTGTCCGCCGGGAGCCGTGCTCTGGCTCGAAGAGAGTCGAGCTCTGCCCCGATGAAAAGAATCACCTGCTTCGGCTCGAGTTCCGACTTGGCCTCGTTGATGAGGAGGCCGACCTGAGAGCAAACCTGGAGGGCCAGATCTCTGGACCGCTCCACCTCCTGTCTGGAGGGGGCTGCTATCAGCCAATTGTCCAGGTAAGGGTAAACCCGGACCCCTCAGCGCCGCAGGAATGCTGTTACCACTGCCATGCATTTGGTGAAGACCCTGGGAGCTGGAGATAAGCCGAAGGGCATGGCCTGGAACTCGAAAAGGGATCCCTCCGCTCGAAAGCGAAGGAACCTCTGATGTGACGGACGGATAGGGACGTCAAAGAACACATCCTGTAGGTCCAGAGAGCAGAACCACACGCCGTGTTCCAAGGATGGTATTATCTGAGCCAGAGTGACCATCCTGAAGGTTCGAGACCTTAGGAACTTGTTTAGGTCGTGTAGGTCAAGAATGGGGCGCCAGCCCCCCGTCCGTTTCGGAACCAGGAAGTACCTGGACACGAACCCCGGGTTTGAGGGAGGGTCCGCCACCTCTCATCACCTCCTTCTCGAGGAGGAGAGTGATGTCGGCTCGGCGAGCTGACAGCGAGGCTTCAGATCCCGAGGCCCCCCGAGGTGCGACGGCTCTGAAGGGTAGGGCCTGCTCGAACTCCAGAGGCAGGCCCTTTCCCACCACCTCCAACACCCACTGGTCTGTGGTGATTACGGACCAGGCGGAAAGAAAGTGGCAGAGCCGCCTCCCCACGGGGGGCACCTGGGGTGAGGCGACGGGGTTGGGGGCGACACCCTTCAACCCGTCACTGGGCAGGCTTGGAGGAAGGACCGGCCGAGGGACCTCCAGGGCCTTTACCTCCCTGCTTCCTGGAGGAGGAAGCCGCGGGCTTGGGTTTGGGACGCCAAGCACGAGCCTGCTGGCCCTGATGCTGCTGGGCCGGACGTGCCGCGGGCGCAGACGGACGAAAGGGCTTGGGTTGCGGTCTACGGCCCTTGTCCCTCTGAGCGGATGAGACCGAGTTCAAAGTGGCATTGGACTTTTCGATCCTCTGGAGGTGGCCTTCCACTCCAGGGGCGAAGAGGTCGGTCCCCAGGAAGGGGACATCCGGCAATTTGTGCTGGGTATCCGCTGTGAAGGTGGATATCCTCAGCCATGCCCGACGCGCATAGCCACTGCGGCCGCGACTGACCTGGCGATGAGTCTCCAATGTCCAGAGCAGTCTGAAGTTGCTGCTTGGCCACGCCCTGCCCTGGTCCCGCACCTGCCTAACCGTGGGTCTGCAGGTCAGCCGAGATGAGGGACTACTGGCCCAGGAGCCCAACAGGGCATGGGAGAAATGTGCACAAGCACGGCCGAGCTGGCCTGACAAAGGCCAAGGGAGGACGCAGCGTAGACTTTTCGCCCGGCATAGTCCAATTTCTTGGACTCCTTGTTGGGAGGTTTGTCCACGTCCCTAGCGCTTCCAGCACGCCGGAAAACGCGGTCGGTAACTAACCCCTCGGCTGAGGGGTGGTCCGAGAAACCGGACAGGGAACCGGTAGGGACCGCATACTTCCTGGCCATCCTGGCCGAAGGCGCAGGGCAGGAAGCAGGGTGCTGCCAGAGCTCCAAGGCCAGGCCCACAATGGCCTCGGCCACAGGAAAGGCCTCCGTAGGGGAATCCCCTCGGTCCAATATCTCCGTGAGGGGATACTTGGCCCGCTTGGATATGGGCTCGAGCTGCATCCCGGTGGACTCCGACATGAGCCTAAGCAAACCCAGGAAGGACGAAGGGCTGTCATCCAGCGACTGACCTCCAGAGGACTCCAAGTCCACACGCCTGGAGAAAAGGGAGCAATCGTCGTCAGACTCAGAAGAGTCCGCAAAGAGCTGCCTCGGGCCTGAGCTACCCTCCACCTGCCGAGGGCGATCGGGAGTGAGGGTGACCGACAGCATATGGGGCAGACCCTGAGCCGACCGAGAGTTCTTGGTCGGAGCCCCAAACAGCGGCTGTGGAGGTGGAGGTTCCACCGGAATCGGTGGAGCAGCTGGTTTTGGCCGAACAACTGGCCTGGGAACAGGCTCCTCGGGTAAGACAAGGGGTTGTTTCGGCCGCTCCGGTGACAGCCACTTAATGGCCGGGGAAGGCGCCGGCGTCGGCTTGTTCCCGGTCAGAAGGAGCTGTTGCCACATGAGGTCCTCGTATCATCGACGATCTCACGCCGAAGCCTCCCCTCATCCGAGACGAGGACACGGCGGCGCCCACTTACCGCAGAAAGCCGAGATCGAGACCGCCTATGACGGCGGGATCGGCTGGACCGCTGAAGAAGTCCGAGACCGAGACCTCGGCCTTCCGAGGACAGCGGGAGGGACGGTGGAACTCCCCTCAGCTCGGAGGGTTCACCTGAGGCCCGGAACCGAGGCACTGGCAAGCCCACGGATCCTCAACTCCCACCGGGGAACTGGTGAGAGAGGATTAGCCACCGGTCGACAACCCGCCCAACGGGTCGAGAAAGATCGCGATCATGCGCGCGACGGGAGTCTCGGCCAACTGACCTGACAGGGACACCGGAGACCAGTGGCCGGTTGAACGATCGACCGAAGTCGGCGGCCGACAACTCGGGAGAGGGATTTTCCCGCCTCCCAAGAGCGCCGACGGAGGGACTTACCTTGTCTTCTTCTTGGACCGAGAAGGAGGTCCAGCAGACGCTGGTCCCTTCCTCTAGTGGAGAGGGACAGACAAAGCCCTTAAAGGAAGCTGTGTAAGAGGAACCCAGAGAGATAAGTCATGCGTCGAGGAAGATGCGCTCCGCGCCACCTCCTCTTCGAGGGTGATCATCTGCTCTAGCTGATCCATCGAGCCCGTCACGCCGGAAACCGCCGACCGGGCCTCTTTTGACTTCACCGGAGGAAAATGCTTCAGGGCGCCTAGTTGTAAACGGGCAGCACGGTCTTCGAGGACGTAGGCTGAGAAGGAAGAGCACAGGTTGCAAGCCTGCGGGTCGTGCTCAAGGCCTAAACAGTAGACACACGTGGAGTGCAGATCCGTCTGAGACATCTTCTGCCCGCAAGGGCATCTCCGAAAACCAGGAGTCGATTTGTCCATCGCAGCCGCGAGGGATAGAAGACCGAAGTCTATAATGCAAAAACTTTTAAATTCGAAACCAAGAATTAGGAACCAGTCTTATACGCAGAGCGCTAAGGAGGGAACCTGAGCTCAAGCGTAAGGAAAATTTAGCGTCATGGGGCAGAGCCGAGAGTTTTACCACCCGGGTGGGTGGGAGGAGCCAGCTTGAAGACCTTCCGGCAAGATTTAAAGCGGCAAGGATACCTGCCAGACAGTGTGGATGAACAACATATCCATGTCCCTAGAACTGACTTTTTTTAGCCTCCGAATAAGAGTGCTGCTCCACAAACCAGCCCAGTACTGCCAAGTGAATGGTCAAAGGTACGGCAGCTTAGTCTCAATGCAAAGAAATGCACCTGGGAAACAAAAACCAAGGGGAAGAGTACACAATGGGGGTAGTAACGACAACAAAAATGGAAAGGGACATGGGGGTAGTCATATCAGATGACCTAAAGGTAGGCAAGCAATATGAGAAGGCAGTAAGGAGGGCTGGGGGGATACTGGGATGCACAGGGAGAGGCATCACCAGTAGAAAACAGGAGTTGCTATCCCTCTGTACAGACAGTTGGTGAGACGCCATCTGGAGTACTGCGTGCTGTTCTGGAGACCCCGTCTCCGCAAGGACATAAACAGGATGGAGGCAGTCCAGTGGAGGGCAACCAAAATGGTGCAGGGTCTGCACCAGAAGACATATGAGGAGAGACTAAAGCAGCTTAATATGTATACCCTTGAGGAAAGGAAGGAGAGGGTGGACATGATAAAAACTTTCAAGTACCTCAAGGGAATTAACCAGGTACAAGAGGGTAGTATCTTTCAGAAGAAATGTGCAAGAACAAGGGGGGCACAATTTGAAGATAGAGTGGGGACGGCTCAGAGGTAATGTTAGAAAGTATTTTTTCACAGAGAGGGTTGTGGATGCATGGAACAGCCTTCCTGAGGAGGTTGTGGAGTCAGGAACAGTGGGAGAATTCAAGAATGCATGGGACAGGCATATGGCAATTCTAGTGGGGGGTAGGAGGAAGTAAGCTGTTGATTAACTAGAATCTGCAGCTTATCCATCAGGTAGGGGAAATAGGCAGACATGGTGGGCCAAGCGGCCCTTATCTGCCGTCAAATTCTATGTTTCTAAGTACCTCAAGGGAATCAACAAAGTTCAAGAGGGTAGCATCTTTCAGAAAAAAAATGTGCAAGAACAAGGGGGCACAATTTGAAGACATAGGGGGATGACTCAGGGGCAACGCGAGGAAGTACTTTTTCATGGAAGGGGTGGTGGACGCATGGAACGGCGTTCCTGAGGTCGTGGGGTCAAAAACAGTGGGGGAATTTAAGAATGCATGGGACAGACATAAGGCAATTCTACTGAGAGGCAGGAGGAAGTAGGCTATTGGTAAAACTAGGATCTGCAGCTTATCCAATCGGTAGGGAAATGGGTAGACTGGGTGAGCCAAGTGGTCCTTATTTTCTGTCAAAGTCTAAGTTAGCAAACAGAAAATAAAAAAAAATACTTCTGATATTGGAAGTGATAGCTGACTGCATCTGAAAATTATTATTAATTCCAGTCAGTACACTAGCTCTTTAAGTCTAAAGTTTAAAAATTAAGTATGGTTCTTCATAAACAAGAATACTCACCTTAGCAATGTTGTTTCTTCTAATGGAGTCTTGCTGTATTCTGACTATTGCAGTGACATCCAACCTCTGAACTGCCCCAGAGAGGAAAGAGTTAACTTTCCATGCAAGGCATGGAATGCTGAGCTCGAGCTCGGTTGAGACTCTGTCTGTTGTTGTTTGAACCCAAACCGTCAGATCTTTATGAGCTAAACTCACTGGGCATCCTATGTGGAAACTGTAAACTTACACTAGCCAACTGGCAACTAAATCTAATAAAAAGGTTTTTTGGTTCCAAGGCAAAGACTCAAGTCAGGAAACCCAAAAAACAAAACACAACACATACCCAAAATTAAAAGGGTGAGAAAAAGGGAGGGGCATCCTAGGTGCCAACATTCGTTCCCTGCTCACCCACATCCCAAAACCCAGGTTCTGAGAGGGAGGCGAATAGAATACAGCAAGACTCCATTAGAAGAAACAACATTACTAAGGTGAGTAATTTTTTCTTCAAACAACATGAAGTCTTGCTGTATTCTGACTATTGCAGACTACCAGGCAGTACCTCCATGGAGGAGGGACAGAACCTACTTTGGGAATAGGCTCTGGAGCACAGCTGTGACGAACCGAGCATCACTCCTAGCCTGGATATCCAGAGAGTAATGCTTGGTGAAAGTATGTACTGTTTTCCAGGTGGCTGCTTGACAAATCTCTAAGATAGGAATATCCCTGGCAGCAGGCAGGGAAGCAGCTGTACCTCTGGTAGAGAGCCCTCAGGCCTGAGGGTGGGATCCTACCTAATTTTTCTTATAGCAGAATTGTATACAAGAGACAATCCACCTGGCAATAGATCTCTTAGTGGCAGGTTTTCTACCAGCCTCACCATAAGTGAGGAACAGTTGGAGGGAGTCAAACCTGTGACCGTTGGTGCGCTCTATGTAATAGCTAAGGGCCCTTTTCACATCCAAGCTGTGCAACCTCCTCTCCCCAGAGGAGGAATGGTCAGTGAAGAAAACAGGAAGAGACATAGACTGGTTAAGGTGGAAATCTGAAACCACCTTAAGCAAAAACTTCCTATTAGTCCTGAGGACCACCTTATCTCTGTGGAAAGAGATAAAATCAGGCTCCACTGACAGGGCCTGTAACTCACTCATGCGTCTGGCAGAAGTGATGGCTACCAAGAACACAGTTTTCCAAGTCAATTACTTAAGCTCTGCTGAGGACAAAGGCTCAAAAGGGGGTTACGTAAGCTGAGCAATGCAAACATTAAGGTCCCAAGCAGGGGCAGGGTCCCTGAAGGGAGGATTGGTATGCAGCAATCCCTTAAAAAATTTACAGAATACAGGATGAGCTGAAAGGGAAGAGTGCTTGCCTGCTGACAAGAAGGCAGAGACAGCTGCCAGATGCACTCAGTGTAGCTGGTCTGAGTCCCAAGCTATTGAGATGGACCATATAGTCAAGGACTGTGGGCAAGCCAGCAGACTCTGGAGAAATATGCTTCCCAGAGCACCATATAGTAAATCTTTTCCACTTGGAATTGTAGGTCTTTCTGGTGGAAGGCTTTCGAGAAGCCTTTAAAATATCCAGAACACCTTGAGAGAGATGCAAATCAGCAAACTCCAACTCTTCAAGAGCCAGGCCTTGAGATTGAGAGATTTGAGACTCGGATACCAAACCCTCCCCTGAGAACATGTTAACAGGCTGTAATTCCTGGGAAGAGACAGGGGAAGGTGGACTGCTAAGTACAACAAGAGAGGGTACCAGGGCTGTCTGGCCCAGTCTGGAGCAATCAGAATCACTTTGCAGGGTTGAGACCTGATTTTGACTAGTTCCTTGAACAGGAGAGGGAAGGGGGGAAGCATACAGGAACTTCCCTTCCCAATTGAGAACTAGGGCATCCAGGGGGACTGAGCCCAACACTGGGGGCCTGCAGCAAAAAAGAGGAAGTTGGTGATTGTCTGGGGCTGCAAAAAGATCTATCTGTGGGGTACCCCATCTGGAGAAGATCACTTTCAAAATCAGGGGATCTAGGGACCATTCGTGATGGCCCTGGGAAATCCTGCTGAGAGCATCTGCCAGGACATTGTCCTTCCCTGGGAGGTGCACTGCTATCAGAGACGTATTCAGGGAATAGGCCAGAGACCACAACTTCATTGCCTCTGTGCACATGGCCGTAGACCGAGTGCCCCCCTGCTTGTTGATGTACCACATTGTGGTGGTATTGTCTGTCCTGATCTGAATTACTTTGTTCTGAACAGACTCGGGAAAAACTTGAAGTGCTAGAAACACTGCCCTGAGTTCCAAGAGATTGATGTGAAGCAGAGATTCTTGAGGTGACCACAACCCTTGGGTGGTTAGATCCCCCAAGTGGGCTCCCCAGCCCAAGAAGGAAGCATCTGTGGTAAGGATCAAAGAATGAGATTGAGTGACGAAGGGAACTCCTTGTCTTAGGTTGTGCTGATCCTGCCACCACTGCAAGGCCTGGATCAGGGTTCGAGTCACTGGGATTAGCTTGGTCAAAGAATCCTATCTCTGGGACCAGAAGGCTCTTAAGTAGAACTGAATGTCCCTCATTTGAAATCTTGCTCCCTGGACCACTGCTGTAGAGGCAGCCATGTGGCCCAGGAGCTGCAGAAAAATGCCTTGCTGGTCGAGACACCTGGAGGGTGAATGAAGAGGCCAGTGTAACAAGGGTCCTTGCCCTGTCCAGGGGAAGAAAGGCTCTTGCCTTTATTGTATCCAGCTCTGCCCCTATGAAGGTGAGGAGCTGCACTGCTGCAAAACTGACTTTGAAAGATTCAGAAGGAATCCTACAGAAGTGAGCAGTTGCTGAGTTATCTGTAGGTGTGACTTGACTTGGTCTGCAGACTGACCTACTATGAGCCAGTCGTCCGCCTATAAGTGGTCTGTGAGTGTTTGAAGAGCCAACCTATTCTGTGCAGATAAGGGTGAGGGTACCACATGCAGTGGGGGGGGGGGGGACCTGCTTAAAACTGTCTGGCACCCCCTTGATCGTGGTGATGCAAATCCATTCCTTGACAGAATTGGAAACCTTGCCCCCTACTTGAGGATGGGACCAGGGCCTTTTCTGTGAGCTTTCTAGCTGCTCGTATGCTTCTTCCTCTGCTGGATGCTAGAGATGGCCCAGGAACGTCTGCCAAAGGCAGTTTTAATGTGTCCCCTGAGGATGTATGGGTTTAACACTCTGACTGGATCCCTGTGACAAGAGTCTGTACCTTCTCCTGGATTGTGGTACTTAGGTTTTTGTTGTCTCTCTGAATTCTTTAGAGACGATCCAAACGGGAGATCTCCCTTGCAGGGGGCATTCCTCTAGTGTGTCTTGGCAACCTGTCTGCCTGCCATGCCTGCAGTCTTAGATATGTCGAGGCGAGGTGGGATAAAGCAAGGCACTTGCTGCGCATCTGGCAGCCTATTTCTAGACCTCAGCATGAATGTAGAGAACAGTCCCGAGTTGTAGTTTCTGCGGGGTGGGCTTGTTTACATCTGGCTTATCAGCATGCTGGAATGCCAGGTCATTGGCCCATGGTAGTGCGGCTCATGCCGAAACAGGTTGGCTAGGCTTGCTTAAATCTGGCTCATCAGCACGCTGGAATGCCAGGTCGGTGGCCCATGGTGACGCGGCTCATGCTGAGAACAGGTTGCGTGCAGCTGCCTTAAGGGAGGTTGCAGAGGACTAAAGCGTCCTTTGGAGGTGTGCATCCACCTTCTTATCCCCTGGGTCCCACAGAGAAGCCACACCCCCGGTGGGACATATATATGTTTATATTCTCTATATTGCTCAGTAGCTGATGCAAGTCTGAGCGCTGGATGGCAGTTTGGGAGTTGACGAGACCCCAAGGGAAACTCCTCACTTAGCCACCTAATGAAGAAATCCAGGTCGTCCAGAACTAAGTTTCTGGATGGAGAGTCATCCGGGGTAGAAACGCCATCCAGTAGCCCCCGACTAACTGGCCTGAGGCGGACTTGGGGATCTGTCCCGCTGGATGTTTTCCACAGTGGACATCCTCGACTCTGCGACTAATATGTGACCTCGTCCTCTCCTATGGTGCCGAGGGGGGAGATGTCCCTCCGGTCTGAAGAAGGTGCAGAGAAGGGATTAGGAATAGGTAGAGGGGTGGGCTTCCCGTGGACCCTACGCTCTATGAAGAATAGCGGCAGGATGGGAAATGCTGATGGGTTTGCGCTGCCCAGGATTGTTTCCTGTGATAGCAGGGTGGATGTCACTGGACCACCTCTGACCTTGCAGGTTTCGCGCTCAGGCCTAGCAAGCCGGAGAAGGTGACGGGGGCTATGTCTGTGGCCCTTTCCACTCCAAGAGAATTTGTGCTACTTTCCCAACAGCACTTGCAGACCTTTTGTGCTGGAGAGTGGCATGGGTCCCTGTTTTGAGTCCTAGTAGCACTGCCACCTGGAGCAAGGGCCTAACATTCAAATGGGCTCGAAGACGTTGCCAAGGCTAGTTAGCACAGGCTCGGCCCCACATTGTGAGCTGTGTCCTTTCCTTGTTCGGTTGCCCTTGGCGGAAAGGATCGCAGACAACCCAAAGTTGGATTGCAAGGGGGAGCTCTGTCAAGCTGGATTGTAAGGGGGGGCACTGTCGCTCTGGCCGGTTTCCCCCATCGTGCATCCAGGAGCCTGATGGTAAGAGACTCTGTAGGAGGCCTGCGTTGACTGCTAGTGCTCTCCTGGCGGTCGATGAGGGGCTGTAGCGCCACTCGGCCTGGGCCAAAATGAAGCTCACTGTTACTGTGGAGCTCTCTGCTGTTGTGAAGCGCTACCTCTGCAAGATCATTCTTATGATCGACAGTGAGGCAGAGTAGCACGGCTCTTCCTGAGCTAAAAAGAAGCCCCATGCAAGTGTGGAGCACTCCCACTCCAAGAGTCCGGCAGTGAGGAGCTGTAGCACGGCTCTTCCTGAGCCGAAATGGAGCCCTCATCTATGGGAAAACACTTCTGCTTCTGCTCGAGGGGTGGCGATGAGGAGCTGTAGCCCGGCTCTTCCTGAGCCGAAATGGAGCCCCCATCTACAGGAAAATGCTTCTGCTTGTCTGCTTCTACTTGCGCTTGATCGGCTGTGGCGCGGCTCCTCCTGAGCCAAAATGAAGTGCCACCGCTTCTGTTGGTGTCCTCCAGCTGCTAAAACGAAGCGCCTGACCAGGTCGCTGCAGCGTGGCTCATGCCGAGCCAAAAATGATGCTCCTACTGCCGTGTAGCATTCTAGCGGCTTCCCAAGTCAACAAGACTGCAGATCAGGGGACTCGTTGACGGAGCGGGGCCGCCTAGGAGAAGAAAACAACTGTGCTCTGAAACTCCTGCCACGGGTGTTCTAGCGGCTCCCCCCGTAAAGCTCCTGCTCTGTAAGTCAAGGAGCAAAATGTACAGCGCAAGGGCCTGCCCAAGAAATGACTGTTGGGGGGGGGCGGAGAGAATGCGTGCCTCCAAGCGGGGGGAGAAACAGGAGAGAAGAGGCCCAGTCTGTGCAGCATGAATTGTTGAGACTAGGGCCCCTAGATAATCTGTGAGGTAATGCTGGAGCTCCTGCTCCTATGAAGCTTCCCCCTTGCAAAATCCTCTTCTAATGGGAAAATAACTGCACTTACAGTTTGATGTCTTCAGCTCTGCCACCACAGTGGCAGAGCCCCTGCAGAGAACCTGCCTCATGGCAGGCAGGAAGTAAACTGAGAGCTACAGGATGCAGAGGGGAGGATCTGGTGACTCTGCAGAGATCAGTTTCCTGCCTGTCACGTGGTTCCAGGAAGGACCTCCCACTAGTTATGAGCCGGGAGACCAGCTTAGCAGAGAGAAACAACCATTTATATGAGGACCCTACACTACAGAATGAGTCAAATGACAGGCGACATCAAACAGAGGAAAAACAGGAAACTATCGCAAACACGATCTAAAGTTAAATTAAACATCCTTATGGAAGGATAGGAAGTCAGGCATACTCGAAAATATACCAGTCTCAATCCCCTTAATCTGTATATTTCACAGTGTACCACACACTTACCCATCATTTCTTTCCAACATAAATAAGGTACCTGTAGAACTAGGACTGCTGCATTTTGCATGGGTCCTTTGTAACTCTACAAGGTTCTCTACATAAATGAGGTACCTTTCGAAATAGGACTACACTACTGCATTTTTGCGTGGGACCTTTGTAAATCTGCAGGGTGTCCCCAGGTTCTTTTAAAGAAGCTCAAACACAACTGACCCTTGGGCATGAAATGATTAGTTCTGTCTGTGATGCCTGTGACCCAGGTTCGGGAATAAGCCCGAGTCACTGGAGGGCCAACCGGGGAGAGAAGACTTGAGCGTCCTACGACTGCGCGTCTTCTCTGGGGGGAGGCTGGGGACCATGACTGCTGCTTATATGACCCCAGGCGGAGGCTCGGGGGACAACAAGCTACACAAGCACATAAGGCGTGTGGGGGACGTTGGCGCGTAGCGCCCAGACGTCTGGGTATACACCACACGCAGGGGAGAAAAATGGCAGAAAAAAGGGCACACTGGAGCGCCGAGGGGAAAGAGCGCCAGTATGAACCCTGATTGCTCCCTCCTACCTGGCCTCAATAGGGGGAACCAATGAGGCTAGAAAGTTCAGGGTGCACAGCCCCACCTCGTACCCACCTGTGGTTTAAACCAAGGATCCACTGGGGGATCCTCCTAGGTACCAGGTAGGTGAAGAAGTGGGGTGTGCCTAGGTGTCTCCCGACTGAGCGGGGCTCCAGGGCTGGGAGTACAAATCAGTCACTGGTGCAAACATCCAAACAGCCCCCCTTTAACCCAGATGCCCTCTACAACAACCCCTTCCAGACCAGGCACCAGAGGTTACTCATGGGGCAGAACTTGATACACTCCCTCCACAGAGTGGAGCTCTACCTCTGTCCATGCATTCACCCCTGCCTGCTTAATTGTGGAGGGCTGTCCTCATGGTAGCACAATACATTCACTCAGTGTCACGCAGCAGCTACTCTTCCACGTAAGTTAACACAGCTGAAACCAGTATGGTGCATCCATAACTGAAAAGGTGAACTGAACCATGTGCCCAGACTGCTGCTGTAGATGGGCTTTATGTTTTGGTTCGTATCCTGTTGCATAGGATTAGGTAGTTGAGATAGTTGCCATCCAGACACTTATGGCGTATAGTTGCTCAATGTAGCTCTTGACTCTTATGCAAGGTGGCTCAAACAACTGTGCACTGCACCACTGTTATATGTACAGTCGTTTTTCTGTCTCCCCCCTCCCATCGCATGGGAGACTAGAACTACACTGGGCAACAATACATCATTAGTGTATGGCAACTATCCCAATTAGCCTTTGCAACCTGCTTATAAAAAACAGTACAGGACGGCCTGGTGGCACAGAGGGCTGAGGCATCTCTGCCTTACCTCGTGCCACACCGGCGACCTGGGTTCAGGAACGACCTTGGGTCATCAGGGAGGCAGGATGGGGGTGGGAGCAGGATGAGCTGCCTGGCGGTGGCTCTCCTCTCCCGGTTGTGGGGGTTACCCTTCCATAGTCCCACACCACCAGGTGGAGAGTCGGTGGTGGCACAGATGGCTAACTGGCAACCAGTAGGGTGGGGTGTCCCCTGATAAGCGTTCCTCGGCAATACGTATTCACGCCAAGGACATGGGGGGTGAAAAATGAGGCAAAAACAGATAAAAAATCATTTAAAAAAAATACAGTAACAGCCCTAGTCTATGTTTCAGTAAGTTATTACAACAGCTTACTAAATTTTGTCAAAAAAAAAAAAAAAAAGAGTAGCATAATCCCGTTTTTTAAGACCAGAATAAAAATGTAGTTATTGGACCAGTTAACTTGTTTGCATTCCCACTGAATTATCAAGTCTGTCTATTGTGTTTTTTATACTTGTAAGCATTCGTATTTAACACAGGTTGCATTTGAAAACGGCCACTCCCCCCCCAGTACGCTTTTCCAGTATAAACAATAAAATGAAATAAGCAATACAGGGTGCAATCTACTGCCCTGGAACATAGTCCAAACTGCCACTAGCCAGCAAACTACACACACTCGCACACTTTCCTGTGCTGACCACTAGGTTTGGCCGCCTTCTCATCTAAATCTCATGTGGACTCTCATATTATACTACAAGACACCTGTTCTTATCTTTAACAACACTTATTACAAGGTGCTTCACTGCATCAACTTCACAGCCAAAATCCACAATGTAGTAGAGTAACAGGGCTGTCGTCCCATGAAATTACTGAGTGTTGCTTCATGCTAGCTGGTGCCCTCCAAAGCTCAGTACCCAAAAGTATTATCAACTCCACTTTGGGGCAGGTCAGCTCAGCTCTAAAGCAGAAACTTTTATTAATGGCACAGACAAAGGTTAACGTCCCACATTTATTACCAATAAGCAGGTAGTTTGTACTGACAGTGCTCCAGATAAAAGGAGTACAGGCCTATTTTACTCACCCAATTTTAAGAATTTGAAATTATTTTTGATGAGTACATATACTCATCCCAATCCTTGGAAATGCTCTACAGATGCTTCAAAAGGTGCTGTTTTTCCAAGTTTAAAGCACTTGTATTCATCCAAATTATGTTTTACTCACCTAAAGTCAAAAATGGTGACTACATTACTATTGAATGTCAACATTATCTGGAGCACTGCTTACAGGAGTTGCAAGCAACGACCTTTCAAGTGAAAACAAAACAGCATGTTCCAGTTTACCTCCCTTGACAGGTCACTCACCAAAACATGGGACGTGGCTACAGTAGGTACAAAATACTTGTAAACATAAGAGTGAAGTTCACGTTGATCTGTATAACCAATACCTGAACAATGAGACAGAATGTCTGGAAGTAATGATTTCCAGTCAGTGTACGGGCTAGCATTAGTCTTTTTATAGTTTCAAAAAACAGGTTGGAAATTTCCTGCTTCCAAGTTGGCTAAATAAGTTCCATGATCTATGTTTTAATACACAAAAAATGCACAAGGTGGAATGAGTTCAAGCAGTGGGATTTGGAATCTGAGCAAATCACGAACAGAATTCATGACCCCACATCTTCTATCTCGGACTGCCATTACAAGCATGACTGCCACTGTTACTCTCGGAAAAACCTTAAAAAAAGGCCCTAAAAAGTAAAACTTCCCTTAAATTTAAAAAATAAAAATATCTATTCCTCTCATAATCCCCTACTTAACTGCAAATTTAAAAAAATGAATTACTATTCACCATGGACGTCATGTTAAAAGAATTCCTTGTGTTAATCTGGTGACCATACAAAATCCCTTTCCTATCATTACAGTGGTAGAAATCACGAAAATTATCTGGTGTGGGAGATGGAATACCAAAAAAACAAAATTTGGTGTTCCGTCTCAAGGTCTGGTACGCCACCTATCCAAAAGAACAGCACCATAGATTTAATTGCGTAGTGGAGACATGGAGGAGTGGTATTACTACCAGTGGGAAGAAAACTGTATCCTGCCTTCAAAACTGGTACACAAAACAGGGCAGAATACCATTAACTTCTAGCTCTGCATTACTACTTCTTCAGTTTAGATCTGTGGCAGGGTAAGCAGCAGAGACTGTCCTGAAACCATGGGCTTGATTTTCAAAGCCCTGAGAATGACGCCCAGTGCCTGTGTCAAAAAGACTCGACACGAGAGGCACACTGTGCCACACAGTGCGCCATCCTCGATTTTCAAATTCAGCCTGCATCCCCAATGGGGCCGCCTGCACCAGACCAGCCTGCGCTGTGCTGCAGGATGCACCATGGTGGACAGGTGGCTTGCACCACAACATGGCTGCAACATCCCTTTCCGCGGGACTTTCAAAGACCCACAACAGCTGCAGGTCCCTCCGGTGCTCAGACCAGCCAGAGCTGGTCTAACTGCCTGGTGTGCCGACACCACTGCACATGGCACGGAGGCTCATAGGTCCATGGCACCCCACATGAGCTGCGGCAGCTTAGCATCACTGGCAGATGGCAAGGGTACAGCGAGGCACAGGGATGCAGATGTAACTGGCAGAATCCTGGCTTTATGGAGTACAGGTAACCCCCGAAGATGACACGGTGCCATACAGTAATAGCTGGTGTACAGATCTTTAGGGAGAGCTGGGGGGAGGGGTTGCAAGGTACCGTGGGCAACAATGTGTACTGTACAGGAGGCACAGACGGAAAGTATGGCACCGTAGACCAATGACACGTCATTCCATTGTTAACTCCATTGGCTATGGCCATAGAGCGGCTGCAGTGGTAAATGCCGACATGTTGGGAGCATAGCACCCTACCCAACATCGATTTGCCAGACCACTGTATTATGTGCAAGTATAGTCCAGCACTGTGCCCTGTGTACAGTTTCAATGTGTGTGGTCACTACATGCCACCAGCTGGAGGGAGATCATGACCGTGAGCAGGGCATGGTGCCTTGTGACAGAGTGCTGTCTGTAGTACTACCTGGTATGGGCACTTGGTGGATGTGTGGCAGTAGTAGCGACCAGGAGTTCTGGGATAGGGGACCAGTGGGTGGTAGATATATTCAGCAGGGCAGCCAACTTAGCTTGCATTATGACTCAGTCACAAGTCACAGTACATGCTGTCCCCAGCCTGCCACATGCAGCGTACCCATGACCTTTGCGTGCGGCCATTCTCCAGTCACAGAAGCACCAAGCAGCATACGTTGCCCACATTGCGTGCCCATTGTATGTGCCAGCGTGTTGGTGGAGATGGTGATATGACCTTCGGTATGATATCTATGGAACCACAGAGATCATCTGCTGCAGATTATGGGAGCTGGTACGCTCTAGTAGTGACCTGGCCACAGCCGCCTACAGGACACTGCACTCCCCGGCCATCGTCTGTGTCCTCATCCCACACCTCTCCCTCGCCCCATGCCCTACATCCCACACCAACCCCAAATGTCGCCCTGAAGCACCCTACGCTGGCATCAGTCCCATGAGGCAGACTGTCCTCAGAGACTATGGATGACACCGTCCGTTCTCTGCACCACTCACTTCTATTGCCCTTGGTGATCCCCAATATTGGCTTCAGAGTATCACCGCACTTCTGTGCATATGTCCTTATTTTATGGTGCCACCGTACTGCTGGCAGTTGTGGCGTCTGTGATGGGACACACAATGCAGTGGCCGCATACTGAGCACTGTGACTGCAGCTGCCACACACTCAATGCATCAACCCTGTAGTTCACAGTCTTGTTGCACCATGAATGGGTGACATGCTCTGCTGCCTGTGAGGACGGCATACCATGTTCCTACCTTTGATTTTTTACTAGTAGCCTTGTAAGTATTACTGTTGGGAAGTCAGTATGGGATCTACATCTAGGGGTTTGGCACGACTACTAGCATATCACGCTGTACTAACCGCTGTCTCCATTCCTGTGGCCAGCACGTGACATGCCCCCTCCCTGTGATACTCGTGATATGCTGCCATCTGGACCCACTTTGTCATCTTCACTGTGTGGCAGTTCTGACCTTATTTCCCCACCCCCGGTATACAGCAGTCCCAGGGCTGGATTTGTAGGGACCAGGGGCTGACAGCAGCCTCCATCAATCCCCTCCTGTGCAACATCTGTTTGGCACATGGGACTGCTTGCAGTATCTTTAAAGACTTTGGCACTGGGACCCCACTTCTACCAAAATACTGCAGAGGGTCCCCTGGTGCACCGGGCTTTGCAGCAAATAGGTGTTGGGCGCACCTTGCGTCGCTCTAACACCCGTTGTATGGCTCCACATAAGGCCTTCTGTTTTGTGTGAGGGGGTTGAACATTCTGGCAGAGAAGTTTAAATTTGAATTTCTGTATTCTATGGCCCTCTCGAGCTTTGATCTCAAAGTCCCTATGATGACATCTCAATCCCTCGATAGAAACACAGCCTTGTTGTGTATGGTTCCTACATTATTTTATATGTTGTGCATTATTACAAATATACTTCTAGCTACATATACTATTACTACCTCTTTAAATTAATGTTAGTAGCACACATGTATCTAATGCGATGTCCATTTCACTGCCTGCTTTTTCTGTAACCCTTGTAATATCTGTAACCCTTGTAATACGCAACATATCAACTTATTTTGTTGACAACAATCCACCTGGGACACCCTTATACATAGTAATCATGGGGACAAAATGCAATGTGTAAAAACATAATAAAAGAAATACCACACAAACAACCCATTTCTCATACAAAACTGCCTACTTACTCTGGTACACAAGTCTAACATTTGAAATTTATCAAAAAATCTTTTTTTTTTGTCAACTTATCCCTTACTAGCTCAAAGGGAAGAAGACTTTAAACCACCAGGTAAGATGCCCTATACCATTAGTTAAAGACATTCCCAAGCAAGTCAGAATCACATTTATGTACTCGAAAACTTTTTGATGGATCGTAGTACATACAGGATCTAAATTAAGACTAAAGTAATGCAGGTTACACACTCGCCTCTTAAGGACGGATGATCAGAAGTTCATGTGTTCCAGCCAAACACTAGCAACTTGAGGTACATCCAAATACATACACTGTAATACAGCATGATGGGGGACCTGCACTCCCGAGGTGCCATCTTTCAGATGATACGTTACACCGAGGTCCCATCTGCCTGTTCTGGTGGCTGTTCAGCTGGAAGATCTTGTGGCACTGCTCGATAAAAGTAGGGGAATTTGTTTCACCCACTACGGTGCAACAGGAAACCTGCCAACTGTCATTAGGGCGACAGCACAATGCAGACGGCGCTCATCGTGCCCAGCAACTGTGCTGCCTGACCCGTTCACCCAATCCACCTGGGCAAATGCCGGCTGTTTGCAGGGGCCACCCTCTGAAACTTGAGGTTTCTCAGAGCCTACAGTGCTCCAACAACCGGTCCGCCACAGTGACAGGCTAACTGGTCACGGCACCCTGATCGCGTCGCCCTCATTCTGTTACCTCGTTGACAGGATACCGGGGAATTTCCAGAGTGTCCTAACTAAATTTCTCCCATTCACTAAAAATACCACAAACAGCTAAACCAGATTCAAAATGTCTGTCTGCATCTATATCTCCACCCCCACCCACTGGGATGCGGCTGAAAACAGGCAGAACTACCTAGCCCTCCTTTGCCAGTCAACAAAAAATAAATAAAATTGGATGGCAGTGATGAAATATGTTTTCCAAGAAGCTCTGTACATGACAAGCTGTCTTCTGTAGATTTGTTTCTTTTTTGTTTAAGTCTTCTCCATTCTGTATGTATTTTCTCCTTCACATTACATTTTCCCCCTCCTGCAATTGCACCAGACTCATCTCCCCTTCTTTATTCCTTTCTGCCCTTTCCTTTATTCATTTTTCCACTGCTCAACTCCCTCCTACCCCTCTAGGCATACCACTGCCTGTAACACTAGCTGGGTTTGCATCGAGTAGTGTTCATATCACTGGAGTTCTGCTCCTGTGGGTAAGGCTTGCCACCCTCCCTCCACCTCATTTCTCTTAAATCTTTTCCTTTGCAATTTCCTATATCCACCCTCCCCTCATGATCACTTACATTTAAAACCAACTTTTTCCTCAATTTTTTCTACATCCACCTATTTATGCCTTTATTTTGAACCACAAATCTTTTCCCCTATTTGCATCCCCCAACCCCCGCCAATCTCCCTGCGGGGTTTTCATCACGGAGGGGTGTAGGCTCAGTCCATCCCCATTTGCTCCTCCTTCCAATCCCCTTGCGGGATTTACATTCTGAAGGGCTACAGGCCCAATTCCATCCCTCATTTTATGCCCCTCTGCCAATCCCCTTGCAGGGTTTTTCATCCCGGAGGGGTGCAAGCCAATCTGCTATCCATCCTTTGCACCATTCACCTTTTATGGCTAAGTCCCCACACACACCCCAAAGTATTAAAATGCAAATGTATCTGTGTTAAAGTGTTTGGTGGGTATGTTTTCTGTTTATGTATACGAGTACTAAAATGGTTGTTATGCGTTAATGTTTTATGCAGACTTGCTGTATGTATTATGTTTACTGTTTCTGTATACATATTGTTTCCCCTCTTCCCTTTCCCCCAGGTCACATCTGGAAATGAGCGACTATAGCTCAGTATGTCTTTCCTCGTGAAACTTCAAACTAAATAAATAAAATCATTTTTGCATTGTTGTTTGCAATCCTTTCACTTCTTAGAATCTGTCAGCAGATAAGTAGTGCTTGGCCCAACCAGGCTGCCCAGTTAAAAACCAGAAATCTGTTCTTGGCTGGAATCAAACCTCTGACCAGTTGCTTGTAATGCCAATACACATCCAGTGCACCACTCAAGCCCACTTTTCCAATGCTGTATAGTGCTTACCACCACATTCTACATCCAAACAAAAAAAAGGGTTATAGTGTATGGTTAGGGCTTATTGTGCACAGAATTCAAGCAGCTCAAAAACCTTGTTGTGCACATTCTAAAAACCTTACTGTGCATGTTCTATCATAAACTGCAGCTGCGATTCCATCGCGCCGACTCCCGCTGCCTGGTTTCACTAAACCTTAAGTGTTAATGGTAACTGCAGGTCTTAAAAAAAAAAAAAATATGCCGTGTCCTTTTTTTTTTTTTTCTTTATATTATGCAAATAAAATATAGGTGCCATACACAGCTGTACGTGTTTCCATCACCGAGTTGAGATACCAACATGGCCCTCTTGAGCTTAAGCTCTTGGGGTCCATCGTTGAGTACCTCAACCTTGATGAAACACAGGCAGTGTGGTGTAAGGGCACTATTCCTTGTATGTAGCAAACAAGGGCTTATATATGGTTTTCTGCATAAAATCACATAAAACATTTACCACATTTTCCGAAATGTTACAAGTGGGGTGTCACAAATTAGTCACTGGCCCTGAAAACACAGCAAACATCAAGACAAATGTTGCATTCTTGTTTTATTTTAATACTTACATTAGCACCTAAAATCATATCTCTCAAACTCCTGCCACATAAATCAGGGACAAGGCAAAAAAACAAAATCAGGGCCACAGGACCAAAAATCAGGGACACAACATAAAAATTAGTGAAATCCACTCAGGAAGCTGGTAGCATAAGTGACTTGGTGTAAAATGCATTTTCTGAGGCAGAAAAAGTCTTTAATGTTTGGCATTATTTTGTTCTTACAATCCCCACTGTTCAGTCACGGAAACACATATTTTAAGAGGGACAGAAGAAATTTCTAAGGCAGAATCAAGAACGTCCCTGGAAATCAGGAACAGGTGAGAGGTGTAGCTAAAACAATGGATGTTGTTACAAAATATAAAATTAAAAAAAAAAAAAAAACTAGAAAAATAGGTTGTGGTTCTCCATGATGGAACACCACTAGTTTCTTCTGCTGTGCAATATACAAATTTTTTTTACTTTTTTTTTTTTTTTTTTTTTAAATCAGGACTTCTTAACTTCTCACGTCTCCACCACCTGCATCCTTCAAGGGCCCCATGGCATGCCTCGACGTACCATGCCACACTCAACTGCCTCCATAATGCCTTAGAATACTGCCCATGCAGGATGGGGAATGTACCCCCAACAGCCACCTTGCTGGCAGGTGGTGTGGCACCGCAGAGGCACAGAACCTAGATACACAGGGTTCTGTCATTCAAGACATCAGAGCCATTTTCTGTGTTCTAGACTCCTCCCTATGAAATGTTATCTACAAAAAACACCATGTGGAAACACGCACATACAGTGTACAGCTGCATGTCAGCCAACGTCTCCCTACCCCTAAAGGCACGCCTATCTGTCATCACCTAGACGGCATGAAACCGTTGTTGTATAGTCTCCTTCCCCAGGAAGAGCCCCCACTTTGGGATGCTCAATCCTAGTCTCTCCACCACCTCAACCAAAGCCAACCCCCGATAACAACTACTCATTCCCAAACCCTGGTCGTTGGAACTGTGAAGAGTAGCCCCACCGCTCTGCTGACGGGCTGGACACCTTCTTTATCCATAATTAAATTCTACCATTTTTAGATCAACATGTATACTCTGAGTAATATGAAAAGTGTTTGATATCAGTAATTAGTAAAACAAAATCTAAAAGTTTAGAAAATTGTCTCATTTAAATTTATTTCTCTTGATAATAGTGCAAATACGATTTTTTGTATATACGTTTTCACTATATTAATACCGTACCTGTATCGATGAAGCCTTTGTGTAAGGCGAAGCTCTTGGCTATTTGTCACAAGGCTTGTTGTTTTTACCTTTATCACTTAAAGAGAATGTCTATGACAATTACAAGAGCTTTCTAAATGCCACTGCCCACTGACTAATACTAGCGAAAGTCACTTGAGCTAAAAAGTAAAATTGTTCACAAGTTCCTCCTCTGATCCGTCAGCACCACCCCCGCACAAAGACGTTTTGTGACGTCTAACTAGGGAGAGCGCAGGGGTGTGCTCCATTGAAGTCTTTGGGACACTTTTTCAAACCCATTGTATTATGTGTTAAATTAAATTTTGATAAAAAATGAAAGCTACCGCATAACTAACAGGGTGCCCATTAGTTAAACGATAGCTTTCATTTTTTATCAAAGTTTAATTTAACACATATAAAATGGGTTTGAAAAAGTGACCCATAGACTTCAATAGACCACGCCCCACACTCTCGCTAGATGTCACAGAACATCCTAGTGCGGGGGCGGTGCTGGCAGACCAGGAAGTGGATGGGATCAGCTGGCACCTTGCTCTGGCAAATTTACAATCCTTCCCTCCCAAAGTGGAAACCTTGAACCATTTCACTTTTCAGCTCAAGGGACTTTTGCCAATATTAGTCAATGGGCTGTGGCATTTAAAAAGCCCTTATAATTATCGTAAACCTTTCCTTTAATAAATCTGTTAATTCATTGCTATACTGAAACTACTTCATTCTTTGTGTGTCACTATACCAGACATGAAAAAAGTACTCACCACAGTAAATACAGGTTACTCACCTGTAACAGGAGTTCTAGGAATGGTATATGTTGTTCATCCACACTCATTGGCAGTATCCTTGCCGCTTTAAATCTTGCCGGAAGGTCTTCAAGCTTGCTCCTCCCACCCACCCGGGTGGTATAACTCTCGCCTCCGCCCCATGACGCCAGATCTGGCCCGCTGAAGCTCAGGTTGTGCTCTGGCCGGGAGGTCGGAGAGTCGGGGATGAACAACATATACCATTCCTAGAACTCCTGTTACAGGTGAGTAACCTGTATTTCTAGGGACATGGATATGTTGTTCATCCACACTCATTGGCAGACTCTAGCAGTTCTCCGGGAGGAGGGAGGCAAGAGCACACCCCCATATACTTACTTGGGAAGAGACTGGAGAACCGAGGCCCCAAAACCAGCATCCGGCGTGACTCAAGGTCGATGTGGTAGTGGGTAATGAAGGTGTTTGCTGACTTCCAGGTAGCAGCCCTGCAGATTTCCTGGATAGGGACGTCCCTGGAAGCAGCCACCGTTGCAGCAGTATAGCGGGTAGAATGAGCTCTTATCCCTCTGGGAGGCTCCATGCCGCTAACTTATAGCAGAGATCTATGCAGGAGGTTACCCACCTGCTTATCGTCCGCTTGGCTGCAGGTCTGCCAGATGCGGCTTCAGCGTAGGTGACAAACAGCTGTGAACCTCTCCCAGATTTCAGCCGTGCGCTCCTTATAATAAGCGAGCGCCCTTCTAGGATCCAGAGTATGGAGCCTATATTCGGCCTCCGAGGTGTGATTGGGGTAGAACACCGGCAGAGTCAACACCTGGTTAAGGTGAAACTCCGACACCACCTTCGGAAGGAATTTCGGGTGGGGGCGCAGGACAACCTTGTCCCTGTGGAAGACCAGGTAAGGAGACTCGATGGAAGCGCCTGGAGCTCTCCCATCCTTCTGGCTGACGTGATAGCCACCAAGAAGGCGGTCTTCCACGACAGGTGAGAGAGCACACCTGTGCATAGGTTGAATGGCTTGCCCATGAGCTTTGCCAGTACCAGCAGTAGATCCCACGGAGGTGGGGTTCCCGCACTGGAGGAAATGTGATCAAGGCCTTTGAAAAGCGTGAACCACCTTCTCCTGCGCCACCGACTGCTTCGGCCCCGCGCCTCGTAAGCAGAGATGGCTGCCAGGTGCACCCTTAGGGTCGCCGACCTAAGCCCTTGACTAGAAAGGGACCATAAATAGTCCAAGATGCTTGCCAAGGAACAGGAGGAAGGGTCCAAGCCCTTGCCCTGACACCAAATGGAAAACCTTTTCCATTTGAAGGCATAACATTTTCTGGTCGACCTCATACGGGACGCCTCAACTACATTGAGGACCTCGTCGGAAAGACCCAAAGCCTGGAACTCTAGCAGCTCAGGAACCAGGCCGTCGGTGCAGGGATTGAAGGTCCGGATGGAACACCTTCCTGATTGACTGAGAGCAGGTCCGGCGAGCTGGAAGCTGCCGCTGAGTCCTGGAGCTGAGACTGAGGAGATCTGGGTACCAGAACTGGCGAGGCCAGTCTGGGGCTATCAGAATCACCTGCGCCTTGTCCTCCTCGCCTTGAGAAGCACCTTGTGGATCAGAAATGGGGAAAGGCGTAAAGAGGCCCGGGGTCCATTGCCTCGAGAAGGCATCCCTCGCGAGCCCTGCTGAGGGCGGGCATGGAACAGACTCAGCCCGCGTTCTCCGTGGAGGCAAACAGGTCCACCTGAGGTGTGCCCAAAGGAGAACAGATGCTGTACTACCTCCGGCAGGAGAGACCACTCGTGGGATGCAGCCCCTATCCGGCTCAGGGCATCGGCCAGGTGTTGAGGCTCCTGCCACGTGAATGCAGGAGATCCGCCTCCAGGTGCGCGCACGAGTGACCAAATGCGGAGAGCTTCTTGCATAGAAGCATGGAGCGCCCCGCCCTGGCGGTTTAGATAGTACATGGTCGGTATTGTCCGCCTGACTCGGACCACTTGACCCGGAGGAACGGAGCAAAGGCGGTGAGAGCTAGGCGGACCGCCGGAGCTCCAGCAGGTTGATGTGGCATCGGGACTCCCATGGGACCAGAGGCCATGAGCCCGGTGTTCCCCAGATGGGCACCCCAACCCATCAGAGAGGCATCGGTCGACAGAGAGACCGTCGGCTCGGGCGGACGGAACGGGATGCCCTCCTGCAATTGATCTGGAACGGTCCCACCACTGGAGAGCATTCCACATCCCCTGTGTCACCCGACAAGCTGGTCAAGGGATCGCAGCGTTGTGACCACTGGCTGGCCAGTCCCCACTGAAGGACGCATGTTCCAGCGGGCCCAACGGGACCACGCTGGTACAGGCCGCCATGAGACCCAGGAGGCGAGGAAGTCCCGGCAGGCAGAATTGCCAACCAGAAATGATCGGGCAAAGGAGGAAAGAACCTCGCCCTGTCCGCCGAGCCGCGCTCTGGCTCGAAGAGAGTCGAGGCTGCGCTCGATGAATAAAATCACCTGCTTCGCTCGAGTTCGACTTGGCCTCGCTTGACAAGGAGGCCCAGTTGAGAGCAGACCTGGAGGCCAGATCTCTGGACCACTCCGCCTCCTTCCTGGAGGAGCTGCTATCAGCCAGTCGTCCAGGTAAGGGTACACCGGACCCCTCGCGCCGCAGGGAATGCTGTCACCACTGCCATGCATTTGGTGAAGACCCTGGGAGCTGGAGACAAGCCAAGGGCATGGCTTGAACTCAAGAGATCCTTCCGCCGAAGCGAAGGAATCTCTGGTGAGACGGACGGATAGGGACGTGAAAACGCGGCCCTGCAAGTCCAGAGAGCAGAACCACGCACCGCTGCTCCAAGGATGGTATTATCTGAGCCAGAGTGACCATCCTGAAGGTTCGAGACCTTAGGAACTTGTTTAGGTCGTGTAGGTCGAGAATGGGGCGCCAGCCCCCCGTCGGTTTCGGAACCAGGAAGTACCTGGACACAAACCCTGGGTCTGAAGGAGGGTCCACCACCTCTCTTACCACCTCCTTCTGGAGGAGGAGAGTGATGTCGGCTCGACGAGCCGCCAGTGAGGCTGGGGATCCCGAAGCCCCCCGAGGGGCGACGGCTCTGAAGGGTGGTGCCTGCTCGAATTCCAGAGGCAGGCCTCTTCCCACCACCTCCAAGACCCACCTGTCCGTGGTAACAGCGGACCAGGCGGAACGGAAGTGCCGGAGCCGTCCCCCCACGGGGGGACCCAGGGGTAAGGTGACGGGGATGGGGGCGACACCCCTCAGCCCGTCACTGGGCAGGCTTGGAGGAGGGACCGGCCGAGGGACCTCCTGGGCCCTTTCCTCCCTGCCTCCTGTTAGAGGAAGCCGGCGGCTTGGGTTTGGGATGCCAAGGCCGAGCCTGCTGGCCCTGACGTTGCTGGGCCGGGCGCGCCGGGGGCACAGAAGGACGAAAGGGCTTAGGCTGTGGTTTGCGGCCTTTGTCCTTCTGAGCGGAAGAGACCGAGTCCAAGGTGGCATTGGACTTCTCGATCCTCTGCAGGTGACCTTCCACCCCAGGGCCGAAGAGGTCAGTCCCCAAAAAGGGAACATCCGCCAACTTGTGCTGGGTATCCGAAGTAAAGGTGGATATCCTCAGCCAAGCCCGCTGACGCATAGCCACTGCGGCCGCCACCGATCTGGCACATGAGTCCCCTACATCCAAAGCAGTCTGGAGCTGCTGTTTGGCCACTGCCCTGCCCTGGTCCCGCACCTGCTTAACCGTAGTCTGCAGATCGGGCGGGAAGATGAGGATGACCTCGCCAGGAGCCCAACAGGGCATGAGAAAATGTGCCATGAGGACGGCCGAACTGGCCTGGCGAAGACCGAGAGGGGCCCAGCGTAGACTTTCGCCTCGACATAGTCCAATTTCTTGGACTCCTTGTCAGGAGGTTTGTCCACATCCTGGCGTTGCCGTGGCGCGGAAAACGCTGTCGGTAACCAACCCTCAGCAGAGGGTGTTCCAAAACGGACAAGGAACGGTAGGGACAGCATACTTCCTGGCCATCCTGGCCGAAGGCGCAGGGCAGGAAGCAGGCGCTGCCAAAGTTCCAGTGCTGGACCCACTATGGCCTCGGCCACGGAAAGGCCTCCGTCGAGAATCTCTCGGTCCAGAATCTCCGTGAGGGATACCTGGCCCGCTTGGAACGGGTTCGAGCTCCATCCGGTAGACTCCGAGATGAGCGAAGCAGTCCTAGGAAGGACGACGGGCTATCGTCCATTGGCTGACCTCCTGAAGACTCCAAGTCCAGTCGCTTGAGAAGAAGGAGAATCATCTTCGGACTCGGAAGAGTCCTCGAAGAGCTGCCTCTGGCCTGAGCCACCCTTCACCTGCCGAGGTCGGTCGGGAGTGAGGGTAACTGACAGCGATGGGGTAAACCCTTAGCCGACCGAGAATCCTTGGTCGGGCCCCAATGGTGGCTGTGGAGGCGGAGGTTCCACGCAATCGGTGGAGCAGCTGGTTTGGCCGAACAACACGGCCTGGGTATAGGCTCCTCGGACAAGTCGAGGGGTTGTGTCGGCCGTTCCGGTGACAGCCACTTAATGGCCGGGGAGGCGCCGGAGTCGGCTTATTCCCGGCCAGGAGGAGCTGTTGCAACATAAGGTCCTCGTACCGTCGACGTAATTTACGCCGAAGCCTCCCCTCATCCGAGGAGGAGAGGGCGAGACTGACGCCCGCTTGTGATGCCCGAGACCGAGACCGCCTATGGCGGTGGGAACGGCTGGACCGCGAAGAGGTCCGAGACCGAGACCGAGAGTCCCGGAATTTCCGGGGTCGGTGCAGGGAGGTGTCGGCCGGAACCGACACTCCCTTCGGCTCGGAAGGTCCATCCGAGGGCTCCGGAACCGGAGGCACAGGCGAGCCCACGGGATCCTCAACTCCTCCCGGGGGAACCAGGGAGGGAATCTCGGCTGCTAAAGCGACAGCCCGTCCAATGGGTCGAGAAAAATCTCGAACTTCATCAGTGGAGTCTCGGTCAACTGACCTGGCGGGGACACCGTGAGGCCAGTGGCGGCAATGATCGACCGAAGCCGACGGGCGGCAGCCGGGGAGAGGACCTTTCCGCTCCCAAGGCGTCGGCAGGGACTTACCTGTCCCTCTTTTGGACCGAGAAAAAGGTCCAGCAGGCGCAGCCCTTCTCCTTTAGTGGAGAGGGACAGACAAAGCTCTTAAAGGAAGCCGTGTAGGAAGAACCCAGAAGGCGGGATAAATGCAGCGGCGAGAAGATCGGCCAGCGCGCCTCCTCTTGGAGGCGACCATCCGCTCGAAGCTGATCCATGACCGCCGCCCGCGGACACGCCAACAGGCCTCCTTGGACTTCACCGGAGAAGCGGCCGTTCGGGGCTGACCGGTTGCAATCGGGCAGCACGGTCTTCGGGGCGTGGGCGAGAAAGATGAGCTGAGTCGCAAGCCTGCGGGTCGTGCTCAAGGCCTAAACAGTAGACACACGGGAGTGTGGATCCGTCCGAGACATCTTCTGCCCGCATGGGCATCTCCGAAATCCGGAGTCGATTTATCCATCGCGGCCGCGAGGATCGAAGACTAAGTCTTTTGCAAAATATTATTTTAAATCCATAAGCGGAGAAATAGGAACCAGTCACAAACGCAGAGCGTTAAGGAGGGAACCTGAGCTTCCAAGCGGTAAGGAAGATCTGGCGTCATGGGGCGGAGCCGAGAGTTATACCACCCGGGTGGGTGGGAGGAGCAAGCTTGAAGACCTTCCGGCAAGATTTAAAGCGGCAAGGATACTGCCAATGAGTGTGGATGAACAACATATCCATGTCCCTAGAATGTTGTTTCTTCTAATGGAGTCTTGCTGTATTCCGACTATATGCAGTTAGCCCCAGCACTTGAACTGCTCCGGAGAGTAAAGGGTTAACTCCATGCCAAGGCATAGAACGTTGAGCTCGAGCTTGGTTTTCAAACCTCTATCTGTGGTACTCTAAAGTGTAACCGTCAGATTCTTTCGAGCACTAAAGTAACTTAAAGGAAGAAATTGTTTCCAAAATGTTGTCCCAAATGGCAAAACAAGGTTTTTAGGTCAGAAGACTCAAATCAAGAACACCCAAAAAGAACACAAAACGTAGTGATTTACCCAA
Organism: Neoceratodus forsteri; assembly: GCA_016271365.2. NCBI lineage: Eukaryota > Metazoa > Chordata > Ceratodontiformes > Ceratodontidae > Neoceratodus > Neoceratodus forsteri. The sequence continues at coordinate 498,808,302 of CM028129.1, read as the reverse complement.
ACACTTAATAATACAAACTAAAAGAAACCGCCTAAGAGATGGAGGCATGTCCAGTACACCTCTGGGATGCAGCACTGTGCCTGCCCAACCACATCCCAAAACTACTAGGTTCCAGGAGGGGAGGCAGGGAGGAAGGTCACAATACAGCAAGACTCCATTAGAAGAAACAACATTACTATGGTGAGTAATTCTTTCTTCTAACAACATGATGTCTTGCTGTATTCTAACTATATGCAGACTACCAAGCAGTACCCCCTTGGAGAAGGGAGTTACAGAACCCATTTTTGGAACAGGCTCTGCAGCACAGCCGAGCCAAACCTAGCATCACTTTGTGACTGGATGTCCAAAGAGTAATGCTTGGTAAAAGTGTGAACAGATTTCCAGGTAGCTGCTTTGCATATATCACTAAAGGTGTATCACTAGCTGCTGCGACTGAAGCAGCTGTACCTCTGGTAGAATGAGTCCTCAGGCCTGTGGGAGGTTCCTTCCCAAATTTAGAGTAGCAGAACTGAATATAAGAGACAATCCACCTGGCAGTAGACCTCTTGGTAGCAGGTTTGCCCTTTCCCACTTCACCATAAGTGAAAAACAACTGAGCGCAGTCCTTCCTATGGGCCTCAGTGTGCTCAATATAGTAACTAAGAGCCCTTTTTACATCAAGACTGTGTAACCTCCTCTTCCCAGAGGAGGAATGATCAGTGAAAAACACAGGCAATGACAGACTGGTTGAGATGAAAGTCTGACACCACCTTGGGAAGAAACTTTCTATTGGTGCAGAGGACCACCTTATCCCTATAAAAGGAAATGAAATTAGATTCCACTGATAAGGCCTGTCATTCACTGATTCTCCTGGCAGAGGTAATGACAACCAGGAACACAGTTTTCCAAGTCAAGCATTTCAGCTCAGCTGAAGATAAAGGTTCGAAAGGGGGCTGCATAAGCTGAGCAATACAAATGTTCAGATCCCAAGAAGGGGTAGGCTCCCTAAAGGGAGGATTGACCTGAACCAAACCTTTGAAGAATTTCTTGAAAACTGGATGAGAAGCTAGGAAAAAGCCCTCACCAGCAGAAAGGAAGGCAGACACAGCTGCCAAATGCACCTTGAGAGTTGTAGGCCGGAGTCCTAAACTGTTAAGATGTACCAAATAGTCCAATACAGGGGCAATATCAGCCAGCTCTGGCTTAGTATGCCTGCTGAAACACCAAAACCCAAACCTTTTCCATTTGGAGTTGTAAGTCTTTCTAGTAGCAGGTTTCCTGCTAACTTTTAAAATACCCAGGACTGATTGGGAAAGGTGCAAACTTGCATATTCTAGCTCTTCAAGAGACAGGCTTTGAGCCTGAAAGTCTGAAGGTTGGGATACAGAATCCTCCCCCGAGAGGAGGTGAGGAGATTGTGTTGTCTGGGAAGACACAAGGGCAGTGTTACTGACAGTGACAACAGTAGAGGATACCAAGGCTGTCTGGCCCAATCTGGAGCCACCAGAATCACCTTGCAAGGCTGAGACCTGATTTTTATCAGGACCCTGAATATCAGAAGAAAAGGAGGAAATGCATACAGAAACCTGCTTGTGCAATTTAGTAGAAGAGCATCCTGAGGGGTAGGACCCAGAAGGGGTGGTCTGCAACAATAAAGAGAAAGCTGATTGTTCGGGGCTGCAAACAGATCTATCTCTGGAGTGCCCCAGCTCCTGAGAATGACTTGAAGAACTAGAGGGTTCAGGGTCCATTCGTGGTGACCCTGAGAAATCCTGCTGAGAGCATCTGCTACAATGTTGTCCTTCCCTGATACACAGCTATCAGGGAAGCCTGAAGGGAATAAGCTATTGACCATACGTTCATAGCCTCTGTGCACAAGGCCGAGGACAGAGTGCCTCCCTGCTTGCTGATGTACCATATGGTTGTGGTATTGTCTATCCTGATCTGCACCACTTTCCCTTGAACCACAGTTGAGAATGTCTGAAGTGCCAGAAAGACAGCTCTCAATTCGAGAAGATTTATGTGTAGAAGGGACTCCTGGTGTGACCAGGTTCCCTGAGCTTTAAGATGATCTAGGTGGGCTCCCCACCCCAACAGGGAGGCATCCGTGGTGAGTCAGAGAAGGGACCTGACTGATAAAGGAGACCCCCTGTCGAAGACTGTCCTCCTCCAGCCACCATTGGAGGGCCTGGACCAAGGTTTGAGAGACTGGAACCAGTTTGGAGAGAGGGTCCTTTTTCTGAGACCAGTGAGATCTGAGATGAAACTCTCATCTGAAATCTTGCTCCCTGAACTACTGCTGTGGAAGCTGTCATGTGGCCCAGCAGCTGTAGAAAGTATCTCGTAGGACGAGACAATAGAGGACGAAAGGAGGAGGCCAGAGTAACCAATGACTGAACCCTTGAGAGAGGGAGAAATGCTCTTGCCTGAATAGTATCCATTTCCAACCCCATGAAGGTGAGAAGCTGGGCTGGCTCTAGAACAGACTTCTCTAGATTTAGAATGAAATCCAAGGATTCTAGAAGTCTCTGGGTGACCTCCAAGGCTGACTTGACTTAGTCTGAGGACTGCCCCACTAGAAGCCAGTCGTCTAGGTATGGGAACAGAAGGATGCCCCGCCTCCTGAGGAATGCCACCACTACTGCAAGACACTTGGTGAACACCCTTGGAGCAGATGTTGGGCTGAAGGGCATGGCCCTGAATTGATAATGGCCTGAGGGCAACTAGAACCTGAGGTACTTTCTGTGGGAATGTCTGATAGGTATGCAGAAGTAGGCATTCTTGAGATCCAGAGAGGCTAGCCAGTCTCCTAGTCTCAGAAATGGAAGATTTACTCCCAGAGTCACCATTTTGAACTTTGGTTTTGTCAAACGTTTGTTCAGGTACCTTAAATCTAAGATGAGTCGCCACTCCTCTGCCTTTTTCCGGGTAAGGGAGTATCTGGAATACAGTCATTTTCCCCTGTGAGAAAGAGGTACCGTCTCCACTGCTTGCAAAAGCAGGAGAGAGGAGATGTCTGACTCTAAGGCCTTTGTGTCCAAGGAACAGGGAGGACTGAAGGACCTTGCTCTCATTCTTGGGAACCTTTTGAAACTGGGAGCAAGTCCCTGGCTCACTACTTCCAGGACCCATTTGTCTGAAGTAATAGACTCCCAGGCCTGGGAGTAGTGGGCCAACCTGCCCCCTACTGGGATTGGGGAGGCGACCCTGACTGACACCTCAGGATGTCTGCTTAGCAGGGGGCTTAGACTGAGTAGCAGCTGGGGTCCTAGTTACCCCTCGTCTACCTCTTCCCCTAAAGAACCCCCTCTGCTGGAAAGAAGAGGAGGAGGCCTGAGCTTGGTAAAAAAGGCCTGTGAAAAGGCCTGCCCCTGCCCCTAAACTGCTGCCTCTGAGGAGTAGTCTGCTTTTCTTTGGCTGCAGCACTCCTATAGGTGGTCCAGTACTCGTCCATTTTTTTCATATAGTTCTCTGTTTGATCCCCAAAGAGAGAATTACCAGTTACAGGAAAATGCATGGCCTTAGCCTGGGTATCCTGTGAGAGGCTGGTACACCTAAGCCAAGCAAATCTCCTCATGGAGACAGATGTAGCCATGACCCTGGAATGAACATCATTAGAATCAACAGCAGCATGGAATTGCACTTTAGATGCCTCTATACCATTTGCAGCCACCTGCTCCAGCTCCTTGGCTAGCTGGGGGGGGGGGCATTTTTAGTGGGTTCCAGAACCGTGTCCCACATGGAGTTCTGGTACCTAGTTGTATACGCCATGTAGTTAGATTGTCTGAGTCCCGAAGAGGATGCCAAGTACTATTTTTTTGCCATGGCATCCACTTTTCTGGAATACTTGTCGGGGGTGAGATGCCAGGGGAATATTAGCCTTGTCACAGGCTGCAGTCTATTTATTTTGTTTTTGTTGACCAGGTAAGCGCACTAGACAAATCTTGCCTATTTTCTTTGTACTACCCCAACATGGCTGCTATGATTGCTAAGGAATTCCATCCCAGGACCTGACAATGTATACCTCGCGTCCATTCTCTTCTCCACAGGGGGGTATGGATGTAGGAAATTGTAAACTTTTTTGTGTCTGCTTCCCCAAGGATTTGTGTAGAGGGATAGACACCCTCTTTGACTCTGGTACATCCATAATTTCTAAATAAATAGTCAGGCTCTTCCTGATCCTGTTCAGCCTCTTCCAAAGGAAGCTGAAAAGTCTCAGCTACTTTCTTGTAAAACAAGAAATGTGAAGGGGACTCAGAAAGCCTGGGAGGAGAAACCTGAGAGGGCCTGTCTGGGGAGATGTCAGGCTCTACAGGCCCATCTAGGCCCTCATCCTCTTCATCATAATCTTCCTCTTCCTCCTCCTCCTCCTCCTCCTAATCGCCCTCATAGTAAGCTTCAGGATCTATGTCTGAAGCAGACATTTCCGACCGAACCGGTCCGCTTTGAACCAAAACCGGTTCGGTTGGAACCGGGCAAAGTGACTGAACAATGGAAATCACTTTCGCTATCTTCTTAGCGGTCGGACCATGGGAAGCCGGATCCGAACCGCCTTTTACCTGGAACTTATTCCGCAGAACTGACTCTCCATTTGCCCAAAGAGGTATCGCCCAGGTCAGTGGGCACCTCTTCAGGTTCGGTCGTAACTGAACCAGGCTGGCCATCCAGGTCAGTGGACTTCTCGGCCTCCCTCTCCCTTAGCCTACTCAAACATTTTTCCAGAGTGGCTTTGGGAAAGTTTCTGCATATTTGGCAGTCTTCTTCAAGGTGGTCAAACCCCAGACAGTACACACATACGAGGCGAGGGTCAGCCTTGACAAAGGCCTCATTACACTCGGTAGAGTGCTGAAACCCAGTGGGTCTGGTTTTCTTTTTGGGTTCTCAGACATGCCTTCAACTTATAGTCACCCAAAACAGTGGTTAAGCCAGGCAACTACAAACTTATTGGTTCCAACCGTGTCACGGGTCAGTTAAAAAAAAATCCTAAAAAGTCGGATTTTTTTATTTAGGAATCCATAAGCACCAGAAAACAGAAAAAAAAAAAAAAAAAAAAAACACACACACAATCACAAATTACACAGAAACAGAATAGTTTTCGGTTTCACTTCGGAATGACTGGCAAAGAACCAAAAATAAAACAATGTCTTTAGGAAAAACAACCACTACCTACAACTACCACTTTCTGGTGCCGAGACAGAGGAAAGAATACCGATATTCTAGTAGAACGGTTTGAAATACCGACCAATTCGTACTGTAACCGAACGGAAGCGCAGGAGGGATCTCCGGAGCAACTTCACAGTTAGGCGGAGTAAAGAATCTGACGGTTACACTTCAGAGTACCACAGACAAGAGGTTTGAAAACCGAGCTCAACGTTCTATGCCTTAGCATACAGTTAACCCTTTACTCTCCGGAGCAGTTCAAGTGCTGGGGCTAACTGCATATAGTCAGAATACACTAAGACTTCATGTTGTTTGAAGCATCATTAGTATATCGCAAAATTAAAAATGCATTTTCAGCATATTAGTATACCAAAAGTGTATCAATAAGAATGTAATATAACCACACCAACTGGACTCCGAGCCTTCACTTAAAAAAAATAAAAATAAATAAGTTTCCTCATCTAACTCAGGGATTTATTTAACTCTAAAAACTGATTAGCGTTTTGCTCATAAAAATGCTAAATTTTTGTGAAAATGCATAGTTCTTGCCTCACTGTGTTTAACAAACACAGAACTTCTAGAAAATTCATATAAATACTTTCTGTACAGTTAGTATAGTCCCAAGAAAAAAACTGCTAATCAATTATTTAAAACCCTGTAACTGTTCAAAAGTTCTTTTAAAGAAATTATCTTTAAAAGATCTAACTTTTTTTTTTTTTTTAAATAGATGCTTGGAGACAGGCTCATGATTACACCACAGCAATACACTTACTGTATCTATGTACAGGAAATGCACTTTTCATAAAGACCTTTTTATTTTCAGAACATTAACATTTTCATAATTTTGGTTCATATGGAAGCAAAACAAAGAAAGGAAAATTACGTACCTACCGTAATTCTTGATCTTCTCTTGTATCTTCACCATTCATTACTTACTGGGTGTAAGCGGGCGCGCACCACCACGGGAGTAAATTTTTTTTTTTTTTAAAGTCTAGCTACGGCACCGCCTCGAGAGTGACGCCATGCCATGCGCGAGGGCGGTCAAGTAGAAGTATCGACCTCCTCCAACTCAGTTCTGTGAGCCGGAGAGGCAAAAGAGAAAGCAGAGAATATAGATAGTGAGGCAAGATAGCGAGGGATAGCAAGGCAAGGAAGAATGAACTGAAAAGGAATAAGCCGATGGAGGAAGGACAGAGGAGATAAGAGTATCCTAGCCTAGGACTGCAGGGGCCTCCTTACCTGGTGACTCTAGGAGGAGAGATAAGTAAGGAAATGAGAAAATAGAAGAAGAGAAGAAAGAAGAGAGATGGGATGTTGAAGGGACCAGAATGCCCATGAGCATAGTTAGCTTACAGCTGAAGGCTCGACTAAAGGGAAGCAAGAATCTCGGAGATAGAGCTGAAGAGAAGGTTCACCGAACCCGCTAGACAGACTCAGGAGGGCATAGTCCTCATCTTCAACATGCTCATCTTGATACCCACCTGCCTCCTGGCCGCGGAAGGCCTTTAACTGGAGGACACCCGAGGAGGGAAGAATAAAACCCAGGCAGCATGAGAGCGCTGCTCAGGGGTTTAGAAATGGAAAATGTAAGCCTTTCAGGCGTTTTAAGATAGAAATGGGACTCAGACTGACTGGCCAAGGCAGGCCAAGGCTTAGGCTGGCTGGGATTGGATATGGTCAGCACTGCTCTTCTACAAAAATTGTCCAGGAGGACACTTAAAAGGAGAAACCAATAAGCAAACTAGCGAGAAGGATAGCCTACCTTCTCATTGCCTTCTTTTTTTTTTTTTTTTTTTACAGATAAAATTTTGTAGACTAGATGCATGACCCTGATACCAAGATGCCTATAGCAGTCGAAGAGAGTTCCCTCAGCATTTTTTTTTTGCAAAAAGAAAAAAGGAATAGACGTGCCCGTTCCTCTGCTCTGCAAGGCAAGAATGGGGGGGGGGGGATTTTGATTTCAGGGCAACTATCTGGAACACGGAATTGCAGGATCAAAACTGAATAGCCTGAGCCAGGCCAAAAACCCAGAGGTATCTTGCCAGAAGAATGGCAAGAGATAGTTGTGCAGTCTGATCGCCAATGCAATCCACGTAGATGGCCCATGAATCTTAGAGTAAGTAATTTTCTGGAAAATTAGACCCCCGAAAGATTTTTTTTTTTTTTTTTCGAAAAATTAGCAATTTTTCCTATATTTTAAGAAAAAGTTTTTTTTTTTTTTTTATATGCAGAGAGAAAGGAGACGGGAGGTGGAGAAGCCACAGGAAGAGGCCACTGAGGGGATGGTGGGCGGTGTAAGTAATGAATGGTGAAGATACAAGAAGATCAAAATTACGGTAGGTAAGTAATTTTCCTATCTTCCCTTGTCAATCTTCACCATTCATTACTTCCTGGGTGAGCATTAGCTCCTCTTCCCTGGAGGGGAAGAGGCCATACCCTGAGGGAACAAGACCCCAGCCTCTGCTGGTGAGAAACAGAAGGAGAAGACCCTGGCTTATTCAGAAAGCCTAAGTGGGAGAAGAGCTAGGAGGTGCCTCCCGAGGACGAGGGAATGGAGGGAGCCCCTGTAAAAGTCTCCCTAGCTCTGAAGAGAAAAGACGGGTCCCGGAAGGCGGAGCGAATCACCCCCGCCGGCCAGGGTGACAACCTGGAAAGACGAAGCCATGCCGTCCGCCTGATGCAGATCGCTGTCCCGCAAGCCTGGAAGCCACCTCATTGGCGTCATAAGATGCCCTGCTTGGTGTCTTGCCAGCCCAGGCCTACCGCGGAGAGGCAACGGCTTGTCTGGTTTGCTCCGTGTCAGGCATAGATGCCAGCAGCTGGGACATCATCGACCACAGATGCGGTTGTAGGCAGCGTGAGTCGCCTGATGTGATGCAATACATGCACTCCCTCAAGAAGAAGAGAACACTCTTCGCTTCCAACGGTCGAATCTGAGAGAGTCCAATCCAGTGGCGGTCGTACGCCAGGCAACGGCGCCCAGAAGGAGTATCCAGGTATACCAAACCTGAGGACGGGTTGGGAAGGAACCTAGAGACTCAGAGGGCACAATACCTCGCTGGCAGTCCGCGGGGCTGGGAAGCGGCGGGGAACTGCCAGGACGGATAGACACCTCCTGGAGGGATAGGCCAGGAAGGTACCACCAGATGCTGGCACTGAATTCACCAAGGAATTCATGCATCTCCCTGCTCGTATTGTCTCTTGAACTAGGAAATCTGGAGATCCTCACCATCCTCGGAGGAAACGCTGATATTCTGTGAAATCAGCATCGGAGGACAGATGAGCAGGGTTCCTCTCCCTCAGAGGAGGGAGACGAGGATGATGGGGAACTGGAATGCCCAGAAGATTCCTGCGGCGGTGGGGAGAGTCGAAAGACCCGCTCATGCATATATCTAACATATGAGGGGAAGGCCGCCGCAGAACCTCTGAACTGCTCCCAGGATAACGGACCGGTAGGACCGACATGGCCCGGGAGCGGGGTGGTGAAGGCAGAGATGGGAGAGGGCACCTCGAGGAGGCAACTGCTCTCTCAAGGAGGGCTCTGAACTGGGAAAGGAGCCCTAGTAGGGGGGATTCGGATATCAAACCAGGCTGCAGAACGGAACTCTGGGGAAGGAGCCTGGAAGAGCCCTAGGGAGAAACTCCTGTGACGAGCGGACTGCATGGATCCAAAGGGCAGTCTGCACAACGCCGCCGAGGACACCCTAGAACCCGGGGAGGCGGGGCTCTGCTACGGCTCCTGGCCACCCCGAGGTGGCAAAGAAGACCGGGCAGCAGGCCGCCTGCCTCAACCCTCAGATTCCGAGGCCTCCTCCTCGACAACGTCCCCTGTCCCTAGAGGCACAGCACCCCGGGTAGCCGTCACCGGGCCTCCAGAGGGAGCCTCCCCTCAGTCACCCGCCTGCCCTGGGACTCTCGGCCACCCCAGCCGAGGAACCCTCAGGAGGACGCGGTAAGGGGGACAGAGGAGGCCCGCTCGCGCTTGGTACCCCTAGCCACCGAGGACCCAGATCCGAAGAATGGGGTGCCAGGATGGGTCCACATCTGAGTCATCGTCCTCCGAGGAGGACGAGACCAGCAGGACCTCGATGCTGGCCAACCTAGGTCCCTAGGCCCACGAAACGCCCCGGCACCATGTCGCGGCGCGCTGCGCCCCCCACGCCCGGCGGAAGGGGAGGCCTAACCCCACCCACAGCTCCGGAAGGCCAGCACTGCCGAGGAAGAAACCAGCAGCGCCCGCCCGCCGGCGTTGAAAGCGAGCAGCACGCCATGTCACCGGCACGCGAATGGCGCCCGAGGCCAAGCGGCACCGCCAGCGCCCGCCCGATCACCGGCTGTATGAGCGGCGCCGGGATCAAACAGCGCCAGGAGCAGGCGCCGCTTAGTCACCGGCTTTTGCGAATGGCGCGGGATCCGAGAGAAGGCGGCGTCGAGGTCCACCGAGCGGGCCCAAAGCCAAAGGGCCGACACGGGAGGCCTGCACCTCCGAAGGTGACAGCGAGCGGTGTCAGCGCTGCGGCCCGGGAGGACTCGACGCTCCCCAACACCACGGAAGGGCCTCCTCCTCGGCAAGATAGGATGAGAGACCCCTCCTCCTCGGACCGTATAGACCCGGGAGGACCCGGAGGAAGGGCCTAGAGATCTCGCCCGAGATTCCCGTGAGCGTCGCCGTCCCCCGAAAGTCGGCGGGGCCTTGCCGAGCTTGAACGCGCGGACTTCGAGGACGCGACGGTCCATCGAGAAACAGGCGTCGCACGAATCCATATCATGGTTGGGTCCCAGGCAACGAAGGCAAACGTCATGCCGGTCCGAGACGGAGAAATGCCGGCCACAGGAGCACCGACGCATAGGGGCGCGGCCCGTCTTGACGGCAGCTAGCTCCAGAACCCGGACATAGCGAAACCAGCGAGATTAAAACACAGTAGGAAAAACACCGGCGGCGAAGAAAGAAAAGAACAGTCTTACCGTATCGGCGTCGGTGTCAGGAAAAGCAGTCGGAAACTACTACAACTACCAGCGCTCTGGCGTGGACGGGTGCTGCCTCGGCCGTGGGAGAAACAGAACTGAGTTGGAGGAGGAGTCGGTGCATACTAACGACGCCCCTCGCTGGCGTCACTCTCGAGGGCGGTGCTGTTAGCTAGACTTTAAAAAAAAAAAAAAAAAAGACTTCGTGGCGGGTGCGCCTCCGCTTACAACCAGGAAGTAATGAATGGTGAAGATTGACAAGGGAAGATCAATGTCAGTTTGTTTTTTGTTTAAAAATGAGTTGTTAAAGTAATCTAACTGTGTTACCTCCATTACCCCTAGGATTTTGAAAATGTCAGCCACTATGGCAAAAGTGACCCCAAACTGTTTAGCCACTACATGAAAGCACGAGCCACACAACGATATATGCTGCCAAATTATTTATTCTAAACCACATGTGATATTGTTACTCAAAACGGCACGAACAGCAGGTTTTCGCCTCCATGGTGAGGGTAACAATAGAAGTCTTAGCCACAGGCATAAAAAATGTGCCAGTGGCGAGTGGGAACAATAACACAGGTTACATAAAATCCTCATTTTCCCTTTTGGTAACCCGAAAATCTTCCAACATCAGAATATTCTTTTTTTTTTTGTAGTTAATTTATTTATGCTCCTCCTGGTTGGGCGGTGGTACACCTATGCCAGTTCCCCCAGCCCCGTCCCCGCTCGCAACTCACTTTACCAGCTGCCCCACGGCTATGCCCCCCGTGGTAGGGCGACAGGGGATCTCCTCAACCCGCCAAACATACAAATCTGGTGCTGGATGTGGCTGCCAATCTCGGGGGTGGTGCCTGCAAGGACCGGCTTCACTCTTGCTGCGCCCAAGACCTTTTCTCTTTTTCTGGCGATTCCCCTGAGACGAGGCATGCAGTGACATCTCAGGGGACAGTGCACACGCATCCGTACACCCTACCCCAAGCGGCTGCCTCCTCTCTGTTCCCGTCTGAGGTGTCGGTGCACCAGCCCCCAGCCTCCACTAGGGGCTAGTCATGCACCGACCTGGATCCCCCCTACCCTGGAGAAGGAGAGCAGTCCATCAGGCCTTTCGATCCTTCTCCATTCCTGCTGACCCCCGGCGACCCATGCTCGTTCCCGAACACAGGTCGCCGGCGTAGCGTGATGTAAGGTGACCAGCGCCTCAGCCCTCAGTGCCACCAGGTGGCTAACATCAGAATATTAATAGTAAAAGACACCTTACTAAAATGTTCCCGCGTCAGACATTTTGTGAACCCATGTAACTCAAAAACAGACATGTGAAAGAGGAATTATATTTCCTTGCTGGTAATTCTGGTTACTGAAGGCTCATCATATAGGCAGTCAGCTGGTATAAGCTGTCCTCCCCTGCTAGCTGGGGCTGGTTTTAACAGTCTGAGAGAAGTCTTAGGCCATTCTCCTTTCCAGACGTCCTCGGTCAAACCTTCTGTCCAAGTCTTTAGTATAACACTACTGAGAAATAGGAAATCAGACAGTGGCTGAAGAGTATACCAAAAAGTGTTGAGGGCGGGGGCAGAATTGCACAGAACACCTCAGCCCAGGACACTGTTCAATTCAATGTCTCACCTTTCATCTACATAAGTGAGGGATCGCCTGACCCCTCCAGCTCTGCCGCCTAGAAGAAACTGCAGGCAATGTACAGCCCTGAAAACTAAGAGGTCCTGACTCCCTATTAACAGAGCATGCACACAACAGGAATTGCTGGTAAGGAAGAAAAAATTACTCACCTTAGTAATGTTGTTTCTTCTAATGGAGTCTTGCTATATTATAGACATTAGCAGTTTGTTCCAGCTCTAGAACTGCCCCGGAGTGAAATGGTTAAAACCATTCCAAAACAGAATTTTGGCACGAGAGCAGCTCTATCTGTGTCATTTCAAACTTGAACTGTCAGATCTTTACGAGCCAAACTCACTAAGGTCTGTGTGGAAGCTGTAACCTACACTAGCCAAATGGCTACTAAATAATAACAACCATTGATGGTCCCAACACCCAAGACTCAAGTCAGGGGACCAGAAATACTAACACCATTCTAATAATATGAAGATGGAACATAAGTATAATAAAACACACACAGCGTGCACATACACCCCCAAAGTCCCAAAGGGGACAAAATGCTAACAGGACATAAGTAGTGCCACACTAAGTTGCCCGCACCCCACCAAGTAGAGTTCTGAGAGGGGCAGGTTGGGGAGGTCTATAATATAGAAGACTCCATTAGAAGAAACAACATTACTAAGGTGAGTAATTTTTCTTCAAACAACATGAAGTCTTGCTATATTATAGATCATTAACAGAATACACAGCAGTACCTCCATGGAGGAGGGCAGAACCTACTTAGGAATAGGCTCTGAAGAACAGCTGTGCCAAACCGAGCATCTCTCCTGGCCTGGACATCCAGGGAGTAATGCTTGGTAAAGTGTGTACCGTTTTCCAAGTAGCAGCCTGGCAAATCTCTAATAAAGGGATATCTCTGGCAGCAGCTAGAGGCGCAGCTGTACCCTGGTAGAATGAGCCCTCAAACCGGGGGCTCTGCCCACTCTGATAACAAGGTGGATACAAGAGACAATCCACCTGGCTATTGATCTCTTAGTGGCAGGTTTGCCTTTCCCAACTTCACCATAGGTAAGGAAAAGTTGGAGGATTTGAACCTGTGACCTTTGGTACGCTCTATATAATAACTAAGAGCTCTCTTAACATCCAGGCTGTGCAACCTCCTCTCACCAAGAGGAGTGATCAGTGAAAATACTGGAAGGAGACAGATTGATTAAGATGGAAATCTAAACCACCTTAGGCAAAAACTTCCTATTAGTCCTAAGGACTACCTTATCCCTGTGGAAAGAAATAAAGTCAGTCTCCACTGACAAGGCTTGCAATTCACTTATCGTCTGGCAGAAGTGATAGCCACTAGAAAACAGTTTTCCAAGTTAGGTACTTAAGCTCTGCAGAAGACAGAGGTTCAAAGAGGGTTGCATTAACTGGGCAATGCAAACATTAAGGTCCCAAGCAGGGGCCGGTTCCCGAAAGGGAGGATTAGTATGGAGTAACCCCTTAAAAAACTTGGAAAACACAGGATGAGAGGAAAGAGGGGATGACTTTCCTGCTGACACAAAAAGCAGACACAGCTGCCAAATGAACTCTCAGGTAGCTGGTCTGAGACCCAAGGAATTAAGATGTACCATGTAATCTAACAAAAGGGCAATTCAGCAGATTCTGGGGAAATATTTTTCCCACACACCAAATGGAAAACCTTTTCCATTTAGAACTATAAGTAGCCCTAGTGGAAGGCTTTCTGGAAGCCTTTAGGATCTCAAGAACACCCTGAGAGGTGTAAATCAGAAACTCTAACTCCTCAAGAGCCAGGCCTTGAGGTTGAGGATTGAGGTCCGGATACAAACCCTTCCCTGGGCACAAGTCAACAGATTGTGATTCCTGGGGAGGCACAGGGAAGATGGGCTGTCAGAGACCCGAAGGAGTGGGTACCAGGGCTGCCTGGCCCAATCCGGGGCAATCAGAATCACCCTGCAAGGCTGAGATCTGATTTTGACTAGTACTTTGAATAGGAGAGGTGGGGGAAGCATGAGAGAACTTCCCTCCCAATCCAGAAGAAGGGCATCCAGGGAACTGGGCCCAGCACTGGAGGCCTGCAACAGAACAGAGGAAGTTTGTGATTGTCTGGGGCTGCAAAAGATCTATCTGAGGATGCCCACCTGGCAAAACTATCCAGCACTTGAGGATCCAGGGACCATTCGTGATGGCCCTGGGAAATCCTGCTGAGGGCATCCGCTAGGACATTGTCCTTCCCTAGAAGATGAACTGCTATGAGGGAAGTGTTCAGGAATAGGCCAGAGACCACAACTTCATTGCCTCGGTGCACAAGGCCGAAGACCGAGTGCCCCCCCCTGTTTGTTGATGTACCACATTGTTGTGGTGTTGTCTGTTCTGACTTGTATCACCTTGTCGTGGACAGATGCAGAAAAAGCTTGATGAGCTAAAAAGACAGCTCTGAGTTCCAGCAAATTGATGTGGACCAGAGATTCCTGGGGACCAAACTCCCTGAGTGGAAAGGTCGCCCTGTGGGCCTCCCAACCCAGAAGGAAGCATCTGTAGTGAGAGTCAAGTCGTGAGAAGGGAAATGAAGGGGACCCCGCTCTTAAATTGCTCTGATCCTGCCACCACTGGAGAGCTAGGATCAAGGTTCGAGTCACTGGGACCAACTTGGAAATGGGGTCTCTTCTCCGAGACCAAAAGGTTCTCAAGTGAAACTGAATGTCTCTCATCTGGAATCTGGCTCCCTGCACAACAGCTATGGATGCAGCCATGTGCCCCAGGAGCTGCAGAAAGTGTCTTGCTGGTCGAGAGACCTGCAGAGTGAAGGAAGAGGCCAGAGCCACTAAATTCCTTACCCTTTCTGGGAGAAAGGCTCTAGCTAGCTTTGTGTCCAATTCTGCCCTATAAAGGTGAGTACCTGGACTGGTTCCAGAACCGACTTTGGTAGGTTTAGCAGAAAACCCAGGGAGGTGAGAAGCTGCTGGGTGACCTGCAGGTGAGATTTTACCTGTTCTGGGGACTGGCCTACAATGAGCCAGTCGTCTAGATAGGGAAAAACAGCAATCCTCTGCCTCCTTAAGTGGGCCACTGCCACTGCTAGACACTTTGTGAATAGCAATCCTCTGCCTCCTTAAGTGGGCCACTGCCACTGCTAGACACTTTGTGAATACCCTTGGTGCAGAGGTAAGGCCGAAGGGCATTGCTCTGAACTGGTAATGACCTGAGGGCAGTTCGAATCTGAGGTACTTTCGATGGGATCTTCTGATTAGGACATGGAAATAGGCATCCTTGAGGTCCAGGGAGGCTAGCCAGTCCCTGGCCTTAGGGAAGGTAAAATCATTGCCAGAGTTACCATTTTGAACTTTGGTTTCAAAAGATGCTTGTTCAGATATCTGAGATCTAAAATGGGCCGCCATTCTCCTGTCTTTTCGGGGTAAGGAAGTATCTGAATACAGACCCCTGCCCTGATGCAGGGAGGAACCCTTTCTACTGCTCTGAGAGCTAACAGGGATGAGACCTCTGTTTCCAGAGCGAGGTCTCTGGCACTTGCAGGTAGAAAAGTCTGCTTCTCAACTTGGGAAACTTTTTGAAGCTGAGAACCAGACCCTGACTTACTACTTCCAGAACCCACTTGTCTGAGGTTAAAGGCCCAATTCTGACTGAAGTAAGCCAGCCTGCCCCACTGGTACAGGAGAATCGGCCCTGGGCACCCCATCAGGGTGCCTGTTTGCAGGAGCTTTAGGCTGGGGGTGGGAGCAGGTCTGCCCACCCTCGTCTGCCCTGCCTCTGAAGAAGCCCCTCTGAGCAAAGGCAGAGGAGGCCTGAGTCTGGTAGAAAGGCCTGTGAAAAGGCCTACCCCTACCCTGAGGGCATGCCTTTGAGGGTGGCTTGCCACTCCTTAGCCTAGGCACTCTTGTAAGTAGTCCTATATTCATCCATCTTCTTCATGTAATTCTCTGTCTGCTCTCCAAACAGAGAATTTCCCTACAGGAAAATCCATAGCCTTAGTCTGGGTATCCTGTGACAAACTAATACACCTGAGCCAGGCCAACCTATGAAAAGCTACAGATGTGGCCATGACCCTAGAGGAAACATCATTAACATCCACAGCAGCATGAAACTGAACCTTAGAGGCTTCAATGCCATCAGCAGCCACCTGTTCTAGTTCACTAGCCAGCTGGCCATGGGCCTGCTTGGCCAGTGCATAACAGTATCCCATCTAGATTTCTGATACCTAGCTACATAAGCCATATAATTTGCTTGCCTGAGTCCCAGAGAGGCTGCCATATACTGTTTTTTGCCATGGCATCAATCTTCCTGGAATCCTTGTCAGGAGGATGTGAAGCCAAGGGAATATTAGCTTTATCACAGGCAGCAGCCTGAACTACTCCAACATGACTGCATTGCTGAGAAAGGAATTCTGTATCAGGGCCTGACAATGTATACCTTCTGTCCATCTTTTTATCTACAGGAGGCACAGAATTAGGAGCTTTTAAAATTTTAATTGTTTGTTTCCTAAAAGACTTATGTAAAGGAATAGACAATCTCTTAGACTCTGGAATATCCATCATTTCTACAAAATCAGGCTCCTCTTGCTCATCCACAGCCTCTTGTAAAGGAAGCTGGAGGGTTTCAGCAACTTTTTTATAAAAACATAAAATGAGATGGGGACTCAGACAGCATAGGGGGAGATTCTAAAGGTCTGTCTGGGGAGATGTCCGGTTCAATGGGCACACCCAGACCTTCCCAGCCACATTCATACTGTTCATAATCCTCCTCCCCCTCCTCTGGTTCATAAAATTCCTCAATATCATAATCCTGAACCACTGGGACCGGAAGAACCGACCTTTTACCAGATAGTGGTGGTTCGGACAGACCCTGAGACAGTGACTGGACAATTTGTATGGCTTTTGCTATCTCTGCAGCAGTTGGAGAAGGAATTTTGGACTCAGACCTGCAGATTTCTTGTTTTCTTTACTGGAATTGGTTCCTCAGAACCAGCTTTTCTTTGCCGAGGAAGTCTGGCCCTGGTCAGAGGGCACTCCCCTCTGGTTGGTTGGCACGAACGGGCTGTCATCCGGGTCAGCGGACTTTTTGGCCTCTCGTTCCCTGAGCCTGCCCAATCTTTTTTCCAGGGTGGCTGCAGGGAAATTCTTACATACCTGGCAGTCTGACTGGAGGTGGTCAAACCCCAGACAATAAACACATGTGGTGTGTGGGTCAGCCTTAGCAAAGACTTCCCCACAAGCATCACAGTGTTGAAACCAATCGGACCGGTTTTTCTTTTGGGTTTCTCAGGACATAATGCCAGCTAACCAAAAACTTGCCCTTTTAGCAGCGGCAGGCAAAGACACCATATCGGTTCCCAACCGTGTCACGGATTGGAAAACGTAATAATCCGTTTTAGAACCGATAAGAACCGGAACCGCACTCTAAAATAGTAACTTTTAGTTTTAAATGAGTTTAAACACTTATCGGTTCAAAACCGAACCGATAACTTACAAGTTCCAGACAGACAAAACCTTCATTTACTTATAGTTTACCACAGATAGAGCTTGAACGAATGGTTTTGCGGTTAAAATAAAACTATTCTCGGTTAAATCGCAAGAAAACACTTACAAAGCGAAATAGACCAAACAGAAGGAGAAATCTCCGGGCGACTGTTCACTGAGACGGAGTAAAGAATCTGACAGTTCAAGTTTGAAATGACACAGATAGAGCTGCTCTCGTGCAAAAATTCTATTTTGGAATGGTTTTAACCATTTCACTCCGGGGCAGTTCTAGAGCTGGAACAAACTGCTAATGTCTATAATATAGCAAGACTTCATGTTGTTTGAAATATAAATTCCCCACATGTATTTGCTCCTATCAGCAGTCAATTGGTATGGACCTAATAAGCAGTCCCTAAACTGGGAGGGCCAGTGTTGTATGCACAAGCTCAATATTGGTGACTGGCCTGCCAAACGCAGCATCAGCAGAGATGAGAATATCTAGGCAGTAATGCCTGGAGAGAGTATAGAACTAGAGGCCCCGGTGGCAGACATACACATATCCTCAGAGACACCGAGGCGCTCTCAATGCGGTACACAGCCACAACCCTCATGGAATGAGGTCCCATCTCAGGAGGAGGCACCACCCCACCCCAGGATGAGAGTGCTAAAGAAATACGGAACATCACTATTTTGGCTAGAGTTTATTTACTTATGGAACTTCGTTATTCCCCTGAAGAGCCACCAGGGGTACTGAATGGCATAGTGAGCCTATGAGTGCTCTGAACCTGTAGAGAATGAGCCCTCCCTTCTTGGCATTCCTTGGATTCCGGTATGGTGGGGGTGGCAACACCATCACCTGTTGCCCATGGAAGCTGAAGCCCACCTTAGGAAGGAAGAAGTGCACCATTGTGAGGACCACTTTGTCTGAGAAGAACAAATTACTCACCTTAGTAATTATGTTTCTTCTAGTGGAGTCTTGCTGTATTCTGACTATTGCAATTACGTCCTGCCTTTCAACTGCCCCGGAGAACAAAAGGTTAACTTTTCTATGCCTTGCATAGAACGCTCATCACAAGCTCAGTTGAAGCCCCTGTCTGTTGCTGTTTAAACTGCAACCTTCAGATCTTTTCGAGCAAAGACTCACTAGGTGTTCTGTGTGGAAACTGTAAAATTTTTACTAGCCAACAGGCAAATATATCTATAATGTTTTTGGTTTCAAAGGAAGACTCAAGTCAGGAAACCCAAACACAAAAACACATCCAAAACACAACATTCCACCCAAATGAAAAAGAGGGTATAAAAAGGACACCCCTAGGGTGCCAACACTGCTCTGGCCCACCCACATCCCAAAGAAAAAATTACTCACCTTAGTAATGTTGTTTCTTCTAATGGAGTCTTGCTATATTATGACAATTAGCAGTTTGGTCCTCCTCTAGAACTGCCCCGGAGATGAAAGAGTTAACTCCATACAGGATGGAGTTCTGAGCTCGAGCTCGGTTTTCAAAGCTCTATCTGGGCAGTTTCAAACTGAAACTGTCAGATCTTTTCGATAATATAGCAAGAACTCACTAAGGGTCTGTGTGGAAGCTGTAACCTACACTAGCCTACTGGCTACCTAATAACAACAACAACAATAGCAACAATAACAACAACACTGCTGGACCCTACCCAAAGACTCAAGTCAGGGGCCAGCAAAAATCTCATTTAACCATAGAAACAACACTTCCCAAAAACCCCAAAGGAAGAAAATCCTGCAATGGCATAAACAGTGCCTGCACTAGGTTGCCACCCCTACCCAAGTAGAAGTTCTGAGAGGGGCAGGCTGGGGGTGGTCATAATATAGACAAGCTCCATTAGAAGAAACAACATTACTAAGGTGAGTATTTTTTCTTCAAACAACATGAAGTCTTGCTATATTATGACAATTAACGAACTACACAGCAGTACCTCCATGGAGGAGGACAGAACCTACTTAGGGAATAGGCTCTGAAGCACAGCTGTGCCAAATCGAGCATCTCTCTGGCCTGCATATCCAGGAGTAATGCTTGGTGAAGAGTGTGTACCGTTTTTCAGGTTGTAGCCTGACAAATTTCCAAAATAGGAATGTCTCTAGCGCAGCTAGAGGCAGCTCTACCTCTGGTAGAATGAGCCCTCAATCCAGAGGGGTCTCTACAGTTTCTGGTAACAAAATTGGATACAAGAGACAATCCATCTGGCAATTGTCCTCTTAGTGGCAGGTTTCCCTTTGCCAACCTCACCATAGGTGAGAAACCAGTTGATAAGTTGAACCTGTGACCCTTGAGTACGTTCTAAATAGTAACTCAATGCCCTCTTAACATCCACACTGTGCAATCTCCTCTCACCAGAGGAAGAATGCTCAGTGAAAAAATACTGGAAGGGAGATGGATTGGTTAAGATGGAAATCGACACCACTTTAGGTAAAACTTTCTGTTAGTCTAGGGACTACCTTATCCCTGAAAAGAAATAAAATCATTTTCTACTGAAAGGGCTTGTAACTCCTTGTCGTCTAGCAAGTGATGGCCACTAAATATATAGTTTCCAAGTTAAAACTTAAGCTCTGCGGAAGACAGAGTTCAAAGGAGGTTGCATTAACTGGGCATACAAACATTAAGGTCCCAGGCAGGGGCTGGGTCACGAAGGAGTGGATTGGTATGGGTAACCCCTTAAAAACTTGGAAAATACAGGATGAGCAGAAAGGAGGAAGGCTTTCCTGCTGAAATAAAAGCAGAGACAGCTGCCAAATGAACTCTTAAGGTAGCTGGCTGAGCCCAAAGAATTAAGATGGACCATGTAGTCCAACAAAATGGGCAAATCAGCAGATTCTGGGGCAATATGCTTCCCAGAACACCAGATGGAGAACCTTTTCCACTTGGAATTATAAGTGGCTCTAGTGGAAGGCTTCCTAGAGGCCTTTAGGATGTCAAGGACACCTTGAGAAAAGTGCAAATCAGCAAATTCTAACTCCTCAAGAGCCAAGCTTTGAGGTTGAGGGATTTGAGGTTCGGATACCAGACTCTCCCCTGGGCACAGGTCAGCAGGTTGTGAATCCTGGGAAGACACAGGGGAAGGTGGACTGCCAGTGATAGAAGGAGTGGGTACCAGGGTTGCCTGGCCCAGTCTGGTGCAATCAGAATCACCTTGCAAGGCTGGGATCGATTTTACTAACACCTTGAATAGGAGGGGAAGGGAAAGCATAAAGACTTCCCTTCCCAATCCAAGAGAAGGGCATCCAGAGGACTGAGCCCACCACTGAGGCCTGCAACAGAACAGTGGAAGTTGGTGGTTGTCTGGGGCTGCGAAGAGGTCTATCTGAGGGTGCCCCATCTGGCAAAAACTGTCCCCAGCACTCGAGGATTCAGGGACCATTCGTGATGGCCCTGAGAAATCCTGCTGAGGGCATCCGCTAGGACACTGTCTTTCCCTGGCAGGTGAACTGCTATCAGAGAGGTGTTCAGGGTAGGCCAGAGACCACAACTTCACTGCTCGGTGCACAGGCCGGCGGGCAGGTGCCCCTTGCTTGTTGATGTGCCACATTGTTGTGGTATTGTCTGTTCTGACCTGGACTACTTTGTTCTGGACAGATGCAGAAAATGCTTGAAGAGCTAAAAAGACAGCTCTGAGTTCCAGCAAATTGATGTGGAGCAGAGATTCCTGGGAGCCACACTCCCTGGGTGGAGAGGTCGCCCAAGTGCTCCCACCCAGGAGGGGAGGCATCCGTGAGTGAGGGTGAGGGGTGGGAGAGAAGGAATGAAGGGGACCCCCAGTCTTAAATTGCTCTGATCCTGCCACCACTGAAGGGCTAGGATCAGGGTTGAGATCACTGGAATCAATTTGGTAAGGGTCCCTCCTTTGAGACCAATAGGCTCTCAAGTGAAACTGAATGTCTCTCATCTGGAATCTTGCTCCCTGCACCACGGCTGTGGAGGCAGCCATGTGCCCCAGGGCTGCAAAAGTGTCTTGCTGGTCGAGACCTGCAGAATGAAAAGAGGAGGCCAGGGCAATCAACTTCTACCCTTTCCAAGGGAGGAAGGCCCTGGCCAGCTTTGTGTCCAATTCTGCACCTATGAAAGTGAGTACCTGAACTGGTTCTAGAACTGACTTTGCTAAATTTAGCAGGAATCCCAGGAGGTGAGAAGCTGCTGGGTGACTTGTAAGTGGATTTCACCTGTTCTGGAGACTGTCCTACAATGAGCCAGTCGTCCAGGTAAGGAAAACAGCAATCCCTTGCCTCCTTAAATGAGCCACTGCCACGGCCAGACATTTTGTGAATACCCTTGGGGCAGAGGTAAGGCCGAGGCACTGCCCTGAACTGGTAGTGGCCTGAGGGCAGTTTGAACCTGAGGTACTTTCGGTGAGAAGGCCTGATGAGGACATGAAAATAAGCGTCCTTGAGGTCCAGGAGGCTAACCAGTCCCTGGCCTCAGGAGGTAGGATCATTGCCAGAGTTAGCATTTTGAACTTTGGTTTCAAAAGGTGCTTGTTCAGATATCTTAGATCTAAGATGGGCCGCCATTCTCCTGTCTTTTTTGGGGTAAGGAAGTATCTGGAATACAGACCTTTGCCCTGGTGTAAGGGAGGAACCCTTTCTACTGCTCTGAAGATTAACAGGGTAGAGACCTCTGCTTCCAGAGCAGGGGTCTCGAGGGGGCTTGCAGGTGGAAAATGCCTGGCTCTCATCTTTGGGAATTTTTTGAAGCTGAGAACCAGGCCCTGGCTTACTACTTCCAGAACCCATTTGTCGAGTTAGGGACACCCAGTTCTGACTGAAGTAAGCCAACCTGCCCCTACTGATACAGGAGAATGGAGCCCTGGGCACCCCATCAGGGGTGCCTGTAGCAGTTGCCTTGGGCTGAGGGTGGGGACTGGTTTACCTAAGCCCGTCTGCCTCTGCCTCTAAAAAGCCCCTCTGAGCAAAAGCAGAGGGCTTGGAATTGATAAAAAGGCCTGTGGAAGCCTTCCTAGCTCTGGGGTGTGCTGCCTCTGGGAGTGGCTTGCAGCTCCTTGGCTTGGGCACTTTTGTAGGTAGCTCTGTATTCATCCATCTTTTTTCATATAGTTCTCTGTCTGCTCCCCAAACAGAGATTCCCCACCACAGGAAAATCCATAGCCTTAGTCTGAGTGTCCTGTGACAGATTAGTACACCTGAGCCATGCCAACCTCTGAAAAGCTACAGAAGTGGCCATGACCCTTGAGGAAACATCATTAACATCCACAGCAGCATGAAATTGAACTTTAGAAGCTTCAATGCCATCAGCAGCCACCTGTTCTAATTCACTAGCCAGCTGGACATGGGCCTGCTTGGCTAACTGCATAACTGTATCCCATCTAGATTTCTGATATCTAGCCACATAAGCCATATAATTTGCCTGCCTGGAGTCCCAGAGAGGCTGCCATATACTGCTTTTGCCATGGCATCAATCTTCCTGGAATCCTTGTCAGGATGTGAAGCCAGGGAATGTGCTTGTCACGAGGCTGCAGCCTGCACTACTCCTACATGACTACACTGCTCAGAAAGGAAGTCTGTATCAGGACCTGATAGAGTATACCTCCTGTCCATCTTTTTATCGACAGAGGCACAGAATAAGTTTTTCAAAATTTTTATTGTTTGCTTCCTAAATGACTTATGCAAGTAATAGACATCTCCTAGACTCTGGAATATCCATCATTTCAACATAATCAGGCTCCTCTTGCTCATCCACAGCCTCTTCTAAGGGAAGCTGGAGGTTTCAGCAACTTTCTTATAAAACATAAAATGAGATGGGGACTCAGACAGCATAGGGAGATTCTAAAGGTCTGTCTGGAGAGATGTCGGTTCAATGGGCACATCCAGACCCTCCCAGCCACATACATACTGTTCATAATCCTCCTCCCCTCCTCTGGTTCATAAAATTCCTCAACATACCTCCTGAACCACTGGGGCCGGACGAAACCAACCTTTTGCCAACTAGTGGTGGTTCGGACGGCCCCTGAGACAGTGACTGGACAATTTGTATGGCTTTTGCTATTTCTGCAGCAGTTGGAGAGAAAATTTGGACCCCAGACCTGCTGATTTTCTAGATTTTACTGGGGCTGGTTCCTCAGAACCAGCTTTTCTTTGCCAGGAGTATCGCCTGGTCAGAGGCACTCCCTCTGGTTCAGTTGGCACTGAACCGGGCTGGCCATCGGGTCAGCGGACTTTTGGCCTCTCGTTCCTGAGCCTGCCAATCTTTTTTCCAGGGTGGCTGCAGGAAATTTTACATACCTGGCAGTCTGACTGGAGGTGGTCAAACCCAGACAATAAACACCACGTGGTGTGTGGGTCATACTGGCAAAAGGCTTCCCACAAGCATCACAGTGTTGAAACCCAGTGGGCCGGTTTTCTTTTGGGTTTCTCAGACATAATGCCAGCCTAACCAAAACTTGCCCTTTTAATGGCAGTGCCAGGCAGACACCATATTGGTTCTAACCGTGTCTTGGGTATTTGAGAAAAAAAACGTAATGAAATCCGTTTTTAGAACCGATAAGAACCGGGAACCGCACTCTAAATATATTTTAAAATGTTTAAAATGAGTTTTAAAGCAAACCGATCGGTTCAAAACCGAACCGATAATGACAATTTCCACACAGACTAAAACCTTGTACTTACGGTTACCAGATAGAGCTTGAACCGAAATGCGGTAAAATAAAACACTGTTCTCGGTTAAATTTAACCGAGAATACTTAAAATGAACCGAGCTGAAGGAGAAATCTCCGGAGCGACTGTTCAGTGAGGCGAAGCAAAGAATCTGACAGTTTCAGTTTGAAACTGCCCAGATAGAGCTTTGAAAACCGAGCTCGCGCTCAGAACTCCATCCTGTATGGCGTTAACTCTTTCATCTCTGGGGCAGTTCTAGAGGAGGACCAAACTGCTAATTGTCATAATATAGCAAGACTTCATGTTGTTTGAAAACTAGGTTCTGAGAGGGAGGCGGTGGGGGGGGGTCAGAATACTGCAAGACTCCACTAGAAGAAACATAATTACTAAGGTGAGTAATTTTTTCTTCAAACAACATGAAGTCTTGCTGTATTCTGACTATTGCAGACTACCACGCAGTACCTCCATGGAGGAGGGACAGAACCTACTTTGGGAATAGGCTCTGAAGTACTGCTGTGCCAAACTGAGCATCACTCCTAGCCTGGATATCCAGAGAGTAATGCTTGGTGAAAGTATGGACGGTTTTCCAGGTGGCTGTTTGACAATTTTCTGAGAGAGGAATATCCCTGGCAGCAGCCAGGGAAGCAGCTGTACCTCTTGTGGAATGAGCCCTCAGCCCTGAGGGTGGAGTTCTACCCAGCTTTTCATAGCAGAATTGTATACAAGAAACAATCCACCTGGCAATAGATCTCTTAGTGGCAGATTTGCCTTTACCAACTTCTCCATAAGTGAGGGTGACCCTTGGTACGCTCTATGTAGTAGCTAAGGGCTCTTTTAACATAGAAACTGTGTAGCCTCCTCTCTCCCGAAGAGGAATGGTCAGTGAAGAAAACAGGGAGAGATATAGACTGGTTGAGGTGGAAATCTGAAACCACCTTAGGTAAGAACCTTCTGTTAGTTCTAAGGACCACTTTATCTCTGTGAAAAGAGATGAAATCAGATTCCACTGACAGGGCTTGCAATTCACTGATACACCTGGTAGAAGTAATGGCTAACAAAAATACAGTTTTCCAAGTCAAGTACTTAAGCTCTGCTGAAGACAAAGGCTCAAAGAGAGGGTTGCATAAGCTGAGCAATGCAAACATTAAGGTCCCAAGCAGGAGCAGGATCCCTAAAGGGGGGACTGGTGTGAAGCAATCCCTTGAAAAACTTACAGAATACAGGATGGGATGACAGACAGGAAGACTTGCCTACTGACAGGAAAGCAGAAACAGCTGCCAAGTGTACCTTGAGGGTAGCTGGTCTGAGGCCTAGGCCATTAAGATGGACCATGTAATCCAGAATTGTAGGCAATTCAGCAGAGTCTGGAGAAATATTCTCCTTAGAACACCAAATGCTGAATCTTTTCCATTTGGAGTTGTAAGTCTTTCTGGTGGAAGGCTTTCGAGAAGCCTTAAGGATACCCAGAACCCCCTGGGAAAGATGCAGATCTGCAAACTCTAACTCTTCAAGAGCCAAGCCTTGAGATTGAGAGACTAAAGATTCGGGTACCAAATCCTCCCCTGAGAGGATGTTAACAGGTTGTAATTCCTGGGAAGAGACAAGGGAAGGTGGACTGTTAGGGACAGCAACAAGGGATACCATGGCTGTCTGGCCCTGTCTGGAGCAATCAGAATCACTTTGCATGGTTGTGACCTTATCTTGACTAACACCCTGAACAGAAGAGGGAAGGGGGGAAAAGCATACAGAAATATCCCTTCCCAGTTCAGAATCAGAGCATCCAGGGGGACTGAGCCCAAGACTGGGGGTCTGCAACAAAAGAGAGAAAGTTGGTGATTGTCTGGGGCTGCAAAAAGATCTATCTCTGGAGTGCCCCATCTCGAGAAAATCACTTTCAAAACCAGAGGATCCAGGGCCCATTCGTGATGGCCCTGGGATATTCTGCTCAGTGCATCTGCTAGGACATTGTCCTTCTCTGGGAGGTGAACTGCTATCAGGGAGGTTTGCAGGGAATAGGCCAGGGACCACAACTTCATTGCTTCTATGCACAAGGCCATAGACTGAGTGCCTCCTTGCTTGTTGATGTACCACATGGTGGTGGTGGTGTCTGTTCTGACCTGAACCACCTTGTTCTGTACAGATTTGGAAAAAGCCTGCAGTGCCAGAAACACTGCTCTGAGTTCCAAGAGACTGATGTGAAGCAGAGATTCCTGAGGTGACCACAGTCCTTGGGTGGTAAGATCCCCCCCAAATGGGCTCCCCAGTCCAGCAGGGAAGCATCTATGGTGAGTATCACTGAATGAGACTGAGTGACAAATGGAACCCCTTGTCTCAAACTGTCCTGATCCTGCCACCATTGCAAGGCTTGGATCAGGGTTCGAGTCACTGGGATTAGTTTGGTAAGGGAATCCTTTCTTTGGGACCAAAAGGCTCTTAAGTGGAACTGAATGTCCCTCATTTGGAATCGTGCTCCCTGGACCACTACTCTGGAGGCTGCCATGTGGCCCAGTAGCTGAAGGAAATGCCTTGCTGGATGAGACACCTGAAGGGCGAATGAAGAGGCCAGTTCCATAAGGGTCCTTGCCCTTTCCAGGGGAAGGAAGGCTCTTGCCTTTACTATATCCAGTTCTGCACCTATGAAGGTGAGAAGCTGCACTGGTTCAAGAACTGACTTTGGAAGGTTGAGAAGGAATCCTAAGAAAGTGAGCACTTGCTGGGTCACTTGCAGATGTGACTTGACTTGGTCTGGAGACTGACTTACTATGAGCCAGTCGTCCAAGTATGGGAAAATGGAGATCTTTTGTCTTCTTAGGAAGGCAACAACTACTGCCAGGCACTTTGTGAAGACCCGTGGGGCTGCTGTTAGGCCAAAGGGCATTGCTCTGAATTGATAGTGGCCTGAGGGCAACTCGAACCTGAGGTACTTTCTGTGGGAGCACCTGATGGGAATGTGAAAGTAGGCATCTTTGAGGTCCAGGGAGGCTAGCCAGTCCCCTGGCCTTAGAGAGGGAAGGATAATTCCCAGAGTTACCATTTTGAACTTTGGCTTTAACAGACATTTGTTCAGATATCTTAGGTCCAGGATGGGTCGCCACTCTCCTGTCTTTTTGGGGGTTAGGATGTACCTGGAGTATAATCCTTTGCCCCTGTGTAGGGTGGGAACTCTCTCTATGGCTCTGATAGCTAAGAGAGAAGAAACCTCTGTCTCTAGGGCAAGGGTCTCAGAGATTTGCAGGTGGAAAAGGTCTGACTCTCATCTTGGGAAATTTTTTGAAGCTGAGAACCAGTCCCTGGCTTACTACTTCCAGGACCCACTTGTCTGATGTAAGAGACATCCAGTCCTGGACAAAGTAAGCCAGCCTGCCCCCTACAGGTATAGGAGAATCAACCCGGGAAGACCCATCAGGGTGTCTGCTTGGCAGGGGCTTTAGGCTGAGGGGTAGATGCAGGCCTGCTCATCCCCCTTCTGCCTCTCCCTCTAAAGAACCCCCTCTGCGAAAAGGAAGAAAAAGAGGCCTGAGCTTGGTAAAAAGGCCTTTGGAAAGGCCTGCCCCTGCCCCTGGACTGCTGCCTTTGAGGAGTTGCTTGCCTTTCTTTGGCCTAAGCACTCCTGTAAGTGGTCCTGTATTCGTCCATTTTCTTCATGTAATTCTCTGTCTGCTCCCCAAATAGAGAATTACCAATTACAGGAAAATCCATGGCCTTAGCCTGGGTATCCTGTGAGAGGCTAGTACATCTGAGCCAAGCCATTCTCCGAAGAGCCACAGATGTAGCCATGACTCTTGATGATACATCACTGGAGTTCACAGCAGCATGAAACTGTACTTTGGATGCCTCAATCCCATCTGCAGCCACCTGCTCCAGCTCCTTGGCTAGCTGGGCTGGGGCCTGTTTAGCCAGTGCCAGTACAGTGTCCCACCTGGACTTCTGGTACTTGGCTGTATAGGCCATACAGTTAGCCTGCCTGAGTCCCAAAGATGCTGCCATGTATTGTTTCTTTGCCATGGCATCAATCTTCCTGGAGTCCTTGTCTGGGGGGTGTGATGCCAAGGGAATGTTTGCCTTATCACAGGCAGCAGCCTGTACAACCTCAACATGGCTGCATTGCTGAAAAAGGAACTCCGCGTCCGAGTCTGAGAGAGTGTACCTCTTGTCCATTCGTCTATCCACAGGAGGTACAGAATTAGGAGACTTAAGAATTTTTTGTGCCTGTTTCCCAAAGGATTTGTGGAGGGGAATAGACAGTCTCCTGGACTCTGGGATGTCCATCATCTCAACATAATCAGGCTCTTCCTGATCCTCTACTGCTTCCTCCACAGGAAGCTGGAGGGTATCAGCCACCTTTCTGTATAACATGTAGTGTGAAGGGGACTCAGAAAGCCTAGGAGGAGAAACACCTGAAGGTCTGTCTGGGGAGATGTCTGGGTCAATAGGCACATCCAGACTTTCACCACCACCATAATCATCCTCATACTCTCCCTCCTCCTCAAACTCCAGTTCATAAAATTCTTCCAAAGTGTAATCCGGAACCGGGGGAACCAACCGAACCAAGCCCCTGCCAGATGGTGCCGGTTCGGTCAGAACCGAACTAAGCGATTGCACAATCCTAATCGCCGTGCTATCTTATCGTAGGATCGGAGTAGAGATTCTGGGTCCGAATCATGATTTATCTTTATTTTTATTTTTGTCGGAACCGACTCCTCGGAATCGGCTCTCCTTTGCCAGAAGTATCACCCTGGTCAGAGGGCACTCCTTCTGGTTCGGTCGGAACCAAACCGGGCTGGCCATCCGGGTCAGCAGACTTCTCGGCCTCCCTTTCCCTCACTCTACCTAATCTCTTTTTCAGGGTAGATTTGGGAAAATTCTTGCAAATTTGGCAGTCTGAATCAAGGTGGTCAAATACCAGACATCAAACACAGGTGGTGTGGGGATCAGACTTAGCAAAGACTTCCCCACACACACACTACAGTGTTGAAACCCAGTGGGCCGGTTTTTTTCTTGGGTTTCTCAGACATGGCCAGCCTAACCAACGTACCCTTTTTTTCGGCAATCCAGCCAGGCAAGACTCCCCTATCGGTTCCTGACCATGTCACAGGTCTTGGAAAAAAACATAATTAAAATCTGTTTTTTTTTTTTTTTTTTTTTAGAACCAATACGGACCGGTAACCACGCTCTAAAGTAAAGCACAAGTTTTTACCTCAAATTGATTGGATTGGTTCGGCTGAACCACAGTTTACAAGTTAGACACAGAAAACAGTACAAAAGCCTATCTAGTACTCACGGTACCACAGAGACTTGAACGACTATTCGGAAACAACAATTCGGTAGAAACCGACGGAAAACCGACATTTCAACTGACTTTTGAACCGAGCAGCAGGAGATATCTCCGGAGCGACTATTCAGTGAGGTGAAGTAAAGAATCTGATGGTTGCAGTTTAAACAACAACAGACAGGGGCTTCAACCGAGCTTGTGATGAACGTGCTATGCAAGGCATAGAAAAGTTAACCTTTTGTTCTCCGGGGCAGTTGAAAGGCAGGACCTAACTGCAGTAGTCAGAATACAGCAAGACTTCATGTTGTTTGAAAAATCACATAACGTCTTGTGCCATAAAAAAAAAAATAAATAAATAAAAGTCTCTTCTTCACAAATCCTCCTAGTCAATCACAATGACACGAGAAAGAAAATAATATGGGATAGGAGCTACAGGGACACTGTATGGCATTGAGGACCACACTAAGCCTACAGGAAGGTGGAACCACCATGTTCCTGGAGTGGAGACTGTAGCATGGTTTTTGGATGCAGACAACCTATAGAAAGGACCCCACGGAGTGTGATCCCTCATAATCAGTTGAGAGGGTCACACCCTGCGAGAATTGACAACCATTTGTCTGAGCCCTGCTGCAGGAGTTCCAAGGTACTGAACAAAGAGGCAGCCGGGACGTAATCCAAAAATGGATACACCATGAGCGAAACAGATACAAGTCTTCTCCATAGGTCTTATTCATCGAGACCTATTTGGATTGATCCAAGGTGCAGATAACTCTTGCTGAGTATTCTGCCATCACTAATCTTCTGCACTCAGGAGACAGTCTGAGACTAAGATCCCCAATGCCCAGCTCTGTTTTTATAGAATTTGCCTAAATCCCATGGGTATAACCGATGAAATTTAGGCAACTTCTATAAAAAACATCATTGGGCATTGGAGATATACACATTGTAAACTTTCCGTACATAAGGGCATTATTAAGGATTGGGCAGTGCAGCGTTATTTTCTGGCAGTATTACCAGCTAGATCCCAGGGAGTTCAGGAGCGCCACAGTTAAAATTCTGGGCACAGCTAAGATTTAGGAGATTTTTAAGAGTGCTCAGGTAATAAAAGTATTAATTGCATATGGTACCTGCAGGGGGAATTGGAGAGTTGAAGCCCTGATCTGTGCAGCAGTCAGGGCATCACTTCTCCACGTAACACTCCTTTAATGGCCACTGCCTCCTTGTACTCGGACGAGCCTGATGCGAGATAAAGCTTTGTGCCTCTTGAAATAAGGTTGGGGAACCTGTGACATGAGAGGGGCAGTAGGAGCCAGCCATTTTAAACTATCCTGGCATATTTCACAATTTGAATCCTGAGAGTGTCACTATTCATTGCCGTCACTTGCTACACATCCAATTTCATCCACAAGTGATTGCATAGTTGGTTCACACAAGCTTACATGCAAAATGCTGCACATAATTTTTCTACGACTACTACCATTTTTGGTTTTTTTTCCTTTTTCCTTACCTGCTGCACAAACATTTTTGAATAGCAATTTCCCTGGTGGTGGAAAATGGGTTTTACAATATTTAATGAGCAGCAGCACTGGTACGGCAAAAGTGTTGGGGTGAGCACCTGTACCGTACACAGTTTGGGAGGAAGTTGTTGCAGATTTCAGCATGTAGGATGATTCAAACAGCATAAAGAAATTAAAGAGTGGATAAACAGTCACAGAGGTGAACACAGCAGTGCAAGATGGTGATGAAAATGTTGCCCTACACTTTTTTATTCTAGTTTAGATTACCCCTTATCTCCTGACTTGTACGAGACCCTTCTGTCCCAATTTTGAGTCTGCTTCAGCACTTTTTTTTACATCTAAAATAAGGAGTACTTTTAATATGGGTCACATCAGGCTTTCATTAGTATTCCCAGCAGTTTCTGTACACATTGTGTCCCATAAGGTCAGGGAGTAGTATCTGCAGCATAGCAGTTCAGTACTGTCACATGAAAAATGATCCTACACAGTGGGTGCTCAAAAACAAACAGAGAGTACTGGCCAGAGACATATTAAAAAGGAGCGCTTTCAACTATAAAAAAAAGTAGGAAAGCAGACTTGAAAAGTGGAAAAAAAGGGCATCATACCAGTCAGGAAAATAAGCTGCAATCTGTAACAAAATTAAAAAAAAAAAAAAAAGTATCTCAAAATTTTCACCGCTATCATGCACTGCTGCTTTAAAGTGACAAGCACAAGATAAGCATCAGTCCTGGGATTCAGACCTGGATATGGCAGTTCAAAGTTCTCTATTCTAACCACTAGTCCAACGAAGGAAGACAGAGAGCAAAGAACTAAATACAAACAAACAATGAAAGAACTATAACAAGATGGAATGTAGCACAGAAAAAAGAAAAAAAGATGACATTTACAACAGGAGAAAAAACACAAGACAGAAAAGAACAAGAAAATCAGGGGGGTAGGGGCATGATGACCCTGAAGTCCCTTTTGATGCTTAAAATACTATGGCCGGGATATTCAAAGACAATGCACCCTGGCGCGATATTCAAAGGGGTCAGTTGCGCGGTGCAAACCCCTGATGCACCTCGGCGCATTGGTAATATATGTGGCGCAGATGCAGGGGGCATGCCCATGCATATGCGGCACATCCCAATATTCAGCCCGGATGCGGGCGAATGCTAGCGCAACCCCTAAATGCGTCGCACACTGGTGCTCAAAGATGAGCTGAAAATAACAGGCTCAAATGCTGGCCACCCACTGGCGGGCGGCTGTATTGCAAGACGCAATACAACAGCCGCCAGCTGTGGATGGCCACCCGCCCAGCAGGAACACCGTCCACAAACACTCGGACCCTCCCTGGTAGTCTAGTGCCCCCCCCACCTCCCCTTACGCCCGATCCCGGGCTGTAGTAATAAAACAGAAGAACGTGGTGGTCTAGTGCTCCCCTCCCTGTATGTCCAATCACAGGCATCTGTCATAGTCCTACAATAACCTAGTGGTCTAGCAGTACCCTCTCTGTGTGCTCGATCGCAGGCATCTGTAAATGTAAAATAATTACCTGGTGGTCTAGTGGTCCCCTTCCCATATGCCCGATCGCGGGATGTTGTAATACGAAAGATTTACCTGGTGGTCTAGTGGTACCCCCCCACCACCGAGGACCCCAGCCAATCAGCACCCCCACCTGTCGGCAGCGGGGCAGCAGCACCCACCCGCATACCGCCTGCGAATGACAGCATACAGCATGATCTGTATGCCTGCTGATCCACAGTGTGGCCCAATGGGCTTGCAGACCATACTGTACTACAGGACCAGATATGTGAATGAGCGGTGCAAGCCCACTGGTCCACACTGTGGACCAATAGGTGTACAGACCATATTGTACGCTGTCATTCAGCGGGCAGTATGCAGGTGGGATGCTGCCGCCTGTCCGATGACCGGGGGTGCTGAGTGGGGTATCACCAGACCACCAGGTAAATCCCACGACATAAACAGCCCCAGCAGGCGATGGGGAGGGGACCACTAGACCACCAGGTAATTATTTGAATTTACAGATGCCCGATTGGGCATACGGGGAGGGGACCGCTAGACCACCAGGTTATTATAGTACTATTAAAGATGCCCGCAATCGGGCATACGAGAGGGAAAGGGGTTACAAATGCCCACCAGGGACCCAACCCCTACGACAGCAGCTAGACAGGGCGCCAGGCGCATTTCATGGAGCCGCTCTGTGCAACGCATGCAAATGTGGCCATACTGACATGCAAATGGCCCCATTTGTGCCTTGCATATATTATGGCCTCATTTGCATTCCCCCAGCTGAATATCGTGGGTGATGCGCCTAGTGCAACTACACTTGCGCTGGCGCATCCCCAAGCTCCTTCTCCGTGGCTTGCGCTGGTGCAGTGCCACTGCAGTTACGCTGCGCCTAGGCTTGTGCCACAGCCTGGTGCAGTCTGAATATCAGGCCCTGGGTCACAAAAGAAAAGTTCAACTGTGCATCAGCATGTGTATATGTGTGTGGATGGAAGGCAGGAAGGACCTATGGTGCAAAACAAAATTTGCTACTACATGATTCAAAGCAAAACCCAAAGCTTGGCTGTTGCTCCACAAAATTCAATAAAACAGAAAATTCAAGAAAATTAACTTGCTGAGAAGAATCTGCCTGCCAGCTCAGCCAGCTTGTAAAAGCCTTAGGCCCTGTACACACTAAGCACTGCTTTTAAAATGTGTTTAAAAACTTTTTATAAACCTGGCCCTGGCATGACTGTCAAAGTGTCCATGCTACTTTAAGAGAACCCTGCTTGCCTGAGCGAGCTCCCAGGCACGCTGCAGCACCAGTGAAAAGCACTGCAGGTAATGCAGTATGATGGGACGTTCGCAATAAGGCATGGAAGTGGATCGCTGCACACAGTACATCACCAGAATCATGAGCTCATTTGTAGCTTAGCAATAGCTGGTAATAACAGGTTATTCACCTGTGACAGCAGTTCTAGGAGTGGTATATAATGT
Source organism: Neoceratodus forsteri (assembly GCA_016271365.2). NCBI lineage: Eukaryota > Metazoa > Chordata > Ceratodontiformes > Ceratodontidae > Neoceratodus > Neoceratodus forsteri. The sequence continues at coordinate 498,774,696 of CM028129.1, read as the reverse complement.
TCATCCACACTTCTGGCAGTTGCCTTTCCCCTTTAAATTTGCCAGAAACATCTTCAAGTGGCTCTTCCCACCTATCTGGGTGGTAACTACATCAGCTCCACCCCATGATGCCAGATCTTGCCCACTGGAAGCAGATGTGTGCACCAAAGCCAGGGGAGGTTAAGTGGGTCCGTCTGAACATCATATACCACTCCTAAAACTACCGTTACGGGTGAGTAACCTGTGTTTCTAGGGACATGGATATGATGTTCTATCCACACTTCTGGCAGATTCCCAGCAGTTCTCTGGGAGGAGGGAGGCAAGGTGCACACCCCCTACTTGGGGAACAGAGCTTGGAAAACTGAGGCCCCAAAACCAGCATCCCAGCATGACTCGAGGTCAATGTGGTAATGGAAAATGAAGGTGTGTGCTGACCTCTGGGGAGCAGCCCTGCAGATTTCCTGGTTAGGGATGTCACTGCATTGGAAGCAGCCACCAAGGCAGCGGTATGACAAGTGGAATGAGCCCTGAGCCATACAGGAGGCTCCCTACCCGGCAACCTATAGCAGAGATCAATGCAGGATACAATCCATCTGCCAATCGTCCGCTTGGCTGCAGGTCTGCCAGGTGCGGCTACAGCACAGGTGACAAACAGCTGGCGAACCTCTACCCAAACTCCATCCATGCGCTCTTTGTAATAAGCGAGCACTCATCTCAGGTCCAGAGAAGGAACTTCAGGTCGGGGCGCAGGACAACTTTGTTCCTGTGGAAGACCAGGTAAGGAGACTCCACTGAAAGTGCCTGGAGCTCACCGATCCTTTTGGCTGACATGATAGCCACTAAGAAGGTGGTCTTCCATGACAGATGAGACATTTCACACAGTTGTGCATAGGTTCAAGTGACTTGCCCATGAGCTTTGCCAGTACCAGCAGCAAATCCCAAGGTAGTGGTGGTTCATGCACCAGAGGGGATATGATCAAGACCTTTAAAAAGCACCAGACTCCGCTTCTCCTGTGCCGACTACCAGCAACACGTGCCCGGTAAGCAGAAATGGCTGTAGGTGCCTTAAGTGCGTCAACTGAAGGCCCGACTTAGAGAGAGAGAGAGAGAGAGAGAGACCATAGGTAATCATGGATGCTAGCCACTGGACAGGACAAAGGATCCAACCCCTTGCCCCGACACCAAATGGAGAATCTCTTCCACTTGAAGGCACAGCATTTCCTGGTCAACTCCTTCAGAGATGCCTCCATGACAGTGAGGACAACTTCAGAGAAACCCAAAGTCTGGAACTCTAATCGCTCCGGAACCACGCTATCAGGTGCAGAGATTGACGGTCCAGATGGAGAACCTTCCCCTGACTGATGGAGAGCAGGTCCGGGCAGAGGAAAATGCCTCGGGAGCCTGCTGCTAAGGCTGAGGAGATCGGGGTACCAAAACTGGTGTGGCCAGTCCAGAGCCACCAGGATCACCTGAGCCTTGTCCCTCCTGACCTTGAGAAGCACCTTGTGGATCAAGGGAAGTGGAGGGAAGGCACAGAAGAGGCCTGGGGTCCAGGGCCTCGAGAAGGCATCCCCCCTGGAGTCTTCCCTGCTGAGGGGGCGGGCACAAAACATCCTCATCTTTGCTTTCTCCCTGGAGGCAAACAGGTCCACTTGAGGGGTGCCCCACTGGGAGAACAGACTGTGTACTACCTCTGGGTGGAGAAACTGCTCGTGAGATACCTTGCCCACATGGCTGAGGGTGTCTGCCAGCTGTTTGGAGGCTCCTACCACATGGATGGCAAGGAGATCGGCATCCAGGCTGCGCATGAGGGTCCACACGCAGAGAGCTTCCTTGCACAGAGGCAGGGAGTGTGTCCCACCCTATTTGTTGAGGTAGTACATGGTCGTGGTGTTGTCCGTCTGGACCTGAACCATAAGACACCAGATGTGAGGAGCGAAGGCAGTCAGTGCCAGCTGAACTGCTCAGAGCTCCAGTAGGTTGATTTGGCATCGGGACTCCTCAGGTTTCCAGAGCCCGTGGACTGTGTTCCCCCAAGTGGGCACCCCAGCCAAGGAGAGAGGCATCAGTCATCAGGATGACAGTCAGCTCTGGGCAGACAAATGGGATCTCTTCCTGCAGATGCTCTGGGACTGACCACCACTGAAGGGTGTCCCACATCCGCTGAGTCACAGTGACCAGTTGGCTGAAGTGACCCTTGCACTGAGACCACTGGCTGTCCAGCTCCCACTGCAGGGAGCGCACTCTCCAGCAGGCCCATCGGACCATGCTGGTGCAGGCCGCCATGTAACCCAGTAGATGCAGGAAGCCCTGGGCAGGGCACAGTTGCCCAACCCGAAATGATTGGGCAAAAGAGGAAAGAACCTCCGACCTGTCTGTCGGTAGCCAGGCTATGGCTCTGCAAGAGTCTAGCTCTGTCCCAATTAAGTTAATCACCAGCGATGGTACGCATTCCAACTTGGCATTGTTAACCAGGAGGCCAAGGCTGACACAGGTCTGGAGGGCTGGGTCCCTGGACTGCTTCCACCTCCTGCCTGGAGAGACCTGCGATCAGCCAGTCATCCAGGTAGGGGTAAACCCATACCCCCTGGTGCCTCAGGTAAGCTGCCACCACTGCAATGCACTTGGGGAAGACCCTGGGAGCCGAAGAGAGGCCAAATGGCATGGCTTGTAACTTGTAGAGGGTTTCCTCAGCAGGAAGTACCTGGAGACAAACCCTGGGTGTTACGGAGGATTTTTAACAGGACCCACAACCTCACTGCAGAGGAGATGGGCTATGTCATCTCTGAGAGATGACAGAATATCTGCAGACACCAAGTCCTCCGATGGGGTGTGGGCTCAGCAAGGAGGGTACTGCTCGAATTCCAGAGGCAGACCCTGACCCACCACCTCGAGGACCCACCTGTCCATGGTGACAGCGGACCAGGTGGAAAGGAAGTGGCAGAGCCACCACCCCCCAAGGAGGACCCAGGGGAGGTGTGATGGGCATGAGGGAGGCACCCCATATCCCATCACTGGGCAGCCTCAGAGGAGGAGGATCGTCCAACTGAGGAGCCACCGGAACCTCTCCCCCCCAGGCTCATGGACAATCGAGGCCACTGACTTCTGCCGAGGTCGCCACGCCTGAGCCTGCTGACCAGTCTGGGGTTGAGCTGATTTGACCGCAGGAGTAGAGGTGGATCAAAAGGGCTTCCTTTTCTGCTGCTGCTTGAAGCCCTTGGGGTCCTTTTGGGCAGATGTCACAGAGTCCAAGGAGGCGTTGGACTTCTCCATGTGGGTGAGGTGGCCCTCGGCCCTGGGCCCCGAACAAGTTTGTGCCCAGGAAAGGGCCTTTGCCAGCTTGTGCCGAGTGTCTGCTGTGAAGGTCAAGATCCTCAGCCAAGCCCTGCAGCGCATGGCCACTATGGCAACCACAGAGTGGGCAAAGGACTCCTCAATGTCCATGGCTGTCTGGAGCTGCTGTTTTGCTACAGTCCAGCCCTGGTGCGAGACCTGTTTGACCATGGTCTGGAGGTCCACCGGCAGATGAGGAAGCACCTCATCCAGGGTGCCCAGAAGGGCATGGGAGAAGTGGGCCACATGAAGGGCAGAGCTCGCCTGGCGAAGACCAAGTGAGGGGACAGCATAGACCTTCTAAGCTGCATGGTCCAATTTTTTTGACTCTTTGTTGGTCGACTTATCGAAGTCCCCAGTACTGCCAGAGTGCCTTAACACTGAACCCACCAACAGACCCTCAGCCCAGGGGTGTTCAGTGAATCCCGAGCGGTAACCAGTAGGTACCGCATACTTGTGGGCCATCTGGGAGGAGGGCGCAGGGCAGGAAGCTGGGCACTGCCAGAGCTCCAGGGCAGGGCCAACTGGTCTCCACTACCAGGAAAGCCTCCAGTGAATCCCCACAGTCGAGGATCTCGGTCAGCGGGTAATGGGCCCATTTCTGGACGGGCTCCATTTTTTATCCCTGTGGGCTCATACATCAGTCAAAAAAGGCTCAGAAAGAAAGTAGGACCTTCTTCGCTCGCGAGATCCCCCACCGACTTCTCCTCAACCGGACAGGAGTGCAGGGAAGAACCCGGAGACTACAAAGAGTAATTACAAAGTAGTCGACCACCGGAGTCCCCACTGACCTTCCGAGGATCACTGGGGTTGGTCGAGCCAGGATCACCATAGTCCGATCCTTAGGCAGAGAGCCGGGTGATGGCCAATGTAGGAGCCAGGGTTGGCTTCATACCAGTTGCCATATGAGGTCCTCGTAGTGTTGACACAATTTTCACTGAAGCCTCTCCTCACCCAAAAATGAGGACGCAGAGTAGCGCTGGCACCGCTTCCCATGGTGTAGAAAGTGGGAGCGCAGACGTCAGCAGGAGATGCTTGACCCACAGGAATGGGACCAAAACCTCGACCACCGGGGGGGGGGGGAGGACCGGCGGTGGGGCTTGGAGGGAGTCAGCAAATGCCAAGGCTCCTCTGGGTCTTGATCACCGACCAGAGGTGGTGGGTCAGCAGACTGATCCATGGTCCTGCCAACGGCCTGAGTCAGGACCAGAGTCCTGGACAAGGAAGTGCTGGCCTCTTCAGTTCACAACTGGTCGATCAGTTTGAGAAAAATCTTGGCCAGGACTTCAACCAACATCTCAGCCAACTGGCCCAATGGGGTTACCGTGGAACTGGCAGCCTGGAATGAGGATTCTACTTAAGTCGGATCCAGAGAAGCGTGGGAGTCTGAAGATCTTGACCTAGAGGGTCCCAGGCCGAGGGTCAGCAAAGATTGGCGCAATTCCTTGAAGGAGCCCGTAAAAGTTGAGCCCAGCTGAAGTAGCACGAAGGCAGAAGCTAAAGAGGAGAGGGATGCGGCTTGGGCCGTCTCCTCTTCAAAACTCTGCAAGCTGTTCAGCGGACCTTGCAGCCGCGGAGACCACCCAATGGGTGTCCATGGATTTGAACAGTGGGTTCAGTTGGCCTGGGAGGCCCAGCTTAAGTCAGGTGAGACGGTCCTCAAGAACGGTTTGATGGAATGAGCGACAAAAGTCGCAACCCTAGGGATCATGCTTATGTCCCAGGCAGTAGACGCATGTGGAGTGTGATCAGTTCAGGACATCTGCCCACAAGGGCACCAGTGGAACCCGGGAGCGGACCTCCTCATCCATCGCGATCAAGCTGAAGACAAAAAACATTTTTGTTTTATAAATTTGGAAGTAAATCTGGAGATTTAAGGGTGAAGGCCTACTCAACATGGGAGCGGTAAGGAGGGAACTTGCTTCTTCCAGCGGAAAGGAAGATCTGGCGTCATGGGGCAGAGCTGAGGGAGTTATCACCCGAGTGGGAGTCGCCAGCTTGATGACGTTTCCAGCAAGATTTAAAGGGGAAAGGCAACTGCCAGAAGTGCGGCTAGAACATCATATCCACGTCCCTAGAAGTATTTTTATTTATTAATTTTTTTTAATTATGCAGGTGAGAAATAGACTAAGACAGGTTTTTTTAGCACGGATCGTGTCCACACGGCTGTTAACATGGGTTAAGTCAACCGTTTCTGTCTAAAACCATGCTAAAGACTACCTCTCTAGTAGAGTTTTACCACAGTTTTAGAACATGGTTATAGAAAAAATTCCTTCATACTTGCCGTGATTTCCTTTCCTGTTTGCTCCTACAATGTCAATGGGTAGTCATTACAACTGGGTATTGTTCACCCCTGCTAGAGGAACTGACACAGCCCAAGGCTGCTGACAGAATAGAATGTTGGGCACATGAGGATTCCAGACAGCAGCAACTCTTCAGTCATTATTTTCCATGCAGCGCCTCTAAACATGGAAATATCATACCAGTTGACTTTACACAAACACACACAAATCAGCCATCTACACAAATAGGACTTTAGCCAGAATAAAATACTGTAAAACAGAGGCCTACCTCATTAGAGGACAAAAAGTGAGTGATCAAGGAGGCTCGTCTTCCAAATGTCTACATCTTGGAAGGTTCTTCAGAACTGAATCAACTAAAACAGACTTAAAGAGCTAGTGTACTGCCAGGAAACTGCCTGAAATTAACTGTAATTTTCAGATATAGTCAGCTATCACTTCTTGTATCTCTATTTTTTTCTTTTCTGTTTGCTAAATAGAAGACTTTCTACCTGGCAGTGCTGGGGTGATGTGTGGAGCAGCACTCTGTCTGAAGGGGGAAAAAAAAGTCAGTTCCATTCCTCCCACTACATCAACACTGAAACCACACGGACTATGACATCACTAGTAACCAATGAGAACCATTTCTCACTGCCAGGTTTCACTTTTACATGAAGCAGCAGGGACTGGCTCTCCCTGGTTACTAGTGATGTCACAATTTCATGCATTTTGATTGGTAACTTGAAAGAGTCACTGCTCAGGTTGCAAGGATTGTGGTGCCACAAGGTGTTTGGTCTCATTTCTGATGATGTAGAGGGAGGAACAGAACTGACTTTTTTTTTTCCCTCCAGAGAGACTGCTGCTCCACACATCACCCCAGTACTGCCAGGTGAAAAATCTTCTAATTAACAAACAGAAAGGAAAAAATCCCTGATATATAAGAAGTGATAGCTGACTGCATCTGAAAATTACTGTTAATCCCAAGCAATACACTAGCTCTTTAAGTACTCACAAAGTGGTCTATAAACAAGCATAAGCTGCTGATGTGGAACTCTTCCTGGCAGCCATTAGGATGTCCACCACTTTTTTAGAGAAACCCTGTTTCAGGAGTCTCCTCCTTACAGGGGCCAGGCCATGAGGTGCATCACTCCCAGATCTGGATGCAGAATGGGGGCCCTGTGACAGAAGGAAACATTACTTACCATAGTAATGTTGTTTCTTCTAATGGAGTCTTGCTGTATTCTGACTATATGCAGCTAGCCCCAGCACTTGAACTGCTCTGGAGAAGAAAAGGTTAACTCTATGCAGGAGAACAGAATGTTGAGCTCAAGCTCGGTTTTCAAACCTCTGTCTCTGGTACATCAGTGTAACCATCAGATTCTTATGAGCACTATACTAACTAATAGCTATAGAAACTGTTTTAAATTTTAGATCATAGGCAACAAATACTTGGGTCCAAAAAGACTCAAGTCGAGAACCCAAGAAGAACCATTATTCTAACTGTAACCCCACCTACAAATGGGGGTTCCCGAAAAAGTCTTCCTCGAGCTTGCCTAAATTCTCACTGCCAGGCTGGTGTCCTGCGTTTTAGCAGTTTAAATGTGATAGCCAGAGAGTGCCTGTACAGGCTCTGTGTACTGTCTCTTTAGGAGCTGCCTGGATTGCAGTCATAAGTAATCTGAGAGGGAGCTCTGTTGACAGATATAACTATTTGCTGAAAATCGTTTAGAGTGATAACGATAATGTAGTTTGTCTAACCTGCCTTCTTTGCAGCAAGGACTGTTTTATCTCCACTATCTTGGTCCTGGACTGCGAATTGGACTAATCAGTTCTGGTGGGACCTAAAATAGAGCCGGACTACAGGAGCTGTCTGGAGTCAAAATCTTTTGGAATTTTTATTTTGGGCTTTTGGCGCCTTTTTGCACCTGAAGGGGGAGCCTTTGTTGTGACTGACAGACAGATCAACCAACCAAACCTTTTGAATTCTGGGGAAAGTCCCAGGCTTGCTAGCAGCTGAGTCAGATCTCAGCTGGGAGCTGAATAAGCAAAAGCGTGAGACAATCAAGCAGCCGTCTGAGTAGTTTCACGTGGGAGAACTATGGAAAGGCCCGAGTTGTGGCCTGCATGTTTTCCTGCTGCCCCTGACAGCGAGAGAAGAGAATTATTTCAGACTAAATCCAAGTTTGTGAGAACGAAGTAAGCTACTGATTTTTTACCAGGCTCATACCTGAAGACCACCGATGATTTGCTGAATGCGACTGGCCTGTCCGGATTTACAGCTGCTTTTGAATCCCCGGTTTGTGCAGAGACTTTGCGATCGTGACCGGAGAGCGGTTTGCCTGGCACAGTAGACTTTCCTTACATGTAAATGTGCTGTGTATTGAAAGTGGGTCATGAATTGGTTCCCCACTGTGTGAACTGTGTTCTGCTTGCTGGAAGCTTTATCCAGCCTAATCAGACTGAATCCACGTTCATCTCTATTCAGCCTGGGCCATGCCACGCTGGCCCTGACAGACTATCCCACTGCACAGAGAAAGCCACCGATGAGAGACCTGCCTGGGGATCAGCCTCCTGCTCCACATTTGAACAGGAACGACACCTCGGTGAATCGTGTGGGTCCTGCTTCTCCTGGCACTCCAGATTAACCACCTGCTGTCTCAGTTTTCGTCCAGCCTTGGGTATCGTGAGTAATCATCAGGGTAGCTCCCTGTAACAACAGCCTAAAATAAAATAAATAACTAAATAAATACATAATACTCCACAGTGGCAGTCACCCTCACTGAAGGTCAGTTATTCCCCTTACCCCCCCAATAAGAAACACCAATGGGCACCATGGCCATCACACTCAAGCCTACTCATGGTTACCTTTCTTGCTCTGTCCATGTCCCATCCTGCCCCCTACCTCCACCCTGAGCCCCACCCCTCTACCACCCCACAGCAGTCAATCGCCTCCCACCCCTGGACACCCCCTATTTCTCCCACGGCACACACCTCAGCAATGCCTCCTCCCCCCACAGACACCCTGGACCCACCCCTTCCTTGCCATACCTACTCTCTGCTCCCTACCCATCTCTTGTACCCCGACTAGTAGGACCTCACATTGGTACCTGGCTAAGGGTCCTGGACGACACAGACCGCTCATCAGATTAATTGCTCTACTCCTTCTGCTCTCCGGGAACATACACCCCAACCCCGGGCCGTTGTCAACTAGCCACCCCACACTCCACTCTGGTACTGGCCTCAGCATTGCATCCATGAATATTTGCAGCCTCCTAAAAAAAAAAAAAAATCCACCACTCTCCAGTGCTGGGCTGTACAACACCGTCCTGATGTTATAGCACTAGTCGAGACCTGGCTCTCGAGAAAAACTCCTGACTCTGTTATCTCCCTCCCTAGCTACACGCTGTCCAGGGAAGACAGTATAGGCAAATGTGGTGGTGGTGGGTGTGCAGTCTTTATGCACGATACACTTTTAGGCCATGCTCTCCCTACCCCAAAGCTCGGTTTTAGTGCCCAAGCCCTCACCCTTAAGTTTACCCTTGACCCAGCCAGGGGCCCTCTTTTTCTCACAGTCTCTTACATACACCAGAGGGACCAGGTGTCCACTCCCTCACTGATTACCTCACCACACTCCCACACAAGGCGGAGCAGCTCATCCTAGGTGACCTTAATGTCAACTGGCTGAGTACCACTGCCCCCCATATCAGCGACTCCTTCGCTGCCCTAGATATGACCCAACTAGTTACCTCACCCACTAGAGGTAACCAGTCAGGCAGCTCCAGCACCCTCCTAGATGTAATTCTGTCGAACCACCCCCATAAAATCAGGGATATTAATGTACTATCAGACTCTCTTAGTGATCACTATCCTGTCCTCTGTCACTGTTCATCCCCCAAAACAAAACCAGTGTCCCAGCTCACCTCGCGCCGGCACTTTTGCCCCAGGGGTCTCAGAAAGCTAAAAATGCACGTAGCCCAGCTTGACTGGTCCCCAATCCTACTCGCAATGGATATTAACTCTGCCCTAGCCTATTTCTCCAGTGCCTTCAGCAAGGCCTGCGACCTTTTTGCCCCTTTGACCAGAATCCATACCAAGAAACACAACACCCCATGGATCTCCCCATCCCTCATCCAAACACTGAAACAAAAAGATAATCTCTGGCATATTGCTGTCAAGACAGGCAAACTGGCTGACAGACAAGCCTATAATGCAGCACGCAACAAGTGCACCTCGGCTATAAGGCAGAATATTATCAAGCCACCCTTGAATCCATTTGGGGTTCATCCCGTGCCTTCTGGGACAATATGAAAGAGCTCAATGGAAAGACCCGCACCCCACCCACCATCAATACTGATCCTCCCCGCATAGCTGAGTGCCTCAATATGGCTTTCTCAGATCTAAGCTCTGTCCTCCCCAACTACTTTTTCGATCCTATCCCTGCCTCCATCCCCTCATCTCGGATCGCCCCCCCCCTACCTGCATGCCATATCACTCCTCAAAGCCAGGCCTCATCTGCAAAAAGCCTTAGCTAGCAACAACCCCAGCTGTGATCCCCTGGACTCCAGGATTCTCCGATTAGTCCTAAATACTGTACTAGCTCCACTCACCAACCTTTTAAACTGGTCACTACGCCTTGGTCAATTTCCCAGTACCTGGAAAATTGCAGAAATCACTCCTATCCATAAGAGTGGAAACAGAACCTTCCCCCTATCCATAAGAGTGGAAACAGAACCTTCCCCCTATCCATAAGAGTGGAGACAGAACCTCCCCTAACAATTTCAGGCCCATCTCCATTCTCCCCCCCTCTCTCCAAAGCACTAGAAAAAAAAAATAGTGGGCATTCAGCTCTCCGAGTATCTGGCCAAATACGACCTGCTGTGTCCAGAACAACATGGATTCCGACCTGGACACAACATCAGTACAGCCCTCCTGTAGTTCACCCAGCACCTCCACTCTGCTCTCGACTCTGGTCATGTTGCTGGTGCAATGTTCGTTGACCTCTCCAAGGCCTTTGGCACTGTCACCCCCTCCTACTTGACTCCCTCCACCAACTTGGCTTCTCCCCTGGCCCACTGGCTTGGTTTCACCAGTTACCTCTCCTATCAGATCCTGGCGCATGAAGGTAAACAGCACCTGTCCAATACCCTGCCCGTTCAAGGAGGTCCCCAGGGTCCCATCCTGGGCCCGTTCTGTTCAGCCTTTTCTCAACACCCTCCCCAGCTCCTGCTCGGGCAATATGCTACTCTATGCCAATGATGCGGTTCTCCTTGCCTCCCACCCTGTCCCCGCATCTCTATAGGAATCCTTGCAGCACACATTCAACCAAGACGAAAAGTGGTTCCTTGACCACCGGCTGGCCGTTAACCTAAAAAACAAAAAACAAATCTATGCTTTTTACGCATCACCAGAATAAAGCCAAAAATACCCCCCTCTGCATTCTCCCCAGTAATGCTCACCCTCTCGAGCAGGTGTCGTCCTACAAATACCTGGGCATCCCCTTCGACTCGGTGCTTACATTTCACACCCACATCAATACCCTATCCTCAGCCATAAACTCTCAGATTGGCCTTCTCTATCACCACAGAGATTGCCTCCCAGAAAACTGCCCTCCGACTGGCCATCAACTCCTCCATCCCGTCCCTAGCGGACTATGGCCTACCTATCTACGCCGCAGCCGACAATACCGCCCTCACCAGAATCCAGACCTCAATAAACAAGGCCTGCATGCTCCTGACCGGCGCATCCCTCTCCACCCATACTTGCCTACTCTATTCCACTGCCAACCTGCTCACCTTGGAGGAGCGTCTGCGCTACCAAACCTGCTTATTTGCTAAAAAATCCCTGCTAGGACTCTCCCTCCCCTCCAAGGGGTCACAGCATCCCTGCAGCTTGCATCCCCATCTGTTGCCACCCGTAGCTCAGTTAAGGCCACCTTTCTGGTGCCCTGTGCCAAGACCACCCTAGCCCAAAGGTCCTTCCACTACCGTGCCCCCCACATGGTTCAACTCCTTCCCACCCTCTGTCACCAAGTCTACCAAAATTGGTCCCTCTAAAGTCACTCTCCGTAACCACCTCTTTGGCACCCGAAGCTGTAGTTGCCCTTAATCAACCTAATGTTGTGGTCCCTCTCCGTTTCTGGCCCATAGCCTTGACAATATCCGTTGGACTGCTCCCCCCCCCTTTTCCCCCCTTCTCTTCCTAACCCGTCCCCCCCCCAACCCTTCCACATAGGTATTTCCCCAGTATGACCAGAGCTGTGACTTCTACTATTGTTGTAATTTATCGATTGCTATTTATTGCAGGTAACTTATTCCGTAAACCACTGTTATATTGTGTTGTTTTGTTATCCGTATTGCACCCATATGTTACCACTGTTGTATCTCACACTGTAACCATGTCTACCCTCCCTGCAACGAGGTGCCTTTGTAAATGAGTACCTGACTCAAAGGTTGTAAATTTAACTTTAAAAAATTAAAAATAAAAATAAAAAAATCTAAAAGTGTCTCATCTAATTGTCTTATTGTTTTCTTTTCATGAACTGAGCCTTCCGGCTCCAGATTACAAATAGTGTGTGTTGTGCATGTTGTTTTCTTCCATCAAGGGCCCCAACCAGCTGCAACATTCCTGGCTAGCCCACCATTCTCCATCTGGGTACCCAGAGTGTGTGACTGTTTATGGACCCTGAAGTGCACGCATAACTGTTTGACTGATAGAGTCTTTAAGCAAATTAATTTGATTACACCCCTCCCTTGTTCAAGCCTCTTAAATAAATCAGATTTAACTCTTTTTTGTATTTACCCTGACTGTGGTTCCAGTTTGTGCAAGAGTACTGTACTGCTATTATTTGCTCTGTATAACCTTGTTTTAAAGGGGGTCCCCAGGGCCGGACCAGAGGAAAGCCCTGGTGGTAAGTGCAAACAGTGTGGGTACTTGTGTGGTATATCAGGGGTATTGTTATAGCCACTAGTAAGAAAAGAGGGGGGTTACAGTGTCCCGGAGGGTTGTGGCAAGCAGGCAGGGGTAGTAGCCCTTGGGATAGCACCACCTAGGAGACTATCAAGCAGTCCCCCCGGAGGAGGGGAATAACAGAACCTTACGTTGGGAACAGGCTCTGCAGTACTGCTGTGCCAAACCTAGCATCACTCCTAGTCTGAGTGTCCAGAGAGTAATGCTTGGTGAATGTTTGAACTGTTTTCCAGGTGGTTGCTTTACAAATTTCCACCAAGGGAATATGCCTAGCTGCTGCCAGGCAGGCAGCTGTACCCCGGTCGAGCGAGTCCTCAGGCCTGAGGGGGGGCTCTTTCCCCTATCTTGAATAGCAGAACTGACTACAGGAGACAATCTACCTGGCAATAGATCTTTTAGTGGAAAGTCTACCTTTTCCTGCTTCTCCATAAGTAAGAAATAATTGGGTACAATCAATCCTATGGGTCTTAGTATCCTCTATATAATAGCTAAGTTCCCTTTTCCCATCTAGACTGTGCTACCTTTTCTCCCGAGGTGAAAAACACAGGCAGAGAGAGAAAGAGAGAGAGAGAGAGAGAGAGACTGATTCAGATGAAAATCTGAAACCACTTTAGGAAGAAACTTTCTATTCGTCCTAAGGACCACCTTATCCCTATGGAAGGAAATATAGTCAGGTTCAACTGACAAGAGCCTGAAATTCACTGATTCTCCTGGCAGAAGTAATGGCTACCACGAAGACAGTCTTCCAAGTCAAGTACTTAAGCTCAGTTGAGCATAAGGGTTCAAAGGGGGGGCTGCATAAGTTGTACAATGCAGACATTCATGTCCCAAGCAGAAGCAGGCTCTCTGAAGGGAGGACTGATGTGAACCAGACCTTTGAAAAACTTACTAAAAACAGGATGAGACGCCAGAGAAGATCCCCTTCCCTGCAGAAAGAAAAGCAGAGACAGCTGTCAAATGCACTTTAAGGGTAGCAGGCCTGAGGCCTAAGCTATTAAGATGAGCCAAATAATCCAAGGCGGTAGCAATGCTCGCAGAGCCTGGTTGTATGTCTCTCAGAACACCAAATACTGAATCTTTTCCATTTAGAATTGTAAGTTTTTCTGGTGGAAAGTTTTCTGGAAACCTTAAGGATATCCATTACCCCTTGTGAAAGATGCAGACCTGCATACTCTTAACTCTTTAAGAGCCAAGCCTTGAGACTGAAGATTGGGATACCAAATCCTCCCCTGAGAGGAGGTCAAAAGGTTGTGCCTCCTGGGCAGAAATAGGGGAATTGAGAGTGTCAGGGACAGCAGCACAGGATACCATGGTTGCCTGGCCAAATCTGGAGCCACTATGATCACTGTGCAGGGTTGAGATCCGATCTTGATCAGCACTCTGAATATCAAAGGGAAAGGAGGGAAAGCATAAAGAAACCTGCTCATCCAGTCTAACAGGAGAGCATCTAGAGGAACAGTCCCCAGGACTGGAGGTCTGCAGCAGAATAGAGGAAGTTGATGATTGCCTGGGGCCACAATGAGATCTATCTGTGGAGTGCCCCATCTCCTGAAAATTACCTGAAAGACATGACAATTCAGGGACCACTCGTGGTAACCCCGAGATATTCTGCTTAGAGCATCTGCCAGCACATTGTCTTTCCCTGGAAGGCTAACTGCTGCTAGAGAGGTCTGAAGAGACTAGGCTAGTGACCATACCTTCATAGCTTCTGTGCACAAGGCCATGGACCGAGTGCCCCCTGCATGTTTATGTACCACACTGTAGTGGTGTTGTCTGTCCTGATCTGCGCCACTTTCCCTTTGATTGATTCTGAGAATGCCTGAAGGGATAGATACACAGCTCTGAGCTCCACAAGATTGATGTGAAGGACAAACTCCTGCTGTGACCAAGTACCCTGTGCAGTAAGAGTCCCTAGGCGGGCTCCCCACCTTGAGAGAGAGGCATCTGTGGTCAGGACCACTGAGGGTGCTTGACTGAGAAATGGGACACCCTGTCTGAGATTTTCCTGATCCAACCACCACTGGAGGGCTTGGACAAGAGTCTGAGTCACTGGAATCAGTTTGGTGAGAGAATCCTTTTTCTGAGACCAAAAAGACCTTAAATGGAACTGAATGTCCCTCATCTGGAACCTGGCTTTCTGAACCACTGCGGTGGAAGCTGCCATGTGGCCTAGGAGCTGAAGAAAATGTCTGGCCGGACAAGACACCAGAGGTCGGAAAGAAGAAACCAGATCTGTAAGGGCCTTTATCCTTGAGCATGAGAGGAAGGCCCTTGCCTGAATAGTATCCAGCTCTACCCCTACAAAAGGAAAGGAGCTGTACTGGTTCAAGAACCGACTTGGATAGACTGAGAAGGAATCCCAGAGAACTTAGAAGATTCTGGGTGACCTCTAGAGCCGACTTGACTTGGTCTGAAGACTGGCCTACAATAAGCCAGTCGTCTAGGTATGGAAAGACTGAGATGCCCTGCCTTCTGAGGAAGGCTACCACTACTGCTAGACATTTTGTGAACACCCTTGGGGCAGATGTCAGGCCGAAGGGCATGGCTCTGAACTGGTAATGACCTGAGGGCAACTCGAACTTGAAGTACTTTTTGTGGGAGCACCTGATAGGAATATATGAAAACTGACATCCTTGAGGTCCAGGGAAGCTAGCCAGTCTCCTGGCCTCAGAGAGGGAAGAATTATTCCCAGAGTCACCATTTTGAATTTTGGCTTTGTGATATGTTATTCAGATATCTCAGGTCTAGGATGGGTTGCCGCTCCCCTGTCTTTTTTCAGGGTAAGGAAGTATCTTGAATACAGTCCCTTCCCCCTGTGCTGTGGAGGAACCTTCTCCACTGCTTTTAATAGTGGTAGGAAAAACATTTCTGCCTCTAGAGCAATTGTTTCCAGCGGTGTTGCAGGTAGAAAAGACCTGGCTCTTAATCTGGGAAAACTTTTAAAGCTGAGAGCAAGACCCTGACTTACTACTTCCAGGACCCATTTGTCCGAAGTAATAGACTTCCAGGCCTGGAAGTAGTAAGCCAGCCTGCCCCCTATTGAAACTGAGGAGGTGACCCAATCTGACACATCAGGGTGTCTGTTTGGCAGGAGCCTTAGACTGAGAAGAGGATGCAGCACTGCTCATCCCTCTTCTACCTCTCCCTCTTAAAAAAAAACAAAAAAACCTCTGCTTGAAAAAGAGGAGGCCTGAGCTTGGTAAAAAGGCCTATGAAAAGGCCTGCCCCTACCAGCCTAGACTGCTGCTTCTGAGGACTGGCTAGCCTTTCCTTGGCCACTGCACTCATCCATCTTTTTCACGTATGACTCTGTCTGCTCCCCGAACAGAGAATTACCAGTGACAGGAAAATTCATGGCCTTAGCCTGGGTATCCAGCGAAAGGCTAGAACACCTGAGCCAAGCGAATCTCCTTAAGGAGACAGATGTGGCATCTAGAGTCATGGCTACATCATTAGAGTCCACAGCAGCATGAAACTGCACCTTGAATGACTCAATACCATCAGCAGTCACCTCCTCCAGCTCCTTGGCTAGCTGGGGGGAAGCCTTCTCAGCCAGCTCCAGAACCATATCCCACCTGGACTTCTGGTACTTGGCTGTACAGGCCATATAGGCAGCCTGTCCGAGTCCCAAGGAGGATGCCAAATATTGTTTTTTGGGCATGGCATCCACCTTCCTGGAATCCTTATCTGGGGGGTGTGAAGCCAAGGGGATATTAGCCTTGTCACAGGCTGCAGCCTGCACTACCCCAACATGGCTGCAATGACTGTACAAGAAATCCATACCAGAACCTGACAGTATATACCTTCTGGTTACTGCAGTGCTGTTCCATTTGCAGGCACCTCTCTGGGCTAACGGCGGTGGCTGCCAGTCTCCAGGCTGAGCTCGCAGGAATAATGGGGACCTTCATCCCCAACCAGAGGCCACCAGGTCCCCAGCCAATGCCACAACAGCCACCCAGGCAGATGACAGGATGGACTATGGTGGACTCAGAAAGGTTCAGGAGAGGGGGGCAGAGACATCCCCCATCCAGTCCCGCTCACGGACCCATACACAGTGTTGGAGGAATGGGACAGTCCTGCAATGGAACCCGAAGCCGAGACCAGGGAGGAGGTGAGGGTCCTCCAGCAGGGAGACCCAGTGGCAGGAGGAAGAGAGCCCCATAGGAAGAAGAAGTTACTCCTGTTGGGGGACTCAGTTGTCCAGGGAATGGATTTTGGCACAGATAGTAGAGAGGAAAAGGAGGTAAAGTGCCTTCCAGGAGGCGCAGCTTGGAAGGAGGGGGAGTGTATCCAGAGGATCACTGAAGATGTGGCAAGGAGGGAAGGGCTGGAGGTCATTATCCACTTGGGGACAAATGACCTATTCAAGAATAAGGCAAGCTTGGATCAGGTGAAGGAGAACTTTACAGTGTTGGGAGGGTGCCTGGAGAAGGTAGCAAGCTCTGTGACATTTTCAGAGGTGCTGCCAGTCCGCGGGGGGGGGGGGGTCTCCACATTAGTAACTTCAACACATGGCTGAATGGCTGGTGCAACGAGAAGGGGTATGCAGCTTCACTGGGGACTGGGGACCCACCTGGAGTGATGCAGCCCTGTACAGTGGGGACAGGCTGCATCTGTCCAGCAAGGGGAAGGCAGTCCTCAATGGACAGTTTAAATGCTTTGCTGACAAGCGCTTAAACTAGCTGGCGCGGGGGCAACAGGAGCAGGGATACTCAGGCAGCCCACCCCTACAAGGTAGAGAAAGCAGAACAGTGAAGCAGGAAGAGGAGTTGATATCAAGGTCATTGGAGTCGGCCAGAAATGGAGTAGGAAAGGAATCGGGAACCCAAGAGAAAAATATCAAGAAAGGAGGGAATATGCAAGGGGACTAAAAACAGGAAGAGAGAGGGAGAGGGAGAGGGGGAGAGAGAGAGAAAGAGAGAGAGAGAGAAAGGTCAGGCAGTAAAACTTGGAAGGTCATGGTGACAAATGCATGCAGCCTGGGAAATGGACGCCTTAATAACCGAAGAAGACCTGGACATAGTAGCAATAACTGAAACCTGGTACACAGCTAATCATGAGTGGGAAACAACTGTACCAGGATATGTTCTATTCAGGAGGGAGTGGGAGTAGCCCTGTATGTCAGAGAGGGTATAATGGCAAAACAGGTACAGGGAAGGCAGAGGCTCTGTGGGTCACCCTTCAACCTGGAAATGGCACAGTAATATGCACAGAGGTGATAAACATGCCTCCAGGACAGGAAGCGGAACTGGACAGGGAGCTAGTGGAGGAAATACACGAGATGGCAATGAAAAGTGAAATTCTACTGATGGGGGATTTCAATATGGCAGATGTGGACTGGAACACCAGTGTAGCTACATCAACCAGAAGCAAAGGCATCCTTGATTCACTCCAGGAGGTTGGATTCAGGCAGCTTGTGCTCAATCCCACCAGAGACAGGGCAATTCTAGATCTACTAATGACCAACGGGGATCAAATCACAGATGTCCAGGTAGAAGGGCAACTGGGATCCAGAGATCACAACACTGTGTGGTTCAGCACAGGGACAGAGACTTACTCAAGTCATACTAGGACAAAGGTTTTGTATTGTATTTAAAAAAATGCTGACTTCTCTGAAATGGAGGTGGGGGGGGCTATCAAAAGAGCCCTGTAGAGAACGGGGCAGGAGAGAGAGTGGAAGAACAGTGCAAGTGTCTAAAGGAAGCCTTACTGGAAGTAACAAACCAATGCATCAGATTGGTATCCAAAGGAAAGAGAAGTAGAACGCCACTGCGGTTCTCGAGAGAAGTGGCGTTAAAGGTCAGGGCAAAAAGGAAAGGGTTCAGGAAATAACAGGAAACCCAAAGAGTGGAAGACAGGGAGATATACTGAGAGTGTTTAAGGGAAGCGGGAAAGGCAGTAAGGAGAGCAAAGGTGTGAACTGAGGAAGGTTTAGCACAGTCAGTTAAGAAAGGGGACAAGACATTCTTCAGGTTCATCAGTGAAAGGAGGAAAACCAAGGGGGTTGCAAAGCTCAAGAGAGAAGGAGGGAATGCAAGGAGAGCAACATAGAAACGGGCAGAAATACTGAATAAATATTTCTGTTCAGACCACAGGGGGGCAGGGGCCACAGCAGTTGCTCAAGGAGGTGAAGAGGTGTAAAACAGTCCATTCACAAGGGAAAGAGTCCTGCAGGAGCTCACTAAATTGAAGGTAGACAAAGCGATGGGACCAGATGCCATACACCCA
This sequence comes from Neoceratodus forsteri, assembly GCA_016271365.2. Classification (NCBI taxonomy): domain Eukaryota; kingdom Metazoa; phylum Chordata; order Ceratodontiformes; family Ceratodontidae; genus Neoceratodus; species Neoceratodus forsteri. The sequence continues at coordinate 498,755,911 of CM028129.1, read as the reverse complement.
AGGATATTAGGAGAACTGTGATGGGAGAGAGCAGAACCTCTGACAGCCATGTTCACCGAGTCATTCGACACACAGGTGGTACCAGAAGATTGGAGGAGGGCACAAAATCTGGCAGCAGGGAGGGGGCAGGGAACTATAGGCTGTTCAGCCTCACCTCAGTAGTGGGGGAAGATCTCGGAGACATTGCTTAAAGAAAGGACAGTGAGGCATCTAGAAGCCATCGGAACCCAGGACCACAGGCAACACAGATTCACAGTGGTGAGGTTATCTCAGACAAGTCTGGTTGATTTCTTCGACTGGGTGACAAAGGAAGTAAATCAGGGTGAGGCAGTGGATGTCGCTTACCTTGATTTCAGCAAAGCCTTTGACACATCCCACATAGGAGGCTGATAAACAAGCTGGGTAGGCTGGGCATGGGGGAACAGGGTGGGAAACTGGGTTAGAAACTGGCCAACAGACAGGAAGCAGAGGGTGGTGGTAAATTTTTTTTTTTTTTTTTTTTTTTTTAATATATATTTTATTTATTTCAGATTAGTATTAATACCTTTGAGCCATGGGCTCGTTTACAAAGGCTCCAAGTCATGGAGGATACAACACATGACAAAAAACATTAGCGGGTACATACACGTTATAACATTATATAACAACAGATTTCTAAGTACAGTTTCAATACAAATAGGGTTGCTAGGACAGCAAGGAAGAGAAACAGTCAACGCTTGCGGAATAACCTTCAATCAGCACTACAAGAGTGCGGTCCAATGTTTAGTAGGTATCAAGGGGAGAACAGAGGCATTATGGATCCAACACTCTAGGGGTGGTGTTGCAGATTAGGTGCAGCCATGGATGGCTTTGTCACATTGAGAGGTTTGAGAGTGAAGTTAAGCTGAGGGAGTAGGAGGTCAAAGAGCATAAGCAAGGAAGAGCGGGTAGAGGGTAGCAAAAAAGGGGGGGGGATGGGGGGAGGTGAGGAAGGGTGGGGTGCAGTAGTGAGCAGAGAAGAGGCACGTGGAGAGATGATGGAGTAAGGAATGGACAGTAGGAAGCGCAGAGATCGGGCTGGCGTTGTCAACTAACAGAAGCATTGACAGTCAGCAGGGGTGCAGTCTGGAGAAAGTGGGTGACCAGTGGGGTGCCTCAGGGATCGGTCCTGGGGCCAGTCCTGTTCAATGTCTTCATTAGCAACATTGCAGAAGGGCTGGGGGGAATGGTCTGCCTGTTTGCAGATGACATCAAGATCTGTAACAGAGTGGATACCCCAGAGGGGGCAGAGAAAATGAGGTGGAAACTTGAAAAATGGTCTGAGGACTGGCAAATAAAGTTTCATTCAAAAAAGTGCAAAATTATGCACCTGGGACACAAAAACCCCGGGGAAAGCAACAAGATTTTTTTGGGGGGGGGGGGGCTGCTGACAGTCACAAAGGAGGAAAGGGACCTAGCGGTTATTATTTCAGATGACCTGAAAATGTCAAAGCAGAGTGCTAATCAGCTGGGAGGGCCAGTGGCATGCTAGGGTGCATAGGCAAGGGTATCACCAGAAGGAGGGAGGTAGTGATGCCATTATATAAAACCATGGTCAGGCCGCACAGAGTACTATGTGCAGTTCTGGAGGCCGCACCTTCATAAGGACATTAACAGGCTGGAGACGGTCCAGAGAAGGGCAACTAAGACGGTACAGGGCTTGCAACACAAGACTTATAAGGAGAGATTAAGGGACCTCAATATGTACTCACTGGAAGAGAGAAGGGAAAGAGGAAACATGACAGAAACATTCAAGTACCTCAAAGGCATAAACAAGATGCAGGAGGGGAGACATTTTACAATACAGGAGAAGCACAAGAACGAGGGGGCACAACATGAAATCGGAAGGTGGGAAGCTAAGAGGGAATGTGAGGAAGTTCTTCACAGAGAGGGTGGTGGACACATGGAATGGTTTGCCTCAGGAGGTGGTGGGAGCGAGCACTGTGGATGAATTCAAGCATGCTTGGAACAGGCATAGGGGAACCACAGAGGTACAGCAGCAGATGGGTCGGAAACAGTAATCCAGTACAAAGGCTTACAGGCAAACTAGATGGGCCAGGCGGTCCTTATCTGCCGACAATTTCTATGTTCCTATGTTCTATGTTTCACAGCTCGTTTACTTCCAATCTCTAGGCTATACTGCCAGACCCCATTGACAGCAAAGGGAGTGTCATTTAAAACATTGATTTTTACATTCTAGAGGTCTACTAAGGGCAAAGCAAAGCCACAGCTCAACTAACAAGGCCCCTGTCGGCTGGTCCAGTGGTGCAAAGCACAGAGGTACCCATGCCTCACCTGCTGCCATACCAATGACCCGGGTTAGGTGACAGACTCAGTTCATCACCGGCTGGCCAGAAGAGGAGGATTGTACATCCGGAGGACAGCTCTCCTCCTCTGGGGTGGAAGGGTTGCGGGTCCCAGCACTCGTCTGGCCCCTAGCGGAGGCATGGGGATATACAGACAGTGCCAGCACAATGGGGCAAGGAGGAACGGCAGCCGTCGATGCCCCATGTACGGTAGCGTGCATGGTGCATCTGGACAGCACTGCACGTCCATCCCTCCAGCACAGAACAGGGAAAATGGCTGGGCACAGCACAAGATGACACCGACCCCTTGCAGGCTATGCACTGGCTATAGGGCCCTCTCCCAGAACTGGATCCATTCTGTCGGTGGTAAGGCGCCTACCGTCATCCCACACCATGGGTGATAAGCCATAGGGGAAGGACCAGGAAGAGATAAGTCTCTGGGACACTGTGTGAGGGGGTTGGGGGTTGGTGGAGGGCTAAGCCAGCACCGCAGCAGGGAAAAAAAAGATTAACAGCAAAAAACAAAAACACCACAAGAGCATTGTTAGTCAAGCTGTGGCTTTGATTTGCCCTCAGTGGACCTCTAAAATACAAACAAACAAAAATATATACCTCAATGTTTTAAGTGATGCTCCCATTGCTATCAGTGGAGCACACCACTGCACTTGACAAACTCTGATTTCACAAAATGTCGGGAGTATGGGGTGGCAAGGAAGCGATACAGTGGGGATCAAGAAGGGGAAAGGATCTGGCGACCAGCTCTCATTTATGATCCCTTCCCCTAGGCCCTCACCAAATATAAATAAAAAATGTTTAAACTTAATTCTTCGGCTCCAGTGGAGCTAAGATACGGAGGCTTCCAGAATGAATGGAAACTGGTACTCATTATAGTCAGTTTACTAACTTTTAAGGCCCTATACACGTTGGGACCTGGCTGAGTTTCTGCATCCTCATTCATTATCTCGCCCGCTCTGCTCCACTAAGATAGGCTTCTTGCCAATGCCAACAGCCAGGCTGCAAACCTCAGGAGACTGAACCTTTCAGGAGGCTGGCATGGTTTTCTGGAACTTGCTCTTGACAGCCCTTTGATAGGCTCCCTCAGTGGAGGCCTTTAAGGGGGGTCTGAAGACAAATCTTTTTAAACAAGCATTTGAAGAATCCAGAAAGTAACTGCTATGATCCCAGCTGATTTTATGGATATTTATTCATTTAAGTTTCTATGAATAATTTATTCATTCCTGTAATGCACTATAAGGCACCCTGAGCCTCTGGGGTAGGGTGCCAGTATAGAAACATAGACTTGGACAGCAGATAAGGACCACTTGGCCCACCTAGTCTGCCCATTTCCCTACCTAGAGGATAAGTTGCAGATCCTATTTAACCAACAGCCTATTTCTTTCTATCCCCCACACAAATTGCCTTATGTCTGTCCCATGCATTCTTGAATTCTCCCACAGTTTTAAATATTATTTAGATAGTAAATAAATAAAATCTACTACCACCACCACCACCACCAGTGGACACGAAGACAGCAAGCACAGGCCTACAACTGGTAAGCCTCGACAAATTTCTGCATTAGACACCTTTCTGTTTCTTTATTTATTTATTTTAGTTATCTGATGATTTGGAAACAATCTTTGGATACAATTCTTTTAGAAAACGTTCCACGTCATTAACACAATACAACATATCGAACATGATTTCTATATAAAACACAGAATACACACATGCAGTTCCAGCAGATACACTGAACTCTGTATAAAGGAAGGACTAATATTACGCAGGCGTCTTGTACATCAAGTAAGATAATGGAGGGGACTTCAAAAAGTGCAGCCCCGGAGAGCCTTGTCATGCAATAATGAAGAGGGATGGGGGCGTGTGGGGGTGGGAGGAGACAGAGAAAAGAGGGATGGGGGAGGAGAGAGAGAACTAAGAAGTGGGGAATGGAAAGGGGGGGGAGGGGGAGGATAGAAGTATAAGCTATGAGAGAATTGGTAATTATCTGCCCGGAACTGGGGCAGGAGTGGGAGATATAGGGGCTAGTTCAGGGAGAGTAGGCCAGTGAGTGAGGATTTGAACATTTTCTACCCAATTACACAGGGCCAACCTTCTTCCACAAACTGAAAAACTGGGATTAGTATTTATTCTTTGCAAAAAACCTCATTAATGCAGCAGTCAGGCTTCCAGCATTAAAAGTTTGGAAATGTGGTATCAGGGTTCCAACCTAATCTCCCCCACCCTCCCTGCACTAACAGGCGTGTGGGGAGAGAGATGCCTTAGGGTTCTCAGCCCTAACGCTCATCCCATTCCATGTGTAAGGAAGCTGAGATGAAACAGTATAAGAGAATGGGGTGAGCGTTAGGGCTGACAACCCCAAGGCATGCCAGACACCTGTTGGAGTGTGGAGGGTGGGTATTGGGTGTTAGGATTGGAAATCTCAACACCACATTTCTAAACTTTTGATGCTGGAACCCTAACTGCTACAGTAACCTTTTTTTGCAAAGAATTTCCTTAGTATTTGAGAAAGTATAATCACAGCCTTATTTGCTTGTGGAAGCAAGCGCAGAGCACAGAGCCCATCCCTCCATACATGCATATATGTATGTAGCTGTGTAGGGCCCTGCACTTACATTTGTGGGGCAAGAGTGATGAAACTGTCAGCATAGCCACGTTATTACCCCACCCGATGTACCCTGTACAGCAAATTTTCGAATCCCTGCCAAAACGTAATTCTGCACAACAGCAATACAATGCCGTGCCACAGGTGCGAAAACACATTTTGGCCAGGATTTGAAACTGACAGCTGTGACATACATTTGGTGGGCTAATAACAAGTCTATATTGAAAATTTGGTGTTGGAATATTTTACATTTACAAAATTAAGAGCCTCTGTAGCGAAATTGCAACGAATGGTCATAACTCAGTCATTTTGACCCCAAATTTTCAACATGTTGTTTTGGAGACCCCCACCTCATGAACAATATGACTGTCATCATGGAAATCCCGGCCGAAAGGTGAATTTGCCAAGCGACCGCAAAATCACCTCAAGGACAGGAGTTGTGTCATGACAGTCATATTGTTCAGGAGGTGGGATCCCCAAAAGGCCATGTTGAAAATTTGAAGTCAAAATGTCAAAAAATGGCAGAGTTGTACATAAAAGTTGAAACCCCCACTGAAATACACTGAACCACATTTACCTTAGTTTCTCATATTGCAGTCACAGGTTCCAGCAGCAAGACGTGTCTTTGATCAGGAGAGTGGTTATCGAACCTGGAACCTCTTCAGGTGAGTGAGGGGGTGTGGGGAGGTGGGTGCACAGTGGAAGGTCAGGTGGGGGGTGCAGGTGTGATCGGCAATGAACTTTTTACAGGTTCAAAAAAAAATGTAAAAAGACATGGGCAATTTTTTTTATTTTCAGCATACAAAGAACATGGGAGGGTGGGGGGATGCCACTAACCGCCAATGAAATGCACAAATATACATCAGGGAGGGCCACTAAACCACCAGGAAAATCAATATTAAAAACTAAATGACATCGGGAATGGAGGGGTTATATATACACTGATAGGGGATTTGGAGTGGGGGGGGTGCTGACGTAGGGGTGTGCACCGCAGTTTTTTGTGAAACCATAACTTGCCTTTGGGTCAACAAAGCAGTAGTTTGTCGCAACCTGCGTCTTCCGCAGGTGGCATTGTTAAAGTAAGCACAATGTAAAGCCGCAGAACTCTAGTACAAAGTAATACATTTCACCAAAGCAGCAAAAGGCTCATCTATGAGGGGAGCACTTTGTACCCTGAAAATGTCAGCCCAAAAGTCAAAACCCTTTCCTTGCTATGACATGACAAAGAAAAAGATATATAAAAGAAATAGTGGGTAAAGAATCGCGTTTCACGAAACACAGAATCCTTTTCCTGCAATCTGCAGCACAAGTTCCTTGTTTCGCACAAACACATTTCCGCGATTTGTAGCTAAAGAAGTCCCTCGCTAAAAATAAACATTTCTGGACAGGTCTGTGGAAAAGCGACCCCAGAATCTGATTCCTTGGGCCCCGATTAGGTAAATACAACTGTTGGTGTTTACCAACTGCCAGTATTTTTTAAAATATCTAAGTTTCTTTGCCTCTCTAACTGAAAACAAGATGGCGACAGCACGAAAGAGAATTCTGCATTTGCAAAAGAGACTACTACTGTCGCGATCAAGATGAAAAAATTACTCACCTTAGTAATGTCGTTTCTTCTAATGGAGTCTTGCTATATTATGACATATGCAGTGAGTCCCAACCTTCGAACTGCTCTGGAGGTGAAAGAGTTAACTTTCCATGCCAGGCATGGAACGCTGAGCTCGAGCTCGGTTGAGAACTCTGTCTGTTGTTCTTCAAACTCAAACTGTCAGATCTTTACGAGCTAAACTCACTAAGGTCCTGTGTGGAAGCTGTAAACCTACACTAGCCAACTGGCTACTAAACATAAGAACACATTTTTTGGTCCCAAAACAAAGACTCAAGTCAGGAGACCCAAAAAATGAAAAACACAACACCAAATCACCCCAAAAAGGAAGGGTGAAAAAACAAGGTGGGCATCTACTAAGTGCCAACACTGCACTGCCCACCCACATCCCAAAAACAGAGGTTCTGAGAGGGGCAGGCAGGGGGAGGTCATAATATAGCAAGACTCCATTACAAAAAACAACATTACTAAGGTGAGTAATTTTTCTTCAAACAACATGAAGTCTTGCTATATTATGACATATGCAGACTTCACAGCAGTACCTCCATGGAGGAGGGACAGAACCTACTTAGGAAATAGGCTCTGAAGCACAGTTGCAAACCGAGCATCACTCCTAGCATGGATGTCCGAGAGTAATGCTTGGTAAAGTGTGAACTGTTTTCCCAGGTAGCTGCTTGACAAATCTCTAGAATGGGATGTCCTGGCAGCAGCTAGGGAAGTAGCTGTACCTCTGGTAGAGTGAGCCCTCAGGCCTGAGGGAGAAACCTACCCAGCTTTTCATAACAGAATTGGATACAAGAGACAATCCACCTGGCAATGGATCTTTTGGTGGCAGGTTTCCTTTACCAACCTCACCATAAGTGAGGAACAGTTGGAGGGAGTCAAACCTGTGACCCTTAATGCGCTCAATGTAGTAACTAAGGGCTCTCTTCACATCTAAGCTGTGCAACCTCCTCTTGCCAGAGGAGGAATGGTCAGTGAAGTACACTGGAAGAGAAATAGATTGATTAAGGTGGAAATCTGAAACCACCTTAGGCAAGAACTTCTTGTTAGTCCTGAGGACCACCTTATCTCTATGAAAGGAGATAAAATCAGGCTCCACTGACAAGGCTTGTATTCACTTATGCGTCTGGCAGAAGTGATGGCTACCAGAAACACAGTCTTCCAAGTCGAACACTTAAGCTCTGCTGAAAACAAGGGCTCAAAGGGAGGTTGCATAAGCTGAGCAATGCAAACATTAAGATCCCAGGCAGGGGCAGGGTCCCTGAATGGAGGGTTGGTGTGAAGCAATCCCTTAAAAAACTTAGAGAATACAGGATGAGCTGAAAGAGAAGAGGGTTTACCTGCTGAAATAAAAGCAGACACAGCTGCCAAATGCACCTTTAGGGTAGCTGGTCTCAGCCCCAAAGTGTTTAAATGGACCATATAATCCAGGACTGTGGGTAAATCAGCAGATTCTGGGGAAATATGCTTCCCAGAGCACCATATGGAAAACCTCTTCCATTTGGAATTGTAAGTAGCCCTGGTGGAAGGCTTCCTAGAAGCCTTCAATATATCCATTACACCTTGGGAGAGGTGTAGATCAGCAAACTCTAACACAGTCTGACTTTTGATTTGTCTGAAGCTGAGAGCCTTGCAACACTGCAAAGAACAAACTGTAACTTCATTTAGGAGCTGGAAACTTGGTAAGGCATAATATTGTAAAACAGGGGAGCTACGCTTTCTACAAAGAGTTTCATTTTTTTTCTCCTTATTGGCATTAAGCAGAGAACTGCAGGATACCATTAAAAGTGTAGTAATTTTATAACCAGAGGGAGTGAGATACAACTGAATTTGCTTGATGGTTGGGGTTGAGACTTAGGATTTAGAGGGATATTTTTGCAACATTTTAAAAGTGTCCTGCTGGCTGAGTAGTTAAGTTTATATCCCTGGTTTCATTGAAAGATTTTGTGTATTGGAATCAGACAGCAGCCCACCTACAGTGAAAGGCCTGCTTACATCACAGGTGTCACTAGTCAATCAGTTGGCTTAATACTTAAGATTTTCAGTGCAGGAAGAGTGTAAAGAACAGCTGACTTATTTTGGGGCTGACCGCTTTCAGAGCACAAACCACCAGGCTGTTTTGGGGCTGGGGAGGGTTACCTGTATCTGAGTTGGATGTCTGGATTTTTCTCTGTTTGATTAGCAGGTTATTTTCTCTGTCAAATTCTTGTAGGGCATCTTGCTGACAGGAAGGCACTCATTGATGCTGGGTCAGAGCTTTTAGCGGATTGTTTTAGAGGCACAGTTTAGGCTCAACCTCTCCCCACCCCTCACCCCACCCATCCCTGGAAATAGTTCCTTTATACCTGGGGTTCTGACATCATTTCTCAAGAGTGCATGGTGCATATCACTGTCATATCCTCTCTAGCACACTGCACTGACAATATAAGCATACACGTTGTATAATATATATATATATATATATATTTCTATATAACAAACCAATCACACACACACAGAAAAAGTAGATAAACATGTGGGGAGTAGTACAATGTAATGGCTGTGGGGCAGCAGTCTTCTGGAGTCTTTCTGGAGGCTGAGATGCTGCCTATTTGCAGACAACTCTCTGCCCTGAGGAGGAAGTTGCCCATCTTCAGGCCATGGTGGACAGTAGTGAGGGAACCTTCCCCAGGCCACACTGGATGGTAGAGAACATCCCCATCCAGGAGCACCAGAGCCACCACCACTACCTCAGAGGTTGCGAAGAAAACACAGCAGTTGGACCACAGTGGGCTCAGGAAGGGTGAGGATGGTGGAACAGAGGCACACCCAGTCAGTTGTTCCACTCCACAATCCATACACCATTCTGGGAGAGCATAGCTCCCCTATAGATGCACCCACAGAGGAGACTAAGGAGGCTGAGGACAGCTGTTACAAGGGAGGCTCACAGGAAGGAGACAGAGGACACCACAAGGAAAGGAAGCAGCTCCTGGTGGGGGACTCAATTATTAGGGGGATAGAACTGGGGGGAGCAGGGAAAACTGAAGTAAGGTGCCTGCCTGGTGCCATGGCTTGGAAGGACAGGAAGCGCATCCTCAGGATCACGGGAACAGCTGCACGGGAGTCTGAATTGGACGTCCTTGTCCACCTAGGGACAAATGACTTCGCTCATCATGAGATTACAGCAGTGCAGAAGGACTTTGTAGAATTGGGGAGGGGCCTAAGACAAGTAGCACGCACAGTATCCTTCTCAGAGGTGCTGCCTGTCAATGGCATGAGTGAGGCAAGGTACTTGCACCATGCAGTTTAATGAATGGTTGAAAAATGGTGTGGAGCACAGGGGTTTGGCTTCATTGGGGACTGGGGTTCCACCTGGAGGGACACCAGCCTATACTGGCAGGATGGTCTGCATCTGTCCAGGAAGGGAACAAGTCTTTTGAGCAATCGGTTTAAATGCTTCATTGGCAAGCTTTTAAACTAGTCAAGGGGGGAGGCACTGATAAGCAGCAGGAAAATCCCAGCCTCCCTACAAAACAGGGTACTAAATGAGAAAAAGACCAAGGTAGAAAGGTCAGTGGGGGATGCTGCAACAGAAGGTAAAGCCACCAAGAAATGGAGAGCAATGAGTACCAATGCCCGTAGTCTGAGCAACAAGCTTCCTGAATTAGTGGCCTTGATGGAGGAGGAACATCTGGATATCGTGGCAGTCACAGAAACATGGTACACACAAAACCATGACTTGGATGTAAACATACCAGGATACACTATCTACAGGAGGGACAGGGAGGGTAAAAGAGGAGGAGGAGTAGCTCTTTACATAAGGGAAGGAATCAAAGTAACAAAACAAAAGGGTAAACAGGGAGGAGAAGAAGCACTGTGGGTAAATTTGGAGACCGGCAATGGCACCACAATACGCACAGGGGTTGTATACAGACTCCCTTCTCAGGGGGAGGAAATGGACAAGGAAAAGATAGAAAGTATACTTAGAATGGCAGAAAAAGGGGAGACATTGCTGATGGGTGATCTGAATATGCCAGATGTTGACTGGAGTGCAGTTGCAGCAGCCACTTCGAAGAGTGGGGTTATTCTAGATGCCCTACAGTGGGCATGCCTTAGACAACTAGTATTGGAGCCCACTCGAGAGGGAGCAATCTTAGACCTGGTTCTCTCAAATGGAGATGAAGAGAGGATCACAGATGTAGAAGTGGGTAGCCATCTGGGAACTAGCGACCACTCAACAGTATGGTTCACAATAAACACAGCAATATAGTCAGTTTACATACAAAGACAAAGGTACTGGATTTTAGGAGGGCGACTTTGTCAAAATGGGTGAGTGCCTAAGGAATGCACTAGCAAATGGGCAGGAAGGAGGGGTGAAGAACAATGGGGAATAATAAAAATTGCCATCACAGAGGTATCAAGCCTTGTGTAAAGCAAATAAACAAACGAACGCAGGTAAGAAACCACTATGGTTCTCAAAGGAAGTGGCAGTGAAGGTTCAAGAGAAAAGAAAGCATTCAGGAAGTACAAGGAATCACAGAAGGAACAGGACAGAGAACTATATCAGTTAAAGCAAAAGAAGCTGGGAAGGCAGTCAGATCAGCAAAGGCCCAAACTGAGGAAAAGATAGCCAACTCAGTTAAGAAGGGGGATAAAACCTTTTATAGGTACATCAGGAAGCGAAGGAAGACCAAGGGAGGGATAGTGAGGCTTAATAAAGGGGAGGGAGGGTGGGCAGAGGATGACTGTGAAAAGGCAGAGATACTAAACAAATATTTTTGCTCAGTATTTACAAAAGAAGAGGGGGAGGTACCTAAAACAAACAAACAGTAGAAACACTCTGGATACAGAAGTTGATACCAGCCCATTTACAGAAGAAAGGGTTCTGAAAGAACTCTTAAAACTGAAGGTGGACAAAGCAATGGGGCCTGATGGGATTCATCCCAGAATTCTAAAAGAACTAAGGGTAGAACTAGTGACACCACTGACTACCTCTTTAACAAAGCATGGGAGGATGGGGTGAAACTGAGGACTGGAAGAGGGCAGATGTGATTCCCTTCACAAAAGTGGGAGCAAGGCAGAAGCGAAACTACAGACCTGTTAGTTTAACCTCAGTGGTAGGGAAAATGATGGAATCACTTCGAAGGAAAGAATTGTTAAATATCTAGAGGCCAGAGGGCATGGACCCAAGGCAGCATGGATTCACAGCGGAAGGTCATGCCAGACAAATCTGATAGATTTCTTTGACTGGGTGACCAAAGTAGTTGATCAGGAGGGGCTGTGGACATGGCCTACCTAGACTTTAGCAAGGCATTTGACACAGTCCCACACAAAAGATTAATATACAAGTTAGCCAGCCTGGGAGTGGGTCCCAAGATGACAGCCTGGGTAAAGAATTGGCTGGAGAATAGGACACAGAGAGTAATAGTAAATGGAATCCACTCTGAAAAAGGGGTTAGTAGTGGGCACCCGAGGGTTCAGTATTAGGACCAGTCCTCTTCAATGTCTTTATAAGTGACATTGCAGAGGGACTGGAAGGAAAAGTATGTCTCTTTGCAGATGACACAAAGATCTGCAACAGAGTTGATGCACAGGGTGGGGTGGAAAGGATAAGAAGGGACTTGGCAAGGTTAGAGGAATGGTCAAATGTATGGCAGCTTAGATTCAATGCTAAGAAGTGCAAGGTAATGCACCTGGGAAACAAAAACCCAGGGGAAGAGTACACAATGGGGGGGGAGATGAGATACTAACAACAACAAAAATGGAAAGGGACCTGGGGGTAGTCATATCAGATGACCTAAAGGTGGGCAAGCAATGTGAGAGAGCAGCAAGGAGGGCTGGGGGGATACTGGGATGCATAGGGAGAGGCATCACCAGTAGAAAACAGGAAGTTATTATCCCTCTGTACAGACATCTAGTGAGACCCCATCTGGAGTACTGCGTGCAGTTCTGGAGACCCAATCTCCGCAAAGACATAGGATGGAAGCTGTCCAGAGGAGGGCAACTAAAATGGTGCAGGCTCTGCACAGGAAGACATATGAAGAGAGACTTAAGGAGCTTAATATGTATAGCCTCGAGGAAAGGAGGGAGAGGGGGGACATGATAGAAACTTTCAAGTACCTCAAGGGAATCAACAAAGTCCAAGAGGGTAGCATCTTTCAAAAAAAGAGATGTGCAAGAACAAGGGGGCACAATTTGAAGATAGAAGGAGGGTGGCTCAGAGGTAATTTAAGGAAGTATTTTTTCACAGAGAGGGTGGTGGATGTATGGAACGGCCTTCCAGAGGAGGTTGTGGAGTCACAAACAGTGGTGGAATTCAAGCATGCATGGGACAGTCATAAGGCAATTCTAGGGGGTTGGGGTAGGAAGAAGTAGGCTGCGGGTTAACTAGGATCTGCAGCTTATCCATCAGGTAGGGAAATGGGCAGACTGGGTGGGCCAAGCGGTCCTTATCTGCCGTCAAATTCTATGTTTCTATGTACTTCAAGAGCCAGGCCTTGAGATTGAGAGATTTGAGGTTCGGGTACCAAACCCTTCCCTGAGCACAAGTTAACAGATTGTGATTCCTGGGAAGACACAGGGGAAGATGGACTGCTAAGGACAGTAGGAGAGGATACCAGGGTTGTCTGGCCCAATCTGGAGCAATCAGAATCACTTTGCAGGATTGAGATCTGATTTTGACTTACACTTTGAACAAGAGAGAGAAGTGGGAAGGCATAAAGAAACTTCCTTCCCAATTGAGAACTAGGCATCCAGAGGGACTGAGCCCAACACTGGGGCCTCGCAAAGAAGGGAAGTTGGTGATTGTCTGGGGCTGCAAAAGATCCATCTGCGGGTGCTCCATCTGGCACATACCCCAGGACTAGGGGATCCAGTGACTATTTGTGATGGCTCTGGGAAATCTTGCTGAGAGCATCTGCCAGGACATTGTCCTTGCCTGGAGGTGAACTGACGTAGGGAGGTGTTCAGAGAGGAAGTCAGAGACCACAACTTATTGCTTCGTGCACAAGGTCAGACCGAGTGCCCCTTGCTTGCTGATGTACCACATTGACAGTGGTGTTGTCTATTCTGACCTGTAAAACTTTGTTCTGAACAGATTTTGAAAATTGAAGTGCTAGAAAATTGCTCTGAGCTCCAACAGGTTGATGTGGAGCAGAGATTCCTGAGGGACCATAGTCCCTGGGCAGTGAGGTCACCCATGTGAGCTCCCCACCCCAAAAGGGATGCATCTGTAGTAAGGATTAAAGAGTGAGACTGAGTGACAAAAGGAACCCCTTGTCTCAGGTTGCTCTGATCCTGCCACCACTGTAGGGCTTGGATCAGGGTTCGAGTTACTGGGATCAACTTGGTTAGAGGGTCCTTTCTTTGAGACCAAAAGGCTCTCAAATGGAACTGGATGTCCCTCATCTGAAATCTTACTCCTTGCACTACTGCTGTAGAAGCAGCCATGTGTCCCAGGAGCTGCAGAAAATGCCTTGCTGGTCGAGAGACCTGCAGGGTGAATGAGGAGGCCAGAGAGACCAGGGTCATTGCCCTGTCCAAAGGAAGGAATGTTCTGGCTTTCTCTGTGTTCAGTTCTGCGCCTATGAAGGTGAGAAGCTGGACAGGCTCTAGAACTGACTTTGGAAGATTCAGAAGGAAACCTAGACAGGTAAGCAGTTGCTGAGTTATCTGAAGATGTAACTTGACTTGGTCTGGAGACTGGCCTACTATGAGCCAGTCGTCCAGGTAAGGAAAGATGGCAATTTTTTGCCTTCTTAGGTAGGCAACTGCTATTGCCAGGCATTTTGTGAATACCCTTGGAGCAGAGGTGAGGCCAAAGGGCATTGCTCTGAACTGGTAATGGCCTGAGGGCAGCTCGAACCTGAGGTACTTTCGATGGGAGCTTCTAATGAGAATATGAAAGTAGGCATCCTTGAGGTCCAGGGACGCTAGCCAGTCCCTGGCCTCAGAGAGGGTAGAATAATTCCCAGAGTCACCATTTTGAATTTTGTTTTAAAAGGTGCTTGTTTAAGTATCTGAGATCCAGGATGGGCGCCATTCTCCTGTCTTTTTGGGGTGAGGAAGTACCTGGAGTGCAATCCTTGCCCTGGTGTGAGGTGGAACCCTTTCCACAGCTCTGAGAGCCAGAAGGGTAGAGACTTCTGCCTCTAGGGCAAGTGCCTCTGATGGATTTGCAGGTGGAAAGATCTGGTTCTCATCTTTGGAAATTTTTTGAAGCTGAGAACCAGTCCCTGGCTTACTACTTCCAGGACCCACTTGTCTGATGTTAGAGACTTCCAGTCCTGGACAAAGTAAGCCAGCCTGCCCCCTACAGGTAGTTGAGATTCGGCCCTGGCCACCCCATCAGGGTGTCTGCTTGGCAGGGGCTTTAGGCTGAGGGGTGGAAGCAGGCCTGCTTGTACCCCGTCTGCATCTCCCTCTAAAGAACCCCCTCTGGGCGTAAGCTGAAGAGGAGGCCTGGCTTGGCAAAAGGCCTGCCCTGCCCCTGGAAGGCTGCCTTGAGGAGTGGCCTGCCTTTCCTTGGCCTGTGCACTCCTATAGGTGGTCCTATACTCATCCATTTTCTTCATGTAATTCTCTGTCTGCTCCCGAGAGAATTACCCACAACAGGAAAATCCATGGCCTTAGTCTGGGTATCCTGTGACAGGCTAGTACATCTGAGCTAAGCCATTCTGCGAGGTGCCACAGATGTAGCCAAGACTCTTGATGACACATCATTAGAGTCCACTGCAGCATGGAATTGCACCTTAGATGCCTCAATACCATCAGCAGCCACCTGCTCCAGCTCCTTGGCAGCTGGGCAGGGACCTGTTTTGCTAGAGCCATAACAGTATCCCACCTGGATTTCTGGTATCTAGCAACATAAGCCATATAATTTGCCTGTCTGAGTCCCAAGAATGCTGCCATGTACTGTTTCTTTGCCATGGCATCAATCCTCCTGGAGTCCTTGTCAGGGGGGTGTAAAGCCAAGGGAATATTTGCCTTGTCACAGGCTGCAGCCTGCACTACCCCAACATGGCTGCATTGTTGTGTAAGGAACTCCGTATCAGAGCCTGACAATGTGTACCTCTTGTCCATTCTCTTATCCACAGGAGATATAGTGTGAGGAGTTTTTAGAATTTTTACTGTCTGTTTCCCAAAAGATTTATGCAAAGGAATAGAGAGTTTCCTAGACTCTGGGATATCCATCATTTCCACATAGTCAGGCTCCTCTTGATCATCCACAGCTTCCTCCATAGGGAGCTGGAGGGTTTCAGCCACTTTTTATAAAACATAAAATGAGAAGTGGACTCAGAAGCCTAGGAGGAGACACTCCTGAAGGTCTGTCTGGGAGATGTCCGTTCAATGGGCACATCCAGACTTTCAAATCCACATTCACTCTCCTCATACTCTCTTCCCTCCTCCGGTTCATAAATTCCTCTAAATCATACTTGAACCGTGGAACCGCCAAACCGTATGCTTACTCTGATGGTGCCGTTTGGTCGGAACCGGAGAAAGCGACTGGACAATTTTAATCGCTTTGGCTATTTCTTCAGCGGATGGAGAGGAAAGTTTTGGCTCCACACCAGCTGATTTCCTAGTCCTTTTTGCTGGAACTGACTCCTCCGAGTCGGCTCTCCTTTTGCCCGAGGAAGTCTCGCCCTGGTCAGAGGGCACTCCCTCCGGTTCGGTTGAAACCGAACCGGGCTGGCCATCCGGGTCAGCGGACTTTTTGTCCTCCCTTTCCCTGAGCCTACCACCTCTCTTTTCCAGGGTAGCTGCGGGAAAATTTTTGCAAATCTGGCAGTCTGCATTGAGGTGGTCAAACCCTAGACAATAAACACAGGTGGTGTGGGGGTCAGCCTTAGCAAAGACTTCCCCACAGACACTGCAGTGTTAAAACCCAGTGGGCCCGGTTTTTCTTTTGGGTTGCTCAGACATGGTGCCAGTCCTAACCAAACTTGCCCATTTATGGCAATTTGCCAAGCAAGACCCTCTTATCGGTTCCCAACCGTGTCACGGGTCGTGGAAAAAACCGTAATAAAATCCGTTTTTTTTTTTAGAATCGATAAGAACCGGTAACCACACTCTAAAGGACAGATTAATATATTTTAAACAACCTGATCGGTTCAAACCGAACCGATAAAACCGTTTACAAGTTCCACATAGAAGAAATAAATGTAAAGCCTATCTAGTACTCACAATACCACAGACAGAGCTTGAACCAACCGGTTGCGGTTTAAATTCAGTCAAAAAAACGAGAAAACAATACTTTAACCGACAAAATGAACCGAGCAGAAGGAGAAATCTCCAGAGCGACTGTTCAGTGAGGCTGGAGAAAAGAATCTGACAGTTTGAGTTTGAAGAACAACAGACAGAATTTTCAACCGAGCTCGAGCTCAGCGTTCCATGCCTGGCATGGAAAGTTAACTCTTTCACCTCCGGAGCAGTTCAAAGGTTGAGACTCACTGCATATGTCATAATATAGCAAGACTTCACGTTATTTGAAATTGTCTTTCACACGGCACATCTAACTTTTCCCATAAGAAATAATGGGAAACTTAGAAATGTAATAACTTTAGAATGGATTAATATTTTTTTCACCAAACCTTCAAAAAGGCACATCTGTGACCCAAGCCCAATGTACCCTAAAAATGTCAGACAAAACCCCAAGCTGTTTCTGAGAAATAGTGTGACAAAGAATTTACACAAAATGGTAATTTTCACATTTTTTTTGACACTCCGCATCCCCACACCCCCAATCCAACTGGAAAGAAACTTGCCACATCAAGAGATCTTTGGTTCTAGACGGCGCATGCAAACTTTCATGCTAATCAGTCAAACTGAAGCAAAGTTATTAAATTGCAAATTTTGGAGATTTTATTTATTTATTTATTTTTTAAACCAACTATTTTTGCTCCATCTTGATCTGGACCTCCTGCTCCCTGCCGAGACCCTCCTCCTTTGGTCCCTCCCACCAGGACTTCCCAGCCCCCCGGATCACCCCGGGAGGGCCCGCCTCACCTACCTGGAGGCTCTTTCTGAAATTAGAGGGTCTGTCCGGTGAGGGTGGTGCCCGGGACTGTTGGAGGAATAGTCCGGCAATGGGGATGTGGGCTGGTTCCCTGGGGCCTCGTCCTCCCCAGTCCTCTGGGAATTTTCCATTACAGTGCAGGCGTGCAATGACGTCATAACCTCCCGTGCCAGCGATCATGATGTCCTCCCCCTTATTTCAGCACCACGTCCTTGCTCTGCCCCCGATTTCTACCAGGGGTTGCTAAAGAGCGGCGCGAGACCTAGATCCTTCCCCAGGGAAGTGACAGGACAGCAGTCCTCCAGACACTCAATCTCTTCCTTCCCCTGCCAACCCCAGTGGAATAAGTTTGTTCCCAAACCCAGGTCGCCAGCATGGCACGAGGTGTGGTATCCAGTGCCTCAACCCTTAGCGCCACCGAGCCACCCCAAAATTTGGGGTTTAACATAGAAGTGACCGTTGAACCCTAACTATAGGGACGCGACTGAGCCTCTATAATAATCAGCACTATGAAACACAGGAAAAAGTCACATTGGATGCAGGTGCCACACAACCAATGTAACAAGCAAACAAAACCAAAAAAGAGCTGGACATTCAGAACCAAGGAAAACTGCACAAAAAGCAAATGTGTGCAGAAACCTACCTTTATTTAGGGCTAGCAGGGTAAAAACAAAACCCACCACACACTGCCTGACGTGTTTCAGTTTCCAAGAGGCTTTGTCAAAGGGGCACCTTCTAGACAAGTTTGTTTTGTTTATGCAGCTTTCTTTGGTTGCAAGTGCCCAGTCTTTTTTCAATTTAGAAAATGTATTCTTATTTCCTGTGGGTGTACATTTTCAGAGGTGTGCTAATGGAATTGAACTTGGGGAGTAAAGAAATAGCCACTGCCATGCCGACCCAGTGTTGTGGAGGGCTGAGGGGCTGAATGCCCTACCTCCTGCCGCATCTCTTCTCCGGGGGCAGCAGCACAGCTCCTAGACTGCCACCATGCTGAGGTGTGATGACAGGGCAGTGCATGCTCAGCAAGGGGACATCTGGCAGCAGGCGTGATGCATGTGTGCCTCTACAGGCATGCACTCCCGTGTCATTGCATGCCACTGGGCAGGGGAAACAGAAAAGCCTAGCAAGTCAGAATAATGACGCTCAACTCACTGGACGGCCAGCGCTGTCGCCCGGGACACCTCTGCTTTGAAATCGGGTCCAAGGGGTAAGAGAGGATGGATCTCCCCTTCCTGGCCCCGTCGCGAGGGAATCTAGTGGCAAGTCCCTGGCGAGGCAGATGTCGGTCAGGTGTGGTTGGGGCTGATGGCCGCTGGCACCAGGGATGCCTGGAAAGGATTCAAAAGAAAAAAAAAAGAGAAAAATCACTGACAGAAACATTCAAAGCCAACTCTTATGACATTGTGCTAAAGAATCTCCTTTAGTCATAGCTATAAATATCTTTTTTGGACATTAACCAGGTTCCAAGTTCTAGACCCTTGACAAGTGATTCAGCACTCCACAACTGATGCTTATGTCAAGCCATGAAACAATACACAAACTGAGCGTTCACCACCTACTGCAGAAATAACATTCAAACATACTAACATACTGAAAGCCAACAGAACAGGCCTCATGGTCTCTCGTGTCTGCTCGGTAGCCAGCACCCCTACTGGGTGCTCAATTTGCCGCCTCCCCAACCCCCAGCGAGGGGCTTCCACGACTTCCAGTTTCCCCATGCCTGTCCCACCCACTCTTGAATCCCCCACTGTGTCCTCTTCCACCAGGCTCATGGATGGTGCATTCCAAGGCTCTACCACCATCTCAGTGAAGTAGCGCCTCCTTCTCTCCCCTTGAACTCCCCCCTTCCAGCTTCCACTGCCCCTGGCTGTTCCCCTTCTTAAAACCTGAACACGTCCTTGGTTCCGCCTTGCTGATCCCTTTACATACTTAAAACTTCTATCATGTCTCTTCCCCGCTCTCCTCTCCTCTCCTCCAGTGTGTACAGGTTGAGCTCCTCAGTCTCTCCTCATAGGGTTTACTCCCCATACCCCATTATCATTATGGTCGCCCTCCTCTGGACCCTCTCCAGCAGTGCAATGTCTCTCTTTAGGTGTGGCTCCAGAACTGCACACAGTACTTGAGGTGTGGCCTGACCAGGGCATTATACAGAAGGAGGATCACCTCCCTCTTTCTGGAGGTAATCCTCCTGGCTATGCAGCCTAGCATCCTACTTGCCTTTGCTGCTGCTCTTCGACAAGTCTCCGTGTTGTTCATTCTGACATCCACCACCAATCCAAGGTCCCTCTTGCCCAACGAGGCCTGCAGTGCGTCTCCCCAGGGTGTATACATGCCCCGGGTTCCTGACCCCCAGGTGCAGCACCCTGCACTTTCCTGCATTAAACGTCAGTCTCCACCTCCTTGACCACCCCCCAGGGTATCTAGGTCCCCCTGGAGAGCCATTCTCCTCTCCTCCCCATCCGCCAGTGCTCCCAGCTTCGAGTCATACGAAAAGAGACTCAGTTTACTCCTAATACTCCTCCGTATGTCCGAGACGTAGGCATTGAACAGGAGTGGCCCCAGGACGGATCCCTGGGGGACCCATTAATGACGTTTCTGGGGGAGGAGACTATTCCCCCAACCACTACTCTCTGTATTCACCCCGACAGCCAATTTCCTATCCACCTGAGCATCTGCCCCACCCCATCCCCCTCAATTTTGCTAGCAGGCCACTGTGGGGGCTCCGAATCAAACGCCTTGCTGAAGTCCAGATAGAGGACGTCCACCGGCCTATTTCAGTCCAGGGCACTCGTCACCCAATCGTAGAACTCCACAAGGCTGGTCTGGCATGATCTTCCCAGAACAAAGCCATACTGCCTATTGTCCAGGGACCCCATCCGTTCAAGCTTCCCCCAAAGCCTCTCCTTGATAATGCCCTCCATCACCTTGCCTACCACGGACATTAGGATAACAGGCCCATAATTTCCATCTCCTCTCTAGACCCCCCTTTGTGGACAGGCAGAACATAGGCCACCCTCCAGTCCTGAGGCACCCACCCTGTCTGCAGAGAGATGTTGAAGCGTGCAGCTAGTGGAACTGCCAGCACATCCCACAGTTCCCTCAGCACCCTCGGGTGAAGCCCATCTGGCTCCGGCGCCTTCTCAGTCCTTAGCGACCGGAGGCCCGCCCTCACCCTGTCCACTGTGATTTTGCCATCCCAGCCCTCCCCCTCATTCGTCTGCCATTCCTGTTCCCCCTCCTCTATGTCGGCCCATCCCCCACCCTAACCTCTTCTGGACCATCAGACTCCAAGTGACCTACTGTGTTTGTGGACTCACCATCCCTCCCGTCGGGACGGGTGAACCCCCATTCTCCCCTGGTAAAGACTGAGGCAAAGTACACATTTAGTACCTCAGCTTGCTCCCCCATTTCCTGAGCCCATCCCTCCCCAGTCCTAATCCTCCTGATCTGTGCCCTCACTTTCCATTTCTCCCCTATGTATCTAAAGAACCCCTTCCCCCCGGACATCTCTGGCCAGGTTTTGCTCCATCCTCGCCTTGGCTCCTCTTACCACCCTGGTGACCCTCCTGGACATCAACTCGTACCCTCCCCGCTTCTTTCCTCCCCTTGACCGCTTTACGCATGCATAGGCAGCCTTTTTCTCCCTCACCACTTCCTGAACCTCTTGGATCCACCAACACAGCTTCTGGGCCCTACAGTACTTGCGCCTTACCTTCGCGAAGGTCCTGGTAGCCTCCTCCACCCCCTTCTTAATGGCCTCCCACCTCTTCCCAGCATCCATAGCCAGCTTTAACTCATCCAAGTACCCCTGAAGAATCCTCCCCATGCCTTCAAAGTCTGCTCTCCTAAGGTCTATACTACTGCAATTCGTGCGGTAATCCCCCCAGCCGGTGCAGGAAAAACAGACTCGTGGCATGGTCGCTGCCTGCCAATGGGCTGTTCACCTCCAGACCCCTAATCTGCCCACTGTCTGCTAGGACCACGTCCAATATCTTGCCCTCCCTAGTTGGCTCCCCCAACTGCTAAATTAGGAATGCGTCCTGAAAGACATCCATCAGCTTCTGCTCCCTGGCCACCGGGGACATCATAGTGCCCCAGTCTGCCCCCGGCATGTTTAGGTCCTCATGACCACCACCCTACCCTTTCCCAGTCCACAGTGGCCCCTAATACTCTCCACCAGGTTGTCTTCCGGGTCCCCCGCCATTGCGGGGGGTCTGTACACCACCCCTATTTTCATTCTCTTACCCCCCCCTTAATTTGCAAGGTTACCCAAATTGCCTCCACCTCCCCCCAGCCTTCTCCCCTCCACTAAAACCATATACCAATGTCATTTTTGACTATCAGCACCACCCCACCCCCGTTCTCACTCCTCTGTCTTTTCTGAACATTGTGTAGCCCTCCAAGTTTAGGTCCCAATCATGCCCCTGGGTGGCCCATACCTCAGTAACTGCTGCCACATCCACTGCTCCCTCAACTAGCATTGCTTGGAGCTCAGGCATTTTATTGCCCATGCTCCTGGCATTGATCAGGACCATCCTCCACCCCGTCTACATTCTCCATGGCCCTGTGCAGTCTCCTGCCCCACTCCCTGCACAGTGCCCCTCGGCCCTACACCTCTGCCTCAGTCCCTTTGTGGGTCCTTGGCCTAACCCCTTAAGCAGGCCCCTGAGCTGCCCTTTTTCCCAACCTTCCCCCCTTTACAAGTTTAAACCCCACCTCTCGCATATGAATCCAGCCAGCTTCAGTTTAAGGATCTCCTTCCCCTCCAAGTTGAGGTTTAACCTATCCCTGGCATATAACCCCTTATCCTCCCAGGTTGCACCCCAGTCCCCCAGCAACCCATAATCCCCAGACTCGCACCACTCCGTGAGCCATTGATTCACCACTCCAAGTTTTTATTTGTCCTCCACATTTTCCCTTGGCACTGGCAGTAATTCAGAGAAGGAGACAGAGCATCCTACAGAATGACAAACCCTGGCCACCTCTCGAAATCTTGCCTGTATCTCTAGTTCACTATTCCCGTCTATGTCATTTGTTCCCAGGTGCACCAGAAAGTCCGGTGAGTCCCCACATTCCCTAGCCATCGAGTATAGCAGGAATTTGGCCTTGTGCGCAGACAGGCCCGGGATACATTTAGCCTTGACTGGGCTGATTTTTCTCTCCCCATCTCCCTCCCACTGGATCCCCCTGATCACGGAGTCTCCCAGCAGGAGCACCTTCACCTCTCCCAAGTTGTTAGGCCTTTTGTGCCTATCCAGGATCCTACTTCCGTCGGAGCTCCCCCAGTTGGCTCCTCGTACCCGCCACAGCCTGGGAGTCCCAGTCTCCCTCCCATCACTTCCTGATCCCCCACTCAAACTTGTGTCGCCAGAACCCCAGCTAGGTTTCCTTTACTGCTCTCTCTCTCCCTCCCCCTTTGGCCCTGCTATCTGGACCTGCTGCTTTAGTATCCTCTGTTGCATCCTTATCCACGCTACCCCTCCCTCAACTGATTTCTCCTGCTTCAACACCGGCCTGTCCAGAGTCCTGCCCACCTCTGCTCTACTTTCGCTTTGTGCACCCACCTGCAGTGCCTCCCACGGCCCCTGGCTCCTCTCCATACCCTGCCCCCCAGTTTCCTGGTCACTTGTTCCTCATGCCCCCTTCTGCAATTTTGGCCCTCCTCCTTCACCTCCCCCACTCTGCTTCCTGACCAACCCTCCAATGGCCTGCTCCCCACCCACCTCCCTCCTCCCTCACTCATCTTCCAGGCACAGTAGTGCAAAATGATTTGTAAGTGTGATGCCTTCCCCACGGTAGCCCCTTCAGTTCCCCCGCTGGTTCCTCTGGGCATCCCTTCCACCCAGAGTGATTTCTTATATCCCACTCCCCATGAGCTTCCATGTGGCCCTAGTCCCCACCCACCCCCACCCTTCCCTTCTCCCTAGGACCAGGCCTTCCTGTCTCGGAGCAGTAACAAATGTTTCTACTCTCCCTCCACCTTTCCAACCCTACCCCTCTCCGTCCCAATGCCCTACAGCTGCCTCCTAATCCCCTTAACCTCCTCCCTAAGACTTACTAACTTAAAGCATACTGGGCATCCTCCGAACCTCCATGCCCAATCTAGTACTATGGCCGCCCTACACCCCAGTACAGCAGACCACTCTAGCAAAGATGCCCGCTCTTGCGATATGCGGATCCATCCCCATCCTAGCGACCAAGGGAGGGTAATCCAGTTTCCCAACACTAATGGGCCAGTCCCTTGACGGCTAGTCGTTGCGGGCCCTAGACAGTCCCTTAGCCAATAGGTGCAATCCGTTGGGGAAGTAATAATATCCCCACCCCCAGGCAGCAAGTAAGCATGCAGTTTGGTCCCCCTCCAGCCATAAAAACAGTGCTCAATAATAACAGCAATCAATCAGTTTGCCCCCCCCCAAACAGCAATTACAACAAGCAAGTAAGCAAAGATTCACAAACATGTAAACATGTAGATATCCTCCCCCAGTCTGTAGTCCAGCAGTAGTCCCAGCACTCCCTTGATGTTCTAACCCCTCCAGTCCCAGCGCACCCATCTCCTATGCTCCACCCTTGCAGACCATTTAATAGAGGTCGGGGCAGGGGGGTGGGTAACAATTACAGCTCCCCGAGTCAGATCGTGGTAACAGCTCTCTGAGGCACTTTGAGAGTTTAAAGTTGGCATCCTGTGTGCTGATTGGCCAGGCTCTATTCCACCGCCGATGCAGCCCCTGGTGTCGCTCCTTGCTGCCGATGCAGCCCCTGGTCTAGTTCCTGGCTGCCAATGCAGCCCCCGAATACTTCTGCCGCCGACGCTGGCCCCGGGACTCCTCAGGACACAGCTCTCCACGAGGATCTGCGGCAGCTGGGATACTAAACTTTTATAGCCTAGCCATGGAGTTAAAGTTGGCACCCTGTGCGCTTGACTGGCCGGGCTCTCTTCCACTGCCGATGCGGCCCCTGGTGTTACTTCTTGCCACCTATGCGGCTCCTGGCGCAGCTCCTGTCCGCCGTTGCAGCCCCCGAACACTCCTGCCACCAACGTGGCCACCAAATGACAGTCTCTGACTCCAAAATATTTTCCAAAGTGCAATTTGTGCCTTTTACTGACTGCCAAAAATAAAATTAAAAGCTCAACAGACACCCATAATGCTTGCCTGATGCCTTTTGGATTGTCTGATTCTTTATCAAAGGGAACTAGAATATCTTACACATTCCTCTTAAATATCCACAGCTAATGATGTTACATATGACGTCAGAAATTATAACAGGTTTCGGCAGCTGTATTCTTGCACATTAATGACTAAAATATGACAGCAAATATTTACAAACACTTAAAATACAAATGGAAGCAAAAAGGTGTAGTAAGTGCAAAAACCGCAACATTTAATACACACACACACACACACACAGAAAAGGGAGGATTGTTGAATTGTAAGCCTGCAAGCCACAAAAGCACCTGGTTTAAATACGGGGTTCAAACTGAAGCCTTTTCTGAAATAAACTGTATCATGCAGTGACTATACCTGGATAATTTAACCGCTTCACTTTTCAGCTTTTCATAAAGCTTTGGATTATGTATGCACCAGGTCAATACCGAGGACCCTTGAGATGGCAACTAATCTCCCAGCCCACTAGAGTAAACCCAAAGAGTGGAACCAGAACCAGTACCCTTCTGGACATAATTATCACCAACCACCCAAAAAAAAAATCCATAACATCCAGGTCTCCCGGATTCCCTAAGTGACCACTCCCCTATCTTATTTCTTTGGGAGGCCCCCACTCCCAAACCCAAAGCCCGACCACACTCCGCAGGCGCCTCCGCCCTGGTAGGCTGAAAAACCTTAAACAGTTTCTCACCCAGATTAATTGGTCTCCCATTCATCATGCACCCAACACTGACACTGCCCTTGCCTTTTTCTCCCAAATCTTTAACAAGGCCTGTGACCTCTTTGCATCCCTCGCCAAAATTCGATCCAAAAAACACAATGCACCCTAGGTCACCCCTGCCTTACTACAAATGCTTAGAAATAGGGATAACCTCTGGCACCTTGCCACAGAAACAGGCCAGACGGCTGACAGACAAGCCTACAATGCTGCTCGGAATAGGTACTCATGGGGCTGTCCGTAAAGCCAAGGCCAACCATTACCAGGCCACCCTCACCTCCTTCTGGGGGTCTGCCTGGACATTCTGGGACAATATTAAACAGCTAAATGGGAAATCATGCTCCCTTCCCCCATCCCAGCTCACTATTGATGCTCTACCTCCACTGACCCTGCCTACATAGCCAACTGACTTAACACCTCCTTTACTGACCTTAGCTCTGTCCTCCCCAGTAATTTCTTTGACTCTTCCCCCCAGCCTACCTCCCCCTGTCCCCCAACGCCCCAGCTTCCACCTACGCAAAGTATCTGCCCAGGAAGCCAGAACCCTCCTAATTAAAGCATTAAAAGGCAATAATCCTGGCAGCGACTCCCTGGACCCCAGTATTCTCAGGCGGGTGCTGGATGAAGTCCTTGCCCCACTCACCAGCCTACTAAACCGATCCCTCTGCCTAGGGCAATTTCCCACTGCATGGAAAACAGCCATAGTCACACCCATTCATAAAGGGGCTGACAGGTCCCTCGCCAGCACCACTCATCAATCTCCATCCTCCCCCACTCCAAAGCTCAGAAAAGTGGTGCCATTCAAATCACTGAATATCTGACAAAGCACAACATCCTATGCCCAGAGCAGCACGGTTTCCGGGCTGGTCACAGTACCAGCACTGCACTAATTGAGTTCTCCAATTTCCTACACTCCTCCCTGGACGCCAGCTCCCTAGCTGGTGCAGTGTTCGTTGACCTCTCAAAGGCTTTCGACACTGTCTCCCACCCTCTTCTGCTGGGTGCCCTCTGCCACACTGGTTTCTCTGCTGGTCCCCTCGCATGGTGCCCAAGCTATCTATCCGCTCGCTCACAGTGTGTAAAAATCAATGGGCCACTCTCTTAAAACCACTCCATCCGCTCAGAGGTACCCCAGGGCTCCATCCTGGGCCACCTTCTCTTATCACTCTATCTAAACACCCTGCCCAGTGCATGCTCTGGCAAAATTCTTAAGTATGCAGACGATGCTGTCATTTTTGCCACCCACCGCAATCTCATCTCCCTCCAGGACTCCCTACAACAATCCTACAATGATGCCGAAGCCTGGTTTAAGGAGCACAGACTCATCATTAATCTTAAAAAAACCAAAACTATGCTCTTTGCCCACCCCCAAAACAGAGCCTGCAACCACCCACTCACTATCCTCCCTAGTACCAAACAACCGCTTGAACAAGTCTGCTCCTACAAATACCTTGGGGTTACTTCCGACTCAGCCCTCACATTCCACACCCACACTGATGCCCTTGCATCTGCCACTAATACACGGCTTGGCATCCTCTACCACTATAAAAACTGCCTCCCCCTGATGCTCTCCGACTTGCTGTCACGTCTTCAGTACTGTCCCTTGTAGACTATGGCCTGCCAGTCTATGGTGCTGTTGACACAACTGCCCTCAACAAAATTCGCCTCACCCTAAATAAGGCCTGCAGACTGATCACTGCTGCCCCCAGGCTCACACATACATGTCAACTCTATGACGAGGCTAAACTACTTAACCTGGATGAACGGCTATGCTATGAAACCTGCCTCCTCACATTAAAAAAAAAAAAAAAAACCCTGCTCGGGCTCTCCCCTCCTGGGGTGACTGCCTCCATCCACCATACCCCACCCACTATCACAACCCGTACCTTCAACAGGACCACTCTACTGGTCCCCAGATCCAGGACCACCCACGGTCAGAGGTCTTTCAGCTACAGAGCTCCATCCTAGTTTAACTCTCTCCCTGCGCCCACCTCCAATGCCCCCACAATCTCCAACTCCAAAACCGCCCTTCGGAGCAGCTGCTCCTGTCTCTAAATATGGCCTCAATCTCACCTCACTTGACAACGCCCGCTGAACAGCACTCCACTCCCCCCACCCTCTCCCCCAGTGCACCATACCTCTGCTATAATCAGCTTGTGCCAACTGTATCAATGTAATTACCACAAAATTGTAAATGTATGAAATCAATATGTGTAATGCTAATTTCAGCTACTTGTATCCTGTAACCTAAATTTGTAATGTTTGTCCTCAATGTGAGAAGGGACCTTTGGAAACGAGCCTCTGGCTCAAAGGTTGTAAACTGATTTACAATAAACAAATAAAATAAATCTTTAGCAAATCTGTTATACAATAACACTGTTTTTAATGTAGATCATCTTTTTAAAATGTGTCTCTTCAGGAGATCCATGTATAGATCATCTGTATGTAATATAGGAGAT
Source organism: Neoceratodus forsteri (assembly GCA_016271365.2). Taxonomy (NCBI): domain Eukaryota; kingdom Metazoa; phylum Chordata; order Ceratodontiformes; family Ceratodontidae; genus Neoceratodus; species Neoceratodus forsteri. The sequence continues at coordinate 498,728,022 of CM028129.1, read as the reverse complement.
TAGTTACATCTGATCTATAACTTCATGCCATTTCAGATTATTCATAACAGAATGTAATAAATTAGTCACTTTAAAAATTATATTTTTAAACAAACTGTGGTAGTCCTATACAAGAACCCCCATGTCCGGGCCGGGGGGAGGTAATGTAAGAAAAGCACTACAGAAATAAAGATTGCTTTGCTTTAATTAAATGTTGCCAGTTTTGCATGTATTACACTTTTTCCACTGCATCTATAGTTAAGTGTTTGTAAATATTTATTCTCATTGCATAATCATTAATGGTCAAGAATACAGCTATCACCCAGAGGAATGGCTACATAATGCCCTACCCGCAGTCAAGGTCACCCTTTCACAGACATGGAAGAAATTCACATGGAAGTGCCACTGTAGGTATTTTCGCTCACCTGCAGTGCTGGTAAAGTATTTATCACAAACTACGGACACTGCTGGAGGGGTTGCAACTGTACAATAGCTAATCCAGGACATATTTTTGGGAACATTCCACTATTAACCCCGTACTAGAGCTCCCTACAAGTTGAACTTCAGGAATGTATAGGAGAAGTAATAGAATTAACAGCAGATATAGTACTCATGTCAATAATGCCAACACAGGGTTCGAACTGGGGATGTACTTTGTTACTAATATATTTGCTAGCAGCCAAAAAGGCAATCACTAGAAAATGGATGTTCAAAATCATTCCTAAAGTGGAAGGTTGGAGGAGATCAACAGTTATGAGCACCTATCAGTTAGAGAAATTGACAGCAGCCTTGCATGACCAAACTGAAAAATGTCAGCCTCAAATGGTAAAAGTGGGTGTGGTATATGGTCCAGGTACATACAAACTGTGTCCTCTAGGAATCTCTTATTGGCAAGAGAAGGAGGTGCTGCTCTAATTGGGGGAGGAAATACAAGAAAATAAAGAACAACTACTGAAACTTGAATAGCACTGTAATGACCTGTGAAAATGACTACATGATCACTGTAAGAATATAGACATCATGCTTAGCAAAATATTTTCCTGTGACCAATAACAGCATAACCAGGTACTTATGTACCAATTCAGTGGTATGGACTTATGTATGTCCTCTTCGCTAAAACTTAATAAAAAATACATAAAAAAAAAAAAAAAAACAAGAATACGGCTACCAAACAAACCTTGTTGTAATTTCTGACATATGTGACGTCATTAGCCGTGGACATATTTAAGAGGAACTTGTGAGATATTTCAGTTGCCTCCAATAAAGAATCAGAGGATCCGAAACGTGTCAGGCGAGCATTATTGGCGTTTGTTGTGCTTTTAAGTGTCTTTTTGGCACTCAATAAAAAAAGGCATGAATTGCACTTTGGAAAATATTTTGGAGTCAGAGCGTAATTTCTGCAATATGTGGCTAGTGCCCAATTTCTGTGTTTCATGCTCCTTTTTTTTTTTTTGTAATTGCGAGCACCGCCTTTCCAGTGCAAACTTTTTTTCCTGTTCTTATGTCAAGTCATTCCTAGTAAATTTCACTCATCTACTGTGCAATTCCCCTTCATGATTCAAAGGCTTACATCAGGTCACCTCTGAATACCTCTTCTCAATAAGAAATAGCAAGCAGGAGTTGAAATTGGTACCAGATCCCTAGCCAAATGCTGGAAGATTATTGGATTTTTCTTATTTTTATTTATTTAAAATTTGGTGTCTGGGCTAGGCACCAGGTATTTTGTTCCCTGAAGACCTAGTCTGAAACCAGTTTCTTTGTTGCACTTAAGTTTTTTTTTCTTGCACCAACTCACGTTATGTGTAGATTTACTATTTCAACACCCTGCAGCCATGGATCACCAATCCTGACAATCTGAGGTTAAAAGACTTTAAGGGGAATCGTGATTCAAACCTAGGTCCCCTGGATCACAGCCTTATGCACCAACTACTAGGCTATGCTTCCACTCAGACACATCTGTGGCAGACCAGTTCAACTCTGAAAAAGAGAAACTGGTCTCAGACCAATTCTTTCGGGGAACAATCTTCCTAGACCATGCATGGTGCTCAGCACATTAAGCCAAAGCTCATTTCCAGCTGTGACCCGAGAGAGACTTTCAGCAGGAAGTGATACAGCAATAACAAATACAGAGACAACCACATATGTATGTACCATACATGTTGGCATACAGACGGACCTCACATATAAATCCCCTTTCTCCATTTCATTTTAGCAATTATTTATTTATTTTTTTTTAAAGTACCTCGCATATAGGTCAGCCCCATCCCCACCCTCTAAGCACCCAATCCCAACCCCCCCAAAATGTTCTAGCAATGTTGTTTACTCAATATTCACTGTATTGGCAACTATGAAAAAAAGCTACCGTAACTGCCACCCCGCAGTAAGCAGCACACTCATATAAAAGGTGCCACACTGTATTGGCAATTATGGAAAAAAGCTACCGTAACTGCCACCCCACAGTAAGCAGTACACTTATATAAGGTGCCACACATCTATTAAATGGCTAATAGAGCCAAAACAGGCAGATATGAAAATAATAAACATTTTAAGTAGTAGTTATACTAGTCGTAGGAACCGACTTTTATTTTTCCCGAGGAGGGGGCTCAACAAATGGCTGGGGATCTGGGTGCCCCCAAGGCCCCCGGAAGCTCTGAGGTTTCTGGTGCTCTGTGGTGCATTTTGAGAGCTTTCCCAAAGAGCTAGCACAGCATAACAAACACAATTTCAGTTCTAGCACATTACCCAAATTTGCCTGAATTTTTGGTTACTCGTTACCTTGACGACCTACTGCCTAGGAAGGGGTGGTGTCGCTCACCTACCTTAACCCCTCCCCAGCTACTGGCATAGCCTCTGATGGTATCACCAACCCACCCTGACCCCCTCCCCAGCTACTGGCATATCCTCTGGCATTGTCACTCACCACCTTGAACCACTTCCCAGAAGGTAAGGGACACCATCAGTGTCTGCAGTGCTTGCTCTAGACTCCCCAGCAGGTGCTGCAGACACTGGCAGTTTCCCTGACCTGGTGATTTTTTCTGAAGTCTAATCCCCAAATCTTTTCTTAATAAAATGAATTTGCCAAAAATACAGTCTGCTGTTTTATTAAAATACCACCCACTTCCCACAGGACAATGATATCTCATCCTGCCCTATCCATGGTCTGTGGAAAGTGGGTGGCATTTTAATAAAACACATGTAACGTGTACTGTCAAAAGCCCTCTGGCACACAGCATGGGAGGCAGAGGCTGCTATGAAAAAATAACTAAGCACACCTTGTCTGTTATCCACCACCCAGGTTAACAATGTGCTGAGAACCACCTGGCAGGGGCACCACAGCTTATGCATCAGTCTCCACTGCAGACTGGTGCTGGAAGCATTGCTTCAATCTTGGTACGCCAACCACAAGCCAGATTTAACTCTTTGAAAACCTACTAAAAGGCATGTGTCTCATTTGTTGCTAAAGTCCCCCCCCTCAAACACACACACACACACACCATCACAGGAACATACGTGGCCATGGGTCCTGTAACCCACTGCCGAACTGATTTCTTTCCCTTGACTATTTTGTGCCACAGACTCACCCAAACTCAATATCAACCGATCTGTTGATTTTCCAACCAACGCTGCTTCCTGTCATGTCACCCCCAAAAATGACAGTTAACAGTGAGTTACTGACTGTTTCTGGACAAAGATATCATCATCATCAGTAACATCATTTTATTGCACAACTAATTTGTAGCTATGCCAGCCAGTGTTAACTATACTCAGTCAGCTCATCAGAGAACAGCCCCCTGAAAATCTGATGGGCCCTATGCATAGGAATAGTTGAAAATGAAATAAGGCAACAGACCTAGTCCTGGTGTACGTATTTTTGTTGTCGAGCAACACCTCTGCTGACACATTTTTCCTCCTGTACTCATGATTGCACACTTACTTTTTTACTTGCAAAGTTGCTCTCCTGTCCCACCCCATACTCCCTGAGCTTCACTTCAGTTACAATACCCATTTTACAGAGCACATTTGCTTTTCTGCTGCTACCCTCGTGTTCAGATTATTCTCATTTGAACCACTGACCCCAACTCCAGTGGGACTGGACTGGTACCAGCATCTAAAAATCATTGGTTTGTACAATGCTCCAGGAAACCACATTTATGAAAGGCTCTCTATAAAACCAAGTTCTATTCCATCATACTTAGAGGTCATGCTTGGCATCTAAGGGATACTCATTAATTGGATAAGGGTGAGTTTCGCCAAGGACTCATCTGCACAGCACAGTGCTGAGTCTTATTTTCAGTGAATGGCTTTGCTAGGACTCTACATTAACTGCTGAATTATTCAAACTCTTTCACAATGCTCATCTTAAACTCTGGCACAGTCAGTCCTCTCCCACCTATTTCACCAGTGGTACTTATTGTCAAAACACAAAACTACATAAGAGCCATTTTGCCGTCAGTTCCTGCAACACCCTGCTCAGACAGCTCCAGTTCTCCATCTGAGGGGTGGGGTAGCAGGTGAACAGCACAGTCCATTCTAGCACTTACACGGACCTTTGGTGAAGTAGTCACCCTTCTTGCTACCAATCCCTCAATGTCTGCAGTACTGTTCTGTGGCAGCCCCATACTAGCATCTCCTCTCTTCTACAGTCTATGGTACAGGGATAATGTCATCACTTTCTTAGCCTTTTGAGATCCTTCCTATGGAGCATAACAGCTCCTCTTTGCTCTCAGTGCCCAACAGGTTTGTGCAGTATCACACTTAATGAATGTTGCATTTCTTCAGCCTTTGAGGGTCCTAGAGGTGACTCTTCAATCGTGATAAAACCGTCTGGAAGAGCACACCTGCTCTTCCAGTCCCCCTCAGCCTCCTGGTATCTGCCTCAACACATTACTGGGTGGGTACTGCTCAACTTGTACCCAGAGAAGATTTAAAGAAAGCTGTTTGTCTCTAATAATTGCTTGAGGCATGGTGCTCTTCAAGCTGCATCTGAATTGTTGTCTACATTGCACTCAAGTCATGGATGTCACCTTTCAGGCTTCTCCATCCCCTTTGTTGCAGGGTAGGCACAAAGTCAGCTCACTTGACCACAGGAAGAGACATTCTTCCCAGCCTGCTGGTACCAGCTGATGCAATTTCAATCTCGAATCTTGTGCCTGGGCCAGTGGGGCATAAGAAACAATGTGCAGGTATTGCACTCTTGCCCTAGGAGGAGAAAGCAGGTCAACCTGCTCCAACAGCACCTCCTACAGCATTTCCAGAGGTGGCGCTGCTATTGTGTGTAACCACAGGATGGCTGCCACTCCAACCCCAGAATGGTGTCATGAGTGGACCTCCACATTAGATGAAGGAAGGGACAGTATCAGTTGTTTTCCTGCCTCAGCATTATTTACACCAGTCTCCTGCCTGCCCATTTCAAAGCCATCAAACATCCTGGACCTCTCCTCTGCTAGATGTGTCCTCACCACTGTATGACGGTAAGCACACACATGGCAAAACAGGGTTTTGCTAGGGGAAGGGGCATGCCGGGGAGGATCTGTATCAGAAGAATCAGGGGAAGCAGGTGTAACCGAGGGGAAGCTGGAGTGGATGTTCATAGGTAACCAGGAGCTGAGGTGAGGCAGAAAGCGGGCTGGAGAGATAACAGAATGAAAAAAAAGGAGAGCCAGTTTTATGAACCTCTTCTGCAACACTGCTAATCGTTGATGTTTTAGCAGTATGTCACTGACAGAGAGGGACCTTTTTTCACCTATCTTATGCCAGTGGAGAACATTAACAGTCAACTTTTTCTATCTAGATGGCCAGTCATACCCCACTTCTTCCCCTCACCATCATCAAAACGGATTGGGTTTATACAGATTGAGAAAGTGGTGCAAAACTACAGTTTCTCACAAATAGCCAAAGGGCAGTTAGCAGGGAAAGGGAAAGACATGAGACAAAACTGCGCAAGGGCACTCTGCAACAGGCTAGTGCAGCCAAAAAAGAAAAAAAACCTCCACCAAAGGCAACCTCAAAAAACTGGGGCAACATTTCAACTGCCGTCAAGCCAAAATAATGATTGTGTGTGTGTGTGTGTGTGTGTGTGAAATAAGCCTCTGCTAGCCCATTTTACAGCTGTTCAAACAAAACACAAAATTAAGGAAAACACCTTTTTCTCAGTTTTGGACACATTCTAAAAAAATTCAGTGTACCAACCAAATACATGTTCAAAGCACCTTTGTGGACAGTTCATATATTGTGTCTCAAAATGTTGTTCAAACTAGCACAACAGTCAGTACCAACAGAAAAAAAAAATCCCTTGATCCGATTTGCTGTTGGAACATCAAGGCTAGCATTCAAATTATGCACTTGGTCACCGATTGAAAGAAACTGCAATCCACCCCCATGCTCTGTGCTCCCCAAATGTCCCTTAGTCAGACTCCTAGTCCTAGAGTAACTGTAGGAACTCATCGAGGTCTGAGTCCACCCGTCCTAACTCCTACCTTGTTGGCTTCAGGTTTTCTGATTGCATCCTGCGATCCTGGGCCTCCAAAACTGAGCCAAAGCCAGTTGCTCCCTTATCTCTGCTGCTGCCTGTATCTCCATTTCATGATGTGTGTGTTTGTTCCCCCCCGCGCCCCATCCACAGTTGCCGAGCGAGCCCTGGGACTGGGAGCGCCTCCTGCTTAGGGGGTCCACGAGGATCAGGATGTCCCAGAGTCTCAACACCTGTCCCGAGACTCCCGACTAAGGCAAAGACGAGTCACAAGAGTGTCGGGGAGAGAACAGGGACCCCTGACACCTCCGCAATACAAAACGCACACAACGCTGATCTGTTAGAGCCTGACCGAGAGTGGGGGAGGGAAAGCGACTGGCGACTGCAGACGTCTGATGCAGCAGCAGTGCTGGGCCAACCTTTGTTCCCACCAAAAATGGCACAAACTGATTGGCTGGGCTGGTGACTGGCTGGTGAGGGAGCAGAACGGTGTCACCATCGGCATTCCTGACCATTCTGCCTCGGCCCTCAATAGTCAATATAACCCTGTCCCTAACTGCATCCTGGAACTGTCTGTAAATTCCAGAGGGGGGCAGAGCCCCCATCTAATATTCCTGGGGGGGAGGGCTTCAGCCCTTCAGCCTCCCCGTAGTTGGCACCTATGATACTAGTCACTTGTAACTTTATTTCTGAAGCATTTTTATTTTTCCTTTTGCTCATCAAAAAGTCTTCAATGAGATAATGTCGTGCTGGATGTGTGGACCAGCTCTTAGCCTGGCAGCTGACGTATCTAACTTTACTGCCCCACAGTACATCAGCAATATGATCTCACCGACAGTGACATCACAGGTGAATGACTATTAGTTGAGCAGTGGCTTTCATTTTCCTCCAAGATTACTTAAACTTGCGTAAAAAGGCATTGAAAAAATGTCACCATTGACATGTGTGGGGGGCACTTCTGCGCTCTCCCAGCTTAGACGTCACAAAATATCCGAGCACAGGGCCGGGGCCGGAAATCCAGGGAGTGGAAGGGATTGGCTGGCCGTGGGCTCGGCTGCAGTTACGATCCCTTACCTACCTAAAAGGGCACAGTTAGAAATTATATCTTTGGCATCAACTGGCTAATGCTGCCATAAGGAATTTGGCTATGAAGCCCAAACAGAGTTTCAAAAACGGTGGATATTCACTTTAACATCATAACTTGTTCTCAGATAATGAATGCTGACATGTAATTATGGTATTAAAAGCTGACTAGCTGATAGTGTGGGAGAAGAGATGGTGCTATACAAGTATACTGTGTTGTCAGTGTAGAGGAGGGCAGCCAAAATGGTGCAGGGGTTGCACCAAAAGCCCTTTGAGAAGAGACTGTGGGAGCTCAATGTGTACATCCTGGATGAGAGAAGTGAAACAATGGACATGGCATACCTACAAGTACCTCGGGGGGGGGGGGGGGAGAATGAAGTGTAGAAGGGGCATCTCCAATAAGTATATGTGAGGGAGTGAATCAAGGCTACAGACAGACTGTGGCACCCGAAGAAGAGAGATGGGCTGGAGGTGCTGTGGGTCATCCTGCAGGCAGGTTTTGGGGCTACTATCCATACAGGCATGGTACGCTGTTCTCCAGAACAGGGACAGGAGTTGGATAAGACACTTGGGGAAGTCATCATCAGGATGGTAAGCAAGGGGAGGTACTGGATTCGAAGTGGAGCCTTCCAACTGCAACTTCTCTAAGGAGTAGGGCAATCCTTGATTCCCTACAAGGGGCTTTTCTCAGGGAGCCAGTCAAAGAACCCACTAGAGACAGAGCAGTGGTGCTTACAAACAAGTACAGTGGTGCAGACATCACAGCGGGCAGCTGCCAGCCTAAACAGGAACCCAAGAGCTGCAAGCCCACTGGCAACATGGATACACGGGGGTGCCAGACAAATCTGATTGACGTCTTTGAACAGATGACCAGGAAGATGATCAGGGAAAACAGTGGACATGGCCTATCTGTATTTCAGCAAGACTTTAGACACTGTGCCACAGAAAACACAGATAATTTGATCAGCCTAGCGGTGGAATCCAAAATGGTGAATTGGATTAGTAACTGGTTAACAGATGGGTGTCAGAGGGTGGTGGTTTAACACTCAACCCAATGATGGCAGACTGACTAGTGGAGTGCCACAGGACTTAGTACTGGAACAGGTCCTCATCAATATCTTTAGAAGACGTGGCACTGCCAAAAAAACTGGAAGTGGAGGTATGCAAATTATACTAAAATCTACACTAGGGTGGAGAGAATGCACAAGGATCTTGGTAGACTAAAAGAGTGATCAGGAGCATGGCAGTTGGGATCAATGCCCCAAAAATGCAAAATCATGCCACGAGATTAGGAACCCAGAAGCAGAGTACAGCATGGGGGGGGGTGCAGAAGAACAGATAAGGGAAGTAAAGGTGTATTTTACTACCAGTTTTGCATATACTCCCACTTTCCAATTTTAGGAATTTGTTTCCCACCCTGTATATTTACAGTATGTTGGTACATATGCACAAAACTGACAGCAGCATTCAATGCTACTAGCCATGGATCCACATACTAACAGACCGTTAACAGTAGAGGTAGGGTCAGAAAACATAGATATCAGTTGCGTACATGCAGGAGGCTGTTTGAGGAGTTGCGCACTGGATGGAAAGAAGGGCAGTTGCAACATAAAATGTTAAAAACAGGGTCACCGCACTACATAGCAGTGGGAAAGCATCTCAAGGGTCCTCACTGGTATCATACAAGGAGGATCAGTGGTTGCACATACCCAGTGGAACTGTGATCTTTTTTAGAGGTGGAGGTCTGACACAGGTCAATACATAGTATTACTACTGGTATCACGTCTGCTGAGTGAGTGCTATTACCGCGCAGCACTTACAGCTCGGTGAATAGAGCTAAAGGCAGTTCATCATCAAGGGAAGGAGAGCGAAAGAGCATAACGCAGATGAGAGGGGCTACAACCGCACAAGGTTTACAACATTCTCCTTTATTTGGAGGTATGTGCAACCTCGGAGTTGATTATATTACCTTATGGGAGGTTCGGGGGCGCGAAGCCCCCCGATTGGGGTGCAGTGGGCACAGTCCCCCACAGCACAAGTGCTGCAGAGTCATCTGTGTCATAAACAGTGCAGCGTGATTTAGTGTTTTAGCACCGTTTAGTGTTTTGTAGTAATAGTAGTCTAAGGTGCTTAATTTGCAGAGTTTCAGTGAGCTGCCAGCGTAGAGTAGTAGTAAGGTGATGGGCTGTGGTGCTGGCGACTGGGGTTAAGGTGTCAATTTGGTACTGTTATTTTGTGTGAGCGTGTTATATATTCTTTTGCTATTTTATCCCCTCCTGCGTTTCCTCACTCAAGTTACGTCCCGTGCGGGGTTGCTGTCCCGAATTGCCAAGTTTCACCCCACCCAAGTTGCTTCCCTTCACATAATCTGTCCATCCACATTCCACTAGGTTTTTGTGCTGTGGCGTGTTTGTTTTCGGTGGATTGTGGTACTGCGGCAGATTGTCTGCGCAGTGTTGTGTATGCAGCTTCTTTCCATGCTGTATTCGTATTCGCTGAATTGACGTTGATCCATTACTACAATGTAGATAAAACACTACAGTACCAGATGAGAGCAGTTAGCACCAAATACTTCCCAGTCCTAAACTCTATCTGGAACCCTGATTTTTTTTTGGGGGGGGGGGTTACTGACAGTCACTAATCGGAAAAGAGACTTTGGGGTTATAACTGATGACCTTAATGTGGCAAGGCAGTGTGACAAAGCAGCAAGTAGAGCCAGTGGGATGCTAGGGTGTATAAGGAGGGAAATCCCAAGCAGGAGTATGGAGGTGGTTTTACCACTGTATAGCTCGCTGGTGTGACCACACCTGGAGTAGTGTGTCCAGTTCCGGAGGCTGCACCTCAGAAAGGACAGAGTGTAAGCAGTCCAGAGGAGAGCAACTAAAATGGTGCAGGGGTTGCACCAAAAGCCCTATGATAGGAGACTGAGGGAGTGCAACATGTACACCCTGGAAAAAAGAAAAGCGACAGGAAATATAGACCTACAAGTACCTCACAGGGGTGAATGGGGAGCAGAAGGGGAGTCTCCTTTAATTGAGAAAGAAAGAAAGAAAGAAAGAGCACCAGTACCAGAGGGCACGTGATGACATGGTGGTTGGGGGCTTAAGAGGGATGTGAGGAAGCACTACTTCACTGAAATGCTGGTACACATCTGGAACAGACTGCCAGCAGAAGTGGTGCAGGCAAAAACAGTGTGGGACTTCAAGCATGCATGAGACAGATATGGGTGAACAGGCAGGGAGGAGTGAGGGTCACAGAAGTCCAGAAAGAGTCTGCAGTGACTTACTAGACAGAGAACATCTGAGCAGATTGGGTGAGCCAAGTGGTCCTTTTCTGCCTACAATTTCTGTTTCTATTTTACCTTCAGAACCTGTTGGTACCTCTCGCATGTACCACAGTAATTGGGGTGCCCCCCCCCATGTAAAACCCCTTTTGCTCTACGTGGCAGTAACTGCTGTCCCATACTGCACACTGGGATTTAAAAGCAGCCGTTCTTATAACCAACAACAAACTTATTTACTGCCAGTATTATAAGCTTCTATGTTTTGACATGTCTCTTCCTCCCTTGCCCTCTGGTGACAACTTGTCACTTGACAAGCTGTTCAAAGGTATGCTCCCACCTACTAGAGCACCTGGTAAATCTCCAGCCTATGGAAATGCACCCACCCCCGTTTCATTTTATTATATATAGATAAATATATATATATATATATATATATATACACACACACACACGTATACATAAACACACATATGTGTTTTTCTGCGCAAACCGCAATAATTACAGTATTTCCACTCGAAACAAGACAGGATGCGCACACAGACTTCCTAACAGAGGTATAAAAGTGTCCCAGACAGAAATATCTGCATCAGTAGAAAGAAGGTTCGTCCCCTCGTTGCTTACCTGAGCAGCTCCCCTCCGGACGGGAGTTCAACCCACGTTTATTATTACCGTTATTTTCCAATACAAAAATAGTCTTTAAAGGGTCAAGACAGCAAGTTCAAGGCCGCGCAGGCGAACACGCCTGCCCCACGCACCAATTTCTGGTACCTTCTACCCGAACAACTAGCCTCCAAGTCTCTCCCAATGCTATGTTGGCCTTTCCCGTCTCCGCTTCCTGGTTGCAAACCGACGACCTCACCCAATCGCCACGCCCCCAGCCACAGCAGACTCAATTGATTGGTCCAATGAGCTGTCAGTCTGCCGCAGACTCGCCCCGAGAGTCCCGAGAGAGAAAGGCAATTGTTGTGCCGAGTTCTTTGGCAGTTCCCATATAAATCATCAGTAAGGTTAGAGGAGAATCGGCAGTCGAGTAGATGCGACGTATCTGCATCGGGTTACCCGGGTACGCATTGTTCCGACAGGTGCTCTGAAGAAATAGTCGAAGCGATCGCATATTCCCATTCTCAAAGACAGATTGTCGAGACTGCTATCTATACCCGTTTCTTTGCAGTGTCAAATTAAAACTTTAGGCTGATGTCAAGAAAACATGTAATTAAATAATGTGCTCTGTTACTGAATCTTGCATTGTGTAAGTTGTGGGACTGTACATGAATAAAACATATATAATTCGATATACATCAGTCTTATGAATGATTCCAGAATTCATTTATTTAGTTGAATTTTATTAACCGGGTACGCCCTACGCACCTGACATACCCATTCCTTTTCTAGGGGCAACCCGGGACTAGTCAGGCCCTGGACACACTACAGAACTGTTTTTGAAAACTGTTTTTAAAACCAGTTTAGTTAAACCATTTCGGTGCAGCCACACTACTCAGTAACCATTTTTATGTTGCTTGCACGCATGTGCAAGAAACATAGTGCCATCATCCGAGTTTTCGGAGGAGTGTCAGCCCGTCTTCCAATGCAGTCAGTGTGTCTGCAGGCGCGGCCCCAGTTCCCCAATCACTGCTGCAGCTGTCTATGACAAGCTGAAAATGCAGTGGCATACAGTTCAAAGGGAGAGCTCCGCTTCAGTGAGCAGAGCTTCTCATTTACGCCAAGCACGCATGTTGCGTGTTGATGCGCCTCCCCACGCACACACTGTATGGCCGCACAGGTGCCCAATCCCCGCCGGCTCCACGCCCTCAACAGTTGTCCAGGTGCCACGCAGGGAGCCCACCCCAGCGTGGCAAAACTGTTATAGCCGACGGGGTGCCCAATCACCCGCTGGCTCCAAGGCTGCACGCCCCCAAAGTTTCCGTGCCATGCTGAGCCCACCCAGCGTGGCAAATCTTGTTTTGGCCGACGGGTGTGCCCAATCCTTCGACTGCCACATGTCCCCAAACAGCTTTTCCTGCTGGAGCCCACCCCAGCGTGGCAAACGCCCCTGGCTGCCTTCGTAGAAAAACCTGTGATTAAAAAACGGTTCCTCGTAGTCTCCCTTCCCTCCCACAATCTGCACCCACCCACCGCGCACTCCTGCCTCCCCACCCCTCACCCCATACTTACCTCCGGAGCTCGGCGCGACGATCATCAGTGGACCAGGAACACGTCTGCACTCTTCAAAGCCCACCGCGAACTGAGGAAATGCCGGTAAGCTGTATAATGGGATTGATAGGGTTTTTTCAACTTTATTGCATATCTCAGGCATTTTTTGGAATTTTTGCACCAAATTTTCAACATAGGGTTTTTGTGACCCCTTCTGATGAATGCTGTCACTGTCATGGCGTTATTTGGGCCTAAAGGGTGATTTCGCAGTCACTAGGTGAAATCACCTTCCCGGAATGATTAACGAAACGACACTGCCAGTGTTCATAAGGTGGGCTCTCAAAAAGCCTATTTTGAAAATTTGGTGGAAAATCTCTAAAATGACTGTTTTATGAGCGTATGCTAGCAGTTCCTACGCACGCCGTCAGAAGTTTGCGATTATTTTCAATATTTTCACTCCAGATTTTCAACATTGCCATTTTACCACACCTCCTTGTGAGCAGTACAGCTGTCATTTTCACATCCTGCCCAAAACGTGTTTCCACTCCATGTAGCGCACAATGGCTAGTCATGTGCAAAATCAATGTATGAGACACATTAAGAAAATCACAGTGGCACTGTTCATTAGCAGAGGTCTTAAAATGGCTATGTTGAAAATTTGGTGAAAAATTCTAAAATGACTGTTTTGCTGCCGCGCCTTGCACAGTTCCTTACGCACGCTAGTAAGTTTGATATTTCAATATTTTCACTCCAGATTTTCAACATTGCCATTTTACCACACCTCCTTATGAGCAGTGCAGCTGCCATTTTTCACATCTTGCCCAAAACGTAGCCTCCACTATGTAGTGCTACAAATGGCACAGTCGGTGCTAACTCAATGTATGGGACATATTAAGAAAATCACAGTGACACTGTTCATGAGCAGAGGTCTTAAAATGGCTATGTTGAAAATTTGGTGAAAAATCTAAAATGACTGTTTACGAGTGCATGCTATGGAGTTCCTACGCACGCTCGTAAGTTCGCGAATTTTCAATATTTGCACTCCAATGAATTCCAAATACCTAAACAGCACATAGAAGCAAGCAACATTCGGCATTGACAAATGCTTGTTGATAACGGTTTAGTGTGGCCACACTGCTAGTGTTAAACCTGTTCTCCTTGTAACTATTTTGTGTTAAGTCCAACACATAGAACTGTGTTTGCCTGGACACACTGCAGCTAGAACTGTTTTAGTTAAACCATTGCAGCTTAAAACATTTTTACTCCTGGACAGACCTGTCATTAAAACCATGCTAGCTCCAAAACGTTTTTAAAAATGGTTTTAAGACTAGATATCTAGCAGGGTTTAAAAACACTTTTGTTAAAATGTTTTAAGGGGCTTGTAGTCTGTCTGCAAACAGTGTTAAGGGGAATTAAACCATTTTAAGACATTTAAACCATTTTAAGTTCCCCAGTGTGTGCAGGGCCTAGAGAGAGAGAGAGATGATGGGGGAGGATGGACTATGACCTCTTTTTCCACCAGTGCGCAATGGTTGGCCACTTACTATTTTACGTCGATGGAACCCATGCCTATATCAGATTGCTGTGCAGGCACAGGGAGGAATGGTTTTGTAATGATCATATCCACCATCCTCAGAGGCGCGGGCAATTGGTCAGTATATGTATTCCTACGTCAGTGCTAAAAAGCTCATCTTCTTGAAGTTGTGTTAACAGGGAGTGCTTTGAAACAACTGAGAGCTGCATGGGAGATACTATATTGGACTAGAAATCTGCAACAAATCTCACTCTTGTTTACATCTGAGGGAGGTTTTCCTTACTTTACAGTCGTACATTGGTAAAGCTACCAACTGTCCCTATTTTCCCAGGTCAGTCCCTATTTTAGGCAGCACGTCCCAGTGTCCCCATAAGTTTTGCAAAATGTCACTTTTGTCCCAGTTTTTGCTTACTTGTCCCAGTTTTGTCCCCTTTTTTTTTTTGCTGACTGCTAATCCGTGAGTGACAGTTATTTCAGCACTACTGTGGCACTGCTCAGGCTGGACAGCAGTTTGCAACTTCAATCCCTGCGCCTGTATTGCACTGCAAGCATGTCAGTGGGTGCACAGTAAAGCATGTTCCTTCCAGTTAGATTAGAATGGGTAGTAGTGCAAACAAACACATGTGGACGTCTGCCTGTCAGCAACTTAGAGGGATTCCAGACAGAGAAGAGACCGGCAGCAGGGAACTAAGGTACCCGAACCTGATCAGCTGTAGGGAAGTGTGTGAAAACAATCTGGTGTGGTGGTGGGAGTCACTGAAGTGAAGTTTGCTCAGCAAATGAGGTGAGTGTAAGCGGGTTGGATGGCACTGTCAGGAGGAGCAATAAATGCAGCTCGAATACCGTGATCACAATTTAATGCAGGGTTTGCTTCTAATGAACTTTTTGTACATCATGGTTTGGAACTTGCTGCAGCAGATTGATGTATTGTTTTGATCTGAATGTTTGCTACTGGTGTTACTGAGGGGTGGCATGGCCAGAGCAAGGAGCAAAATGTAACTAATTGTGAGCAGTGTTGACTGCGGCGGTGTCTGTGGGAGTGACACGGTGGGGGGGGGGTCATGATCAGGATGAACTGTCCCAATTTTAGACCTCAGAATTTGGTAGCTTTATACATTGGTATTGCTTTGTGTTTAATTATTTTAGGTTTTAAATTAGGAAGGGGTTTTTCAAAACTGCTTATCTTGTGAGTAACTTCAAAAGGGTTGAATTAACTGCATATTTGATTTTCCTTTGTGGGTAACTTAACTGGACTGTCTACTAGTATTCTGTGACAGTTTGCATCCAAATATTTTAACATAATTTACTGGTGGTGGCTGTTTACGTCTAATAGCAAAGGCTGCCGTTTGTAATTTGAAGCCAGACAGAGCTTCAGGTGGGGGAAGTTGTCTTCACTAGTCAGGGAGGCCTGCATCATAGCCAGTTGTTGTGGGTGGAACATTCCAGCATTGCTTAATTACAATAAACTGCTGGTGTGATCCAGTTTCAAACAGAAGCCAATCTTCTTGAAGTTGTGTTAACAGGGAGTGCTTTGAAACAACTGAGAGCTGCATTGGAGATACTATATTGGACTAGAAATCTGCAACAAATCTCACTCTTGCTTACATCTGAGGGAGGTTTTCCTTACTTTACAGTCTTACATTGGTATTGCTTTGTGTTTAATTATTTTAGGTTTTAAATCAGGAAGGGGGTTTTCAAAACTGCTTATCTTGTGAGTAACTTCAGAAGGGTTGAAATAACTGCATATTTGATTTTCCTTTGTGGGTAACTTAACTGGACTGTCTACTAGTATTCTGTGACAGTTTGCATCAAAATATTTTGAAATTATTTACTGGTGGTGGCTGTTTACATCTACTAGCAAAGGCTACAGTTTGTAATTTGAAGCCAGACAGAGCCTCAGGTGGGGGAAGTTGTCTTCACTAGTCAGGGAGGCCTGCATCATAGCTAATTATTCTGGGTGGAACATTCCAGCATTGATCAATTACTATAAACTACTGGTGTGATCCAGTTTCAGATCCAGGTGTTGGTTGAATTACTGTAAAGAAGGGCAGTACTCATCAGGGTGGTGGAACAGTGGTGTGTTTGATTGTTTCTAACAGTCACTGGTGGTTGTGGACTACCCACCCTTCCCATCACCCCACCAGCCCCAGGCGTGGCATTTCCTTTATAGCCAAAGTTCTGACATCACTTCCTCAACAGGTCTTGGGACAGAACTGTCATATTCTTAATAACTCAGCAAGTGCATAAAGGGTAAGTACACACCAAAATATAAAAAAAAATTATATATTACATATTGTAAGAGAGAGAGACATGAGGGGAGTGGTACAATGCACTGGCTGTGGGCAGCAGTTTTCTGGGAAACATTCTGGAAACTGCGTTGCTGCCCTATTTGCAGGCAACTATCAGCTCTTAGGGAGGCAGTTACCCATCTCCAAGCTCAACTGGCAAGGACTATGGAGGTCTCCCCCACCCAAAGATCACCAGTGCCACAACCACTGCCACAGAGGTTGCCAAGTATGAGGAGCAGTTGGACCACAGTGGGTTCTGGGAGGGTGAGGGTGGTGGAACAGAGGTGAATCCCTCTAGTTGTACCTTTTCACAAATCATATGCCAGTATGGCAGAGCAAGGTTCCTCTATGATGACACCCTCAGTGGAGACCAAGAAGAATGCTGGGGACATCCATAAGGGAGATCCATGAAAGGGTGGCAAGGGACACCACAGGGGAAGGAAACAGCTTCTGGTAGGGGACTCAGTTGTTAGGGGGGTAGAACTGGAAAAGGGAGGGGAGAGGGAAGTAAGGTGCCTGCCTGGTGCCATGGCTTGGAGGGACAGGAGGCGAATCCTCAGGATTGCAGAAGCAGCATCACAAGAGAGGGAACTAGATATAATTGTCCACCTTGGGACAAATGACCTAGCTAGGCATGAGATCAGGGCAGTGCAGGATGAATTTGTGGAGTTGGGGAGGGGCCTCAGACAGGTAGCAAGCACAGTAACCTTCTCAGAGGTGCTGCCAGTCTATGGCAGGGGTGATGCTAGGGTACTGCACACCATGCAGTTTAATGAATGGTTGCAAAACTGGTGCAGAGCACAGGGCTTTGGCTTCACTGGGGACTGGGGGTCCACCTGGAGAGATGAAGGTCTGTACTGGCACAATGGTCTGCATCTGTCCAGGAAGGGAACCAAGCTCCTAGGTGATAGGTTTAAATGCTTCCTTGGCAAGCTTTTAAACTAGCCAAGGGGGGAGATGCTGATAGAAAGCAGGAAATGTAAAGCCTCCCCCCACAAAACATGGCAGGTAGTAAGGTAAACACTGAGGTACAGAGGTTGACAGAGGGCTGGACAGGCGTAAATGGAGAAATAGACAAAGGATATAAGAGCAGGGATGGGGGAAAAAAGGATAAAGCCAACATTATATGGAGGGTAATGAGTACCAATGCCCGTAGTCTGGGAAACAAGCTTCCTGAGCTAGTAGCCCTGATGGAAGAGGAACACTTGGATATTGTGGCAGTCACAAAAACATAGTACATGGAGAACCATGACTGGGATATCAACATACCAGGGTACACAATCTACAGAAGGGACTGGGAGGGTAAAAGAAGAGGTGGAGTAGTTCTCTACATAAGGGAAGGGATCAAAGCTACAGAACTAAAAAGTAAAGGGGGAGGACAAGAGGCACTGTGGGTTACCTTGGAGACAGGAAATGGCATGACAATCCGCATAGGGGTTGTATACAGACCCCCATCTCAAGGGGAGGAAATGGACAAGAAAATTATAGAGGACATTCTCAAAATGGCTGAAAAAGGGGAGATACTGTTGATGGGGGACCTGAATATGCCAGATGTTAACAGGGCAACATGTACTGCTGCCACATGCAAGAGCAGGGTCATTCTCGATGCCCTACAGGGGGCATGCCTTAGACAACTAGTGTTGGAACCCACTTGGGAGGGAGCAATATTAGACCTGGTACTGTCAAATGGAGAGAGGATCACAGATTTAGAAGTCAGTAGCCATCTGGGAGCAAGTGACCACCACACAGTGTGGTTCACAATAAGCACAACCATGGAGACAAGCCATACAAAAACAAGGATATTGGACTTTAGAAGGGCTGACTTTGGCAAAATGCGTGACTGCCTAAGGAATGCACTAACAAATGGGCAGGAAGGAGGGGTGGAAGAACAATGGAGAAAAATCAAAACTGCCATCATGGAGGCAACAAGCCTTTGTGTGAAACAAATAAAGAAAACAAAATGGAGCAAAAAAACACTATGGTTCTCAAAAGAGGTGGCAGGGAAGGTTAAGGAGAAAAAGGCTGCATTCAAAAAGTATAAGGAATCACAGAAGGAGCACGATAGGGAACTGTATCAATTAAAGCAGAAAGAAGTGGGGAAGGCAGACAGAATAGAAAAGGCCCAAACTGAGGAAAAGATAGCCAACTCAGTTAAGAAGGGGGATAAAACCTTTTATAGGTACATTAGGGAGTATAGAAAGGTTAAGGGAGGGATAGTGAAGATTAATAAAGGAGATGGGAGGTGGCAGAGGGAGACAGTGAAAAGACAGATACTGAATGAATACTTTTGCTCAGTATTCACAAAAGAAGAAGAGGAGGAGTTACCTAAACCAAACAGTAGAAGCACTCTGGGTAGGGGGGTTGACACCAGTCCCTTTACAGAAGAAAGAGTCCTGAAAGAACTCCTAAAACTCAAGGTGGACAAAGCAATGGGGCCTGACAGGATTCATCCTAGAATCCTAAAAGAACTAAGGGGGGGACCTAGTGACACCACTGACCACACTTTAACAAATCATGGGAGGATGGGGTGGTACCTGAGGACTGGAGGAGGGCAGATGTGATTCCTTTCACAAAAGTGGGAGCAAGGCAGAAGCAGAAAACTACAGACCTGTTAGTTTGACCTCAGTGGTAGGGAGAATAATGGAATCACTTCTGAAAGAAAGAATTGTTGAGTACCTAGAGGTCAGTGGGGCACAGGACCCAAAGCAGCATGGATTCACAGCGGGAAGGTCATGTCAGACAAATCTAATTGATTTCTTTGACTGGGTGACCAAAGTAATAGACCAGGGAGGGGCTGTGGATATGGCCTACCTAGACTTTAGCAAGGCATTTGACACAATACTGCACAAAAGATTAATAAGCAAGTTAGCCAGCCTGGGAGTGGGTCCCAGGGTGGTAGAGTGGGTAGCAAACTGGCTGCACAACGGGACACAGAAGGTAATAGTGAATGAAACTCATTCCGAAGAAAGGGGAGTTACTAGTGGAGTACCTCAAGGATCAGTACTGGGTCCAGTCCTCTTTAACGTCTTTATAGGTGACATTGCAGAGGGTCTGGAAGGAAAGGTATGCCTCTTTACAGATGACACAAAGATCTGTGAGAGAGTTGATACACAAGGTGGGGGTAGAAAGGATGAGAAGGGTCTTGGCAAAGTTGGAGGAATGGTCAGATGTATGGCAACTTAGATTCAATGCAAAGAAGTGCAAAGTAATGCACCTGGGAAACAAAAACCCAGGAGAAGAGTACACAATGGCAGGGGAGGTACTAACAACAACAATAATGGAAAGGGACCTGGGGTAATCATATCATATGACCTAAAGGTGGGTAAACAATGAAAAGTCAGTAAGAAGAGCTGGGGATACTGGGATGCATAGGAGGGTCATCACAAGTAGAAAAAGGAAGTGGTTATCCCTCTGTACAGACAGTTGGTGAGACCCCATCTGGAGTACTGTGTGCAGTTTTGGAGACCCCATCTACGCAAGGACATAGACAGGATGGAAGCAGTCCAGAGGAGGGCAACTAAAATGGTGCAGGGTCTGCATCAGAAACCATATGAAGAGAGACTGAGAGAGCTTAATATGTATACCCTTGATGAAAAGAGGGACGGGAGGACATGATAGAAACTTTCAAGTACCTCAAGGGAATCAACAAAGTCCAGGAGGGTAGCATCTTTCAGAAAAAGAGATGCGTAAGAACAAGGGGGCACAATTTAAAGATAGAGGGAGGACGGCTCAGGGGTAATGTGAGGAAATTCTTTTTCACGGAGAGATTGGTGGACGCATGGAACCACCTTCCTGGGGAGGTTGTGGGGTCTAAAACAGTGGGGGAATTCAAACATGCATGGGACAGACATAAGGCAATTATAGTGGGGGGTTGCAGGAAGTAGGCTGTTGGTTAAATAGAACCTGCAGTTTATCCAATAAGTAGGGAAATGGGCAGACTGGGTGAGCCAAGTGGTCCTTATCTGCCATCAAAGTCTATGTTTCTATGTTTCTGGTGCTTGCTTGGGCTGTGCATGGGTTCTGGTAGTAGCGCCTAATGGCTCATGACATGAGGTTTGATCAGTTGTAACGGTGTGGTATCAAATTCTGCTTCCCTGTCAGAATTTGCTTCCTGGTAGCATAATCTGATAGCAGGGTAATGTCAGATTATGCTTCCCTGTAAAATTTTGCTACCCAGATGATAAATAAGTACAATGATGTTAAACACACTGTCAGTTGTTGCAGTCATAGATTTTGAACTATAAACTGCTTATAGCACACAGTGAACAATATAATACATAATTTAAAAGTGAATAATATGCAAAAGATATGTAAATAAGCAACATATCATAAAGAATAAATGCTGTTACAGTGGGACTGCAAATGACAAAGACTATAAAAAAATTTTCTTTTATACCTAGTTAAGAAGGATAATTGTATTTGGCTCACATATCAAAATTAGATGCACGTAAATCACACTGTGCTAACCGCTTTGGTATATTGTAACCATCAGGGTGTGCCACCCTCAATGAAACATCACCCAACAACATGAGAAACAAATTTTCTGCCCTTTCATCATAGTAAATTCATTATTAACATTTTGCTTTAATTAATTTTCAGTTTTACTGTTTATTGGGTACCCCATACCCTCAAAATACCCCCAGGTTGCACAATCTGACAGCTATTCACACCTGTCAGATCTTGCTACCCTAAGTCTAAATGAACCCAGGACACCAGAAAGACAAAGGAGAAGTCCGTATATCAATGCCCAAGCTGTATTTCAACTTTCTTTTGATTGATTACTAGGTTTTAATGGAAAAAAGAAGGCCGAAGCCCATCGAGATTTTCCCCCACACAGTGTGGGCTCATTAAGACAAGGGTAACCCTGTTAGCCAACTATCAAGTCCTGTTTTAAAAATATCGACACTGTGTGAATCTACCAATGCTTGGGGTAATTGGTTCCAGAGTCTAGGTGCCCTAACCGAGAAAAATTTTTTTCTAAGATTAGTACTTGCAAAAGGAACAAAAAGTTGTTTATTATGGCTTCTTGGCACAATACGACAATTTATAAAATGAAGGCCACACTTTTTCATAAGTTCAGTGTTTTGCATAAGTTTACAGATTAGTATTTGATCTCCCCTGATTCTTCTATTATGCAGAGTAGGCAATCCTGTCAATTTTAGTCTTTCCGGGTAAGAGCATTTAGATAGTCTTGGAACCATCCTTGTAGCTCATTGCTGAATCTTCTCTAGCAGCTTCATGTCACCTTTCAGATGGGGGCTCCAAAAAGGAGACCCATGATCAATTTGGGGGTGAATGCATGCCCTATAGAAAGAAATTAAGCACTGTTCATTTCTTGTGACAAAAGAACGCTAAATTTTTAAGCAGTGGTCCGAAAAGGTTAGTGTGGAATTTACCAGGATACCTAGGTCTCTTTCTGTATTTGTTGATTTAATCAAGTTGTTGTTTATATAGTAACTGTATTTAGAGTTTCGAGTGCCATAATGTAAAACCATACATTTGTCTATATTAAAAACCATTTTGTTAATGGTAGCCCAATTTACAATTTTTAATAAGTCATGTTTGAGTAAATTATGGTCATAATCGTTATCAACCACGCCCCCAAGTTTGGAATCATCAGCAAACTTACATAGCCATTTTTTGTTACTTATTCCCATATCACTGATGTATATATATTAAATAATGTAGGGCCTAGCACTGAGCCCTGCGGTACTACGCTGGAGACTGTGGCTAGTTTGAAACACAGTCATTTATAGAGACCCTTTGGGTTCTATTTGTTAGCCAAACATTTATCCAGTTTACAAACCCTTCAGAAAATCCCAGTGATTTTAGTTTTCTAATTAAATTTACATGGGGCATTTTGTCAAATGCTTTGCTGAAATCCAGCAATATGACATCCATATTTTGTTTATTTTCTAAGCCCATACTAATATTATTTTAAAAAGACAACAGGTTAGTAGTGCAGGAGTGACCAACTTTGAAACCATGTTGAGTGGAGTCTACTATGTTCAATTCCTCCATTTCCTTCTCTAAGTAGGTTTTTATTATTTTTTTCCATGGTCTTACAACTAATTGAAGTTAGGCTAATGGGCTGGAAGTTTTGAACAAAGGATCCGTTTCCCTTCTTATGGATAGGGGTTATGATTGCTGATAACCAATCTACTGGGATTTCAGCTGAGTGTAAGGATTTATTAAATAGAATGGTTAAAGGAATTGAAATTGCCTCTACTGTGTCTATAAGAAATCTAGGACTAACTTGGTCAATTGTTCAGTTTTGCTGTATATTGGGCACCCCATCCATCAAAATACCCCCAGTTTGCAAAATTTGACAGCTATTCGCACCTGTCAGATTTTGCTACCCTCAGTCTAAATAAAACCCTGGACACCAGAATGACAAAGGAGGAGTACATATATCAATGCCCAAGCCATTTTTCAACTCTCCTTTGATTAATGTCAGGTTTACTGTATATTGGGCACCCCATTCCCTCAAAATACCTCCGGGTAGCAAAATCTGACAGCTATTCACACCCATCAGATTTTGCTACCCTCAGTCTAAATAAACCCAGGACACCAGAATGACAAAGGAGAAGTCCATATATCAATGCCCAAGCTGTATTTCAACTTTCCATTGATTAATTTTCAGTTTTGCTTGTATTGGGCACCCCATTTCCTCAAAATACCCCTAGGCAGCAAAATCTGACAGCTATTCGTACCTGTCAGATTTTGTTACCCTCAGTCTAAATAAACACAGGACACCAGAATGACAAAGGAGGAGTCCATATATCAATGCCCAAGCTGTATTTTAACTTTCTTTAGCTTAATTTTTAGTTTGACTGTGTATTGGGCACCCCATCCCTCAAAATACCCCCAGGTAGCAAAATCTAACAGCTATTCGCACCTGTCAGATTTTGCTACCCTCAGTCTAAATTAACCCTGGACACCCGAATGACAAAGGAGAAGTTCATATATGAATGCCCAAGCTGTATTTCAACTTTCCATTGATTGATGTTCAGTTTTACTGTATCTTGGGCACCCCATCCATCAAAATACCCCCAGGTAGCAAAATCTGGTAGCTATTCGCATCTGTCAGATTTTGCTACCATCAGTCTAAATAAAACCAAGGACACCAAAATGACAAAGGAGAAGCCCATATATCAATACTCAGGCTGTATTTCAACTTTCCTTTAATTTTCAGTTTTGCTGTGTATTGGGCACCCCATTCCCTCAAAATACCTCCAGGTAGCAAAATCTGACAGCTATTCATACCCATCAGATTTTGCTATTCTCAGTCTAAATAAACCCAGGACACCAGGATGACAAAGGAGGAGTCCATATATCAATGCTCAACCTGTATTTCAACTTTCCTTTGATTAATGTCAGGTTTACTGTATATTGTGCACCCCATCCTTCAAAATACCCCCAGGTATCAAATTCTGACAGCTGTTCGCACCTGTCAGATTTTGCTACCCTCAGTCTATATAAACCCTGGACACCAGAATGACAAAGGAGAAGTCCATATATCGATGCCCAAGCTGTATTTCAACCTTTCCTTGGATTGATGTTCAGTTTTACTGTATATTGGGCACCCCATTCCCTCAAAATACTCCCAGGTAGCAAAATCGGACAGCTATTCACACCTGTCAGATTTTGCTACCCTCAGTCTAAATAAAACCCAGGACACCAGAATGACAAAGGTCCATATATCAATGCCCAAGATGTATTTCAACTTTCCTTTCATTAATTTTCAGTTTTGCTGTATATTGGGCACCCCATCCTCCAAAATACCCCCAGGTAACAAAATCTGATGGCTATTCGCACCTGTCAGATTTTGCTATCCTCAGTCTAAATAAAGCCCAGGACACCAGAATGACAAAAGAGGAGACCATATATCAATGCCCAAGATGTATTTCAACTTTCCGTTGATTGATGTTCAGTTTTACTGTATATTTGGCACCCCATCCCCCAAAATACCCCCAGGTAGCAAAATCTGACAGCTATTCACACCTGTCAGATTTTGCTACCCTCAGTCTAAATTAACCCTGGGCACCAGAATGACAAAGGAGAAGTCCATATATCAATGCCCAAGCTGTATTTCAACTTTCCTTTGATTGATGTTCAGTTTTACTGTATATTCTACTTTACTGTATATTCAACTTTCCTTTGATTGATGCTCAGTTTTACTGTATATTGGGCACTCCATCCATCTAAATACCCCCAGGTAGCAAAACCTGGCAGCTATTGGAACCTGTCAGATTTTGCTACCCTCAGTCTAAATAAAACCCAGGACACCTGAATGATAAAGGAGGAATCCATATATCAATGCCCCAGCTGTATTTCAACTTTCCTTTGATTGATGTTCAGTTTTACTGTATATTGGGTACCCCATCCCTCAAAATACCCCCAGGTAGCAAAATCTGACAGCTATTTGCATCTGTCACATTTTGCTACCCTCAGTCAAAGTATCACCCAGAACACAAGAATGAGAAAGCAGGAGCCCGTATATCATTGCCCCAACTTTATTTAAACTTTCTTTACATTATTTTTCAATTTTCCATACACGAGGTGCACCATTCCCTCAGAAAACCTTATGTAGCAATATCTGGCAGGTATTCGCATCTGTCAGATTTTGCTACCCTCATTCAAGATATCAGACAGGACACCAGGGCCGAGGTATTTAAAGGGGTTGTGCCTGGCACAATTTCAGAAGTGCGCCCTGGGGCAATGTTCAAAAGGTGGAATTGCGCAGTGCAATTCCCAGTGCGGCATGGAACAAAGACAATGTATGTGGCACATCTCCAGGGCATTCTCACACATAAGCAGCACATCCCGATATTCAGCCTGGGATGTGCGGCGCATCTGCTGGCACGACCCAGAGATGTGCAGCATACCCGGGCTCACAGTTGAGCCCATAGAAAATGTCTGAAGTGCCAGCCACCCACAGGCAGGTCACTGTAGGGAAGTGCACAACACAGCAGCCACCAGCCATGGGTGGCAATCCCCCCCCAGCAACATGCACAAGCACACACAATAGTCCCTGGTATTCTAGTGGTGCCCCCCCCCCAATCCCATAACCCCAATCACCAAAATGTATTTAATTTCCATGGTGGTCCAGTGGTACTCACCTCCCCGTTTTGCCAACATGTATTTATTTAATTACTCTGGTGGTCTAGTGGTAGTTCCCTCCCCATCCTGACACAATGATCGCTGAAATGTAATTATTAAATTTCCCTGGTAGTCTAGTAGTACCCCCTCCCCGAATCTGCAATCGCCGTGAAGACTGACATTTCAACTCCTTGACAGTCTACTGTTATCCCCCACCCACCCACACAGGACCCCCAGCCCACCAGCCCCCCGGTCTTCGGTGGCAGCATACCCACCTGCATACCTCTACGGCTGCCCACCGAATGGCAGTTTACAGTATGTGCTGCAAGCTTATTGGTCCACACTGTAGATCAATGAGCTGGCAGTGCATACCATAATAATCATTCACATTTTTGTGAATGAAGTCATTCATTCATAAAGTTGTGAAAGACTGTTGCAGTATGGACCAATGAGCTTGTAGCAAATACTGTAAGCTGTCATGGCAGCAGTCATGAGGTATGTAGGTGTGTGTATGCCTGCCGATGAGACTGGGGCTGGTGGGTGGGGTAATCATATCTGATTAAGTGATAAGGTACTTCCTCACCCTGTCCCAGAGCCTACCCCCAACCTCATATCAAGTCCATTTGTTCTTGTACACCTTCTTTTTTGAAAAGCTGCCCTCCTTTACCTTGTTTATACACTTGAGGTACTTGAATGTCTCTGTCATATCCCCCCTTCTCTCTCCTCCAGGGAATACATATTGCGGTCCTCTAGTCTTTTCTCATATGACTTTTGGTACAGTCCTTGCACCATTTCTGTTGCCCTTCTCGGGACTTCCTCCATTTTGTCTACATCCTTCCGGAGATGTGACCTCTAGAATGGGACACAATACTCCAGATGGTTTCTCACTAGTGATCGGTACAGTGTCATAACCACTTCCTTTCTTCTGCTGGTGATACCTCTCCCTATGCACCCTAGCATCCTACTGGCTTTCCTCACAGCCTTCTATCATTGTTTGGTTACCTTTAGATCATCAGATATGATTACCCCAGGTCCTTTTCTCTCTTTATTTGTTGTGGGATGCTGACAGGGAGCACCAGTCCCCCTTCAGAGGGACTCATCCTCCGACCAGATAGTCATGTCATCATAGATCTGACAACTCCCGATTTTGCCGTTTTGGCCCCGGACCCACATCTGTGCAATGGGTGGAGCAGCTGGCTCCACCTCCACAGAGGCAGCCTAATGCCCTGGATGTGGGCTCCTCCCTGTTTTTAGCAGCGCTTGTGTGCTGACACCCAGCCACTGCTGGGTGTCAGTCTGTAGGACACCACATGGTCCCCCCCCCCGAGGAAGGAGAGCTGTCTATGGACACTCAATCCTTCCTTGCCCCACTGACCCCCAAGCAACATGAGTTCCATTCCTGAACTCAGGTTGCCGGCATGGTGTAAGGTGTGGTATCCAGTGCCTTATCCTTCAGTGCCACCGGGTCCAGGTCCCTATCTTGTTTGGTGGCCTTTAATACCTCCTCCCATCTTGTAATTCTTCCTTGAATTTCTGTGCCCCAAATGCATCATTTTGCACTTCTTTGCATTGAATCTTAGCTGCCACACTCTCAACCGCTCCTCAAGCATGTTTAGGTCCCTTCTCATCTACCCCCCCCCAGCAGTATTGACCCTGTTGCAGATCTTAGTGTCATCTGCAAAGAGACATACCATCCTTTTCGGCCCTCTGCAACATTGTTTATGAAGACATTAATGAGTACTGGCCTCAGCACCGATTCCTGTGGCACCCCGCTGGTCACCCCCTCTCCTCGGCTGGATCGCCATTCACCATCACCCTCTATGTCCCGTCACTCAACCAGTTTCTAACCCAGTTTACCATCTTGGGGTCCACTCCCAGGCTGCCCAGTTTATTTACCAACCTGTTATGTGGGACAGTGTAGAAGGCCTTGCTGAAATCTAGGAAGGCCATGTGGCAAGGTAGGCCTATTACCACTTTATTTAATGTTCCTATTTCCTGGGTTGTGAGGCTCTCCAGAGTTAAGATGCTGTCCCTTTAAAATGCCAAGAAAAAGTTGACAGGTTTATGTATCCTAGGGGTCATAACTCTTGGATCGAATAAACACTTAACCTTCCAGTAACAGGAAAAGGACAGTGGGGAGGCAGCTTAAAGTTACGAAATGAAAACAGAAAAGGTTAAGTCTAAAACAGATGTTTCAGGAGTTAAACATGAAACCACAGTGACACCTGCAGGATGAGGCAAAACTGTTGCACCCCAGTTCTCTGCATGGCCAGAGTGGAGAAGGGAGGGGCTGAATATGATTTCTCTGAATCCAGGCACGTTGGTGGAGGTTTCTCCTGAGAGAGGGCTGGAACGTTCTCAGAGAGAAAAGAGCCTTGCCACTTGCTGGTTAAACAAGCAGGAAAAAAAAAAATTTTTAAAGCATATAAATAAGGCTTGACAGAGCTCTTTGAAAGACTGCTGTAAATATGAACAAGCATTTGTCAATGCCAAATGTTTGCTGGCTGGCATTGGCATTGGTAGTGAAGGAGTTACAGAGCTGCATAATAGGAATGGCAGTGAAGTGCTGAACTGAAGCCAACCCAACCACCACCCTGCAGATACTGACAGGCATTGGAGTGTGCCTTTGGGTCGTCAGGCATAACGGCCATGCCATTTCACCACACCCTACCCTGCAGTCAACGACAAGTGTCACGGTGTGCCTTGGGGTCTTTGGCCCTTATGTTCACCCCATTTCATCAGGAAATACTGTGAGATGGGTGCAGTATAGGAGAATGGGGTGAACTTTGGGGCCGAAGAGTCCAAGGCACACCTCGATGCCTCTCACTGGCTGCAGGGTGTGGGTGGGGGTGGAATGGTATGAGCATTACAGACAACAATCCCAAGTCACGCCCCTGATGCTTGTCAGTCTCTACAGGTGGGGCGTTATGGTCGGAAACCCTAACGTCTCAGGCGTTCATTGGTATTTTCACTCCAAATTTTCAACATGTTTTTTTTGTGACTCCCACCTTATGAACAGTGGCAATATCAGTTTGTTAGCGGAAAGCTGATTTTGCACAGCGACGATGCCATTTGGCACAACAGGTGTGAAAACACATTTCGTACAGGATATGAAAAATGACAGCTGTACTGTTCATGGGGAGGTGTAAAAAATGGCAATGTTGAAAATCTGCAGTGAAAAAACTGGTGAAGTCACGAGAGTGCGTAGAAACTGTGCAACGCACACCTGTAATGTAATTAGTTTGGGGATTTTTTACAGCAGATTGTCAGCATAGGCATTTTCGGACCTCCACTCATGAACAGTGTCACTGTGATTTTCTTAATCTGTCCCGAACTGTGATTTCCCACAGCGACCACGCATTTCTGTGCTGGAAGTGCGAAAACACAATTTGACCATGGTGTGAAAAATGACAGCTGTACTTTTCATAAGGAAGAGTGGAAAAATGCCAGTGGTGAAAATATGGACTGAAAATATTACAAATTCATGAACTTACGAGGATGCGTGGAAACTGCACAATGCTCGCTCTTAACACAGTCATTTTGTGGACTTTTGTCACCAAATTTTTAGCATAGCCATTTTAAGACCTCTGCTCATGAACAGTGTCACTGTGATTTTCTTAATCTGTCCCGAACATTGATTTTGCGCACCGACTGCGCCATTGTGCGCTACATGCGTGGAAACACATTTTGTGCGAGATGTGAAAAATGACAGTTGTACTGCTCATAAGGAGGTGTGGTAAAATGGCAATGTTGAAAATCTGGAGTGAAAATATTAAAATCTGAACTTCTGGCGTCGTCCGGAACTGCGCACTGCATCGCATAAATCGTCATTTTGGGAATTTGTTCACTAAATTTTCAACATAGGGTTTTGGGGGCCTGCCTCATGAACTGTGACACTGTCGTTTTATAAATCAGTCCCGAAGGTAGTTCTGCGAGTGACCGCGAATCACCTTCGGGCCGACACACCATGACAGTGCCAGAATTCCTGAGGAGGGGTCCCAAAAACCCCATGTTGAAAATTTGGTGCCAAAATTCCAAAAAATACCTGAGATATGCATCAAAGTTGAAAAAAACCTTGTTTATTCCATTATACAGCTTACCGGCATTTGCTCAGTTCACGGTCAGCTTTGAAAAGTGCAGATGTGTTCCCGGTCCACCGAAGATCGTCGCACCGGCCTCCAGAGGTAAGTATGGGGTGAGGTGGGGGTGTGGGGAGGCAGGGTGCACACAGGGTGGGCGTGGGTGGGGTCAAGACAGTCAGCGAGGGACTGTTTTTTCTTACAGGGCATGTTTTTTTTAAAGACGATGCAAGATTTTTGCCACGCTGGGGTGGGCTCCCAGCATGGCAGCTGGAAGGCTTTTGGGGGCAGTGGAGCCGATGGGGGATTGGGAACCCCGTCGGCCACACAGAGTGTGTGGTTGTTACGGGGAACGGAGCTGTCCATGACAGCTGATTCAGTGCAGTGCTGATGTGTAGGCACTTTGCATACTGCTGACGCTGCAGTATGCAAATTGCCTACACGTTACCACTGCTGATTGCAGAGGTTTTTTGCCTTCAGCTGTACACCACTGCATCTGAAGGGCTGTCATAGACAGCTCTGACATTCATTGGCAGGGTGCAGCCGCGCCTGCAAAAGGCAGCAGGGCATTGGAAGTGGAGGAGGCACACCTACGAATTCTCGTATGGTGGCACTATGTTTCTTGCACATGCATGCAAGCAAACATAAAAATAACTTTTCATCTGAGAACAGTTTTCTGATTTTTAAATCAGAAATCTTAAAGACTTGTCACCAAGAAAACACCTGGATTTTCTAAAAGATCTTCAGAGAACTGACTTTGATCACAAACTTGCTACAGATCTGTTGCTTAATGAACTTTCTTCTACAGAGAGAGAATTTACTCTCAAAAAGAATACTTGATATTTTCTGGACATTAAATCTCAGAACAAGATATAGTTTTAGGAATGATAGCATATAGTGTTTTCTATAGAACCATCCAATATTTATTTTCGCATTGTCTGCATTCCAAAATCTTCCAAATCGCAGAAGTTACCGTGTTGTTTTTCTTTAAGTAAACTTTTATTATTTCTTATCAACTCTGCCTGGGGTCTGGTTGTGTGATCTAAGAGTTTAAATAAAAAGATTTTGTAAGGTGTATAAGCCTTGTTAATGAAGATAGTGACCACTCGACTATCCTACAACCCAAATAGGCAAGAAGCTGCCAGTGGCAGCAGTGGGATTCTAGCCACAGAAAGTAGTACAAGAGCCAGGGAGACTCAAGACTATAGTTTCCACCTTTCCAACGGGAAAAGGAAGGTTGGTGGTGGTGCTTTCTGAACCACACAAGTGCTCATGAGTTCCATAAAAAGAGAGACATCCCTGCAAACAGGAGGTCCTGCTGTGCCCATGGGGCAGGGCTCATGACAGGCCATATCCACTGCCCCTCCCTGATCTACCTCCATGGTCACCCAGTCAAAGAAAACTATCAGATTTGTTTGACAAGACCTTCCCGCTATGAATCTATGCTGCCTCAGATCCTGTGCTGGATTTAAGAAATATCACAGTCCTTTTCTTCAGCAGTGATTCCATTAATTTCCCCACCATCGAGGTCAGGCTGACTGGCCTGCAATTGCCAGCTACTTCCCGTTCACACTTTTGTGGAGGGGCTACATTCGCCCTCCTCCAGTCCCCTGGAACCACTCCTGTCTCTATCAATTTGTTGAACAGGGTTGCGGTGGTGCCTGCACCTCTCCAAGTTCTTATAATACTCTGATGTATCCTATCCGGATCTATAGCCTTGTTTCTTGATTCTTATGCCTTTGGACCTTTCATCTGTAAATGGGCGTGTCCACCTCTCCCAGTGGTGTTCCTATCACTGGCTGTGGTCCTTCCTCCTTCTGTGAATACCAACAAAATATTTGTTCAGGCTTGTTACTTTTCAGGTCCTCCAGTTTCTTTTTAACTTCACAATCCCAGCCCTGTTATTTTTTTCACTAATGGAACTGAAATTGGTCTGTCTCCTTTCTTAATTGTTTGGCTATTTTATCTCTGTTTGTGCCTTTGTGCCCTGACGCTTTTTCTGCCTCGCTTTTCCAGAAATGTTCTGTCCTCCCTCTGTGTTTTCTGTACCCTGAAAGCTAGCATTTCTATTACTGTCCTGGCCACAACCTTGAGAATCATAGTGTTTTTTTCTTTCTTGCTTTGCTTAGTTGCCCAACATAAAGGCTTGTTGCTCTGCTATGGCCCTTAAGGCGAGCAAATTTTATTGATGTATCATCCTATCCAGGGACTCAGAGCAATTAATAAAGATGATAATAATAAAACAATAAAATCCTAAGAGATAAATTAACTTAGAAGATTAAAACTTTCAACATAAGAAGTTTTAAAAGAGGTTTTAAAGCCCACTGTGCTAGCTACTTGTGTTTGTGAGAGAATTTAGAGGAGTGGTGCAGCTACCCCAAAGGCCCTATCTCCGATCTTTTAAGTGGAATGGTGAACTAATAAGCCTGCATTCTGCACTAACTGCAGTATCACATCAGTCAATAGTAACAAAGGCATACTATCAGCCAGGCTGTAGGAGTCAAAAATGATGATCTTGGTAATATTCTTGAGATGAGAAAACCTGTTTTTCAAAGTAGTTTGATTAACAAGAATAACACCAAGATCCTAACTACATTTTAATAGTGATGAGATGACCATCCATCATCTACTAGGTGGGCAGTCTCCTGTCATCAAAAATATCCCCATGACCTGGCAACTATAACTCTTGTCTTGGTGGGGTTGAAATATACAGTTAGTGGTCATCCAGTTGTTTATCTGGCTAAACACCAACTCAGCGTGTCTGGGTGGTAAGATCAGGGGTACAGGATAGTACAACTGGGGCTCATCTGTAGCATGCATTCTTGACACCATCACTGTTTTGCTCTACCACCCATTGAAGACTGTTCAGGAATCTACTACTTTCTGTGAAAACTACTTTCTATTTCGATCATGCCCCTTGTACTTGAGCACCTTCTCCTGAAAATGCTTCCTCCTGTAATTTTGTTTACCCTTGTGATATTTAAAGGTCTCTATCCTTTCTTTCATGATGTATATTTAGGTCCTCTCTCTCTCTAGGCTTTTCACAGACCTGCACAATTTAGTGCCCTGTCTGACTGCCTCTGTTCTTTTAGAGAAGTGGTTTCAGAATTGGACAAAGTAGTCTGGGTGGGTCTTACCAGTGATCTTTCATGGGCAACACCACCTCTTCTGGTGATTGACTCTATGGGTTCCATGTCATAACAGAATGTATCACAAAAGAGCGATTACACAGGGGAGAGTGTATATCGCCAAAAGCACATTGATGAGTATACATTAAAGCAACCCTACATCTGGATTGTAAAAGGTTTGTGGGGGTGGGATTGGTCCTGCCTCTTGAATTACTATTATAACCCAGGAGGATGCATGTTGAAGGGTCAAAACTAGATGTCGAATAAATTATATGCTGTGGCTTGTAGCGCAAAATATGGTCACCACAGTCCCAACCCACTGATCTGTGCCTGTTATCCACCCACACCACCACGCGGCATGGCTCAAGGCAGCAGCAGGTACAGCAATCCCCAAACCCCTTTCCTGCCTCTCTCCCATGGCTATGCTCCTATCCCAGGGATATTGTGCACGGTGTCCCTATTGAAGCACCCAAAATGAATCACTGTTTTGCAGTCTCTTATTTTGGTTTGCTCTTATTAGGTGACTCTCCTGCACCTCAGTATCACTTCCCCTAACTGTCTTGTCGAGCTGCCTGGCCAAATTATTAAACTCATCAAGTATGATTATACCCCATCCTTTCCTTGGGTTTCAAGTCTCAAGTACATTTTTTGTACTGTTTGTATTGAAACCCAGCTGCCATACCTTGAACAATCCTAGTTCTCAGGTCTTTTCATCCTTTCCACCCTAGCCCCTGTGTGTCCACTCTATTGTAGATTTTTTGTCACCCAGAGAGGCAGAACTTCCTTCCCTCCTTCCTGCTCCTCTTCAATGTGACTTTTAATTGTTTAATTGTTTAATTAGTATTTCGGAAAGACCTTTGAGCGTGAGCTCTTTTACAAAGGTTCCACGTCAGGGTGGACAATAAGACAATACACATATTCAGTGCTTACATAGGCTTGATCATTAGGCATTAAAGAGCGATTACATGACAATTAGACAAATAGGAGAAAAAACTGAGCAGTTGTAATTGAATACTAAGCTATTTCTAATCGGTTGCCCTAGGTAGCACACCCTGGAAACCTCCAAATCTGTTGATAGACTATGGCAGGTAACTGCATAGGGTTTAACGCTATCCCAGATGGCAGAGGCTGGGTGACAGTGAAACAAGGGGATGGGTTTGAAACCAACCGCAGAGAGCGAGAGGTGGGGGATAGTGAAAGTGGGGCTGTGATGGGGGAGCAGCTCCAGAGGGCTTTGAGTATGTGTGTGTGTGTGTGGGGGGTTTGGGAGGGCAGTACCAAGTGCATTTAAAGAGGACTGATAGCTTACTTAAGCCCTTGGCTAGGTTGGAATGGAGGCAGGGTTCTCTAGGTAGCCCTGCTGGGTGTTACCTTGGGGGTAGGCCTGTCTATCAAGTGGGGCCTGAGAAGCAGGTGCATTTTGAGTTAGACATTAGGTGCTGTTTGAGGCCTACTTTGAATTGAGACAGGCTGTTGTTTGTTTGTAATTTCATGGGGAGTTCATTTATCCAGAGGGGGGCCCGATAGGAGAAAGCACGCTGCCCTAGTGAGGTTCGGCGGAATGGTATGGACAGTGCTCCATTCTTCCTCCGTCTGGTGATGTGTGTTGAGAGAGAAGCCTCGAGCAGGTTTCCTATACAGGGTGGGTTTTTCCGAGGAGTGCCTTCTTTCCCAGGAGGCAAGTTTGGTATTTGATCCTGTCTTTTAGGTTAAGCCAGTTTGTACGCTCATACAGGGTGCAAGTATGAGTGTAGTGATCTGCACACAGGGTGAGGTGGCATGCCTTATTGAGTGCAATTTGGACCCTTTTGAGCACTGTATCAGTAGCAGCTCCATAGACCACCAGCCCGTAGTCTATCGTGGAGAGTATGGAGCTGGAGACTGAGATTCGGAGTGCTTCCGGGGTGAGGGATTTCTTATGCCTATAGAGGACCCCGATCTTTGTGTTTACCACTTTGACAAGGGAGTCTACGTGGTGCGTATAAGTGAGAGAGTCATCAATGGTGACTCCAAGGTACTTGAACAAGTGCACCTGCTCAATCTGCTCACCAGCCTTGTTGGTGATTACGAGGGGAGCATGCTTGTGTTTGTTGTAGGGGCTGGATTGTAGCATGGCCTTGGTTTTCTTGTAATTTAGTAGCAGCTTTTGCCTACTGAACCAGTCCTCGAGTTTATTGAAAGAGTTCTGTAGTTCTGTTTGTAGGGCAACCTGAGAGGTGCTGCTGCTCAGCAGCATGGCATCGTCCGCATACAGAATAAGTTTGGTGTCACAGGCTGTGGGTAGGTCATTTACAAAGAGGCTGAAAAGCAGGGGCCCTAGAATTGATCCTTGAGGGACTCCTAGGAGTACATCTCTGGAGCTGGATAACGTCTGCCCGATTTTGACTCACTGGCTCCTGTGTGTTAGGTAGTCATTGAACCAATTCACGGCGTTTGGTGCCACACCCAATCTTTGGAGCTGGAGTACTAGTAGAAGGTGGTTGATGGTGTTGAAGGCTTTGGTGAGGTCAATGAAGATGGACCCCACCAATTTGTTTCATCCAGCTTCTGTGCGATAGTCAGTGTATTCCAGCAGCCGCGGCAGTACTGTGTTGCCATTTTAGGTATTCCAGTGGTCATCCTTTCCTTGAGTAACCTATTTGGTACCAACCTCTGGCCTATCCCCAAACCAATTTTAACCAGTTACCACCTTAGACCAACTACCCAAGCTACCTAACTTGCTTACTGGCCTTCATGTAGAACTGTGTCAAATCCTTATTGATATCAGGTAAGCCATCCACCACCAGCCCTGATCAATTAGTCACCTAAAGAAATGTATCAGATTCATTTGAAGTCCACCACCCCCATGAAATCCACTACCAAGTCTTGTATCCACTGAATCTTGATAGTCCATCCTTCTTCAGCAGTGACTCATTAAGTTTCCACTGCCTGTGTGTGGATGACTGGTTTGTCATTATCGCCTCCTCCTGTTAGTATTTGTAAGTGAGACTACATCTGCCCTCCTGTCCTCCAGAACCACCTGTTTCCAATGAGCTGCAAATAGGACTGTGAATGGCAATAGTACACCTTGTACTTCTCAGTACTTTGCTTGCACTCATCTGTCCCATTGCCACTTTCTGATTAGTGAGCCCTTTAGGAAACTCTTCTGTAAATGGACTAATGTCCACCCTCCCCTGCTCCAATGTTTGTTACTTTTTTGCCTCCCTCTCCTTCCTCTGACACTGTTCCTACACTTTTAATGTTTTGATCCTCACTGTTCTTCCTTTTGTTTACATACCTAAAATGAATTTCCCATTTATTATGTTTGATTGCGTAAGAAACATATTGTGCAGCTTGCTGTAGCAAGTTGTGAAGGTGCAGCAATGTTAGCCACGTCAGTAGTCCATCATGGGGCTGGTCTTCAGTGGCGCCTATTAGAGGAGCACGCTGTCAATGAGGCACGTTGTAGCGTGCTCTTAACTTGAAATAAATTACCTATGAAACGGGAGCATCATTGAAGAATCAGCTGTTTTGCTTCTGGGTGGTCCCTGATTCCAGCAATGAATCACAGCTTGCCTTGTCTGTTGTCCCATTTCATTGAACATGGTGGTAGCTGTCGCTGTCTGCCTCACAGTCCCATGAAAGTCAGTGCCCAGTCCCCTGTCAGCACGCCCCCAGTTCATCTGCCAACAAGGGAAGCACACTTGGCCTGCATAATATTGCCTCATTTGTTTTAATAAACATGGCGGTCACCATCCACCTCTCACAGTCCTTATGAAAGCCAACAGGGTGCCTCCCGCGTCATTTGTTGACAGGAGCCTAATCTCGTCGGAATAGTCTCTCATTTGTGTGCCAAGGGGTACTAACCCTCGGCTCATGCGCCACAAACACTTTGTATGTGTTGGGATGAGGTGGCCAATCCCCACTGGGTACAGCCCCCACCAAAAAACACACTAGGTGGCATGCTGGGAGCCCACCAGCGTGATAAATTACTTGGGTAAAAACCTTCCCATGCTTCTTTTAAACCTGGGAAACTGTCCCTCGCTGTCTGTGGACCCTTCCCAACCTGCACCCAGCCTCTGTGCACCCACTTCCCCTCACCCCATACTTACCTCCAGAGTCGTGCGGTGATCTTCAGTGAGCGAACACGCCTGTATATTTCAAAGATGCCCGCAAACTGAAGAAATGCCAGTAAGCTGTATAAGGCATGGGGGGCCGGGTTAGATATTCTGCCATTTTTGTGATTTGGCTCCAACTTTCAGTAGTTCTTGGGACCTCATCTTCAATTTGTGATTGTCATCTGTTATTCGTTCTGAAAGGTGATTTTTGGTCACGGTGCGGAATCACCTTTCAGGACCTAGTAACGAAATGACAATGTCACAGTTCATGAGGTGGGCTCCCAAAAAGCCTATGTTGCAAATTTGGTGAAAAAAATTCAAAAAAATGACTGTGTTACGAGCATGCATTGCTCAGTATCCATGCACACTTGTAACTTCGCAAATTTGTAATATTTTCACTCCAGATTTTCAACATTGTCAATTTTGCACACCTCCTTATGAACAGTAGCTGTGGTTTTTTCATCTGTCTGAAATGTGTTTTCGCACATCTGCTATACTGGCATGGTCGCTGGAATCAATATTCAGGAAGATTAAGAAAACTATAGCACTGTTCATGAGCAGAGGTCATAAATGCTTATTTTGAAAATTTGGGAAATAATCCACTAAATAACTGTTTTGTGGAGTGTGTATCGATGTAATGGCTGGGCAGCATCTCGGGAGTCTTTCTGGAGGCTGAGATGCTGCCCTATTTGCAGACAACTCTCTGCCCTGAGGGAGGAAGTTGCCCGTCTTCAGGCCACACTGGACAGTAGTAAGGGACCTTCCCCAGGCCACACTGGACGGTAGGAAGGGAACCTCCCCCATCCAGGGAGCACCAGAGCCACCACCACTACCTCAGAGGTTGCGAAGAAAGCACAGCAGTTGGACCACAGTGGGCTCAGGGAGGGTGAGGATGGTGGAACAGAGGCACACCCAGTCAGTTGTTCCACTCCACAATCCATACACCATTCTGGGGGAGCATAGCTCCCCTATGGATGCACCCGCAGAGGAGACTAAGGAGGCTGAGGACAACTGTCACAAGGGAGGCCCACAGGAAGGAGGCAGAGGACACCACAAGGAAAGGAAGCAGCTCCTGGTGGGGGACTCAATTATTAGGGGGATAGAACTGGGGGGAGCAGGGAAAACTGAAGTAAGGTGCCTGCCTGGTGCCATGGCTTGGAGGGACAGGAAGCGCATCCTCAGGATCACGAGAACAGCTGCACGGGAGTCTGAGCTGGACGTCATTGTCCACCTAGGGACAAATGACTTGGCTAATCATGAGATTAGAGCAGTGCAGAAGGACTTTGTAGAATTGGGAGGGGCCTAAGACAAGTAGCACACACAATATCCTTCTCTGAGGTGCTGCCTGTCAATGGCATGAGTGAGGAGAGGGTACTTTGCACCATGCAGTTTAATGAATGGTTGAAAAAATGGTGTGGAGCACAGGGGTTTGGCTTCATTGGGGACTGGGGTTCCACCTGGAGGGACACCAGCCTATACTGGCAGGATGGTCTGCATCTGTCCAGGAAGGGAACAAGTCTTTTGAGCAATCGGTTTAAATGCTTCATTGGCAAGCTTTTAAACTAGTCAAGGGGGAGGCACTGATAAGCAGCAGGAAAATCCCAGCCTCCCTACAAAACAGGGTACTAAATGAGAAAAAGACCGAGGTAGAAAGGTCAGTGGGGGATGCTGCAACAGAAGGTAAAGCCATAAAAAAATGGAGAGCAATGAGTACCAATGCCCGTAGTCTGAGTAACAAGCTTCCTGAATTAGTGGCCTTGATGGAGGAGGAACATCTGGATATCGTGGCAGTCACAGAAACATGGTACACACAAAACCATGACTGGGACATAAACATACCAGGATACACTATCTACAGGAGGGACAGGGAGTAAAAGAGGAGGAGGAGTAGCTCTTTACATAAGGGAAGGAATCAAAGCAACAGAACAAAAGGGAAAACAGGGAGGAGAAGAAGCACTGTGGGTAAATTTGGAGACTGCAATGGCACCACAATCCGCACAGGGTTGTATACAGACCTTCTCAGGGGAGGAAATGGACAAGGAAATGATAGAAAGTATACTTAGAATGGCAGAAAAAGGGAGATATTGCTGATGGGTGATCTGAATATGCCAGATGTTAACTGGAAGTGCAGTTGCAGCAGCCACTTCGAAGAGTGGGGTTATTCTAGATGCCCTACAGGGGGCATGCCTTAGACAACTAGTATTGGAGCCCACTCGAGAGGGAGCAACTTAGACCTGGTTCTCTCAAATGGAGATGAAGAGAGGATCACAGATGTAGAAGTGGGTAGCCATCTGGGAACTAGCGACCATCGAACAGTATGGTTCACAATAAACACAGCAATAGAGTCAAGCCATACAAAGGCAAAAGTACTGGACTTTAGGAGGGCTGACTTTGCCAAAATGGGTGAGTGCCTAAGGAATGCACTAGCAAATGGGCAGGAAGGAGGGGTGGAAGAACAATGGGGAATAATAAAAACTGCCATCACAGAGGTAACAAGCCTTTGTGTGAAGCAAATAAACAAAAAAAACGATGTAAGAAACCACTATGGTTCTCAAAGGAAGTGGCAGTGAAGGTTCAAGAGAAAAAGAAAGCATTCAGGAAGTACAAGGAATCACAGAAGGAGCAGGACAGAGAACTGTATCAGTTAAAGCAAAAGGAAGCTGGGAAGGCAGTCAGAACAGCAAAGGCCCAAACCGAGGAAAAGATAGCCAACTCAGTTAAGAAGGGGATAAAACCTTTATAGGTACATCAGGAGCGAAGGAAGACCAAGGGAGGGCTAGTGAGGCTTAATAAAGAGGAGGGAGGGTGGGCAGAGGGTGACTGTGAAAAGGCAGAGATACTAAACAAATATTTTTGCTCAGTATTTACAAAGGAAGAGGGGGAGGTACCTAAAACAAACAGTAGAAACACTCTGGATACAGAAGTTGATACCAGCCCATTTACAGAAGAAAGGGTTCTGAAAGAACTCTTAAAACTGAAGGTGGACAAAGCAATGGGGCCTGATGGGATTCATCCCAGAATTCTAAAAGAACTAAGGGTAGAACTAGTGACACCACTGACTACCCTCTTTAACAAATCATGGGAGGATGGGGTGGTACCTGAGGACTGAGAAGGGCAGATGTGATTCCCTTCACAAAAGTGGGAGCAAGGCAGAAGCAGAAAACTACAGACCTGTTAGTTTAACCTCAGTGGTAGGGAAAATGATGGAATCACTCTGAAGGAAAGAATTGTTGAGTATCTAGAGGCCAGAGGGGCTCAGGACCCAAGGGCATGGATTCACAGCGGAAGGTCATGCCAGACAAATCTGATAGATTTCTTTGACTGGGTGACCAAAGTAGTAGATCAGGGAGGGGCTGTGGACATGGCCTACCTAGACTTTAGCAAGGCATTTGACACAGTCCCACACAAAAGATTAATATACAAGTTAGCCAGCCTGGGAGTGGGTCCCAAGATG
This sequence comes from Neoceratodus forsteri, assembly GCA_016271365.2. Taxonomy (NCBI): domain Eukaryota; kingdom Metazoa; phylum Chordata; order Ceratodontiformes; family Ceratodontidae; genus Neoceratodus; species Neoceratodus forsteri. Next base: position 498,687,375 of record CM028129.1, on the reverse strand, counting down.
ACAGCCTGGTAAAGAATTGGCTGGAGAATAGGACACAGAGAGTAATAGTAAATGGAGTCCACTCTGAAGAAAGGGGGTTACTAGTGGGGTACCGCAGGGTTCAGTATTAGGACCGTCCTCTTCAATGTCTTTATAAGCGACATTGCAGAGGGACTGAAGGAAAGTATGTCTCTTTGCAGATGACACAAAGATCTGCAACAGAGTTGATGCACAAGGTGGGGTGGAAAGGATGAGAAGGGACTTGGCAAGGTTAGAGGAATGGTCAAATGTATGGCAGCTTAGATTCAATGCTAAGAAGTGCAAGGTAATGCACCTGGGAAACAAAAACCCAGGGGAAGAGTACACAATGGGGGGTGAGATACTAACAACAACAAAAATGGAAAGGGACCTGGGGGTAGTCATATCAGATGACCTAAAGGTGGGCAAGCAATGTGAGAGGGCAGCAAGGAGGGTTGGGGGATACTGGGATGCATAGGGAGAGGCATCACCAGTAGAAAACAGGAAGTTATTATCCCTCTGTACAGACAGTTGGTGAGACCCCATCTGGAGTACTGCGTGCAGTTCTGGAGACCCAATCTCCGCAAGGACATAGACAGGATGGAGGCTGTCCAGAGGAGGGCAACTAAAATGGTGCAGGGTCTGCACCGGAAGACATATGAAGAGAGACTTAAGGAGCTGAATATGTTTAGCCTCGAGGAAAGGAGGGAGAGGGGGGGACATGATAGAAACTTTCAAGTACCTCAAGGGAATCAACAAAGTCCAAGAGGGTAGCATCTTTCAAAAAAGAGGTGTGCAAGAACAAGGGGCACAATTTGAAGATAGAAGGGGCGGCTCAGAGGTAATTTAAGGAAGTATTTTTTCACAGAGAGGGTTGTGGATGCATGGAACGCCTTCCTGAGGAGGTTGTGGAGTCAAAAACAGTGGTGGAATTCAAGCATGCATGGGACAGTCATAAGGCAATTCTAGGGTGGGGTAGGAAGAAGTAGGCTGCTGGTTAACTAGGATCTGCAGCTTATCAATTGGTAGGAAATGTGACTGGGTGGGCCCCGGTCCTTTCTCACAAAACTGTGTTTCTGTGTTTCACGACGCTTGTAAGTTCTAGTATTTTAATATTTCACTTCCAACACTGCCATCTCTTCACAACTCCCATGAATGGTATAGCTGTCATTTTTCAGATCCGTTGAACTGTGTTTTCACACATCTGATCAGAATGGTGGTTGTTGTGGAAATCAATATTCGGACAGATTAACAAAATCAAGTGCCACTGTTTATGAGCAGAGGTCCCAAATGTTTATGAGTGGGGGTCACAAAAGGTATGTTGAAAATTTGTGTAATACCAATACACCGGTATTAGTTTCAACCATAACGCCCCACTCCTGTACAAACGACAGGCATCAGGTATATGCCTTTGGATTGCCAGCTATATGTTCATGTTTCCACCCCACCTCACCCTGAAGCTAGTATAGGCATCGAGGTGTGCCATGGGCCTTTAGCCCGAGTTCACCCCATTTCCTATACTGCACCTTTTCAGCGATACCTTATGAAATAGGGCGTAGTGTACTGAACACCTAAGGCACCTGCTTACTTGTTGGTGTCTGCAGGATAGGGTGAGGCAGTTTGAGGTTATGGATGATGACCCAAGGGCACATCCCAATGCCTGTCATCTCTGCAGGGTGGAGGTGGAGTTCGGGTGAGTTCAGTATCATCATTCCTATTCTGCATCTAATTTTCACTTCTAGTGCTAATATCAGCAAGCAACATTCAGCATTGACAAATGCTTGTTACTTTCTGAGCTATTCCTTTCATTGCTACTTGGTGTCTTATTGTTTTCCTTCTTCACTTTGTGTTCCACTGATACACCATCATCCTCTTCTTCACTGCTCTTATACTTTCTGAATGCTACCCTTTTAGTTTTTATCTTTCAACACCTCTTTCAAGAACCATTGTGTGGCCCTTTTTCCTCTTTGCTCACTTTGATGTGTGTTTTTGCCTTCCCTTGTTTTCCCTTTTTAGCTGTGACCACCGCTTCCTACCCCACCACACCCTGGTCATCCTCCCTCACCAGGTAATCCCTGAGCATTAATCCATCTTTTTGTAATCTGCCCTCTGAAGTTCAGGAACCCCACCTGTATGGTTCTAGTTCCACAGCCATCCTTATACTGAACCACACTGTTTGGTGATCGCTGTCTCTCAGGTGGCTCTCACCTTGATGTCTGCTGCAACATGGTCTCTGTTACGGACTACCAGGTCCAGTACTGCTCCATCACAAGTGGGTTCACGGACTAGATGCCTGAGGAATACCCTCTGCAGGGAATCCAGGATGACCTTTCTTCTAGATTAGCTGTGGAGTTCGATCACCATAGCCTAGGTGCCGATGCCATCTGTGCTAGTCTCCCTTGCCAGCTGTTCCTGCTACAGGGTAATGCAGTCCTGGTCCTGCTACAGTGACAATGGGGGGGGTTAATTCCTAGAAATAATTAATAACGCAGTGTCTCCACCTAGAGTAAGGTATTAATGAGCCAGGTATCTGCCTGGTACAGCCCTCTGGGGTACTATACCTCCCCAATCAACCACTCCGCATACAATATCCCCAATAACCTTGAGCCACCATAAACCATAAATCTCAGCAATAGGCAATTGCAATGAATGTCACTGACACAGCAGTTTCAAGCAAACAAACTTGCAGCTTTATTTGGGGGCAAGGATCAGGGAAGGGATATCGGGACAAAGGATGGCTGTGAAAGCAAGAAAGGTTAGTGAAATAGGTAGCAACCATAAACATTTTGGGCTCGCAGGCCAAACTTACCCCCACTAGTACTAGTACTCCCAAATAGTCCTTCTGGGCACCCACTGGGTGCAGGCCTGGTCAATACTGCAAGCCCACAAGTTGGCCGATGGTTGGGGCCCTGAAATATTGCAAAGATTTGGTTCAAGAAAACAACACAAATTCCCCTTATTCCTTTCCTGTAACCAGGTCCTGGGTACTCACTGTTTGTTCATGTCAAGAACCTGGAGTATGGAGCTCTTTGTTCAGTACAGAACAGGGCAGAAGAAAGGCTGGCCATGGTCCCTCAGGCAGGATGGACTTGCTTGAAGATATTGCAACAGGTCTTTAGGGAATGGTAATGGTACTCCCTCCAATACTGCCACTAATTTACGTGAGGAAACACCTTTAAAGCCTGCCCAGAGATCCTGGTCAAACGTGGTCTTCAACAGTGACTTTTTCAGATTTCTCCAACTATGACATTTCTACAAGTCCCTCCAAATCAGGGCACATGCCTTGGATACCAACGCCAAACTCACTTCATTCATTACCCTCATTTATATGGGGTACTCGGAGCATATGATTTTCTACCTATACAGAGCTCTGGTAAACTCCAGCATAGACTCGATCCAAAACATATGGATGCGTTGACAGGTGAGTGAGACATGCAGATATCAGAGAAGTGTTGGCAAAAAGCCTGTCAGAAGGCATCCAGAGTGACAAACTACTGTCAGTGAAGAGAATATGCGTGGAAACAATCCAATACTTTCCAACCTCAGTAATCACTTTTAAATATCTACCTACAAAGGACATGTCTTGATGGAAGGGATGTGGGGAGAGGAGGGCCCATTATAGCCATATCATGTGGGCTGTCTGGTCCTTTGCCCCTTCTTCTAGGCTTTACAGGAGGAACTAGGAGAACTATGCAGGAGACTGTTCATCCTAATGGCAGAAGGGTTCTTATTACTATAGTACCTCAGGGAATTCTGAGACTCAAATGCTAGATATTATTAGGCATCCTACTATTGGCTGCCAAAAATGAAAATTATGTACCTACCGTAATTATGATCTTTCTGTGTATCTTCACCATTCATCACTGTTGGGTACTTGGCCAGAGGTCAGGACCCCGTGGGAGCTTTATTTTATTTTTTTTTTTAGGTAGGTGGAGCCGACGCACCATCGGCGCCGCCCTTGAGGCCCACGCACTGCGTGGCGCTCACGGGTTGGCCGTTAGGCTGCGTCGACTCTGCCTGCCTGCCAGTTCTGAGTTGCCAGAGAGGTAAGAGGAAGGGAGCAGAGGGTGGGACAAAGGGAGTGGAGAAATAACGACTGAGAGGACAGAAAGGGAGAAAAGTCGGAAACTAAAGGAATTGGGAGGGGCCCCAATCTCTGGAAAAGGAAGAGGGAGGTAGGGTGGGTAAAGAATTTAGGAGGAGAGGGGGGAGTTAAACATCCCAGACTCTGATCCGTCTCCAGATTACATAGGAACTGCAAGGAGTAGCCAAAGGCTTTCTGCCAGAATTCAAGGCACAGAATGACTGGCAAACACTCCAGATAAGCAGAGTCGGCTATTCTGGAAGAAGGACAGGATACAGAGAATTAACAGTCTCTCAAGGAAAAATTATTGGTGAAAAAAAGGGAAACTTTTTTTTTTTATCAACAAGGACAAATAGGTTGGACGGGAACAGGGAGGAGGAGAGAAAGGAGGGCAACTGACAAATCCCACCCCACAGGGTTGGAGCCAAAGCACTGGAGAAGGAGTGCCCCCCTGCTGTCCACTCTCCCCGGAACATTATCCCCCTGTGTGCCCCTGTTTTACCCCACTCCTAAAGAAAGGAGAGGGGGAAGGATGGGCACAGACGGGGGGGGGGGACCCAGAGACTGAGGCCCCAGGGGGATGGAGGGTGGGATCATGATGAATGGTGAAGATACACAGAAAGATCATAATTATGGTAGGTACATAATTTTCATATCTTATCTGTGTCAATCTTCACCATTCATCACTATTGGGTGAGTACCAAGCCCCCCCGAAGCCGGTTTCTTTTATACCCTAAGGGACAAAGTCCCTTAGCGCTCTCACTGACACACTAAGAGGGAGAACCTTCAGGGCCTGGAGAGGCCCAAGAGTGAGGAGAGTGAGACCGGTTCCCCCCGGAGGGGGAAGGAAGTTACCCTGACAAGTGCTGTCTCGCTCTATGGGAGAAGAGATAGTTTCTCTGATGAGCGTAGTTAATCACCCTACGCTGGGCCAAGGGTGACAACCGGGAAAGACACAGTCATGCCGTTCGCCTAGTGCAGATCGCTGTCCCTACAACCCTGGTAGCTACCTCATTGGCATCATAGGATGCCCTCACTTGGTGCCTTGCTAGCTCCAGGCCACACGCAGCGAGTGCAATGACTTGTCTGGTTTGCTCCGTATCAGGCAATGAGGCTAGGAGCTGACCTAGCCTGGACCACAAGAACCTGTCATCGGCTGAATAGTGGGCCTGATGTGCAGAAATGGAAAGCAATAACCGTGCCGAGTAGAAAGTCCTCCTACCCCAGAAGTCAAAATCCGAGGAGTCTTGATCTGGGGGCCGATCATGGTGAAGGGCGCAAATCACATCAGGAGTATCCAACTGCGTCAAGTCTGGACATTGGATGAGGCATGGAACCTGGAGACTCTGGAGGTGCGCAATACCTCTGGCTGAGATCCCTTGTGACAGGAACTCCGGAGAAGGGCCTCTGCCAGGAACGCAACGACACCTCCCGAAAGGAAGCAGGCCAGGGTGGCCTCGCCAAAATCGCCTAGCAAGGCGTGCACTGAGTGCTCAGGATTGCTAATAGTGGCAGGTGTGAGGTGCAAGTCCTCCAACATCCTCACGAGGAAGTGCTGATACTCAGCAAGATCAGCAGCTGGAGAGATGTGGACAGAAGGTTCCTCTCCCCCAGAAGAGGAGGATGAGGAGCTGGAGGGCACTGGCTGTTTAGGGGGCAGCTGCTCAGAGGGAGGTTGAAAAACCTGACTGTCCATCGCCCTAACGTATGCTGGGAACCGAGCAGCCACCACTCTGAACTGCTCCCAGGAGAGAGGCCTGCTAGGACCAAGGATGCCTGGGAGAGCAGGAGAATGTGGCAGAGGAATAGGGACAAAGCCGAGAAGAGATGTCGGCTGACCTTCGCCTGGGATAAGGAGTGGATCAGGAGCACCTGTGGAAGGTGCCCCGGAAGACCCCACAGCCGACAGCTGAACAACCATTTTGGTACCGCCTTGGCTGTGCCCGGAAGAATCCACTCTGTGAGGCGACCGGGGCTGTATAGGTCCAGAAGGATGGTCCCCTTCCTCAAAAGAATGGGGCTGTCTCCAAGAGACTGAGGAGGAAGAGCGGAGATCTGCATTACGGCGTCTCCCAGAGCCTGGGTGGACCCCCGAAAAAGGCTGCCATGCCGACCCCACGCCCCTTGACCCCTCGGAGTCCGAAAGAGCGCTCCTCCTTGAGAGGGCCAGCCTAGGTAGCTGACAGCTCTGAGCAGCACCCAAAGGAGCTATCCAGGGCACAGCACCTTCCCCTCCCATAGGTGCTCTGATTGGCCCCAAAGTTGGGTGATCGAGGCACACCACAGGTGGGGGTACCAATGCTGAGGGGTCAGTGAACCCACCAAGACCAGGCTGCAGAGCAATGGTGGCCTGCACCACTGCCCGCTGGTCAGCACCCCTGACCCCAGTCTTGGTAGCCACCGACTCCACCTCAGAAGGGGGCTGACTCCGGCTTGTTGAGGAGACTACTGGGCTGCCCTCTCCAACAGCCAACCCCAAAGGGTCAGACTGTCCATCTGACTCAGAGCTTGACTCCGCCTCTGAGGAGGTAGAGGCCGAGGCCCTGTGCCAAACCGTGGGAGGGCACCCACTGCCATCTTTGCCAAAGGGGCTGGAAACCAAAGCCGTGCCGGAGCCGGTACCAGTGCCCCCTACAGCACTGTGAGCAGAATCCACAGGGGGCATGGCTCCAGCCCAAACAGGAGCTCCAGAGTCGGGACCAGCCACGGTGCCATCCAGCCCCACAGCGCCGAGGATGAAGACGGCGCTGATGATGGCCTCAACAGCACCATCAGTGCCGAGGATGGCGCCACCCGGGCTCCACGGCAGCGCTGAGGACAGCGCTGCCCAGCTCCACGGTGCCATGAACAGTGCCAAGGGCAGACAGGGACAAAGACGACACCGTAGCAGCTCCCACGGCGCAGCTAGCAGTGTTGGCACCGTGAACGGCTTCCGACAGAAGCAAAAGCACCATGCGACATGTCGGCTCTGACGACGGCTCTGTCAGGGCCCATGGCGCTGTGAACGGCGCTGACTGACGGTGTTGAGGATGACGCTGACCCGGGCCTTGTGAACCTCAGGTCCGACACCGGGGGAGCCTTCACCCCCGAAGGGACGATTGTCGTGACGGTGCCTCCCGCCCGCCCCCCGAAAGGAGCGGGACGGCCCTCCTGCGCCACGGAAGGAGCCTCGGCAATGGCTAGGCTACAAGTAGCCGAGGCTCCCTCCTCCTCGGTCCATGTAGAACTGGGAGGGGACCCGGAGGAAAGTCTGAGAGAGCGTGGCTTGGCCCGACGAGTGTGCGCCCAACCCCCGAAAGTTGGCGGAGCTCGCCCCACTTTCCACGCGCATTGTTCGATGACCCAGTGGTCCATGGAGAAACAGGCATCGCACGAATCCATGTCATGAAGTGGGCCAAAACACGAAAGACAACGGTTGTGCTGGTCGATGACGGAATATTTTCGGCCGCATGGGCACTGTCGCATGGGGGGCCAACCCATCCTGGAAGTCTTCTTGCCCTCCGACCGAGACATGACCTACAGAGAAAAAAAAACACCAAAAACAGACTCGATGTTGCAGAAAATAAAATAATGGAAAGATCTTACTGGGCAACGTCAAGTATGGCCAAACAGAATCGGCAGGAACCAACGGACTTCGGCACCGAAGGTAAACTACTTATGGCATCGAAGGTTTTTCGGCGTCGAAGGATTTTCGGAGTCGAACTAGGCCTCTACCGCAGCAGCTCCACATGAGGTGCGACCTCTACGGCGGGAGATGAAGAACTGGCAGGCAGGCGGAGTCGACGCAGCCTAATGGCCAACCCGCGAGTGCCATGCAGTGCGTCGGCCTCAAGGGCAGCGCCGATGGTGCGTCGGCTCCACCTACCAAAAAAAAAAGCTCCCATGGAGTCCTGACCTCCGGCCAAGTACCCAACAGTGATGAATGGTGAAGATTGACACAGATAAGATAGTATGATTCATTCCACAAACCTCTACCATGATGCAAGGCTAATAGGATTTTAATGTGCCTACTCAACTTGGAATAGTGTTATGCTTGTGTAACGTAGATAATAATTGGGTGTTCACCTCTCTATTTGTGGGATATATGACCCTGTAGGGGTATAAAGGCAAGAAATTGAATCCACATTTCCGTCTGACTTGTTCTTAAAGGATGTGTACTTGTCTTTGAGGTCTATTCACAACCATTTTGGAGAACAAAGGGAAGATACTAACAAAGGATTTTTACATCCTGCATATGCCCCAGACCAATGTTCATCACCTGCAGGAATTTTACCCCTTCGGGAATTTATCACATTCTGGGTCTTTGAGCTACAATAAAAGTTTTCTGGTCCCCGGTAGTTCACCATTTCCTGTGGATTTGATTACTTTTCTTCAATCACGTGGCACCTCTGAGAACATGGCTTTATATATTGTGCTCTGCAATATCATGGGGCAAACGCAGACCAGCAAGGCCAAGAGGACTAGATGCCCTACAACAAAACTAGTCTGCAAAATGATTAAAGCGTGCCTTCTTAGGATACTACTTATGCTACTTCTGATATCTGGAAATGTTCATCCTAACCGGGGCCTACCATAGCACCCCATGCCACAAAAAGGCAGGAGGGTCCTCACATTAGCCTCAGTCAATGTCTGCAGCCTCCTTAACAAACTTGACATCTTGCAAACCTGGGTCCAGCAACATAGCCCTGATGTACTCTCTGTTGTCGAAACATGGCTTAACCCCAAGATACCAGATGCTGCAGTCACCATCCCTGGATACTCTATATTCAGGCAGGACAGGGTTTCCAAACGAGGTGGGGGCTGTGCCATCTACCTGAGGAATTCCTATCTGGGTCAAGTCTTCCCGTTCTCAAACCCTAAACCACCCTCGCAGGTTCTCGCTATTAAAGTTCTACTCGGGTGCACAACAAGAAGCTCACTATTGCCTCTGTGTACCTACACCCTAAAGATCAGCCTTTATATGGCTGCACAAGGGTGTGGTTAGTTGCGCCACCCCATTGAACTACAGGTATAGCCTTTCAAGTCAATGTGCCTACACAACTTGGTATAGTGTTATGCTTCTGTAACAGATAATCTTAGGCTGTTTGCCTCTCTAGCTGTGGGATATACCACTCTGTAGGGGTACAAAGGCAAGGAACCCTAGAGGAGGGTTCCACCCCTAGAGGTGTCACGGGAGTGATTACCTTGGCTAAAGGTACCTTAGGAAGGAGGCCAAAAAGAGTATCAAGCAGCACTTATGGGGTGCTGAACGTTTGTTGGAATTGAAGACCTATATGTAGGTCAGTTGGAGGTATTGTCAGGGGCTTGAGTAGGCAGGCAGGAGACAAGGAGGAATAGTGACCCGCTCATAGGTTTAAATGTAAGGCACGGAGGCATTGCTTCCTAAGGAGAGAGGGAACAGCTATGAGGGAGAGAGAGGGGATAATTATGGGGATGCACTCGACTCCTTCCAACAGCGGAAACCTAACTTTGTGACCTAGAGAAGATTACTACACCTATTTAGGTATTATGACCATTGGCTTGGAGGACAGGAAAAACCCTTTGGGGAGGAAACCTCTGGGGACCCAAGGCCTAGGTCACCTTCCCTTCAGGCTGCTGGACAATTTTGTTTAGTGATGGCTGTGCTACTGCAATTTAGTAGACAAATCCAGGGGAGAGTCTAATTTGGGGAACACTTTCTCTCAATTCCTCTTATGGGAATGCTGTGTAGGGTTGCGAGTGGACTCTGCAACACCAGGGCACTCAATGCCAACCTCTAAGGTAGGAGGAGGAGAGTGATGACCACCGAGGCACTCATCCGGCCCCACCCCTCCCCGCTGGACTCTTAAATGCTACATCGAGAGGTGCCGTCAGTACGGTTGATGACTGATGGTCTACCCAGAGCGAGGACATTCCCAAAATATGGGTCGGTGAGAAGGACCCCGCCCCAAGCTTCGCATGCTCGAGATGCAGACTTTGGGGTGCAGAGGGAGACTGTCAGCCACAGGGATAGCCCTGAGTCCTGGAAGTAATGGATTCAGTCAGCATGTCTCCAAAATGAGGAAAGAATGTAGTCATAATGTAGCATGGGACCCGTACGTGGGCCAGACTTGGCTGATCGATGATGTGGAGAAACCTGTGTATAGGTCAGACTGAGTAATGTGGACTGTCATGTGGGTCTAGTTAAGGCAGAGAGCATTTGTCAACCACAGGAATGCACACCAACCAAGTCCATAAGAAAGCCAAATTAGGAGTGAATTAAATCGAATGTTATGAGTGAGAGAACGGTAAGGCTGGGCAAAGCCTGGGGCCAACAGTAAGGTAGGAAGAGATTAGGTAGGAGAAGGCTGCAAGGCCAGTATGATGAAAGGTAAAGTTTGGAATGAATAGACTTGATATGCTGATTGCATGAATGCCATGAAGGCTGGTATAGTGAGGGTTAGGTGCCAGCGCCGACGAGTAGGGAAGATTGACTGAAACTGTGAACGCCATGAAGGCTATATGGAGTAGCACAGGATGGCTGTGCCATGAAGGCTATATGGAGTAGCATGGGAAGGTCGTGCGAACCAATGACTGTTTGAATATATGATAATCATAAAGCTGCTCCTGCTGCTTGGAACCATGATACCTGCTGCGACATTGCAGTCCCCCACAGTTAGCAAAACAAAGAAGCCACAAACAAGGCACCGGGACACCAAACAGCTAATTAAACCAGTGAAATAAATATATTAATAACCAGCAATTGGGGCTGGGCTGACAACTGTACCAGGGATAACATGCCAGCTAGGTTGTAAGATATGGAGTAACTAGGTGGCCCTATAAATACAGACAGACCAGCTGAGTGGTGGAGTACTGTACAATACAGAGCAGGTAACAATATACATAATGAATACCCATGGTGGAGGGGAAACCCCAAAAGAGCACAGGGCTGAAGCAGCGCAGAAATGAGAGCACAGCAAAGCTTCGGCGCAGGCACACAGCAGAGCACCGAAGGACAGACCAGAAGTGCACACCCAAGCTACGCTGTGGACACCAACAGTCAAGAGAGCAAGAAACAAGGATGGAGGAAAGACACAGGAATGAGTCAGGAAGGACCACCCGGGCAGAGAGCAACAGAGCACTGCCAAGGTACAGAGATGGGACGGGACGGCAGCCATGGGGAGTGTTAGCTGAGACTAGAAAAAAAGGAAGCAGAAGGGGATGAAAAAGTAGCAGAAATGGGAAGGAGCGGGGGGGGCATGGGAGAGCAAATACAGCAGTGGGGCAAGCAGCACAGGGGTAAGGAGGCACTAACGGCAACAGAACGAACGGGGCACAGAGGGGGCAAAACACGGAAATGAAACCAGCAGGCAGAAGTGCTGCAGAAAATCAGGATGCAGCACAAGAGGCAGGAGAAACAGGGAAGGAAGGAGGGGCAGCGCCTCTGGCCATAACAAAAGAAATGATTGAGGGAGAAGTGAGGAGGTGTGGCCCTTATATGGCCGAGCATGGGCATGGTTAGTTGTGCTGCCCCACTGAACTACAGGCATAGCCTTCCAAAACTCATTATCTCAACAACAGACTGGAGTGTTGCACTTCACGGGTTGACTGGGTGGACCTTACACATGATGGGTAAGAACTGGGAGTTTGCCCCTTAAACCCACTGTCTAATGAAGCAGGACAACCCCAGGACCTATTATAACACTTCCCTATTTGGGAGCCACCGAATAGCTAACCTAAATATGCTCCCACCCCATGCTTCTCTGCACTCCTCCCACAAAGAATTTTGAGCTCCTAAATAGTAGCTCCTTCCTCCCTGCACCCTCAGTAATGAGAGATGGGGCCGGGGGGAGTGCCTGGCTCTGTGTTGCCTCTCCTTGCTTCAGTCAGAGGTTAGTAGACTGTATACTACACTAAGGGGGCCCCATATTCAAAAGTCCCACACCGAATTGTGTAAGTGTCTGTGCCACACAACTGAGATGCACCAGCACAAAATAATGGTATATTCAGAAGATATGCCATAACATGTGATTGCACATTTCCAACTGAATGTCCCAAACATGCAAGATCAGGCAACTGAAGATGTGTAACACATCACAGGCAGGGGAACCGTGCACCACAGGCAGGGACACATTGAAATGCGCTGGAACAGATGAGATGGGCATGGTGTAACTATGCAATCTTCAGCCAGGATATGCGAATGGACTCACTGTGCATTCTGAGCCCAATCCAACATGTGCAGCTCATTACTAGAATATATTCAGTCCATTTGCATACCCACGATGTGCACAGTTCCAGCTTTTCAGGGCTGCTCCACCACTCCACAAAGATGAACAGGAGCTACTGCAGCCCAGCAGACACATGTGATGGGATGTATATGTGTGTGTGTGTGTGTGTGTACTGGATTGGCCTTAGTACAGTACAATTACCCATGGCCATGTATAGGATCAGACTGGGGTACAGGGCGCCCACCTCAACAGTGGCCGCTGGGGACCACCTGGACAAAAAACAGGGGAGGGCACAGGGTGACACACTGTGAGCAGTATACCACAGGGCTGTGATACCCAAGCTACATTTGCAACTTACAGCCACCTGCAGTGCCCTACATACCCCCTTATGATGAGAACATGGTGAAAAATGCAAAGACTATCAGTGTTCAGAGGAAGACCGGGTACCCGAGTGTATGGGTCCCACCTGGACCATCCAGGTACCCTGGTGTGCCAGTTCAACACTTTCCATGTATTTGTCCATGGTGGCCACACGTTCAGCACAGGACGGGTTGGGTGTCTGTCAGGCATGCCCATGACACCCATGGGCTGTGGTTGTGCTACCCTGCCCCATCCACTGTTGTGTTTCGTCCACCACAAGAACACCATACTGACCTGCCGCAGTACCCCTGTGGTGGTGTCACATGGCATGACAGGCATCGGTGACATGTCTGTAGCTTCCTGTTGTGTGGGCCTGGCCCAGGTACACTGTGTATACCTCTGGTGTACTGCCATGGGTGTGTGCCACAGGTTAGTCCCTGGCCTGTGTTATGCTTCAACTAGTACCTCCAGGCTGCCTGGGCACCATTGCCGAAAACATCACTATGGGCGCATCCTACCACTGTGTAGCACCTTGCAGGCCACATGGGTGCAGGACATGGCCCTTGGTACATGTGCTGCATTGTGGCAGTCTGCTCTGCTGGTATGCTAGGAGGGCTCCTGACAGCACTAGCATGTGGCAACTGGATGTCTAAGTCCTGAGTGTGGTGTGGAGGTGGCTCTCTGGGCAGTGTTGGTTGAGTCACGCCACCTGTGGCTCTGGGTTCTTCCGTCCTGGCATGACTGCTGTGTGTGGGTGCCTGAAGCATGTTCTGGTGCACCTCTGAGGGCTGTCTCAGGATGGCCTGCCTGCAGTTCCATGGCCTGCCTGTGTGTGGCTGGGCGTTTTAGCCCATCCTTTTGTCTGGCTAACTTTGTGAAGCACACTTCTGAGATGTGTGGCAGATGCGCTGCACATTTTAGCTGAATACAAGGATGCGTGGCATATTCAGGTACCTGCCAAATTTTTTGCATGCATACATTATTTCTGTGCAATGACGTGTTTGAAAATGCATGATGCATTTACTCTTTTGAATACTGCACTTCAGCGTATTTTCTGAGATATGCTGCACATCTCCTTTAAATATGTGGGCCAGGAACAGTTGGGTTTGATTTGAGGACGTATGTTGGTAAAGAGAATGGTTCTTTAACGAGGGATATGAGCAGGGAGGATGATGATGGGGATAGGGAAAACTCCAAAGAAGCACAGATTTAAAGAAAGAACATGAGACAGCAGGGACCCGAGAAGGGTATGCTCGAGTAGTCGATGGGAAGGAGTAAGTCCATGTAGAAGTCAGAGGAGCAAGGGGTATCCAGATGTGCGCACTAGGAGATTCCAGATGTGCTGATGAGAAGACCGAGGATAATGAAGACTGCCTAGATTGAGCGATGTGAGTGAGCAGACACTGAGGTTGAGGCATGCTTGATTTTGCAATGTGAACGATTATTAGACCCTGAGATTGTAGTCGATGAGGTAGCATAGGATTCCATGATAGGAATGTTCAAGTATGTGATGTAAATAGATAAATCTTGAGATAAGGCAGACTGGAGTTATGAACTCAATACATGCAGCAGGATGGATATGTTCAGCAGGATGGCCGCAGGTTGATAAAGGTAGCATAGGAGTCATGATAGGTATGCCCAAAAATAGCGATAGCATGCCTCGAGTGGAGTAAATCCTGGGTGGCCGGTAGGGAATTGGAAGAAGAGGAGACAGGAATGAACTTGAAAAGGAACTTGTACAAAGGAAGTATTATGACGTAGGCTCCTCAAAAGGAGGTAGACTCCGAGGCTAAGAAGGCATGTCTGGAACTAGAGGCAACTCAGGTGGAGCAATCGAGGAGTAAAACTGGTCGATGGATGATGAGGAGCAACACATAGTGTAAGAAATAGCGATGGCAGACCTTGAGAGGCATGAATCTTGGAAGGCAGGTACGGAATTGAAACTGGAGGAGACAGGAATGAACTCAAAAATGAACTGGTACGAAGGTAGTGTGAGGAAGCAGGCTCCTAGAAAGGAAGCAGACTCCGAGGCCAAGAAGGCATGTCTGGAACTAGAGACAATTCAGTGTGAACGACTGAGGTGCAAAATGAGGACAATGTAGGAGAAGGGCAAAAGCGGATGATGTAAGATGAGTAGTGAACTAAGAGTGGAGTGAAGCTATGATGGCAGGTACTTGAAAAGGCACCAGGACAAGGAAGGTAAACTGTAGGAAATGGAGGAGGTGCAAGGATGAATTGAAGCTATGGAAGCTGGATAGAAAACGGATGAGGTACAATGATGGATTGAAGCCATAGACGCTGGTACAGGAAAGCGAGGTATGAAAGGACAAAGGACGGTAGGTAAGTCAATCGGGTAGCACAGGACCCAGACGATATTGGATGAGAACTGCAGCAGGGCGAGCTGGATGGGGTGGCACACAGGACAGATTAGATGGAAGGCCAAATGGAGTCAGCCATAGAAGGCCCAATGATGTGAATGGCAGAGCAAGTGTATAGATAAACCGTGGCATGATGAGGTATAAAAGCCATGATTGCAGTGAATAATTGACTGCTGATGATAGATGGAATCAGGAACCAGATACATGCGGCAAAAGGGCATATGAGTAAGGATAGGTATGCCCAAAAGAAATATCGATAGCAAGCCAGTCTAAATTTTATTGCCCCTAAACCTGACCCTCCATTTTTCTACCACCTCCCATCTCCCATGTCTACGGACCTAACTCTAGTCTGCCACACCTGAGCATGCCTATACCATGACAATGGACATCTCTGTCCAGCCTTGGCCAATGAATAACATGTGGGCATGGCTAGTGCCATCGCCCTGAAATGCTATGCATATACCTGCAACCTTTATTCCCAGCTGCTATTATGTGTATTCTTTGTATTTTCTGTAATCATCTGCAACCATTCTGTAACCACCGTGTTTAACTACTATGTTACTTGTTACTCTGTACACTGTTGTCTCTTCTTATGTATGACGTGGAACCTTTGTAAAAGAGTCTTTGACTCAAAGGTGTTATCCGATATTTATCAATACATAAATAAATGAATAAATCATCCGAGGCTGATGGCACGATGTGGATAAAACCCAAAAGTAGAGAGCAGCCAAAGAGGAACGATGGAAATGACCAAGTAGGCAAGCAAGTGGATATCGCAGACTGATCAGCGAACCACAAGAGCATGGTGGGGGATGTGGATATGGAATCATCATCAAAATGGTGCCATCTAGAGGCTAGAAGAGGTCATGACAACAGAAACAACACATTGTAGTACAAGAGCCAGTGGCAGTCCAGGAGTAGTAAACGGAGGAATGGCATTTGAAAAGCACAAACAAATGTGAACAAGGCAGGTTCCATGGAATCCCCCAAGGCAGGAAAACAACAATGCTGAAGGAGTGCATACCCTTCTCCCCCAAAGAGAGGTAAAGGGATAAGAGAAAATCAAGCAGAACCATACTGCACAACTGCTAAGAATTTTGCATCGCATTATGCCTGTCCACACTCAAATGTACCTGTGCACCATGTAGGTATACCGGTGTTCCTCAGAACCTGAGAGCTACGTCTGGACACACCAACTAAATGGGCTCACTAACTGAAGACGTTGTTTTTTTTTTTTTTCTCTCATTAAATAAGAAAGTGCTACGTGTTCGGGCCCATCCCTACGATACTGGAATGCTGGTGCTATGATTTGTAATGCTAATAAGAATGTGAGGTATGAGCAGAACGGAGGGACGAAATGGAGTCCCGTGTAAACTATGATATCAGACACAGCAAATACGAGTAAACTCGAGACAGACATTCGAACTGTGACCAACAATTACCAGAGACACACATTCTCCTTCTATTATTCACAGTAAGCTATGATGTGGAAGGGAGCCATGCTACTTGGGTTACCTGCGTCCTCCCCCTCTATGATAACAGGTCGAGGAGCTTAGTCCAGAGCAGCCGAGAGCCCTACAGCGCAGAAGCAGGCAGAACTGAAGTGATGGGACAGAGCCGAAGCTATGGCTGACTGATGAGAAGCGAGAGAGAAGGAGTCGGGAGGCACAATAAAATGGCAAATTATGCCAGCTCACAGGAAGGAGAAGCAGAGAGGATCAATCGGAGGAGCTGGAAAAGCAAGTGGGGGCAGCGGGACGAAGAGGCACCTCAAGGGGGGGGGCTGCCTCGGAGAGAGCTGCCGGAAAGAGCCAGAAACCAAGTGGGAGAAGGAGCGAGGAAGACAGGGGCCATGCTTGGACCCCCAGCGAGACTGGAGAAGAATGAATGAGCGAGGCAGCGAGGTATGGGGTGGAGGGAGGCGAGAGCCAGCGGGAGGGGAGTTGTGAAAGAGCAGCAGGACAGAACAACGAGGGAAAACAGGAAAAAATGAACCAGTGGCCAGAGGCAGCCGTGGTAATAAAAACCAAATGCGCAGGGCAGCTAGAGACAAACGGGAAACAGGAGGCAGCTGCCAGAATGTGGGGAAGGCTGAAATCCGGAGAGAGGGGTCGGAGAGCAGTGCCTCCGGCAGCCAATGGAAAAGAATCCTGGTGAGGCCCAGTATGTTGTGACCTTTTAAGCTTGATGGGGGAGTGACGTTGTTGCTCTGCCCATTGAACCTCGGGCTTAAAGCCCTCCCACTGAAAAATTGGTGCAGAGCTCAGGGTTTTGGCTTAATTTCGAACTGGGGGTCCACCTGGAGGGATACAGGCCTATACTGGCATTATGGTCTGTGTCTGCCAAGGAGGGGAACCAAGATCCTAGGCGATTGTTTTAAATGTTTAATTGGCAAGCATGTATATTGACCAAGGGGGGAGGGTGACAGAGGAAAAAGAAGGGGTACTGAATGAATACTTCTGCTCAGTATTCACAAAAGAGGAGGAGGTGGAGGTACCTAATGCAATCAATAGAAGCATTCTGGATAGTGGGGTCGACACCAGTCCATTCATAGAGGAAAGGGTTCTGAAAAAACTCAAAAAACTGAACGTGGACAAAGCAATGGGCCCTGATGGGATTCACCCCAGAATTCTAAAAGAATTAAGGGAGAACTAATGACACCACTGACTACTCTTTTTAACAAATCATGGGAGGATGGGGTGGTACCTAAGGACTGGAGGAGGGTGGATGTGATTCCCCTTCACAAAAGTGGGAGCAAAGTACAGGCAAGAAACTATAGACCTGTTAGTTTGACCTCAGTAGTAGGGAAAATGATGGAATCACTTCTGAAAGAAAGAACTGTTGAGTACCTAGAGGCCAGTGGGGCACAGGATCCAAGGCAGCATGGATTCACAGTGGGAAGGTTATGTCAGATTAATCTAATAGAGTTCTTTTACTGGGTGACCAAAGTAGTAGACCAGGGAGGAGCTGTGGACACGTCCCACCTAGACTTTAGCAAGGCATTTGACACAGTCCCACACAAACAATTAATAAACAAATTAGCCAGACTGGCAGTAGGTCCCAGGGTGGTAGCCTGGGTAAACAATTGGCTGGACAACAGGACACAGAGGGCAATAGTAAACGGGGGGGGGTTACTAGTGAATTACTGCAGGGTTCAGAACTGGGTTTGGTCCTTTTTAGTGTCTTTATAAGTGACATTGCAGAGGGACTGGAAGGAAAAGTATGCCCCTTTGCAGACAACACAAAGATCTGCAACACGGTTGATACACAAGGTGGGGTGGAAAGAATGAGAAGGGACTTGGCAAGGTTGGAGGAATGGGCAAATGTATGGCAGCTTAGATTCAATGCGAGAAAGTGCAGAGTAATGCACCTGGGAAACAAAAACCCAGGGAAAGAGTACACAATGGTGGGGGGAGGTACTAACAACCACAAAAATTAAAAGGGACCCAGGGATAGTCATATCAAATGACCCAAAGGTAAGCAAGCACTGTGAGAAGGCAGTAAGGAGGGCTGGGGGGGATACTGGGATGTATAGGAAGAGGCATCACCAGCAGAAAACAGGAAGTTCTTATCCCTCTGTAGAAAGTTGGTGAGACCCAGCTGGCCCGGTGGCATTGAAGGCTGAGGCTCTGGACGCCACACCTCGCACCACGCTGGCGACCCGTGTTCGGGAATGGGCACGGGCTGTTGGGGGTCGGCAGAGGTGGAGAAGGATCAAGCATCCAGAGGACTACTCTCCTTCTCCGGGGAGTGGGGTTCTGTGTGTTGGGCGCCAGTTGCCCCTCTGGGCGGAGTCTGGGGGGACATGGTGCCACACCACAACATGGGATAAGAAGCCAGGGATAGACGCCAAACCCTAAAGCGCATTGCGTCCTAGCTCCAAGGGGGCAATCTCAAATCGCCGGCCCCGTGTATGAGCCAGGCCGGTGCCGACCTCCATCCACAACAGTTCCGCTCAGCGGCCCCACTCTGGGGGCTCCCGGGGAGAGGGTCGGGTCACCAGGGCTGGGGTGAGCCCATTACCGGGGGTGGGGTCCGCCGGCCAAAAAATACATAAAAAAAAAAAGTTGGTGAGACCCCATCTGGAGTACTGTGTGCAGTTCTGGGGACCCCATTTCCACAAGGACATAGACAGGATGGTGTCAGTCCAGAGGAGGGCATCTAAAATGGTGCAGGGTCTGCACCAGAAATCATATGATGAGAGACTAAAGAAGCTTAATATGTATACCATCGAGGAAAGGAGAGAGAGGGGGGACATGATAGAAGCTTTCAAGTACCTCAAGGTAATCAACAAAGTCCAAGAGGGTAGCATCTTTCAGGAAAAGAGATGTGCAAGAAGAAAAAATGACTCACCACAGTAATCTTCTTTCTTCCATGGGGTCCTTTAGTATCAGTAACTTTTTTGCACTTAGCTGACTAGGTGCAATTGCCCCAGAGGTGTGCCTTTAAGAGAGATTTAATGAGTGTAGTGCCAAGCCAATCAAAGGACAGGAGGGGGTGTGAACTGAGTGAGAGCTGTTGACTACTTCAGAATTTTTTGAAGGAAAAACGAGGGCAAATGCCCCGAAAAAGAATTAACAGGATTCAAAAAACATGCAAATGTCCAATAGTGGAAATAGAAACAACAGCAACACGAGGTAAAAACTCATCAGTAAGGAATGCCAAATTTAGTAAAAGGCGACGTAAGAGCCCTTCTCCTGCAGGTGAACCAGGGAGGAAGGATGGGAGCTTACTGATGCTAAAGGACCCCATGGAAGAAAGATTACTACGGTGAGTAATTTTTTCTTCTTACCCCAGGAGTCCTTTGGCATCAGTAGCTTTTTTGCAGACTACCAAACAGTACCAAGTGGAAGGCGGGCAGAGAACCTACTTAGGAAAGAGGCTCTGCAGAACTGCCCCGTAAAATTTGGCATCAGATCTGGTATTCACATCCAAACTGTGGTGTTTCACAAAGGTGTGCATAGATTTCCAGGTAGCTGCTTTACATACATCCAGTAGGGGAATGTCCCTTGCTGCTGCAGGCAAGGCTGCAGTGCCCTTGGTAGAATGGGCCCTGAGCCCTACTGGAGGTTGCTGACCAGCTCTCTCATAGCAGAATCTACTACAAAAGACCAACCAACGAGAATTAGTTCTCTTGGTAGCTGGTCTTCCTCTGCCTACATCCCCGTAGGTGAGGAACAACTGAGTGGAAGAGCCTCTTGACTGTCTAGTATGCTCTAGGTAATGAAAGATGGCTCTTTTGACGTCCAAGTTGTGGAGCTTTTGCTCGCCAGGAGTGGATGGCTTAGTAAAGAAGATAGGCAGAGTAATGGACTGGTTCAAGTGAAACTCTGAAACCACCTTTGGCAGAAATTTCCTATTTGTCCTGATCTCAACTTTATCGTTGTGAGGGATGATGTAATTCAGCTCAGTGCACAGGGCCTGTAGCTCTGAAATCCTCCTGGCAGACGTAATGGCTACCAAGAAGACGGTCTTCCAAGTTACAAACTTGATGCGGGCTGTGGACGTAGGCACAAAAGCTGAATTCATGAGCCCATCTATGCAAAGGTCCAGGCTCCAAGGAGGAACAGGCTCACTGGTTGGAGGCTGGAAGTGCAAGAGGCCTTTGAAAAACTGTTTAAAAATGTTGTGGGGAAAAAAATGATTTCTTCTTTCCCACCGAACCGTAGACGGAAATTGTCGCCAGGTGTAGCTTGAGTGAAGATGGTTTCAAGCCTGACGCCTGTAAGTGTACCAGGTAGTCTAGCAGCTGAGGGTCTGAAGCTGATAGGGGTTTGACCTTTTCACTTCTGCACCAGAGGGAAAACCTTTTCCATTTGGCTGCATAAGTCTTCTTAGTGTTCGGTTTCTTAGCCATCCTCAGTATCTTAAGGACCTGTTCAGAGTACTGTGAGGATGGAAACTCTTAACTCCTCAAGAACCAGGCTTTGAGGTGAAGAGAGTGTATGTCTGGGTACTGCACTCCTGTCTGAGGAAGGGTCAGCAGGGAGCGAGTCGGGGGCAAGTGAATGGGCCTGTTGCAGGACATTGAGAGAAGGAGAGGGTACCAGGCTTGCCTGGGCCAGTCCAGAGTCACTAGGATTATGGATGCAGGCTGCTGCCTGAGTTTCAGCAAAACCCTGAATAACAGTGGAAAGGGAGGAAATGCGTATAGGAACCTCCCTGACCAGTCTAGGATCAGGGCATCCAGAGGAAGTGTTCCCGGAACTGGGGGCCTGCAACAGTACTGAGGAAGCTGAAAATTGAGAGGCGAGGCAAACAGATCCACGTCTGGTGTGCACCACTGCCTGAACACTGTGGCTAGTACTTGCTTGTTCAGTATCTATTCACTCTGACCTTGACTAATGTGGCTTAGAGCATTCGCCAGAGTATTGCGTTTGCCTGGGAGGTGAATAGCTGAGAGGCTGACTCCCAGGGAGAAGCTAGAGACCAGAGCTTCAGAGCTTCCAAACAGAGTGTTCCTGATCTGGTACCACCCTGCTTGTTTATGTAGAACATTGCAGTGATGCTGTCCATTTGAATTTAAACCACCTGTCATTCTATGCTGCGAGTGAAAGCTTTGAGAGCTAGTAAGACTGCTCTGAGTTCCTAAAGATTTATGTGCAACTGTGACTCTTCGGGAGTCCAGTTGCCGCTTACTGAGGCACTGTCTAGATGAGCTCCCCAGCCCAACATGGGGGCATCTGTGGTGATCACCTTTGTGGGAAGAGGAGTTTGAAAGGGAACCCCTGCCTGCAAATTTGCAGGGTCCTTCCACCACAGCAAGTTTTGGAGGAACTGCTCTGACACCGGTATTAGCTTTGAAAATTTGTTGCTTCTCTGAGACCAGCGAGCTCTGAGGTAGGCTTGCAGGAGTCTCATCCTGTACCTGACCCCTGGGACTACTGCAGTCATAGAGGCCTTATGTCCCAGAAGTTTGAGAAAATGTCTCGCTGGTCTTGGCTGTCCCTAGGTGAAAGAATCTGCCACTGAAAGGAAACTCTGAATTCTTTCCTATGGGAGGAAAGCATATCCCTTCTGAGTGTCCAGCTGGTCCCCTATGAAGGTGAGCAGCTGGATGGGTATCGGGTGAGATTTCTTGAGATTTACTAAGAAACCCAGAGACTCCAGAGTGCATTCTGTGAGGGAAAGAGAGTCCTTGACTTGGCAAGGAGACTTTGCTACTGTGAGCCAGTCGTCCAGATAGGGGTAGAGAGCGACATCCAGTCTCCTGAGATGTGCTGCTACCACTGCGAGGCACTTGGTAAAGACTCTTGGGGCTGAGGACAGAGCAAAGGGCATTGGGGTGAACTGATAGTGTCCCGAAGGAAGTCTGAACCTGAAAAACGTCCTGTGAGATCTCCTTATGGGTATGTGGAAGTAGGCATTCTTTAAGTCGAGGGAGGCTAGCCAGTCGCTCTGCTGTAAGTACTGTATGACCAGTGACAGAGTGACCATTTTGAATTTGTCTGTTACCAGTGCCTTTTTTTTGGTTGTAAAACTGGGATCAATACCAGTGCCAATCTTAATAGAAAGCCAGTAATACGCCACAGCGCACAGCTGGCTGCTGGACCCTCATGGACAGTCCTGACACAGATGAGATACCAAGGTCCAGTAATAAAACAAAAAAGGTTTCCTGGTAATTGCCAATCTAGAGAGAAAACCCCCAGGCACTGTTTAATTTTGAAATCTACTGCAGGTGCCTTGCAGTAAACCCCGCGAGGTCTGAGGTAGTGACAACGCCAACATGCACCAAAAGGACAAAAGTTGCATCCTTTCCAAAATTGACCCCTCTTTCCTTTGCCAGTGAGTCCAAATCGATGCACTTACTCTATAACAATATCTAAAGGAAGGGAATGCGAACTGTTCAAAATCTGCCACTGATTATGTTTTGACCCGATAGATTCTTCTTTAGACCTACATTTTTTACACCAGTGGGTCCAGTTCGACCCATGTTTTAAATCCTCCAGCGCTGTAACTGGTCTGAGGTAAAAAAACAAGGCAACTATCCCTAATTCGACTGTTCCCACAAGAATTTAGCCAAAAATGAAGGAAACCGTTGAAAATAAATACCCACGATAAAATTAGGCTTTAAAGTAAAGAGTTGCGGTAAAAATAAAGTCTAAATAGCACTGTCGCGCTAAAAATAAAACATTTGCACAGCGCTAATGAAAAAGTAAAATTTTTCACTCAGCACATTAAAGAAAATAATTTATGAGGGAAACTTTACCCAGATAAGCACCAGGAGGCTGTCAACAAGGAAAGTTGGAAGACACCTCAGAGGCAATATTGCTCTGTCCAGCGGAGAAAAAATTCTGAAGCAGTCAACAGCTCTCACTCAGTTCACACCCCCTCCTGTCTTTTGATTGGCTTGGCCCTACGCTCATTAAATCTCTCTCTTAAAGGCACACCTCTGGGGCAATTGCACCTTGCCAGCTAAGTACAAAAAAGTTACTGATGCTAAAGGACTCCTGGGGTAAGAACAAGGTGGCACAATTTGAAGATAGAGGGTGAACGGCTCAAGGGCAAGGTGAGCAACTATTTTTTCATGGAGAGGGTGGTGGATGCGTGGGACGGTCTTCCTGAGGAGGTCGTAGGGTCAGAAATAGTGGGGGAATTCAGAAATGCATTGGACAGACATAAGGCAATTCTGTCGGGGGTAAGAAGAGGGTTTTGGTTAACTGGGATCTGTAGCTTTACCGATTGGTAGGGAAAGGGGCAGACTGGGTGGGCCAAGAGATCCTTATCTGCCATCAAAGTGTATTTTTCTATGTTATGTTTATGACTAGTAGGGAGAAAGTGTTACAGCACCCAAGTGCTGTGTCAACTGCAGAGGAAGGGAGCTGGACATTTTCATGGCTGCATAGTGAGGGTTATGCTGACTGTAACCCCTAGGTGGCGCTATCCCAAGGGCTACTACCCCTGCCTGTTTGACTACGAACGGGTTGAGGGACCTAGGTCCTATGGCGGGTGCCTCCACCCAGAGGTCAGGGTTTGTAGTGGTTAGACTAGCTTGGTCACAGCCCTCTGGGACACTGAGACCCCCTTTTATTCCCTCTAGTGGCTCACACAGTACACCGGAGTTACAGCCCCAATACCCCACATATACACACTGTTCACTCATATAGATACCACTTACCCTCGAGACTGATTCTGCAGCACGTCTCTCTGAGGACCCCCTGTAAAGTAAGGCTAAACAACATACACAGCAAAACACAATACTGTTTCCATAAGTACCAACACCACAGACAGTATATAGTATAACAACAAATCTGATTTATTTAGAGGACAGTAACGAGGGGGGCAATCAGGTTGATTTGGTTTGGAAATATTCAAATCACAGTACTGTGCACACATACAGGGTTTGAAAAGTCACACTTTGGGTACCCAGGTTGGGGGGGGGCTAGCCAGATCAGTTGCCTGGGGTTGGCTGGCAGGTGCAGATGGATAGGGCTCTGTAGA
The DNA here is from genome assembly GCA_016271365.2 of Neoceratodus forsteri. Taxonomy (NCBI): domain Eukaryota; kingdom Metazoa; phylum Chordata; order Ceratodontiformes; family Ceratodontidae; genus Neoceratodus; species Neoceratodus forsteri. The sequence continues at coordinate 498,662,929 of CM028129.1, read as the reverse complement.
AGAAAATATATGCACAACACCCAATTGTAATCCGGAGCCGGAGGACTCAGTCCATGAAACAGTGAAACAACAAGAATTAGGTGACACACTTGTGATTGAAAAAAAGCTGCAGGGGAATACCCTAATTTGTACTCACAACACCCAAGCTGAGGATCAGATGGAGAATGTCCCTCTGGATTGCCAGAAGAGCAGGGCATGAGGACAAGGTCCTTGTGACTGGACTCCACTGCAGTTGATAGCAAACAGATGTAGTCCAAATTAAGCTGGGGTTTACTTCCAGCTTCAGTACACAATTCACTGTACAGGGGATTTGAAATAGTGATTCCCCACAAGCACTATGCACATTTATATGTAAAAGGAAAGTACTATACTAGGCAGGCTGCTCCTCGATCCCAGTCGCAATTACTGCAAAATACACGGGAGCACACACAGCAGCTTCAGTTCCTGACAGATCGAGCGTGATTCAGCAATTTCTCCAATCTTCTACAAGACGAGCCTGGTTTCCACACTTCTAGTCCTTCTTTCTCCTCACAACTCAGATTCAGTCCAAACTGGCACTCACAAAGGCTGCAGACCGAAACTCAGGGCCTCACACGTGCTTCCCGCATGAAACTATACACCGCAGAAGCACAGAGCAGGACATTTCCTTTAGCTCCAGTCTATTCTGTTGGCTGATTCAGCTGTCACTCACAATAAGCCTCCCTCTGTTGGTAGAAAAAGGCGCCAAGGTCAAAACTACATTTCCCAGAGTCACTGCCCATACAATCCCCTTGAGACTGGCTCAAAATTAAGAGTCCAAGTTCTGATTCGTCCACAGGCTCCATTTTAGGGAACCCTTGTCCCAACTGGTCCAGCACAGCAGTTTAGGTCCAAAATGGAGAGGTAACACACACAGAGTCCCAGCTGCAAGAAAGGCAGATTAGATAAACTGCATTTTACTTAACACTCTAACTGGGTTCAGGCAAACAGTTACAAATTTCATTTAGGCTCCCTCTGCGTTCTTAGCGACTGCAGAAACGGATCGATTTCTCCGCAGCTCGGGTGGGATTCAAGCTTTAAATACACAGTCCCCCCATATAAACTAATTAAGTCTGCAAGCAGACAGCTCTTAAAGAGACAGTCATGAAGGCTCAAATAGCACTCACTTGGAACCACATTTAAACAGCTCAGGCCTTGAACACCTTGAACTTGGAACATTCAGGCAAGCTCCTGGAAGACTTTTGGGAACCCCCATTTGCGGGGGTTACATGATGTATTACGAAAAGAGGGAGTATGTCACCAGGTTCAACAGATATTACCTTCTACTTGTGCAAATGAAATCATAGTACAGCATTTTTTTTTGTTTTACCAGGAGAGACACACTAAGCTGGAAGCTTGTTTAGAGGTGTGACCTGTGAGCACAAGGAAGTTAAGTGACTTGCTCAGGGTCACACAGTATGCAAGTGGGGCCTGTGGGATTCAAACCCAGGTCTCCAAGTATACAGTTCAGAGCTTTACACCACTGCGCTATACTGCCTCCTTAATCGCCAATACATAAGGGAAAGGGAAATTGTTTAACCGGGAAAGGCACACTAAGCTGGAGCTTGTTTCCAGGTGCAACATGGGAGCACAAGGAAGTTAAGTGACTTGCTCAGAGTCACACAGTATGCAAGCAGGGGATAATGGCATTCAAACCCAGGACTCCAGGTTTGCAGCTCAGTGTCCTTAACCACTATGCTTTACTGCCTCCAAACTGCCGCCACATAAGATCACAGTGCTTCCTCTCTTCCTTTCTCTGACCCTCCTCGCCCTCCCTGGCACTTTTTCCTCCCTCTGTAGCTCTACTACCAACCTTCCACACCCAGTTCTGTTCTCCTTGCCCTCCCAACTCCATCCCCCATGCTTTCTCCACCTTCATTCTCATGCAGCACCTCCTGACTCCGTTCCCCTTGCTGGTTCCAAATTGTAAGACCACAGGGCATGTAAGGTGGCCACTGCTGCCAGTAAGAGAGAGTGTGAAGCCAGACAGAGCAAGCGGTTCAGCCTGTTGCCTCCATTCAAACTCCCCCCCAATTCACCTTGCAGGTCCTGGATTGCAGCAGCGCCCTCTGCATGTGAAGTGGGCATTGCTACCAGTGAGAGACAGTGATAAAGCAAAGCTGGGCAGAGTGAGCAATATGGCCTGTTGCTAAAGATCCCTTAGGACACTGTGGGAAAAAGAGGCAAGAACTGGGCTGAGGACACCTCCAAGGTGTTCCTGCAAAATGTGAGTGTTCGTTTTTCAGCAGCGTATGCTCAGGGCCCCTGGAGTCAGTACTAATTTGCACTTGCTTAATTTAAACCATCCTGAGAGAATATAACAGTGATATATCCCCGATTATCATTGTGACATGGTACTTTAGACCTAATAATAAACAGCAGGGAAGGAGAGAAGGAAGGACAGGGCAACAGTGTGCTATTTTCCAAATAACCCACCCAATGCCATGCATTCCACTCACCTCCCCGATGGCTTCCCTGGTGTAACCACACAGTCTTGCCTCTGCTGTATATCCAACCCACCTCACAAATCTCTTCCCTGAAATGGCCTCACAGTCTGACCACTACCATACTTCCCCACCACCTCCATGAGAACTTCCCTTTTGTGCCCACACATTGCCACCCCACCATACATCCCACTACACTTTCCCAATCTTTTACCAATGTGCCCTCATTGCTTCACCACTACCGTAGCCCACCCACCTCCTCGATCATTGCCCTAATGTTTCAGCGCAGTCCCCATCTATCCCGCCCACCTCCCCAATTGCTTCTGTGGTGTGCCTGCAGTTCTACCCCTGCCATATATCCCGTCCACATCCCTGATCCCTTACCTGGTGTGCTTGTGGAGTCCCACTCCTTCCATATATCATACCCCCCTCCTCAATCACTTCAACTGTACACTCATACAGTCCCACCCCAACATATATTCCCCCACATCCCAATCACTTACATGGTGTGCCAGCACAGTCCCACCCCAGTCATATATCCTGGCCATCCTCCCTGATCGCTTTGCCAGTCTGCCCGCACAATTCTACACCTGACATATATCCCACCCACATTTCATATCACTTCCCCATTGTACCCACATGGTCCCAGCCCAGCTATATATACTGCCCTTCTTCCCAGTTGCTTCTATGCTGTGCCCACATAGTCCAACCTCTGCCATACATCCCCACCTCCTCCATCTCTTCTTTGATGTATCCACCCATCCCATCCACCTCACTGATCACTTCTCTGCTTGTGCCCACACAGTAGCACCCCTGCCATATATCATTCCCACCTCCTCAATCTCTTCTCTGATGTACCCTCATGGCTCCACCCCTGCCATATAATCCACCAACCTCCCTGATCTCTTCCTCAGTCTGCCTGCACAATCCCACATCAGCCATGTATCCCACCTATCTCCCCAATCACTTTCCTGGTGTGCCAGCACAGTCTCACTCCTGCCATATTTCCCACCCACCTCCCCTATCATTTACTCCATGTGCCCACACAGTCCTAGACCTGCCATAATCCTGCCAAACTCCACAATGTGCCTGCATAATCCCATCTCAGCCATACGTCTCACACATCTCCCCAATCACTACCTTGGTGTGATCACACAGTACTAACTCTGCCATACACTTCCCCCACCTCCCCAATCTCTTTTCCAATGTACCAGCACAGCTCTACCCCTGCTATGCATCTCCAATCACTTCTGTGGTGTGCACGTAGTCTCACCGTTATCATACATCCTACCCACATCGCCGATCATTTCCCTGCTGTGCCAGCACAGTCCACCTTTGCAATATATCTCACCCACCTCACCAACTGCTTCTGCAGTCTGCCTGCACTGTCTCACCTGTCATGTACCCTACCCACTTCCCCAATCCCTTCCTTGGTGTGCCTGCATAATCCCACCCCTGACATATGTCCTGCCCACTTCCTTGATCGCATCCTTGCTGCGCTAGTACAGTGCCATATATCCAACCCACCTCCCTGATCGCTTCCTTAATGTGCCAGTACAGTATCACCCATTACATATTCTGCCCACCTTCTGACTGCTTCGATGGTGTGCCACCACAGTCCCACCCCTAACACGTATACCATCTACTGCCCTGATCCCTTCCACGGCTGCCTGCACAGTCCCACTCATCATATATACTTACCCCCTCCACAATCACTTCCTTGGTCTGGCCACACAGTCCCACCCCTGCCACATATACAGTCCACTGCCCTGATCACTTCCATGGCTGCCTGCATAGTCCCATTCATCATATATACTTACCTCCTCCACAATCACTTCCTTGGTCTGGCCACAGTCCCACCCCTGCCAGATATTCCATCCACTGCCCTGATCACTTCCACGGCTGCCTGCACAGTCCCACTCATCATATATACTTACCCCCTCCACAATCACTTCCTTGGTCTGGCCACATATACCACCCAATGCCCTGCTCACTTCCACGGCTGCCTGCATAGTCCCACTCATCATATATACTTACTGAAGGGAGAGGGGGGGCATGATAGAAACTTTTAAGTACCTCACTGGAATCAACAAAGTCCAAGAGGGTAGCATCTTTCAGAAAGAGAGACATGCAAGAACAAGGGACGAATTTAAAGATGGGGGGGGTTCCGGGCAATGGAGGAAGTATTTTTTCACAGAGAGGGTAGTGGATGCATGGAACAGCCTTCCTGAGGAGGTTGTGGGGTCTAAAACTGTGGGAGAATTCAAGAATGCATGGGACAGACATAAGGCAATTCTTGTGGGGGGTAGAAAGAAATAGGCTGTTGGTTAATCTAGGATCTGCGGCCTATCCTGTAGGTAGGGAAATGGGCAGACTAGGTGGGCCAAGCGGTCCTTATCTGCCGTCAAAGTCTATGTTTCTATGTTACCCCCTCCACAATCACTTCCTTGGTCTGGCCACACAGTCCCACGCCTGCCACATATACCATCCACTGCCCTGATCACTTCCATGGCTGCCTGCACAGCCCACCTATCATATATACTTACTCCCTCCACAATCACTTCCTTGGTCTGGCCACAAAGTTCCACCCCTACCACATATACCATCCACTGCCGTGATCACTTCCACGGGTGCCTGTACAGTCCCACTGATCATATATACTTACCCCCTCCACAATCACTTCCTTTGTCTGCCTGCATAGTCCCACCTCTGCCAAATATGCCTCCTACCTCTGGATTGCTTCTGCAGTGTACAGTCTCACCTCTGCAACCCATCCCACACATGTCAATCACTAGCAAGATGTGCTAGCATTCTCACCCCTGTCATATCCCCCCACTCTCTGATTGCTTCCACAGTTTGCCCTCAGAGCCCCTTAATTGCCATATATGCTGTCCACCTCCGTCTGCTTCCTCAGTCTGCCCAAACAGTTTCACTCTTGACAAATATGCAACCCACCTCTGGATTGCTTCCTCTGGTGGTTTCGGAGTAGGAGGTGCCCTGGGAGTAAACAGGACCTTGAGAGAGAGGCCCGAAGTGTTTGGTCTCCATTCCCAAGGCTCCCATTGGACCATGTGGACAGGCACCTAAAGGACCTACAGCCTTCACTGATCCCCTTTGGGCAGTGTTATGCAATACCAGATCCACGAGGAACAAGATCACAATCACGGCAGACTTGATTTCCTTGGTCAAACTGGCATGCATCTTGGAGACCTGGCTGGGAGATAATGCAGGACAAGTGTAGACGGCATCAGTCCCAGTCAGGTACTCTGTGGTGCTCTGCCCAAGAGGGGTTCACAGGGGCGGGGGAGCAGCCACCTGTTTTAGATCCAGCTTGAATTTCTGCGTACAGCCAGTGGGTTCTACCTTGTTTTCTGAATGTGTGGCAGTGTATGGGAGGGTCCAGGTGCGGGTTGCAGAATTCTCCTAGTTTAGTGTCCTTCGGGATCAGGTGGAGAATTTCTGCAGGAGGTGGCAAACGTTGTCGCCGACATGGTGTTGGAGTTGCCCAGATGGCTTTTTTCTGGGCGACTTCAATGCCTGAGTCAATGATGAATCCTTGTAGCTTGGATCTGACTTCCTCCAGCTGATGACATCGCTGAACCTTGCACAGGCAGTTGCCTGTGCGACCCGCTATCATGGCCACACCTTGGACTTGATGTTCTCACTGGGTCTCACTGACCTCTGTAAGACCGATAATGTTGTTTGATCTGATCATTGTATAATGAAGTTCTCATTTGGGGCTTCTACCGATGGTCCTTCCCCTGTTGAGATGATCAGCTATCGCCCATTAAGGGGATTTTCCCCAGAGGGACTGATGGAGGTAGTTGATTTTTCCAGTGTTAGTGCTGTTATTGCGGGTGACTTGGGTGAGTTGGTAGCAGCCTATAATAGTGCTGTCTCCAAGATGCTTGATGCCATTGCACCAGTCTGTATACGACTCAGGTCCACTCACCTGAGACCCCCATTGTATGATGGGGCTCTCAACGCGATGAAAACCATGGGTCAAAGGTTGAAGCATTGCTTGTGTAGGACTCAGCTAGAGGAGGATAGACTGACTTTGAGGAATCACTATGCTGATTACCAAAGGGTAATCAACCATAAGAAGGCAGAGTTCCTGTCCAGGGAGATTGCCATATGGAAAAACAGACCAGTTCAGCTCATTTGGACTGTGGACAGGCTTCTTCTTCCGGTCTGTCTACAGCTGAAAAGAGCTTTTCAGTAGCACTTTGCTCTGTTTTTCTCTGACAGGGTATCCTCTATTCGGGTTGGGATCTCATCACTTGGGCTGGACCAGACCTGCAGGATGGGGTCTGAGTGGAGCAAGGGGACTCCTATTGCCTGGGAAGAGTTTCAGCCAGTGGAAGTGGCTGAGGTCTCCACGGTGATTTCTAAGCTGTGGCCCAGTTGTGAATTGAACCCTGGCCCAATGTGTCTCCTAGTAGGCTGCATTGAGGTTATCAGTCTAGTGTTCACCAGGATAGTCGAGTATTCACTTTCGGAGGGGGTTCTCCCCATGATGCCTTGAAAGAGGTGTTGGTGAGAAGGTCCCCCCCTCCCACAATGCCTTGAAGGAGGTGCTGGTGAAGCCCCTTCTGAAAAAACAATCTTTCAACCCCGCCATCCTGGCGAATTATAAATCAATTTCCATCCTCCCATTCTTAATGAAAACTGTTGAGAAGATAGTGGCTCTGCAACTCAAGGAACATATGGAGACCTGTGACATCTATCAGCCATTCCAGTCTTGGGTTTAGGATGATACACAACACAGAGATGGCACTAATCCAGGTGCATAATGATCTTCTTATGGTAAGAGATTGAGGGAAATGATCAATTCTCATTCTCCTCGATCTGTCATCAGCATTTGATACTGTGGACCACATTGTGTTGTTGGATCACCTTAAGAGAGTTTTGTGGACTCACCGGTACTGTCATCAACTGGTTTGAGTGCTTTCTCTCAGGTATGAGGCAGAGGGTAGTTATGGGGAATTTCTCCTTCTCCCCGATGCCTCTGACCTGTGGAATTCCTTTTACCAATGTTGTTCTCGATATACAAGCTACCTCTGGAGAGGATCATCAAACAATACAGCCTCGGTTTTCATTGCTATGCAGATGATACCCAGCTGTGCATGTCTTTTGGCACTGAAGTGCTGAATAAATGCCTTGCCGAGATCCAGGACTGGATGAATTCTAACTGGTTGAGACTGAACCTGGACAAGATGGAGTTATTAGTAATTGAGCCAGGTTGCGGGTGAGATGGAGACACCTCCAGGATGACAAGTTTGGTCCTGGGGTCAGTGCCATTGATGGTGTCCTCTAGGGTGAGAAATCTGGGCGAGATCCTTGTCAAGCTGACATTTGAAACTCAGGTGTTGGATGTCGACAAAAGTGTTTTTTGGTTTTTTTTGCCATCTGAGGAACATCACCTGGACTGACCCCTAATTCCACCCGAAGACCTATCATCACTGGTACATGCCTTTGTGACATCTAGACTCAACTACTGCAATGTTTTGTTTTTCGGGGTCAGTGGAGAAACCTCCGCTGGCTGCAGCTAGTGCAGAATGCAGCAGCCAGGCTGCTGACAGGACTATCTAGGTCCTGTCATGTGAACTTGGTCCTGCTGGGTCTGTGCTGGCTGCTGGTCAAGTGGTGGGTTCTCTTCAAGGTGGACTTGCTCACCTAGGCCCTATATGGATTGTGTCCTGGCTATTTGTCAAACCTCCTTACTCTAGCTGCCCAAGCTCACTCCTTTCGTTCCTCCACCCAGGGCCTCCTGTTGCTGCTGAGAACTGGGCTGAAAACTTCGGGTGATCAGTCATTTGGGGTGGCTAGCTCAGTCCTCTGGAACTCTCTGCCACAATCTTTGAGGGAGGCCCCTATGGTGGAGGCATTTAAGGGTGGCCTAAAGACTCAGGTGTTTAATCTAGCCTATCCTACAAATGCTTTTTAGTGTATATAATGGTTTATATTGTTGCTGAATATTTGCAATGAAATGTTTTAATAACCCTGTATAAATATGTTTTTACTGTACAGTGCCCAGAGCCTCTGGGATTGGGTGCCTAATTAAATGAACATTACTTACTACATTATTTTTTTACCCATATCCCTGATCACTTCCCTGATTTGTCCAAAAAAATTCACTTTGCCACATATCCCACCATTCTCCAAAATCACTTCTCTACTGTTCCCACACAGTCCTTCTCTGCCGTATATCCCCCCACCTCCCTGATCACTTCTACAATTTGCTCACACTGTCCCACCCATCAGACATCCATCCCATCCACTTCCTTGATCACATCAGCATCCATCTCTGCCATACATGACACCCACCTCCTCCATCTGCCCACACTGTCCTACCCCTGCCATATATCCCGACTATCTTGGCAACTGCTTCAAAGGTGTGCCCACAAAGTCACACCCCTACTGAATATCCCATCCATTTCCCCAATCACTTTAACAGTATGCACATAGTCACAACCCTATCATAAATAACCCACCTCCCTGTTCACTTCCACAGTGTGCGAGCACAGTGCCACCCTGCCATATACACCGCTGAACTCAGAAAATCGCTTCCCTGGTGGTCAGCACAGTCCCACCCCTACCATATATCCAACTCACCTCCCTGGTCTGCCCACACAATCCCGTCTCTGCCATACTGTATATTTCACCCACCTCCCCAATTACTTCCCATCTGCCCATACAGTCTCACCCCTTCCATATATTTTGCCCATCTTCCCAATTGCTTCCTTGCTTTGCCTGCACAGTTCCACCCCTGCCATATACCCCCACACTTCAACTGATCTCCTGGTGTGCCTGCACAGTCCCGGGCCACTCCTGCCATATATCCCACCCACCTCCCTGATTGCTTCCCTGGTGTGCCAGCACTGTTCCACCCCTGCTATATATCTTGCCAGCCTCACAATTGCTTTCCCAATCTGCCCATACAATCCCTCCTGCCATATATCCCACCCATCTCCCCTATCACTTCCCTGGTGTGCCTGCACAGTTCCACCCCAGCAATGGATCCTGCCTTCCTCCCCAAACCCTTTTCTGGTGTGCCTGGGGGTGCCTACACTGTCCCACCCCTTCCATTTTTCCCGTCCACCTCTCCAGTCCCTTCATCAGTGTGCCAACACAGTGCCAGCCTTGCAATATATTCCCCCACAATCTCATCACTTCCTCAGTCTACCTGCATTGTCCTACCCCTGCTATGTCTCCTACCCTCCTCTCAGAACAGTTCCCTGGTGTGCCTGCATAGTCCCACCTCTATCATACATCCTCCCTCTTCCTGATTGCTTTTTTAGTATGTCAGTAAAGTCTTCACCCTGCCATATATCTTTCTCATCTCCCTAATCAGTTCCCCGGTCTGTCCACACAATTCAGACCATGCAATATATTCCACACTCTTCCCCAATCACATCCCTGCTGTTCCGGCTCAGTCTGACCCCTGCCATATATCCCGCACCTCCCTGATCTCTTCTCTGATGTGCCCCCACTGTGCCATCCCTGCCATATATTCATTCCATCCACCTCCCTAACTGGTTCAACACTGCTGCATGGCTCCATCCCTGCTGTACATCCCACCCAATCTCTCCTGCTGTGCCAGCAGAGTGCCACATCAGCTATATATCCCACTCACCTCCCCGATCATTTCAATGGTGTGCCAGCAAAGTCTCACTCCTGCTGAATATCACTCCCACTTCCCCAATCACTGTAACGGTGTAAACAGTCCCACCCCTGCAACATATCCCCTACCTCCCCATTTGCTTCCACAGTGTGCCATCATAATCTCACCCACCTCCTAGATCGCTTCTCTGGTGTGCCAGCACAACCCCACCCATGCCATACCACTGATCTCCACAATCTGTTGTGCTTGCTGTGCTAGATCAGTCCAATCCTTGCCATATATTCAACCCACCTCCCTGATCGCTTCCTTAGTCTGCCCGCACAATCCCACACTTCCAATGAAATATGAAGAAGCCACTCAAGGGTTCATTCAATGAGTTATGTCAGCTAAACCCCAAAACATGAGATCAATATCAAAATGGTTACTTAATGAACTCTGACCCAGAAACTGAAAAATAAAACTTTGTATGCACTCAAAAACTATCAGCTGGTAGAAAAATCCAGACAATGTCTCTATACAAGCAATATGTAAGAGGGACCAAAAATATGGGGAGTAGCTAGCAGCCTAAATCACATTCCCAACTCCCCATCGCTTCCCCAGTATGCCTGCAGCCCCACTACACAGGAAGGTCAAATTCACACAGGTATTCTAATTAGTGCCAGTGAAATGTAAGGGGTCAGCAATACTGGCTGGCTGCTGAAAGTATCATGATCAGTTTCAGCTGTCCGATGGTCACTGTGCCTGTAATAAATAAAAATGCACAGACAAGAAAATCAACGTTTGAAACAAAAGACCTACACACAATAGTGGCATCCTAGAAGAGGCGCACTCACACAGCCTTTCTCAGAATGATGAGGGTCCACTCTCATATCCATGGATCATGATTTGTAACTAATCCTTTTTTGGTGATGTCTTGGGGTCAGTAAATAATTACGTCTGTCCCTGTCCCTCAAGTGATAACAGTGACAAAAACAGGCTGTGAGGCAAAGACAAGGGTTCACTCTGTCTTAAACGTGATCATTTTTTAAAGTTCTGATTTAGTGTGCTTGATTGGTGAATAAATTCAGCACCCCCCCAAAAAAAATTAATCCTATCAGCCAGAGACTCCATTCTCAAAATACTGTGGGTCAATTCCAACTTAAACACACAGGACCACAACTATTCTATTTTTTATGACATGTTTGTGGTCGGTAGAAAAAGTAAATAAGCAGCCCCATTAATAAGAAATGTGGATACCCACACTTGGGTGAGCTTGACACATGGGGAGCATTGTAAACTCAGCGAGCAAGAAGCTGGAAAATGTTGTTACCCTCTGAGCTTGCAACTGCACATGCGTATTCACAATGCGCATGAGCAGACGATGAGGGTAGTAAATTTTGATGGGTAGCACAATTTGATACTACACCGGACAGGAACATACATGAGCAATAAGACAGGACAGGGTGTGCATGGGACATATTTTACCACAGGGCCAGGGTTGTAGTAAGGCACGAGGCCCCTGGCTGAGTGCCTTCAGCCACTGGTGTGCGGTAAAATATGTTCTGTGCACACCCTGACCCTAGAGTGTCTTATTGCGTTTATAAAATGGGCTCTCATTTTGTTTTAGTTTGTACAGTTAAAACATCATGTTTTTAGTAAGAATTTACAGGGGTTTTTAATAGGAATATATCATAAAATAGTCCTTCCGCATATTACTTAATGACGTCATTTTGTATGTGCTGTACACAGATGGCGACACATCGGGGGCAGTCAGTAAGTGCAGCAGGAGCGGTGGGTACTCGTAAAAAGCAGTAGTGAAATAAAATAGTTTTTGGAACATGCTTTTTTACACTTCATTGAATTTACAGCCACTGCTAGGAGACCTTTCATCTTCTTGTTGATGAGCGAACTGGGCAATGACCTATAGGAAGTACTTCACTACCCCAGACTGTGACTTGTTGAGGAATGGGAATCTGTCAGCATAAGGGAAACTGCTGGAGAAGTAGTGGACTTTATTTTGGAAACTGCGTTGGGTCAGGAGAGTGATTGGCAGCGAAGACAATGGGAGCTGGCATGCTGTGGAAGCGGCACCTCAACAGTTGCATCGGGACTTATCAGTACTGTACTGCTTTTTTTTTTATTTAACATGTTCAGGTGTAGAGCTAGTGTTCAAAAAAATGAAGTTGGGGTGGTACTGAATGGAGACTGCAGTAGTTCGTTACAGGGGTGTCTGGAACGGGGCTCACCTCAGCATGGTTGGTAACAGCAGAGCCAATTGATGTTAGCGAGGAAAGAACAATGGCAGCATTTTTAAATGCCAGCGTTCTAACGCTTAATGATATTTGCCTTTTTACTGCCGTCCTTTTTTTACCCATGCATGGAACACATTTCATGCATGTTGAACTTGGTATCTGATTGGCTGGTTTAGCCTACCCATTTTATAAATGAAAATTATTAAATGGTCTTTAAGAATGCCACTGAGCCCAGTAAGCTCACTGGGCAAAACATGTCATGTGGGCATTGATTAATGCTCTAGGAAACCCACAGTTGACATGCCAATCCTGTTAGGGCACCGCTTGCATTTACGAAGCAAATTGATTAGGTGCCATATTTGAAACAGCTTTTAGTGATGGAGAGCATAGCAAGAAAAAACAAGCATTTGTCAATGCCGAATGTTCGTCGTGTGCACTGGTGCCATTTGGGGGGGGGGGTTACGAGCCAGCGTTGCAAATTTCAACATGGGTTCATAACTTTGTTGTTTTTTAATATTTTTACACCACATTTTCAACATAGCCCTCTTATTACCCCACCTCATGAAGAAAGGCAGAATACAATTTCAGTTCCTGTCCGAAAGGTGATTTCACGCAGTGGCTGCAAAATCACCTTTCACGCAGTAGCTGGGAAATCACCTTTCGGGATGCAAAAACATTTTGGCCAGGATCTGGAAAAGTGGCAGCTGTCACATTCATGAGATGCTGTGAAGAAATGGCTATGTTGAAAATTTTGGGTTAAAATATTGAAAAGTACCAAAGGTACAAGCCCGCGTTTGCTAATTTAAGCGCAGGCTCATAACTTTGTTGTTTGTTAATATTTTCACACCAAATTTTCAATGTAGGATTCTTATGTCCCCACCTCATGAACAAAGGTGGAGAAAGGTTCAGCTCCTGTCCCAAAAGGTCATTTTGCACAATGACTGCAAAATCACCTTTTGGGATGCAAAAACACATTTTTGCCAGGATCTAAAAAAATGACAGCTGTCATGCTTATGTGGCACTGGTACTGGCCATAACTTTGTCATTTTTTCATATTTTGACCCCAAATGTTGAACATAGTCTTCTTATCATCCCACCTCATGAATCCTGTAGGTGAAAATTTTCACATCCCTGGGAAAATGGCATTCCACACCACAGGTGAGAAAACACATTATGGGCATAATGTGAAAAATGACAGCTGTACTGTTCATGTGCAGGTGTGATAAGGTTATTGTGAAGGTGTGGGATAGAAGACAGGGACACCAACTTCTTTGGAACTTCAGGAAAAGTCCAAATTTATTTTAAATGTCTCAAAATAAAAAAAAAGCAAAATCACCAGCATACTGAACAGATTCTTTCCAGCAACAAAATAAACTTCCAAAGTTGATATTTATAACATCCAGATGGCTCCACTAGAAAGGGCTAGGGAGCTGTTGGGTCTTGGGCTGCCCAACACACACTGATCTTAGAATGCAACCACAAGTCCATATATCTGTCTAAAAGGTCAGGTGACTGTAAAACTCCTCCTTTTTTTTAATATTCTGATTTTACTTTTTAATCAGACTATTATTTTATATTTCACATATACAGGAATTAAGAAAAATACAATCACATTACTTTCAGTATAAGCAAACTAAAAATAATTACTTTTGTAGACTTAAGTTGCCTTTTTCAGTCTCAAGAAAGCTCCACCTACTACATTCAGCTATTTAATTGACTTACAATGGCTGGCTGGTTCCTTTTGTAGGCTGAATGCAGTATAGGAGATATACCCCGAGAGAACAAACCGAGAACAAAACTCCATGGAGCTTAATGCAAGCTCCAGAAACCTTCTTTGGTAAATAAATACTTCTTTAACTCCTCAAAAGTGTTTTAAGTCAATTGCATATTTAAATGGAGCCATTTATTATACTTTTCTCCTGGTGGCTGCTCGAATGTGCGAGCGGGAGGCGTCCCGGTAACCAGGAAGCAAAGTAAAGCTTTAGCTTTAAACTTGACGCGCTCAAAGTGCCAACCTTAAACAAAGTCACAGTTTTATTTCAGGGGGTATTTTCATTCAGAACCAGCACCTTAAAGATTAATTGAAAACATTTTATTTTACTGAAAAGACCTATTGTTTTACTGACTGCTTTCTTAAGTCAGTTCTAACCTCAGCTTAACTACGGTTACTGCTACGCGGCTTTGCCATGCAGTCAGCGTAACAGGGAAACAAACAGACACTCGGGGGGACATAGACAAACAGAAGTTAGCCGATTACGATGAGTGGCCGCTCATCATAAAACTGCTACTCAGATAAAACAAAAGGAAAACACTTAAAACTTAAACCTTACTGTTGCGCAACAGATAAAAAAAAATAAAATAAAAGCAAGTAAACACAAGAACAGGGAACACGTAAGACAAAGATGTCTTTTAAGCTTTATATGGGGACGTCTCCCCATGACATACCTCCCTTTCCAAGATACAAAATAGTCATACAGTATTTTGTAGGATACCTCCTGACACAATCAGATCCCTCCCAAAAGGAAGAGATGGAGCTTTAGCCGGCCCACTCCAAAAGCTCCACCTCGGGGTCCCATAATTACAGTGAACACGGGCCAAAACACAAGTTTATCATAGAATACCTGTATTCCTTCGCTTGTCAATAAACTATACCCCGAGGTCTTATTGTGTCAATTTCGCTGTTTTTCCCTCTGCACCATAACGAGATAAAAAAATCAGCATTTTTATGTGCGGTTCCTGATTTATGTCTAATTGTGAAATTATAGGGTTGTAAAGTAAGGTACTACCTCATGATTCGAGGATTTTTATCTTTCATAGTCTTAAGCCAGCACAGTGGGTTATGATCTGTGATTAGTTCAAATGGGCAACCCCATAAATAAAATTTCAAGGCTTCAATGGCCCAACAAACTGCCAAACATTCTTTTTCTATAGTTGCATATTTAGTTTCATGAATATGTAGCTTTCTGCTAATATATAGAATAGAGTGTTCTTCACCGTCAATAATCTGAGACAACACAGCCCCTATCCCTGTAGCAGAAGCATCTGTCTGAACTATAAAAGGTTTTGTGAAATCCGGACTTTTTAACACTGGGGATGAACATAATAAAGCCTTAATAGTACAGAATGCTTCCTCACATGCAGGTGTCCATCTGATTTTTGTCGGTTGATGTTTTTTTGTAAGATCTGTCAAGGGACTGGCCAATGTGGAAAAATCAGGGATAAAATGACGATAGTAGCCGGCTAACCCAAGAAACGATCTAACATGTCTCTTTGTGAGTGGTCTTGGACTGTGAGCTATAGCATCTGTTTTTCCTACATCTGGCTTTATGGACCCCTGCCCTATAAAAAATCCTAGGTATTTTGTTTCCTGCATAGCTATAGCACATTTGGTTGGGTTGATTGTGAGACCTGCTTGTTTCAGGGCTTCAAGGACAGATGTTAAAGCAGTTTTTCCTTTTGAAATGTCATCTAAGGGTATTTGCCAATACCCCTTTGATAGGTCTAATGTTGTAATATACTGTGCACTACCTAGTCGATCCAGTATGTCATCGATTCTAGGCATGGGATAACTATCGAATTTTGAAACAGCATTTAATTTTCTAAAATCTAGACAAAGTCGAATCCCTCCTTCCCTCTTATTGACTATTACCATGGGAATGGACCAATCACTTTTTGACGGTTCTATAACCTTTAATTGCTGCATGTGTTTCATTTCCTTTATAACTTCTTCCCAGAGTTTCTCAGGAAGGCGATAAGGTTTCACCCAAATAGGGGGTATTTGTGCAGTCTGTATGTGATGTTTTTTCTGTTCTGTTTTTCCAGAGGCGCTGGTAAACATAGTTTGCGGTGAATGTAATACCTCCTTTAATTCTTGTTTTTGTGTTGTAGTTAAATCTGGATTAATTGTGATACATTCTACAGTGTCTGTCCCCTCTATTCTTTTAGATGCTACCATCATTTCACTTTCACTCTGTTCAGGATACACATATAAACTAGGGGTTGATCTGTCTTTCCAAAGTTTCAGGAGATTGGCATGATAGATTTTCTTTTTTATTCATCTATCTGGTAGTTCTATTTCATATGTCACTAGCCCTGTTGATCTGAGACCAGTGTAGGGTCCTTGCCATTTCATGGATAATTTCTGGTCAGATGATGGTAACAATAAAAGAACCTTGTCCCCGGGTTGAAATACGTTATGTCCCACTCCCCTATAATACAAAGCCTTTTGTTTTTCTTGTTGATATGCTCCCTTCGTATGAGCTACTTCTATATAACGGATACGCCTTTGTCTCATACATGTCACAAAGTCGAGGGTAGTGGTGGGTCCTGTTTCCTACCCTTGCTCCCATTGTTCTTTATGTCCATGGGCCCCCTTGGGTTTCGTCCATACAGCAGTTCAAAGGGGGTAAATCCTGTTGAGGCCTGGGGGACCTCACGATAAGCTAACATTAGGAAAGGAAGATACAAATCCCAATCTTTCCCGTTATCCTCTACATACTTCCCTAGCATCCGTTTGAGTGTTTGGTTGAACCTTTCGACAAGGCCATCAGTCTGGGTATGGTAAGGTGATGTACGAATGGCATGGATATCAAGGGCTTGGTACAAACGTTTCAAGATTTGTGAACAGAAATTATTACCCAGTCTGTTATAATTTCTTTAGGTATTCCCAGACGGCTGAATATTTTAATTAATTCCTGTGCGATTTTATTTGCAGTTACAGTCCGTAAGGGAATAGCTTCAGGGTATTTAGTACTGCAGTCACATAAAACTAAAATAAATCTATTACCCTTCTTTGTCTTTTGTAATGGGCCTACAATATCCATTGCCACTTGTTCAAAGGGTGTACTTATGAGGGGTAGTGGTTGTAAGGGGACAGTGTCCTTTAGTCATATCTTTGCTATTTTCTGATACTCAGAACAACTCAAGCAATATTCTTCTACTTGCTTATGGATGCCTGGCCAGAAGAATCACTGTAATATCCTACTTAATGTCCGGTCTCTCCCTAAATGTCCAGCAATGGGATTATTATGTGCCACCTGTAATATCTGGATCCTATACCCTTCAGGTACCATTAATTGGTCTACCTGCTTCCCAGTCTTTGGGTTGACACAGATTCAATATATAACCCCTTCTTCACTGTATAATAAGGAGCTCTACCTTTGTTTTCTACCTCCTCCTGTAATACCTGTGAATAAAAGGGTGTTAAGGTACAATCAGCTTTTTGTTTACTTTCAAAATCACAAGTATTAGACATTTCACCATTAGATTGATCAAAAACCCCAGTGTTCATATGATGTTCTTTATTCCATTTCAATTTGTCCTGTTTTCATTCCCTTCTTGTTTTCCTATCCTTCCCTTGTTTCCCAAAAACATCTTCATGCTATGTAAACAACGGATTCTGTTTTTCCTTCTCACTCTACGCCCTTGTGGTCACAGCTGACAAATCACTAAGGGAAAGAAAAGATTCAAAGTCTTCATGGTCTTGCCCTAACACAATTGGGACTGGTAGATGTGTTACTAGACCCACTTCTACATCATGAGTCGCCACTGAGGTCCATAGTTCCACTGTGGTTGTCGGATAGAAATGTACATCCCCATGAATGCATACCACGCCCATTTTCTTGGTGTTATTTGGACCTCCCTCAACCAGCTCTGCACGTACTAAAGTCTGTTTACTTCCAGAGTCAGTAAGTCCCATACCTGTTTGTTGCCCAGTATGTACTGGTATACTATATTGCCCCATATTAGCTAAAGCCAGATGCACATTCTCAGCCAGTTTCTTTAGACGATAACGGGCAATATGTCCTTTCTCATGGCAATTTCTGCATACTATATCTGGATTCATAGGTCGAATTGATCTCTGTATAGGTCTTTGATGGCTAGTATTAGTTGTATTATTCACAACCGTGGTAGGCGAGGAAGGTCGAACCACAGGTGTAGTAGGAGTGAAACCTACTTGAGTTTTCTTTCTATAGGGCCGAGCTGTTAAATGATCTTCAGCTAAAGAAACAGCCTTCTCTGCTGTCTCAGGTCAGTGTTCTTCACCCAAAACTGGATATCCTGGGGCAACACCCGGATGAACTGTTCAACTATGACAGCTTCCATTACTTGATCCACAGTTCTTATAGCAGGATGTAACCATTTGTACCACATGTCCTTTCATCTTATGTATACTTCTCTAGGGTTATCAGTAGCTTGAAATCTATAATTTCTGAACCTCTGCCTGTAGGTTTCTTCGTTGATATCATACCATTTCAGTATTTCTCTTTTAACAGCATCATAATTGTCTATCAGGCTACTATCCATATTACCATATGCAAGTTGTGCCTTTCCTGTGAGGTATGGTGCTAGGCGTATAATTACTCTTTCAAATGTTGTCATATAGGACTCTATATCATCAGAGTCCCCTAGTTTGGTAATCTTAATGTCTTTAGGATTGTCTAGGACATTAGAAGGACTACAGGGGGCACTCATGGCTTGCATAACTCGCAATGTCTCTTGCCATCTCCTTTCATTCCTTTCTTGTTCTCTTTCCCTTTCTTTATCCAAAGCCAATTGGTTTAAACACAACCATCTTAACAGTTCATGTACCTGTTCTGGAGGTTCAGATTCCATCTGGATTCCAGCAGTGACCCCTTGTTGAACTTCCTCTATGTTCACATCATCTGGACCCAGTTCCACCCTCAGTTGTTCTCTCTTTTTATCCATTAAACCAGGCAGTAGAGGTTCACCTAGTTTATCCGTCATAGTTCTGGTTAGTACTCCCTTGGGTCTTGTCACTGGTTCAGAAAGTTTCTGGTCTCCTTCATCATTGGGCCGGTCCATCCGCTGCCTGGAAATATGTCAAGTAGAGTCCAGCAACTCTATCCCACTTCTAACACCAGATTTGTGAATGTGTGGGATAGTTGACCAACTTCTTTGGAACTTCAGGAAAAGTCCAAATTTATTTTAAATGTCTCCAAATAAAAAAAAAAAAGCAAAATCACCAGCATACTGAACAGATTCTTTCCAGCAACAAAATAAACTTCCAAAGTTGATATTTATAACATCCAGAAGGCTTCACTAGAAAGTGCTAGGGAGCTGTTGGGTCTTAGGCTGCCCAACACACACTGATCTTAGAGTGCAACCACAAGTCCATATATCTGCCTAAAAGGTCAGGTGACTGTAAAACTCCTCCTTGTTTTTAATATTCTGATTTTACTTTTTAACCAGACTATTATTTTATATTTCACATATACAGGAATTAAGAAAAATACAATCACATTACTTTCAGTATAAGCAAACTAAAAATAATTACTTTTGTGGACCTAAGCTGCCTTTTTCAATCTCAAGAAAGCTCCACCTACTACATTTAGCTATTTACTTGACTTACAATGGCTGGCCGGCTCCTTTAGTAGGCTGAATGCAGTATGGGAGACATACCCCGGGAGAGCAAAGCAAGAACAAAACTCCACGGAGCTTAACTCAAGCTCCAGAAACCTTCTTTGGTAAATAAATACTTCTTTAACTCCCCAAAAGTGTTTTAAGTCAATTGCATATTTAAAAGGAGCCATTTATTATACTTTTCTCCTGGTGTCTGCTTGAATGTGCGAGCGGGAGGCGTCCCGGTAACCAGGAAGCAAAGTAAAGCTTTAGCTTTAAACTTGACGCGCTCGAAGCGCCAACCTTAAACAAAGTCACAGTTTTACTTTGGGGGGGTATTTTCATTGAGAACCAGCACCTTAAAGATTAACTGAAAACATTTAATTTTGCTGAAAAGACCTATTGTTTTACCGACTGCTTTCTTAAGTCAGTTTTAACCTCAGCTTAACTGCGGTTACTGCTACCTGGCTTTGCCGTGCAGTCAGCGTAACAGGGATACAAACAGATGCTTGGGGGGGATATAGACAAACAGAAG
This sequence comes from Neoceratodus forsteri, assembly GCA_016271365.2. Classification (NCBI taxonomy): domain Eukaryota; kingdom Metazoa; phylum Chordata; order Ceratodontiformes; family Ceratodontidae; genus Neoceratodus; species Neoceratodus forsteri. Next base: position 498,642,715 of record CM028129.1, on the reverse strand, counting down.
TTAGCCAATTACGACAAGTGGCCAGCTCATCATAAAAAACTGCTACACAGATAACACAAAAAGAAAACACTTAAAACTTAAAGCTTACTGTTGCGCAACAGATAAAAAAAAATAAATAAATGCAAGTAAACACAAGAACAGGGAACACGTAAGACAAAGATGCCTTTTAAGCTTTATATGGGGACGTCTCCCCACGACAGCTATATTGAATATCTAGAGTGAAAATATTGAAAAAGACCAAAGTTACATCCATAGGTAGAAAAGTTTGAATGACTGGGTGTAACTCTAACAGTTTTTGGGGTTGTTTCACCAAATTATCAACATGGACTGGAGAACAGCACATGTAGTGCCCCTCCACAAAAGCAATCCCAAAGATGACTCAGGGAATTACAGACCAGTCAGTCTGACCTCCATTGTGGGCAAGTTCATGGAGACCATACTAAAGGAAAGGTTGGTGGAATATCTAGAGGAGCATGGTCTCCAGGATGTGAGGCAGCATGGGTTCACGGGGGGGGGGGGGAAGGAATCATGTCAAATGAATCTGATTGACTTATTTTACTCTGTCACTAAAACAGTAGACAGGGGCCAAGTGGTAGACATCCTCTATCTTTATTTCAGCAAGACCTTTGACTCTGTGCCCCATAAAAGGTTGATTAGGAAATTGGTGGATCTTGGGGTTGGGGAAAAAATGGCCAGATGGGTGGAAAACTGGCTGAGGGACAGAACCCAGAGGGTGGTTGTGGGGAAAGAGTTATCTGGCACCAGAGAGGTAACCAATGGGGTCCCGCAGGGCTTGGTGCTGAGTCTGGTGTTGTTCAGTGTCTTCACCAGTGACATTGGGGATGGCATTAAGGCCAAAATGTGCCTATTTGCAGATGACACCAAGCTCTGTGGGAGAGTGAACACAGCTGAAGGGATACAGAACCTAAAGGATGATCTGGAAAAGCTGGGGAGGTGCTCCAGGATCTGGCAACTTGGCTTCAATGCCAAGAAATGCAAAGTTATACATATTGGAGCCAAGAATCCCAGGACAGAGTACTACCTGGGTGGAGTCTGAATATCTGCATCAGAGGAGGAGAAGGACCTTGGAGTGATGATCACTAGTGACCTGAAGCACTCCGCGTAGTGCAAGAAAGCAGCAGCAAAGGCAAACAAGATGCTGTAATGCATGTCTAGGGGGAGTAGTAGTAGTATGAGAGAGGAGGTTATATTGCCCTTGTACAGGTGCCTGGCAAGGCCTCATCTAGAGTATGGGGTTCAGTACTGGTGTCCACACCTCAAAAAGGACATTAACTTGCTGGAGAAGGTCCAGAGGAGGGCTACAAAGATGATAGCAGATCTGCAGGGTAAGGCATATTAGGAGAGGTTGAGGGCACTGAACATGTACTCCCTGGAAGACAGGCGAGAGAGAGGGGACATGATTGGGACCTTCAAGTTCTTGAAAGGGATAAATAAGGTGGATAAGGAGAGTCTCGTTAAGCTGAATGGCAACCATAACATGAGGGGGCACAGTCTTAAGCTGGAGGGTGGGAGGTTTAGGAGGGAGGTCAAGAAGTACTTCTTCTTCAGAAAGAGGAGTGGTTGGACCACAGTGGGCTCAGAGAGGCTGAGGATGGTGTAACAGAGGCGCATCCCTCCAGCTGTGCCTCTCCACAATTTCTATGCCATTCTGGAAAAGTGTGGTTCCTCTATGGAGGCACCCACAGTGGAGACCAAGGAGGATGCTGGGAACCTCCACAGAGGAGACCTACAGGAGGGTGGTATGGGACCCCCACAGGGGAAGGAAACAACTCCTGGTTGGGGACTCCATTGTTAGGAAGGTAGAACTGGGGGAGGAAGGGGAGTGGGAGGTAAGGTGCCTGCCTGGTGCCATGGCTTTGAGGGACAGGGAGCGAATCCTCAGGATCGCAGGAGCAGCTGCACAGGGGAGGGAGCTGGATGTCATTGTCCACCTAGGACAAAATGACCTGGCTAAGAAAGGATCAGAGCAGTGCAAGAAGCGTTTGTAGAGATGGGGAGGGCCTTGGACAAATAGCACACACGTTAGCCTTCTCGGAGGTGCTGCCTGTCTATGGCATGGGTGAGGCTAGGGAGCTCCACACCATGGGATTCAATCAGTGGTTGAAAACTGGTGCAGAGCTCAGGGATTTGGCTTCATTGGGGACTGGGGGTTCACCTAGAGGGATGCAGGCCTATACTGGCATGATGGTCTGCATCTGTCCAGTAGGGGAACCAGGATCCTAGGTGATAGGTTTAAATACTTCATTGACAAGCATTTAAACTAGCCAAGGGGGGAGGCACTGGAAAGGAGCAGGGAAATCCTAGCCCCCACCAAAATATTAGGGTATTAAGTGAGGTAGACACCAACATAGAGATGCTGATAGGGAGAAGCGCAGGGGTAAATGGAGAAAGTGACAAATGCAATAAGGACAGTGATGGGGCAAAAAGGGGTAAGGCCATCAAGAAATGGAGAGTAACGAGTACCAATGCCCGTAGTCTGGGCAACAAGCCCCCTGAACTGGTGGCCTTGATGGAAGAGGGATGCCTGGATATTGTAGCAGTCACAGAAACATGGTACACAGTTAACATACCAGGATACACAACCTACAGGAGAGACAGGGAGGGCAGAAGGGGGGGGGAGTAGCTCTCTATGTAAGGGAAGGGATAAAAGCAACCGAACAAAAGAGTAAACAGGGAGAAGAGGAGGCACTGTGGGTCATCTTAGAGACTGGAAATGGCACCACAATCCGCACAGGGGTTGTATATAGACCCCCATGTCAGGGGAAGGGAATGGACAAAGATATGATAGAAGGCATACTTAGGATGGCAGAGAAAGGGAGATACTGTGATGGGGACCTTAATATGCCAGATGTTAACTGGAGCACCTTTGCGCAGCCACATCCAAAAGCAGGGCCATTCTTGATGCCCTTCAGGTGGCATGCCTCAGACAGCTAGTTTTGGAACCTACTGTGAGGGGAGCAATCTTAGACCTCTGCTCTCAAATGGGGACAGTGAGAGGATCTCAGATCTAGAAGTGGGTAGCCATTTGGGAACAAGTGACCACCAAACAGTGTGGTTCATGATAAACTCAGCTACAGAGTCAAGCCATACAAAAGTGAGGGTTCTGGACTTCAGAAGGGCTGACTTTGGCAAGATGGGAGAGTGCCTTAGAAAAGCACTAGCAAACAGGCTAGAAGGAGGGGTGGAGCAACAGTGGGAAAATATCAAAACTGCCATCACAGAGGCAACAACCCTTTGTGTGAAGCAAATAAACAAATCAAAACGAAAGAAAAAGCCACTATGGTTCTCAAAAGAGGTGGCGGTAAAGGTTAGGGAGAAAAAGATAGCATTTAGGAAGTGTAAGAAAACACAGAAGGAGCAGGACAGAGAACTGCACCAATTAAGGCAGAAGGAAGCAGGGAGGGTAGTCAGAATAGCAAAGGCACAAACTGAGGAAAAGATAGCTAACTCAGTTAAGAAGGGGGATAAAACCTTTTATAGGTATATCAGGGAGCATAGAAAGACAAAGGAAGGGATAGTGAGGCTGAATAGAATGGATGGTGGGTGGGCAGAGAGTGACAGTGAAAAAGCTGGGATACTGAATGAATACTTCTGTTCAGTATTCACAAAAGAGGAAGTGGGGAGGTGCCTAATCCAATTAACAGAAGCACTCTGGGGAGGGGGGTCGATCCCAGTCCTTTCACAGAAGAAAGGGTTCTGAAAGAACTCCTAAAACTGAAGGTGGACAAAGCAATGGGGCCAGATGGAATTCACCCCAGAATTCTAAAAGAATTAAGCAGAGAACTAGTGACAACTGACTACCCTTTATAACAAATCATGGGAGGATGGTGTGGTACCCGAGGACTGGAAGAAGGCTGATGTGATTCCCCTTCACAAAGTGGGACCAAGACAGAGGCAGGAAACTACAGACCTGTCAGTTTGACCTTGTGTAGGGAAAGTGATGGAATCACTTCTGAAGGAAAATTGTTGAGTACCTGGAGGCCAGTGGGCTCAGGACTCAAGGCAGCATGGGTTCACAGCGGAAGGTCATGTCAGATGAATCTAATTGATTTATTTGACTGGGTGACCAAAGTAGTAGACCAGGGAGGGGCTGTGGACATGGCCTACCTAGACTTTAGCAAGGCATTTGACACAGTCCCACACAAAAGATTAGTAGTCAAATTAACCAGCCTGGGAGTGGGTCCTAGGGTGGTAGCCTGGGTAAAACATTGGCTGAACAACAGGACACAGAAGGTAATTGTAAACGGAGTCCACTCTGAAGAAAGGGAGGTTACTAGTGGGGTACCGCAGGGTTCAGTACTGGTCCTGTCCTTTTTAATGTCTTTATAAGTGACATTGCAGAGGGACTGGAAGGAATGGTATGCCTCTTTGCAGATGACACAAAGATCTGCAACAGGGTTGATACACAAGGAGGCGTGGAAAGGATAAGAAGGGACTTGGCAAGGTTGGAGGAATGGTCAGAAGTATGGCAGCTTGGATTCAATGCAAAGAAGTGCAAAGTAATGCACCTGGGAAACAAAACCAGGGAAGATTACACAATGGGGGAGGTAGTAACAACAACAAACATGAAGGGACCTGGGGATAATCATATCAGATGACCTTAAGGTTGGCAAGCAATGTGAGAAGGCGGTAGGGAGGGCTGGGGATACTGGGATGTATAGGAGAGGTATCACCAGCAGAAAACAGGAAGTTATTATCCCCTGTACAGACAGTTGGTGAGACCCCATCTGAGTACTGTGTCCAGTTCTGGAGACCCCATCTCTGCAAGGACATAGACAGGATGGAGGCAGTTCAGAGGAGGGCAACTAAAATGGTGCAGGGTCTGCAAGAGAAGCCATACGAGGAGAGACTAAGGAGCTAATATGTATACCCTTGAGGAAAGGAGGAGGAGGGGGACATGATAGAAACGTTTAAGTACCTCAGTAGAATCAACAAAGTCCAAGAGGGTAGCATCTTTCAAAAAAGAGATGTGCAAGAACAAGGGACACAATCTGAAGATAGAGGGGATGGCCTCAGGGCAATGTGAGAAAGTATTTTTCACAGAGAGGGTGGTGGAGGCATGGAACAGCCTTCCTGAGGAGGTTAGGGGTCTAAAACTGGGGAGAATTCAAGAATGCATGGGACAGACATAAGGCAATTTTTGTGGGGGGTAGGAAGAAATAGGCTGTTGGTTAAATAGGATCTGCAGCTTATCTTCTAGGTAGGGAAATGGGCAGACTAGGTGGGCCAAGCGGTCCTTATCTGCCATCAAAGTCTATATTTCTATGTTTCACAGAGAGGGTGGTGGACACTTGGGATGCACTGCCAGAAGAGGAGATCTCATTGAAGACAGTGGGCAGCTTTAAGAGAGGCTGCAATAGACATAGGGGGAAGGTAAGGATCATGGGTAGGGAGGATGGGAGGTGTGGGGAGTTAGGGCAGGGACAGTAGCTCAAGCTGCGTACCCTGCAATACGACCAGACTAGATAGAACAAATGGCCTTCTTCTGCTGGCTTTTTGTATTTTCACATTACCTTTTTGGGACCCCACCTCAGGAAAGGTGCCACTGTCATTTTGTTCACTTGTCCCGAAAGGTGATTTCGCAGAGCGACTGCGCCATTCTGCACCACAGGTGCAAAAAAAACATTTTGGGCAGGATGTGAAAAATGACAGCTGTGCTGTTCATGAGGAGGTGTGAAAAAATGGCAATGTTGAAATTTTGGAATGAAAATATTAAAAATTGGCAAAGTTACTAGCGTGTCTAGAAACTGTACAGCCCACGCTCATAACAAGGTCATTTTTTGGAATTTTGTCACCAAATTTGCAACATGAGCTTTTTGGGACCCCACCTCATGAACAGTGGTACTGTCATTTCATTAATCAGTCCCGAAAGGTGATTCCATGCAGCAAGTGCAAAATCACCTTTTGGGACAGAGAAACAAAATGACAGTGACAGTGTTCACAAGATGGGGTCCCCAAAAACCCATGTTGAAAATTTGGGCCAAAAATGACCAAAAATGGCTGAGATATCAACATAAGTTGAAACCCCACATTGACTCCCATTATACAGCACTTACTTTGATTCCTCAGTTCGTAGTTCGGCTTTGAAGAGTACAGATGTGTCCCCGGTCCAGAGAAGATGACGGCGCCTGACCTCTGAAGGTAAATATGAGGTGCGGGTGCTCATTGGGAGGGTGGGGATGGGTGAGTGGGGAGACAACGAGGGACCATTTTCTTTTTTACAGGTGAAAAAAAAGGACTTCGGGGGATGGTTTTCTTTAATTTGCAGGAAAAACAATTAACTTAGGCACACTGGGGTGGGCTTCCAGTGTGCCACAATAATGTGGGGAGGGGCATGACAACACGGGGATTGGGCACCCCGAAGTTGGCATGGGAGATGGGAAATGGAAGGTGCAGGGTGGGCAGCATGCAGTGGGAGAGGGAGGGCTTGATTGAATGTGGGGATGGGTACCGGAGGCTGCGCGGTGGATAGCACATAGTGAGAGGGGGGAGGGTTCTATGGCGTTACTGCTGGTGGATTATGGCCAGAAAGATGGCATGCGCCGCTACTACCTCCTGTACGGTGTTTCCGACCACATCTGGATGGTGATACTGGCATATGCAATGCTTTATAGCTAAGCAAACCATTACGGACACAGTGAGTTAGTCCTAAAACACAACTTTATAGGTGTTCAACAAAAAAAATTAAGCCCTTATGTCGCATTGTTTGTTCATGGAAGTAGTGGGTGGAATGGTCATGTACACGGCAAGATTAAATGTAATGTCCAGTTTCTGCAGTTTGCAAGGTTGTTTTATATTTATTTGCTGCCTTGGAGCTGGGATGGGAGCGGGGAGGACAGCACGCAGTGGGAGGGAGCAGGAGGGTTGTATTTGCTGCTGGGGGCTTAGGTTGACGAGGAGCTCTCAGCTGATGACATGGACTGGGGATTATCTACACATCAAAGGACCGAGCCACGCCACTATTGGTTCGGCTCTGTCCTTTGAAATCCTTTCCACCCCAAAAACATAAAGTGTGTCATTAGCAGTCTTCCTACTGATTCACCTGCCACAGACCTGCCCTTTGAGCAGAACTCTATTGGATGCATCCCCCCCACACCCCTCTATAGCAACTCTCATATCAACATGTTCGTCTACACTTGTGTGCATGACAAACAAAAAATGTATGAACAGGGGCTTAATGTACACTAATTTTTTTTCCAGTTAATAGTTTTTATTAATTTTTCAACTTAGAGGACAGTATTATACATACAAACATGGTATACAGTACAGCAGAGAAGGATCTTACAACAAAATGTCCATAGTGCGTCAGTGTACATATCATATAATCTGCACATTTCAATTATGATGGACTTTGCAGGGGTAGGAGGGGGAAGCCCTCACATCTCTGCCCTAACTATTATATAACAAAATAAAACCATCAGCAAAGCAACACCCAGCTTGCATGTTAAGACTGGGTATCTAGTAAACGTAAAGGAAGCATACACACTGCTAGGGTTACAAAGAGTAAAATAGGAACATGGCTTGTTGCATCACATCAAAATTAAGAGTCTCACATCCCGGAGTAATTAAAGAATAACATAGATTATAAGCCACCAAGAAGGGTTCATCCTATACCAGTTCTAGGCTTCAAATAGGTTAGGAAAGGGGCCCAGCATGATGCAGTACTATACACTATTAAAAGTACTCCAAAACAGGGTGTGATACCTAGCAGATCCTGGTATCTGAATTACTGTATTGCCATAACTATGTCCTGGAAACAAGCAGTTTCTTTTATTGCATGTTCTACTGCATATGAATAAAATTAAAGTTTTAAAAGTATTCTCTTCTGAAGCTGATATGTGTTTCCATTCTATGGCCCACTGCCCACTTTCCAGGTAGGCCCCCTGCACCATAGTCCAACCCTGACTAAATAAGGATAATTGGAATGTAAGCGGGCTCGACTCTAGGCCACCAGCCAGAAGGCAAATTGGCTGCCCCCTCCAAACTCACCAATGATGAGCAGCACATTCCTCTTGCTCGGACCCGCACCTGCAGAAGCAAAAAAGATCCCTGAGAAAACTAAATAGCAACAGCAGAGACAAACTTGACCAAGAAAGATAGCAGCTGGCTGTTGGGCTAATTTCCTTCCTTTCCAACTAGCCCACCCAAAACGTAAGCCAAAAAATTCAACCGTAATATACAAACAAAACAATCTTTCTAGATTGACTGATACTACTATATGCACCGGCTGGGTTTCTATTTCCTGATGGCTAGTTAGGAGACCCTCTCAGGCTTAGGCTGCTTTTCGTACTTTTCTCGTTTGTTTCCGGGAGGCGCTGCTCAGGTATGTCACGCTGCTGCTGAAGCCGGAGCTCCTTTAAAAAGTATTCGGTGGATTATAAAAATAATTGCACATTTGTAATCATGATGAAGAGAAGAAAAAATGAGACATAAAATTATTTGTATTAGCAATAATTTGGAGGTCGAACTAATTTCTTGCAGAGAAATAAAATACATTTTTGATTAATTTTAAAACTGTTTTTTGTATTTTATTTTGATCTGAAAAGGGGTTCATTTTAAAAGTGCAATAACCCCCTCCAGGCCCATGGGTATACTGAGCATTGTGCCTCACAATGCAACTGGGTGTGTATTAATGCCTAGTATACCCATGGCCTGTAGTGTGTTGTAGCTTACATATACAAAAACAAGACCATTTCAAAACGAAACTCCCGGTGGCCCCTGAAAAAGGGGCTTTTTGTTCCAGTGGGCCTACCTGGTTAACAAAATTCAATCAATAAATAAAACTGATGTGTGCCCCGGAGCAGATCAATTATCTGACATTAAAAGGCTGTTGCCATTCTATTGGTATAAAGTTACCAACTTTTCGAAGCCTAAAACTGGGACATGTCATAATTTAAAGGGGCCAGGAAATTATTTCTATATGGCAGTTGTTTATAAAGTTCTTATTCTCAGAAATGATATGAATTTCCCTAAATTATCCATATTTAACTGTGCATGAATAAAAAGTGATATGAAAAACTGTATTTTGCATTGTCTTATTTTTATGGGCATCATTCTGTTACAGTTCCCTTCATGGAACCAGTAATTTGGAGTTTTTACTATGTCACGGTTTGTGTACAGAATGCTAATTGTAAGCTGTTGACCTATCAGAACTATGCTTAGAGTTCTTTGCACAAACTGTGACATAGTTAACGCTCCAAATTTATTGCTTCTATGAAGAGAACTCTAATAGAATGCTGCCCATAAAAATAAAACAATGAAAAATACAGTTTTTCACATCACTATTTATTCAGGTACAGTTAAATATGGATAACTTAGGGGAATGCATGTAATTTCTGAGGCTAAGAACTTTATACAAAACTGCCAATTAGAAATGATTTCCTGTTCTCTTTAATAATAATTTTTTTTTAAGAGAAACCCTAAAGTGTCCCTGCTCTCAACACTGGTAAGCACATTTTCATACACAGCAGTGAAGATTTCAGTTCTAAGTGAAATGTGACTGTCAGACTCGGTAAGTTAGTTAAACTCAAATACTGTGCGACTTCCAAACATGGCTGCTGCAGGGAGAGACTGAATTGATTCCAATATTGTTCCCAAAATGCATAAGCCTCTCAAAACCAAAGGAGCACCACATCATATTCCCAAGTACCCTAGAAACCTCTGCGCCTGATGATCCAAATTGACCGCAGCCCACTGCCTTGTGTCACCTGCTCCCTCACCAGGTGGACAAGGCTGCACTGCACATTACAAAAAAATACTGAGCTGAAAAGTAAAAAAAGGAACGTCATTTTCTGCCCCCCCCAATGTCACTCGCTTCTGGCTGGGGACAAGGGCCAGGCTGTACATTCATTCATTGCTGCTTTGCTCCAGCCCCACCCACTCACAGTAACATTAAAAAAAATTCAACACTTAACATTTCACTCCCTCCCAGCAACGGAGTAACTTTCTGAATCAGCATACATTACCTTTCCTCGCACCTTCTTAACAACGCCAACAAACAAATGCCTTCTGGTCTGACTCTGGAGTCCCTCAGCTGCTGCCAGGCAGTCGGCCGCTGCACATGCTCACACTACTCATTAAGTCTAACCCAGTAGGAAGGGTGCTTATGGTGCTCCCACCTGCCATCTGACTACCGCCAAAGTGTCTTTTATGGCACAGAGTGGGTAGGAGCAGGTGAAAATTGCTTTCCAGCTCGAGCTGTGCCATGGTGGTGCTGAAATGTGAATGTTACTGGGTGCAAACAAAAGATAGACAAAAAAAAGGGACAAAAATGGGTCAACCAGCAAATCCAGGACAAAAGTCAGATTTTGCAAAACTTGTGGGGGCATGGACATGCTACCTAAAATCAGGACTGTCCTGGGAAAATCAGGACGGTGAGTAGCTTTATATTTCAATTACTACTCCTGCCTCGCTGGCTCAGACAAGGTTGAGGGGCCTGAGTTCTGATTGGGGATTCATTTCCAGATCTTTGAAAATTAGTGCGGTGCCTCCACCCAGAGTAAATTTTAAGCGGACCTGATGTCAGAGTGGTACAGCTTCCTGGGATGTAGTACCTACCCACCTCCCCCATGCAAGTAAAACCACAGTGAAACCTTGAATCAAACAAAACATGCAAGTCTTGACTGTCGCTAATAATATGCTCACAAGACAGATTATAAGATATCAATAAAACATTTATTGGGGGACCTTCACGAAGGATGGGGAAAGCAATGCAAAGAGAATTGCAACTGTACAGCAATTCTTATAATGGCAGGACAGAAATTTGTAATCAGTTAAACTCTGGCTGGTTAACCTTGCAAATAACATAAACCACAACCACTGCCCACCTCCCACCAGGCAAAACAGGTTAGCATTAATTGTAACTTCACCCAGCCCGGTGGGGAATATTACCCACTGGTACCAGTTTACCCTTGCAGGCTAAAGGGAGCTCCCCAAGCTTCACTGAGTACTTAGCCATTGAAACAGTGCAGGCCTGATGTCATTGCAGCTGGTTGGCCAGTGGTGGTGCACTTTAAAAGCAGACAATATAACACATTTTGAATAGAAAACCCCATAGGCCATGCAGTTGCTTAAACTGCCAGACCTCCAAGCAAGGTATTTGTAATTCCTAGCCTGTTGGCTAGAACTGTAGCTCTGGCGCTAAACTTTATACAGATATCCCCAGGTTGCAGGGCAAGCCCTGAGAGTATTCATGGATTCGATGTACCACTTCCCTGTTTCCTGGGCTCCTCTTTCTCCTCCATTGTAGATGCAGGCTCTCTCAGGATGAAGGCTTGAGTTGGCAATTGGGGACACTCACAGGAGTTTCTGGTCTCAGGTGCCTTTAGATGATATTCCGGCTCTGTCCCAGACTTATGGACCTCTCAAGCTCTTCCCTTCTTCTTCTGAAACTCAGACCAGTCCTGGGAGCAGGGACCACATACTTCACACCCACCTCCAGGCTTCCAACCCCAGTTTGAGTGATAGCTAGTACCTAGTGGTAGTACCAACCGGTTGTCTCCCAGACTGTCTGCTGAACATTGCAGGTTTTTTTCGTGTAGGGGCAGGTGTCTCACCCAGTCTCTCCGGTGCCCACATCTGGTGGCTGTGGCACGAGTATACCTCCTTTTTGGAAAGGCAGGTCACAGTCTCTCAGATCAGTGGCAATCTGACGAGTCAGGGGAACAGGCTCACTGTTCAGGCTCTCCATATATTTTGGTTATAGAAACCATTCAAAGTCTCTCTCTACTGGTGGCTGTGAAAGGCCAGACGGGCTTTGCTGATAGGGTCTCACCCTAGCACTAACCCTCCTCTCTCACTGAGGGCTAATTACAGACTGACTCCCCTATCTCAACCCCCAGCACCTTTCTGGGGCAAAGGCAGCTTCAGATTGGTGCAGAGTGCTATCAGTCCATTTAATTAGTATGCAGAATGTTCACACAGTGCCTTATTGGGGGCTTGAAAAGACATCAAGCACACAGCAAATCCTTCTCCCAGAAAACCTGTGGGTGTCAGCTGCCAAGATCCCTGATCTCTGATTGACTGACAGTGAGACCAGGGGTCGGCAAGATGGTGGTTGTACTCCTTTATACACAGTTGCTGCATTTTAATGTTTAATTGTGGGGCAACTATCAAGCTTTTTTCATTTAACTTCCCCATAGAGTTGTAGGCACACCCGTGCCCATTAATCCGGCTGGGTTGTTGATTTAATTTGAGTAGGGACAATGATTTTCCATTTTCAAAATGGCCAATTCCATTTTGAAAAATTGCAAATTCTATTTGTTTCCATTTTTAACGCACCCTTTCTGAGCTGTTAACCAGCCACCTGAGACTGTATAGAGGGAGGATTGGGAGTCACATGAACAGCGGTCCTTCAGGTAGCACAGTCTAAGTGGTGAGAGATGGTGGACTGATCACAGGGCCCCATCTGCAGTTTACCATCATAGAAGCCAGACCAACAACATGGGCCAGGTCTTCAACTAGGAGGTAAAGACAGCGTCACCACAGAGGTCACACCACCAACTCCGACTCTGAAGCAGTTGAAGAAGTTATGTACATTCTTCCTATTCTGGTACTTTCAACAATGGGGGAATCTTACCAAGACATCAGCAACTGGTGCTGCTAATTTTGTACAGTCTTTTACTTGTCTTAGGTTACTGCTCAGGCACTCCGACACCACCCATAGCAAGTGGCTGTTCGAGTCGTGGTACTCCAGCACGGTTGATCACTGATAGTAAGCAGGTGGGTTCCATGACAATCCAGACATTTTCTAATTCATCTTGAGCATTTGAATGCCATAAATTCTACAATCCAGTCACTGAAGGATCTTTGGAACTCTAGCACTGGCTATCGGCTCTTAGACTGTGCTGTCATCTGCTCGCGATTGCTGATTTCCATTTTGGTGGTCAACCATGCCAGAGTAGCTTATCTCAGACTGATGCTTGCTACGGGTGGAGTGGGGGTGCCTGGGCAGTGACCTGAGACAAGTAAAAGATTTAAAATCAAGCAGAAACAGTTCTGATCTTTTTTTCCCAGTGCCTGATGTACCATTAGCAATTTTAGGTCTAAAGAGAAATGCAAATTACTGAATCTGTGCATTTCGAGACAGATGAAAGAGTACTCACTGAACACGTAGGCTCTTTCAAACACTGAAACAGTCAAATTCTGTGGTGGGATGTAGGTCAATTTTGGTTTGAAAGTTGTGGTCATGTGACCAGTGTCATCTGTCTTCATTTCTGAAGGGTCATCATCCCAGTCTTCTGGAACATTTGCAGTGTCATTTGCTTCCTTATGAAAGAAAGTTTTAAGATGCAGTTTGCGGGTGAACTTGTACAAATCCACTATGATGCCAAAAAATTCAAATTTTGAGTAGGGATTGTGACGACCTCTCTCTTTTGGCTGTAACTACTTTTGGAGAGTCATCTGTTTCCGTGTTTTTCAGCTGCCACCAGCCTGGTTTCCCAGGACTTCACTTCTCCTTGAACAAGGCTAGGAAGGTCACCACAGGTTAACTTTGGTAGTATGTTCTATGCGTGTGAGTGGTGAGTGTGACTGCTGATATGAGTGTTCGCTCTTATCTTTGCACTTTTGTATTAACATCTAGTGCTCTCTCTTGGGACTGGTCCTGCTAGACAGGAGATGTGTTGGTGACACGGCCTTCCTCGTATCACCTATACTGCCTCTTGGCTCCACGACCTTCGCCCCCTTATCGACCTCACAGTTCCTAACACTGCAGCGAGGCGCTGCAGGGAGGTCGGTATTACTGAGAGGCATGTGGTTCATCAAGTGCCGAGGTCAGCTGAGGAGGGGGTGGTGAGCAGCATTGAGGTTGTCTGGTGCAGGAGATGCCCTGGGTATAATCGGAGTCTTGGGAGAGGCCCGATGTGTTTGGTCTCCATACCCAGGATCCCCACCGGACCGAGTGGGTAGGCAGCTAGAGGACCAGCTGCGTCCTCTAATCCTCTTTGGGCAGTGCTTTGCAATGCCAGGTCAATGAGGAACAAGACCGTGTTTTTTGCGGATCTGATTTCTTCTGTTGACCTGGCTTGCATCATGGAGACCTAGCTGGATGACGATGTGGGCCAAGTTTTTGAAGTTGCCATCCCCACTGGATATACCATCATGCACTGTCTGAGGAAGGATCGCAGGGATGGGGGAGTGGCCATCATTTTTCAATCCAATTTGGGCTTCTCGGTGCACCGAGTTGGTGGCACCCTATCTTTTGAGTGCATCGCCATGCATGGGGGTACAGGTGCAGATTGCAGGATTCTCCTCATTTACCGCCCCCCTGGGGTGGGGAGGAATTCCTGCAGGAGGTGGTGGACTTCGTTGTCGACCAGGTGTTGGAGCCCCCCCAGGTGTTGGATCCTGGGGGATTTCAATGCGTGGGTCGACGACAAATCCTCGCGTTTCAGTTACGACCTCCTCCAGTTGAGGCAATCACTGGGCCTGTCATAAGCGGTTGCAGCTGCTACCTGACAGGATGGCCACACACTTGATCTGAAGTTTCAGCTGGGTCTTGAGATTAATAACCTCAAGACTGATCAGGTTGTTTGGTCTGATCACTGCACCATGGAGTTCAACTTTGGGGCCCACCCTAAAAGTCCTTTCCCTGTGGAGATGGTTAGCTATCACCCTTAAGAGGTGTTGACCCAAAGGGACTGTTGGCATTAGCTCACCTCTATAGGGTTGATGCAGCATGTGCGACTGGCACTGGAGAGGCAGTGGCCACCTATAATAGGGTGATTGCTGATGCTCTAGATACCATCGTACCAGTTCGCATACGACCCAGTGTGACAGAAATGGGAAGGAATGAGTTAATGGTGGATTCTGTAGTTGGCTTATTTTTTTAGCAGTCTGGAAAAAAAAACACAAGCTGAAATTCCACATGCTGGAATTCTCACTAACCACTAGCTGCTAGATAAGAGCTGGGTCATAAATCTCAGAGTGGACATGTACACACACTGACTCACAGACTCAGAGTTCAAATGGATTGGGTCATTCAAATATAAACCTAAGGTTAAGGATAAATATTAGTGGACACTGATAGGTGTTCAATCCGATTGGGACAATTAAATACATACATGGTAGTTGGTTGGTGCGTTCAAAAGGGGGAATAGGAATTGCCTAGTCTCAAGAGAGTATAAAAGATGATGAAAGACGGTTGTTGGTTACTCCCTGGGAGTTGAAGGAAGAACTAAGCCTGGGACCTATCCTTGTAGCTATGCCCATGGGAGCTGGCAGTCAGCATAGGGTCCAGTGTTCTCTTGAAAGGATAGGAGAAGGGTAAGTTTAATGCTAGCATATTGCAGTAATCGCCTTTTTCTTTTGCCATCTGTTATTTAAAAACATTTGTTTACTTTTCCTTTATCAGTGTTATTCTCTTGTGTTGAATATAGATATCCTGTAATGCTCTGTTCACTTTCAGTTAAGTAAAAAGCTATTTATTTACTCAACAGTTGTGACTGTGATGTAATTTTTCTAAGGTAATACATGGTTTCCACTGGCTGAGGTAAACTCTGTTTAGCATCCGCCACCCGAGAGAGACACACTACAAGACTTTGATTTGTGCAGTTGCACGTTTGATTACCCAGTTTTGTAAACTTGGAGGTGGGTGCTGGAGCAAACTCCAGCTGGTTGCATCGAATACCCGAGGGCAGACACCTCTCTAAAAGCTGTTCCACCCCAGAGAGAGAGGTGGGTTGTCACACCCAGATCCTCTCACTTGAGATCCCCCTGGTTTGATGGGGATCTCAAGGTGATAAAGATCAGGGGTCGTAAGCTGGAGCGTTGCTGGTGGAAAAACCGGCTGGAGGCTAACAGGTTGGCCCTACGTGCTCACTGTGTTGAGTACCGGGGGCAATTTCCCGTAAGAATGGAGAATTTCTGTCCCGGGAAATTGGTGCGGGGAGTAACAGACCATTTCAGCTGTTTTGGACCATAGACGGGCTTTTACATCCTGTCTGTCTTTGGCCAAAAAAAGCTTTTTCAACTACTTTATGTGAAGAGTTTGCTCTGTTTTTTTCTGACAGAGTGTCGACCATCCAGTTGAGGATTCTGCCAGGGAGGCTTTCGCCTCACAGTGATCAAGTTGGGAGTTTCAGAGACACTCTGTCTGTCTGGGAGGTGTTTAGGTCAGTGGAGGTGTCTGAAGTGACTAAGATGATCTTAGAGCTGAAGCACACCTTTTGTGACTTGGACCCAGCACCAATGCGTTTCTTAATGGGATGTGTCGATGCTGTTGGCCCAGTGTTTGCCGGGATTGCCAGGTGCTCAGTGGTGGAGGGGATCTTCCCAGTTGCTTTGAAAGAAGCACTGGTGAAGCCCCTCCTAAAGAAATCTTCCCTCGACTTGGACATCCTGGTGAATTACCCTCTGATCTCCAACCTGCCTTTTTTGAGCAAGATTGTTGAGAAAGTGGTGGCAAAACAGCTCGCCTGGTGTCCTCGGATCATCTGGTGTCCTCGGATATCTATGAACCTTTCTAGTCAGGTTTTCGGGCCAGATCTAGCACTGAAACTGCTCTAGTGAGAGTGCATAATGATCTGCTTAGGGCTAGAGATAGAGGAGACAGGTAAGTTCTTGTGCTCCGCGATCTCTCCTCAGCTTTTGACACTGTGGATCATGTCGTGCTTCTTGATCAGCTCCATGAGTTTTGTGGACTTGCCGGTACTGTCATCAAATGGTTTGAGTCCTATCTTTCGGACAGGGTCTAGTGGGTGGTGATGGGGAGTTTCTCCTCTTCCCCAATGTCTCTGTCCTGTGGAGTGCTTCAGGGTTCAATCTGGTCGTCGATGTTGTTCTCAGTTTATATGCTGCCCCTGGGCGTGATCATTCGACAATGCAGTGTGGAGTTTCACTGCTATGCAGATGACACCCAACTGTATTTGTCCTTTGCATCTGGAACATCAGGAGCTGTTGACGTGGTTAACAGCTGTCTGGCTAAAATCAGTGACTGGATGGCTTCCAGCTGGCTGAGACTCAACCCAGCTAAGACTGAGGTGCTGAAGATCGAGCCTGGTCACGGGCGTGATGGGTTGCCACCGGGTTGGACTCTGGACTTGTTCTAGGGTCTGTGCCGCTGGTGGTTTCTCTGAGGATGTGAAATCGGGGCATGATCCTTGACTGTAGATTGACCTTTGAAGATCAGGTGTCATCTATAGTCAGCAGTGGTTTTTACCACTTGCAGAACATTGCCCAGATTAAGCCCCTCACTCCACCCAAGGACCTGCCGACACTAGTGCACGCCTTTGTGACTTCCATTCTCGACTACTGCAATGCTCTGTACTTCGGGGTCATGGGAGGGACCCTCTGTAGACTGCAGCTAGTGCAGAATGCAGTGGCCAGATTGCTGATGGGCCTTTTGAGGTCCAGTCATGTGACTACGGTCCTGCATGCTCTGCACTGGTTGCCGGTCAGGTGGAGGGTCCTTTTCAAGGTAGGGCTTCTCACCTTTAAGGCCATATTAGGGTTGAGTCCTGGTTACCTGTCTGAGCTCCTGACATTGGTGTCTTCTGCTTGCTCCCTGCACTCCTCTTCGAGGGGCCTCCTGGACATTCCCAGGGCCTGGCTCACGACCTCGGGAGATCATGCTTTTAGTGTCTCTGGGCCGACTCTGTGGAACTCGCTTCCATCTGCAGTCTGGGAGGCCCCCTTGATAGAGGTGTTTTAAGGGGAGGCTAAAGGCCCACCTCTTCAGTCTGGCCTTTGACTGTTGTCATCTTTAGTTCTGGCCAGTCCCTTGAAGTATGACTTCTGGGAACCTTTTTTTGTTGCAAAATATTAATTTCATTATGGTTTTAATGAGGTTTTATTATATGTTTTAATTTATTGTTGTATATTTTTTTCATGTTTGGTGCCCAGAGCCTCTGAGATTGGGCACCTTATAAATAAAATTGCCTTGCCTTGCCTCTTTTGATGTCGAATACCAACAGAGTTTTCCCTTAGCCAAAGAAAATAAATCAGCTACCTTACAATAAAGACACAGTCACGACTGCTATGTAAATAAATGTATTTTACTTTAAGAGTCAGGGTGCAACTCCAGGATATCAATAGTATAAATGAAAAGACAACACTTTTACAGGAAAAATAAACAAATGGTTTTAAATAACAGATGTCAGAAAGGAAAACACTAAGGAATACTTTAACCTCACATAAAAAAGTACTCGTCTTAGCTAAGCTCAAAGAGAAACTGATATCTAAACCTATCTGTCATTCCTACACAAACCTTAGCTGAAAGCAAGCATTTGCGTATCATCGAGGGTCCCAGACAAAAAGCTCTGCTCCACAGTAATTCTCTAAATTTATAACTCACATGGGGTCACGTGATTCAGGCAACCTAGTGGCAGCAGAGATTCAGGGCTCCTATCCTTATCCTCACATTGCCATCTTTTTTCCATTCCCATTTCCCTTGTTTTCAACCTGAAATCTCTAAAATATCCAAAGCAATGAAGAAAGGGCACCTTCAGCATTTTTTTTTATCACAAATTGCATCGCTATAGAGAGTTTTCCTTTCGCGATGGATGCTGATATGAAGATGGCCCAGCTTAAACATACACCGCCACCCTCGCCTGAGAAAATGTTCAAGAGAGCCTCCACCTCTAAAGGCCCTACAGCTGCAAAATCGATTCCCCTCATGAAGGATCAGTTTCTACAGGAACTGCTACCATTTTGGGAGACCCTATTGGAAATCTCAGCGGAGATCAAATCCATTTGGAGTGATATGGCTGACCTGGCCAAGAGAGTCAGTGACACAGAAGCCAGATCCTCCTCCTTGGAAAGGTGGAGGGACAAAATGGATCTGGAGATAGCTCAGCTCCGTCAGCTAATACATAAACTGCAGCTTAAAATGGATGACCTTTTAGGAAGGAGCAGATGGAACAACATTCTCATTATGTTTCTCTCCCTGTTTCAGAGGAGGGCCCCAACATCATCACATTTGTACAAAGCTCTTGCAGAAGATTGTGAGCCCTTCCCCCCTTGGCAGCAACTGTCAAATCGAGAGAGCTCACTGGTCACTTCGGTCCTGACCTCAGCCTGACTCACCCCCAAGACTTCTAATCCTAAAATTCTAGAGTTATGTGGAAAGGCAACATGTCTTAAACAAAGTGAAGGAGCTTCAAGCAGTTAAGTGGGAGGGCTCCAAGCGCCGCTTTACTCAAGATCTGCCACTCATAGTTGCGAGTATCCTTATTAAGATGCTATATCCTGCCAAACTTCAAGTGTCAAGCTCTGCCTCCTGGATTTCTTACGATTCACCGACCCTAGCCATGGCTGATTTAAAGATTAGGCTGCTGGAATTGTTCAAGGGTGGTTGACCTTTCTTGGCTACATCTAAAGCCTTGTGAGAGGGTTTCCTCTAAATGGAGTTTTTTTGGGCATTGTTGTTTTACTTACCCGTCGATGATCTGTTTCCCTACCCAGGACTCAACACGCTTCTGGAGGATAGGCCTGATTTTCACTGCGGTAATTCCCATTTCCCAACACGGAGGGCAGTCAAATGCATGGACTCACAAGACCAGGAAGGAACTGTCTACCCTTGGTGTGGGAAGGAAGGGTTATTATTGTCTGGGACCGCCTGATGGTCTGTGTGTTTTTTGTTTCTCCCCTTCACTTCCTTATCCTAATCTCGAGGAACTGCCAGGACTCTAAGTATTTCAAGTACTGTTCCTTTTTCCTATTTCATATTGTATTTTACCTGCTGGTTTCATGATTTTTTCTTTGGATATGTTGGGGACTTCTTGTCATCGGGGGAGGGGGTACAATAACTTCATTTAGTGCTGACTTTTATCTCGAGGAGGTTCATGACCTGCGCTTTTGGTCACTATACTCATTGGGCCACTTAGTTTTTCCTGGGGTTTCTGATGTTATACTTACATAGTTGATGACCCATAGTCCTGCCCTGGTGCATTTGTTTCAACTTGTTTCACTGTTTTTTCTGCTCCTCTAGGATGTACTTTGGGTCAGTCTGTTGCTTAACCATACCTAGTTTTGAGGTGCCATTCTCTGTTTACATCCTCGATTGACGGTGTGGTAGGATGGGGAAGGGCCTGCCCTGGCTCGTGCAAGCTCATGGTTAATCTGCACAATGCACCAGTGTATGGGGGGGTTTGGCTCCTTCATAATTCCACTATATGGGGTCTGGTGGATTTGGCTCCTTCAGCTGGAAGCTTTTTGGTCTGAGCAGGGCCCGCAGACCCTAACAACATTCCACTGTCTATCTCCTTGGGTTTTGTGTCTAGGAGCCTTTTGGGGGGGGTCTCTCTTGTTGGAGTTTGTTTACCTCTAATCTTGGCTTTTTCTTACTAAGAGAGGCCGTTGTATATAGTTGTTGGGGTTCTTTGGGAGGGGGCAGGGGGTACTCCCCTCTTAATGTGTCGTGGTATTTTTTGGATGGACTGGTTTTGGGTCTTGGACTTATTAGTATCTAGGGGGGTAAGTCAAAGTTTATGGGTTGGGGGAGGGTTATCTCAATGGTTACCACATTTCATCTTAGAAAGGATGCTTCCTTCCTTGAAATGAACCTGATGCTACCAATTTCCACGGTTGTCAACACTGTTGGGGATGGATTGGGGGGAGAAAGGAGGGTTGGAGTGTGCCAAATGACCAGCTATTTATACTTGTTCTTTATTTCTTTAGAATGTCTCTTTGGATTATTTTTAGGTATGGCTATCAACTCCTGTAAAATTATTACATGGAATTTTAGGGGAGTCAGAGACTCTACGAAGCGATATCAAGTGCTAAAACATTGTGCCCTACTTAATGCTAATATTATTCTGCCACAAGAAACTCACTTACTGGCAAGAGAGACTGTTTGGCTATGTAGACTTGGGATATGCCAATTTTTTGCCTCAGGGGTTTCCTGCTCAAGTAAGGGAATGGCTATTCTAATTAAAAACATGATCCCCTTTCAAGTGAACTTCACAGTGGTGGATTCCACTGGTAGATATGTCCTTGTTAAAGGCTCCCTACTGGGAGCTACAGTGGTACTGGGTTCAATATGTGGGCCAGCAGGTGGTGAACCATCATTTTTTATGGAGCTTGCCAGTAAGATTGTCCCCTTCCTTCCTATTTCTTTGATCCTGGGGGGGGACTGGAATGTTCCCCCCACTCAGGATCTGGATAGGACTCTCCAGCCATTAAAACCCCCTTCTGCATCCCAATGAGCACTGAATGATTTAATAGACATGCTTGGGCTTTGTGACCCATGGCGCTTACTTAACCCATCACACCGATTGTTCTCCTTTTACTCTACTGTCCATCAGTCCTGGTCCAGACTGGACTATGTTTTAATTAGTATCCCTCTCCTGACTGGTTTACATCAAGCCGGTATTGAGCCAATAGTACTCTCAGACCACTCATTGGTTTGGGTGGACCTCTTCCCTATCCCCGACAGGCACAAGGATAGGTCATGGAAGCTGAACACCCAATTTTTAAAAGATAAAAACACTATTTCTAGGTTCCAAACTGCTATTCAAACCTTCATGGATACTAACATGGGCACAATCCAAAGGGAAGATCTGATATGGTGCACACTCAAATGCTATCTTCTTGGGGAGTTTATTAAGTTAGCCTCTAGATGGAAGAAACTTAGAGAAAAGGAGGCCTTATCTCTTTTAGCTCAAATAAGGGCGGTTGAGCTTTCCTCATCATCCTCAACGGCTCCTGATTCCATAACAGAGCTTTTGGATCTCAGAAACAAATATGCGGATCTCTTGAGAGAGAAAGCAGAATATGTCCTCTTGAAAACTAAATCCACCTATATAGACCAAGGAGAAAAGGCCGGTAGACTCTTAGCTCTCCGGCTTCACAAAATAGAATGCTCAAGACTTATACCTTCCATTCAGGCTTCAGACGATTCCATCAAAACTGCTCCTAGGGACATTGCCCTGATCTTTGAAAACTTTTATCGTTCCCTATATAGTGAAAGACCCTCTCCAGCATCTTCTCAAGATATAGAAACCTACCTAGATTCTCTTGCCCTCCCATCTCTGCCTGACTACCAACAACTCTCCTTGATGGCACCAATCACCTTGAAAGAAGTGGAGGATGCAGTACAAGACCTGGCCTTAGACAAAGCACCCATCCCTGATGGGTTTCCCTCAAACGTATATAAAGCCTTTGTCAAGGAGTTGGCACCCCTATTGCTCAAACTATACCAACATTTACTTAATGCTGAGCTTCTTGATCCATCCCTATTGGAACGGACCATAATCCTCCTGCTAAAGCCCAACAAACCCCACTTGCTCCCGGCGAGTTATTGCCCGATTTCCCTTTTAAATTGTGATATTAAGATTTTGACCAAAATACTTGCTCGCTCTATGTATACAGACTGTGTAGTCTCATCTGTTGAGCCCAGAGCAAGTGGGATTTGTCCCAGGATGGTCCTCCATGAATCATCTCTGGAAACTCAGCCATATTTTCCAGACAGCCCGCTCATCTCAGACTCCCATGGCTTTGATCTCATTGGATGCCAAGAAGGCTTTTCACAGAGTGGACTGGGAGTTCCTCTGGTTGACATTGCAAAAGATGGGCTTCCTTCCCCTCTTCATCCAGTGGATTCAGGCCATATATTCCTCTCCCTCAGCAAAGGTTTACTGTAATGGGGTTTTCTCCTCTCGGTTCCCCCTTTACTCGGGCACGAGACAGGGTTGCCCCCTCTCACCCTTCTTGTTTAATCTTTATTTAGAGCCCCTTTTACATCACATCAAACTGTCATCCTAAATACAAGTGATCTCAGTACTCAACCACACCCTTACCCTCTCTGCCCATGCAGATGATATTCTTCTTCACTTAGAGAACCCCATAACTTCTCTGAAACACTTACTGGACGTTGTAACCCAATATAGCTGTCTATCCAATGATAAATGTAATCTTACCAAAACCTAAATTTTTTCCTTTAAACCACCTCATCCATAGAGCTGACTTTAGCCGTTATGATATTAAATGGTACCCTCACTCACTCAGATACTTGGGCATCTACCTAACCACCGACCCTTCCCTCACCAAGAAACTGAACCTCGACGACCTAGTGGCCACCCTTCAACAAGACTTTCGAAGATGGAAGTCTCTTCCACTATCTTTATGGGGACGTATTAACATCGTACAAATGGATGTCCTTCCTCTGCTTTTCTATCCTTTACTTATGTTGAACATTTGGCTTCCCCTCTCTTTTTTTCAGAACGTCCATTCCCTTATTTGGGCTTTATGTAGTTGCATAAGCAACCTAGGAAATCCTTCATCAAACTGAGTCTACCTAAAACAGCAGGTGGTCTTCGCCTTCCCAATTTTCTTCTATATTACTCGGCTGGCCACTTTGCCAGGATTGGCAGATGGCTCGCCAACTCTACAGAAGATTATATACCCACTTGACTAGAACTGGAAACTCAACTGTTAAAACAACACCATCTCCACTCCTCTGCCATTTATTATGTCCCATTGAAGAGGCTACCTGAGCCACTTTGTCAGTCAGTAATTGGGACCTCTCTAAAGGTTTTTTCTCAATTTTGTTCCTCCTATAAATTCTCCCCACATCAAGATTTTTCTCAACCTCTCGTCTCTAACCCCAACATTAAGATAGGTGGCTTCCCTCCTTACTCCCAACTGGTTGTCCCCATTACGGAATGCTAAAGTAGCAGATCTTTACTCCCCCGATTCCCTTCTTTCCTCTCCCACTATCCTAGAGAAATATAACTTAACCTCCATTCATACTTTTAAAGTCTTTCAGTTGAGGCATTCAATCGGCCAAATTTTTGGCGCCTCCCCCGAAGATTCCAGGTTACAACCTATCCTAGACAGCTTCCATGACCTATTCTCCAAACCCCACTGCTTATCCTTCTTATATACTTATCTCCATTCTGTTAGCCATCCAGATCCAATAGCTGGCTTCAAAATATGGGCCTCTCTTTTGCCGGAGATAGTCACTGACTGGACCCAAGTTTGGCAGGATCTATATACATATCTTTCCCAGGATAAGCTCTGACTTACCCAATATCATATCCCGAATAACTTATATGATACGCCTGTCAAATTAGCTAAAATTGACCACCTATCTAATTCTACTTGCTCTAGATGCAGCAAGGAAGAAGGGAACTTGCTGTACATGTTTTGGTATTGTGACAAAATTGCCCCCTTGTGGCATTCAATTCAATCCAGGTTGGATCCCTTACTCGGGTTAGGAGACCTCTTTACTGTGGAGATCTGCATTTTAGGTATATATACCAACATCCGGATTAAGGAACATAAATATCATATGGCTTTAGTCTCCATGGTGGTTAAAAACTGGTGCTTAAACACTGGATGGACCAATTGCCCATATCCTATAATGAATGGCTAAATGACCTCGCAGCCTACTACAGGGTTGAACGCTTGATTGCTGGTTCCCATAGCAATCTTTCATTGTTTGACAAAAACTGGGGCAAATTATATGTTTTATATCTACATTGATGGCTGATAACCTGTGGACTCCCTATGTGTGTTTCACAATGTATTTAAGTTCTTTATATCCCCTAATGGCACACTTGATTGGGTGGGATAGGGTGAGGGAAGGGGTGGGGAGGGGTTAGTTTTTCTTTTTCCGAATCATCACACTATGGTACTTTACCTTGTACTGATATTGCTGTGTTAATTTTATAAAATTAATAAAGATGTTGAAGTTCAAAAAAAAAAATGTATAACTCACATTTGAAACTCTGTGATGGGTTATCCCTTTGAACTGACCAACCATTTTAAATTCTGTACAAGTTTGATTTCCCTTGCCCCAATCAACTTAAAAACCTATAGATGTCCAATAAAATCAATTTAACAACCAGTTTGTATTTGAATGGTCCAATCCTTTCAAAATCTGTGTGTATGTGAGTATGTCCGCCCTTCCCCCTTTGGTCATTCCTGAGATTTATTACCTATTACCCTGTCCAGAGGGATGACCTGCTAGTGACATAGAAGAAAAAATTACTTCCCATAAAAATCTTGTTTCTTCCAAGGGAATCTTACTGTATTCTGACTTATGTAGTATGGTCTCACCATAAGACTGCCCCAAAGCTGAAATGGTTAATAGAACATGTGCTAATCATGGAATGTTAGGCTCGAGCTCAGTTTTCAAACCACTGTCGTGGTAAACTACAACTGTCAGATTATTACGGAGCAATCCTAATAACAAACTATCTGAACTATACTAATAATTAACTTAACAATTTAACAACACCCAACACCAACTGTTCCCCTTTAATTTTGAAAAAATGTGGGCCACACCAAGACTCAAGTCACTGAGCCCAAAAAGAAACACCCATAGGATCTGAACAACATGAACAGCTGGGTTGCAGTGCCTATAGGTTCTAGCAGGGGAGGAAAGGTGGGAGCTTAGAATACAGTAAGATTCCCTTGGAAGAAACAAGATTACTATGGTAATTTTTTCTTCAAACCCCAGGAAATCTTACTGTCTTCTGACTTATGCAGACTACCCACGCAATACCTTTGGAGGAGGGTAGAGAACCTATTTAGGAAGCATGCTCTGCAGTATACTGTGTCAAGGGCATCACTTCTGGCCTGGGTATCCAGGCTGTAATGTTTGATAAAGGTGTGCACTGTTTTCCAAGTAGCTGCTTTGCAGATTTCTTAACAAAGGGATATCTCTCACAGCTGCTATAGAAGCAGCTGTACCCCTTGTAGAGTGGTCCCTGAGGCCTACAGGAGGCTATTTACCCACCTTGCTGTAGCAAAATTGGATACAGGCAACAATCTGGTGGGCAATGGTCTGATTTGAGGCGGGTTTGCCCTTGCCTACTTCTCCATAGATCAGGAAGAATTGGGTTCTATCCTGTCTGTGTCCCATCATGTGATCCAAGTGGTAGCTATAGCTCTCTTGACATCAAGATTATGCAGTCTGCGTTCCTCTGAACCAGTATGATCAGTGAAGAAAACTGGCAAAGTCATAAACCGATGAAGGTGAAAGTCTGAAACCACCTTTGGGAGAAACTTCCTGTTAGCCCTTAGGACCACCTTGTCCCTGCGGACTGCTATGTAGTCTGGCTCTGTGGACAAGGCCTGGCGCTCACTGATCCTCCTGGCTGAGGTGATGGCTACCAGGATCACTGTTTCCCATGTCACTTACTTAAGCTCTGCAGAGGTCATGGGCTCAAATGGTGGTTGCATTAGCAGGCCAATGCATATATTAAGGTCCCATGCAGGAGTGAGTTCCTTGTGAGGGGGATGCAAGTACAGTAGACCCTTGAAAAACTTCCTGAATACCTGGTTGGCAGCCAGGGATGCCCCTTTTTCAGCCAAGAGGTAAGCAGAGACAACTGCTAAATGCACCATAAAATGGGGTCCGAAGGCCTAGGGAATGCAAGTGTGCCAGATAGTCCAAGACTATTGGTAAGCCAGCCTGGCGGTGGTCTATCTGTCTCTGTCCGCACCAAATCGAAAACCTTTTCCATTTAGACAAATAGGTTTTGTGGTGGAAGGCTTTCTAGATACCCGGAGGACCTCTAGCACTCCCTCCAAGAAGTGTAGGTCAGCATATTCTAAGTCCTCAAGAGCCAAGCTCTGAGTCTGAGGGATTGGAGATTGGGGTACAGAACTCTGCCCTGGAGGAGGTCAGTAGGTTGTGCATTCTGGGCAGAGAAATTGGTCTGGAGATTGACAAAGTCAATAGCACTGAGTACCAAGTCTGTCTGGCCCAGTCTGGAGTAATGAGGATCATTGTTGCTGGCCGAACCCTGAGCTTGTTCAGTACTCTGAGCGGCAAGGGAAATGGGGGGAAGGCATACAGAAACTTCCCTGTCCAATCCAACAAAAGTGCATCTAGAGGCACTGTGCCCAGTGCAGGAGGTCTGCAACAGAATAGTGGCAATTGATGATTGTCTGGGGCTGCAGAAAGGTCCACCTCTGGGGTGCTCCACCTTCCAAACACCACTTGCAGGAGCCACCTGTTTAGTGACCATTTGTGTTGATTCTGGTTGATCCTGCTGAGAGCATATGCTAGGAAATTGTCCTTCCTGGAAGATGGACTGCTGAGAGGGAGAGCCCCAGGGAGTAAGCCAGATTCCATACTTTCATGGCCTTTGTGCACAGAGGGAACGATCTTGTGCCCCCTTGCCTGTTTATGTAGTACACTGTGGTTGTGTTGTCTGTTCTGACTTGAACTACCTTGCCTTGAAGCATCGAAGCAAAGGACTGAATGCCTGGATAAACTGCCCTGAGTTCTAACAGGTTTATGTGAAGCAGACACTCCTGCTGAAGCCAGGTACCATATGCAGTGTTCCCCTAGGTGTGCACCCCACCCTAGAAGGGATGCATTTCTTGTTAAGACTACTGCTGGTAGCAGCTGGAAGAAAGGCACCCCTGGGGGGTGGAGCCAGCAGCTGAAGGGTACAGACGTCTTTCAGAGAGCTCCCTGGATCCAATCTTTTTTCAGAACTAAAACACCTTAAAAGCTCATTAAAGCCTCAGTAATCTACACCAGCCTGAGCTATTTTCAAAAAGAGGCAGACTGATACAAAAATTAACTTACTTCAAAATGGTACACCCGAAGAAAAAGGCTCCACAAGACAGCAGTGGTGCAAAGTTGAATAGGCCCGGTGATCAGTCAACAGCAGGGACCTCAAGCCATGAGGTGAGCAATACTGAACTGACTAATGGGGCACTACTGCAAGCAATTCAACTGTTATATAAAAAAGTGGACACATTAACAGATCGTCTGGCAGCCATGGATACTAAAATAGTGAAGGTTTCTGCAACCGCAGAAGGAGCTGCTGAATCTGCGAACAACACTGCTACGGCCATATCGGGAGTTATTTCAGAAAATAAACTTCTGAGACTCTGGATGGAACAGTTCGAAAATATGGTTCGCTCAGCCAACCTTTGTATCCTAGGAGTCCCAGAACAACTGGAAGGACGAGACTTAATGTGATCTATAGAGTCATTAATATTCCAACTTTGGGACATTGAAATAGCGGGGGAGATACTGAAGGTGTAACCGAATCACCCCCGGATGCCGTAAACTTTCCTCAGATTTGCCACATGCAATTTTGGCAGTGACTACAGGGCAACATATCCGGGACAAGGTGCTTGCAGCTGCTAAAATGAAGGGTGCAGTGTCATTAACTTCTGGGGAGAAAGTGCATTGTTTTCTGGACTTGAGTTTTTCTACCCGACAACATCGTAAGGCGTTTGATGCAGTACGATCTGGATTGCGAGTTCTGGGGGTCTCCCATGCACTACAAATCTCTGCCCGACTATGAATCCAGTATCCGGGGAAAACATACATCTACACTGATCCTTCTGAAGCGGGAAAATGATTGCCGTCAATACAGAAGGATTTTGCTTAACAGGACACAAATAAGGAATCTGACAAGGGGGACTGATGTTGGGCTTAATCAAAATTTCAGTAAGTTGACCACCACGAGGTGGGCCTATCGTTAACTGCGATACAGACGTCCGAGTTGTTCTGGTTAAACGCTTGTTGCACTTACTACTAGCTAGTAACACCTACACATGTGTTTAAATTTGCCTGCATTTTGTTCTTTTACTTATTGTTGGCTTAGGCTGATGGGAAGACTGAGTTTGTTTTCTTTGTTTGTTACAAAATGTACAAAATCAATGTTGGAGTTGCTCTGAGGGAATGCTCGGGGGGGGGGCTCTCGCTGCGAAGTCTGCTGGAATAATGGAATTTAATAAGTTTTAGTGTTACATGGACAAAACTATCGCCTTGGGCGGGACAGTTTAAGTGCTAAATAGGCACACGGACACTTATTGGATTTAATTGCAATTAATGCCCATGTTCTTGCTGCCAGGCTATTAGTACTCGTATTTTGTTTGAATATGCTTAAATCTAGATGCCAGCCCTCATATAATGTAACAATGGATGCTGAGTCAACTATCCTAGTTATTTGATGTATAATTCTTAACATACTGTACTCAAAACCTAGATATGACTTTCTTGTATGTCTGTACTATGAAACGTAATAAATAAAAAGTTTAAAAAAAAACAAAAGAAAGGCACCCCTTCCCTGAGGTTATTCTTTTCCTGCCACCATTGCAGAGCTTGCAGTAGGGATCCTGTGACTGGAACAATCTTTGACAGGGAGTCTCTTTTCTGGGACCAGTGAGACCTGAGATGAAATTGAATGTCCCTCATCTAGAATCTTGAACCTGACACTGTTGCTCTTCATGGAGCCATGTGTCCTAACGGCTGTAGAAAATGTCTTGCTGGTCTGAGGGTATGCAGCTGGAAGGAGCTTGCCGGCTGCACCAAGCTGTCTACCCTTCCCTGTGGGAGGAAGGCTCTTCCTCTCAGAGTGTCCAGTTCTGCCTCTATGAACTCCATTTGCTGAACTAGTGTCAGTACTGACTTTTTCTGATTTACCAGGACGCCCAGCTACACTGGGTATCCTGAATGGTGGTCAGTGTGTTCCTTACCTGCTGAGAAGACTGGCCTACCACTAGCCAGTCATCCAGGTATGGAAAGTTTGCAACCCCTTGTCTCCTTTGGTGTGCTACCACTACTGCTAGTCACTTGGTAAACTGGCTGCACCCTTGGAGCAGAGGTAAGATCGAAAGGCATGGCCCTGAACTGCTAGTGGCCTGATGGTAATCTGAACCTGAGATACTCTCTGTGGGATTGCCTGATAGTAATGTGGAAGCAAGCATCTTTTAAGTCCAGAGATGCTAGCCAATCCCCCTTCCTGAGTGTAGGGAGAATGTAGGGAGAATGTAGCCAGAGTGACCATTTTGAACTTTGGCTTTGTTAAATGGTTGTTTAAATGTCTGAGATCCAGTATGGGTCACCACCCCCGTTTTCTTCAGCGAGGATGCTTGCTGGGGCCAGCACGGCTGCTGCCCCTTCTGCCTATGCCTCTGAAGTACCCTCTCTGAGGTTGATAGGCAGGCGATGCCTGAGCCTGGAAGAAGAGTCTGTAACTGGTTCTACCCCTGCTCCCTTTGCTTTGGTATTTCTGGGGTGTTGCTGCCTTCTCCTTTACAGCAGCACTCTCGTAAGTCACCTTGTACTCATCCATCTTTTTCATGTAAGCCTCTGTTTGCTCACCAAAGAGGGATGTGGGCTGACAAGGAAAGTCCATTGCCTTTGTCTGGGTGTCCTGGGACAAATTAGTTGCCCTCAGCCAGGCAAACCTCCTCAGAAACACTGAGGTAGCCATTTGCCTGGCTGCAATATCATCAGCATCCACTGCCATTCTGAACTGGCATTTAGAAGCCTCTATGCCCTTTCTTGCAGCTTCAGCCCAATCTGGTGCCATGGGCCCAGGGCATGCTTTGGCAGTCTCTGAAACTGTATTCCAGAGCCTTTTTATTTTTGTTAATATCTGGAGACATAACACATGTAAGTGGACTGCGCAATGGCTAAAAAGGCACCCAAATACATATGAACGTATGAAGAAGCCAGCAGAAGAAGGCCATTTGGTCTATCTAGTCTGCTCATATTGCAGGGTACACAGCTTGAGCTACTGTTCCTGCCCTCTCTCCCCCCACACCTCCCGTCCTCCCTACCCATGACCCTTGCCTTCCCCCATGCCTATCCCAGCCTGTCTTAAAGCTGCCCATTGTTTTCACGAGATCATCTCTTCTGGCAGTGCATTCCAAGCATCCATCACCCTCTCTGTGAAGAAGTGTTTCCTGACCTCCCTCCTAAACCTCCCACCCTCCAGCTTAAGACTATGCCCCCTAGTGTTATGATTGCCACTCAGCTTAAACAGACTCTCCTTATCCACCTTATTTATCCCTTTCAAGTACTTGAACATCCCAGTCATGTCCTCTCTCTCTCTCTCTCTCCTGTCTTCCAGGGAGTACATGTTCAGTGCCCTCAACCTCTCTTCATATGTCTTACCCTGCTGACCCTCTATCATCTCTGTAGTCCTTCTCTGGACCTTCTCCAGCAGATGTCTTGGCCATAGAATCCATTTTTATGGAGTCCTTATCCTGTGAGTGTGATGCCAGGGGAATTCCTGCTTTATCACAAGCCGCAGCCTGCACTACCACTTCATGACTGGAGTCAGAAAAGGGACTCTGCCCCAGGCTTGGCCACCCACTATTTCCTGTCCTCTTCCTCTTGTCCACTGGGAAAATGGAAGTGGGTTTTGTAAAAACCTGGAAGCCTGTCTCTTAAGAGACTTGTGGATGGGCAGCAACAGTCTTTTTGTTGCTGGTACATCCATCACCTAAGGCAAAGTGGGAGGAAAAAACCTCAGCTCCCTTCTCAGGAGAGTCAGGACGTTGAGGGTCAGGGGATACATTAGGTTCAACCAGTTCCCTCAAATCCTCATCGTCTTAAACCTCATCCTCATCCTCATCCATGTAAACCTCAGCAAAGTGAACCGGGAACCGAGGAGGAACCCAGGTCCTGAACCGAGGTCTGTGAACCGGGCTGCTGAACCAATACTGCGGTACCAGTTGCCGCAACTGTAGAATTCTTATAGCATTTGCTATTTCATCTGAGGTTGAAACCAACATTTTTTTCTCTTGTGGTTCTGGTTGCGGTTCCTGAACCGAGTGTTTTTCCTTCCTCTTTTTCTTTGCAGAACTTGCCGGTTCAATGGCAGTGTCTGTGGTTCTTTTGCTAACCGAGGAACCATCACTCTGGTCAGAGGGTTGTTCAACTGGTTCATTCTATTTCTCCTTATGCGAGGAGGAAGATTTGTCTGCAGCTAGCTCAGCAGCCTTCTCAGACATTTTTCTTTCAGTTGGTTGAAATGCCTATTAAGCGTCGACTGAGGAAAATGTTTACAGATTTCACAATCTGCCTTCAGGTGGTCAACCCTAGGCAGAAAACACAAATTAAGTGAGGATCTGCTTTGAAGTACCTGTTTTTCTGTCTCTGTGAGTTGGTAGTTGGAGATATTTACAACAATGTTGTTATCGTCGATTAGAACCTGTTCACCCCCGGGGTGCATGTACTGAGCATTCTGGTGATGTGCTTGTAGTTGTTGCTTGTGTTGTTCTCTGTCTCTGTACCCCACCACACACATTCTGTATCATGTTTTTTTATGTTTATATCATTCAGAATATCTTATGCACTGAGTGTTTGCCTGGTACTCATTTTTAGTGCAATTACACATGAAGTGGGTATATAGGGTTTACTATTCAGCACCTTTTTTTTAGCACTGTTGTCACTTTAATTTCTTTGTTTATATGACACCAATTGTCTGTAGTAACTCAGCCTTGAGAAAGCACTAGTATTGCGCAAAACTTTTTTGGCTGACCCCTGAGGAAGGGTGTTTGTTGTACCTTCACTACTTGATTCTGATTTGGAAATAAAGCTTGATATCCTGTACACAGCTTGTGTGGACACTTTTGAGACAGAGACCGGGGAGCCAAGCTTACGTGTTCAGTGAGTACTCCTACATTTGCTTCTTGGTTCCAGACCAGTCCATTTTCCTGTTTGTGTAGCCACCTCTTTGACTTTTCTTTGAAGACAGATGGCCAATTTCCGTGATTCCATCTGCAATTCCACGACTGCGGAAAATCATTGGCCCTATTTGAGCTTTGTGCTTGAAGTCAGGAGCTCTGTTATCTGCTCACCCCTCCATTTCAGACAAAGTCTTAAAGGCACAGTGCACCAGTCACAAAGTCCACTTTAGGTGCTTCTCCCCCTCCTAGTGTCTCCGGGCCCCCTGGTGCTGACTGGTGACCCTAGGGCCAGAGTACACTAGGGGAGGTGCTGTGGTGGCTGCCAGTGGGGCTTTTAGTCCTGCACCAGGTGGTGCGAGCTGCACTGAAACAACATTCGAGCTTGAGACAGCTCACACGTTTGAGCAGGCAGCTGCTCAAACAAGTGTGCGTTCTTTTGCAGAAGTGCAGCGATCTTCAGGCAGCAGTCCTCTGGAGCTCCTACAATCCCCTTCCAGCTGTAGTCCCAGGCTGGAGAGAGTAAGAAAGGCAGACAGCAGGATCCAGGGTAAGACAAGCAGTTTAGATAAGCCCCCCACAAAAAAGGGGGGGTTACATGTTTATATGCCAATACCCACCTGTAAAGAAAAATGTGCAACATGTGATCTGGAATTTGGGCAAAACAACATACAGAATTCACAAACTGCTGCACTCACTCTTGATTTTCATCACAAACATGGCTGCCACCCTTCAACTAGGCCCCAAAATAAAAATTCCTTAAAGAGCTAGTGGGACCAAAACAGACAGACAGGAAAAGAATACAGATTTTAGGAAGTAGTCAGTTTCAGTTCGCCCAGTGGCATGGAGGGCTGTGACATTCGCTGCCTTACCTCCTGTCACACCAATAACCTGTGTTTGGGAATGACACAGGTTACATAGAAACATAGACTTTGATGGCAGATAAGGACCACTTGGCCCACCCAGTCTGCCCATTTCCTTACATACTGGATAAGCTGCAGAGTCTAGTTAACCAACAGCCTACTTTCTGCCACCTCCACTACAATTGCCTGATGTCTGTCCCATGCATGTTTGAATTCCCCCACTGTTTTAGACAGCTTGCTGAGGGTTGGCTGAGCAGGAGAGTATTGAGTGTCCCAAGGACTGCTCTCCTCTCCCGGGGAGGGGTGGACAGTCGGCTCAGCCCTAAACTGTTATTGGGTGGAGGCTCAATGGCAGTGTAGGTCGAACGATTCAAAGGGAGGGGCCCAGATCCTGCAAAGCACATGTGCTTCCATGTAAACGTCCTGTCATAATCTCTCGGCAGGGGAACCAGGGACAGAAAAGTGGAAAAAGGGACCCAATGGTCGATCACCACTCTGCGCATCTCCCTGGGTCCACACCACCACTCAGACTCCTGGAGCAATTCTGGATGTGGACTGTGTGGTGGTGAACTACCCTACCCCCTCATCCTCACCACAGGAGGCAGTCTGTGGGGAACTGGCTCTAGGTAGACCCAGGGGAGGTGAGTGCCGGCTGAGGACAGGTGGAAACAGATGTGGGATCAGTAGTCAGTTCTAACTGTTTATTTCTGAAGTATTTTCCTTTTTCCTTTTGCTCATTAGAGAGCATGCTAGGTGATAATATTTTGTTGAATGTGTGAGACAGTACTCTGTCTGGCAGCTGACATATCTATCTCTGGTCCCCCACTACATTATCAGTATTGTGATCTCACTGACAGTGATATCCCAGGTGACTAACCTGGCAGCTGTTGAGTGACTCATTATGAGCTCACTGTGACATCACTGCTGCTTAGGAACAATCACTCAGTAACTGCCAGGTTAGTCACCTGTGATGTCACTGTCAGTCAGATCACAATGCTGATGATATATTGGGGGGATAGAGATAGATATGTCAGCTGCCAGGCAGAGTATTATCCCATACATCACACCTTTTAACATAATGGAAACAATGTTTCTCATTGTGTCTATTTTTATCAAATTCTGGTTCGGCACTCTTCTCTCTTCTCTCTTCTCTCTTCTCTCTTCTCTCAAATCCCTTCTTTCCCCATCTCCATCTTCATCCTTCCCTCTCCACAACAATACTTTCCATTCTCTCTCTTTTCCTTCTAAAAAATCTGTTGTTGGCCAATCTGCTTTTTCTTAGCACTTTCCAAAACATTGGTCCTCCCTTCCCCTTCCTATTCATTCTGCCTCTTCTTTTCTCTTTCCTCCTTAAAGTCTCTTCTTTTTGACTTTTGTCATCCTACCTGCAACTGCTTATGACCCTTCCTCTTTTTCTCCATTCTCCAGTCTTGCCCTCTTCTTACTGTTTGCTGTTTTTCCCTTCTGTATATTTTAGAGTGACTGTTATTTTCTAGATGCCTTCATTTACTATTCTGCCTATAATATTTATGATTCTGCCTGTAAAACAATATTATTATTTTTTCCCTTGTTAGCTATCTCCTACTCCCCTCTCCCCCAGGACACATCTGGAGACGAGCTATTGTCAGCTCAGTATGTACGTCCTAGTTAAACTTTTAAATGAATAAATAAATCAAGTTCAAGTTTATTCAACAGGAAAGCTGAATTGAGCACACTCATTTACAAGGAGGTCCTGATAAGGAAAAAGTGATACAACCAGATACAATACAATGAAAGGCAACAACTCAAATTCCAAAAGGGAATACAAACATACAGAAGGGGAAATTGGTTGCAAAAGTATAACTTGACATACACATAGCAAATATTATTATTATGTCACAGTTATTATAACTGTGACATACACATAGAAACATTTAAATGAATAAATAAATCAAGTTCAAGTTTATTCAACAGGAAAGCTGAATTGAGCATGCTCATTTACAAGGAGGTCCTGATAAGGAAAAAGTGATACAACCAGATACAATACAATGAATGGCAACAGCACAAATTCCAAAAGGAAATACGAACATACAGAAGGGGAAATTGGTTGCAAAAGTATAACTGTGACATATACATAGCAAATATAACATTCTGTAAGGTAATAATGAAGGATAAACAAATGAGGGGCATAAGTGCACATTGAGTAGTAAAATTACTACTCAACAGGCATACGTGCTCAGGGGACATAAGTGCACGTTGAGTAGTTTTTATTTCATTAAGTAAAATTAACTAAAAACAATCTTCTAATTAAACAAGGGAACGAATACGTACCTCAGATATAAAAGATAATGGTTGACTGGTTTAAAAAACTAGTATTAGTTTTAGGCAGTACACTAGTTCTTTAAATTAAAAAAATACTTAGGTAATTAAATGTCCTTTATACTCATGATCCCTTTCTTAGATACATAAGCATACTTAAAAAAATCAGGCTCTATTTGGATTTATTTCTGGTGTTTCTTTGAGGACAATGAAGAATCCCTTTTGTAGCCTAGGTAGCCTGACAGAGAAGTTTCTGCAGCAAGCCCTGCCCAGTGTTGGGTAGTAACTGTCCTGTGTGCTGTTAAGGATCATACTGCACACAGGCTGAAGGTAAGATGGCATCTACTTTATTAACAGGACGTTCCTCTCTGGGTAGTTCCTCCCAGAGGTCACATAGTAAACTAAATAGGCTGGCAAAGCCACAATGCCACCTATCACCACATCTCCCCACAGAGGGACTTCTCTTCACCAACCTCAGAAGGTAGGCCAGCAATTGTCTTCACCCCACAGAAGGACTTGCCTTCACCTATCTCAGAAGGCAGGCCTTCAGTTAGGCAGGCAGGACCTCATAACTTGGGTCCCTTGTTAGAAATCACAGTCTTTTGTGTTAGGATCAGGGAGGCAGTAGACTTTTTACCTCACAGAAACATAAACAAATAATAATCACAGCAGTCTGTGCTATCTTGGTTGCCAAATTCTAGGAAACTCAGTCAGGCTGAGGTAAATCCCCTTGTCTCTGTGATTTAATGGGCAGTTGGCAACAAATTCTACAGTTCTCAGTTTGTTTTGGCTCAAACATTGAAGTTTCAGGCTGTGACAACACAAGGAGCTGTCAAAATCAGATGCTTTCTCTTCAGAAACTCACACAGGCAGACCCATGGTTAAAATGGCAACCCCAGAATGTTAGATTTGAATACACGACATCTCATTGGCTGAAAGGAGTCTCGAGCCCTACCCCCTGATTGGACTACTGCAGCTATCAATCAGGTTCCTTGCTGTCTTCAAGCAGACCACATCCAACATGGCTGCCCCGTAAAGTTATTTGCACAACTCAGTAAAATATTATAAAAAGTAGAAAGTGTTGGCAGCATCTGGCTGAATGGTGAGAACCCTCCTGGTCCCCTCTGGTGGTCACTAGGGCCAGGGGGTACACTGGGGGGGACAGAAGCTCCATTTTTTGAGCTCCCCAGCAGGAGCAGTTACTGAAAATGGTATCTCAGGCCACAAAAACATATGGGACTTGTAGTCCATGGCTGCCATTTTGTCCCAGGACTCCCCGACTCACTGGTGGCTTCGATTGGGTCGGAAAGCCATTTTAAAGTTATTAATTTCTTTTATTTTGTCCCCCCCCAGCCCCCACTGGTGTCCGATGCGGCTGGGGAGATGAATGTTCAAGTGGCAGTTCTGCTTCATCTCTGATGGGTGCACTGGGGTGCCGAAACACATTTGCAGCCTTTCCTGTGCTCCCTGCCCCGCTATGCAGCAGTTCGAAGGTACGGGGATGCAAACTCTCTGGTGGCTCACATGCTGCATTCTCTTTGAGCACTAGAGGCACCAAAAACAGTCCGGTGCACTCCCCAACCCTGGCATGAGTCCAGGATTGGGCCAGAGAAACATGGAGGCAAGCGGCTCATTGGCTGCAAGAATCAGGTGCTCAGAGGTGCCACAACTGTCTATTCTGCTCCCTGGCCCTGGTTGCAGTCCAGGAGCGGGCCGGGGGAGCGAAGAGTGAGCGGCTGGCTGCAGGAGGCATGAGGACCACATCGGGGCCCCAGGTAAGCTCCCGACTTGGGAGGGGGGTTACAACCATATTTAGCTATCCAATTTACAGAGAATGCATCATTTTCACATTCTGTTTCTGTCTGTGCTCTTTCATCTTAATTGGTTCCTGTTACAAGAGCCGTAGTTTGACCTTTGGCACAGTGTCTTCAGTATAAGAACCATTTTTTCATATTGGGCTCTTGTACTGCATCTTTTTTTTGGGGGGGGCTGCTTGTTTATTTAAAGGTTCTCTCTAACTGGTATGTCAAAGAGACCTTGTGGACCATCAAAACATTGTGCTAATTGTTTTCAGCTCCTGGCAGGTACAGACTGTCATAAGCGCTATTTTAAGTATTTAGGTCCACAGCATGACTTTATACATTAAGTTCTGTCATATTTTTTGCCCCAACAGCTTTTCAAAAGGGTAAAAATTTCAAAAAGAAGCATGTCTTTTCGGTTTGCCTCTGTGTCAACTAAAAAAAAGAAAAAGGCTCTGAGGGTGGTCCCAACAATGGTGGTGTGCATGTGTAGTGCCCCCAAAGTCTGTCTGCAAGTAAACCAGGGAAAACCTCAGGGAGGGGAAGGGTTAACCTCCCCCCACCCCAGCCACAGCCAGCCAGCTTGCTGACCAAGCTAGCTAGCTGATCACTTCCTGTCCCTATCCTCCCTCTACCCCTGTCCCAAATTGAAGGCTCCCTCGCTCCACTGAAATCTATGACTTGGTTCTCCACCCTAGATCTGGCCAGTGCATACTGGCAGGTGCCGATTACTCTGGAAGACCAAGAAAAGATGGCCTTCACCACGCCAGTGGGACTGTATGAGTTCACCAGAATGCCCTTTGGTCTATGCCCCGGTACCTTCCAAAGACTGATTGAACACTTCCTGGGTGCCACAACTATGATATCGTCCTGCTGTACCTGGATGATATCATCATCTATTCGACCACCTATCAAGAACACCTGCAGCACCTTTGGAGGGTCTTTGAATGTCTGACTGACTACGTCCTAAAGATCAAACTTTCCAAATGCCATCTTCTCGAAGAACAGGTAGACTACCTGGGCCACATCGCTGGCACAGCAGGAGTTTCCCCTGACCCAGACAAGATTTGTGCTGCACAGAATTGGCCTGCACCGATCACAATCAAAGATATCCATACATTCCTTGGTTTTGTGGGGGTACTACCACTGATTCATCAAAGACTTTGCCAAAATCGCAGCCCCATTGCATAACCTCCTCCAGGGGCCCAAAGACCTGAAAGTGACCCTCAACGGTCCAGTGCACTGGGCAGAACCCCAGCAGGTGGCATTCTCAGCACGTAAAGAACATCTTAATGGAGGCAACTATCCTGGCCTACTCCAATTACACTCAGCCATTTGTTTTGTACACAGACACCAGCAATTGAGGACTTAGGGCAGTCCTATCCCAATGCCAAGACGGGGTCGAGAGGGTCATTGCCTACACCAGCCGACGGCTAAGAGGGGTGGAATGCAGTGATGAACGCAACAGTTCCTTCAAGCTCGAGTTTCTGGTGCTGGTTTGGGCAGTGACTGAGAAATTCAAGCATTACTTGGCAGCCACCCCCTTCATCGTGTACACAGACAATGACCCCCCAGCTCATCTGAACACAGCCAACCTTGGGGCCTTGGAAAAGTGGTGGCAATCCCAACTGTCAAAACTTTAACTTTGAGATCCACTACCAGGCAGGGCGAGTAAATGTCAATGCTGATGCTCTGTCATGGTTACCTGACAAAGATGAGCCTGAAAAAGATAGGACTGCCCAAGAAAATATGGAGATGCCACCATTTTTTTCTACAGTTCTCCCTGACGTGGTACAGGCTTGCTGCCACAGCCTCCCTCAAAACTTGCCTCCGGAACAGGGGAATCCGCCCTCCCCACCTCTCCAAGACGAGGACCAGTGAGGCCAAATTCAGTGTGACAGTCTGATTATCCAGCAGATCCAAGAGATAATGGTGACTGGGGCTCCACTCTCCTCCCAAGCACAACTGCAGGCCCCAGAGGAACTCCTTAAACTCCTCCGGCACAGGGACCGGTTCTCCATCCAACAAGGGAGGCTGATTCGAAGATCCTGGTGCCCCACAACCCACTGGCCTCTTGTGCAAATTGTCTTGCCAAAAGCAGCTGCACCCCTAGTGTTACAAGCCTTCCACAATCTATCTGGGCATTTTGGCCATGCAAAAACTGAGAGTAACCTCCGAGAGCACTTCTACTGGGTCAGCATGAGGGGAAACATCATTGCCTGGTGCAATGCCTGTGCAGCATGCAGTCTGACGCACAGTCCAGGCTCTGCAGATTGAACACCTTTGGTACCCATAGTAAGCAGCGCCCCCCCCTAGAGATGGTCGCAATGGATCACCTCAAGTTGGACCCCAGCAGGGATGGTTGAACCTACGTGTTGACCATCACTGACCATTATACCATTTTCCTGGTGGCCATACCCATCCGAGACGTATCAGCCTAGACAGCTACTAAAGACTTTTGAACTCACTTCGTCCAGTACTGTGGGTTCCTCACCCAAATTCTCACAGACCAAGGGGCAGCCTTTGAGTCACAACTGTTTCAGGAGTACTGTTCACTTTATAGAAGCAACATGCTGCGGACCACTGCATACCATCCATAGTCCAATGGGCTCTGTGAGCAGGCACACCACACTGTCATCAACATGCTGAGGTCTCTGCCAAATCACCAGCACACCAACTGGCCTATCTTCCTACATTTACAACAACACCACCCACTGCTCTACCAGGTACACTCCCTACTACCTCCTATTTGCATGGCATGGATGTCTACCCATGGACCTGGTTTTGGGGGTACCGGTGAAATCTGAACTGACACTCATTGATGATTGGGTACAAGAGCACCATTAGTGACTGGATGGCTGGCCGAATGGTCTCCCAGCAAATGGACAAGGTGTGCCAGCAACAAAAGGGTCTGTACAACAGCCGGGCCAAAGCCCAACCCCTTGCAGTCAGAGACAGGGTCCTGCACAAATGAACATGCTATATCCAAAAGCTCAAGACTAAGTGGGAGCCAGACCCCTACCTAACTGTGGACATACCCAATCTGGACCTCTCCGTCTACCGCATCTGACAGGAGTCCGACCCTCCCAATGGAAGACTGTGCATCGCAACCTCCTCAAGTCATGCACCTTCAGAGCCAACCAGCCTGCAGAGGAGGCATATCCAGCGTCTGAAAACGTCAACTCTGAGGAGAAGCAGGAACAAAGATCCAGGGAGCCACTTGGGTGCCCTCCAGAGGACCTTGTCTTGTGACCCTGCATCCGCCACGCCCCAGCCCCCACATCTCATGGGCTACTGTTTGTGGCAGAGCAGCCAGCAGCAGAGCTGCCCTTGTTGGATATGCGAACCCTCGATCCACCTTGGGTGTGCCTCCTAGTGCTGGAACCACCCAGTATGGGCATGCTGATGTCCAATCCACCAGCAGCTGAGGTCCCAGTGTTTGAACCACCCACTTTACTGGCAGAGCAGGCGCTGGTGACCGAGTCGCCCTTGGTCAACCAGCCAGCATCAGACCAACCCATGGGGGAGGGACCGGTGCCCAACCTGCCCATATTAAGACTGCTGGCACAGGACCTGCCCTTGGAAGACCCACCGGCACCAGAACCACCCTCACGGCAGTCGCAGTGGTCAACAAAGGGGGTGCCTCCTATTCGGCCCATTCAGTAAATTTAAAGTCCGATAGGGGTCCCGGTCATTGTGGCATGCCGAACTAAGACATAACTGTTCTAAGGTATTAATACTGTAACTATGTTAGTAATGTTCTTGTACAGTTGATAGTTCACACTGTATATAAGTCCATTTTTTACTACCATGTAATAGTAACCTGTTTGCTCATATTCTATAGCTAACGTGGTACTCCAGTCCCAAACATGGGAACATGTATGATTAAGAAGGTGCAGATTGTAGTGTCCCCAAAGTTTGTCTGAAAGCAGACAAGGGAAAACCTCCGGGAGGGAAAGGGTTAACTCTCCACCTACCCCAGCCACAGCCAGCTGGCTTGCTAATCAAGCTAGCTGGCTGACCACTTCTTGTCCCTATGCCCCCTCTCCCCCTGCCTCCTCTTGGACTTTTCCCGGGCTGGATCCTTTGTCCTGGCCAGGCCAGGGCTCCGGTCAATGCCTAAAAGGGCCATAAATCAGCCCAAGGGGCTGATCCAAGCCCATGAACCCAATCATCTGGCTGAAAGTCAGGTCCACCCCGGGCTAGAAAAGGGTCTCCACTGCTGGCTGGAGGATAGTTCTAGACTGGGTGGCTTACAGAGTGGAGAACACAAGGGTACGGACACCTAGAGGCTTACCTCAAGCTCGGGTCCGTAGCTCCGTGGTGGCTGCTCCTCTCTAGCTAGCAGTTCTGGGGTCTTCCTCAGCAGCAGCAGTCATCCCCCAGACTGGAGGGGTCCAGCAGTCCTCCTGACATCCAGCAGCAGCCAGGTGCACAGGGTGAGCTCCGTTTTTTTGTCTGTTCCCTGGGTGTGTAATAGTTGTTGGGGGGATTGGGAAGGTATTTCCTGGGGTGTCTGATAGTGCCTCTGGTCGGGCTGCCATTGCAATTCATCTGGCACTTTGCCCGCAGCATGCATCCCTGTTTTACATCCATTTATTTGGGGCTGTTCCCCTGTCCTAAATTGGTCTAAGGCTCCCATTTACTGCTACTCCTGGCTTCCCAGTTCATTCGAACGGTCCTAGGGCATTTGTCTCCCCCAAAGCGTCCACAGGGCTGGCGGCCGGCTATTCGGCCATATTGGGCTGCATCCTGCCATCACGGAGACGCCCCACCCTTGACAGAAGCAGAGTTCCATAGGTTGCTGGTGGCAACAAGCAGCTCCTGTCCCTGTTGTTTCTCTCTAAGTGCATGTAGCACTAGTGTGGCTGTGGTTTCCTGCCGAGCACTGGAGTCCTTGCTGGGCCCGAGATTGGGTAGGAGTTGGAGCCATCGGACTGCTGAGTGTGGCTGCGAAGTGAGTCCAGGTGGAACTTAAGTCCTGAGAGTCGAAGGTTCCACCTTGCGGCTATACACAGGGAAAGGCAAGATGCTGGGCAGGAGTGGAGCTCCCTGGCCATCACCACCAAAAATCTTCTCCACACTCCTCCATATTAAAGGACCCGGACCAGGTGGTGAGTAGGCTGTAAGCCCAAAACAAAAATGATTTGTTTCACTTCGCACCAGGGGCACCTAGGAAGGGACAGGGGCACCAGAGGACAGGAAGAGAAGACAGAGCAAGTGGCCAAAGTACCCACCTGATAAATAAGGGGCACCATGTGGCTTGAGTCCCAAGGTTTAGGGTTGGTGCCAGAAAGGCACCCCAAGGAGACAAAAGCAGCCAGGGGGATAGCAAAAGGGATGGGGAAATAGAGTGGGTTAGAGGGACATCAGACACAGCAATGCACTCATGCCGAGTGTGCAGGGGTGAGGCCATCGTCAAGGCCCGCATATTTACATGCAGGAGGGGCAGAGTCAAGCCCTAGGGCCTACACGGTAGGGGCTACAGTCCAACAATTAATATTTATGAGGCAGAGCTCAGTCCCGGCCCACTGCATAGCCCAGCATCACCCCTCATTCATATTCCAGAAGTGTGAGCCTGCTTAGATAATCCCCTGCAGGCCTGCCAAAAAGATCCCTCAGGGAATTAAAGGGCCAATGCCCCATTTTGGAGGGAGTTCTCCAGAGGCCTTTGACCCTTCACTGGGAGCCTCAACCACCCTAGTTGGCCAGCTTCCTTTTCCAATGGACTGCTTGCTTATGGCTGGGGTAACCTACGGACTAAGGTAAGTTCAGGCCTATGCTGTGCTGCCTGCCACCTAGACCAGGCCCCAGGTAAACCCAGTACTTGGAAAAAGGAAAATGCCTGTAATTATTGTGTATTTGCCAGTTTCAGTGCAACTCCAGGGTTGCACCTTGAGATGCTATTGACTCCAACTGATGGAACTGTTTGCACTGGGGCCTAAACAAAAGTACAGCAGGGCCTGAACTGACTGCCCTGCAGCCACCGAAACCAACTAGTTGCACCAGGGCTGAACTTGCTTGCCCCGCACCTCGACCAGTTGGTTCTTGGATCATTACACATTGGGGTTTGAACTGCCTGCCCCACCACCACCAACTGTG
Organism: Neoceratodus forsteri; assembly: GCA_016271365.2. NCBI lineage: Eukaryota > Metazoa > Chordata > Ceratodontiformes > Ceratodontidae > Neoceratodus > Neoceratodus forsteri. The sequence continues at coordinate 498,599,295 of CM028129.1, read as the reverse complement.
ATCTGCTACCTCAGTTCCCTTCCTTCCCCCAACCTGAGCTGTTGCCATGGGGGAGTGAACAGACTGCCCAACAGTGGTCCCGCCTCTTGAACTAATTGAACTACACATGCATCTGAAGGGGCCATCTCTTCATGTACAGCAGCAGATAATGTGAAAGGTGACAAGACAAAATAAAAAATTAAAGCTGCACAACCATCAGAAAGGCTTGGCAAAGATGGTTCAGATATCAGGGTGTCCAAAAGGGAGAACTCTGAATACAGTGATGGCAAAAATAAAAGTAAAAGAGCCTTAGAGCAGGCATTGGAAATGGTGTCTGCCAAAAACAAATTAAAAGAAAATAATGCCACTTCACTACCACTCCTTCCGCATGGAGAAAGGAACAGGCAAATGTCACAGAAAAAAATACCCTTATCAGAGGACATATCAAAAATGTGGCAATTGTGCAGGCTATCCAGGCCATGGGAAATTTGAATGAAATACCTGCTACCCTCCACCCACCCCTGACTCAGGCTCCAACTTATCTGCCTATGGAGGAGGAGGAAGAAGAATATTATGTCCATATGGAATAAGGTGACCTCATGTAGTTAGAGGGCACACCAGAAAAATATTTTTAACCCCTCAAAGGCAAATGAAGAACTACACAACTTTTTCCTCATTTGTCAGACAGGTGGTTGATATCTTCACATCCCCCCCCCCCACTAGCCCCACTAGAAACAGAGGAGGACAAAGATAATGATGACTTTATGGGCATGATGGGAGTAGCTTCACCAGGAAGGATGTTACTTCCCATACATTAACCACTTAAAAAGGACATAGCAAAAATCATGGCTGTACCCACTTCAGCTGAAACCATCACCAAACAAATTGAGAGAAAATATCAGGTTGACAAGCAGAGAGTGGAGTATCTGTATGTGCATGTTGATCATCATGGGGTAGTTCAAGCTGCTGCTTGTGAGAGAGCAAAAATCACCCTATCTGTGCAGCCACCTTAAAAAGACAAAAAAATTGGATACTATGGCAAAAAAATGTTTGTACGACAGCATCCCTGCTGATCAGGCAGGCAGCTGGTTCAACATATAAAGCACAGTACCAAAAAGCACTTTGGAACACAGTTCTGGCACTGGCAGAAAGAGCAGAAGATGATTTGGCACATGACCTGATTGCCACAGTAAGATCCACTCTGGATGCCACAAATATCATTTTCACACTGCTGTAGACACTAGTGACACTGCTGCCAGAATTTTGGCTAGTGCAGTATCATTAAAGAGGGAAACGCCCATGTGTAATTGGGCCATGCCTCGGTGTAAGGCATGGCCCAATTAGCTTTTTCTCAAAGTCTTTTAATTTTTTAAACTTATGGTTGCTGAAATACATAGATCGTATCTGGTTGATCCTGCCTCCCTCCTGCTGGCGTGTTGAACAGCTCAGCACTCCCACAACCTCCCATGGCTGTCCCAGAATGACATATGAGATGGGGTGCAGCCATGGAGTGTCCATAAATGTCCCATGTGAGTGGAGCTGTTAATAGCTCCAGTTTCCAACGTACATATCCCGGTGTTATACTGAGACCAGATACAGTCTATACCTGGTTTCGATACAGCACTGGGACATGTACATTGGAAACTGGAGCTGTTAATAACTCCATTCACACAAGACATCTATGGATGCTCTGCGGCTGCTCCCCGTCTCATACGTCATCCTGGAACAGCCCGCGGGAGGTTGTGGGCAACCAGTTCAACATGCTGGTGGGAGGCAGGCAGGATCAACCAGATACGATCCACATATTTCAGAAACCGTAAGTTTAAAAAATTAAAACACTTTGTGAAAACACTTTGCGAAAAAGCTAATTGTCCCATGCCTTACACCGAGGCATGGCCCAATTACATGTGGACGTTGTCCTTTAAGAAGGTTTTCCTGGTTGAGGATTTCTGTGCTTTCCCAGAATACACAAAACAAGTTCAGATTTGTCCTTTGAGGGAGATTCATTATTTGATGACAAAACATAGGCCAACATGAAAAAAGTGGATGAATACAAAAAGACTTTCAAAAGTGACAATGAGAAGGAAAAGGCCTGCTCCTCCTGCAGGTCATGTGGAAGGTGAGACAGAGACAGGGGACACTTCCCAAGAGCCTATGTATCTTACAGTATGCTCCCTATGAGTACCAATCACAAAGAGGTTACTATAAGGAAACGAGAAAAAAGGTTTCCAGGCGTAGTACCGCAGCTCCAGTGCCTAAGCCCTAGCCAAAGCAAAACCCCTGACAGTTTTGCCCAGGTCATCCAACCATTGTCAAGGGAAGGGAGACTGGCACACATGCTTCCAGGAATGGGTGAACAGTGCCACTGACAAGTGGATGCTGGAAGTAGTGGGCCAGGGTTGTGTCTGCAGTTCAATAACATTCCAAATCTGCAGAAACAGACTTTTTCTAGCTCATTCTCCCACAGAAGAAGTATGCTGGAACTGGAAGTAACACACATTTGTCAATGCTGAATGTGGTCGTTGGGTATAGATAGCACAGAGGCAAAATATTAGCAAATTAATAACATTAGTTATAATAGTGATATTGTCATCATTACTATAGTTTTTATTTAAATTTTTTTTTTTTTTTATGAATTTCCATTTTTGTGATTCCGAAATTGTATCCTCAGTCATGCAGGGCCCTTTAGTAATGGAACAAACAGAACAGTGGAGATGTATCAAACCTCATTTTTCATGCCAACCCACTTCTCCTGAGGCAGTATGTGGCCCCGTCAGGCCATCACATACACGTCAACCTCTCGGGAGGGGAATGCTCTCCAGCCCATCATGAGGCATCACCTGTGTGACACAACACTGCAGAATACCTTCCTAGGCTCAAAGTGGTGGTGTACAACACTGGTGGCCCAAATCCTCATGTTGTCCAGAGAAGTCCCAGAGCTTCTCCCCAAACCGAGTTGCTGGCCTGAGAACACAAGCTGTTACCTGCTGGGCCAATGGCTGGCCCTGCCCATGTTTATATACATATATATATATACATATATATATATGAATATATAATATATTTTACATTTTGACCCCATGTTTTCAGCATAGTCTGTTTCTGCCCCACCCCCCAAGCAAACTGAACAGGTATCATTTATTTATTTATTTATTACAGTATCAGAATTACAACCCTTTGAGTCAAAGACTCTTTTAACAAAGGCTCATCGTCATACACAGAATAGGAGAGGGTAGGTAAAAACATACAGTGAGTGGAGAACACACAGTAGTGCAGGAACAGTAGCATGATAGAAATATGTACAATTACAATTTGTACAATTGAATACAGGTGGATGGCCTATATCAGCAAGAGAAAGACACTGCTTGAAACATCGGTTTGTGCCACAAGTGTGAAAACTTGTTTTAGCCAGGATTTTAAAAAGTGACACCTGTCCTGTTCATGTGGAAAATTTGGGGTCAAAATATTAAAAACTACTAAAAGTATGAGTAGATATTTTAAAATTTTCAGCATACCTCAATAACTGTGGTGGTTTTTTTTTAGATTTTGACCCCACATTTTCAACATAGTCTGTTTATGACTTCTTCACGAACCTGGTAGGTGAAATTTTTCAAATCCTGCCCAAAAGGTGATTTTTGTTGCTTGACTGTGAAACCTTTTTAGCAGGATTTGAAAAATGGCATCTGTCACATTCATAACTGGCATGAGACATAATCACGCATAGAATAATAGCATGGCAACAAATGCCACAAGCAAAACGGCGTGCGCTACAATAAGGTTGGGAAATACACCGACCTACAGAAAGAGCACACGCCATTAAAATAAATGGTCTTCGCCCCCACACCTCCTGGAATCAAAATAACAAACTCCGGGGGTGGGTGAACTCAGGAGATGGGGAGAAAGTCGGGAGGTAGGAACTGTGTTTTTTTTTTTTTTAATGACGGCAAAAGTAGTAGCATGGGAGCACCTGTGGGGAATTGAACTACAGCCCCAGGTCTCCTGAGTATGCCAAGTGCCGGTACCTTAACCACTCCACCATGGGAGCAGCTGGACCAGGCACCCAGCACATGGTAACTTGATGCTTTCTTAGTAATTCATACAGTGACAGGGGTAGTGGTAATTCCCTATCGCTATTGTACCCATGTCGCTGTTATTCGTAACGTGCTCTTCACAACGTGGTTAATACTGCGCTATATTCCATGTACGGTATTGACCTGGTAGGTGTGGAAAAAAAGCTATGTTGAAAATTTGGGGTCAAAATACTGAAAAGTACAAAAAGTATGAGAGAACACTGAAAAATTTCATATGTACCTTCATAACTTTGGTGTTTTTTAGATTTTAACCCCAGATTTTCAACACAGTCATTTTATGGCCCCCCTTCATGAACCTGGTAGGTGAAATTAACATTTCACCAACCCATTTATTGAGGTGAGGTAAAAAAAGGCCATGTTGAAGATTTGAGGTAAAAATATTCAAAAATGACAAAGTTATGAGTAAGAGTTGAAAACGCATTAAAAATCCATTAACCAAACTTAACATGTTTCAGATGGTGGAGCTTGAAAGAAGCAGGACATTCAAGAAAGAGCAATGCTTGACTAGATAGGTAAGTATGGGGCAGGGGTGCAGAGAGGAGGATTGGGGTGGGTGGCAGGGGTGTGGGGAGGCAGAAGTCATTGGTTGACCAACTGGTTTCTTCTTTTACAGGTGCACTGACAGGGAATGGGGGAATGATCAGGAGATGAGCAGGATACTCAACAGTGGGAGAGTAGTTTCATGAATGGGGCATGGGGAAGGAATGGGAAGTGGGTGGGATACTTGGCAATGGGATGGAGTTATTTTTGTGCGTCTTTATCTGTGGCAGTGGGAGCTCAGTGCTGATTGTGATGCCACCTAGCTGCTTGCTGAGTGGTGTCATGCATGTGAAAGCAAGCAGCTGCTCTGTGATAATGGCATCTCTTTCTTTTGAAGTTCATGAAGTTTCCAACCTGCAAGCACAAAGCAGTGTCTTGATCAGCATGGCTGATTTTTGGCCTATCAGCATCGAGCTCACTGTAGACTGCTGTGCATTGGACCCAACAGTGACACACCTGCCAAACCGACGTTAAACCGAGGTCCCATCTGCCTGGATTGGTGGTAGTTCAGGTGAATGTTAAAGATCCCATGGCACTTATCGAAAAAGTGTAGGGGAATTTCCTCGGTGTTCTGGCCAAATTTCTCCCATTCACTAAAAATACCACCAACAGCTTAATCTGGTTCAATTTCAGTTGCTAACCATCTGTATCCCCCCCTTCCCCTGATCGCCCCTGAAAAAGGACTTCTAGGCCCAGTGGGCTTAATGGGTCAACAAAATTCAATAAATAAATAAATAAACCCATTATTGTAGCAATATGTTGGGCATAGGAAGGGTCAATAACAGTCCTAATAAATATGTATTCCATTGTCTGCCTGCCAGTGCAGTGGTAGCACTTCCATTTGTGATAGTGGTGACATGGGTTCTGAAATGAATTCTAAGCATTGGTGAGTTCTCGGGGGAAGAATGAGGACTGAGCATCCTATGGACTGCACTCTTCCTCTGGGGATGGAGGGACATGAGAACATCACATGCTGGAGTGGGTAGGTAAAATAGACTAAGAAAAAAACATTGGAATGAAGAAAATACATTTTATTCTTATTGCTATATGTACAGTAGCTATATGATAAGGTCCCGCATAGAATACTGTGCCAAGAGATAGGAGGTGAGGATGACTGAGTGTCCAGTGACTGCTTTTGTCTTCTGCAGATGGATGGAAACCATGCCACTCACATTACTGTCAGTGTGTGGAGAAATGGTAGAAAAATAGTGGTCATGACTCCAGTATGTCTGTGGTGGGCAGTCACATTATATGGGAGTCACTTACACTCCTTCATGCTGGTGTTATTGCACACAGATAACATATAGCAGAGCCATTAGCAGAACTGTTTGGTGAGTCTCTGAGCACAGGAGAGGTCCCAGAAGACTGGAGAAGTGCTCATGTGATTCTGCTTCACAAGAGTTGCAGAAGGGAGGAGGCAGGGAGCTACAGACCAGTCAGTCTTACCTCAGTAGTGGGCAAGATTATGGAGGCACTCCTTAAGGAAAGGATAGTGCAACACCTGGAATCCATAGGGGCACAGAATCCAAGACAGCATGGGTTTACAACAGTAAGGTCCCGCCAAACTAACCTCATAGATTTCTCTGACTGGGTAACGAGAGTGGTGGACCAAGGGGGTGCAGTTGATGTCACCTACCTTGACTTCAGCAAAGCTTTTGATACTGTTCCACGTAGAAGATTGATTAATAAACTGGGTAGGCTTAGGGTGGGTCAGAAATTGGTCAACTGGGTGGTAAACTGGTTGGCGGGCAGAAAACAGAGAGTGGTAGTAAACGGTACACAGTCAGAAGAGATGCAAGTCACAAGTGGGGTACCTCAGGGATCAGTCCTGGGGTCAGTCCTCTTCAATATCTTCATCAGTGACATTGCAGATGGACTGGAGGGTAAAGTTTGCCTATTTGCAGATGACACCAAAATCTGCAGCAGAGTACATGACCCAGATGGGGTGGGCAGAATGAGAAGAGATCTGGAAAACCTGGCAAAATGGTCAGAAGAGTGGCAGCTGGGGTTTAACACAAAGAAATGCAAGATCATGCACATAGGGAAGAGAAACCCTGATGCTGTTTATAGGTTGGGAAGGGAGTTGCTGGCAATCACAAGGGAAGAAAGAGACTTAGGCATCATCATCACAGATGACCTGAAATCATCCAAGCAGACCACTAAAGTAGTAGGTAAGGCTAGAGGGATGTTGGGGTGTATTAGTAGGGGTATCACAGGTCGGAAGAGGGAGGTAATAATCCCTCTTTACAAGACACTGGTTAGGTCCCATCTGGAGTACTACATGCAGTACTGGACACCACACCTGTACAAGAACATTAATAAAATGGAGGCAGTCCTGAGAAGGGCAATCAAAATAGTGCAGGGACTGCATCAGAAAACATATGAGGACAGATTATCGGAGCTCAATATGTATACCGTAGAGCAAAGCAGGGAGAGAGGTGATATGATCAAAACATTCAAACATCTTAAGGGCACTAACAAGGTGAAAGAGTCTTTCAGTATAACAAAAATAGCAGGACAAGAGGACACAGCATGAGATTAGAGGAAGGCCGATTAAGGGGTAATGTGAGGAAGTTCTTTTTCACATAAAGGGTGGTGGATGCATGGAACGGCCTACCTCAGGAAGTGATGGATATGAATACAGTGCAGGGCTTCAAAAAAGGCATGGGATAGGCATAATGGAGCAGTACAGATGAGTATGAATAAATAGGCCATTGACAGAGTAAAGGCCTATGGCACATTCATAAGGTAAAAAAATGGGCATACTGGATGGGCCTTGCGGTCCTTATCTACTGCATCTTCTATGTCTCTGTGTTTCTATATGAATCAAGAAAATGAAAAATGGGGTCGGTGCATGACCCTCAGCACCGCCTATGGCAAGGGTAGTACCCATGATCACCTTGTCTGACTGAGGCAACGACGTGGGTGTGGAAGGTGGGTTTGAGAGGATACAGTCACTTATTAGTCACCACCAGTAAGATTGTGTGTGGTGGGGGAACAAACAGTGTATCTGTTTTGGACAGTAATGAATGTCATTATGTGAGATCCAATGTATAGAATATTACCATTCAGAAATGGGGTAGTTGCTATTTCAATATGCCGCATGACAATATCATTAGGGTTAGTATCTACACATTTACAAGAAGCAAGTTACATCATTCGACATCCTCTATACACCAGTGGGCAAGTAAATATATTGTATGCACCTGTGAATAAAAACGACCTGTTTCACAACTTGTTCACATTTTGTTCCAAATACATGTTGTAATACACACAATTTCATAGAAAATAATGACAGAGGAACATCTAATTACATTTCCTTACTTGATCACACTGGCGTCAGACTACAGCTTCCTATGTTCTGCAGTGTACAACCACACCAAGATGGACCATCTTGAATAGGGACAATACATGACTTTGACATTTCGTATGGCCTTAATATTTCAAGTTACTGTACCACCAACCCCCTCCCATCCTCACGCCACACACTCACACACACACACACACACACACACACACACACACTCAGGTCATTGAATATGCATGATGCTGTGGGAATGTGTAAACAGTGTGCCCACTGACCATTTACACTTACCCACAATGCAACATGATGCAGACAGGGACCTGCTTTCTCAAGTGGAGAGGTGTCCTATGGGGGAGGGACTTCTTTCTGTGGAATGGAAATTACAGGATTACATCAAGGCAGTTGTCCTACTAGCACAAATGTTATGTTATTTATTTATTTATTTGTTTTTGATTACCGGGTAAGTGTGCTAGACATCAGAAATGCCTATTTTCAGGTATGACCCAGGAGGGTGCAAGGCAATACAGGCAAATTACAGAAGGCAACACATATTGGTACAGAGAAAATATGCAATCATCGTATATCTAGATCATCATATAGTACATTCAAGGTATAAGTAGGTAAAGGCAAGTAATCATCACAGGACGGCAGTGCATTAATATGTAAATATGAGCAGGCAGTCAACTTATAGGAATAGCAAGGAAACAGTAATATAGTTTAAGAAGACTCAGAATGGACAAGAAACTTACAGTACATATACATTTCAGAGGGTATAACCTAAATAATACTTTCAAGGTTAACTGTAGAGACAAGGCACAGCAGTTGGGCAACACTGGGTGAGTCAGAAGGGAGGGGTGTTTTAGTTAGTTGTGCAAGACTTTGACCAAAAGAATAAGTGCCAAGAGAGTTAGCATAGTGACTGGGCTGGGGACGGGTGAACATGGAGGTGTATATCAAGGAGGGAAGAAACAAGTGCAATGGTATAAGGCTAAAAGGTGATTACGTGGTTTGCACTTGAAGTATGAGTGTTTGAGTGCCAGAGAGATGCAGGTAACAAGTTCCAGTACTGAGGGGCAAAGAAGGAGAAGACTTTGAGCCCATGTTAGTTCTGCATCTGGAAACTGACAAAAGAGTATGTTTGCCTGAATGTAGAGCATAGTGGGGGTTTAGTGGAGTGAGTATACAAGCTAATGAGGAGGGGGTACTAGCTCGAACAATGCTATGAGTCAGGGTGCCAAGGGCATAGTACCAATAATGTTTAGGTGGAAGCCAGTTGAGACCTCCTGTACAGCTGACATCGATGCGTGAGGCATTGAGAGAGAGGGTGAATTGACATATGTTCTATATGTCGTTTCAGTTGTGTGCACTTCAGACTGGCATTGGCAGCACCAATATAAGTAAAAGAAGCATATGTTACTGCTGGAAGAAGAACACCCTGAGCAATAGCAATTTTGGCAGAGGGTGTGAGGACATAACTGGTGTTATAGGCCATGACAAGCTTGCAGTGAACAGCGTTACATGCACTGGAGATGTGTTGATTGAAATCTAAGGAAGGGTCATGGGTAATTCCAAAATACTTTATAAAGTATTGACATTTTTGAGGGGAGGACTGTCTTGGCAGGAGACGGATAGTTGTCCTGGGCATTTACTTAGCGTAGCAGCAGAGCCAAAAAGCATAGAGTGGGTCTTGTGAGTATTAAGTACAAGTTTGTTATTGGAGAGCCAGTTGTGCAGGCAGCGAAAATCAGATGTGAATGTAGAATTTAGGGCAGAGATGTTATCTGAGCTGGTACAGAGAACCAGATCATCAGCATATAGTAGGGTGGAGTACAAAGAGACTTTTACAGTTATGTCATTAATGAAAATAGAGAATAGTAGAGGGCCAAGTATGGAGTCCTGGGGTACACCAATGTTGACAGTAAAATAGCTAGATGAGGTTGAGCCATATTTGACAAACTGTAGTCTGTTAAGTAGCTATTGTACCAGGTTACCACTTCTGTAGAGAAGCCAAGAGATAACATTTTAGATGAGAGGAAAGAGTGATCAACTAGATCAAAGGCCTTTGTGAGGTCAATGAAGACAGCACCCATAAGAAGACCATTATCCATTACAATTTTAGCATCATTAGTGAATTTGAGAAGGTCTGTGGTAGTACTATGACCCTTTCAGAACCCATGCTGGGCATCAGAGAGGAGTTTCCTGTCATGAAAATAAGTGACAGTTTGATCAGAAACCAGTTTTTCTGGAAGTTTGCTTAAAACCAAAAGAATTGCTGTGGGTTGATAGTTGGAGATAAATTTAGGGTCCCTTTTCTTAAATACAGGGACAATTCTGGCAATTTTCCAGATGCTAGGAACAACCCCAGAGCAAAGGGATAAGTTGAAAATTCTCACCAATGGAGGGGCAAGGAGATGGGCAGCAAGTCTGAGCAGTCTAGGTTCCAGTCCATTGGCACCAGCACTGGTACAGTCAGAGATAGAGTTAAGGAGCTTGCGCACTGCCTGACAAGTAATAGTACGCAAGTAAAACATGGGGGTAGTGTTGGGTATGTCAGTTGCGGAGGATGGGATGGAGGTAGTACTTGTAGGGGGTGAGTCAGAATATTTACTGTAGATAGATCAGTAAAGTAGCAGTTGAAGACATCTGCGATGTTGACAGGGTTATTACAATATGTACTGTTTATAGAAACATAAAAACATAGACAGTGATGGCAGAAAAAGACCATAGGTCCATCCAGTCTGCCCAAGTTCCCTATAATCCCTGGACCTACTGTTCCTCCAGGGTACTAACCCTTCGCATCATCTCTCTATTCTCTGTTCTTCTCCTTGGTGCTATTGCCCCTGGTAACCATTATACCCTTCATTATTTCCCAGCCCTACTTGAATCCCCTGACTGTTTCTGCTTCCACCACTTCAGCTGACAGACTGTTCCAAGCTTCCACCACCCTTTCCGTAAAGTAGTATTTCCTCACATCTCTCCTGAACCAACCTCCTGTTAATTTCCATTCATGTCCTCATGGCCACAAATTGGTATTCATGCTAAATAGTTCCTTGCAGTTCACTTTGTTAATTCCTTTAAGGAACTTGAAGGTCCCTATCATTTCTCCCCTCTCCCTTCTGGTCTCCAGTGAGTACCTATTTAGTACCTTGAGGTGCTCCTCATAGGATCTGCCCTGCTGGCCCTGAATAATTTTTGTTACTCTGTGCTGCACTGTCGCCAACCTATCCTTATCTTTTCTGAGGTAAGGACTCCAGAACTGGGCGCAGTACTCTAGGTGAGGCCACACCAGGGATCTATAGAGGTGAAGTATTACCTCGTTTCTTCTGTTATCAATGCCCCTCCCATCACCATGTCACCATGTCATTGAAATGTTGAGCATGCTTATGACACATGAAGCTTTTAATGTGTGACCAAAATTTTTTAGAGTCACCAGCATTGTTTTGCGGCAGCTTTTTACAGTATGAACTCTTAGATAGGCGTATGGCCCTCTTGCATTCATTTAGTTTAGAGCGATAATCAGCCAGGTCAGCCTGTAGACCCGAGGCCCTAAATTTGGACCAGCTCTTGTCCCTTGGCTTATGTTGAGTTAATAGTTTTTCGCATAGCCATTTGGTATCGGTTCCACGGATCCTACGAGATACCTTAAGGATGTGCAGGTCCTGAAGGGTACAGAATTGGGATAGGAAGTAGTTTAGAGCCTAATCAACATTATTGGAGGTGTAGAGTGGGTACCAATCTAAGTTGGCTACATCATTTATTTATTTATTTATATTTATTTATTTAGTAAAGCGTTTTACCAGGAAGGCATACTGAGCAGAGTACTGCTCGACTACAGATGCGTCCTGGGGGAGGGGAGAACATAGGAGAACGGTTTACACAGTATAGATAAGAAAATACATAGTGGGAGAAATATTAACATTAGGATCTGGTTACATGTCAGTAGTAGCTTGAGAGAGACAAATTGGTAACCACAGTACGTAAGGTATGAGAAAGCACTTGAAGTCAGGATTGACAAATGAATACATTGTGGAAGATCACTAACATTTGGTTCAGAAACCACTACATACAGGATTGAGTGTGGCATTTGGTATCACAGTTACATACAGCAAGTGTACAACAAAATTAAATTTTGAGCCATACGAGATACAGTATAAGGTGAGTGGACAATAGTTAGATACTGATGAATTACAAATTTGCTAAGTGCCAACATTCCCAGAGAGTTGTCTAGTAGTTGGTAGGCTCCTAGACACAAGCACAGGTAGGGACGAAATGATCTTGGAGCATGGAGTTTAGGTGCGACAGAGAGGGAGTTCCATAGCGAGGGAATGCGGTAGCTGAACCCTGATTTCCCAGTGGAGGTAGATCAGTAAGGGACAGTTAGGGACCTGGAGTCTGAGTTTCTGAGTGTGTATGATTGTGCGCTAGGGTTTAAGATGTCGGAGAGGTAGGAAGGGAGCTGCTGAGACCAATGCTTGGCCGTAATTTTTGCGCAGTGAGTTAGCCTGTGATAGTCAAGTGAGGTGAGGTTCATTGTTTGATATAGGGCACAGTGATGTGTGGAGTAGGGACTGTTTAGGGTGAAGTGACAAAAAGAGTGGAAGAGAGAGTCCAGGCTAGCTAATGTGGTCTTTGGGCCGGCACTGTAGACTACGTCCCCATAGTCGAAGACTGGGAGGATCATTTTATTTGTAATGACCTTCCTGGCTGGAAGGGGT